>CM060931.1:902071950-903357494 GCA_030765085.1 Allium cepa | reverse complement strand
AAGAAATTTATCTGATTTAAATTAATCAGATAATAATTGATCTTACTTATGGATGTTTGGATTCTATTGAATGTTGAATTGTTTGATATCTCTGATGTGTGATACTTTGTGATATGAATCATTTGATTCGAGCTGTGATGAATGTAATTTATTTATCTGTGATGAATTTATACTATTTATCTATGAATCCGTGAATGCGGAGAAGCGTTATAGGATTATATCGCTTATCGATATTGTTGTGTTTGGATTGTGATGATTGATGATATTGCACTATTCTGTAAAACCCCTGGACTACACCATACACACAAATATGGACTGCACAAGGAAATCGGATAAGTCATAGATGTTTTGAATTTAAAATATTGTTTTATTTAAATGTTGAATTTTGAATTCAAATGGTTTTGGAAATAGGATTGGGTTGAATGTGGAAAGCTCTTAAAAGGAAGTTTGAAATTGAAATTTAGCTTGAATATAATATATCTTATTTAAGATTTGGAATTACTTTGGAAATTATGTTTTGAAAATATATATGGATTATAAACCACTTTTAAAGTATTTTAAAATGATTTTTTTTGAGAATTTGAGTTTAACCCAAGTTTAAAAGGCTTTAACTTGAGCAAATGTAATCGGATTTTCCTGAATCAAAAACTCTTATTTTCAAATGATAATAGCTTCCAAAGAAAGAAAGGATTTCCAATTTTGTTAAAAAGGGGTTTCAAATTTGAAAGGGGATTGTTTTTGAAAGCTAAAATTGAATCTTTGTGAAAGGTTTGTGAATTTTGTTTCCAAATTGAAGAGGATCTTAATGATGTATCTTTTATATAAAAAGATTTGGAATTGAAAATAGTTTTGAAAGCTGTGGATGAATCTTTGTGAAAGATTGGTGAACTTTGTGAAGTGAATCTTTTTGTTTAAAAATTTGAATTAACCCATCTTTAAAGTATTTAAAAAAAAAATTATTTTGGGAATATTGAATTAACCTAGGTTTATACTTTAACTTGTGCATATTTGATTGGATTTGTCCGAAACGAAATGTATTTATTTTTCAAATGATAATGGCTTTGATATAATGAAAGAAGTTCTAGTTCGTATTGAAAAGATTTCAAGTTTGAAATGGATTTATTTTGAAAGCTATGAATAAATCATTGTGAAAGATAGTTGAACCTTGTTTTGAAATTGAAGAGGATCTTAAAGGTGTATCTTGTATAAAAGATTTGAATTTAAATAGTTTCGAAGATATAAATTAATCTTTGTGAAAGATTGGTGAACTTTTTGAAGTGAATCTTTCTATTTAAAGATTTGAAAATGGTAATTTGTTTAAACCATTTGAAGAAAGGTTTTGGGCAATAAGTTGTGACTTAATTGAGATCCCAATATCCATATGTTTTTAAATATTGCACCCATTATTCGGTTTATGTAACGTTTATGATTTTTGGTTGCCGAAAAACCGAACCGTTATGGTTAAAGAAGAAGAAAGAGGTAGAAGAAGAGAGAAAAAGGGAGAAGAAGAAAGAAAAGAACAACAACAGAACAACAAGAACAATAAAACAATATCAGAATCTCACAATTCGCAGCGGAACAACATATAATAGATAAATGAATATTCATTAAAACAAAAGAACTATACATTTTATACATTACATCACATTACATTCATTATCAGAGTTTACAACAACAAACAGCGGAAAAGAAATACTATATACAATAGATAATATGCTACTCCATCCAGCTCGCCTCCAGATATCCGTAGCAACACCTGAATCTAGAATGACCTGATAACCTAACTCTAGACTGCCCGTGTGGAAATTGGTGGGCACCCAGAGTTTAGGAAGGGAACAATAAACTCCAGGTCAGTCATGTGACTGGTGTGAGAAATAAAACAGTTATTTATCTTTAAAACAAAGAATATGATAATTTTTAAATAAATTCGCAATGCTTTTTAGAAAATGAGACTACCATAAGGTCTCCCGCCACACACACAATGCAAACGCAGACTTGGAGGAGGTTTCTCCTTATGATAGTCAAAGATGCTTACTACGCAAAATCAAATTATTTTTGATATTATTATTAGTGCATAGTGTAGAAAACATTTTTGAAAGTAAAATATAAATCTTAGCCAGCATAGGTACCATTATATTATGCCTACTATAGCTACCATATTAAATGGCAAGTTCTGCAACTAAAACCGTACAAGGCTCGTATTGTTTCTTTGGATTTCCAACAAATGGTCAGGCCAAGGAACTTCCCATTGCCACATGGAAACGCCTCTGGAATGACGTCCCGAGAATCTAACCGGATCTCTGCCTACACAAGGCCGGGTTTCCCCTAACTGGGTAACTGCTGACACGAATATGTCATTCCCCGATCGTAACCGATCTATATCCGAGGATCCCCGATTTCCAACAACCACAAAGTAATAAATTTGCAGTAACCACATAGGTTAAGTATCTGGGCTCCATACCATGATACCACCTCTATCCAGAAGGAATGACATACACTAAAGGGGCGCTACCCCCTAATAACCTTGCCGCATCTTTCCTGTTTTGACCATTTCCGGGTGTGAGGCTCGATGAAGTCTCGTTCACAAAGCCACGCTTTACAAAAGCAGTGCTTTGGGTCAACAAATGATCAAAGCAATGATCATCAAGATAAACGATCAAACAAATATCCTATCACAAATGATCAATACAATGATCATTTCACAGCATCACTCAGCATGCCACACTACCAAATTGGGAGTATATCACTAATAACCTTCAACTATATAACCTCTGAGCTCGTACGTCTCAGAGAAGGGTGTTAAGCTAAGAGAATATATTCTCCGCCACCAACAGAAATATATTTGAAAGAAATCAGCTTTATATCTCAACTTGTAATGTCAGACATACAATCCATACAAGTCTGTTCCGGGCTCGAACAGAACCGAAGGCACTTCCAAAGAAGTCCTTGCAATCCAGATATTCATTAATCACGTCCGGACTTCCCGTCACTAAGGGTGATAAAACCTCTGTATCGGAGATCAGCCGATGCAGAGTAACTCGACGGTAATCCATCCGTTTTCACAATTATCCGGTCTTCAACACCGGTCTTCAAATGCAATTCATAACGACATATCACTATTCGAAATGGGTTATACGACCCCATGGTCCTTTCCCGGTTAACCCGAATAGTGAGCGCTTATTTTAAAATAAGTGTGGCATTCAATTCAAGCAATCACAACAAATACTAATTTAAGGGTAAATATTGATAGTCGGTTATTTAACTATCAATAAAGATGTGCCACACCATCAGAATCCAAATAATTTTTCAAATTATTTAATTTCCCAAAATATCTTTACAAGATATATAATTTTCCACACTTCAAAAATAAACAACGTTTATTTTTTTATTAAACAAATTCAATTCCCTTTATAAATTCCATAGTGAATTTACATTTCCAAAATATCTATGAATATACGATTTTCAAATCGATTTCTAATATTCATTTTCAATTTATCTTTTAAAAAGATAAATTCTCAAAAACGTTTCATTTCTTATTGGAAAAGCATTTCCATACTTATTTAAAAATAAGTAATTCATAAATCTCATTTATTTTCAACAATTTGAAAATATTCAATATACTTAACCCATAGTTAAGTATATATTTCATTTGTTTAAGGAAAACGTTCTTTTATTCACTTTTATTTGGGTCAAAACGAATGTTGCGTAAAACATCTTACGACAACCCAAAATCACTAGTATAGGGATTCGAAATTAAATAGATATATAAATCCCAATACTATACAAAAATATTTCCTTTCGGAAATCATTTACTATAACAACGGTGTTATAGTCCACCATTTCCTTCTATTTCTTGAAAACGTCTATTTCAACAATAAATGTTGAAATCTATGTTTTCATTCCCTTTTATTTCTCGAAAACGTCTATTTCAACAATGAATGTTGAAATCTATGTATTCGATACTTAATGCATTTTAAAACACCTTTAATCGTTTTAAATTCCATTTAAAACATTCCTTTCCCAAAATATATCCATTTTTATTAATAATATATTCACTGTTCAAAATCATGAATATAACTTCTTTAATAAATCTTAATATTAAATTTATCAAATTAAATTTGATTTTCGAATTTATAAACAATGTTTATAAATTCCAACCCTATTTATAACTTTGATTTATAAATTTCCTTTATCAATCCAATTCAATTTATAAAATTCAATTTTATACCAAAAGTCCATATTATAAGTTGAGTACTTATAATTCATTCATTCATTTACCAAATCGTTCTTTTTAAGCTTCACAAATTCCAAATCTTATTGCTTATAAGATTCTTTTATATTCCATGACAATTTCAACTTATAAAAAAAATTCCTTTATTTACAATTTCTATAAATATCTCATTTAAATGCCCAAAATCCATTTTATAAGTTAATGACTCATGAATCTTTTATTTTTAATATCTATTCATTTTATAACTTTCACAATTTTATAAATCTATAATTTTCAATGATCCATTTCATACTTCATTTTAACACATAATAAACTCGTTTATACTTCCAATATTTTAAATTCATAAATATCAAAAAAAAAAATTCTTTTATATAAACCGTTTATAATAATAATTCAAAAATCTCAATTTAAGCCATTTCATAAATTTATTAACTACTTATCTCAAAAATAACATTTTGGTTATTTTTTCCAAAAATATTAATTCCTATAGCTTTAAAAATTTGAGATCTTAATTTATTAAAAATGAATCAATTCAAAATTTTAAATAAAAACATATACTTTGAAAATCACTTTAAAATCCTTTAAAAATCAAAAATCGTTATTTTAACTTTAAAAATGAATCCGAGGATGTAACAGCATCGAATAGTCAATCATGGCAACAAATATCATATATCAATATGATAATCACAATTCACACAATATCTATAATCAAATAAATATTTGTGAGGAATCCAGTTGGATCCCTCCAACCTGTTTCCCTGCATCCAAAGATGTTAGCACAATACCAATTCCACTTCAAGGTGGAATATCGAGGTATATGGGATTTTATAAAATATTATCCGCTTACTAACGGCGCAATAGGGTCTCATCCGCTATACGAGGCGGGAAATCAATCAACTGCAATATATACATATGCCAATATATATATATATATTGCTATATATAGATATATCCTAAAATATCTAATATCACAATCAAGCAAACAATCAATCAATCAGCAAATTTTAAATCTAACTATTTAAAATTTAAATAAACCCTTTTGAGTGAGAAGTACTCACCTTTGCTATTATTTGCAATCCATTTCTTTTTCAGGTTGTTTTCTTCACAGATTATACCTTGTATAAATAATTATACAATTCATTAATATTCGAATTAAATCGAACACTTAAATTATCGTTCAATTTATTTACTTAACCAAAAATTTTATTTTAACTAATTTTCCAATTTCCGCTTGATCTCATCATTTTAGACCTCGTATACACAATTTTCTGCAATTTATTAATATTAGAAATAAAACCGAGCAATTAAATTTTATTTCTTAATTTTAGCTGTAAATTAGCTTTAAACCAATTTTTCTTCTTTACATAAATTTATCGAACTAAAAATTTATTTTTCTTTAAATTAATATCTTTGAATCGATTTCCTTTAATAAATTTGTTTAGCTAAAGGTTACAATTTTAAAACTAAATCCCTTCTTAATAAATTGTTTTTGGATTTCAAACAATTTCTTTTTAATAATTTGATTTAACAAAAATTAAATTCAAAACTATTCTTTATAAATTCCTTTACTGTAATAATTCTATTTATATCCTTAACTATTTAAATTTAACCTATATACATTTATTGTAAATTAATTTCTTTCCTTTCAAAGTTTTATCCATATATTCATTTACTGTTTTCTTAAATACATTTAAATTGAAATATACATATGTATGCAGATTCAACCAGAATTTGATTTTTTTTTCTTTTACTGAAAAAACTTTTCCTTTAACAAATTTAAACATTTTTATTAACAAAATTAAAGACAGAAGAATGCCTTCTGCCGAATCGAGTAAACTCAGGCTAGCTCCACCATGCAGTCGCGTGCACAAAACCCTAGCCGCCAACGTTTCCGACAATCCATCGCCACCCAGCATCGAGCGCACCACGCGAGTCTTCCCCTTGACATCGATGAACCCCTGCAGCTCAACAACGAACCCCCAACATCGAGCTCTGCCCTAGCGCGACCTGACCTCCAGATTCCCATGAACTCGCGCGCCGCCTGCAACTGCTTCGCGACCCACGCCGTTGCCGATGATGGTAACCGCGATTGGAAAGGGTTTCGAATCGAAAACGAGGGGAAAGATGTTTTTTTTTTCTCGTTTGTTTCGAACTGAGGAATGAGGGAGAGGGGAAGAGGGAACAGACGGGACTTTAAAGAAAAATAACGTGATGGGTTCATGATTTTTCCATGATTCTCGGCGTGTTTAAAGGAGATGCTGTCTTCAATTTTTTAAAGGTAAATTTTAAATTGAATTTAATTTAATTTTGACGCGTTTAATAACTGTGTGCACACATAACAACTCCGATCGATACGAAATTTGAAATCCGGTAATAATTCAATATTACGGACCCAATGGAACTCGTTTCGTCGAATTCCGAGACTGTGCCTCGGAAGGCTATTTTTAAATTCAATTTAAACGATATAATTTCAAAACTAATCAAATCACTTTCAAATTCAATTTTGAAGCTTCAATTATCTTCAGTATTATCAATATTAATTTTACAAGCCTTTGAAATATTTTAAATCAGCTTAAAATCTAAGATTCAAATTTTTTTTTATTCAACTTTCAATGGATTAAATTCTAAAATTTAATCGCCAATTTATTATTAAAATTTGGAATTCAGTTCAAACCATCATTCAAATATTTAAAATTAATTAAATATTTTCAAATTAAATTGTTCAAAATTCTGGGTCGTTACAGTTTAGCCGGGAGAGGACCGTATGTCATATAACCCATTCTGAATAATGATATGACGCTATGGATTGCATTCGACGACTGATGGTGAAGACTGGGTATTTTCGAGAACGAAAGGATTACCCGTCGAATGACTCTGCACTGAGTAGCTACCGTATAGAGATCTCCATATGTGATGGGGAGTCCGATCTGGATTGTGAATACCCGGATTGAAAGGGTTCTTTAGAAGTGCCTTTGGTTCTGTTCGAACCCAGAACAGACTTGTGTGGATGTGTGCCTTACATTACACTTTGAGATGTAGAGCTGGTTTCTATCAAATACATTTCTGTTTGGTGGTGGAGAATTTATACTCTTAGCCTAACACCATTCTATGAGACGTACGAGCTCAGAGGTTATGTAGTTGATGGTTACTAGTGATGCATTCCCAATTTGGTAATGTGGCATACGAAGTGATGTTGATCATCTGTTGATCAAAGCATGGCTTTTGTGTAAAGCATAGCTTTATGGACGAGATTTCGTGGGACCTCACAACCCAAAAATGGTCGAAACAGGAAGGATGCATCAAGGTTATTTGGGGGTGGCGCCTCTGAGGGTATGTCCATTTCCTCCTGGATAGAGGTGGTATCATGATATGGAGCCCAAATATTTAACCTATGTGGTTACTACAAATATATTGCTTTGTGGTTGTTGGTATCGAGCGCTCAGATAAAGGTTGGTTATGACCGGGGGATTGCATACTTGTGTCAGTAGTTACCTAGTTACAAAGGTAACTAGGCCTTGTGTTGGCAGAGAGCTGGTTAAGTTCTCGGGGCATCCCTCCAGAGGCATACCCATACGGCCCAGGAAGTTCCTTTGTCTAACCATTTGTTGAAAATCCAAAGAAACAATACGCGCCCTGTACGGTTTTATTTATATAACCTGCAATGGAATGTGGCGATAACCTGCTATTGAACATGGTAGCTATAGTAGGCATACGATGAAATGTTGTATGCTGGCTAAGATTAATATTATAGCTAAAAATGTTTTCCACTATGCACTAATAATAATATCAAAAGGATTTTGCGTATCAAGCATGTTTGTCCATCATAAGGAGAAATCTCCTCCAATTCTGCGTTTGCATTGTATGTGTGGCGGGAGGCCTTATGGTTGTTTCATTTTTTAAAAAGCATTGCGGATTTCTTTTAAATCTTTTGTTTTTCTTTTAATAAAGATAAACTATTTTTTTTGCTCACACCAGTCCCATGACTGACCTGGAGTTTATTGTTCCCTTTCTAAACTCTGGAAGCCCATAATTTTTCCACACGGGCAGTCTAGAGTTAAATTTTTCAGATAGTAGATGTAGATTCGATATCTTTGGAGCCTTTGGTTGTGGTAATTGCATTCGGACTGACCTTGCTTAATACAACGTGATGGTGGTTCGAGCTTGTGGACTGGAGTTTTGGAGTTTGGCATTGAGGACATTATCTCTCCGTTGCTGTCTTTTTTTCTTTTTCTATTGTCTATCTCAGATATATATATATATATATATATATATATTGATATCTCATTAGTATTTGATGTTGTATCATTGTTGGAATCAACTGTTATATTTCAATGAAATATTCTTTTTATCCCGCTATGTTGTTGTACTTAATGTGTTATGAGCTCCGACGAACCAAATTCGACGTTTGGATCTGCGACATTCGAATACGGGTGATGTATTCGGAGCCAATTTTCGAAGGTTGAGCCAGGGTTGTTACAACACAATCTGTATATTTTGGGATATTCCAACCTTGTATAAATGAATTTGGAACCTTATATAAACAATTGTACAATTGATTAATATTATTTTGAATATCCAAGT
This sequence comes from Allium cepa, assembly GCA_030765085.1. Classification (NCBI taxonomy): domain Eukaryota; kingdom Viridiplantae; phylum Streptophyta; class Magnoliopsida; order Asparagales; family Amaryllidaceae; genus Allium; species Allium cepa. The sequence continues at coordinate 903,348,682 of CM060931.1, read as the reverse complement.
CATAAGACGCTAGAAATTCCTACCAACGTTGTTGCCTCAGATTTAATTCTTTTTGGGTAAAGATATACTTCATAGATTTATGGTCGGTGAATAATTCGAATTTTTCACCTAAAACAAGAAGGGTTTATTACGTACAAATATTAAGTCGAGAAAAGCTGAAAGAGATTCTTACTCAGAAGATAGTGACTCCATATCTTTAAAGCAAAAATAACTACCAGAAGCTCGAGATCGTGGGTTAGGTAATTTTTCTCATGTGGATGCAATTATCTACTCGCATAGGCAATCACTTTCCCATTCTACATTAATGCCGCACCCACACCATCACCACAAGCATCTGTATAAACGGACAAGCCTTAATTCCCGTTAATGATAGTGAGAACGAGGCAGTAGTTAATCTCCTCTTCAATTCCTGGAAAGCTTCATCACACTTCGGAGTTCAATTAAATTTAGCATTCTTCATCGTTAGCTTTATCAACGGACTGACCAACTTGGAAACATCTTGGACAAACTTTTTGTAGTATCCCACTAAACAAAGAAAACTTCGAACTTCTTTTGGAGTTGTGGGTTGCTTCCATTCTAGAATAGCAGATATCTTCCCCGGATCAACAGAGATTCCCTCTTCATTAACAATATGCCCGAGAAATCTGACTTCCCTGACCTAAAAATGAAACTTGGAAAATTTGGCAAATAGAATGTTTTCTCAATATTTCCAAAACAATTCTCAAGTGCTCAATGTGCTCCTCTTCAGTTTTAGAGTAGATTAGAATATCGTCAATAAACACCAGAACAAATTTCTTCAATACTCCTTGAAATACACGGGTCATGAGGTCTACGAAGTATGCGGGAGCATTGGTTAGTCCGAAAGGCATGACTAACCATTCATAGAATGTGTCTGGACCCCTGAAAGCAGTTAAATGAACACAGTCTTCAGCAATTCGCAGCTGATGGAATCCCCGAGCTAGATCCATCTTTGAAAAGAATCGAGCGCCGTGTAGTTGATCGAACAAGTCATTTGATTCTAGGCAAAGGGAAATTATTTTTGAGGGTTAGTTTATTGAGGTCACGGTAGTCCATGCACAATCTCAAAGATCCGTTTGATTTGGCTGCGAAGATCACAGCTAAACCCCAATCAGAAACACTAGGACGTATCAATACTTTTTCTAGCAAATCTCAGGTTTGATTGACTAGTTCAATTCTTTCCCTAGATGCCATCCTGCAACTTGCATGGACAACAGGACGAGCATTGGGTACTAAGTCAATTCTGAATTCAATTTCTCTGTGTGGGGTTAAAAATTTGACCTCTTCGAATACGTCGAGAAATTTCCAGACTATAGGTATGGACTCCAGATTAGGTTCGGGATGTTCCAGAGTATACATCAACTTATCTCTTTTAGGACTCGGATCCTCACAAGAGCTTTCAATAAAATTTCCAAGTTTTGTTTTGATTGAAATTGTTCGACTGTTACAATCTAATTTAGCTTCGTGTTTCGTTGACCAGTTCATTTCGAGTAAGATTTCAAATTCATTAAAGTCGAGAATGAAAAGGCTGATAGGGAATCGATGGTAAGAATACGAGTTAGGAACCTCTTGACATCGTAGACAAAGGTTCGCAGGACCACCAACTGGATTCTTTACGCAAATGGGTTCGTCGACAAATTCAGGTTTTAAGTTTTAACTCATTTATAGTTTCTTGGGAGACAAAGATATGTGTAGCGCCCGTGTCAAACAAAACTCTAACAACTCTATTATAAATAATAAGGTTACCTTCTAGAACTCCTTTTCCTTTATCCGCCTTTGAAGTTGAAGGGTCATCCTTTATCGCGTACACATTTGCCACTTGAGCTTGCTTCATCGCCGGGCAATTTCTAACTACATGTCCAGGCTTGTGACAATTATAGCATTCTCGGGCTCCCTAACTTGTCTTCATGGGTTGTTCTTTCTTAACTTGTTTCTTCGGATTCTTGCATCTACTTGAGTAATGGCCCTTCTCCTGACAATTGTATCAAGTAATATTCTTCATCTGGTTTTCCTGATTGTTCTTCTTCTCCTTGCCTTGATACAGTTTCTTTCTTGCAAACTTTCTTTTCTTCCAATTCGGATTGCTTTTATTCCCTTTCTCCTCCGGAACTTCCTGCTCATCCAAAGTTGCGTACTTATAACCCATATCGAGCAATTCAAAAAAAGATTCTTTTACGTGAGTAGTCATCCTCTCATGGTATTTCTTGTTCATTCCTCGAATAAACCTTTCATTTTTCTTTAGGGAGGTGTTCACCGGCTCTAGCCCAAATCGATATAATTCATTGAATTTGTTCAAGTATTCTTCAAACAACAAACTTCCCTGCTTCAAATCTGTGAACTCCTGGTACATTTGGGAGATACCAATAGACGGCATGTATCGCTGCTCAAACACTTCTTTGAATCGACTCCAAGTAAACTCATCATCCGGCTCATCCACTATAACGTTTTCCCACCAAGCTAAAGCTTCCTCTTGGAGTTTCCAGGAAGCTATCAATCGCATTTGATCGTCTTCTAACTTCAACCCTCTTAAAATTCTCTCACGCGATCTGATCCAGGCTTGTGCTTCAACAATAGACTACTTTCCAGTGAACGGCTTACCACCAAGTCTAGGAAAACTTCGATACAGATCAGCAAGGTTTGGCTGAGGTTGAGTTGGAACTACTGCTTCCGCTGTTCCAGGGACTTGACCAGTTGTAATGGTATTTCCCTGTCCCCTAGCTCATCCTCTTCTCCCACTCATTCTCACTATCTATTAATAGTAAGAAAACTTGATTTTGGTATACGGATGAGATACCTTAAGAAATATCAACAGCTAAAAGAAATAGACCAAGAAATTTTAGAGTTTTGGTCTCTCGGGTTGTACTTATTCTAGAGTATTCTTCACCCTATTCTAATGAGCCACCTAATGTGTTATACTCTGTAGATAAAGTTCTTATTCAACCTTTAGCTCTAATACCACTTGTCACGACCCGAAATCCAGCGTTCGAAAATCGACATCAAATACCCCACTTGCATTCGAGTGCCGGAGATTCAAACGTCAAACTCCAGATCGGATGGAGCTTATAACAACATTCGATGAAAATAAACAGTGGAAACAAAAGATAATTCCATTAATCACAACATAGATACAACACCGATACAATATTCATTACAACATCTATCACCAACATCAGAGTATTACACATAAGAATCAACAACAAAATAATAAATTTATAGCGGAACCACAAAGTTGTCACAGCTTCGAGAGAGTCTTTAAAAGAAAGAGAGCGATAGCGAGATTCCAAACTAAGTACCTTTAGATCCAAAAAGCTTCCAAAAGATCTCCAAGTCAAAAGCTTTCAAAATCCGGTAGCTTCCAAACCAAAAGACTTCAAAATCCAAGCTTGCTCCAAAACACGGATAACCTACTTCTAGGCTGCCCGTGCGGAAATTATGGGAACCCAGAGTTTAGGAAGGGAACAATAAACTTCAGGTCAGCCATGGGACTGGTATGAGTAAACAAAAATAGTTGTTTGTACAGAAACAGTTTATAAAAGAAATTCGTCCATGTTTTTGGAAAATGAAACCACCATATGACCTACCACCACACACACAATGCAATCGTAGAATTGGAGGAGATTTCTTCTTATGACAGTCAAACATGGTTGATACGAGAATTTTTTTTGATATTATTACTAGTGCATAGTGTAGGAAAACATTTCAAAAGTATAAATATTAATCTTAGCCAGCAAACCACCATTATGGTATACCTACTATAGCTACCATGTTTTATGGCAGGTTACCGCCACGCTACATGGCAGGTTATACAACTAATACCGTACAGGGCTCGTATTGTTTCTTTGGATTTCCAACAAATGGTCAGGCTAAGGAACTTCCTATGTCACATGGTTATGCCTCTGGAGGGACTCCTCAAGAACCTAACGGATCTCTGCCAACACAAGGTCGGGTTACCTCTGTAACTAGGTAACTAACTATCACGAGTATGCCATCCCCCGGTCGTTACCAACCTTTATCCGAGGCCCCAACAACAACAACTACAAAACAACATAATTGCAATATCAACATAAGTTAAGCATCTGGGTTCCATACCATGATACCACATCTATCCAGAACGAAATGCACATACCTAAGGGGCACTACCCTCAATAACCTTGCTGCATCTTTCCTATTTCAACCATTACCGGATTGTAAGGTTCGACGAAGTCTCGTCCGCAAAGCTATGCTTTTCAGAAAAGCCATGCTTTGATCAAAAAATGATCAACAACACTCAACATGCCACACTACCAAATTGGGAGTATATTACTAATAACCATCAACTAGATAACCTCTAAGCTCGTACGTCTTAGAGAATACTGTTAAGCTAAGTGAATAAATTCTTCGCCACCAATAGAAATGTATTTGAAAGAAATCAGCCTTATATCTCAAAGTGTAATGTCAGACATACGACCATACAAGTCTGTTCCGGGTTCGAACAGAACTGAAGGCACTTCGTCCAATAAAGGAAGAAGCCCTTGCAATCCGGGCATCTACAATCCTGATCAGACTCCCCATCACATATGGAGATCTCTATACCGGAGCAACTCAGTGCAGAGTCATTCAACAGGTTATACTATCGTTCTCGAAGACACCCGGTCTTCACCACCGTCTTCAATTTGCTATCCATTTCGTCGTATCACTATTTGGAATGGCTTATATGACACAAAGTCCTCTCCCGGCTAAACCGAATAGTGAGCGCTTGTTTTAAAAACACATGGATATATCAATTACAAAGATTCGTCAACAAGATTCATTGTGGGTTTCGGATAACCAACTGAAATCCGACTCCCTGTCGCATCGAAATTCAATTGCCGTTTTACAGGCCAGTAGGTTTTCACATTCACATAGAAACAATTCACAATCACATATCAAAGATATCAATCAATACAAAGCATTCAATAATAATCAAACATCTATAATTAAGATGAATTAATCGTGTGATTGTAATTAATTAATTACATAATTATTTTCATTAATTATCCTTAATTGATGATTAATTATTCTTAATTTTAAATTAATTAATCCTTAATTATTTATTTATTTATCCTTAATCATTAATTAATTAAATCTTAATTACCTTCACTAATTAATTATTCCTTAATTAATTACCTTAATTAATTATTCCTTAATTAGTTACCTTAGTTAATTAATCTTTAATTATAAATTAATTAACTTTAATTAATAATTAATTTACCTTTAACTAATTATTATTTAATTATCAAGTAGTATTAAATCATTAATCTTAATTAATCATTCAATTATTATAAAAATATTTACTTAATAAGCTTTATAATTAATTAACAGTAACACATTAATTCAAAAGATTAAAGTTAATAAAAATAATATTTCATCTTAATTAAATAATTAATTTTACAATTAATGTCATAAAATTAAATAAATTAAAATTAGTTACTTTTTTTAAAAAATATCTTACATAAAAACTTTCATTAACCCAATACTAAAATTAAAACCATTATTTAAAAACATAGATTAAAATGTTTAAAAAATTTTAAAGTCAAGAAAACTATTTTGTATGACAACCCGAGAACTACTACGAGTCATCACCCCGGCTACATGCCTACTTGCTTCGAGTTTTTTTTCCCAAAACCCAACCGTATATATTTTTTCCAAACTTAAATTTTTTTTAAGTATTAGACCCCGTATGTTCACAAAATCCCCCGAACTCATAATCGAGCCATCACCCTAGTTCCCCGAAGATTACTTCGAGTCTAGAGCCTTCCTTCCCAACCCATGCCTATTGACACAAACCATCCAATGTGCACATGCACCGTCGATCGCTGGCACTCTAGCCATCTCCAACATCTTCCACAAATCCACGACCATCTATCCAAACATTCAAAACCCACATATCGACGAATTCGTGAGCCAAACAAAATCAAGCATCCTGACCCAAACTGGAACAGCAGTGATCACCAAAAACTACCTCATTCATCCACCTCTGACTATCAGAGGTCACACGATCGTCTCCAAAGCTTTGTCGAGAACTCATGCCACTATTCCCACCTGAGCGATCGGCTTCGGTCACCTAAGGACGACGTAGAAATAGGAATTCCGACCTATACAAAAATGCAAACTTAAACCCTAGATGAACAACGTTCGGCCACCATGATCAAATTAAAAAAAATTGAGCATTTATCCCGAACCCACAACCCCTCGGCCATCTCCAGCCACAACCTGACCATCCTCATCACGTCGATGACCAGAATTTGACAATAACCCCAATTTCGATCATCCCTGAATTAATCAGTGAATACGTACTTAAAAAATATGATTTTACTTTTAAAAATCTTTGTTTTCGAAACCATTTCAGATAGTATACCTGAAGCTAGAATTCATGTTGTTTGAAATTTAATATATTTTGAATTTTTCCTGTATTATCAATTTTCCAGAGAAAGCTTTGATTCTTTTGCTTCAATCTGTCTTTAAAACTTAAATCATGTTTAAATAAACAACTTTTGTTTAAATTTTAAAGTCTAATAATGATCGAAGAAGAAGAAATCGAATATTTGAACAGGTTTTGGAAACCTGGGAACAACAGAGGCAATCATGCCTGTAACTCAAACATGCACATCTATGTGTATACATTTTTGTGTACATACAACATAATTTCACATATTCAAATCATTTGCATGGCTTTACTTCACCAACAATAGGTCATAGATCAAGTCATCAAGAGTTTACTCACCGGATGTCTGAGAACAGAGGGGAATCTAAAAATCGATCAAATTTGAAAAACTAGAAATTGTTCCTCTGTTTGATCTTTGTTGTTGATGTTGAAAATTTGATTTACTGAGTTGAAGCTTGCTGGTGTTTGTTTACAGATTTGAGTTTGAATTCTTGCTTTCTTTTGACTGCTTCAAATTTTTGTTTAACTGGAATTTGTTTTGTTGAATTCCAAGTTTGATTTCGATTCGTAAAAAGTGTTCAACTTTTCCAGTTTTCACTATTTGCTCTGGTTTTTCTTTTGAGTCTTCTTTGATGATTTTCAGGTTTGTTCAGTTTGATCAGGTGAAAAAAATGAGAGAGGAAAGAATTTGAAATATATACTTGCCTTAATTTTCTTTAATTTGAAATGAAAAGAAAATATAAAATTTTGACACTTGTTCATTTTAATGCTTCATTAGTTGACACTTGTTAATTTAGGTGCTAAAAGCTCAACACTTGTAATTTTACATGATTGTATGGTTTAAATAAATTTTTATATTATATTTCTTATTTTTATAAAGACATTTCCCTTATAGTAATATGTATACTATTTAAAAGAAAATGCTTTAAAACTAACTACACATTAAATAATTTACGTATATATATTATTTTTTAAATCATTTTACTAAGAATTTTATTTAAATTTAAATTCAAATTCAAATTTGAATTATAATCCGTTTATATATGTATAAATCAATACTAATTCTGTTTGTCTTGAAAATTTTCAAATTAATTCCAAATTATATCCTAGAAATTCAAATAAATTACCAATTTTAAATTGATAAAATTTGGGGATATTATAGCTTATAATGACCCTGACTCGACCTTCAAAAATCGACACTCAAATGCATCACCCGTATTCGAATGCCACAGATCCAAACGTTGAATCTGGTTCCTTGGAGCTTATAACACATTACCACAACAACACAACGGAAGAAAAAGAATATACATCATTGATACACAACATTCGATACAACAATGATATAATGAATATCACATAATTAGAAATACATAATAGCAGAAATATTTACACCAACAACAAAGGCTTCAAAGAAAACCAATGTCTATATTGCAACTCCATCTTTAATGTTCCGAAACCAAATAGATCAACTCAAATTGCCTCGAAGATTCTGATCGAATAAGCTCGAACACCATCAAACAGAACTAAGAAAACTCGATTACCAACGCAATTTCCATAATCCAAAGACTAGAAAGATATCGAAACAGAAAGCTAAATGCAACCGAATATGTCTACTATTTGAAAATCTAACTCTAGGCTGCCCGTGTGGAAAATTGTGGGCACCCAGAGTTTAGAAAGGGAATAATAAACTCTAGGTTAGTCATGGGACTGGTGTGAGAAAACAAAAACAATTTATCTTTAACAAAAGAAAAACAAAAGAATTAAAAGAAATCCGCAATACTTTTTGAAAAATGGAACTACCATTTGGCCTCCCGCCACACCACACAATGCAAATGCACAATTGGAGGAGATTTCTCCTTATGATAGTCAACCATGCTTGATATGCAAAAACCTTTTGATATTATTATTAGTGCATAGTGCAGAAAACCTTTCGAAAGTATAATATTAATCTTAGCCAGCATAACACATTTCGTCGTATGCCTACTAAGCTACCTTGATTAGTAGTAGGTTACCGCTACATTCCATGGCAGGTTGTACAGCTAAAACCGTACAGCGCCCATATTGTTTCTTTAGATTTCCAACAAATGGTCAGGCAAAAGAACTTCCTACGACGAATGGAATGCCTCTGGAGGGACGCCCCCGAGAACCTAACCGGATCTCTGCCAACACAAGGCCGGGTTACCTCTGTAACTAGGTAACTGCTGACATGAGCATGCCATCCACCTTTCGTTACCGACCTTTATCCGAGGTGCCTCTACACCAACAACCACAACGAAAAAAGTTTGCAGCAACCACATAAGTTAAACATCTGGGCACCATACCATGATATCCAGAAGGAAATGGACATGCCCTTAGGGGGCGCTACTCCCAAATAACCTTGCTGCAAAGATTCTTATTTCGACTATTACCGAGACATAAGGTCCAACGAGGTCACGTCCGCAAAGCTACGCTTTACACGAAATCCATGCTTTGATCAACAAATGATCAGCAGCACTTCTTATGCCACATTACCAAATTGGGAATGTATCGCTGATAACCATCAACTACATAACGTCTGAGCTCGTACGTCTTAGAGAAGGGTGTTAGGCTAAGAGAATAAATTCTCCGCCACCAAACAGAAATGTATTTGATAGAAACTGGCTCTACATCTCAAAGTGTAATGTCAGACACACATCCATGCAAGTCTGTTCCGAGTTCAAACAGAACCAAAGGCACTTCAAAGGAAGCCCTTACAATTCGAGTATTCAAAATCTCGATCAGACTCCCCATCACATATGAAGATCTCTAAACCATAGCTACTCAGCGCGTAGTCATTCGACGGGTAATCCTTTCGTTCTCGAAAATACCCAGTCTTCACCACCGGTCTTCAAATGCAATCCATAACGTCATATCTTTATTCAGTATGGGTTATATGACACAAGGTCCTCTCCCGGCTAAACCGAATAATGAGTGCAATATTTAAAAACATATGGACATTGGGATCTCAATTAAATCACAACTTATTCCCCAAAAACTTTCTTCAAATGGTTTAAACAAATTATCATTTTCAAATCTTTAAATAAAAAGATTCACTTCACAAAGTTCACGAATCTTTCACAAAGATTAATTCATAGCTTTCAAAACTATTTACAATTCAAATCCTTTATACAAAAGATACACCTTTATGATCCTCTTCAATTTCAAAACAAGGTTCAACCTTCTTTCAAAAAGATTTATTCATAGCTTTCAAAACAAATCCATTTCAAATTTGAAATCTTTTCAACATAAACTGGAAGTTCTTTCGTCATATGAAAGCCATTATCATTTGAAAATAAATACTTTTCATTTCGGACAAATCCAATCAAATATGCACAAGTTTTAGCCTTTAAAGTATAAACCTGGGTTAATTCAATATTCCCAAAATAATATATTTTTTAAAATATTTTTAAGATGATTTTAAAATCCATATATATATACATATAATATAAGTTGTACAAAGCTTTCAAACCAAATTTCAAAATAATTTCAAAACTTAACAAGATATCGTCTTATTCAAACTAAATTTTAATTTCAAACTTCCTTTCAAAAAGATTTCCATATTCAACCCAGTTACATTTCCAAAACCATTTGGATTCAAAATTTAACCTTTTAAACAAATAATATTTATACTCAAAATATCCGTGACTTAACCGATTTCCCGCGAAATCCATATTTGTGCGTGTATAGTGTAGTCTAAGGGTTTTACACAATAGTGCAACATCATCAATCATCACAGGTTCAATTACAGCAATATCGATAAGTGGTATAATCCTATAATGCTTATCTTCATTCATAGATTCACAGATAAATAATATGAATTTATCACAGACAAATAAATTACATTCATCACAGCTCAAATCAAAGTAGTGCATCACACATTAGGGATACCAAACAATTCAACATTCGATAGAATTCAAACATCCATAAGTATGATTAATTAATTATCGGATTAATTTAAATTAGATTAATTACTTATGAATAAATTACTAATCCTGGTTGACTAACATTAATTAATTACAAACCGTTTTAATTAATTATCCTTTAATCATTTATTAATTAACCTTTAATTATTATTTAATCAACCTTAATTAATGAATCTACCTTTAATCATTAAACAATTTACCTTTAATTATTTAATTATCCTTTAATTAATTATATTAACTAATTAAATTAATTAATTAACCCTTTATTAATTAATTATTCTAAATTAATTACAATAAGTGATTGTCCTAATCACTTATATTCATAAATCACAAATTAATTACATTGGAAAATTAGTTAAAGTTTATACAACTGTCAAGAGAAGAAGAGTAATTAAGAGAACCAGGTCACGGAGTTAAAGATTGCCCGAAGAAGAAACCAAAAAAATTTCAAACTAGATCTAAAAAAATGCTTCTTTAATCTTTGAACCAGTAAAGCAATTAAAATAAAAGATCACAAGCAATCAACCATGTCTATAAACAAAGAACATAGCAAAGTCATCAAGTGATTAAACAAATTCAATGCTCAAGCACTGTAAAACCAAAATTCAACTTAGCAAAACAAGGGGTTCAAGATCAAGCCCACATCATAGTTCAACAATCAAAATCTTTTTTCCAGCCTTTAAATTTTACAACGTAGAATTCTCCTCTTTTTTAAAAATTCACAGGTGAGTTAACTTTTCAAATCTTGATTCTATATAAAGTTGATTAATCGTATATGAAAGATGATTATAGGCTTTAACCTCTAAATGAAAGATTGAAGAAGATGTTGTTTATTTATATATATGTATCTGCTTGTAAATTTCAAAAGGTTATTTAAAGTTAAATTCTTATATATATGAAAATATATGTGATTACTTATCAATGTATAATTAGTTTTAAAATCATTTTTTTCTTTAACTAATATAAATATAATTTAAAGAAAAAGTATAAGCGTAAAATAGGAAATGTATAAAACATATATATGTAGATTGGATTAAAATAAGATTTAAGAATTTTTTTTTACATATTTTCTTTATAAAGTTGCTTGAATTAAATTTGGTTTGTAAATATATATATATATATATATAATTAAAAGGTTAAACTTCCTTTTTTATTTTTTTTATTTTGTATATGTTATAATTTATTACACAAGGGTTTAAAATAGAAATTCATAAAATTATTTAAAGGAGGATTTAAACATAAAAATGCAAGAAATTAACAAGTGTTGAATAATTGTTGTCATGCATTAACAAGTGTTAAACTAAATGATATAAGTGGCATTTTTTATTTTTCTTTTAAGATTTAATTTTAAATATAATGATAGCAAGAGTAGAAAACCAGGTCAATTTTCTTTCATTTGGAAAACTTGAATCAAAACCAGAAAAGAAAAAAAATTGAAAACCATCTCAAACTCAAAGCAAAAGTTAACATCAGAAAAGAAAATCTGAAAACAAAGCATTACAGTCCAAAACAAAAATCAAAACTAAGATCAACATTAGGGCAGTTTCCAGATTTAAAAATTTAAACCTGTTCTCTATTCCAAAGCAATCAAAAGTCTGGAAACTAACCTGGAAGCAAAGGAAGATTCAAATCAGAAAAAAAAATCTGTTTCCAAATCAAAGCCTGAAATCAAAGCCTGAAATCAAACCTGTAATCAAGTAAGATCAAAAGTTCAACAACAAGCAAAAGCTTCAACTCATTAGCAGTCAGATTCAGATCAATAAGAAACTGATTCAACTCGAAGTCATCAAATAATAATCAAACTCAAAAATCAGGTTCCTGTTCCGCTGTTGAGCAAACTCCTTTATATCTGCCTATATTCTATGATATTGTGATTAATGCTCGAAGTTTGATCTGGAATGTTGCTTAAAGTAGAATTATGTTTGTATATACATATAAATATGTATATATGCTTGTGCATATCTGTGTTACATACAGAAATATTTTTTGTTCCAGTTTTACAGAGTTAGTCAACTTCAAAATTTTATTCCTCCCTCTTTAACTCTTTTTAGAAGTTAAGTTCAGAAGTAAAAGTGTTTATATTAACAAGAACTTAATTTTTAAAATCATTTTTAGTTTAACTAAGTTGAGTTCATTGGAAAATCAAGTAAACACTGACGAACACAAAATATATCAGAAAATTCGAAGGTTTAAATTATTCGTTTTGATATTGTAATTCGGTGAGCATTCGAAAATGGTGATTTTTGATTTTGGTTTCAAGGTTTTTAGTGGCATGGTTTCCGAGATATTATGGGATGATCAGAAATCGTAAATTCGTCGATTTCTGATGAACGAAGAGATGACAAGCTTTGAGATTTACGTTGAATGTATCTTGAGTATTGGAGATTGTTGGAAAAATATCCAGATATTTTTTTAGTTGATTAAAGTGATGGATCGATGATGAATTAGGTTTTAAGGGTTCGTTTTGGTCGATGACAATGGCATGATCGCTGTGTCTCGTCAAGGCAATTGGGTCGATCGGACCCAGGGCTAGCGCTACATTGGAACGCATTTGCTACAAGTTCAACGTGATAGGGGATTCTCGCTTCATGTTTGGTGGCGAACAGGAGACTCTTACCCCTACATGTCCCTGGGGAGGGGTTGGCTTACCGGTTAGGGGGCTTGAGAGGTCAGACGCAAAAGCGAATGCGAGGTACCAATGTATGCACGGCGGAGGATTTCCGCTGTCGGACGGCCGAAGGCCTAGATCATCACATTCTTATCACGACCCAAAATCCAACGGCCGAAAATCGACATTCATACTTCACTCGCATTCGAATGCCACAGATTTGAACATCGAACTCCTGTTCGAATGGAGTTTATAACACATTAAGTATAACAACACAGTCGAAGAAAAACAAATTTTACATTGATACAGAAAAGATACAACATCTGATATAATGAATATCAAAGCATATATCAAAGCTAGAATACAACAGTAGAAAGAATCAACACCAGAGGACAAAAAGCTCAGCAACGGAAAGACAATGTCTTCAATGCCAATTCCCAAAACTCCAATCCAAGAAGCTCGGACCACCACCAAGTTGTATTAAGCAAGGTCAGCCAGCAATGCAATTGCTAAGATCCAAAGATTCCAAGGAGTTCCAAATGGGAAACTGAAGGCTATCAAATCGATAACTTTTTAGTTGATAATATGAAAATCTAAATCTAGGCTACCCATGTGGAAAATTGTGGGCACCCAGAGTTTAGAGAGGGAACAATAAACTCCAGGTCAGTCATGAGACTAGTGTGAGCAAACAAAAACAGTTTATCTTTATCAAAAGTAAAACAAAAGAATTTAAAAGAAATCCACATTGCTTTTTGGAAAAGTGAAACTACCATAAGGCCTCCCTGCGCACACACAATGCAAGTGCACAATTGGAGGAGGTTTCTCCTTATGATAGTCAAACATGCTTGATATGTGAAAATCATTTTGACTGTTATTATTAGTGCATAGTGCAGAAAAACTTTCGGAAGTATAATATTAATCTTATCCAGCATACCATATTTCATCATATGCCTACTATAGCTACCATGTTCAATAGCATGTTACTGCCACATTCCATGGCAGGTTATACAACTAAAAGCGTACAGGGCACGTATTGTTTCTTTGGATTTCCAACAAATGGTCAGGCAAAGGAACTTCCGACACCGAAATGGAATGCCTCTGGAGGGATGTCCCCAAGAACCTAACCGGATCTCTGCCAATACAAGGCCGGGTTACCTCTGTAACTGGGTAACTACTAACACAAGTATGCCACCCCCAGTCTTTACCAACCTTTATCCGAGGCGCCTCTCAACCAACAACCACAAAGCAGTAACTTTTCAGCAACCACATAAGTTAAGTATCTGGGCTCCATACCATGAAACCACCTTTTATCTAGAAGGAAATGGACATACCCTTAAAGGGCGCTACCCCTAAATAACCTTGCTGCCACGATTCCTGTTTCGACCATTACCGGGTTGTGAGATTCAACGAAGTCACATCTACAAAGCTATGCTTTTCACAAAAGCCATGGTTTGATCAACAAATGATCAGCAGCACTTCGTATGCCACATTACCAAATTGGGGTGTATCATTATTAGCCATCAAATACATAATCTCTGAGCTCGTACGTCTCAAAGAAGGGTGTTAAGCCAAGACAATAAATCTCCGCCACCAAACAGAAATGTATTTGACAGAAACTTGCTTTACATCTCAAAGTATAATGTCAGACACACATCCATACAAGTCTGTTCCTGGTACAAACCGAACCGAAGGCACTTCATAAAGAAGCCCTTGTAATCCGGGTATTCACAAACCCGGTCGGACTCCCCATCACATATGGAGATCTCTATACCGGCGCGACTCAGTGCAGAGGCATTCGACGGGTAATCCTTTCGTTCCTGAAAATACCCGGTCTTCACCACCAGTCTTCAAATGCTATCCTTATCATCGTATCATTATTCAGAATGGGTTTTATGACATAAAGTCTTCTCTCGGCTAAACCGAATAATGAGCGCAATATTTAAAAACATATGGATATTGCGATCTTATTTAAGTCACAACTTAAAGCCTAAAACCTTTCGTCAAATGGTCTAAACAAATTACCATTTTCAAAACTTTTTGAACAAAAAGATTCACTTCACAAAGTTCACCAATCATTCACAAAGATTCACATAGCCTTTCAAAAAAATTCCATTTCATTCCCAAATCTTTTATACAAAAAATACCTTTTAAGATCCTCTTCAATTTCAAAACAAAATTCAACAATCTTCCACAAAGATAGCTTTCAAAACAATTCCCCTTTAAATGAAACCCCTTTTTAACAAAACTGGAAATCCTTTCTTTATATGATAGCCCTTATTATTTGAAAACAAATACTTTTCATTTTGGAAAAATCTGATCAAATATGCACAAGTTATATCCTTTAAAGTACAAACTTGGGTTAAATTCAAATTCTCAAAATAATACTTTTATAATACTTTAAAGATGGTTTAAAATCCATATACATATATATATTAATTATATAAGTTGTATAACATTTCCAAACCATAATTTCCAAAATAATAAGACATAGTATATTCAAACTAAATTTGGATTTCAAAGCATTCTTTTCAAAAGCTTTTCATATTCAATCCAATTCCATTTCCAAAACCATTTGGTTTCAAAATTTAACTTTAAAACCATTTCATCAAATTCAAATATCTGTGGCTTAACCAATTTCCTCATGCAATCTATATTTGTGTGTGTAAGGTGTAGTCAAGGGGTTTTACACAATAATGCGACAACATCAATCATCACAGATTCAATCATATCAATATCGATAAGCGGCATAATCTATAACGCTTTTCTTCCATTCATAGACTCACAGATAAATAATATACATTCATCACAGATAAATAAATTACATTCATCACAGCTTAAATCGAAATAATTCATAACATAAAACATTACACACCAGAGATATCAAACAATTCAACATTTAATAAAATTCAAACATCCATAAGTAAGACCAATTAGTCATTTGATTAAATTAAATCTGATTAATTATTTACGAATAAATTACTAATCCCGGTTAATCAACATTAATTAATTACAAACCATTTAAATTAATTCCTTTAATCATTTATTAATTAACCTTTAATAATAAATTAATTGACCTTTAAATCATTAAATAATTAATCTTTAATTATTTAATTATCCTTTAATTAATTATCCTTAACTAATCACATTAATTAATTAGCCCTTAATTAATTATTATTCCTTCATCATCTTTATTAATTAATTAACCTTTAATTAATTAATTATCCTTAATTAATTACATTTATTAATTAATTCTTAATTAATTATTATTTCTTAATCATCTTCATTAATTAATTAACCTTTAATTAATTAATTATCCTCAAATTAATTTTCTTTATTAATTAACTCTTTATTAATTAATTGTCGTTTAATAATAATTATACAAACTAATTATCCCTTAATTAATTATCATTTAATTAATTAAAGTGATTATCCTTAATCACTTAATCAACTTTAACCATTAATTAATTACTTTAATTAAGAAATTACCTTTAATTACTTCATCACATAATTCAATTATCCTTTAATGTAATTACATAATGTAATTACATAATGTAATTACCCTTAATTACATTAAATAATTAATTTTATTAAATAATCATACATTAGTCACTTACATTAATTAAATCACCCTTAAATTAATTACATTAATGAGTTAATCACCTTGATAAACTATCCATTTAATTAATCATCCTTTAATGCATTAAGTAATTAATCCTTCATTTAATTATGTTTGAAAACAATCAAAGATTTAGTAAGATAATTGACTTAATACAAAATTACATAAACCAAACAATTTTAAAACAATTTAACTTTAATATTTAAATCCTTGAAAGCTTTCTTGATACTTTACTTTTGAAAACTTATTTTGTATTTCTTAAATATATTTTTTTAATTTGTTTTAAAACTTAATCCTTTAATAACTTCAAAACCTATTAAATTATCATGTGAAAGAAACCCGAGCCCAACACCAGAAAACCTGATTAAGCACCCGAGCCATTTTCTTTCTTTCAATTAATTTTAAAACCTGTTAAAATTTTAAACCCTTGTGTAATAAATTATAACATATACACAAACAAAAACAAAAGTAAAAAACGAAGTTTAACCTTTTAATTATATATACATATATATACACAAACCAAATTTAATTCAAGCAATTTTAAAAAGAAAAAATATATAAAAAATTTCTTAAATCTTATTTTAACAAAATCTACATATGTATGTTTTATACATTTCTTATTACACTTATACTTTTTCTTTAAATTGTATTTATACAAATTAAAGAAAAAAAATTTAAAACTAATTATACATTAATAAGTAATCACATATATTTTCATATATATATATATAAGAATTTAACTTTAAATAACCTTTTGAAAATTTATTATATTAAATTCAAAATATAACTTCTAAATTGTAATGAATATATATAACATATGTATATTAAATATAGTTTTGTATCCATTTTATATTTTAATCCATTTATATTTGAATTTTAAATTAAAATTATATTTACAATCTATATAAAAAAACACATATTTTATTTATTTTGGAAAATTCAATTTAATTCACAAATTTTAACCCAAAATTTATATTAATAATCAATTCAAATTTTACTCAAAACCGAGAATGTTACAGATTCCCTCCTTAAGAAAATTTCATCCCCGAAATTTGCTAGACAAGGAGACGAAAAAAAACAGATGAACGCACAAAGAAATGGTTCGCCAGATCAAAATGAACATTTATTCTGCATTTGGCTTACCAAATCAGAATATCATCCATAGATACGAGAACAACTTGTTCAATACTTTACAAGATACTCTGGTCACCAGATCTACCAAATATGTAGGGCATCGGTTAGTCCGAAAGGATAACTAGCCGTTCGTAGAATACATTGGTACCCAAAGAATAGATAAACAGATTCAATCTTCTGCAATTCTCAAATACCAGGTATAGATTCCAAACTCAGGTCGGAATACCCCAAAGTTTACACCAGCTTGTCCCTCTTCGGACTTTGATCCTCACAAGAAATCATAATAAAATTTCAAATTTTATTTTAATTGAAATCATTTTATTGATACAAATAAATTTAATTTCATATTTTGTTAACCAATCTATTTCAAATAAATTTCAAATTTATTAAAGTAAAATTGAAAAACTGATAACGAGAATACGAGACAGGAACTTATCTACATGATTCGCAGGGACACAATCATGCTAAAGCTTCTTTCCAGAGCTGCCATGAAGACATCAGAGAATTTGACATCGAATGATGATCAAAGGAGATTGATAGGAAAAGTTGTTTCTGTTGTTGTTACAGGATATTTATCATTTGTAGTGGTACTCCCCTGTCCGCTACCTCATCCTCTTCTTGCACTCATACTCGCTATCAGTGGATAGTAAAAGAATTTACTGAGGCACCCGGACAGATATCTTAGGGAATACTCACTCTTGGGTATACTTCATCCTATCTCTAATGAGTTACCTAATGTGTTATACTCCTGAGCTAAAATCCAACCTTCAACTATGATACCACTTGTCATGACCCTGACTCGACCTTCGAAAATCGGCAACAAATACTTCACTCGTATTAGACTGTCGCAGATTCAAACGTCGAATCTGGTTCATTAGCCAACACACAACCATTATTGTATGCCTACTATAGCTACCATATAAACACATTTATAACTTGTAAATTTCGGGTATCTGATTGTAAATTGAGTTTTTAGTCGTCAGAAGAGTTATTACGACTTAATGTGTTAAAAACTCAATTTACAATCAGATACCCAAAATGTCTGACACACGTTTGGATTTCCAACAAATGGTTTGGCTAAGGAATTTCCTATTGCCACATGGGTATGCCTCTGGAGGGACGCTCCGAGAACTTAATCAGATCTCTGTCAACACAAGGTCGGGTTACCCCTGTCCGAAAGTAACACCAACAAGTATGCCATCCCCGGTCATTACCGACCTTTATCCGAGGAACCTCAACCATAAAGCAACAACCACAAAGTAATAAATTTGCAACAACCACATAGTTTAAATAACTGGGCTCCATACCATGATACCACCTTTTTCCAAAAGAAATGGACATACCCTAGGGGCACGACCCCTAATAACCTTGTCGTATCTTCCCTGTTTCGACCATTTCTGGGCTGTGAGGTCCTAATGCAGTCTCGTCCACAAAGCTAAACTTTACACAAAAGCCTTACTTTGATCAACAAATGGTCAGCAGCACTTCGTATGCCACATTACCAAATTGGGAATGTATCACTAGTAACCATCAACTACATAACCTCTGAGCTCGTACGTTTTAGAGAAGGGTGTTAAGCTAAGAGAATAAATTCTCCGCCACCAAACAGAAATGTATTTGATAGAAATCAGCTTTACATCTCAAAGTGTAATGTTAGACATACATCCATACAAATTTGTTCCGGGTTCGAATAGAACCGAAGGCACTTCACAAACAATCCCTTGCAAATCTGGGTCTTCACAATCCTGATCGGACTCCCCATCACATATTGAGATCTCTATACCATAGCTACTCAATGCAAAGTTATTCGACGGGTAATCCTTTCGTTCTCTAAAATACCCGATCTTCACAGCACCGATCTTTAAATGCTATCCATATCGTCGTATCTTTGTTCGAAATGGGTTATATGACACAAAGTCCTCTCCCGGCTAAACCGAATAATGAGTGCAATATTTAAAAAAGTATGGATATATGGGATCTTAGTTAAGTCACAACTTATTACCCAAAAACCTTTCTTTCAAATAGTTTAAACAAATTACCATTTTCCAAATCTTTAAACAAAAAGATTCACTTCACAAAGTTCACCAATCTTTCACAAATATTCATTCATAGCATTCAAAACAATTCCATTTCAAATCTTTTATACAAAGGATATACCTTTAAGATCCTCTTCAATTTCAAAACAAGGTTCAAAAATCTTTCACAAAGATTCATTCATAGCTTTCAAAACAATTCCATTTCAAACTTGAAATCTTTTAGAAACAAATTGGAAATCCTTTCTTTATATGGAAGCTACTATTATTTGAAAAACAAGTGTTTTCGTTTTGGAAAAATCTGACCAAATATGCAAGTTATATCTTTAAAGTATAAACTTGGGTTAAATTTAAATTCCCAAAATAAAACATTTAAAATACTTTAAAGATCGTTTAAAACCATATATATACATTGTATAACTTGTATAAAACATTTCAAACCAAATTTCCAAAATGATTTCAAAACTTTAAATAATATATATATATATATATATATATATATATATATATATATATTATTCAAACTAAATTTCAATTTCAAACTTTCTTTCAAAAGCTTTTCATATCCAATCCAATTCCATTTCCAAAACCATTTGGATTCAAAATTCAACTTTAAAACCATTTCATTAAATTTAAATATATGTGACTTAACCAATTTATTCGTGCAATCCATATTTATGTGTGTAAGGTGTAGTCTAGGGGTTTTACACAATAGTGTAACAACATCAATCATCACAGATTCAATCATATCAATATTAATAAGCGGTATAATCTATAACGCTTATCTTCCATTCACAGATTCATAGATAAATAATATACATTCATCACAGCTCAAATCAAAATAATTTATATCACATATCAACATACATCAGGGATATCAAACAATTCAACATTCAATAGAATCCAAACATCCATAAGTAAGATCAATTAATTATCCAATTAATTTAAATCAGATTAATCACTAATCCTAGTTAATTAATATTAATCAATTTTAATCCATCTTAATCAATTATCCTTTGATGATGAATTAATTAACCTTTAATTATTTATTAATTAACCTTAGTTAATAAATTAATTAACCTTTAACCATTAAATAATTAATATTTAATTATATAATTATGCTTTAATTAATTATCTTTAATTAATTAATTTATTAACCCTTAATTAATTACCATTTAATTAATTATCCTTAATTAATTACAATAGGTTATTATCCCTAATCGATTTCATTAATTAATTAATTAACCTTTAATTAATTATCCTCAAATTAATTACCGTAATTAATTAATTATCCTTTAATTAATTATTGTTTAATAACTTGATTTATCAACCTTTAATTATTAATTAATTACTTTTAATTAAGTAATTATCTTTAAGTAACTAATTAACTTAATGAGTAAATTCTTTAATTAATTGCATAAATTACTCATCAATTAAATCACAATAAATAATTAATCTTTAACCTAATTACACAAAGTAAATAGCTTTAATTTAGTTACACAAAGTAACTATACTTAATCACTTAATTACATCCTTTAAATCTTATTAAATAAAATAAATTATCATTAACAAATAATTTAATTTCATAGCCTTTGAGTTAATTAATAATCAAAACGTTATTTAATTATCATTTAGAATCTTATTAATAGCCTTTAGAATTAATTATGATTAACCCATTAACCTTAAACCTTTAGGTTAATTAATCTTCAAAAACACTTTATCTCCTGAATTAACTCTTTAACTGTCTTGTTAAATTTATTTTAAAATAACTTTTAAAATAAAGGTTACTCAAAAATAATTTGACTTTCAATTCTTTAATAATTTTTAATTTAAACACACCTCAATTAATTTAAAAGAAGTGGTTAATAAATTGTTCAACTTGATTAAGTTTTAAATTTTAAAACTTTTCATTTTTGGAACATATTAACATAGCCTAAAAAGAAACCCGAGCTTTTTGTTCGAAATTCCTGAGCTTGACTTCGAGCAATCCCACACGCTTCTTTACTTCAAGCAAACCGTCCTTTATCTCGAGTTCGTACCCGAGACGAACCTTCTTCCAAGCCTTTTGATAGAATAAACCAGATATGATGATATATCATATATGTGCACACGTCACCACCGACCATCTGGTCCCCTTTGCCGACATCTTGAGGTCCCCGATGTTCTAACTAAACCTCTCAATCGTCCAATTCCAACGAAATCGCATGGACACGAAAAACGAGCTTTTTGACTTCATCTGTAACTTAACTTCAATCGATAAATCGCACCACCACCAACGACCCTGTTCACCTGCATCCACGCCGACGCATCCAGACATTCACCAGAGCCTCCTCTTCCTATTCCCCGCTGACCGACCCCATGTGCCCCTAGGATGACGAATTTTCCCTGAAAACTTCATCGACCAAACTGGGTTATTAAACCCTAATTCATCGATGATCGGCCGCCACAGCATCTTATAAAATGGTCTACTATTTTTCCACGAATCCCCAGACCTTCAGCCTTCTTTAGCCTCAACCTCGACCCGCCTCCCATCGCCCATTGACGGCGATCGATAAAAAAGCCAAAACCAATCAACTCGCAATGTCACGTGATTTTCAAATTTAAAAATTATGATTCTATTTTTAAAATTCATGTTTCGTGAAAACGAACAAGATCATGAAATCAAAACTCAAGTTTTAGTCAATTAAATTTTTGAACAAAATTTGATTTCACTGTGTTTTCAAACTTCCCAGTAAATCCATTCATTTTTAATATTTAAAAGTATTTTTAAATTTTGAATCTTGATATTTAAATCCTATTTTGTTTAAGCATCAGATTCAAAAGAGATTCAGAGAAGAAGATCTTGAATTTTTTTTCATGTTTGGAAACCTGAACAACAAGAACAGAGCCTAAATACAAACATGCACATTATTCCTGGATATACACAGACACGCAAGCATAATCACATCATTAATCAAGAACATTTGAGATCATAATTCAACGATCATTCAGATATATCAGGTTGAGTTTGCTAACCTGGTTTGGAACAGAGAACATCTGGAAATATTGTTTTTTGAACTTTGGTATTTAAAACTGAAGTTAATCTTGATTTTGTTGAGTTTGGATCTGAAGCTTTATTAATTATGATGATCTACTACTTTGAGTTGTTAATGAATCAGGTTGAAGTTGAATTTGTACTTGATGTTCATTTGTTTTTCAGGTTTTGATTCTGTGCCTGCTTTTGAATTTGAACTTCCAGACTTGAAAACTAGATTCAGGTTTTTCTTTGATCTTCTTTTTTCCAGGTTTGAAGTTTTGAAAACAGGTTTTTGATTTGTTTTTGTTTTGATTTGGTTGCATTGATCTCAGGCTTTTGAGTTACAGGATTTTGCTTTTGAGAAAGAAGAAAATGTAGCCTGGTTTACTCTTTTTCTCATATATGTTATTGTTTTAAAATTTAAGTCAAAAGAATTTTTTTCTTTGCCACTTGTTAGTTCCTAACATACTTAGGTTAACACTTGTTATTTTCATGATGTTAATGTTTACAAATGTCATTTATGATAATTTTGTGTTTAAGACCCTTTATTAATTTAATTAAAGAATTATGTTTCAATCCCTATGTATTACAATATATGAATCATGTTTTATATTTTCAAATTTATACTAATCTCTAAATGGCGATTGTACACATGCACTCGATATCCGTTGTATCAACATGAAGAGGAGGAAGAAAAAGGAGGTTGGTTTCCTCGGGTTTGATCGCGTGTAGTGGAGTGTTTGACTTGAAGAAATCATGTGTGTGAGTTCACTAGGGTAAAATTCGAAATAGCTCGAGAAAAGGATGTGTTTGACTCGAGGTTGATATCAAAGTTTTGAAATAAAGAAAACTTTTAAAGTTTCAAAGCAAATAGAAAATGTACAATTTTCAAGCAATTATTAAGACAAGTTTCAAAGATCGAGTGTTAAAGTAAATTTTTGAAAATTGTTTTGTTTTTGAAATAATTATGTATAAGGATAATAGTTTAATTAAAATCTTTAAGTGTTTTCAAAAAATGATTTAATTTAGTAAGTAATTAAGATAAGTGGTTTATCTTAAGTTAATTAAGGCCTTGGATAAATAAAGACTAATTAATTTGTTAATGATTAAAAATCAAGTTATTATGTAATCAATTTAAAGAATTTAAATTAGTTATTAATGTGAATGATTAAATGATAATTGCTTAATGAGGTAACTAAATGATAATTGTCTAATGAAATTAATTAAGGGTTTATTTTAATTTAGGATGAGTAATTAAAGGGTAATTAATTTCATAAAAATAATTACTTAAGTTAAAGTAATTAATTAATGATTAAAGGTTGATTAATCAAGTGATTAGACAATAATTAATTAAAGGATAATTAATTATGTGATTAATTAATTAAGTTAATTAATTAATGAAAGCGATTAAGGGATGATTTATTAATTAAGGGTTATTTAATTAATTTAATTAAGGATAGTTAATTAAAGGATAGTTAAATAATTAAAGGTTAATTATTTAATAATTAAAGATTGATTAATTTATTATTAATGGTTAATTAATAAATGATTAAAGAATAATTAATAAAAATTATTTGTAATTAATTACTATTAATTAACCAGAATTAGTGATTTATTCATAAGTAATAAATCTTGTTTAAATTAATCAGATGATTAATTAATCTTACTTAGGGATGTTTGGATTCTATTGAACGTTGAATTGTTGATATCCCTGATGTGTGATGCTTTGTTACATGAATTGTTTTGATTTGAGCTATGAATGTAATTTATTTATCTTAAATAAATTTATATTATTTTTACGGTTGAATCTGCTACATTCAAATATAAGTGAAGTATGAATGTCGATTTTCGAACGTGAAAGTCTGGGCCATCACATTTGGCATTGGAGCTGAAGGTTGAATAAAAACTTTAGCTCAGGAGTGTAACACATTGGGTAACTCATTAGAGATAGGGTAAAGTATGCCCTAGAATGAGTATATCTCTAAGATATCCATCTGAATGCCTTAGTAAATTCTCTTACTAACCACTGATAGTAAGTATGAGTGCAAGAAGAGTACGAGATAGGGGACAAGGGAGTGCCACCACAAATGGTCAATACCATGTAACCACAATGGAAACAACTTTTCTCATCAATCACCTTTGATCCGATATTAATTCTTTGATGGTTTCGTGGCAACTACAAGGAGAAGCTTTGGTATAGTGGTGGCTCTGCAAATCGTTGTATAAAAGGTTCTAATTCCTATTTCGTATTCTTTCTATCAATTTCTATCATTTTTAACTTTAATGAATTGGGATAAATTGGTTAACTAAATATGAAGCTGAATTAAGATTGAACTCACTTATCTATTCTTTGGGGTCTAGATATTTCTACGAACGGTTAGTTATCCCTTCGGACTAACCACTGCCCCTGTATATCTCATAGATCAGATGACCCAAATATTTTGTGAAATATTGTATGAGTTCATTCTCGTATCTATTGATAATATTTTGATTTGGTGAGCCAAATGCAGAATGGATATTCTATTTGGTCTGGAGAGATATTTCTCTATCTTTCGTCTGTTCTTTGTTATCTCCCTAGCAAATTTCGAGGGTGGTATTTTCTTAAAGGGGGAATCTGTAACATTCTCGGATTTTAGCCAAGTTTAATTTGATCATTAATTTAATTTTTGAAATAAAATTATGAATTTATTAATGAATTAATTAGGAAAATTCTAGAACAAATAAAAAATATGTGTTTGTAAATAGAATTTTGATTTAGAATTCAAAAGTAAATATATTTTTTACATAAATTGAAGTTAAAAATCTTTACATTTAAAAGAACTAATAAAATATGTACATTTATAAAAAGATATTTGTTTGTTTATTCGTTTATAAATATAAATTGATTGTATATTAATTTTTTGAATTTGAAATTTAAAAAAATTAATACTAATAGGAAAATTTGTTTTGTATTTATAATATGATGGTTTGGAAATTTTATTTTGAAATTGATTTACAAAAGCTATCTACAAAGTTAAATTCAAATATATACATATTATACACTTATTTATTAATGTTTAATTGATTTTAGATTATATTCTTTAAATACATACATATGTATGTAAAAGGAAGTGGATTATTTAAACTTAAAATATGATATAAATATTATTTAAAACATAAAACATGTAAAGGACATGTGTAAATATTTTAAAATGTGAATGAACAAATGTAAATTTTAATAACATAAGGGTTTAAGATAAAATTTATAAATTAAATAAAATAAATAATTTTTACATATAAACACAAATCTCTTACATTTAAGCATTTGGAAGATAAATAAAAAACATATTAAAATTATTAACGCGTGAAAGATTACATGTGTAATCATTGTAACAAGCAAATAAACAAGTGTATGATTTTAAAAGCATGAGATTAACAAGCATCATACTTGTTTTTATTTTTCGTTTATTTTTGAATTAATAAATAAAAAGGAAAATAAGATATATAAATACATCCATTCCCTTCTTTCTTCATTTTCCTTTGATAGCTTTCAAAAACACAAACCTGAGAATATGCAAACCACGCTTTAAACTTCTCATCTTCAATTGTTAAAAATAAAAAACTAGTAAAAGAAAATGAAAACAAAATCATAACCTAGAAACAAGATTCCAGTTCAAAAACAAAATACAAGAATAAATCAATATCAAAGCAGAGATCATCCTAAAAAAAACAAACAGTTTTCAAAGATCAAAGCCAAGTAAAGAACAAAATCTATTTCAAGCTTTCAACCTGAAAGCATGCAAAATCCAAACTAAAACCTGATCAAAGCAAGCAATCAACTTGAGATAAAAGCTTCAGACAAATGCAAGCTCAACCCAGATTAATCATACAACAACATCTTTAACAGATTAAAGCAAGTAAAAAATGCAGATCAAAAATCTGGTTCTAGGCTCAAACTTGTCGTCTCTATTTTTTGGAGGCCAGGTAAGCAAATTTTTTTATTTAAAACTTTAAAGTATATATAAATCTTGATGTGTAGATTGAGAGTTTAAGTTGTTGTGAAAATGTATGATGTGTCTGCATGTTTGTGTATGTATATATAATGATATATATGTTTGGATATACATATATATACAGGTTCCTGTATAGTTACAGGTTTCCAAATCTAAGTTAAAATTCAAATTCTGTTTGCGTGAACAATATTAGGATAAGAAACTTGAAGAGAAAATGATGATAGCAACATAATTTCATTGTTAAAAGTAAATTGTAAGTAGAAAAGCACAGTTGATATTTCAGAAATAATATATTTCAATAAAAGCTCTTCAAAATAGAAAAATCAAGAATTTTAATTTTAATCTTTGATCATAGGAAAGGATTCGTGTTTCAAAATTATGATTTTTGGTAATCATCTCAGAATTTTTAAGTTTGTATTTAATGGGAAAACTTGAATTGAACAGAATTGTAAAACTGGTCAAATTCCGACGATCAACGTCGAACTGGGCGACGTGATCAATGGTGAAGGAAGCTAATGTGTCAGAGAGCATAGGAAAAATATTCCCTAATTTTTTAAATAATCAAAGAAGACGATCGAAAGGGTTTTAGGGTTTTAAGGGTGGTTTGGTAGTCTGGGTTCGTGAGACATTAGCGACGTCGATGATAGATCGTAGTTGATCAGACCAAAGGGGATAGTTGTCTGGGTTCGTGGCGCATCTCTGGGTGGAACAGAAGGGCCTCTGGTGATTGATTTTAGTGGCACGTGACGTTTTCTGAGGATTAAGTATGGGATTCGAGCGTTTCGAATGCTCGATTTTGTTTCTCGATGTTTTAGATTTTGCTGGGTGTTCGTGATGGATGAGGAAGTGTTCGTCTTCGTGCCGGAGGACTCAGCAATGATCGGAGTTGATCTGGCAATTGTACACGTGCACTCGATATCCATTGTATCAGTATGAAGAGGAGGAAGAAGAAGAAGGCGGTTTTCCTCGGGTTTGATCGCATGTAGTGGAGTGTATGACTAGAATAAATCGTGGCATAAGTTTACTCGGGTAAAATTCGAAATAGCTTGGGAAAAGGATGTGTTTGACTCAGGGTTGATATCAAAGTTTTGAAATAAGGAAAATGTTTATAGTTTCAAAGCAAATAGAAAATGTACAAGTTTTAGAGCAATTATTAAGACAAGTTTCAAAGATCGAGTGTTAAAGTAAATGTTTGAAAATTGTTTTGTTTTTAAAATAATTATGTATAGGGATAATTGTTTAATTAACATCTTTAAGTGCTTTCAAAAAATGATTTGATTTAGTAAGTAATTAAGATAAGTGGTTTATCTTAAGTCAATTAAGGCCTTGGATAAATAAAGACTAATTAATTTGTTGATGATTAAAAATAAAGTAAATTATGAAATCAATTTAGAGGTTTTAAATTAATTATTAATGTGAATGATTAAATGATAATTGCTTAATGAAGTAAATGATAATTGTTTAATGAAATTAATTAAAGGTTTATTTTAATTTATGATGAGTAACTAAAGGGTAATCAATTTCTTAAAGATAATTACTTGATTTAAAGTAATTAATTAATTATTAAAGGTTGATTAATCAAGTGATTAGACAATAATTAATTAAAGGACTTTGTGTCATATAACCCATTCCGAATAGTGATACGACGGTATGAATAGAATCTGAAGATCGGTGTTTAGGACCGGTTATTTTCAAAAGCGAAAGGATTACCCGTCAAATGTCTCTGCACCGACTGATCCCCGGTATAGAGATTTGATCAACCTTTGTGATGGAAAGTCCGGACATGATTAGGGATTATCCAGATTTGCAAGGGCTTCTTTTGAAGTGCCTTCGATTCTGTTTGAGCCGGGAACAGACTTGTATGGTTGTATGTCTGATGTTACACTTTGAGATGTAAAGCTTGTTTTCAAATATATTTCTATTTGGTGGCGGAGAATTTATTCTCTTCGCTTAACATACCCTTCTCTGAGACGTACGAGCTCAGAGGTTATGTAGTTGATGGTTACTAGTGATACATTCCCAATTTGGCAATGTGGCATACGAAGTGCTATTGATCATTTGTTGATCAAAGCATGGCTTTTATGTAAAGCGTAGCTTTGTGGACGTGACCTCGCTGGACCTCACAACCCGGTAATGGTCGAAACGGGAATCATTGCAGCAGGGTTATTAGGGGGTAGCGCCCCTTGAGGGTACGTCATTTCCTTCTGGATAAAAGGTGATACCATGGTATAGAGCCCAGATATTTAACCTATATGGTTGCTGCAAACTTATTGCTTTGTGGTTGTTGGTATAGTGGTACCATGAATAAAGGTTAGTAACGACCGGGGGATGGCATGCTCGTGTCAGTAGTTACCTTATTGTAGAGGTAACCTGGCCTTGTGTTGGCAGAGATCCGTTTAGGTTCTCGAGGGCGTACCTCTAGAGGCATTCCATTTGGTGTGGGAAGTTCCTTTGCCAGACCATTTGTTGGAAATCCAAAAAACAATACGTGCCCTATATGGTTTTAGTTGTATAACCTGCCATGGAATGTGGCGATATCCTGCTATTGAACATGGTAGCTATAGTAGGCATAAGTGCAAAATCTCTGTGCTGGCTAAGATTAATATTATACTTTCGAAAGGTTTTCTACACTATGCAATAATAATAATATCGAAAAGGATTTCGCGTATCAAGCATGTTTGACTATCGTACGAAGAAATCTCCTCCAATTCTGCATTTGCATTGTGTGTGTGGTGGGAGGCCTTATGGTAGTTTCATTTTTCAAAAAGCATTACGGATTTCAAATTTAAATTCTTTTGTTGATATGTTTCAAATAAACTATTTTTTGTTTGCTCACGCCAGTCCCATTACTAACCTGGAGTTTATTGTTCCCTTCCTAAACTCTAGGCCCCCACAATTTTGCACACGGGCAGTCTAGAGTTGGGATTTTCAGATAATCAAATAGTAGGTGTAGATTCAGTAGCCTTCAGTCTTTGGAAATCTTCTTCAGTCTTTGGATGACTTACCTTGCTTAAGTCTAACTAGATGGTGGTTCGAGCTTTCGACTTGGAATTTTGGAGCTTTGGTTTTAGGATGCAGTTTATGGATTCACTCTCTCTTGAAGAATATGTTGGAGTTATCTTTTCTGTTGTTGTATCTTTCCACCGTTATGTATCTCTGATATGTGATAGTCATTGTATCATTATTATAATCAACCGTTGTATATCAATGATATATTCATTTTCTTCCGCTGTATTGTTATATTTAGTGTGTTATAAGCTCTGGGTAATCGGATTTTTACGGCTGAATCTACGGCATTCGAATATGAGTGAAGTATGAATGTCGATTTTCAAACGCAAAAATCCATGCCGTCACAATAAATCTTCGTTCTTTTTTATAATACTTCCCTTTATAAAATTCTATTTATAAATCCATTCCTTTATAAATCTTATTTATTTATAAAATCCCATTTATAAATTTATTTACCAAATATCAATTACAAATCCATTTTTAATATTTAAAAAACTTCTTTTATAAATCTATTACTTTATTTATAAAATATTACTTTGATGAATCTTTTATATAAACCATTTCAAAAATATTTTTTTCAAACTATTTCTATCTTCTTTAAAACTGTATTTCCTTTATAATAAAACATAGGCCTATCTATCTAGTTTTTAAAACCTTTATAATATAGTACAAAAATCCCTATTTAACTTATTTCTCAAAATATCAGTTTATAATACCAAAAATATCCTATTTTTATTTTATTTAAAATAAAATCCTTCTTTTAGTAATTTAAGAAAAAATATTAAAAATATTTCAAAATCACTTTAAATCCTTTTAAATCAAAATCTTCACTTTATAGTATTTCAAAAAAACAAAAATAAGGTCAAGCGAAACTATAGCACTAAATAAGAAAAATCATGTCCATGTCATCAAATATGGCATCCAACAAATCGTATATCATAATATATATGAAATGTAAAATCAACAGTGGTGAGGAATCTAGTTGGATCCATCCAACTTGTCCCTCTACAGTTTATAATCATGTAACATGTGTCATTCGCAACTAGGTGGGTACATATAAAAGGCCATCCGCTCCAAGGGCGGGGATAAATCCAAACCAACTGATAAAATAGTAAATCATCCAAACAAGAATCAAAAAAAATATCTGCACTTATATAAAATATAAGTGGGCCAGAGAGGGGAGTATAACACTACTACAAAACAGGCCATTTGCATCGCCTCATTTGAATCGGTTTAAGTAAAAACTGATGCAAATAGAACTATTTGCATCAGTTATGTCTTAATAACCGATGTAATTGGTATGTGGAAAGCAATAGGTAATAAAAAAAAATCAAATTTTCATCAGTTGTCACCAACAACTGATGCAAATACGTCGATGCAAATAGTTTTAGTCGCATCGGTTTTAAAGTCAACCGATGCAACTGGGTCCAAAATAATAATTTACGCACCGGTTCGCTTGTAGAGGCGATGCAATTTCTAATTAGTTAGGTTATTCGCTGCTCACTTTTACATCCCGCCTTTCCAATTTTTTTCCCCCGCTCCCATTCTCTTCCCAGATAATTCGCCAGCTTAAAAAAAAGAAAACCCTAAAATCACCGTTTGCATCATCTGCCCAAAGCTTGAACCCAAGTTTCTCTAAAGAATATTCATCGGCCATGGCATCATCCGCGGTGCTCAGAAATACTAGCAATTCAAAGCGCCTTCTTCAGCTCCCATCTCACTCTTCTAATTTGTACCATTCTTGCTGTAGAAGTCGGGAAGGAGTTGCCTCATATCGGTATTGGCGATAGAGAAACCGATTTTGATTTCATGTCCATTTGCAAGGTTCGATTTTTATGTTCCTTGTGCTTATATCATTGTAGTTTTTATCCTCTTTGGATATAGTGGTAAACTGTTAGTTAATAACATCATTGTAGTTTTTATCCTCTTCTTATTGTCTTATTTTTCTACAGTTGCTCAGCAACCACATTTTTTCAGAGAATGCAATCCTCAACCTTTGAAACATACCATGTGTAAGCTGTTTCAGATTTCACTTAAGGTCAAGCGAGCAAATACAGGTATAAAATATCATTTTCATCCTTGAATTTGTAATACATACGCTGCTCAGAAGGTTCGATCTTAAAAATGTACTGCACATACTTATTGAATTATAAAAGTCAGGATACATAGAATTGTCTTATGACTAACACTTTGGAGGAAAGCACACTTATTCTACTTGAAACCATAAGCTACATTATTTCATCATAAATAATGAATTAGTTTCTCTTTACATGAGGCATTTTAATACAGTGTCCTTTAGGGATGTTAAACAAGCATTTTGAAAAGCTTGCACATTGTGATCAATGTTTGAAGCGGCTGAGCCAACAAACGATTAAATTAGACTCTCCCTATTTTGATACACGCTTTTCTATTTTTTAAGACCGTGGCAAATATAGCAGATGTCATGGGTTTGATCATTTGAAAGGTGGATTAAGACCAAATTTTTGCAACTTAGTCATCTAATTTATTAACTGAAATATGTGTTAAAACAGTTGCTTTTCATTTCTTGCTTTATAATGTGTTAAAATTATTGTTTGTTGCATCTTTGACCATATCATCTCATGTCTCACGTAGGTTATTTCTTACTTTCATTATAGATCCATAGAAATTGTTCCGATCCACAGATATGTTATTTCTTACTTTCATTTAGCTGCCAAGTTTCCCTCTGCTAATGTCACTACAAGTGCCTTTAGAAATAAAATGGTCTTGACTCTACGACTGCACAAAAGATTGTGTCTACGTTATGGGAACTAACTAAAGAGGGTAGAACAGTAATTATGACTATCCATCAGCCATCCAGCCGACTATTTTACATGTTTCATAAGGTGTTGCTGCTTTCTGATGGCAACCCTGTCTATTCTGGAAAGGGCTCTGATGCTATGGACTACTTTGCGAGCATTGGATATGCACCCTCCGTCCCCATGAATCCTGCTGATTTTCTTCTTGATCTAGCTAACAGTACGCACTATATATATATATATATATATATATATATATATATATATATATATAGTTTTAAATATGGCGTGCTTATATTTAGCGTTTTCATATTGGTTTTCTAACGATTGATACTTCCCAATATTACATATTACATGTTCGGTGTATCGATAGTTGCTTATAGTTAAGATAATGGTATATCTAACCATCACCTTTAACCATTCATGATGATAAACGCAAAAAAACTTCAAAAAGTTATATATTTTTTATGTCTGTTCACATCACATAGGTAATCCTAGTTTGCATGTTTGTCGAAGCCCAGACCACTTGTTTGGTATTATACTCATGCTAAAGACTGAGTGAACAACGTGCATAAGTGTGTTGAAGAAACTAAACTAAAAATGAGCGATAAGCATTGTATTCCCAGATTCAAGATGCACTTACATCTCCAACTACTGAGTTGAGATGCCATTTGTCTTTCAAATAAGAGAGAAAAGTTCAGCAAAGAATCTATAATCTATCTTCATAGTAGAGATATGATTCTTGGTTACACTTGTATTTTTTAACATCTGCCTGACCATTCATCAGTTGGTTACCCTGAAATAACTTGTACTAATCTAAAGCTGACAAACCAAAAGGTTTTCCCCCCTTTCTTTTCCCTTTTAGGTTTTCTAGCCCCTGGTAACTTGTCGCCGATTGTATTCCCTGGGAATGAACATTTACGATTTATTTTGAAAGTTTTTGT
Source organism: Allium cepa (assembly GCA_030765085.1). Classification (NCBI taxonomy): domain Eukaryota; kingdom Viridiplantae; phylum Streptophyta; class Magnoliopsida; order Asparagales; family Amaryllidaceae; genus Allium; species Allium cepa. The sequence continues at coordinate 903,315,191 of CM060931.1, read as the reverse complement.
GCTTCCACATCATATAATTTTAACAAACTATTCCCGTTTTATTTTCCAAGGCTGTTCTGCCCGTTTTTGATATCTGTTATAACTATTATTGCGGTTGCTACTGCAATTTTATGGCTAGATGGCCTGATTAAACATATAAGAATATGTAATGTGTCAGGTATGTACCATTTTATTTCTAAAGGCCTTGGGTTCCATCCCCCGAGAAACCAAAATGAGTGCTTTGTCTAAATTAAGTATCACTCTCGTTATCAAAAAAGGTATATACCATTTTAATATCCTGTAATTAGGTATAATAAGAGGAGACTTGGTGCTTATGTGAGGAAGATATACTTTGTAATAACTTGGGGTTTGGGAAACTTGAAAATAAGCTATACTTTTCACAAACTGGGTTATTTCATAAAATTACTAGCATGTTGCTTTTGTAGCATCACTGGTTGAAGCCGACAAGGAAGTTAAGGAAGAACATTATCTGCTTTGGAAACAACCTTCCATTTTCATTTGGTTGGGTAAGCTGGTTCCCCATGTATTGTTTTCTTGTGTTTTTGGTTTACAACTTTGGACTGTCCATTTTAAATGAATTAGGCATCCATCATTAGTACTTAATTTGTGTAAAAGTAGCTTTGATTTTAAACTATTAATCGTGCATTATTAGGGCAAAAAGAACCCAAATACTGACTGTGAGGCAGTGAAAGTTTTCCTTGAAAATGTGAAGTAAGCCACTGAAATGAAGATTGATAGGTAGGTGCATTCATCTCCACTAATTTGAATAAAAAAGATGATTATATTCAACATATTTTTAATATGATTGAAACATGCTGGAGGCTGACATATGATCTTCATTTCATATTTTCAGAGGACACAAGCATTGCAGTTGGTACAGCAAAACTTAAAAATGGTGCATTTGTTGCAGCTCCTGTGAGTTTCTTTAGTAATTAAGAACATTTTGTGTATATTTGTCAGTTCTTGTTCATTAAACACCTCATGTATGTTCCAGTGTCCTCATGATGTTGCAACAGTTAGGTGAATTGATGATATTAGGGGGTTGCAGGGAAGTAAGTGCACTGTCTATCTGTTGACAGTGGGAAGTAAGTGAACTGCCACCATCAGAGACTTTGAAATATCAAATAGAGGTGCAAAAGAAGCTACAAGAACAACTTGAAGTAAGTCTTTATAATTTTATTACAACACTAGCAACGAAAATGATCATTCTACAGGACAAAACTGACTGCATTCATCATTGCCTCTACATATTTCAGTTTAGAAGTAGAAACCCAATGGTAAAAAACATTTGATGGTATGGAATCAATACCCGATAAAGTTCAGTTTAGAAGTAGAAACCCAATGGTAAGAAGATCCGCACCAAAAATTGTCAAGTCTGTAGTCAGATCAGGTGACTTGAAAAGTATAATTGAATCAAATGTTTTGTAATAATGACTCGTAAATATATAACCATTAACCTGTTTTTATTTATTAGTTAATTTATTTATTTAAAGTTCCAACAAATGCTGAACACCATAATCCATGTGAATTTACACGATTGAAACTCAAGTTCCTAAAGGTTATATATATTTTTGTACCACTTCAGTGAAAAGATGTCTAAGCCTTCATTATATGCCTGTGCAACATTTAGTTTATAACTATATACTTGATTATACAAATTTCATGCTTCGGTGACACTTTCATTTTTTATTCACAGTATTGAATACCAGTAATCTTGGGTCCGTGCACAATGTACACAAAGAATGATGCTATTTATGAAGACTATACACGTAGTACTATCATGAACTTAGTGATGATCAAATGTGGAAGTCTCTTGTCAAGCTCAACAGGTTTGTATTACAGAATAAACATTTTATTCCGGAAGAAAATCTTAATAATTAACTAACCTTGTCATTGTAGAAATCTGATTGAATTTTTTTGTAATCCATTTATTGTATTTTGATCGGTGTGTTTTTGTGTCATGAGGCGGCCAATTCGTCTTTTCATGTTCTTTTAAGCTAATTCATTACTATAGGATACCATCATGGCTTAAAAATTATTATTCAATTTGGTATCTTACATCACACTTCAAACTATATGGGTAAGTAGCCTTAGCAATGATAACTGCTCCTTTGTTACAAAGCTTTTCACGCATGCATTTTAACACACCCAAATTTCTTGCTGAAGATGATAATATCATTTAAGCACTAATGGTAGACCTTAATAACTGATCTCAAAACGAGCAACAGTATAATCTTGTAGCCCTTGAAACCTGCTTCAGTAAATATAATTTTCCATTCTTTTTCAGACCTTTGTTTTCCTGTGGTGTGAACCATCATATGAATATCAAACGTATACTGAGTTTCAGTCAATTCATAATCTTCATTTTTTGTATTCACAACCAAATCTATTATAATCACTTTTCCTCCGTCTTCTTTGCAAGGAATGGCCTGCTTGCATGTTCTCAGTATCTTCACACACTCCTGGTCACTCCAGTCATGAAATATCCACTGCATGAAAAAAGATTAACAAACTGATCTATCAAACAAATTGAAAAAGCACTGTAGAGTTAACCAAATATACATATATCTTACTTTAAATAAAGCTGCATCTGCACTAGGAATATGATCAAACATATCTCCTTTAACAAACTGAACAGTCTCATTATTCTCCAAACCATCAATCACATGAGGCAGTTCAAGCACACTGCACCTTATTTGAGGAAACACCCCTGCAATGGCCAGTGCCAAAGTTCCTGATCCACCTCCAACATCGACCAATGAGTTAAGTCCGGTAAAAACTTCCCTGCAGTCCCTAACAAGTATTTCATTAGTAAACCTAGCATCGCTAGACATGCCTTCATTCATCATTTGGTTAAAGTCGTTCATTTTACTAAAAGCGTCCTATATATTCCTTCCATTTGCTAGTTCATATGTTGCAGAGTGGTCTTTTCCAGGAACCATTTACTAAGGAAATGCCAAGGACTTAGGAAATTTTGGTCGAGCATTAGGATTACAAAGGGCGAAATATCGGTAGTCTTTCCGGTTACAAGAATTTTAGAATGTTTTGAAAAGTATAACAATACATCAGTTTTAATCTTCATCACTATTTTGCAAATTCACTTGCATATGTATCAATGTTAAATGATATTAGTGAGTTTTTATAACAAATTAAATTTCAAATAACAAGATATCAAAGCTTAAAATGAAAGTAGCTGACAAATTCTAGAATGAGGGTGTAATCCTAGCACAAGGGTCATACCGATGAATAAATGTCTCGAAAACACCTCTATACAAATTCCAGAGTCGCCCAGAGACCCAATAGCAAGAGGAAAATGTACATAAGATTATGTCTCTTTCTCACATCCGCTTTCTGGGCTGCTTCCCCAAATACACAGTAGATTGATTGGCAATGGACAACACTTAACATTCAGAATTTTATGTGCTTTTCCTCATGTAAACTGCATATAAACATATGTATATTCATATACTGTAATATTATATAAAATGGTATTTGCATATTTGTAGAAGAAAGCAAAGAAGCAAAAGAAGAAACCTGGCACATCAGACACATCCACTGTATCCTCAGAGAAATGCGCTACTAGCCCAGAAAAGAATTCTCCAGATGCTTCTTCTTATGATCCGGAGAGTTCCAGAAGTGCAGTTTTGAAGAGGCCTGTGGTGTTGGCATCATCAAAGAAGAAGGTATGTGTGTTCGATCGCAATTGCAGTGGAGGGGTTCGATGATTTGATGGGATGGTTTGTGGGTAGTATAGGATGAAGACAGTTTGTTAAAGTGAATGGAAGAGTTGCAGTGGTTGTTATTGGGGTTCGAGGAGAAGTAGGCTGGTGGTATCAGGGGATATGGCAGAGAAGTGTAGAACTGAGGTGAAGTGTAGTTGCTGTGAAATTAGAAGATGGTATTGCAAAAGTATTGATGCGTAAGTAGCAGGTAGCACAGTGGTGGATTGGAGGTTGAACTGATGGCAATGTTCTAGTTTGTACTGGTTTGTGAACGTGCATGTGAAGTTGTAAGTTTGGAATGGTGATGATGGAACTGTAGGTTATAGATTAATGGGGTGAAGTGGGCAATGATGAGGAAGTAAGGAGCTGTGGCAGTGGTGATTGTTATTTGATGTAACTAGATGGTTGCACAGTTTGATGTATCCACGCTTATTTTGTATAGATTATTAACACAGTAATTGATATATGTTTATTTTGGTATTATGTTATTCAGTTTGTATTTGCCATCAAATTTAATTTTGAATGATTGTAATATTGCATGCAATAATTGTTTGTTATAATTAATAATATATATATATATATATATATATATATATATATATTGTCTATTTGAGTACTGTAATAATGATTTCTGAGAATGGCTTTTTTGCATCAGGTATAAATAGCTGATGCAATAGAGGGATTAGTTTGCATCGGTTGTTATAAAAAGCCGATGCAACATAGGGCTGTGTCCAAGTAACCAACCATGAGATTTTGCATCAGTTGTTAGTAACAACCGATGCAAAAAGGACCTTTTTGCATCGGTTTCAGAACTGATGCAAAAGTGTTAAGCCTGTTGCATCGGTTGCATATGCATCGGTTGTTGAACTGATGCAAAAGGGGGGTAAACAACTGATGCGAATGGTCTGTTTTGTAGTAGTGTAACTCACCAAAATTCCATTCCTATTTGAATTAAAATCGAATGGGTGTTTGATTTTAGCACAATTTCCTACAAGCTCCAAACTACCCCAATTGAACTCCAAGCCGTGCATTTTCAAAACCAATGTTGCCATGATTTTCGTATCATCGCCACTGCCTCGGTCAATCGCATGCTGCCACGAGTTCACCACCAAACGCCCCAGCCTCTAGCTTCCCATCGCCACCAGTGCTGCCTCCCAACGTTGTTCCAAGCTTGAGATCTGGCCGTAAATAACAGCCACGTTCAACTTGCCTCTGCCCCACTTCGTCGATTGCAAATTCAACCGACCAATGCACTCCTTCCACTGCGTCGAGTAACTTTATAGTTGGGGATGATGGCCAATACTATCTCTGGAGGCTCTAATCAACAACGGTCGTAGGATGATAGGTGTTTAACGACAGCTAGGATTTCACGAATTTGGTTTGGGAAAATAGGACGAGTTAAGGTCCTTTTATAGAAAATTATCATACACTATTCATCCCTAAAAGTTCCAAACTCCAAACGTGGCATGCCGACTGGCTTTCCATACTAAATACCTCTATTTCGAATAAAATGGAACTATTGTCAGGGCCTAATTCCATCATATATAGAAGTTAACATTCAAAATCAAATTATATTAAATTAAATTCCTTCAATTAATTTCTACGCGTTCCGAGCTCGCATGACTAAACGATATGTTTTATCGCTACGAAATTCGTTAACAAACAATAATTCATTAGTACGAATCTAATGGTGCCAGTTTCGTTAAAATCTGAGATAGTGCCCCAGAATGATAATTTCACACGTTAATTAAAACGAACTATAATTAAACCAGTTTAATAACTTTTAATTCAAATTTGAAAGTTTACTATCTTCATTCTTACATAAACAGAATTTAAATCAGCTTTTGAAATCATTTTTATTCACATAAAATCCCTCTATTTGAAATTTAAGCTGTTTTGACTTATAAAATTGACTTTTCAATATATAAAATTAATTAAATATTTCAAATTCAAATGATCAAAATCCTAGGTCGTTACAGACTTCCCTCCTTAAAAGAATTCCATCCTCGAAATTTCTAAGGTAAGAAAAATACCACAAAACCTATTAACTTTTTGAAATCCATTAGCTGAAATAGATTATTAAATTTTCTAAGTCTTTATCATTCACCAATACCAACTAATATCATTCCAAGTTATAACACAAAAATAAAATTTTAGTCATCAAAATTTCTCAAAATTCTCGAAAATTTTCTACTGCCTTAAATTTACAAAAATTTTCGCCAGCCTCTCCTTTGCGCAGCTCGATAAGATTATTTACAGTAACATATAATACACACATCTCATCTCAAGGATGGGGCATTCCATAGGGAAAACATAAAAATACTACATGTAATCTGAGATGTGTTCCTTTACTTAATATTAGCAAGCATATACAGTCATTGTGACATGAATCGAGTTTCGAATGTGAAGCATACACCATCCATACCTACTAAACACTTAGCAATAAATGAAAATAAGTATATGGAAAGTAAATCACTATATAACATAGACTAATATAACCACCATTTTCAACTAAAGAAACCATCACACATCGTTACTTAATAATGTTCACAATTACTAGTAGATAAAGTTAACTATACATACCATACAATCATACCAAAGCCTGTAAGTTATCCATAGACAATCCATATGCAATATCAAATCTGATCGCTCTCTTGATCTCATAATTTCACTTCTGAACTAGAATCGCCCACTCGACTTCTCAAGCACAGACTCCAATCCAGTTCCTTGATTACAAATCATCATTCTCCTTACATAGCCATATACTATGATAGAAAATTTCAGATAAATAAAAAATCCTTATCCGGTGTTCACCGTCAAGAATCGAGTGAAAAATCCTAACTTGGACCAGTGTAAATCACCTTAAAATCATGTACACGAATCTGGATCAAATAGTTATGCGAAAAAAATTATCCATATACAACTTAATTATGTATTTCAATTGGTCTCTTAAATATATCAAATCCTTTTTACTCACATTCATTTTATTCCTATTCTTTTTGCTCTTAGTATATTTCATTTAATATTAATATCACTTAGGAATCATCTCAAAAAATATTTACTCAATTTTATTGTAAATGTTTTATACAACACAACTTATTTTTATTATCACTTCCAAGCTTAAGTTCATATTCATTTTAAATCACAATCAATTTCATTTAACTTTATTTAAGTTAAATTTCATTTCATAACTCAATTTTTTATTTTCTTTTGTTAACCGAAATGTTTAACCATTTTTATATTTTGATTTTACTTTCCATTTTCCCAAATTTATAAGTTATATAAACTTATCTACTTATAAGTTTATAAATCTTTACTTGATTTCATCCACATTCTAAAATTATAACTTGTGGTTATATAATCAGTTTATAACTTAAGTTTATATTCACATTCTTCTACATCCTAAAAGTGTACAAAATTTCTGATTTGCGTTAATTAACCAGACTATTTAACAAATTTAAATTTTTTTAACTTACTATTTTTCAACTTATAAGTTTCAAAAAACTTATTTTCTTATATTTCAAAAAAATATTTAATTGAAAATTTTCATAATTCAAAACATTTTGAAATCATAATATACACATAACTCCTTTATATATCATATCAACTTTTGAAATCTAAAACAATCTTTGTTTGCCAAAGAAAAAATTTATTTTACCAAAACAGACTTCCATAGAAAATCACTATAGTAGCAATTTGTTACTTAAAAACATGAAAATGAACACCGATGATGCTGCAGTCATCAACCGAATTATTTTTCAGCGATCAAAGTGAGTTCAGTGCTTTCTCATCTCTTTTATATTCCATTTTAAAATATTTATAATCAAAATACTTTCAAAATAATACTGTTATAATTTCTTCCAAAACCTTTGAAAAATAATTTTCAAAAAAACCAGGATCTAAATTCTCTATTTCTTGTTTTAAATCCATTTTTATGTAAAAACATATTTATAAATATACATGCATAATTTCATTTCCTTTCTATTTATAAATCATACTTATAAATCGTACTTATATAATTTCACTTCTTATATAAAATCATTTCAGAAATGTTGATTATTTTAATTATAATAATTAGTTTATAATTCACATTCTTATAAAACTCACTTTTCAAATGTTTGTCTTTGTTTAGATTATAATAAACAACTTTTATTAACATTATACCTTGTATCCTACCAATAGACCATATATAACTACAATTATTTCTGAAACATTATTCCTTTTCATATAAAATATAATTAATGTAAAATTATTTTATTTACTCAATTTCAAAACAATACTCTGTCGAATTTCTATGTTCAAATGTTTAGAGATCCCTATCAATAACGTTAATTACTCGTATTGACCATAATCCATAAGATACTCAACTGATCAGCCAACATAATATAAAACATTTTTATATCACTAACAAATACGGGATCATACTCACACACACACACACACACACACACACTCAAACTCATTCTGGAGTGTTACTAACCCTATCTATAATGAGTACCCCATTAAAGCCTAGGAGTTCGCTAACCTAAGCTCTGATACCAACTGTAATGACCCGTAGTTCCACACATTTCAAGCTGACAACAAATCATACATGTCCAACTTGAATTGAATGAAACGGAAAGTAGTTAGGGGAAATAAAGAAGGAAGAAGAAAAGAGAGGAGGGAGAAGGGATAAAGAAAACTAAATAACACAGAATCTCTCAATGCAGTGGAACAATATATAATATAATATCAACGATCTTTAAAAAAGAGACACTATAATATACATACATCACATCAGAGTACGACAATAAATCATTAATATTTAGCCTGGATGGTTATAACAACATTTCCCTGCAAATGCTAATTATTTTAAACAACCAATGCAGCAAAAAATAAGCATATATGTAAATATGACTTAACGTCCACCAGCTCGTTTTCGGAAGCTCCAAAGCATCCAAACTGAATCTGTAAACATACTCTTTTTGACTCGAGCGTTGGAAGCGAATAACGCTTGGATCAGTCTAGTAAAGTAGCATGAGAAAACACATTTCAATTAGATTTTCAACATCATAAAAAGCTTTCAAAACAAAAGTATCTCGTAAGACCACGCCGCATATAAACACGGACAAGTTTTTACCTTACGGTAAGTAAAACATTTCATATCAAATCTTCTGATATCATAATCGTGTTTAGGATAAAAAATACATGTTAGTCATAGACAAAAATTTTACATTGTTAAATTCCAACATAACACGATGCCGTAAAGGCTCTTATAGAGAGTGGATTCCATTCAATGAAAGGTAAGGGTTGCCTTCCATACAATACATTTCTAGAGGAATGTACTAAGGATCAATACTATGATCCTCTACATCCAGTAAGATAGGCCTTCTCAAAGAACATTCTGGTGTTGGAAATAGAACTGAATATGGCATCACCTCGGTCATTCCCGACTTATTCGTGGCCACAGCTACACCACAAAACCTAAAATATAGTGGGTAATCTAAAAAGGTGATGACCATACCCTAGTGTTGCGAACAACATAGCTTTATGGCATACATGTTTAAGCTATTTTCGGGTGTGAGGCTTATGGTAAAATTTACCTTTCACATACCATATTCTACTTTGAATGCCACATTTCCTTTCCTAACAACACACAATTGATTTCCACAAAAGTACAATCTTTGAGCTTATACATCCCGAAGAAGGATGTTAAGTATAAGAAGGATTACCTCCTACACCAGCAACAGATGTACTTTTGCAAAAATCGACGTACCTGTATCTTAGAAATGAAATGTCAAACACTCGTCCACACAAGTTGTCCAGGGACAGGAAAAACCGAAGGCACTCTCTTACTACATCCTATTAGGAATGAACCCTAGGATTAGTAGCGAACAGTCCGTGCATTGAAGATTTTCAAAATGAAGCACTACTGCCACCATATATATATAATATTGAATCCGGGGGTTAGTGGAAAGAAGCCCTACATTATGAAGATCTCCGTCTTTAAAAATCATCATCTTCAACAAATCTGCACTTTCGAATGCATACGTTGGTCCAAAGAGGTTTTCGGATAAATTCGCTCCCGGTTTCTTTGGAACAACAATTGATAAGAGGCCCTCAAACTTAGATAGAAACCAAGTCCTGTAGACTTATTACAATTCCAGCTCTCAACTTTCTATCCTTCGACCAAGAAGGAAAATCGATAGATTGGAGTACCATAGTGAGTTTGCCCTACTCGAATCATCATTCCTAACACCAAACGATAATCAATCCAACTCGCTTGACCTTGTTCTAAGGGCACGAGAAAACAGTTCCCACATCAAGTCAAGGAACCAAAAATGACCAAAAATACAATCTAGCACACAAGCAGTCACTAAGGCTGTTTAATTAGTCTTTTATTCATTTAAATCACTTTTCAAATATTTATCTCAAAATATCTTTAAAAGGATATATTCTTAAAACCATTTTAATCTTTTGATATTTGAAAAACATTTCAACATTCTTATTCTAATGATATAAGTATATTCACAACAGTTCTTTTCCAACACTTAAAAAATATCTCTATATACAAAACTCCATAAACGGTATATTTACAATTCTTTTAAGGAAAGCTTCATATTTTCCAAAACATGCTTTATTAGGTCGAAGCGAATGTTGCATAAAACATCGTTACGACAAACCAAAACAATAGTATAAGGATTCAACTATTTACCTTTATATAAATCCCGTATGCTATATAACACACTTCCTTTCAGAAATCACTTAATATAACAATAGTTCTATAGTCTGTGTCTTCCTTGCTTTCTCGAAAACAGCTATCACAACAATAAGTGTTGAAATCGATGTCTTCGTCCCTTAGTACATTTTAGATCGCCTTTCAAACTTATTTAACTCCATCAAAAAATATTAATTTCAAACCATTCCTTTAAAATATTATTTTATATTTTAAAAAATGAATATATTCATTTTATAAAAATTCATATGCAAAGCACAACATAAATCGTCACCATATTTATAAAACTATGTTTATAAATCTCCGTCCTATTTTATGAAAATTATCTTTATAAAATTTCTTTATTTCTAAAATTCTACTTATAAACCCATTCCTTTATAAGTTTTATTTATTTATGAAATCCTATTTATAAATCTATTTACCAAATATTAATTAAAATTCATTTTTAATATTTATAATACTCTGTTTATAAATTTATTACTTTATTTATAAAATATTACTTCTATAAATCTTTAATACAAACCATTTTAGAATTATTTGTTTCAAACTATTCTATCATCTTTAAAATTGTGTTTCCTTTATAATAAAAGATGGAATTATCTATCAAGTAAATAAAACCTTTATAATATAGTCCAAAAATCTCTATTTAACATATTTCACAAACTACCAGTTTATAATATCAAAAAGTCATACGTTTTATTTTATTTAAAATAAACTCCATCTTTTAATAATTCAATAATAATTATTATAAACATATATTATTTCAAAATCACTTTAAAATCCTTTTAATTCAAAATCTTATCTTTATGGTACTTCAAAATACTAAAAATAAGGCAAATTCTACTAAAGCACTAAATAACCAAAATCATGTCCATATTACAAATATGGTATCCAAAAAATCATATATCATAATATATATAAAAATAAAAAACAATAGTGGTGAGGAATCATTTCAATCCCTTCAACCTACCCTCTTGCATCGCATAAGGTATATAATTATATAATATGGGTCATCCGCAACATGGAGAATGGACTAGAGACATGAGTTTAACTCATCAAAACTCTAGACATTGCCTAAACATTCTGGTTTGAATTAAAATCGAATGGATGCTCGATTTTAGTACAAATTCGTACAAGCTCCAAACTATCCCAATCCAACTCCATAGCATAGTATTCATTGCTATGAAATGAACATGACTGACCGCGTCTAAATTCAGCCTCGTATGGACAAGATACGAATGTTAGAATATTTGAGACTATTTAGATTTTAAGTAACTTGAATAAATTAAGTTTCAAATGCTAATTACCTTCTCATATCTCCAGGCTGCCTCGATCAATCGCATGTCGCTACGGGTTGACCGCCAAACACCCTAGCCTCCAGCTTCCCCTCGCCGCCAGAGCTGCCTCCTAACGTCATCCTAAGCTCGAGATTTAGCCATAAGTATCGGCCATATTCAACTCGCCTCTACCGCCGCCTTGCTTCATCGATCGCCAATCCAACCGACCAATGCACTCCTTCCACCATGCCAAGCAATTTGGTAGTTGGGGTTGATGGCGATACAGCCTACGGTGGCTCTGATCAACAACGACCATAGGATGATGGACGTTTAATGGCATCTAGGTTTTCAAGAATTTGGTTTGGGCAAGTAGAAATGAGTTAAAGTCCTCTAATCAAAAAATTTCAAACATTATTCATCCCTAAAAGTTTCGAACTCCAAACATGGCATGCCGCCTGACATTCTATAATAAATACCCATATTTCAAGCACAATGGAACTAGTATTGAGGCCAAATTCCATCATATGCAGAAGTTAACTTTAAAAATCAAATTATATTAATTTCAATTCCTTTAATTAATTTCTACATTTCGAGCTCGCACGACTAAACGATATGTCTGATCGTCATGAAATTCGTTAACATACTTCATTATTACATCTATTGGAGCTGGTTTTGTCAAAATCTAAGATAGTACCCCAGAATGATAATTTCACACGTTAATTAAAATGAATTATTATTAAACCAGTTTAATCACTTTTCGTTAAAATTTAAAAATTTACTATCTTTATTCTTATTTAAACAGAATTTAAATCAGCTTTCAAAATCACTTTTTATTCACATTAAATCCCTATATTTGAAATTTATGTTGTTTTGACTTATAAGCTTAACTTTTCAATATTTCAAATTAATTAAATATTTCAAATTCAAATGACCAAAATCCTTGGTCATTACAGTTGTGATATAAATAGCAATCCAAACACATTAAATATATAAAAGTAGAAAATACATAGGAAAATTATAGAATCGGTTACTCTTACGAATGCATTTGTGACCATGAGTTTTGAATTGAATATTTATTATACTTATCCATAAACTGTTCCTATCAAGATGCACTAAGGAAATGATATCGAAACATTCATTATGATAACATAGCACTCTCCATACAATAGATGGTGAATCACCATGACAATTAGAAACACCAAGGGTTTATGTATTTGTATTCGTTTTGGAACAATCACAAAATGACACAACAAAAGAATTCTATAGGTTAAAACAATAAAATGAAAATAGAACACCTCATGTAATGATATGCAGTTGTCTTCAGACTTGAAAGTGCGGTTTATCCTTAGTATCTAGACTATACTTTGATTGTGGCTAATCATATGATATCATAATCATGTTATACCATAGTTGGATACACATTGAACTATTTAAAAATGAAACACTATGCAATAGATATTCATCTTCTTCTTTAGAAGGTTGATATCATTATAATTAGCAATCAACTTAAAGATAAAACCTATAACCAAAGTAAATCAGTTAATCGATCAAAGTTATTGGATTGACTCAAGGAATATAAAACAACACTAAACAATTAACTATGAACATTATAGGACTTTCTGACAATCGACCAATCTCCGGATATCCAGTGATATAGTGATGATAAAAAGAAAATGTGCATAAAATATCATTATTAGGGCTTATCTTAATCAAGATTAGAAACTGGTTTTCATCTAAATAATTCGTAAGCAGCTGAACTTGTGTCAGATGTTGTACTTTAGCAAAGTAGGTGGAAGTTTTGATATTTAAATTGTTTAAACATCACTAAGCATTGCATTCTACCAGGGAGTTACCATAATAGTTTTGTAAGCAATTTTCCAAATCTAGTTTATTTAAAATAATTTATAAATGTTATAAATTAGTTTAAAAAAGTAATTCAATTTTTCTAATAGTTTTTTATGGTTTAATTATTTATTTAGGGCCTTAGAATTAATTAAATTAATTTATAATTATTATATATTAATCTAGTTAAGTATATAGGCTGAAACAAATAATTATTTAATCAATATATGCTATGTTAATTAGGCCAAACATAATTGAGTGGTCCTTACGGGGTCCGCCATAGAAAAAAGGGGATGGGATTCTGAATATTTGTTACTGACTTGATGAGATCTAGAGTAATGATAGGAGTAAAAGGAGTTGATATTAGTGATATATGGTGGTCATATTGTGACGACCCGGAATTTTCAAGCATATAAAATTGGAATATTTAATTGATTTTAAATATTCAGTAGAGCAATTTTAACTTGAATTAGGAATATCATAATTTATTTGATAATTAAACTATTGAATTAAATAATTTGAAGTTGAGTAAAATGTTGAATCTGGAGTTTTAAACCTGTCAAAAATAATTTGAAGGCTTATGAAATTTTTTATCGATAACATTGAAGATAATAGAAGTGTTAAAATTGAATTTAACAGTGATTTGTTTAGTTTTGAAATTTTATAGTTTAAATTGAATTTAAAAATAGCCTTCCGAGCCATAGTCTCGGAATTAGACGAAACCAGTTCCATTGGGTCCGTAATATTGAATTCTTAACGGAATTCAATTTTCGTTGTATTCGGAGTTTTTGTGTGAGCATACGACATATAAACGCGCTGAAATTTATATCGAAATTCAATATAATAATTGATCCAAAAAGCTATCTTCTCCATACGATCGAATTAGGACTCGAGACCTTTTCCATTGCGCTTAGAATATGTGCATAACATTATAAACACCAAGCGGCACGCCTCGATAGGATGTCAAGATTTTAAGCTTTGTATTCAAGACAATTTAAATTTAAAATTTGAATTTAATATTTATACATACCCTAATTAACTCAGCCGAAATTCCTTCCCATCAGTTGCCTTTCTTTCACCATCACACCTTTTCTCCTCAGTAGTTTTTGTTCCCTATGAAATCACTGCAAATCGTCTGCTTCACGCAAATATCACCTCCACGCAGACATTACTTTCCCTTGATTTTGTTTCATTACTGATGCTCAATGTTTTATTAATCAATCAAACGATAAAATTAAATGACGACAGTCTTATTCTCTTTCCCCTCTTCTAATAATCGATACCGAATTCGTTTCTAAAAAAAATGAAATGAGGAACATTTAAACTGCAGTGGTGTAGGCTTCGATTTCATTCTTTTCTCAGGGCGTGCGATCACTTTTTATGATGATCGACAGTTAATAACTTGCCTAGGGTTTGGGTTATGGGATGTTTTAGGCGGTATTAGGCGATTCGAAGGGTGGGTTTGGGTTCGTCTAGCGAAGGAGCTTTGGGTAGCCAAGTTTGGAGAGGTCCGATGCTATTTGGGGAGGTAGGATATTTAAGGGGTTGGGAGCAGTTGCTGTCTAGGTCGCCTTTGAGGATGCGCAGTCGGAGATGAATCAGAGGCAGCGAGGAGGAATCGATGGAGGCGACACTTCGATTTGAGTGGAGGCGCCGCGAGTTTGAGAAGACCTGAGCACCTCGTGTGTGACTTCATCAGCGGCGGCGTGGTGATGATGGCGCGAGAGGCTAGGGTTTCGCAGTAGGATGAGCTCGGCCAAGCACGTTTTGAATTTCGAGTAGAAGCTCGGTGATAGTGAATTTCTGTTCGTGTTTGAGGTATCGATTTGTTTTAATTTAATTAAGTAATTAATGTTTACACATACATGTTTAAAATATAGATAGAAACAGGAAATAGGATTAAGATAAAATTTGGATGATAGATAGGAATTTTGAATATTGAAAAGAAGTTATATAAATTATATTTTAGATTTATATAAACGAGTTTTTTTTTAAGTGAACAAGTTTAAAGTAAATATATATATGTAAACTTATCTATTTAAAAATATATACACACATGTCTTCACTAACTAGTTTATTGTTAATAATGTATGATGAAGATATTAACTTATTGAATTCTTTTTGATACTAAAAATATTTTATAAAAAGGAAATCAGCTTAAAATTAAATTATTAGTTTGGGATAAAAGCATTGGATAATTAAATTTATATACGAAAATTTAATGGTCGATTTATTCGAATATTAATAAAAATCATCAAATGTTTATCCAAGGTCAAAAATTGGGAGATAATGATCGAGATCGAATTGGATTGCAAATTAAAAGTCAAAGGTGAGTTAATCTCACTCAGCTGATTTTAAATTTAAATTTAAATGATTAAATTTAAATAATTGTTTGAATGGTTAAATTGATTGTTGATCTATAGTATGGTATAATTTGTAATTGGCATATTATATTGCTAACGTCTGTGGATGCAGGGAAAACAGGTTGGAGGGATCCAATTGGATCCCTCAACATTTATTTAAATTATATAATACCCTCTGTTGTGATTATTTTATATTATGTGATGAATATTATTGACAATTGGAATATTGGATGTTATGGTTTACCTGAATATGTTCCGGTGCACTAATTTATCAAGATATATAGAATTGGATTTTGGAAATAAAATGAAGAGAATTTGTAAGTGAAATAATTATAGAGAATTTAAATAAATTAGCAATGAATTGGATAAGAATAATAATAGTTTTAAATTCTAATAAATAAATTCCGTACATGGAAGGGAAATTTTGAATAAACAGAAGATTAATGAATTTTTTTAAACTTCAGTATGATTAAAACATTTATTTAAAATTTAAGATTTAAATTATTTAAGAAGAATAAAGAAGAAATGGGGAAAATCTGAAGTTGGTATATTTCAGTTAAAAGATTTTAAATCATACGGAAAATAATAACAATAATAATAAGTCCATAACTAATGAATTTTGAAATGAATTGAGTAATTAAAGAAACTTATTCAAATAAAATAAATTGGAAATCAATTTGGGGGAAATTGATTTAAGTGATTGAAGTTGGAATTTTCTCTGGATAGACAAGTACATGTTTTTAAAAGTAATTTTTAAATATAAATTAAATGTTTTAAGGTTGTTTGTTTTAAAAAAAGCAAGTTTTGTAAAATTTATTATTTCTAATATTTAAAGTCTAAAGTAGTGTTTTTTTTAAAATCTATTTTAGCAGTAAATATTTAAGAAGTAACTTAGTATGTTGTTTTTAAAAGTGAAAACCCAGTTTTATATTTTATAAAATAACCTTACTTTTAAATATTCATATAGTATATATTTGTTAGCCAATTATTGAAGTAGTCTTAACCTAAATGTTCTAAAGTAATTCCAAAGTAAGTATTTTATCTTAATCTATTATCGTAATAATTATTTAAAGGATGATTTGGTATTTTAAAGAAGAAAATCTAATGTATGGTTATAAGATAACCTTATTTTAGTTATTTCTAGATTATTGTTTTAAATTAAGTATTTAAGTAATTTTTTCTAAATTAAATGTTAAATATATTTTTCAATAAATTGTTTAAATTATTTTTTAAAATCTAAAGTTTTGTGCTTGGTGATTCCAGTGGAAATGGAAATTACTCGGAATTTATTCTGAGAAAAGGAAGATAGTTTGAAAACTGTTTTCAAAAGGGTTTGAAAGTGAAATTATATCTTGTAAAGATATTTTGAGATAAATAAATAATTTGGGAAATAATTTATTAGTTGATGGTTGTTTGTGAACATTAATTGATAGTTAAATCACCGACTATCAATATTGGCCAAATACGTTGATCGTTTCGAAGAGACCGGGATCGAGATTTATTTCTTGAAAACCACTTCGATCGGGTTTGTATGTTTCGCGGAAAACGATTTTGGATTCGAAGATGGAGCAGTGAAGTGCTAGGGCTAATCGCTACTAATCCTAAAGATATTTCCAAAATGGATGTAGTAGGAATAGTGCCTTCGGTTCCGTTCGTACCCGGAACGGACTTGTATGGATGAATGCTTGCGAAACATCATCAGGTGGACGATGGGCATTCTAAGGGATATGTTCTAAAAAGGTAACGCTTAGCCTCAAGCCTCATCAAATGGGAATGACTGAAAATCAGGGGTTATGCAGCAAGGCTAGGTGGGTAGCACCCAAGCAGGGTGAGGTCATTTCTGTCTAGATGTCCCATTTTATTTCGGCTTAGTGGGCGGTTGTTGATCCCAACCGCAGGATGATCTCAGTCGGGATTATCCAATAAGGGGTAGTCTCGGTCTTGTGTTGCAGGGGAGCGGGCGTACTCCTCGATACGGTGATAGAGGCCCCGTACTGTGACAGGTGGTACCCCAGTGCCTAGTCATTAGTTGGAAATCCATTTTCCCTACGAGCCTTGTACGAATTTTGTTTGTATTACCCACTTTGTGGCTAGTAGTTGGAATTTAATAATGTAACAATTTCGGCTATTTTATAAGCATTTGTAAATAGACCCTATTATAATATCAGAGGATTTTATAAAAATTGTTTTAGCTATTGTAAGGTAAAAACCCGACATGTTTATTTGTGGCGTGGTCTTACGAGATGCTTTTGTTTTCAAAGGATTTTTGAAACTTTAATAATCAATTGAGTGTGATTTTATCACGCTGGTATTCCAGACTAACTCGGGTGTTATTTAACTGTAATGCTTGGGTCAGACCGAGTATTATAGGATACAGGAACTGATGTTTTGGAGCTCAGGAGACGAGCTGTATGTCGATACATACTCCCGTACTTGTGTGTGTGTGTATATATGTTCCGCTGTGTTGTTTAGTTGTGTATTCAATTGTATCTTATTGATGTTGGACTGTGTTTGATGTACTCTGATGATGAAATAGGTAAACAGATATATTTGATTTCGTGTAAAGATAATTTATTATATATTATATTTTATTCCGCTGCGATGGTTAGATTCTGATGTTGTTTTCTGTTTCCTCTTCTTCTACCTTTTCTTCTTTAATCAAAAATGGTTCGCATTTCTGTTCTACTTGAGTTGATTGATGTAGAATAGCGTTGACTCAGGAGTACGGATTTGCGGGTCGTTACACTTGGTATCAGAGCATGGGTTGGTGATAACCTTGGCTCTGGTGGGAAATTACTCAATTAGCGTCCGTAGAACTCTAGAATGAGTTTGAGCATATTAATAAATATGAGTGCGTATTTGTTAGTGAATATAAATTGTTTTGATATTGTATTGATTGGTTTATTGAGTAGTTTGTGGATTCTGGTCAATACGAGTAATTAACATTATTGATATTGATCTCTAAACACTTGAATAGAACAATTCGACACGGTATTATTTTAAAGTAGGGTAAATGAAATAATTTTACCCAAATTATTTTTGTATATAAAAAGAATGTAATTTTTGTAAAGTATTATAGTATTTGGATGCTTGATTGTTAAGGAATGATAATATTAAATTATTAACCCTATTGTGTGGAAACTGATTAAGAAATTGAAAACTTACAACCAAAGTTTAGGAATAAATTTATATAACAAAATTGAATTTGGAATATAGATTATACATGTAATTTATAAATTGAAATAAACTTCATATACAAATGAGATTTGAAAATGTAAACTGTAAAGGATGATTATAATTTTGAAATAGAATTTCAGAGAACCATTTCAAATTGAAATGAGATAAAGTTCGAGAGAATGTTTGAATATAGATTTAAAGGAAATTTGTTTAAAATGGATTTTGAAAGTGATATAGCATTGAAATCATTTGGATTATTGGGAAATAATTCTGATGATGATGGCCGCATCATCAGTATTCATTTTCGAATTTCTAAGTGACAAATTGCTGCCAAAAATTTGATTTGTTCAGAGAAGCTAGTTGTTTTTGAAAATTTCAAAGGAAATTTGTTGGGAATAAAACCAGGATTGGTTTGATTTTTGAGAAGTGTGATTTGAGATGTTGGAGATTTCAAAATGTTTTGAAACCAAAAGCCGGTGTTTTTAAATTCCTAAGGAGATAGGTTATAAGCTTATCAATTAAGATGATTTTTAAATCAGGAAGAATATAAGCTTTGAATGTTGGAATTTAAATTTAAAGTGTAAAGTTAAAAGTGAAATTAACTTGGATTGGGGAATAAAATTTAACTGGATTGAAATTAATTAAATACGCTGAAGATAATATCCAATTGTTTTCGAATTAAGTAGAAATCGAATTGAGTTAAATAAATCTAAGCTTAAATAAAATTGAATTGGAATAAACATTCAATTGAGTTATTGAATGGAATTAGATTCTTTCCTGGATAAATGGAAAATAAGTTGGATAAGGATTGGATTTAAATAAATAAATTAGAATAACTGGTAAAAGAATTAGAATGCATGGAATAAAATATGCTTGGACATAAATAAGCATAAGGCTTGAATTAAAAATAAAAGAGGAATATATTTAAGCCTAGGATGAATGGGAATGTGTGGAATAATAAGTTGCGACTTATAAAATTTGGAAATGGAATACAAAATCCAAAATAAATATTTTTGACGAATTGAAAAATAAAATGAAAATCAAAACTTGAATTATAAAATAAATTAAACTTAGGAAAATTAAATGAAATGATGTTTGTTTTGAAATTAAAAATCAAGTATTGGATTATAAGTTGGGGAAAGACTATTTAGATAATAAATTAGATAATATAATTAGATAATGAAATATGTAATGGAAACCTAATGTAGTTAAATAGAAGTTGAATTGTGAGTTTATGATGAAGTTTGAAAATAAAACTCAAGTTATAAATTAAATTCGACTTAAATTGTTAGTGAAGTAAATGAGATTGAATTATGAGTTCACAAAAGTGAATGGTAAATTGAAATGGATAATGGATCCAGAACTTGAGTTATAAATTAAAATTTAACTTGAAGTGTTAACAAATTAAGTATAATCGGAAATGTATCGAATAAAAGATGAAATTGGATTAAAAGGGTGATGGTATAAATTGCAAATAAAATCTAAATAAGTGGAAATAAATTGGAAATAACCTTGTAATAAATTGAATGAGTTGAGATGAAAGTTAAATTTTATAATAAATAATGAAAGGATATTGTAGATTTAAAACGAGATTTAATTGAGTTAGAATCAAGTTGAATAGAAGAGAAAAATATTTACTTGTGAAATGAAAATGAGCTTAAGTATAAAATTTGAATAAATCAAAATAAATTGACTTAAGCTGAATATAAGGAGGAGAGTTAAATTGAATTCAACTTAAAACCAAGTTTAATGATATTGGATAGAATTTGAATCAAGTAAAAATAAATTTTAATCGAAATAAAATTCGGTGAATTTCAAATAATATTTAATGGAATGATATTCTTAAATAAATAATTGTAAACCATTTAAATTATTAAATGATTGAAATAACTTGGAGACAATATGAACAATTGAATGTTTTCAAGTTAATGGAATGGAATGTAAATGAATGGATTGTAAATAGAATTTAAATGGAATGTGTCGAGCTAAATAAATGATTGCGAATGAATTAAAATAAAAGGGAAATTTAATTGGTAATGAAAATAAACCTAAGATGTTAATGGTTTTGTATGAACTAGTTTGGCTAGTAAAATGAGATGCAAGTGAATGGATTCAAATTTAAAATGCAATGAAAATGAGAATATATGAATTGTGAGTAAACTTTAAAAATGGAATAGAATTAAGTATAAATTTAGTTGAAATCCATTTAAATTGATTATAAAACATAAATACTTGTTTATTCACATGATATCGTCAAATTGCATAGAATAAACTGTCACTAGATGTAAATAGGAGTAATTAAAATTCTATGAATTGATAGGAGTAAAATAAATGGATTTTGAGAACAATTAAATTACATATGAGTTCGGTTTGCCTAAAAATAAATTAAATGTAAGCGATTGAGTTTTAAACCATTCAAATTGATGAAATTGTGTACGAATGGATTGAAACCATTCAAATTTAATGAAATGGTTTATAAATAAATTGAGACAGTTAAATTAGTATGAAAATTGTATAAGTTTCTTACGAAAATGTTTGGTGTGAATTTCTTTTAGAATTCATGTGTTTAACTATTGCTAATAAGTGAAATATTGATAAAACTTTATAAATATGGCACTTACATGTTTAATTGAGTAAGTACAGGTACCTGGTAGCCGTGTGGCCGGATTTGATTGCGCTAACTGCTAAATAAATAAGCTGCTTGCTTAAAAATGCTAAAGAAGGTACGCCTACGTAAAAACAATAGCAAATATGAACTGTTTTTGGTTTTTTCGACCTGGTGGGTCGATATGTATATATTTATCTCTTCTGTCAAATTGCAAAAGCTCCTTCGTACAAAGGAGACTCTGCCAAAAAAATTCAGAAATTTTAGGAGTTAGAAAATTTTTGGAAAATTTTATTAACGACAAAACGGTTTCAAATTGAAAATTGAAATAAGTTAGTAAATAAAACTACTTTAAAATAATAACATGAATTAGTATAAATGAAAAATAAAATTCAAAATTTAGAGTTGATGATAAATTGAATTCATATGGAAATGAAAGAATCGATTTGAATAGAAATAGATATAAACTAGAATGGTGAAGTGAAAATAAATAAGGAGCATATGAAATTCTTATACTAAACTTAAATAAGGGATAGTAAATTCTTAATTGGAAATTGGATAGTACAAATATAATCTAAGTTAATATTTGGATGAATAAATACTGACATTTTGTAAGAAAGTTGATATGATGTTTTGGAAATATTGTGATTGGATATTAGTGCTAAGCAGGAAATGAAGGTATTATAAAGGGAAAATAAAATTGAGTTTGATTTCAAAAGATAAAATTTGAAAATGCTCGACAAAAAGGTATGTATTTAAATTTCGGTATGAAATTTGATTGGGTTTTTGATCGAGCCATTTGGCCTTTTGTTTTCTTTTGGGATTTGGGAGCCCGTAGAGGCCTTTTGTAGTTGTACCGAGCTAGCCACGCAAAGGAGACGCTGGCAAAAAATTATGAAAATTTAGGGAGTTAGAAAATTTTGAGAAAATTCAAAATTTGGTTTTAAATTGAAATTTGAATGATCGAGCAAGTAATAATATTTGAAAACTATGGGAGAGTAGAGAAGTTATAAGAATGATCATGGTCTTTTATAAAAAAATAGTTGGTTAGATGTTGAATTGTTTGGATTTAGGGAAAGTAAATAAACGGGATTGGACCATTCTTCCAAACTAGTAATTTCGGGGACGAAATTCTTTTAAGGAGGAGGAACATGACGACCCGGAATATTCAAGCATTTAAAATTGGAATATTTAATTGATTTTAAATATTCAATAGAGCAATTTTAACTTGAATTACGAATATCACAATTTATTTGATAATTAAATTATTGAATTAAATAATTTGAAGTTGAGTAAAATGTTGAATCTGGAGTTTTAAGCCTGTCGAAAATAATTTGAAGGCTAATGAAATTGTTTATTGATAACATTGAAGATAATGGAAGTGTTAAATTGAATTTAACAGTGATTTGTTTAGTTTTGAAATTTTATAGTTTAAATTGAATTTAAAAATAGCCTTCCGAGGCACAGTCTTGGATTAGACGAAACCAGTTCCATTGAGTCCGTAATATTGAATTATTAACGGATTTCAATTTTCGTAGTATTCGGGTGTGAGCATACGACATATAAACGCGCTGAAATTTATATCGAAATTCAATATAATAATTGATCCAAAAAGCTATCTTCTCCATACGATCGAATTAGGACTCGAGACCTTTTCCATTGCGCTCAGAATAGGTGCATAACATTATAAATGCCAAGCGGCATGCCTCGATAGGATGTCAAGATTTTAAGCTTTGAATTCAAGACAATTTAAATTTAAAATTTGAATTTAATATTTATACATACCCCAATTAACTCAGCCGAAATTCCTTCCCATCAGTTGCCTTTCTTTCACCATCACGGCTTTTCTCTTCAGCAATTTTTGTTCCCTATGAAATCACTGCAGCTAATCTGCTTCACGCAAATATCACCTCCACTCAGACTTTACTTTCCCTTGATTTCGTTTCATTACCGATGCTCAATGTTTTATTAATCAATCAAACGATAAAATTAAATGGCGACAGCCTTATTCTCTTTCCCCTCTTCTAATAATCGATACCGAATTCGATTCTAAAAAAAAGGAAACGAGGAACATTTAAACTGCAGTGGTGTAGGCTTTGATTTCATTCTTTTCTCAGGGTGTGCGATCACTTTTTATGATGATCGACAGTTAGTAACTTGCCTAGGGTTTGGGTTATGGGAAGTTTTAGGCGGCAATAGGCGATTCGAAGGGTGGGTTTGGGTTCGTCTAGCGAAGGAGCTTCGGGTAGCCAAGTTTGGAGAGGTCCGATGTTATTTGGGGAGGTAGGATGTTTAAGGGGTTGGGAGCAGTTGTTGTCTAGGTCACGATTGGGTATGCGCGGTCGGAGATGAATCAAAGGCAGCGAGGAGGAATTGATGGAGGCGACACTTCGATTTGAGTGGAGGCGCCGCGAGTTTGAGAAGACCTGAGCACCTCGTGTGTGACTTCATCAGTGGCGACGTGGTGATGATGGCACGAGAGGCTAGGGTTTCGCAGTGGGATGAGCTCGGCCAAGCACGTTTTGAATTTCGTGTAGAAGCTCGGTGATAGTGAATTTCTGTTCGTGTTTGAGGTATCGACTTGTTTTAATTTAATTAAGTAATTAATGTTTACACATACATGTTTAAAATATAGATAGAAACAGGAAATAGGATTTAGGTAAAATTTGGATGATAGATAGGAATTTTGAATATTGAAAAGAAGTTATATAAATTAGATTTTAGATTTATATAAACGAGTTTTTTTTAAGTGAACAAGTTTAAAGTAAATATATATATGTAAACTTATCTATTTAAAAATATATGCACACATGTCTTCACTAACTAGTTTATTGTTAATAATGTATGATGAAGATATTAACTTATTGAATTCTTTTGGATACTAAAAATATTTTATAAAAAGGAAATCAGCTTAAAATTAAATTATTAGTCTGGGATAAAAGCATTGGATAATTAAATTTATATACGAAAATTTAATGGTCGATTTATTCGAATATTAATAAAAATCATCAAATGTTTATCCAAGGTCAAAAATTGGGAGATAATGATCGAGATGGAATTGGATTGCAAATTAAAAGTCAAAGGTGAGTTAATCTCACTCAGCTGATTTTAAATTTAAATTTAAATGATTAAATTTAAATAATTGTTTGAATGGTTAAATTGATTGTTGATCTATAGTATGGTATAATTTGTAATTGGCATATTATATTGCTAACGTCTGTGGATGCAGGGAAAACAGGTTGGAGGGATCCAATTGGATCCCTCAACATTTATTTAAATTATATAATACCCTCTGTTGTGATTATTTTATATTATGTGATGAATATTATTGACAATTGGAATATTGGATGTTATGGTTTACTTGAATATGTTCCGGTACACTAATTTATCAAGATATATAGAATTGGATTTTGGAAATAAAATGAAGAGAATTTGTAAGTGAAATAATTATAGAAAATTTAAATAAATTAGGAATGAATTGGATAAGAATAATAATAGTTTTAAATTCTAATAAATAAATTCCATATATCGAAGGGAAATTTTGAATAAACGGAAGATTAATGAATTTTTTTAAACTTCAGTATGATTAAAACATTTATTTAAAATTTAAGATTTAAATTATTTAAGAAGAATAAAGAAGAAATGGGGAAAATCTGAAGTTGGTATATTTCAGTTAAAAGATTTTAAATCATACGGAAAATAATAACAATAATAATAAGTCCATAACTAATGAATTTTGAAATGAATTGAGTAATTAAAGAAACTTATTCAAATAAAATAAATTGGAAATCAATTTGGGGGAAATTGATTTAAGTGATTGAAGTTGGAATTTTCTCTGGATAGCCAAGTACATGTTTTTAAAAGTAATTTTTAAATATAAATTAAATGTTTTAAGGTTGTTTGTTTTAAAGAAAGCAAGTTTTGTAAAATTTATTATTTCTAATATTTAAAGTCTAAAGTAGTGTTTTTTTTAATCTATTTTAGCAGTAAATATTTAAGAAGTAACTTAGTATGTTGTTTTTAAAAGTGAAAACCTAGTTTTATATTTTATAAAATAACCTTACTTTTAAATATTCATATAGTATATATTTGTTAGCCAATTATTGAAGTAGTCTCAACCTAAATGTTCTAAAGTAATTCCAAAGTAAGTATTTTATCTTAATCTATTATCGTAATAATTATTTAAAGGATGATTTGGTATTTTAAAGAAGAAAATCTAATGTATGGTTATAAGATAACCTTATTTTATTTATTTCTAGATTATTGTTTTAAATTAAGTATTTAAGTATTTTTTTTCTAAATTAAATGTTAAATATATTTTTCAATAAATTTTTTAAATTATTTTTAAAATCTAAAGTTTTGTGCTTGGTGATTCCAGTGGAAATGGAAATTACTCGGAATTTATTCTGAGAAAAGGAAGATAGTTTGAAAACTGTTTTCAAAAGGATTTGAAAGTGAAATTATATCTTGTAAAGATATTTTGAGATAAATAAATAATTTGGGAAATTATTTATTGGTTGATGGTTGTTTGTGAACATTAATTGATAGTTAAATCACCGACTATCAATATTGGCCAAATACGTTGATCGTTTCGAAGAGACCGGGATCGAGATTTATTTCTCGAAAACCACTTCTATCCGGTTTGTACGTTTCGCGGAAAACAATTTTGGATTCGAAGATGGAGCAGTGAAGTGCAAGGGCTAATCGCTCTAATCCTGAGGATATTTCCAAAATGAATGTAGTAGGAATAGTGCCTTCGGTTCCGTTCGAACCCGGAACGGACTAGTATGGATGAATGCTTGCGAAATATCGTCAGGTGGACGATGGGCATTCTAAGGGATATGTTCTAAGAAGGTGACGCTTAGCCTCAAGCCTCATCAAATGGGAATGACTGAAAATTAGGGGTTATGCAGCAAGGCTATGTGGGTAGCACCCAAGCAGGGTGAGGTCATTCCTGTCTAGATGTCCCTTTTTATTTCGGCTTAGTGGGCGGTTGTCGTTCCCAACCACGGGGTGATCTCACTCGGGATTATCCATTAAGGGGTAGTCCCGGTCTTGTGTTGCAGGGGTGCAGGCGTACTCCTCGGTACGGTGATCTAGGCCCCGTACCGTGATAGGTGGTACCCCAGTGCCTAACCATTAGTTGGAAATCCATTCTCCCTACAAGCCTTGTACGAGTTTTGTTTGTATTACCCACTTTATGGCTAGTAGCTGGAATTTAATAATGTAACAATTTCGGCTATTTTATAAGTATTTGTAAATAGACCCTATTATAATATCAGAGGATTTTATAAAAATTGTTTTAGCTACCGTAAGGTAAAAACCTGACATGTTTATTTGTGGCGTGGTCTTACGAGATGCTTTTGTTTTCAAAGGATTTTTGAAACTTTAATAATCAATTGAGTGTGATTTTCTCACGCTGGTATTCCAGACTGACTCGGGTGTTATTTAACTGTAATGCTCGGGTCAGACCGAGTATTATAGGATACAGGAACTGATGCTGTGGAGCTTAGAAGACGAGCTGGATAGCGATACGTACTCCCGTACATGTGTGTGTGTGTGTATGTGTTCCGCTGTGTTGTTTAGTTGTGTATTCAGTTGTATCTTATTGATGTTGGACTGTGTTTGATGTACTCTGATGATGAAATAGGTAAACAGATATATTTGATTTCGTGTAAAGATCATTTATTATATATTATATTTTATTCCGCTGCGATGGTTAGATTCTGATGCTGTTTTCTATTTCCTCATCTTCTACCTCTTCTTCTTTAATCAAAAATGGTTCGCATTTATCTTCTACTTAAGTTGATTGATGTAGAATAGCGTTGACTCAGGAGTACGGATTTGCGGGTCGTTACACATATAAACCGCCTAGTCTATATTAACAATAGTTTGGACTTTATTATTGGGATTTTTACACCATGCTAGGAAAAAGAATCACACTTCAAGAGGAAAGGCTAGCAATACGAATGTCAACAACCAGTTAGATCCAGAAGTAAAATCTTTTAACTTAGATTAAATTACATACATACATGCATGCATACGTACATACATACATAGAGATATGTGTACATATCTCTGTGTGTATGTGTTATTATATTCGTCTCACCATACAAAAATAATTTTTTTAATTATATTCCTTATATTAATTTATATATAAATATAAAACCTATATATATATATATATTCTAAAAAATATTATTTTACATATAACCTCTCGGCCATAATATATATGTATGTGTGTGTCTGGGCGCACATGCGTGTGTCTTTGTATGTATATATAATTTCCAAATAAAATACATATATATTATAATATTATACACACGGATATATACAAATTTTAATATAAAATTAAAAATTTCAATAAGAAATTTTTTGACTTAAATATCTGTTTGTATTTACAGTTTAACAATGTTAATAATTTTTAAATTTTAAATTTTGTATCAAATATTTGTGTTAAATTTTATGGATATAAGTATATTAATTTAAAATCTATACAAATTTTTTTAGTATGCATGGATGAATATAATTTTATGCATATATATAAGTATAAAATTTAATATAGTAAACAATATATGTATATGTATATTAAACTTATATAAATATTATACTAAAATATTAGAAAGGTCAGTAGCTTTGTATATAAAATTAATTACTTTTTAATATATAGGACGAAATAAGGTTCTAAATAAATATATTAAATCATAGTTACGCAACTTCATATAAAAATTAGACGTATTACATATGATATGATAATAGATCTCAATGGTCACACATTCCCTTGTTACTTACATAATTAATAATAGATTAGAGTTAATTTTATTCACATACTACAAAACATTAGATTATTGCATATATAATCATTAACGGTACACATATAGAGAGGTATGTGTAATGACCCGCAGTTCTGCACATTTCAAGCTGATAATAAACCACACATGTCCAACTCGAATTGAGTGAAAAGGTGAATAGTTAGGGGAAGAATGAAGAAAGAAGAGAAGAGTGAAGAGAGAGAGAAAACCATCAACATAGAATCCCACAATATAGCGGAACAACATATAATATAATATCCATAATCTTTACAAAAGAGAAAC
This sequence comes from Allium cepa, assembly GCA_030765085.1. Taxonomy (NCBI): domain Eukaryota; kingdom Viridiplantae; phylum Streptophyta; class Magnoliopsida; order Asparagales; family Amaryllidaceae; genus Allium; species Allium cepa. The sequence goes on along the minus strand of CM060931.1, from coordinate 903,286,396 downwards.
TGTAATATACATACATCAATCAGAGTACAACAACAAATCTCTAATCATCGGCATAGATAGTTATAATAATATATCCTCACAAATGCTAATAATTTTAAACAACCAATGCGGTGGAAAATAAACATATACATGAATACAACTTGAAGACCTCCAGCTCGTCTTTGGAAGCTCCAAAGCATCCGAACTGGATTTGTAAATATACTCGGTCTGACCCGAGCATTGGATGGGAATAGCACCCAGATAAGCTTGGTAAACCAGTGTGAGAAAACATAGTTCAGTAGGAATTTTAAAGTTAAAAAATCATTTCAAAAACAAAGCTATCTTGTGAGACCACACCGCATATAAACAAGGAAGGATTTTACCTTATGTTTGTATGAAAAATGGGAACAACGCTCGTCGGATGTAATTGGAGAGACTTGAATGAAGAAGGAAAATGAAAATGAGGCTAATCTAAGAATCACACCAAGTAAAATAAGCAGTAACAGAAAGAAAACAATAATTTATAATGGTTCGACGCTATAGCCTGTGTCCACTTTGAAGGATTTGATGTTTATTACTGATTAGAAACTGAATTACAATAGTACCATGACTAACACTAGAATTTCAATGGAGTTTAACCTGAGCAGCGGCATAAAAGTACTTTTTTAGTTGCAACGAGGATACTATTTATAGGTGTGAAGCTGGAAATATCTTCCTTGAATCTCGAAATACCCTTTCTCAAGCCTAGAAGGGCTCACACAATCAATCTGGAGCCGTTTGGGATCGATCTTTGATCGATCCACATTGCTTTCATATCGACCAGAAGTTGCTCCAATTGAGTTGCGATCGATCATGGATATTCCTGAGATGATATGAAACCTTCTATGAAAATCTCATTGTATTTGGATTTGTGGTTGTGGAGTTATTGATCGATCAAATTTTCAAATATAGGTAGGTGAAGCTTTCGTATCCATCTCTTCGTGTCGATGACATGGCATGCGTGCTTTGGTGGAGATCCATATTTTGTGCATAGAGACCGCTTCTTTTAGGTTGACCATTTCTTTCATACCCATCAGATACCTTGCTTCTCGTATCGATGCCTTTCCGCCATCTTCATATCGATTTTAAGCTCTGTTATTCATATCGATCAAGTAGGTGAACGATACAAGAAATGCAGTTGCTGGCCAAGTGAAGCGCGATCGATTTGGGAAGTGACGAAGTCCATCGTTATGTGCTTGAACCATATGGATACGAATGATGGATGCCGAGTGATGGAGTTACATTCATTTTGTATCAATGACGATGGATACGAAATGATGGATACAGATGGATGGATATGAAATGATGGATACGAGATGGGATTGCTTCACATGGATCTTGATCACTCCATTACTCGAGCATACGAACTCCGATTGACCTGAAATTTGGAATGTCGCATTGCATAGCTCTGCTTGTCATATCATGCTAATTGTGGCTCGATCCGGACTCAGATCAAGTTTTCATGTATCCATCGTGAATCTGTAGATAACTAATTTTCGAAGTGGATTGTTTCTTCCGTCTCTAGTCAAGTCATTGATATCACGACCTTGCCAAAAGTCATGATAACATTTGCCTCCCAAAGTACGACATGTGTGAACATGACATGCTTTGAAAAGTTGCAATCTTCATTCTAAAAAGGCTCTATCTAATTTACTGAACAGTTGTTGTCCTTTCATCAAGAGATGTAACCCTCGGTTGATTTCCAGGTGTATAAATATTGCATTGTGGACTACTAATGATCATGTAATTTTCATTTTAGTTGAAGGTCAAGTGCTAGCAATTTGTTGTTGATTTGTTGTGGCCGACACCAAGTAAGTATTCAATTCCTGTTAACTTTGAGAATCAAATGTTAGGATAGCACGCATGCACGTATTTTTACCTGACTCCCATTCATACTTGCACGTCAATGGATCGTTGTCATGTTCTTGCTTCTGTTTTTTAAAATCGATTTTCGTGAAAAGAAGTTCTTGCCTGCGACGGTCCACCAATCCGTACCCCTTTGAGCCGATAATATTCCACATCAATTAAACTCAAAGTGGACAGAAATACAAGTCTTCAGGGTTAAAGAAGAAAGAGGTAGAAGAAGAAGATAAAAACAATATCAGAGTCTCTCAATCGCAGTGAAACAAAGTACAATATATAATAACAACTTTTAAATACAAATAAATCTATACTATTATATATATATATATATGTACCATTATCAGAGTATAACCATCATTCATCACTTTGGACAGCTTATTATCTGTCCTTACACAGCAAAAATAATAATTCAAATACGGGGATACGTCTCTATCATCCAGCTTGTCTCTTGAGCTCCACAACACATTGTCCTAGATCTATTCAACTCGGTCTGACCCGAGCATCATAATAAAACACCACCCGAGTCAGTCTGGAAAACCAGCGTGAGAAAACCATACTCAACTGGATTATTATATTTTTTGAAAATCCTTTGAAAACAAAGGTATCTCGTAAGACCATGCCGCAATAAACATGTCGGGTTTTTACCTTACGATAACCAAAACATTTTTATCAAATCCATCTAATATTATAGCAGTGTATATAGAAAGTAAAATATAATCTAGCTAAAATTCTTGCATCTCACGTTCCAGCGATAGTTGGGCACAATCAAAACCGTACGGGCACTTATTGGAGAATGGATTCCATACAATGGTAGGTCTACTAGGGTACCGCCCGTCATAGTACGTGGTCTAGATCAGAGTACCGAGGACCACTCCTGGTCCTCTACAACACAAGACCGAAGTTGTCTCTTACTAGATAGTATGAATAAGAACACCCTACACTTGGAGTTAACAACCGCCTACACAGTCGAAATAAAGAGACAACTAAACAGGGGAAATCTTACCCAAATTGGGTGCTACCCACTTAGCCTTGCTGCACCTCCCATGTTTTAGCCATTCCCGGTTGATGAGGTTTGAGGCTATGCGTTACCTTTTAAGAACAAGTCTCACTTAGAATGCTCATCGTCCTCCGGACGATGTTCTGATAGCATTCGTCCATACAAGTTGCCATAGGTCTGGATAAAACGATCACCGTCTTTATTATCTTCATTGTCTTCATTCGTAAACATTTCAAACCGAACAGAATTGGTTTTCGAATAATTAAATCCGATCGTGGTCTCTTCAAAACGATCAGCGCATTAGCCAATATTGATAGTCGGTTATTTAGCTATTAAATAACATCCATAAATAACCATTGGGCCTTAAATAATTTTGCAAATTATTTATTTCAAATATCTACACAAGATATTATTTTCATATTTCAACACTTTGAAAATAGTTTTCAAATCCCTTTTTAATCTCATGGAATAAATTTCAACCTTTGCCCAATACTTAGAATATTTTTCCTACTTCATTTGTAACTCAACACTATTCATTTTATTCCCTATTTCTTTTCCCAAAAATCATTTACGACTTTATTTATAAATTCCTAACTCGTTTCGCACGAATTCTATAAATCCCAGAATTCCTTAGTTAATTTCCTTTAATATTTCCAAAACCGTTTATGCTTATTTAAAATTCCAGTTTCACTTCTACTTTTCTTATGAACTTTTATTTCACCTTCCGCGATTTACTTAACTTATACTTGGAAATTTATTTAAGTCCCCATAATATCACTATAAGATCTTCCCTCTAAAATCTTATCCGTATTAAATAAACTTAGCTTCCCATCTCGAGAGGTTTTATACTTGAATTTAAAACATTTATAAAATTTATATATGAAATAAAAATAATGGTTTACCTTTAAAAATGTGGTTTTAGGTAAAATTAAAATATTAACATCTTAAAAGCATTAAAAGTTCATATTTTGTTACTATTTAATTTTCAAAGTTGATCTATAAAATTAGAATTTATTTCAATAAATATCAAGTATTAAAATAACTAACTTTGGGATATTCTAAATCTAGATAATAGTTTTTAATAGTTATATGGTATGGTAATTTTAAAATCCCTGTTCAAAACAACTTTAATTTGCTCAATAAAAGTCTATTTTTAGAAAATCAAATATTCACCAATTCAATTTGTAGATTCCTCTTGATACGTGTCACATTGGCCATATCACCGTTTCTCACATTCGAAATTTATTCCACAATTTCTTTCGAAAACAATTCTCATAACTCGATATAAATTCACGCCATAACTTATATTTTTAAGATATCCACTAATCTCATTTTATCTTATTTATGAACCCTGTTTACAAATTTATATACTCTTTTGAGTTTTCCATTTGTTTATAAAAAAAAATTCTATTTATAATTCCATTTTATAATTTTCCCACAATAAAATTGCATTTTATTTCATATCTCTACTTAAATTAATTTTTTTACTAGTTAAGTATAACTCCAGTTAATATATTTTTACTCCTCTTAATTCCCTTTAGAGTAAATCCAATTTTCAATATAAATAATTTCTTTTAAATTTTCTTTTAAATTCTTTCTATTTAATTATTTCTGGTATTTAAAATGCCCATCTTAATTTCCATGCCATTTAACAATTAATAATTGAATTCACACACAAACCATATCAATTTATCCATCACATCATATATCAATATATATACATATATATAAACAATAAATATTTTTTAGGAATCTTGTTGGATCCCTCCAACCTGTTTTCCTGCATCCACAAATGTTAGTCAACAAATAAAATGCCAATCCCACTTCGAGGGGGATATCGCGGTATATAGGATCATCCGCTATTATGCGGGGCGCATAGGGTCTCATCCGCCCTATAATGCGGGAATATCAATCACTCCAATATATATATACACACACACATTATTATGTATCATATCACATCCAACAGATAAATTATAAATTTAACAAATCTAGTCAGGCATTCAAATTTAACATTTAATTTTAAACAAGGTAATCCGAATGGGTGAGAAAATCTCACCTTTATTTTTGTTTGCAATCCATTTCAATCTCGACTTGATTTCATGATGACTTTAGACCTTGCATAAACATTTATACGGTTTATTTACATTTGAAACAATCGAACAATTTATTTCCTTTTTAATAACTTTAATTAACTAAAAATTTAATTTTTAACTAATGATTTCCCTTTTAAAAATCCTTTAGTAAATAAAATAATTTAAATAAGTTAATCGAACAAATTAATCACCAAATCCATTATCTAAAATAAACTAGCAGATTGAAAATGGGTATTTGTTTATTTATTTTTCTTTTAAAACTACGTAATACTTATAAAAATAAACTATATTACCATTTAAAATTTCTACTTTTAGAATCTTATATATACATATATTTTCTGTTCGAACGTCATATACATACATATATATATACATTAAAAATAAAATTTCCTTCTACCCTATATATTAAAACAGAATTATCTTATACCTTACTATAATTAATTTTCTAACATATATACATACATATATATATATATATTAAATTTAATTTAACTGGAAAATTTAAATAAAAGCCGAATACCTTCTTCCTTACCGAAACAAAACCCTGGCCTCGTGACCAGTCCAGTGTCGACCGACGAACCTCCGGCGCAAACGTGGCCATCATCCCTGTTCGACTTCGAACACACGACCCTCCGAAAGCCACTTGCGAATCTCTCTCCTCTTCGCATGCGCCCCTTCAGGTGATCCTCAGGTCGCCTCGATACCAAGTTCGACGCCCCTTCAACATCGTGACATCTCCACAGCCTGCTACCTCCCATCACTGTCCTATTCAACTCGAGACCAAAGCCCTAACACCCATACGAGACTTTGACCACCGCTCCATGGCTGCCACGAGCTCCAAAAGCCATGGCCGTTTGACTAAATCGATCCATCCCAGAGAAACTTTTCCTTGCCATGATTTTTATCCGCTTCATTCTTTATTTTATTTTATTTTTGAACGAACTAATTTCGCCTTTTTTTTTCTTTTTTTTTCTGCTTTGCGATTTCTAGCGTTCGAATAGATTTTGAGTTTTAAAACCAGAGGAAAGAAATACATGATATATAAAGAAGAAGAAGTGGCTTGTTTAAGACGAGCATGCGACTAGCCGTTTATGTTTTATTTTATTATTTGCTTGGCATTACATTAAAAGAGGGGACACGATGTGAAAAGGAGGTGGCGTGCAAAATGCTTGCTATAGAGAAGGCCAAAAACTATGATGGTGATAGAAAGCAGGCTGGTGGAGGGAATTTCGACGGTTGACTTGGGTATATAAATTTATATATTAATTTAATTTCAAATTGTCTCGATTTACATAACTTTAAATCATCAACCCCTACCGAGACGTGCCGCTAGGCGTTTATATTGTTATACCCCTATTTCGAATGCAATGGAAAAGGTTTCGGGCCCTAATTCGATCGTATGGAGAAGACAACTTTTTGGATGTAGTTATTTATATTAAATTTTTGATATTAATTCCAGCGTGTTTATGTACCTATGACCAAACGATAATTCCTAATGTTACCAAATATGAAATCCGAAAAAATTACAATATTGCTGATCCAATGAAACTGATTTCATCGAATTCCAAGACTATGCCTCGTAAGGCTATTTTTAAATATCGATTTATACGATATATTTTTAAAACTAAACAAATTACTTCCAAATTCAATTTAGAATTTTTATTACCTTCATTACTATCAACATAAATTTTACAAGCCTTAAAATTATTTTTATCTGGCTTAAAACTCCAGGTTCACTTTTTCAACCAATTCAATTATAAAATTTCAATAATTAAGTTATTCAATAAACCGCTATATTTAAGTTCTGAATCCATGTTATTATATAAACTCAAGTGTACCATATTCAAAACCAATTTATAATTCAACCTCAATATTTAAAGTCACTTAAATATTCCAAATTGAATGTTGAAAAATCCAGTCATTACATTTCTTCCCCCTTAAAAGAATGTCGGCCCCGAATTGTTAAGGTAGAAAGAACGCCCCAAACCCATTAACTTATTAAAACCCATTTAGTGAAAACCTGATATTCACTTTTTCAAAACCTTTAACTTCAAACAAAAAAATTTGGTTCCATCTTCTAGTTCACCCCACATCTTCATTGTCAACTTTTCGTTAAGAAAAAAAAATTCAAAAATTTTCTAACTCCCAAAATTTCCGAAATTTTTTTGCAATCTCCCTTGTACGGAGGAGCTTTTGCAATTTGACAAGAGAGATAAATATATATACATCGACCCACACCGTCAAAAAACAAAAATAAACAAAAATATTTTTATTTTTATTTCTTCTTATTGCGTAGACGTACCTCTATTTAGCATTTTAAGAAAGCGGCTTATTTATTTATCAATTAGCGCAACCAAAATCTAGCCAAACAGCCTCTAGGTACATGTGCTTACTCAATTTAAACATGTAAGCACCAATTATGTAACTTAATAGCATTTTACTTATTTGCAATAGCTAAACACATGGATTTTCAAAAGCAATGGAGATTAAACAATATTTATAAGCAACCTATACGACTTCAACCCTTATTCAATTTTTTTCAACCAATTCATATACTATTTTCATTCAATTTAAATGGTTTACAACTCAATCGTTCATGTTCAATTCTTAAACCAAACGAACTTATATTCATTTCAATTGATTACAAAATCAATTTTGTTTGCTTCTATCAATTCATATAATTTTATTTACTTTTGTTTATGTCAAGCGACACTTTTCTATGCGAATTCGACGATATTCACTTAATTAGAATATCCATTTTAGTTTGTAACTTCTTCAAATTAATTCCAACTCATTTTATATTTAATTCCATTCCAATTTTATTTACAATCCATTCATTTCTTTTTATTCCATATACGCATAGATTTCATTCAAAACCATTTTATTAAGCTCGAAAACATTCCATACTAACATACTAAATAACCATTTTGCATATTTACTTAAGCCGAGCTTCCATTCAAATATTTGCTTAAGTTAATTTATTTATTTCTAGTTATTTCAACTCCATAACTCAATTTTATTTTTTTTGGTAAATAATTCCCAATTTAAATCCTTGATTTGATTTCTATTTATCAAATCCATTCCATTTTACTAATTTATTTGATAAATCTATTCACTTCTTCATTTTTAAATTTTAATTTCCATACTCAATTCATTAAGTAATATCCAAGGCTGTTATTCATTCATACTCACTTGGATTTCATTTGCAATTCAAACCATCACTATTCTAATCCAATTTCATTTCATTCGACAACGTTTCCAATTATAATTAATTACTAACAATCCAAGTTGAACTTTACTTATAAATCGAGTTCATTCCTCAATTCAACTTCTATTTTACCAAATTAGGTTCCATTTCCATATTCCATTAACTAATTAATTATCTAATTGGTTCCCTTCCAATTATTAAATCAATATTTGATTTGTATTTTAAAAATCACTTTAACTATTTTACTTGAGTCCAATCTATTTTATAATTCAATTTTGAATTTATTTTCATTTTCCAAAATAACAAATAATCTTTATTTTGGGTCTTCTATTCCACTTTTACATTTTTATAAGTCACCCACTTATATTTCATATTTCCATCAATTTACAATCAAGCAAATTCACATTTCGTTATTAACTCAAGACTATACATTATTTTATATCCCAAACATATCTTTATTCAATCCATCCTTTATGAGCAATTCCAGTTTATTTATTCCAATCCAATTCTTATTCAACTTACCTTTATTTATTTAAGTAAGAATTTCATTTCATTTAATATCATTTATAACTCAACTGAATTTTATTTCAACTCAACTTCATTTAAGTTAATTTCAATTCATTCCTTGTTTCTCAAACCCAACATAATTTTTATTTTCCAATTCAATCACATCCAAAATTTAGTCCATTTAACTAATTTACTTCACTAATTTATTTATTTCAAGTCACCATTAATTTAATTTCAAAAAATTAATTTTTGTCAACTTAATCCAAGTTAAATTTCATTTTTTTTCTTCTTCTTTTGTATAATTTATACTTATACAATTTTCCCATACTGGTTATATGAACTATTTTAAATTTTATAATCTTATTGACTATAATATTATCATCCAAACACTTCACTTATATATAATAATTTTAGAAAATTATTTCTTTTTATATTAAAATATATTTTTGGATAAAATTATTTCATTCACCCTTTTCGTAAACAATCCCTTGTCAAATTGTTCTATTTAAGTGTTTAGAAACCCCTTCGATACAGTTGTACGGACTGTTCCGACTAAGGTTTATAAGCCACTAAATAAATCAATCAACGCAATATAAAACCATTTATATTCACTAACAAATATACACTCATATATATTATTACACTCAGACTTATTCTAGAGTATTACTAACTCAATCTCTAATGAGTAATCCCCTCCAGATCCAAGGTTCTCGCTTAACCTTCAGCTCTAATACCAAGTGTGACGGCCCGCAAATCCGTTCCCCTTTGAGACGACAATATCCCACATCAATTCAACTCAAAGTGGATGTAAATACGAGTCTTCAGGCTTAAGGAAGAAAGAGGTGGTAGAAGAAGATAAAAACAACATAAGAGTCTCACAATTGTAGCGGAACAAAGTACAGTATATAATAATAGCTTTTAAGTACAAAGAAATCTGTACTATTATAGATACATACCATTATCAGAGTACAACCATCATTCATCACTTTAGACAGCTTATTATCTATCCTTACACGGCGGAAATAATAAATCAAGTACGGAGACATGTCTCTGTCATCCAGCTTGCCTCTTGAGCTCCACAGCACATTATCCTGGATCTGTTCAAGTCGGTCTGACCCAAGCATCATAATAAAACAACACCCGAGTCAATCTGGAAAACCAGCGTGAGAAATCACACTCAATTGGATTATTACATTTTTTGAAAATCCTTTGAAAACAAAGGTATCTCGTAAGACTATGCCACAAATAAACATGTCCGGTTTTTACCTTACGATGACCAAAACATTTATATCAAATTCGTCTGATATTATAATAGTTTCTATAGAAAGTAAAATAGAGTCTAGCTGAAGTGCTTGCATCTCACGTTCCTGCAATAGTTAGGCACAATCAAAACCATATAGGTGCTTATGGAGAATGGAATGCATATTATGGCAGGGCTATTGGAGTACCACCCATCACAGTACCTAGTCTAGATCAGAGTACCGAGGACCACTCCCGATCCCCTACAACACAAGACCAGAGCTACCCCTTACTGAATAGTCCGAATTAGATTACCCCGTGGTTGGAGCTAGCAACCTCCCTCAAAGCCGAAATAAAGGGACATCTAGATAAGGGAAGTCTTACCGTAATTGGGTTCTACCCACTTAGCCTTGCAGCATCTCCCATATTTTAGCCATTCCCAGTTGATGAGGCTTGAGGCCATGCGTTACCATTTAAGAACGAGTCTCACTTAGAATGCTCATCGTCCTCCTGACAATGTTCTGATAGCATTCATCTGCACAAGTTACCCATGGTATGGACAAATCAAATCACCGTTTTCATTATCTTCATTGTCTTCATTCGTTAACGTTTCAAACCAGATCGAAGTGGTTTTTAGATAATTAAAACCGATCCCGGTCTCTTCGAAATGATCAGCGCATTGGCCAATATTGATAGCCGGTTATTTAACTATCACATAACATCCATAAACAACCATCAAGCCTTAAATAATTTTCTAATTATTTATTTCAAAATATCTACAAGAGACATTATCTTCTTATTTCAATACTTTGAAAATAGTTTTCAAATTCCTTTTTAATCTCACGGAACAAATTTCAACCTTTGCCCAATACCTAGAATATTTTTGCTACCTCATTTGTTACACAACACTTGGAAAGTATTTATTTTATTCCCTATTCCTTTTCCCAAAAATCATTTACAACTTTATTTGTAAATTCCCAACTCATTTCGCACAAATTCTATAAATCCCAGAATTCCTTAGTCAATTTCCCTTAATATTTCCAAAACTGCTTATGCTTATTTAAAATTCCAGTTTCACTTCTACTTTCCTTGTGAACTTCTATTTCACCTTCCGTAGTTTACTTAACTTATACTTGGAAATTTATTTAAGTTCCCATAATATCACCATAAGATCTTTCCTCTAAAATCTTATCCATTTTAAATAAACTTAGCTTCTCATCTCGGGAGGATTTATAATTAAATTTAAAACATTTATAAAATTTCATATGAAATAAGAATAGTAGTTTACTTTTAAAAATATGGTTTTAGGTAAAACTAAATATTAACATCATAAAAGCATTAAAAGTTCATATTCGGTTACTAATTAATTTTCAAAGTTGATCTATAAAACTAGAATTTATTTCAATAAATATCAAGAATTAAAATAACTAACTTTGGGATATTCTAAATCCAAATAACAGTTTTTAAAAGTTATGTAGTATGGTAATTTTAAAATCCCCGTTTAAAACAATTTCAAATTGCTCGACAAAAGTCTATTTTTAGAAAATCAAATGTTCACCAATTCAATTCATAGATTCCTCATGATTTGTATCATATTGACCATATCACCATTTCTCATATTCGAAATATATTTTACTATTTCTTTCCAAAATAATTCTCATAACTCGATATAAGTTCACGCCATAACTTACGTTTTTATCATATCCACTGATCTCATTTTATCTTATTTATAAACCCCGTTTATAAATTTATAAACTCCTTAGAGTTTTCCATTTATTTATAAAAACAAATTCTGTTTATAATTCCATTTTATAATTTTCCCTCAATAAAATTTCATTTTTTTTGCAGATTAAGCGAGGTTAAACTGGGCCCCTACCAGATTTATTAAAGCACGAAGAAATAACAAAACAAGAGAAAACACACTACGGAAAAGAAAAAAAGAAAAGAAAAAAACAGAGACCACACAAGAGAAACAAACACCAACGTAAAGGGAAAACGAAAATAATGGAAAGAACTAAGGAATCCATGGCTCATAATGGTTATCACGAAAATGTGCACACTGTCCCTCATCCCCAAAAAAATTTCATGCTTAAAACTGCCCAAACCACTTCCTTGCTTCTGCAAATTCCATCAAAATACCTCTTATTTCTTTCCTTCTAAATGGCCATCATGAGCTTTTTCAAAATGAAGAAAAAAATATAGCTTTTTGTCCTCCCCTCCTCCCCACTTAGCTGCACTCTCAATGAAATTCCAATGATTGTTAATGATAGGAGATGCTACCACCCCCTGAAAACTACCTATCATTTTACCCCAGATATTAAGAACATATGGACATTCGAAGAATAAGCATAGAACACTCACATTGTTTATTACGTAGCTCACAAGAAGGAAGCATAACAAACCAAAACTAATCAGCTTGTCCCTTGTCATCAGAGCATTATTAGTCACTTTCCAGAACATAAGGTTGTCACTGCTACACGAGATAGCATCCCAAGTCACCTTCCTCCACCTACATTTAGGCACAGCATCCAAACCCATTAAGGCCTCATAAACAGTGGAAATGGTATGAGCCTTTCCATCCACTGAACTGTGTCATGATCATATAAAGCATAAGTGCATGTATCATAAAGGCTCCAAATTAACCTGACAATCTGGTTGCTAGTAAATGGCAGCATAAGCTTACCATTAACAAAGTGATGTACTGCCAGAGCAATGTTACCAATGCAAGATTGAAACTTCTGCTGGGATGAGAATAGTTGTTCAAGGATTATGCCTTTGCTTAACCATGGATTAGTCCAAAACTTGCACAAGCTAGCTACAGACAGCTTAATTTGAACATAAAGTTTGAAACAGGAACTTAACTTTAAAATACTCCTCCAAATCCAACTACATGATTGTGGTACCTCCATTAGCCAAAAGTTTTTAGCCCCAATATTATACCTGAGTGTCCACCTCACCCAGAGTGTGTATTCCTTTTGTAACAATGCATTAAAATGATGACTGTATGCAGCTTTATTCCAGACCTCAATGCTATGCAAACCCAACCCTCCTTTGCATTTAGGCTTCTCAAATTTAGACTAGAACATGGAAGCACTTTCTTCGTATGAATAGAACCAAACCAAAAAAAATCTCATCATAGCCCTTCTAACCATTTTCAATAGCTTAAGTGGAAGAATGAAAGCCCTGGCCCAATAGACCATTATGGAGAAGTTGACAGATTGAACAAGGACCAATCTACCAGCTTGTGAACAATCCATGACGGCAGTTATTTTTGCATACAGAGGAAAAAATTGGCATAAGTAACCCTAGAGGAACATAGAGGCAGCCCAAGATAAGACATGTCAGAAGCCATGGACTGCATACCAGCAAGGGTGGTAAGATTAGTTTGCTGCAAGCTAGTTATCCCAGAGAACAGAATACTTGATTTATTGAGATTAAGCTTAGACCAGTCATCATGTAGAATTTATGAAGAGCACCTTTAATATATTCAATGGATTGCAGACTGGGCTTAGTGAATATCATGATATCATCAGCAAATAGGAGGGAAGTTAACTGAAGGTCTTTGCATTTGGGGTGATAAAATATTTTCTTGTTATGAAACATCGGACTTTATATACAAGTGAAAACATCCATAACCATGATGAAGATATAGGAAGAGAGAGGGTCCCCCCGCCTAATGCCCTGCTTGGAAACAAAATTAACTAAGCTTGTACCATTGATTATCAGAGAGAAGGAGGGAGTTGAAATACATTCATATATCCAGGCAACAAAAATTTTAGGAAAGCCCATGATAGACATTATCCTAACAACTGACTTCCATTTTATTGCAAATTTATACTTAAACCAATTTTTTTACTAGTTAAGTATAACCACAGTTGGTTAATATATTTTTATTCCTCTTAATTCCCTTTAAAGTAAATCCAATTTTCAATATAAATAATTTCTTTCAAATTTTCTTTTAAAATCTTTCAATTTGATTATCTCTGGTATTTAAAATGCCCATCTTAATTTCCATGCCATTTAACATTTAATAATTCAATTCATACACAAACCATATCAATTTATCTATCATATCATAAATCAATATATATATGTGTGAACAATAAATATTTTTGGGGATCCTATTGGATCCCTCCAGCTTATTTTCCCTACATCCACAGAGGTTAGTCAACAAATAAAATAACAATCCCATTTCGAAGTGGATATCGTGGTATATAGGGTCATTCGCTATTATGCGGGGTGCATGGGGTCTCATCCGATATATAATGCGGGAATATCAATCACTCCAATATATATATATATATATACACACACACACTACTATATATCATATCACATCCAATAGATAAATTATAAGTTTATTAAATCAAGTCAAGTCAGGCATCCAATAATTTAAATTTAACATTTAATTTTAAACAAGGTAATCCGAATGAGTGAGAAAATCTCACCTTTATTTTTGTTTGCAATCCACTTCAATCTCGACATGATTTCACGATGACTTTAGACCTTGCATAAACAACTATACGATTTATATACATTTGAAACAATCGAAAATTTTATTTCCTTTTTAATAAATTTAATTTTAACTAATAATTTCCCTTTTAAAAATCATTTAGTAACTAAAATAATTTAAATAAGTTAATTGAACAAATTAATCACCAAATCCATTATTTAAATAAACTGGCAAATTTAAAATGGGTATTTGTTTATTTATTTTTCTTTTAAAACTATGTAATACTTACAAAAATAATCTATATTACCATTTCAAATTTCCATTTTTAGAATCTTACATATACATATATTTTCTATCTAAACCTCATGTATACACCTACACAGATATATATATATATATATATATATATATATATATATATATATTAAAATAAAACTTCCTTCTACCTTATATACTAAAACAGAATTATCCTATACCTTATTGTAATTAATTTTCTAACCTATATATATACATACATACATACACATAGATATATATATATATATATATTAAATTTAATTTAATTAAAAAATACAAATAAAAGATGAATACCTTCTGCCTTACCGAAACGAAACCCTGGCCTCGTAACCAGTCTAATGTCGATCGATGAACCTCTAGCGTAAACGCGGCCATCACCCCTGTTCAACTTCAAACCCACGACCCTCTAAAAGCCACTCGCGTCTCTCTTCTTCGCGTGTGCCCCTTCAGGTGATCCTCAGGTTGCCTCAATACAAAGTTTGAAGCCCCCTCAACATGTCGATGTCTCCGTAGCCTACTATCTCCCATTACTATCCTATTCAACTTGAGACCAAAGCCCTAACTCCCATACGCGACTTTGATTGCCGCTCCTTGGCTGCCGCGAGCGTCAAAAGCCATCGTCGTTCGACTAAATCGATCCTTCCCATAGAAATTTTTCCTAGCCACAATTTTATGTGCTTCATTATTTATTTTATTTTATTTTTAAAGAAATGATTTCGCCATTTTTTTTCTTTTTTTTGCTTCGCGATTTCTATCGTTCGAATAGATTTTAGGATTTGAAACCAAAGAAAAGAAATACAGGATGTATAAAGAAGAAGTGGCTTGTTTAAGAAGAGTATGCAACTAGTCGTATATGTTTTATTTTATTATTCGCTCAGCTGCACATTAAAAGATTGGACATGATATGAAAAGGAGATGGAATGTTGAATGCTTGCTACAGAGAAGGTAAAAAGTTATGATGGTGAAAGAAAGCAAGCTTGTGGGAGGGAATTGCGATTATTGACTAGGGTATATAAATTTATTATATTCATTAAATTTAAATTGTCTCGATTTACATAGCTTAAAATCAGCAACCTCTATAGAAGCATGCCACTAGGCGTTTATAATGTTATACCCCTATTTCGAGCACAATGGAAAAGGTTTCGGGCCCTAATTCAATCGTATGGAGAAGATAGCTTTTTGGACCTAATTGTTTATATTAAATTTTCGATATTAATCCCACAGCGTTTATGTACCATACTACCAACGATATATCCAAACGTTACGAAATTTGAGATCTGAAAAAAATACAATATTACGGTTCTAATGAAACTGATTTCGTCGAATCCCAAGACCGTGCCTCGGCCTCGGAAGGCTATTTTTAAATAATGATTTAAATGACATATTTTTAAAACTAAACAAATCACTTCCAAATTCAATTTAGAATTATCTCATTACTATCAATATAAATTTTACAAGCCTTCAAATTATTTTTATCAGGCTTAAAACTCCAAATTAACTATTTCAACTAATTCAATTATAAAATTTCAATAATTAAGTTATTCAATAAACCACTATATTTAAGTTCTAAATCCATTTTGTTAAATAAACTCAAGTGTTCCATATTCAAAACCAATTTATAATTCAGTCTCAATATTTAAAATCATCTAAATATTCTAGATTGAATGTTGAAAAATCAAAGTCATTACATTGCCATCAATTGATGGTTCCTTTTAGATCGAGGTTGGTGTTGATCCTCTCCTAGATTGATATGAAATCCGAGTTGCAACAATGATTGATTGTTGTTTCCTCTCCCAGATCGATCTAGGGCACACTAGAGTGGATTTCGTATCGATGGTGATCGGTACGAGATGAATTTTCTAAAAGCACGTTCCATAATGATGGATACGGGGACCATCGATACGAATGAAGGCTGTGGATGAAGTGATCGATATGAACAAGTTATCGACCCGAAGCTTTGATCTATACGAAGAGGATATCGATCTAAATCAATAATCAACACAAACGAGTGACATGTAAATGATATGAAAGCTTGCTTAAGAGGAACGATCCGAATGAATTATGATGGACACAAACGTTATGACTTTTGAATACTCAAACACTTGAATCTAACGAGCTTTAGCCTTGCATATTTGGACTCGACCATTAAACCGCATATGTGATTATCCCTTAAAGCTCGTCGATGGAACTGTAACTTGTTAAATGTAACAAATTTTGAACATGGATGTTCTCCGAATTCAGAATGGCAGGGTTGATAAAGTCAGCGATGATGGTCTCTCCAGTCAAATCTCGAAGTCCTGTCTCTTTACCATCTTTTAACCTTATATAAATTTAGAGTACTGTGCAGCACTTCATTACACAACACGATAACTCACTTTGCATCGGGTGGACACGGGCCTTTTTACCATCTAATAATGGTTTTTACCGAGTTCAATAGCTATGGATCCTAGAAGCTCAGAGCAGCAAGAAGTTCAAAGTCCTCCATTCCCAGAATAGAAAGGTTGGATGTCCCGGTAGATAAAGTGAATCCTGCTCCAAATGAACTGCCGGATGCAGTGGTGATGATGAATCTGGAAGATTCCATCTGGTCCAAGATTACATAAAAAATGCTAGGCAGAATTACACGGATTGTCTTTCGAAGAAGTTCGGTTGCCATGACCGAAAGATAGAGCACACAATCCTCTGAAAAGGTTCGTCGCATGCTACAGATTCATATGTGGGACTGGAACAACGCCCCCAATCAACCAGTACATTAGGGACGTGCTGTTTTATCTACGGATCGCACCTTCTCAGCTTCACCTTAATGGATACGCGCTACTCAATAGCTTATATTATGGAACATCTCTTCCGTCCCCCGACTATGGACGAGATTGGATATTTATTTAATGTTAAAAGTCGGGCGGATAATCCTTCATTCACCTTCCTGGAAGCTTTTAGGAATTGCCAAGCTGTGGGAGGCACATGGGGCAAGCTGAGCTACTTCAAAATAGAGTGGTTTTACGTGAGGTGCCCACCAGAATTTGTAAAGCATTGGCTAGCCAGACATAAGTTCTATTACTTGTTTCCTTATCAACCAAGACTGGATAATATAGATTGATGTTGAATTTATTGTTGTGTTTCTTTTACAGCTGCTATTCCACGGCCCAACGTAGCCTGGTATAAAGAGCTAGTAAGGACAATCCAAGCGGTAACTATTGAATCAAGAGCAATAAACGAAGTTCTCACTAACTACAATTTGACAGCCCCCGGGATTTTAGAGAATGGCAGATTATAGGGCTCACTAGGATACCAAGAGTGGCCCCAATAAGACAAGGTGGAAGACGGGCTCCAGTCATGCCCCTAGTCAAGGGTGCTCAGGTCGTGCCTAGCATAACAATTATCGAACCTCGTAATGGTGAGGGTACAGAAGCTGGTCACCTACGGTCGTGCCCTTCCTAGAGCACTCTCCCATATGTGTTAAAGGGAAAAGGCAAAACTCCTGTCCACAAAATCAAGAGGCAAAAAAGCACCAAAGCAACCCAACCTGTTACAACTTATACAGGCCCGGAGACCTCTTCCTAGTAGACAGAAAGTTCACTAAAATGGTGTAACAACCCTGAGATTGCAATTACCGAATGATAAGTTAAAAATTATGATTTTAGGTTAAATGGGGGGCTAAACAAATTTTTGGGAATTTAAATTTGCAATTAGTTTGCAAATTAAAATATTTTGGGTTGAAATGGGGAATTTTTAAATAAAAAGTGATTATGGGTTAATGGGCCAAATGAGATAATTACATGGTTTTAATTAAAACTAGAATGCTTATTAGGATTTTTGTTCACATGATAACTTAGAAAATAAACTAAGTCCTAATGGGTTTCTAAACCCTCTTACCATAACCCATTAACCAACCCACTTCTATTTAATATCTCAAACCCCTCTCATAAACCCTAACCCTCCTCCTCTTCATAAATTCCTAAAACCTAAATCTAAACAAAATTAATGGCCTCCATTTAGAAGCTCCATCTCATTCTCTTCATAAATTAGTTTAATCCTAAAAGAAAAAGAAAAGAGAAGAAGAAAGGTAATGCAATCTCTCCTATTCTCTAATCCTCCTTCTTGATCCCCATTTATCTCTATCTTGTAGTAATTATTATTTTGTTTTCTTTGTTGATTTTGGGTCCATGAAGCATCTTGATCATTGCTTTGGGGTTGAGGAGTTTGGCTTGCTTCATATTGTGCACTCAAACCATTTGATACTTTTCTTCATTAAGGTAATTACTATGGATTAGTAATTAATGCTAGTTGTAATGCTAAGCTTTGGCCTTGATTTCCTTTAATTTAGTGTAATAATCATTATATGATGATTAGTGATTGTTATTAGTGAAAATTTTGATGCCCAAAATTGAAAAAAAACACCCCTAAATGTCAAAAAAATGCAAAAGATTGCTGGCTGGAATTGTGTGCAGGCTGAAATGGGGCTGAATTGATGATCTGGGTGCACCAGAACAGATCTGGGTTGCACCCAGGCTCTGCCCAGGTGAGGCTAGCCCAGCTGGGCTAGCCAGAAGCAGGCCAGCCCACCATGGGCTGGCCCTATCTATTGAACCCCAGCCCGCATGGGGTGGGGCTCCCCAGCCCAGGCGGGCTGGGGCAGATATACACCCAGCCCGCGTGGGCTGGGTGCTTCCCAGCCCGCGTGGGCTGGGAAATAAACCCAGCCCGCGTGGGCTGGGCAGATACACCCAGCCCGCGTGGGCTGGGTGCTTCCCAGCCCGCGTGGGCTGGGAAATAAACCCAGCCCGCCTGGGCTGGGCAGATATACACCCAGCCCGCGTGGGCTGGGTGCTTCCCAGCCCGCGTGGGCTGGGCAGATACACCCAGTCCGCGTGGGCTGGGTGCTTCCCAGCCCGCATGGGCTGGGAAATAAACCCAGCCCGCGTGGGCTGGGCAGATACACCCAGCCCGCGTGGGCTGGGTGCTTCCCAGCCCGCGTGGGCTGGGCAGATACACCCAGCCCGCGTGGGCTGGGTGCTTCCCAGCCCGCGTGGGCTGGGAAATAAACCCAGCCCGCGTGGGCTGGGTGCTCCCCAGCCCAGGCGGGCTGGGGCTGCGGCTCGCCCAGCCCGCCTGGGCTGGCGGGCTGGGGCGGACTGACGCGGGCCGGGCCCGCGTTAAAAAAAAAAAAAAAAAAAAAATCAACTGTGTTTACCAGTTTTCTGCCTCCACTTCGTGATGCCGCCCTGATCGCATGACAAGTCGGAATTCGACGTTTTTGGTCTCGTTGGAAAGGGGGAGTTCCGAACTCCATCTCAGGAAAATTTGGACAACATTGGAGTTCGTTTGGTACTTCGATTTTCGTGCCAAAGTTAGACTCTGGTCGCTGTTGGAAAACAGTATGAATCTTTCTCTGGGTTCAACTTTGAGACGTCGCTGCCACTTCGTCTCAACTCGGAATCCAGAAATTCTTTTTGCATCTTAAAGTAGGGATGTTGGACTATGTGCCTACCGGTTTTCATGCCATTTGGACACAGTTTGCTGGTCCAAATAAATTGCCGAACTTGGGTTCGCAGCAGTTTTTGAATGGTTTCAAACACTTGGAATATTTTTGATGATTTTCTGGTTTTCGAATATTTTTGATGATTTTCTGTTTATCGTCGATTTCTTTGAGATTTGTCTCTGGATTTCGTACACGGGCTTTATAAAAAGGATTTAAAAGGATTTTTCACTCCAAAATGGCTTTTGAAAATTATTATATAATATTATTTTTAATTATTAAATTAATTACTCCATAATAGGAGACTTTTCAAAAGACCACTTTAAAAGTGATTTCGAAATCAATTACAAATCCGTTTTACACCATTATTTTCTATAATAAAAATCTCACACTCACTTTTAGCACGTCGAGCGAAGTGGAAAGGTGCTTAAACGGTTAGGAAATATCCGGCCTATGGAAACCGTGTGTATTTTCTTTCCGGTTAATCCCCGACCTATTCGATTGATCGTTTTGACCTTTGGGTCTAGTCTACCGATGATATGAGGTGGACTTTTTATTGTTTGGAGTGTGAGCTTGCTATTGGTTAGGAAACCGTTTAGTGCGAACGTGGGGTATGGGACTCATTGTTAACACTTTACGGGTTCCTCTCCAAGAAGTTGGTGGCACATTAGCCTCTGGGCGGCCAGTACTGGACCTCTGGGTCACCACGCCTCTGGGCAAACGTCTCTGGACACCTGCTCTATGGAGCAGTTTTTATTCGGCATGTGCCTCTGGGCCTTTATCCTTCTGGGAAGGATCTTGCCGTTTCGCGCGTTCCGCATCTGTGCGAGTGATCGATCACAACTCTACAGTACTTGGCAACAACGACTCTGGTCGGTGCACGTGCAATATTTGTATTATCTGATGATTTTTATATCCATTCGAGTATCGCCATTCGGTGTTGGTTCTATGGAACCATACGATGTAAGTGCGATTACCTTGTGGATTCACAGTGTCTCTGGACACTGTTTTTCAGTATTTGATGTCATTGACTTTTTAGTATATCCCTATTGCTCTTTGGAGCATCGATCTTTGCTTGGGCATTGATTTTAGACTCTGGTCACTTTTGGGATTATTACCTATGAGCAACTTTATATAGTTTTGGCTACGCCGATGATATGAGGCGATTTTATTTATTTAACACTTTGGTGTTTGTATTCTCTTTGGAGATTTTTACTGTTTATTGATGATTAGGGATCGTCATTATATTCATGTAGTCCATATTACTCTTCTCTTTGGAGAAGTATTGTTTTATTTATGTACTGCATTATTATATATATCTCAGTTATTACTGATTATTTAGCTAGCCTGACCCGAGTGTTTTCGCTCGGGTCAGACCGAGTTGTTTCAGGTTAGGTCTCTGGACTTAGCTTATGTGCTTCTGCTTGGACATCATCTGCTATGCTGATAGATAGCGCTTTTATTTGTCCACTATTCCGCTACTCTGTTTTATTCGGACTTTGATATGTACATATTTTTGACTCACATATGTGAGCAGTGGCTTTGTACCCACTTATAGTATTTGGATCTGTATTGATGATGTATTGTTCTGGGATGTTATATCTGTTATGTGATTCTGTGATGATGATGTTATCATTTAGTATTATGCTTGTTCTGAACCTATTTTCCTTAGCCATTGTAATTTCGTTATAAATATCTATTGGATATGTCGAACCACTTTAGAAAAGAAAACCACCTATTCGACGTATTCAGTGGTTAGTTATAGCTTGATTACACATGGTCGCTTCCATTATACTCTATTCTCCGTTCTAGTAGACGGTATTACTCCGTAATACTCTTTACTAGAGTGGGTCTCGGAGTGGGGCGTTACAAATGGCTGTTGGATATTCCTATCCCGAAGGAGATATCATCTTTCCCTAATCTTGGGCTAAAGAGGGTCCACTTCCCTTCAAGAACCAGTGCAGACTTAACCTCAATAGATATAGGGGAGCCGACTCCAATAAGCAAAGCTACTACAACCGGTCGGTTAAGAAGTTTGCACATACATACACGCACTTCATGGCACTGCATGAAATTCCATTATGTGCTTGCCAATATTTGGCGATGACTGATTTCCTTCTTTTTTGCAGACACAATGGTGAGACAAGGTTCTATGCTTGGGAAACTCCACTCTATGATCGCACTTTGAATCATACCGCCACAAGAGTGAGAAAGATTATGGTTGCGGCTACCATTCAAGCCAGGAGCGTGAGCGCCATGATAGGGAAAAAGAGAGATTACATCAAAGCAGGGGTTGCTTTAGGTCACGAACTCCGCCAATGAAAGGGCCTTCTAAGCCTTCTGGCCCCAGCAGGCCCTCTTTTGAATCCTCGCACCAAACAGCGTCATAAAATTGAAACATATGCTCTTGTTGTCATAGAACAAACTACCATAGAGCTAACGGGGAAGGAGCCATCTGCATTACTAAACTAAAGAAAGATTTCCTAAACATATGCTTCGATGGTTAACTTACTTTTGGCGATGTGGGACAATATCTCATTCATCTTACAAAGGCCTCTAACAATCTCCCGCATGAATGACGATATATGTCTCCCCCATACAAAGTGTAATATCACGCAGTTCATATAGAAATAATGCTCTATCAAGGATAAGTAGATATTTTACTTTGAACTTTCCTTAGTTAAAACTTATCGAATATACTTGGCTAATCGGTGAATTATTTCATTCTGAACCGTCATCCATTTGTGGATAACTAGACAATAAGCTTTACAAAGCATTGTTTCCCTTCACATCCAATCTCTTGGTTGTGTTCATTTTGGTCCTTAAAATTTTTGGTTCTATGAGTGTTTTAGAGAATTTAAGCCTTTAATATTCTCATAGAGCTAATCAGTTCATACTAACATAGGTGATCGCAACCATTAAGAGTATCCTACATATACCCGACTTGTTATTTTCAAGATATGCTCATCAATAAAAAGCATAGCTTTAACCTTTTAATATTTCTTTAGGTACGCATTATATTTGCATCATAGGAATGGAGTAGGAATAAGTCCAAACAAATGCATTGCTTCTTGAGTTGCACAGAACTGGTTTGCCTATTGATCCTAGCCGTGGGATCTCCAGTCGCTAGGATAGATTTCCGTATAAGATAACTCTTGTTGGTTTAGGCTTTTAAACTCATTCCCCTAAATGCATAGTCAATTTTCTTTCTTGATAATTCTTTAGTAAATGGATCCGTAAGGTTATCAGTGGTTCTCACATAATCAATGAAAATAGTTCCATTTGAGAGTAACTACCTAACTGTGTTATGGCGTTGACGAATATATCATGACTTTCTATTATATACAAAGTTTTGTGCTCTGCTTGACACTGCTTGATAATCACAGTGTATGCATACGGCCGGTACATGTTATGAAAAGGAATTTCTTAAAAAAATTGACAAAGGCATTCCGCTTCTTCGCCTGCTTTATCTAAAGCGATAAACTCTGATTCCATAGTGTATCGAGCTATGCACGTTTGTTTAGTAGATTTCCATGACACTGCTGCTCCTTCTAGTGTGAAGACATAACCACTAGTTGATTTAGATTCCTCTGAATCAGAAATCCAATTTGCATCACTATATCCTTCTTAGACAGGATATTTTCTATGATGTAGAGAAAAATTTGTGGTACTCTTTAAATATTCCAGCACTCTCATTAGTGCTTTTCAATGTTTCTTCCCTAAGTTGCTTGCATAAATGCTCAGTCGACTTACCGCATACGCTATATCCGGTCTTGTGCAATTCATGAGGTACTTTAGACATCCTATTACACGAGAGTATTCCAATTGCATTGCATTCTCATTAGTGTTTTTATATAGTATTTCCAGTGGATTAAAAGGTGTTCTTATTCCTAAAATTCTGTAATTTTGGAATTTTTCAATCACTTTTCCACATAATATGACTGAGATAGTTCAATTCCATTAGGTATTTCTATTATTTTGATTCCCAAAATAACATCTGCAACTCCTAAATCTTTCACGTCGAAATTGTTGATAACATTTCCTTTATGGTCTCTATTACTTACTATTTGGACCAAAGATTGGCATATCGTCTACATATAAACAAATCATTACGTATGATTGTTCAACTTGTTAATGATAAATACATTTATCACATTCATTTATATGAAAATCATTTTTCATCATGACACTATCAAACTTTGCGTGCCATTATTTTGGAGCTTGTTTTAGTCCATATAATGATTTTACTAATCTACATACTTTGTTTTCATTTCCTTTGAAAATAAAACCTTTGGGTTACTTCATGTAAATCTCCTGATCAGTATTTCCATTTAAGAATGCTGTCTTTACATCCATTTGATGAATTTCTAGATTGTATATGGATGCAATTGCTATTAACATTCTTATAGAGGTTATTCGTATAATCGGTGAATAAGTATCAAAGAAGTCTATACCTTCGTTTTTGACGATATCCTTTGGCTACCAATCTTGCTTTATATTTGTCAATAGAGCCATCTGGTTTCATCTTCTTTTTGAAGATCCATTTGCAACTAATCGGTGTTATTCCAGGCGAAAGATCAACTATTTTCCTAGTTTTATTACTTAGAATCGGATCAATTTCACTTTTGATTACTTCTCTCCAACATGAAGATTCAGAAGATGACATTACTTCCTTGTATGTTTGAGGTTCGTGCTCTAACATGTATCTCGAAAATCTGAACCAAATGTCTTGGACGTTCTTGCTCTTACGCTTCTTCTTGGTTTAACTTTGTCAATTTCCCGATAATTTTTATCATCATGTGGCTTGTTTGATTCTTCTCTTGTCCTTTTAGGGACATAATTTTCTTTATTTCTTTTGTGCGGAAACACATCTTCAGAAAATGAGGCATCTCGAGACTCTATGATTATATTGACGTTAATATCAACTATATCCGATTTGAATACCAAAAATCTGTAGGCACTACTATTTTGGACAGGCCCTAGATAGTAAGTATCTATAGTTTTTGGTCAAAGTTTGAATTTGTTGGGAGGCGGAAATGGATTTTTCCAAGCACCCCCACACTTTGAGGTATTTGAAACTTGGTATGAGTCCTTTCCATTACTCATAAAGAATTGTTTCTGTTTTATTGTGAGGAACTCTGTTTAGTACGTCATTAGACATATTTGAGGCTTCCTCCTATAAGTTCGTTGATAGGCCAGAGGTCAATAGCTTTGCATTAATAATGTCTTTTAATGTTCGATTCTTTCTCTCGGCAATACCATTTTGTTGTGGTGAATATGGAGCTGTTGTTTGATGAACTGTACCATTTTTTGCACGAAATTGCTCAAATGGTGATTCATATTCTCTACCTCGATCACTCAAAATATTGGTCTTTTTATTTAACTGATTTCAACTTCGGCCTTATATTTTATAAATGATGTAATTGCTTCACCTTTACTATTGATAAGATATACATAGAAAAATCATGTATAGTTATCGATAAAAGTGAAAAGGTACTTTTTCCCACCTCTTGTATGTAATGATTTAAAATCACATAAATCAGTGTGAACCAAACTTAGTGGTTCAGTACTTCTATCAACGGTATGAAATGGGTTTTTGACCAATTTTTCTTCTAGACATGTCACATTTGTAGTTTTTATCTACTTGGAATTTAGGAATTAATCCCAAGTTTGCTAATTTTTTCATTTTTCGAAAATTTATGTTCCTAATCTATCATGCCATAGTAAAATTTCATGCTCAACCAGATAAAAAACTTCATTTTTATTAATAGCACAATCAAAATACATAGTTTTATTGTCAACTACGGCTACATTTGCCTTAAATAGGAAATCACGTAAATAACCCCTTCCTATATAAATTTCAATCTTAAACAGAACTACTTTATCCCACTCGAAGACCATACGGAAGCCTTTCTTTAAGAACATGGGTCCAAAGATAAGATTCTTGTGGATATCTGGAACATTAAGAACTTCATTTAGTGTCACAGTTTTTCCGGATGAAAATTTGAGGACGACGGTGCCGTTATCTTCGATCAAGGAAACTATAGAATTACCCATGTAGAGTTTTTCCTCCTGATCGTATTTCTTATAAGTGGAGAATATAGATATATCAGAACAGATATGATGAGTAGCGCTTGTGTCTACCCACCACTGTGCAGGGTTCTGTACTAAGTTGTATTCTGAAACAACTCCTGAAAATTTCATTTCCTCAATGGTTGAACTCAAATTTTCCACTATATTTGCTATCGATTTGTCATTCATCTTCTAGTGTCCACAATCTTTAGCTGCATGCCTAGTCTTTCCGCAGACCCAACATTTGCCTTTGAACATCTTGGTTTGCTTATCTTTGGATTGACTATCTAGTGTCTTTCTCTTTTTCTTTTTGTTCTTGAAGTGCCCTTTCTTCTTTGACTCTTATGTAACAAGTGCCTCTTTGTTTTTGGGTTGTGTTATTCCGTGATTATCCGCCTCAATTTTTAATAAGACAATGAGATCTTCTAAGGAAATCTCTTTTTTCTTATATTTCATATAGTTGCATTAGTCTTTCTAGAATTGTGGTAATTTTCCTGTTATCACTTCAACAAGGAAAGATTCTCCAACTTGATGTCCTTCCGCTTCAAGTTCATGAGTTATAAGTTGGAGTTCCTGCACTCGATTATTTACGGATTTGGAGTCCACCATTTTGTATTCCATGAATTTATCTACTACGAACTTCTTCAAACTGACATTCTATGTCTTGTATTTATTTGCAAGTGTAGTCTATAGGGATTTTTCTATCTGGTGTGGATAACATACTTTAAATGATACTTTATTCAGACAATTCAAAATGTAATTTCGGCACAAGAAGTCCGGATGCTTCCATGAGTCAATTCCGAGAAAAACAGCTGCGTCTTTTTCTCTAATTTGTCTGTCTTCAGGTTTTGGTTCATCCTCCTCAATGCGCTTCTGCAACCCAAACGTGGTGAAATAAAACAACATTTGATTCAGCCGTGTTATGTAGTCATCACCATCTCCTTTAAACAGATCAGGCCTATTGTGAGTAGCAGCTTTTATTGATAATTCAACTATCACCATCTATGTTTTAGTTAAAATAGGAAAGTCTTAAGATGTTTTTAAATCGTTATATCAAAACAAAGACCAACATGTTATAAACTCATCACATAAGTTTATAAATAAGATTTCCACTATTTTGGAAATCTATATTAGTAATTTTG
This sequence comes from Allium cepa, assembly GCA_030765085.1. Lineage (NCBI taxonomy): Eukaryota > Viridiplantae > Streptophyta > Magnoliopsida > Asparagales > Amaryllidaceae > Allium > Allium cepa. The sequence continues at coordinate 903,259,028 of CM060931.1, read as the reverse complement.
AATAATAACTATGTTGTAATTAATTTACAACAACAAATTGCAGCCATAATAACAACAAATTATTGTGCTAAACTATAGCGATAAATAAGCTTTTTACTACTTCGTGGAAATAGCACAATGTAGAAATGGAAAGATTACAAAACGATGTATATAAAAATAAAAGTACACAGAAATCTAACCGGACAACGAAAGAAATTTCGTCTGAGACTTGTCGTAACAATTTCCTTAAGACTTTATTCAAAGTCTTCCAAGATACAACATGCATGCTCTGCTCGAGATTGTGATGTGTACGATCTTCTGTGTGATATGCATAAGCGCACGGATTATAGGATTCAGAAATGAGGAGGAAGAAGAGATAATTCAGAGTATTCTACTGATCAGTTTTCCTTCTCCTTTTATAGGAAGACTAATTCTCAACGGCTATGTTTGTTAAGAACAGCAGCATCTCTTCGTCCACAAGGCCAAAAACAGTCATGGTTTACTTCTGTGCAGCAATAATATAACACGGGCCTGGTTCGGTACGGACGAGCGGTGATGCATGTGTTAGTTCATGGTCAAAAAGGTTCTCCCTCTCGCATAAATTTCCTGACCGTAAGGGCCAATATGAGTTTGAGGGAACTAGTATATAAACATGAATGCTAAATTATTTTTGGCGATGTGGGACAATAACCCATTCATCTTATAAAGGCATCTAGCAATTAATTAGTTCTCTATTCATCAAAGCAATTCAACACCACAAATTTGCTGTACATTCAATTTCCTCCGTTCGATTTCTTTCCTTTTCCATTTTTTTGGATGAAAAATTGTTGCTGTGTTTACTTTAGACGTGGGAAGTTGTAATTGGATGATTAGAGCTACTGGTATGTTTGGAACTAGGCATATAGTTGATGTTTTTTGGACTATAGTTGTTATATTGGTACTATTTTGTAGATTAATTAGGTTAAGTGCTAGGTCGATGCAAGAATACTTGCTAGGAAATGTGAGTAAAAGGAATGGTAGGAATTGAAATTATGAATTGTAAGTATTTGTGGTTGGTTTGTCAGCTGTTGGTTCATATAGTAGTATGGGTTGGGTTTTTAAAGGCTATGCTAATCTAGGGTAGGACGGATTTGGGTTATCCTGGCTGGGTTAAGCTTAAGGCGAGGGTTGAGACGTGCTTTCTAGTTATGGGGTGTGAGGAAGGGTGTTGTTCTTAAGATGTACTCATGTTTTGGGCTATAAAATGTGAGGATGACGCTGGAGGAACCATGCCTTGGGTTGCTATGGTATAATTGGGCCTTCTACCATTTGGTGGAAGATCTTCCATTGTTTGACGCGTTTGAATTGTTTGCATGTAACATTTTGAGGTTTTGTGTCCAAACCTCATGCATTTGCCATAAAAATTCGGTATGTTCTCATAGATAACTGAAGTCAATTTCTGTTTTCTTTATATTTTAGATAGAACTACGTAATCAACGGTTTAGATATATAAATTCCTATGCACAATCAAGAAAGGCTAGGCCTATTAAGTTTACTTGTAGCTTCATCAATTTGAGAGATTTACTTAGTTGATGAATATGATTTGTTATAAAGTATCTCTATGAAAGAAATGTACCAGAAGTATTGGTAGAGATGCCCATAATGGATAAATAGTACAGTCTTCAAACATGCTATGATCAAGGGTCCACTTGAAGACTGTCATTGGATGTTTCATGACTGTACAGTTTCGTGGAGTTACAATCTCATGTAGTCTATTTTGCAGTGTAATGTCAATAGCACATGCTTTCTATTAATCAAAACGATATCTATTAGTTCGTTTGGGGAGAATCTTTCAAAATGCTTTTTCTATGGCCTCTACGTTGGGATATATATGATTAAATTTTCCAATCAGGGCATAATTCAAGAGTTGCTTATCCTTTCAATTTCATCAACAATGAATTCTGTGGACACTTTTCCTTTGTAGTAAGCCAAAGACGAAGAATGAAGTGAGTAGCAGAGTCTCCTGTATCAGCGGTGGTAAATTTCATGGAAGATTCCTTGGGTTTGGTAGCCATGAGAGGAAGGCTTTTTGGGAGGGTTTAAGGAATAAACAGCCCTTTGATGTCATGGAGAAGGTGTTTGCATAATCAGGAGGTACTAAGGTTGACTTTATGTTACCGATAGGGTTCCTATTCCATTGGGTTGGTGGTGGCTAAGATTGGTCATTAATAGAGGCGGCAGCGGGGTGGGTAGGCATCGACAGTTTTAGGGTTTTCACATTAATGGTTATGGAAAAGTGGAGGGCTATGAGAATATTAGGTTTTAGGTTAAGGAGAATATGGTAGATGATGGTCTGATTGAAGATGGGATAAGAGAGGGAATTTGACTTTGATAATTAGAACTTATAATAAATTAAGATCTGATAGAGATTTTAGAGTTAAGAGACGAATTTTAGAGGAATATTAGAATTATATATATATAATTTCTAATATGTTATAATATATGTATATTATGAAATGAATATGCTTGTACATTGTTTTGTTTAGTCCCACATCGTGGGATAAGTTCAGTCCTTACCTCTGAAGCCCTTATATAAAGTAGGCCATGTAATGTAAATAGATATTCTATTCTCAGAAATGAATAATATATCTTTTGTCTCTCTCTTCAATGACTTCTATTTTTCTTTGTTCTATAACACGTTATCAGCACGATCTCCACAAAAGTTTTTTTTTCAGATCTACAATTGTGATGATTTATGAAATCAAATCTATTCTTCTCCAGATCTAGTTATAGATCTCAAAACAGTAAGTTATCTTTCTAATATAATTGATCTAATCTTCCAATTTTTTTTAATATATCTCATTCCATTCTAGATCTACTTCTTTAGATCTAAATCTATTGTCTTATTTTTTAGACTTTATTATACTAGTCTTATATTTTCATATCTTATATAGATCTAAACTTTGAGATCTAATTCTTATTTTGTTGGTTATTATATTTCAGATCTAATTTGTTTGTTGTTGCTATTTTTCTGATCATATTATATTGTTGATCTCAATATCATGCTTATTTGTATGTTTTATAGTTCATTTATTTTGGAATTGGTTAAGTCCTTTGCTCCAATGCCTATATATAAAGGAGCCTGTGTAATGTAATTAGATGAATCAATCTGATATAACCAATCTCTGAATGAATAAAATATCTCCATTCTTTTACTCTAATGGCTTCTGCTCTTATTTCTTTATAACATATTCTTATTTGTTTATAACATAATATAATAATTTAACGTAATAACTTTAGTATTAGAATTCTTAGTATAAGAACTATTAATATTATAACTCCAAATATAAAAAAATGATGAAAGTATGTTCATAAATGCAAGAAGAGCACTCGTTATTTAATTAAAATTTAAACAACCAAAACCATTCACATGTTTGGTAGGTGACATTATACTAGAAAACATATATGAGAGTAGAAAATAGATTCGTTACTAAGATGATCAATAACAGTGTGGATGAACATTAACAAAATAGTACACACACACATGAGATTTAAATTACAAGCACAAACGTAGATGCTGAACAATCTGAGCATGATGCAGCGTGACTGAAGAACATTGCAAATGGGAGAGGCCATAACGAGATGTAAAAGCATGTGTGCATTGTTAGTGTTTTGTAGTAGGGTTGAAGCCACAATTATATAGAAAGTACCAACGTCTGTTGCAAAGAAAGCATAGTTTGAGTGAACTATAACAGGCGCTATTCCTTTGTCCCCATTTTACCTAACCCTATGTACCTACTACATATCAGCCATTCATTTATCCATCATCACAATCTATTTTAATATGGTGGGTGTGACAATCCACCTTTTGGACTCTTGGGAATGATATTTGATACATTCTCGATATTTATATGCCATTACCCAAGTATTTGAAAGATAAGTTGTCTTGAGATAAAATAAAAAACAGAAAGAATAGAGTAAAAAAAGCCTCGCAACGGAATGGTTATATATAATACAAAATGATATAGTACAAAAGGTTACTTCTTAAATGGAGTTATCGGAGTTAAGCAAAAGTACCATATCTAATAAATTTGCAGCTGTACATTCCGACTTTACATTTTTCTGAAACTAAATATACCAACATAATCATATAGCAAAAATAAATAACTAGATAATAAAAGTCGCCTGCTCGATCACTATCTTCAAAGAGCTCCAATGAAAATCTGCTACTCTCGGACTACTCAAATATAATTGAGTATGTAGCCGAGAGTTTTAGGGAAAGTAAACAACTCGGGTCAAACAAAATGTTTGGTATGAGTAAACTCTAAAACAAAAGAAACTGTATTTAACAATAATACGTGGGACCACGCTGCTAATGTGGAACAGGTTTCTCCGACATAAACTGCAACCAAATATAAGAATGGAAAAGAACAATGGGAAACAAATCCAAACATAGATGATGGACAAAAATAGTATAAAGATCCATACTTGAAAGAATGAAAATAGTCTAAACAAAACCCAAACCGGGCAGAATGGATAAAAAAACAAAATAACAATCTAAACTTGATGGTATGGACAAAAACTATAATTAAACATTGTGAAGAGAGGGTTGACTATTCCTGTTGCAATTATAGAAAAACTATTTGAAGATTTGAATCAAATAAGGAAATGAAATTTTCCAACAAACGACTAGAAGGGTGCAACCCACTTGAAGTATACCTCTAGTAATATACTTCCGAGAAGCTCATTTACTCTATGGCACTTCTCGAAAACCTCCAAGTTGGATCCCGCCAAACCTTACCGAGAATCTAAATATTTCACATCTAAATAATTATTGTTTTAAGTGACGATACACTAAAATTAAGATGAGATGTGAAATACCCTAAGAGACCAACCCCACATAGCTTAGCCCCCTCTCATGATTTGGTTTTAGTCGTTTTCGAAAAAGGATAACGAAGCTCAATGGAGCAACAAATCATTTTAGAATGATGATAATAAAGAAGCTGAGGTAACCGATACATAGGAAACCAACTATCGATGATTTAAAATGATCGTATATGGAAATTAAGTCTTGTATACTTACCATAACTCATCGAATTCAAACTTGTGTTATTTCTTAGTTAACAATAATCTCGAAAATTCAAGGTAATGTTACCTCAAAGTTATGTCCCACGATTATTCTTAACTTTCAAAATCGCTTCCGTATAAGTGATTCGCTTTATATAATTAATTCATTTTCATAAACAAATCAAACCTTTTCTTTTAAAAACACGAATTCGTACTTAGCTTCACATTATAAGTATTAGCTTTAAAACCACTTTGTGAAAAGAGTTTACTAACTTTGAAACATCATTATAAAAAGGATTAAATAACTTAAAACTTCCTTGTTACTTTGATTAATCCTTATTAAAACTTCATTAATTATGTTGATAAATTCACATTAATGCCTTTAATTAAAAAGGGTAAATTGCATTTAAAACCTAATCAATTCAATTAGTTAATAAAATATAATTAATTAAATTAATAAATATTTAATTATAATTATTTAAATTGAATAACAAAGTCAAAACATCCTTGTTACTTTGATATATTCACTTTGAAAAAAATCATTAATTAAGTTGATAAATTAACTCCAAACGCCTGTAATAGAAAAGTGTAAACCACCTTTAAAACATCATTAATTCAATTAATTAATAATATTTAAATGTAACTAATTAAATTAATTAATAAGTAATTAAATATCGATATTTAAAATGATTAACAACATTAAAACATCATTGAAGGAAAGATTACTTAGAGTTAAAACAAACAGATTTACTTTAAAAATCATTAATTAATAAGTTTAATTAATTAAAAACATTATTAAAAATAATTGATTAATTAACTTTAACCTATTATTATTGAATGATTAATTATCTTAAACATCATTAAATAAAATGATTAATTAATTTAAACCATCATTAACTAAGTGATTAATTAAATTTAAAAAACGTCATTAAAAAGTTAATTAGTTAACATTAATCCTTATTAATTAAATAATTAATTAAATTAAGTGACCATTATTAAAACTGTTAACTACTTTTTAAAACCTCATTAATCAAAATCTTTCTTATGTAAAACAATTACAAGCATGAAGATGAAACTAAATGTTTTCGATAAAAAGTGATTTTTGAGAAAGTGCCGATAAAGCGACTATGGCTATATGGGCAGTTCCGCAGACAAGTTTATGGCGTTATCATTACAACCAAACATCACATAACAAGTATATGAGCATATATACATGGTATTTTACTATGATACAACATGTAGTAAGCATGAACCAACATTATAAGCAACTTTTACTTACTAGCTTTACAAGTTACTAAATTATGACCAAGATTCGAAGCATGAATCAAACCAACAACTAACGTACTACCAAATACATACAACAAGCATTTAATAGAAAAAAATATGAACATGAGTATGGTCTAAAAACTTTTGGTTTAAAGGTGAAGTTTTACTCGCAAAAACTTTTGGCATGAATGGTAGAGTTTTTACTCGCTGAAGTGTTACCGAATCAAGTCGAATCACTACAACAACTCGCACTAACTTCAGCGGAACCTGCCTTCACTTGAACTTGGACTTTTTGGAAGTAGTAGGCTTGACCTTGACCTATAGGGGTGGTGTAGCTTTATTTTGAGGACTATAGACTCTAAAATTGAAATAGGGTGGTTTTAAACTTCGTTTTGAAGTGTGAAAACTAGTATTTAACTTAGGAAATGAAGAGGAAGCCACGAGTGGAGATAAAAAGCTTGGGAATGGAGATGAAGAAATAGAAATGTAAAGTGAAATATGAGTTGAGGTGGAGGTAATTATAGGAAAATGAGAAGGACAAATGGATAAAATGACTCAAGGAATAAAATAATATATATCTCTTTTCAGGAAACCAAGCCCATACCTCCCCCTCTCCCTTAGCACACACGTTCTCCCCTTGCTTCCGTCCACCACCATGACTTAGGTACTAACCTAGGATCCTAAGGTATGGTATTATTGTATTTAGGTCACTATTTAACACTATTTGCACCATGCTCTATTAATTTAAAGTCTAATCACCATTAACTAATTTAAACACTTAATTTATCATAGTAACACTTATTGTTATCCTATGACATGAAAATATATTTGTGTGTACATTGTTGCATAAGGGTGCACAACGTTCCAACGATTTTCCGATACCGAAAAGTCGAAATTTTAGAAAATGTTTTTCGATCACATTTTCTACTTTTATTTGAACTAACTATTTTAATAAACATATTTCGAAAATGATTTTAGCATCATTAATTTTTATTTAAAATAGGTTTATATGGTTATAAAAATCCATTATTTCAATATTTAAAAAATGATTTCAATATTCAAATACAAAGTGAATAATTTATGGATCGATACACTCTCCTCCCTTAAAAGAATTCCGTCCCCAAAATTATTATGAAGTGGAAGAAGTAATAACCTACCTAAGAAAAATCAGTTTACTTAAATTAATTTTCCATAAATCTGATTGATTATATTTTTCCTACCATAAACATATGCAAAATAGACACTATAACAACCATAAGCAATCGGATAACCTGATACAACCAAAAGTAATGCAACAGACACATGTAATAAAATAAAATGAATATTCTATAATAAATGCCATGCATTCAAAATTTTCAAAATAATTCCAAAATTAGATCTAAATGCCCAAGTTTTATGTTCAAAATATTTTCAGAATTTATTTTTGAATTCCTCAAAAAGAGAAGTAAATCAAAAACCAAAATCAAAAATTTGAAGGAGGGGGTTCTCGTAACAAAACATTTTAAAACTCTAGAATCAAAACAATATGGAGCTTTCGGTGGTATTCTAGTTCCTTCTAATGCAATAACTAGAGTGAACAATAATTATTTCTTTCCCAAAAAAATTCAAAATCATATTTCCAAAAGCACCGGGATTTAAGTCCTTATTAACAAAAATTCAAAAACCTTGGTTTATAAATTTTAACTCTATGAAATATGGTATATAAGATCATCCAATCAATCAACTCAATAAAACCAATCATAAGCCATAAAGGAAAATTTAACACTCAACATTGCTTAAAATGTCAAACGACTAAAAAAAAACTTAACTTAGGTTCAAAACTTTCTTGATTGCCTTAGAATGTAAACAATTTCCTAAGCATACCATTTTGGTCATCAGCCTTTGGTTATTACTTAGAGGATTACCTATGTTTCTTCAGACAAAAATGAAAGTCACTCTATAAAATTATTGAATTCTTAACTATAAAAATATTTCTAAATCACTTTAATTTGCATTTAATATTTTATTCAATACCAAAATAATTTATGGATTATTTCATAAAATTTCACCTAAGTTTAAAAATATTTTATAAAGTCATTTTTTTATAAGACACAAAATAATAACTTATTCCACTTTATTTATTTATATAATACCCTTCTAAATCCTAAGAGTATATACAAAACATGAAATTTATTTTGCTTTTCACAATTTAGGTGACGATCTAATCGAAATTTGGGTCTTTTAAAATTGAGTCGACCTCTCGACCTCTTTAACTTAGAGTGTTAAAATGGACGATGTTTATGGGTTGACATAAAACAACAAATATTTTTACGACTTATATGTTTTAATCAAAAGCTATGGTTTTGATAAAACAATGTCTATTAAAACCTTTCTACCTTTATATCTTAAGGTTTTATAATGAACGATGTTTATGGGTTGGCCCAATAAAAGCAATTATTTTACACTACTTAGATGCTTCAATAATATATATGGTTTTGATAAAAGAATGCTATTAAAACATTCCAATCCAATCTAACCCATTTAAATAGGTATTAACTTATCTATTATCTTCTTTGTGGGTAAAAAATCATTTATCCAAAACTATCTTTTAATAAAAATACTATTTATTTGGAAATCAATTCCCTTTAAGGGAACTTAAAAACTAATTAAACATACTACCATGGTTTTATATCTCCTATATATCGTCTGAGATCTCCTCCAAGATCTCCTTTTCACACTTAAACGAGACGAGACATCAAATCTCCTCCATATCTCCCTCGACAGTCATCTCGTTCGAGATATTCAAATCTCACCCGATATAAGGATCAAAATCTTAATCCGAGATCTCACCTAAAATTATATATTTTTCTTATTTTCCATAATATTTTTTATTTTCATATTGATTCAAAAGAAACTACTCAATCCAATTATAATTTACCAACTTCTTGAACATATTCTTTACATTTTCTCTTAATGAGTCATAGAGAAAGGTTTCACTTCTTTATTATGTTCAAATAAAAGGATATTATTCGATCATTACCAAATCAATTAAGCTAATCAAGCTACCACTCTTCAAAAAATATTCATTTTTCCATGTATATTAAGTATGTTACCATTTTTATTTTTACTAAGAAAGTTATAACCGTTAAATAAATTTTTGACACATCAATTTCAGACACATAACTACATCCGAAATATACCCGAGATGCATTATAAGGCCTAAGATGTCAATTCGAGATGTACACCCGATATGTAGTCATCTCGTCCGAGATCTACCCCGATACGAGATAACCTGTGTAAAAATTTCGAGACGAAACGTGACCGAAATCCGATATTTAAAACCTTCCATACTACATATATTTCTTTTATGAAATAAATTCAAACAATTTTATTTACTAAAACTCACTTTGGGTTCGTTTGATTTTGGACTCAATTCGATTGCACAATGATAGAGATAATAATCTACTAAGTATTCCACAACGTTCTCCTAAACAAACATCCGATTTCATTTAGAAGATTATTCAGATTACCATAAAACTAACCGAAATGTTTTTCATCGAATTATCCCAAAGAAAATGCATTCCATTTCAAAAAAAATTCGAAATATTTATATTTTAGAAATATTTTCAAATAATACCACTATTACTTTTCTCAAAACCTTTTGAAATCATTTCAAACAATTCCAGGATTTAAAATTTCCAAAATCTGTTTAAAATTTTATCTTGAAAGACAAATTTATAATACTAAGTGTATTAAAACAAAGGTGAAAACAAATGTCATTTTAAATATTGTTTACTAAAACCCAAAACAATTTATACTTAGCTTTATTTGGAAATAATTCCTTTTAAAATATTTTCTCATTTATAAGTCATTAGTTATAAATTTAAAACAATGTTTATTATCCCAAAGAAAATAAAACAATTATAAATATCTTTATAAATTTAAAATAATATTAGCTATCTTAAAAGAAAATTAGTCACATTTATAATCTCTTTAAATAAACAAATAAATTATTAAAAAATAGTTATTTATTTTCAAACACTTTTATATCATCAGTAAATTAACATTAAAATCTTTATTAAATCAGTTTGTTAACTTCAAACTAATTTCATTGTTAACCCGCCTTTTTATAAGGCTACGGATTGGCGGAGTTAACTAAAATGACTTCACGGCTATCGAGGCTGAAATATGATAGATTCGGTTTAATGGATGAAGTGGTTCGAAGTGTTTGGGGTTAGACCTTGTGGTTTGGCCGTTCGGCATGGCATTGTCAGGTGGAGGTATGGAAGTGCAGGAAGGTCGTTTGATTGCGGCTCGGCATTGTCGCTCGGCATTATGGGTCGCTCGGCATTGGACTCCGTTCGGCATCACACCTCGTTTGGCATTTGACCTCGCTTGACATTAGACCTCGCTCGACATTGGACATCGTTCGGCATGTTGGGTCGTTCGGCATGATGGGTCGTTCGGCGTGATGGGTCGTTCGGCATGATGGGTAGTTCGGCATGATGGGTCGTTCGGCATGTTGGATCGTTCGGCGTGATGGATCGTTCGGCATGTTGGGTCGTTCGGCGTGATGGGTCGTCCGGCATCAGGTGTGTCTCGACATTGGGAAAAGGCAGGTGTGGCTAGGCATGGAGTTTCGGCATAGGCCGTTCGGCCTTGATGGGCCCGGGCTATTCAGAAAGCCCAACAACTACCTGGGCGTGTCTATAAATACAGCGTGTGGGAGTTCAAAAAAGGGATCTTCTCTTCGGCTCCCTAACTTTCTACTTTCTAAAGGATAAGGCTAGTCTACTATTTTGTAATCGATTATTACAGCAATAAAAGGAAATTTCTAGAGTGGACGTAGGCCGGAGTTAGCCGAACCACTATAAATTCTATGTCTTTACTGATTTCATACTAATTTTTGTTATTCTTCATATTAATATCCTCTACATACATTCTATCTGTTATCTGTGACTGTTAATTGGTGCTTTCATTTAAATTTGGGGGTTAGTGACCAATTTTGGCGCTAACACTTTGGTGCTTTCACTGAGAAGGCAAGCACTTTGGAATTTCGGAGTTAGAAACTTGGAATCTAAGGAGAAATGGCTAGACCATCAGCGAGGAAGTAAGTGATAGAAAGGAGTAATCAGGAGGGAAGTCAAGAGGCTTCCTCTAGAGCAGGAGCAGGTCAAGCATCCATCTACATCACTAGAGATGAGATGGAAGCGATGTTGAAATGACAAGTGGAGATGATGCGGGCTCTTATTAGGAAATTTGCACAAGCAGGAAATGCAGGAGCTCAAATCCGTGGTGCTGGATCAGAAGCGCTCAACCAACAAGCAGAGCGAATAGCCCAAGGGGCAGCCCTCAATTAGCAGACGGCTAATAATCTAGATGGACCTAGACTCGGGGGCATACCACCAGGGAATGATGGACCAATCCATGGAGGGATACCAGATGACGCTGTACAACCCAACACTAACAGGAGTGCAGGAGTACGAGATGAGGAGTATGTGCCTAAATTTCCTCATGAACTCGGGGGGCAGACCGAAGGCAACAGACAAGGATTACGGCTTGGCGACAACGATAGATTAGCGGAAATGGTCAGACGGGCTATGAGAGGTGGATTGGTAAATAGATACTTGAAGGATGTGAATAGGAGTCCCTTTACTCTTACAATCAGGCGAGCTAGGAATCCACCGGACTTTAAGCTATCAATGTTGGATATGTATGATGGGAGAACGGATCCCACAGTTCACCTGACAAGGTACATGAGGCATATGGAGGTACTGGGGGCATCGAACGAGGTCATGGCTCGATGCTTTCCATTGTTTTTGACGGATATCGTAGTTATGTGGTATAGACAGCTGGAGAGTGGTTCTATCGACACATGGACGGAGCTGATTGAAAATTTTATGAGGCAGTTTCGGGTCCATATAGTCAGATCCAAGAACGTAATGACCTTGACATCGATGAAGAAATGGAAGGGAGAGTCACTCAAGAACTTCTTAACAAGATTTAACGCAGCAGTAACCTCAGTGGATCGACCCGATCCGTCAATGGTTTTGATGGCAGTCGTCTCAGGAATCATAGATAATTCGAATTTTAAGATAGCATTGAAACGGGACCCACCGAGGGACCTTGGGGAGTTCTACCATGAGGCGGAAGGTTCCTGAGACAAGAGGATGTGCAGGTCGAGAGAGAGGGGAGGGGGGCTGAGGCTTATGTAATGGAGGGGGCAGGTCCATCCTGGGAGGATCCGAGTAAAGACGATAAAGGAAAAAGGAGAACAAATGGCAACGGTGGCGCTTCGAACAGGCCTCGAAGGGAGTCAAAATTTTCTTCTTACACGGATTTAACTGAGACTCTAGAAATGATTTACTTGGACACTCGGGGGCGACTCCAATATCGAAGGCAGGAAAAGAGAAAGCCTTCTGAAGATGAGCGGGCATCGGGGAAGCATTGGCAATTCCATGAGTTGGATGGGCACAACACAAACGACTGCAGGCATTTGAGGGATATCATTGAGAAGCATGTAAGGAATGGTCATCTACAGCAATATGTCAGGAATTGAGCTTGGTATTGGGACAGGAGCAACCATCGCCTACCTCGAATGGAGATGGCACTGGACTTGGACAACATCAGCTCATTATCAACAAAACAGGTTTATGGTTTTGAATAAGAAATAGAACTCAAAGTAATGCGGCTAGGTCACTTACACACGTACGGTATCGAGAATGGTCCATAGGTGTGCTCTAAGATGATGAAAAACTGTACTACTTGAATCTATGAAATCCTACTTTCTTTCTGTTTTTCTGCAAACTTTGGTTTTCTCTTTCATACTTTGGACATTTACTTTTCTTTGGTATGGTTTTGGAGTTTGGATTGAACTCCCGGTTTGGTTGGGTTTTGGTTTGCCATTTTGGCTTGGATGTTTGATTTTTGATATGGATTTTTGGTTTTCTAATTGGATTTGGATCATTGTATTAAAACAATTCAGGATTAGGGATTACTGTCCTAACCGGAGAGATGGGGCAACGATCGTGAGTTACAAGTCCCTTTGCTGGAGAGCGATGGAATTGACTCGGACGAAATATCAAAGTCCTTGGCTGGAGTGCCGAGGCCGGTAAAGATCAAAGTCCTTGGCCGGAGTGCCAAGGCTGGTGAATGAAAAAGTCCTTGGCCGGAGTGCCGAGGCCGGCGAATATCAAAGTCCTTGGCCGGAGTGCTGAGGCCGGTGAATATCAAAGTCCTTGGCCGGAGTGCCGAGGCCGGTGAATATCAAAGTCCTTGGCTGGAGTGCCGAGGCCGGTGAATATCAAAGTCCTTGGCCGGAGTGCCGAGGCCGGGGAAGATCAAATTCCTTGGCCGGAGTGTCGAGGCCGATGAATGAAAAAGTCCTTGGCCGGAGTGTCGAGGCCGGTGAATATCAAAGTCCTTGGCCGGAGTGTCGAGGCCGGTGAATATCAAAGTCCTTAGCCGGAGTGCCGAGGCCGGTGAAGATCAAAGTCCGTGGCCGGAGTGCGAAGGCCGGTGAATGAAAAAGTACTTGGCCGAAGTGCCGAGGCTGGTGAATATCAAAGTCATTGGCCAGAGTGCCGAGGCCGGTGAAGGTCGAAGTCTTTGGCCGGAGTGCTGAGGCTAGTACAGGATAACATGACCCAGCGAGGTCTACAGATTCAAGGATAAATATGGAGAGGTCATGGATTTCATAATATGGTTACGAAAGGGATATGGACTTTGGATATCGGATTTGAGGCTATTCAAAACACACCTTCCAACAGCAAGGCATGTTTTGGGGGAAAGTGTTAACCCGCCTTTTTACAAGGCTACGGACAGGCGGAGTTAACTTAAACGACTTCATGACTATCGAGGATGAAATATGACGGATTCGGTTTAATGGATGATGGTTTCTAGGATAGATGATAGGTCATTTGGTCGAAATGAAGTGGTTCGAAGTGCTTGGGGTTCGACCTTGTGGTTTTGCCGTTCGGCATGGCAATGTTCGGTGGGGGTATAGAAGTTCAGGAAGGTCGTTTGATTGCAGCTCGGCATTGGCCTCTGTTCGGCATCACACCTCGTTCGGCATTAGAACTTGCTCGGCATTAGACCTCACTCGGCATTAGACATCGCTCAACATGTTGGGTCGTTCGGCATGATGGGTCATTCGGCGCGATGGGTCGTTCGGCGTGATGGGTCGTTCGGCGTGATGCGTCGTTAGGCATGATGGGTCGTTTGGCATGGTGGGTCGTTCGGCGTGTTGGATCGTTCAGCGTGATGGATCGTTCGGCATGTTAGGTCGTTCGGCATCAGGTGTGGCTCGACATTGGGGAAAGGCAGGTGTGGCTCGGCTTGGTGGTTCGACATAGGACATTCGGCCTTGATGGGCCCGGTTTATTCGGAAAGCCCAATAACACCTGAGGGTGTCTATAAATACAGCGTGTGGGAGTTCAGAAAAGGGATTTTCTCTTTGGCTCTCTAACTTTCTACTTTCTAAAGGCTAAGGCTAATCTACTATTTTGTAATAGATTATCACGGCAATAAAAGGAAATTTTTGGAGTGGACGTAGGCCGGAGTTAGCCGAACCACTATAAATTCTGTGTCTTTACTGCATTCATATTAATTTCTGTTATTCTTCATATTGATATCCTCTACATACATTCTATCTATTATCTGTGACTATTAGTTGGTGCTTTCATTCACATTTGGGGATTAGTGACCAATGTTGGCGCTAACATTCATCAAATTAATTAATTTACTTTAATCACTTTTATTAAATAAATAATTTACTTTAAATATTATTAATTAAAAAGATTTATTAAATTCAAATATACATTAATTAAATTGAATAATTAATCTCAAACATCATTAATTAAAATAATTAATAAATATTAAATACCATTCATTAAAATTATTAATTTAGTTCAAATAATCATAAATTAATTTGATTGATTAAATTCAAACATCATTAGTTAAATAGTTAATTAAAATATCATTTGTTAGATTTATTGATTAACTATAAAACATCATTAATTAAAATGATTATTAGTTTTTAATATAATTAATTAAAATGATTAATTAGATTCATATATCGTTACTAGAAATGTTTAAATTAGTCCAAGTCTCATTAATCAAATAGATTAATAAATTTCAAACATAATTAATTAAGCTGATTAATTAATTCCAAAATCATTAGTTAACTTTGAACATCATTAGTTAAAACAGTTAATTAATTTAAATAACCATTAATTAAAATGGTTAATTAATTTAAAGTACTATTAATTAATATGGTTAATGAATTTTAAAATTCTATTTAATGAAAACAAAAGCTCAAGTTCAAAATACACACGATAGTATTTTGGGGATGAAAATCAATAAATGATAGTATAGCGAAAATCGCTATAATGACACTTAAACAATTTAAATGGAATATCAAGATTTATTTCAATTAAATATCAGTACAATAGTATAAGGATGTAAATAAATAATTATTAGCGAGAAACCCTTTTGGGCCTCTCTACAAATTCTCCCTACAAAACAATGGTTAAGGACATTATATTTAATCATACCAGTTCATAACAATCAAGTTAATATGTCATCCATTTTTCAAAAGGAAACCAAACAATCAATCAAACAATATAAGTAACATCCAAGCAAATCAATAATAGTGTATAACATCATAGATATGATATCGTAAAATTTATTGTGAGTTAATCTCATATATTAATAATTATCCTTTATTATAATTAAATTTTCCCAAATATTTATCCTTATTTAGATTATATCAAATAATTTTTAATTAAAAGTTTTCTTTCAGCTTAACACTATTAAAAGATGACTTACTTAACCCGTTCACCGAACACTTTACGGTCAAACTTTGAAAATTAATTCACAAAGGGTTCATTCTTAAGGTTCCCTAATTCCTACTTACCTAACCTATATCTTATTTAGGAAAATTTCTTAAGAACTTATTCGACAACACTTAATTCTCAAACTAGGCGAGCATAAATAAAATAAATCCTAAACGATGATAATAAAATATTATCATCTCCTAATGATCAACTCATCAATACCACAATAGTAATATTGGAAATCATGCTTTTATATATATAACATATATTCCTAGGTAAACTTATTTCGTTTACCATTTTAAGATAATACAGTGTCGGTAGGGCAGTTACAGTGTTTAGGACTTCCTGTCGATAACGCTGATCAGACGCATCGACCATAAATCATATACCACTCAAAGGATCAAACAACACAATAGAAAACATTTTTATAACACTAACAAATAAGCACTCAATATATATATTTATATTCTCAGACTTATCCAAGGACATTACTTATCCTATCCATAGAGAGTTTACCCTATGAGGGAATAGGGGTTCGATAAACCTAAATTACGATACCAACTGTGACGACCCACCTTTCTGACCCATGAGAATGGCACTTAATACATCCTCGATATTCGTGTGCCATTGCCCAAGCATCTGAAAGGTAAGTTGTCTTGGGGTAAAATAAATAACAAAAAGAACAGAGGAAAAAAACCTCACACCGGAATGGTTACATATAAAATGAAATGATATAGTATAAAACGTTACTCCTTATATAGAGCTATCAGAGTTAAACAAAAGTACTACATCTAATATATTTGCAGCTATATATTCTGCCTTTACATTTTTCAAATACCAAATATACCAACATAATCATATAGCAGAAATAAATAACTAGAAAACTAAGGAGCCGCTTGCTTGATCACCGTCTTCGAAGAGCTCCAAAGAAAACTTACTACTCTCAGACTACTCAAATATAATTGAGTACCTGAGATTTTTAGGGAAAGCAAACAACTTGAGACAGACAAAATGTCTGGTATGAGTAAAACTTTGAAACAAAAGGAAGTGTATTTAATAATAATATGAGAGATCATGCCACTAACGCAGAATGGTTTTTCTCCCACATGAACAACAACCAAACATAAGAATGGAAAAGAATAGGAAAAAATTCCAAACATAGATGATGGGAAAAATAATATAAAGATCCAAACTTGAATGAATGGAAATAGTCTGAACAAAAACCAAACTGAGCAGAATGGATAAAACAGGATAACTATCCAAATTTAATAGAATGGTCAAAACCTATAATTAAACATTAAGAAGAGTGGTTGACTCTTCCCGTTGCAATTACATAAAAGAAATAAGAAGATTCGAATCAAATAAGAAAAGGAAAATTTCCAACAAATGACAAGGAGGGTGCACCCCCCTAAAGTACTAAGTTGCATTCTGAAACAACTCCTGAAAAGTTCTTCTCCTCAATGGTTGAACTCAAATTTTCCACTATATTTGCCACTGATTTGTCATTCGTCTTCTTGTGTTTGCAATCTTTAGCTGCGTGCCCAGTCTTTCTGTGGACCCAACATTCGCCTTTGAACTTCTTGGTTTGCTTATCTTTGGATTGATTATCTGGTGCCTTTCTCCTTTTCTTTTTGTTGTTAAAGTATCCTTTCTTCTTTGACCATTCTGTAACAAGTGCCTCTTCGTCTTTGGAATTCCTCAAAATATTAGGCTTTAAATAAAGTCTTATGGAAATTTTTACGGCAAGCCTCAGACAAAATTTCCTTCATCATCCAGTTAGACTTCAGTTTACTTGTATATTTATATACATCGTTCTGTAATCTTTCTGTTTCTACATTGTGCTATTTCTGCGGAGTAGTACAAAGCTTGTTTATCGCTATAGTTTAACACAGCAATTTGTTGTTGTTATTGCTGTAATTTGTTGTTGTAAATTAATTACAACATAGTTATTATTCAAAATTACTAATATAGATTTCCAAAATAGTGGAAATCTTATTTGTAAACTTGTGTGACGAGTTTATAACATATTGGTTTCTATTTTGGTATATAGATGTAAAAACATTAACAACAAGCGCCATCAATAAACATATGCAAAACTGAAGGCCAAAAGAACAAAGTCCAAAATTCATAATGTGCCTAATGAAAAAGACAAATTAGGGATGTAAAGAAAGGGATAAATTTAGTTGAGGAGCATTCCACCGACATTATTACAAAGATAGAGAATTCGACAACAACGAAAACTAGTAATCATCCTCGGATAAGGAAACCATAAGTGAAAGAGAGGATCAACCGCTAACTAAGTCATACTCCATAAATAGTCTTTTAGTCGACATAGCAACTTATATTTCACAGCAAGGTTTTGTAGTGATTTTTAATCATTCATGGATATGAATATCAACTATGATCTAGGTCAATTTTTAGTTTTAAAGAATCCTCTGTTCAATAAAAATGATATAGACTTGAATTTACCAAACAAAAACAATGTAGATGCTAACTTAAATCATAATAACATGATGAAAAAAAATTAATCGAGGCCTAAGAACATTATAGTCGCTCAACATGAAAATTGATGGAACAGGCTCTAATAGGCCTAGGAGCGGTGTAGTATCCCTGATGCCAAAAATTCAAAGATGAAACCCCAGTGTTCTGTAATCACCATGGAATTATCTTTCGACAAGAGAGATGAAATTAGTTATATTGTACAATATTAAGTAAATAAAACATTACGCAAAGTGAAACACATCGTTACAAGTATAGTTTAACAATAGTTTTTACATCCCAAAGTCGCACCCATGTAGGGTCAAAATATAGTATAACATAGTTATTAGTGTCATGTGTTATAACTGAGCCAGCCCGCAGCGGAAAAAATGGGTGAATTTTAAAATATTTAGCCATTTTCGATATTTAATGTGCCTATGTAGTCTAAATATACTTAGAATGTAACGACCCAGAATTTTTAATTAATTAAAATTTGGATATTTAATTAATTTTAAATATTAAGAAGTGAATTTATAAGTCAAATAAATTTTTATTTGAATTTTTGGATTTAATTGGATAATTAAATCGATAATTTAATATGTTAAATTATGGAAATAATTGAAAATTGAGTTAATTATGATTGTAAATGATTTGTAAAATTTTATTTTATCATATTGAAGTTAGAACGATATTTTAGAACTTTTAAAATCGAATTAAAAGTTAATGTGAAAATTGAATATTTTAATATTAAAATCGACTAGTGAAAATAGTCAATTTTTGAACAGTCTCAGAATTGAACGAAACTAGTTCCATTGGATCCATAATAGTTAGTTATTACCGGATTTCAATTTTCGTGTCAATCGGAGCTATCGTTTGAGCGTAGCAGCTCGAAACGCATCGAATTATTTTTAATTTTAATTTGGCGAGTTAA
Source organism: Allium cepa (assembly GCA_030765085.1). NCBI lineage: Eukaryota > Viridiplantae > Streptophyta > Magnoliopsida > Asparagales > Amaryllidaceae > Allium > Allium cepa. The sequence goes on along the minus strand of CM060931.1, from coordinate 903,239,513 downwards.
AATAGCCATTTTTCAAAAAGTCTCGGATTTCGACGAAACCAGTTTCTTCAGATCCGTAATGTGATATTATTGTAAGGTTTCAAATTTCGTGTCAATTGCATTTACCGTTTGTCCGGTACAAATTAAAACGCCTAGAAAATCGATTAAATCGGTTTAATTTAAATTGAACGTTTGTAGCCATAACTCACACAGATGTCCGAATTAGCTTTCGAAACATGTTCCATTGTGTCCGGAACGTGGGGTAAACCTTAGAAACGCTGGTTACGGCGCGTAAATCGGAGTTCGAAATTTCCGGATGAATAGTGTTCGATTTTCTTCTATAAATAGACACCCACACCCTTCATAAATAAAAATAAAAATAAGAAAACCTAATTTCTAATCCTAGCAGCCGCCACCCTATTATGAATGGCCAGAAAGCTCCTTTCTTTCTTCCTTAATTTCATCAAATCCATCAACAATTAGCCTTAGGTTTCAACTAGAGAATGGAAGAGGACGATGAGATCTAGAGATCCATACGGATATGATAAGGTTTGGCGTCGCGTGGAGGTGACAAAATGGCCGCGTTCTCAAGGGGTTGCGCATGCAATTCCATGCTCATGTGGGAGCCGAGCTTCATGCTAGGGATGGTGGAGATAGCTCTTGCGAAGAGCTTCGAGATGGCGGTGGTTTGATGAAGTGTAGTCGAGTGTAGGAGGAGCAAAGTGAAAACCTAATTCTATGCTCTTGGGTTTGGATGCGTCGTGTATACCTGTAGCCGAACAAAGATGAAGAAGAAAGGGGTAGGGGATGTACGGTGGAGATGCAGTGAAGTTGGATCTTAGGACTGTGGATGGTTAGGTTTAAAATTAATTAGATTTAGTTGTAAATTTGTTATTTAAATCGTGTATAAACTTCGTAAAATCATAACTTTTTCATACGAGGTCAAAAACGCGCGAAACCAGTTGCGTTGGAATCGTATGGACGAGCACTACGCGATGAAATTGGATTGGAGTCGTTTGGAGTTAGTGAGAATTTTGGGTAAAATTAAACGTCCGTTTAATTTTATTCGAAATAAATCGCTAAAACGAAATTGAAATCAAGGTGAGAATTTCTCACTCAATCGAATCAGTTTCGATTTTATTTTAAATAGTTAGATTTAAAATATTAGTATGCATGTTTGAATGATGATTGATATCTATTGATTGTTAAAATAGACATTATGCGCCGTTAGTAAGCGGATGTTATTTATTAAAAACATATACCGCGAATATTTCATAAACAGTGAAATTGGTATTATATATAATAGCAATATATATATATATATATATTGGCATATGTATATATTGGAGTTATTGATTTCCCGCATTTTTTGTTTAGCGGATGAGACCCTATTGCGCCGTTATTAAGCGGATAATATTTAAATCCCATATACCGCGATAATTTCGTACTGGAGCGAAATTGGTATTGTGCTAATGTTTGTGGATGCAGGAAAACAGGTTGGAGGGATCCAATAGGATTCCTCAACAGTATTTATTTGATTTCAGATATTTTGATATTTGATGGATTATCATATCGATATATGATATCGTTGTAGTCGTGATTGACTATTTGGTGTGTAGCAGCATTGGACCAAATTTGGAATTTTAAAATGATTTTAAAAGTGATTTTTGAAAATATACTATATGTTTGGAATTTGATCTATTTTAAATAAATAAACGTTATAATTTTTAAAGTTATAAAAATTATGATTTTTGAGAAATATAGTTAAAAAAACTGATTTTTTAGAATATGGTGCTAATGATTTTATAAAATAGTTTAATCGGGATCTTAGGATTTATTGTGAAAAGTTTAAATATAGGATTTATAAAATTTAATTATTTTATGAATCAAAATGGTGAAATAATAAAGGAGATTAAAGATGTTTTAAAAGAATAATATAAATTGAATTATATTAAGAGATTTATAAATGTATATTTATAAATTGAAATATTGACATTATAAAACGAGTTTTTATAAGTGTTTGAATGAAGTGAAAATGAATTTTGTAAATGAATGGAATTTATAAAATTATAAATGGTGAAGTTATAAATGAAATTTATAAATAGTAAGATTTATAAATTTTGTGAAATTATAAAAGAATAGATTTGGGTGAATAATTGAATCTTATAAGTTATAAGATTTATAATTATGAAGTTCAAAGGAACGATTGTTGTGAACGAATAAATTATAAGTATTTCACTTATAATATGAACCTTTAGTTTATAATTGAGTTATAAATCGAATAGGTTAATAAAAGAGATTTATAAAAAAGTTGTTATAAAATAATTAGAAATGGGATTTATAAACGTTGTTTTATAAATTCGCAAACAACTTATTTTGATAAGTAAATTGTTGAAACCTATTAATGGAGTTATATTCACATTTTTGACTGTGAATAATACTTTAAAATAAAATGTATAAAAGGATGAAAAATTGTTAACGTAGTATATTCACGTTTTTGAATAGTGAATAATATGTTAAAGAAATTGTTTTGAATGTGATATTTGAAATAGAATTAAAACGATCTAACGATGTTTTAAAATATGTTGAGATTCGAAACCATAGATTTCAACATTCATTGTTGAAATAGACGTTTTCGAGGAATAAAAGGAAATGGTGGACTATAACACTGTTGTTATCGTAAATGAGTTCCAAAGGGAAATGTTTTGAATAGTATTGGGATTTATATATCTATTTTAATTTCGAATCCCTATACTAGTGATTTTGGGTTGTCGTAACGATATTTTACGCAACATTCGTTTTGGCCCAAATAAATATGTTTTAAGAGAATGATTTCCTTAAAGAATGAAATATATACTTAATTTCGATTGAAGTATATTGAATATTTTCTAAGTGTTGAAAATAAATAAAATCTGTGAATTACTTATGAATAAATAAGTATGGAAATGTTTTTCCAATATAAAGTGAATACTTTGAGAATTTATCCTTTTGAAGATAAATTAAAATGAATAATTGAAATGTATATGCATGGATATTGTGAAATATAAATTCACTATGGAATTTATAAAAGAAAGTGGAATTTGTTAAAAATAAATATTGATTTATTTTTGAAGTATTGAAAATAATATATCTTGTAAAGATATTTTGGAAAAAAAATAATTTGGAAAATTATTTGGAATCTGGTGATGTTGTGCATATCCATTGATAGTTCAATAACCGACTATCAATATTTCCCTTTGAATGGGTATTTGATGTGATTTGTTTGAATGTGAATGCCACACTTATTTTTGAATAAGCGCTCACTATTCGGGTTAACCGGGAAAAGGACCATGGGGTCGTATAACCCATTCCGAATATGTGATACTTCGTTATGATAGCATTGAAGATCGGTGTTGAAGACCCGGTATTTGCGAGAACGATAGGATGACCTGTCGATTGACTCTGCACCGAGTTGCTCCGGTATAGAGTTCTCCATATGTGATGGTGAATCCGATCAGGATCGTGAATATCCGGATTGCAAGGACTTCTTTGTAAGTGCCTTCGGTTTTGTTCGAGCCCGGAACAGACTTGTATGGATTGTATGCCTGACATTACAAGTTGAGATGTAAAGCCGATTTCTTTCAAATATATTTCTGTTGGTGGCGGAGAATTTATTCTTTTAGCTTAACACCCTTCTCTGAGACGTACGAGCCCAGAGGTTATGTAGTTGAAGGTTATCAGCGATATATTCCCAATTTGGTAATGTGACATGCTGAGTGATGCTGAAATGATCATTGTGTTGATTATTTGTGATAGGATCGTTTATTTGATCGTCTATCTTTGTGATCATATCTATGATCATTTGTGACCCAAAGCATGGCTTTTGTATAAAGTATGTTTTTGTGGACGTGACTTCGTCGAGCCTCACACCCCGTGAATGGTCAAAACAGGAAAGATGCGGCAAGGTTATGAGGGGTAGCGCCCTTTAGGATGTGTGCATTATCTTCTGGAAAAGGGTGGTATCATGGTATGGAGCCCAGATACTTACTCATGTTGAAAACACTTTGTTATGATTGTGTGAATTGATTGCGAGCGCTCGGTGAAAGGTCCCAAAGGACCGGGGGATGACATATTCGGTCAGTTGTTACTCAGTTAGGGGTAACCCGGCCTTGTGTTGGCAGAGATCCGGTTTGGTTCTCGGGGATGTCCATCCAGAGGCATTCTCATGTGGCAATGGGAAGTTCCTTGGCCTGATCATTCGTTGGAAATCCAAAGAAACAATACGATCTTGTACGGTATTAGTTGTAGAACCTATCATTCACTTATGGTGTCGCAACACTTTGGATGGTAGCTATAGTAGGCATAAATGCGAAATGCCTATGCTGGCTAAGATTTATATCTTTACTTTTGAAATGATTTTCTCTACACTATGCACTAGTAATAATATCAAATGTTCTTTTTAATGTGTATCAAGCATCTTTGACTATCATAAGGAGAAATCTCCTCCGATTCTGCGTTTGCATTGTGTGTGTGTGTGTGCGGGAGGCCTTATGGTAGTCTCATTTTTAAAAGCATTGCGAATTGATTTAAAAATATTCCTCTATTTTGATTTTAAAGATAAACGAACTGTTTTGAGTTCTCACACCAGTCACATGACTGACTCGGAGTTTATTGTTTTCCTTCCTAAACTCTGGGTGCCCACCAATTTCCACACGGGCAGTTAAGAGTTAGGTTTATCAGGATATTCTGGATATTCTGGAGTTGCTGGAGGCAAGCTGGATGGCATGGCGTATTACTAGTATATAGTATTTCTTTTCCGCTGCACTGTTTGTTGTTGTACACTCTGATGATATGATGTAATGAATTGTGATGTAATGTAATAACTGATATAGTTCTTTGTTTAAAGATTATTCATTTATTATTATATGTTGTTCCGCTGCGAATTGTGAGATTCTGATGGTGTTCTGTTGTTGTTTTCTGTTCCGTTCTATTTTCTTTTCTCTCTCTATCTTTTCTATTTTCTCCATTTTCTACCTTCTAACCTCTTCTTCTGTCTTTTTCTTTTGTTAAATTTTTCTTAAACCATAACATTTCGGGTTTCCGGCCTTCGATTTCTCGGCAGTCGATAAAGTGAGTATCGATGTTGAATTTTCAAAAGTCGAAAATTTCCGGGGCGTTACATTTGGTATCAGAGCTGTTGGTTAAGCGACAACCATGGTTCTTTTGGGTATTACTCATTAGAGATAGAGTCAGTAGTGCTCTAGATTGAGTTTGAGTGTAATAATAGCTATGAGAGCGTATTTGTTAGTGAATATAAAATTGTTTTATATTGTGATGATTGGTTTGTTGAGTGGTATATAGATTCTGGTTAATACGAGTAATTAACGTTGTTGATAGGGATCTCTAAACACTTGTACAGAACAATTAGACACAGTATTGTTTTAAAATTGGGTAAATGAAATAATTTTGCCTTGATTATATTTTTATATATAAAGGGATAATTTTTCAGAATTATTAAAGTAGATTGTTGATTGTTTAGATGTTTGAATAATCTAAACTGAAGAATAATTGTATAAGCAAATGAATTATAAGAATTGAATTATAATTAAAGTGATTTACAATTGTGAAATAAACTTATATATATAAGAAGTGAAATTATATGAATATATTTATGAATATGAGTTGTAATAAAAATGAATTTAAGTTATGTAAAACAAGTGATGTTTATGAAATGAAATATAACTTAAGAGTTGTTGAATGAAGTTGATATTAGTATCAAAATAAATTAATAAAGTTAAGTGATAAATGTGAACTTGAGTTATATGAAATGAAATTCAACTTTAGAAATTGGATTGAATGAATGGATTGAATATTAATCAATTGAATGTGAATTAAATTGATATGGAATAATGAATGTAAGTGTTAATTCATTAAAAATCTAATGTTATGGGAAAGTTGAATAAATTGAAATGGAAATCAATTTAATGTTAAACCAAATTGAATGTAAAACTAATAATTTAGTTATGTTAAATAAACATTGGTTGTTAGTTGATTGATTGTATATAATTCATTAAGTGTTAATGAAATTGAAAGCTAAAGTAATTGAAATTCAATTTGAAGTTAAGTAAATTTTGAATAGAAGTGAATTTGATTTGAAAGTGAACCAACTTGAATATGAATTAGTGAATATAAACTAATTGAAAAATGAATGTTAGAAACATCCACTGTTAATGTATCAAATATGATTAAATTGAAAACCCAATTCATTGAATATTAATAAGAATATAAATGAATATATGTTGGTTATGAATTGTTGGATGCTAGTTGGTTGATGTTTGCATTTGTTATTTTGTTTCATTTGCTATGTTGGCATATATAGTTGTTATGTTGCTATATGTTGTATATCGATACTATTATCATATATGCATGTTCTCATGTTGTTTGTTGAGTGTTTAGTAGGTGCGGATCGCGTTTGCTTCGCATTTGGAGCTCGCTTTCGCGCTATATTAGCCGTATATGCTTGCTAATAAAATATAAGGTACATATCTCGGATTACATACCGTACTTTTATACTTTTTTTCCCTTCGGGATGCCTCATTACTTGATGAGATGTATATTTGTGATATATATATACTGTCATTTTTTTTCGGATCGAGCCGCGCAAAGGAGACTATGGCGAATTTTTCCGAAAATTTAAGGCGTTAGAAAAAGTTTGATGAAATTGGAAAGTTTTGAAAACTTTAACTTTAAATTGGAATTGAAAGTTAAAACCATAGTAGTTGTTTTTGAAAGGATAACTAAGTATGATTTGGAAACTTAGTAAAGTTTTATAAGAAATTTAATTATGAATTTTGGAAAATTAATAAATTCTATAACTTTTCTTACTAGTTAATTTCGAGGACGAAATTCTTTTAAGTGGGGAAGATTGTAACGACCCAGAATTTTTAATTAATTAAAATTTGGATATTTAATTAATTTTAAATATTAAGAAGTGAATTTATAAGTCAAATAAATTTTTATTTGAATTTTTGGATTTAATTGGATAATTAAATCGATAATTTAATATGTTAAATTATGGAAATAATTGAAAATTGAGTTAATTATGATTGTAAATGATTTGTAAAATTTTATTTTATCATATTGAAGTTAGAACGATATTTTAGAACTTTTAAAATCGAATTAAAAGTTAATTTGTGAAAATTGAATATTTTAATATTAAAATCGACTAGTGAAAATAGTCAATTTTTGAACAGTCTCAGAATTGAACGAAACCAGTTCCATTGGATCCGAAATAGTTAGTTATTACCGGATTTCAATTTTCGTGTCAATCGGAGCTATAGTTTGAGCGTAGCAGCTCGAAACGCATCGAATTATTTTTAATTTTAATTTTGCGAGTTAAAATAGCCATTTTTCAAAAAGTCTCGAATTTCAACGAAACCAGTTTCATCGGATCCGTAATGTGATATTATTGTAAGGTTTCAAATTTCGTGTCAATTGGATATACCGTTTGTCCGGTACAAATTAAAACGCCTAGAAAATCGATTAAATTGGTTTAATTTAAATTGAACGTTTGTAGCCATAACTCGCACAGATGTCCGAATTAGCTTTCGAAACCTGTTCCATTGTGTCCGGTACGTGGGGTAAACCTTAGAAACGCTGGTTACGGCGCGTAAATCGGAGTTCGGAATTTCCGGATGAATAGTGTTCGATTTTCTTCTATAAATAGACACCCACACCCTTCATAAATAAATAAAAATAACAAAACCTAATTTCTAACCCTAGCAGCCGCCACCCTATTATGAACGGCCAGAAAGCTCCTTTCTTTCTTCCTTAATTTCATCAAATCCATCAACAATTAGCCTTAGGTTTCAACTAGAGAATGGAAGAGGACGATGAGATCTAGAGATCCATACAGATATGATAAGGTTTGGCGTCGCGTGGAGGTGACAAAATGGCCGCGTTCTCAAGGGGTTGCGCACGCAATTCCATGCTCATGTGGGGGCCGAGCTTCATGCTAGGGATGGTGGAGATAGCTCTTGCGAAGAGCTTCGAGATGGCGGTGGTTTGATGAAGTGTAGTCGAGTGTAGGAGGAGCAAAGTGAAAACCTAATTCTATGCTCATGGGTTTGGATGCGTCGTGTATACCTGTAGCCGAACAAAGATGAAGAAGAAAGGGGTAGGGGATGTACGGTGGAGATGCAGTGAAGTTGGATCTTAGGGCTGTGGATGGTTAGGTTTAAAATTAATTAGATTTAGTTGTAAATTTGTTATTTAAATCGTGTATAAACTTCGTAAAATCATAACTTTTTCATACGAGGTCGAAAACGCGTGAAACCAGTTGCGTTGGAATCGTATGGACGAGCACTACGCGATAAAATTGGATTGGAGTCGTTTGGAGTTAGTGAGAATTTTGGGTAAAATTAAACGTCCGTTTAATTTTATTCGAAATAAATCGCTAAAACGAAATTGAAATCAAGGTGAGAATTTCTCACTCAATCGAATCAGTTTCGATTTTATTTTAAATATTTAGATTTAAAATATTAGTATGCATGTTTGAATGATGATTGATATCTATTGATTGTTAAAATAGACATTATGCGCCGTTAGTAAGCGGATGTTATTTATTAAAAACATATACCGCGAATATTTCATAAACAGTGAAATTGGTATTATATATAATAGCAATATATATATTGGCATATGTATATGTTGGAGTTATTGATTTCCCGCATTTTTTGTTTAGCGGATGAGACCCTATTGCGCCGTTATTAAGCGGATAATATTTAAATCCCATATACCGTGATAATTTCGTACTGGAGCGAAATTGGTATTGTGCTAATGTTTGTGGATGCAGGAAAACAGGTTGGAGGGATCCAACAGGATTCCTCAACAGTATTTATTTGATTTCAGATATTTTGATATTTGATGGATTATCATATCGATATATGATATCGTTGTAGTCGTGATTGACTATTTGGTGTATAGCATCATTGGACCAAATTTGGAATTTTAAAATGATTTTAAAAGTGATTTTTGAAAATATACTATATGTTTGGAATTTGATCTATTTTAAATAAATAAACGTTATAATTTTTAAAGTTATAAAAATTATGATTTTTGAGAAATATAGTTAAAAAAACTGATTTTTTAGAATATGGTGCTAATGATTTTATAAAATAGTTTAATCGGGATTTTAGGATTTATTGTGAAAAGTTTAAATATAGGATTTATAAAATTTAATTATTTTATGAATCAAAATGGTGAAATAATAAAGGAGGTTAAAGACGTTTTAAAAGAATAATATAAATTGAATTATATTAAGAGATTTATAAATGTATATTTATAAATTGAAATATTGACATTATAAAACGAGTTTTTATAAGTGTTTGAATGAAGTGAAAATGAATTTTGTAAATGAATGGAATTTATAAAATTATAAATGGTGAAGTTATAAATGAAATTTATAAATAGTAAGATTTATAAATTTTGTGAAATTATAAAAGAATAGATTTGGGTGAATAATTGAATCTTATAAGTTATAAGATTTATAATTATGAAGTTCAAAGGAACGATTGTTGTGAACGAATAAATTATAAGTATTTCACTTATAATATGAACCTTTAGTTTATAATTGAGTTATAAATCGAATAGGTTAATAAAAGAGATTTATAAAAAAGTTGTTATAAAATAATTAGAAATGGGATTTATAAACGTTGTTTTATAAATTCGCAAACAACTTATTTTGATAAGTAAATTGTTGAAACCTATTAATGGAGTTATATTCACATTTTTGACTGTGAATAATACTTTAAAATAAAATGTATAAAAGGATGAAAAATTGTTAACGTAGTATATTCACGTTTTTGAATAGTGAATAATATGTTAAAGAAATTGTTTTGAATGTGATATTTGAAATAGAATTAAAACGATCTAACGATGTTTTAAAATATGTTGAGATTCGAAACCATAAATTTCAACATTCATTGTTGAAATAGACGTTTTCGAGGAATAAAAGGAAATGGTGGACTATAACACTGTTGTTATAGTAAATGATTTCCAAAGGGAAATGTTTTGAATAGTATTGGGATTTATATATCTATTTTAATTTCGAATCCCTATACTAGTGATTTTGGGTTGTCGTAACGATGTTTTACGCAACATTCTTTTTGGCCCAAATAAATATGTTTTAAGAGAATGATTTCCTTAAAGAATGAAATATATACTTAATTTCGATTGAAGTATATTGAATATTTTCTAAGTGTTGAAAATAAATAAAATCTGTGAATTACTTATGAATAAATAAGTATGGAAATGTTTTTCCAATATAAAGTGAATACTTTGAGAATTTATCCTTTTGAAGATAAATTGAAATGAATAATTGAAATGTATATGCATGGATATTGTGAAATATAAATTCACTATGGAATTTATAAAAGAAAGTGGAATTTGTTAAAAATAAATATTGATTTATTTTTGAAGTATTGAAAATAATATATCTTGTAAAGATATTTTGGAAAATAAATAATTTGGAAAATTATTTGGAATCTGGTGATGTTGTGCATATCCATTGATAGTTCAATAACCGACTATCAATATTTCCCTTTGAATGGGTATTTGATGTGATTTGTTTGAATGTGAATGCCACACTTATTTTTGAATAAGCGCTCACTATTCGGGTTAACCGGGAAAGGACCATGGGGTCGTATAACCCATTCCGAATATGTGATACGTCGTTATGATAGCATTGAAGATCGGTGTTGAAGACCCGGTATTTGCGAGAACGATAGGATGACCTGTCGATTGACTCTGCACCGAGTTGCTCCGGTATAGAGTTCTCCATATGTGATGGTGAATCCGATCAGGATCGTGAATATCCGGATTGCAAGGACTTCTTTGTAAGTGCCTTCGGTTTTGTTCGAGCCCGGAACAGACTTGTATGGATTGTATGCCTGACATTACAAGTTGAGATGTAAAGCCGATTTCTTTCAAATATATTTCTGTTAGTGGCGGAGAATTTATTCTTTTAGCTTAACACCCTTCTCTGAGACGTACGAGCCCAGAGGTTATGTAGTTGAAGGTTATCAGCGATATATTCCCAATTTGGTAATGTGACATGCTGAGTGATGCTGAAATGATCATTGTGTTGATTATTTGTGATAGGATCGTTTATTTGATCGTCTATCTTTGTGATCATCTCTATGATCATTTGTGACCCAAAGCATGGCTTTTGTATAAAGTATGTTTTTGTGGACGTGACTTCGTCGAGCCTCACACCCCGTGAATGGTCAAAACAGGAAAGATGCGGCAAGGTTATGAGGGGTAGCGCCCTTTAGGATGTGTGCATTTCCTTCTGGAAAAGGGTGGTATCATGGTATGGAGCCCAGATACTTACTCATGTTGAAAACACTTTGTTATGATTGTGTGAATTGATTGTGAGCGCTCGGTGAAAGGTCCCAAAGGACCGGGGGATGACATATTCGGTCAGTTGTTACTCAGTTAGGGGTAACCCGGCCTTGTGTTGGCAGAGATCCGGTTTGGTTCTCGGGGATGTCCATCCAGAGGCATTCTCATGTGGCAATGGGAAGTTCCTTGGCCTGATCATTCGTTGGAAATCCAAAGAAACAATACGATCTTGTACGGTATTAGTTGTAGAACCTATCATTCACTTATGGTGTCGCAACACTGTTTGGATGGTAGCTATAGTAGGCATAAATGCGAAATGCCTATGCTGGCTAAGATTTATATCTTTACTTTTGAAATGATTTTCTCTACACTATGCACTAGTAATAATATCAAATGTTCTTTTTAATGCGTATCAAGCATCTTTGACTATCATAAGGAGAAATCTCCTCCGATTCTGCGTTTGCATTGTGTGTGTGTGCGGGAGGCCTTATGGTAGTCTCATTTTTAAAAGCATTGCGAATTGATTTAAAAATATTCCTCTATTTTGATTTTAAAGATAAACGAACTGTTTTGAGTTCTCACACCAGTCACATGACTGACTCGGAGTTTATTGTTTTCCTTCCTTAACTCTGGGTGCCCACCAATTTCCACACGGGCAGTTAAGAGTTAGGTTTATCAGGATATTCTGGATATTCTGGAGTTGCTGGAGGCAAGCTGGATGGCATGGCGTATTACTAGTATATAGTATTTCTTTTCCGCTGCACTGTTTGTTGTTGTACACTCTGATGATATGATGTAATGAAATGTGATGTAATGTAATAACTGATATAGTTCTTTGTTTAAAGATTATTCATTTATTATTATATGTTGTTCCGCTGCGAATTGTGAGATTCTGATGGTGTTCTGTTGTTGTTTTCTGTTCCGTTCTATTTTCTTTTCTCTCTCTATCTTTTCTATTTTCTCCATTTTCTACCTTCTAATCTCTTCTTCTGTCTTTTTCTTTTCTTAAATTTTTCTTAAACCATAACATTTCGGGTTTCCGGCCTTCGATTTCTCGGCAGTCGATAAAGTGAGTATCGATGTTGAATTTTCGAAAGTCGAAAATTTCCGGGGCGTTACATAGAACATTTTTAAGTTTCTTTTAAATAAAATCAATATTTAATTTAATTCCCTAAATAAAGTTTTGCTTTAATTTAATGTGCTTGTAAATTAGAATATATTAAATATACTCTTATGTATATATTTGTGTGTAACATTAACTTATTAAATTTATTTAGAGGATAAAACTTTTCATTTTTTATCTCTTAAATTATTCAATTAATGATGGGGCATGAATTTACTTAAAGAATGAAAATTTTCATTTCCTTCCTCTTAACTTATTTTATTAAGAGGGATCATAAATTTAGTTAGAGAATGAAGCTTTTCATTTCCTTCTCTTAAATAAATTGAATATTTGATTAATAAAATAACGTTAATAACTAATCTAAATATGACATGAATTGTAAATATATTCACAGCAAATATTATGCAAGTGCAACATACATGGAGTGTGCATAGTCAGTGGTAATTGATATGTATACATAAAATAAACAAGAACAATTTGAATGATTACTACATAGGAATGAAAATGGAATTAAATAAGGGATGAAAAGTGTGATTGATACAGTCTCTCTTTTCGTAAACTTAATTAATGCAACATATAATAACAGTCAATAAGAACCATAATGTAAGAATACGGAAGTTAAGCAATAAATTGTACGTATACATCATTATCTTAACTAAAAAAAAGAGAAACGATTTCGTACTGTGACAATATATGTAAAGAAAAGTAAATTTTATATGAACACGTACAAGTAGATCCAAATATGTATATCAATCAAAGCTTTCTAATAATATAAATTATATAGGTATTACAGTCAATTTCAAAACTTTGATTTATTGTTAAAATTTCTTTTATTCGTCTGTAAATATATAATGCAACAAAAGATGCAAGTAATACATGCAAACATACATACATACATGTATTAAAATTCAAAACTAAAATTACACTTTATTATGAAAGATTAAAAAAAGATCTTTAATTGAAACATTATATTGATTCCATATAAATTTCATTTTTAATTTTAAATACAACTCAACCAACCAACATGAAAATATAAATTTCCATATTTAAAGAAATGGAATTTAAATTAAATGTTAAAACATGTGTAACAACCCATATTTTTGGCAATTAAAATATTCAATTAAACAAGATTTTGGAATTTAATATTGTGAGAAATTAAAATTTATGACTTATAAATGGAAAATTTATTAGAATATAATTTAGTAATGTTGATTGAATGTAATTGACAACCATTTTAATGTAATATACGTCAATTGCAATAATAAAGGTAAATAAGGATTAAAATCAATGTTGTATTTAATGGTGAAATTTTATATTATATAATTGGAATCGGTTTTAATATAGAATATGAAGTCAATTATTTTATACGTAAATTTATTAACCTTTGTTGTAAACAATGAATTTACAAATGGGTATAAATAACTAAGTTGTAACAATTGATTTATTTTCATCTTATTATTTAATCCATTTGAATTAATTTGGAAATCAATTGTTGAAATTTAATGTAATTGAAATATTGCTCTTAATAGAAGAAAAGACGTTAATTGTGAAGTAATGAGTGTAATAAATGAAAACTCATGTTAGTAAATTTCATAAGAGAATTGTTGATTTAATAATAGGAATTTAAATCAAAATAAAAGAATTTGATTGAAATTAAATTATAATGAATTGAGATTTTATTGCTGTTGTAAGTTAACGTTGAAATTAATTTAATATTTAAATCTTGAAATTAACATGGAAAATTTAATTTTAAAAGGATTATTAATTTCAGTTTATTCTGAATGATGACAATTGTTAACTTTTAAATTTTGAATTTAAAAGTGATTAAATTGATTTTAAAATAATAACTCATTTAAGTAACGTGTAAAATTTGTCCTCTTGGGTACTGTCTCGGATTTCGATGAAACCGATTTCATCGGATCCGTAACAGTGAATTACTGTAGGATTTCAATTTTCATAGCGAATAGACTTATCGTTCGATCGTGCGAGCTCGAAACGTGTAATGACCTAGGATTTTGATGTCTTGAGTTTTGAATTTTAATTTTTAATATTCAATAATATGGTATTTTAATCAATAAAAATCCCCATTAAATGACAATTGATAAAAATATATAGCCTTTAAGCCAAAATAGTATTTTTAATTTCAAGATTTTACTTATCAAATAGGAAATTGATTTAATTGGAATTTCTTATATATATATATATATATATATATATATATATATATTCGAGGCAACAAAATTTATAAATATATATATATATATATATATATTGGAAAGAAATTCATAGTAGATAAATAAGATGAAAAAGCAAAAGAAAATATTTTAAATAGAAATGATTTTGGGCTTATGAACAATATAGTATATTTTAAATAGAATATTTTAAAATTGGATATTTCTTATAGATATACATATATACATATTAGTTAAGAAGAATGTGTGTGTGTGTGTGTACAAATACAAATTAAAAAGGAAAATTAGAGTACTTATAAACAAATAAATATTATATGCTATAAACTAAATAAAAATAGTATGTTGAAAACAATATATGTAATGGTTAGTAAAATATATATATATATGAACCAAATAAATATAGCTTACTACAAATAACATATATTATATATACTAAAAAAAATGAACGAAGAGATATATATGAAAATACATTATGATAGAAATGAGATATATACATTTTTAAAATATAAAAGAAATGTAAAACATAAAAGTTATTTTTTAAAAAAATGAATGACAAGACTTGAAATACCTTGAGTTATATGTTTAATAAAAATGTATATATGTATATGTATGTGTGTGTGTGTGTATGAAGACTTAAATGGTTTATTCAGTACCACCTTACATCTTGTTTCAGTGTATATACACACACACACACACACACACACACACACACACAGATATATATATATATATATATATGTATATATATATATATATGTATATATATATATGTATATATATATATGTATATATATATATATATGAAAGCATGTTTAAAAGCAAAGGTAAAAGGTTAAAGTAAAACAAAGCCTGAAAAACTAGTAAAACAAGTCATATGAGAGAAAAAGGAAAAATAACCAAAAAATACAAACATATGCATTGCCTGATCAATATGGGAAAACTGTTCATTTCATTTCACCTTGCAATCTCTTTTCAATCCATTATAGAAACATTGTACAAATCTTTGTATAGGTTGGCAAATCTTTTGAGCCCAAAACCATGTTTAATTGCACATCATTTCACATGCAAACGTGTATATATATAAAGGCATGTGTGTGTAGCTCCAAGGTTTAAAAACATTGTAAAACAATACCCTATAAACCAAAAGACTCTCTAAAAGAAAAGAAAAGGAAAAGGCACCCTATTCCTTTAAATTCAAAAAGCAAAGGTAAGAAATCAAGTTTAGATCATAACGAAAAGAGCAACTTAAAGATTTAAAAAGATCTTTGCAATGATCAAGGTGAGAGTTTAAATTCTTGAATGCCTGAAGAAAAAAAATCTCCTCTGCCATTTTCATTACAGAGAAAAAGTATATATGCCTGATCTTTAAAACCATTATCACCAAATCTAATTCGATTTTGCTAGCAACGTAAACTAGTAAAATCTTTTTTTTGAGTGTAGAATACATTAAAAATGGACCGAAGCCTGCTCATCATATATATGGTGTAAATATTGATTTTTCAGTAAGTAGCCCAAGTTTTGCAAATTTTCAACTTACCCAAAACATTGGATCAGTTATGTCATCATGATTGTCGTATAATAATAAGATTTTTAGTGAACAAATCATGATTTTTAATAGCATAGGTTGCGAGAAATTGAGAGATGATCGGAATTCGCTTAAAAAATAAATTTTCGGCAATATGGTCGACGAGGGGAGGAGAGGCTTGGCCGTGGAGGAGCATGATGACGTGGGCTTGCTGTTTACCGTGGTCGTTTGTCGAAAATTGCTTTGGTTTAGGTTGGCGAGGGTTTTTTTTGGGTTCATCGATGTGTTGTGTGATGGTGTTGAACACGGAGGTTTTGGTGCAAGCGCAGAGGATCGAGAGTGGCGTAGGTTGTCCAGGGGATGCGTAGGACTCTATGTGTTCATGCAGGGGTGGTGGCTTGTCTGTAGGTGGTCGAATTTGTGGGAAACTGAAGATTTGGTCGAAGGCGATTTCATATTCGAATTTGAGATGCTATTCGAATTAGCGTATTGTAGATAAAGATAACCGAAACTTGGAACGTGGGACGATCGTGATGACCAAAGCGAGGCACACGTAGAATTGTGGTTATGGTGGAGTATAAGGCAGAGCAGTCATTGTATATGTGCACGCGTGCACTTTTGTGTGCACGTTTTTGTTCCCATTGCCCGGAATGAGTATGGGAAAGGGTAAGATGGTTCCTGTAGATAGACATGGTCGCGCTGCATTGGGATCAGCCAGTTGGTGTTGGGTGGATGATCGGCAAAGGCGGCAGGTTGACCGATGGAAGTTAGGTTTGGGTCCTTCGTAATTTCAACTAAAGTAAAAAAGGAGAAAGGGAGGAGAAGGAAAAAAGAAAAGAGGGATAGACTTCGTTGTTTGGGTAGGCATAATTTTAGGATTCGGTCCATCCAAAAAATAAAAAGAATAAAGAAAAAGGGAAGGAAAAAAGAAAAAGAAGATAGGAGAAGCGGGTTTGGGTAGGTGATTTCGTTTGGGCTTCGAGCCAAGGAAAATGAAGGGGAGTTTTAAAATGTAAAATGTTTTTAAATTTATACTTGCAATGTAATTTATTTAAAAAAAAATATCATAACTAATACATACCAAGTCCAAGTGATGCGGAATTGATTACATCGAGTTCGTAACGACAAGAACTACGTCGGCGTACGAACTATTGTCGAGTTGAGTAAGTGAAATTTAATAGAAATTCGAAATGGGCACGATTTTAAATAATCAATTTAAACCAAATATAGTAGATTAAATTTATATGTTATCTATTGAAGTTACTTGCCCAGATAAATACGATGATAAGTTAATTAAAGTAATTACAATGTTTTGACATCTGCTTAGCGGAACAAAACACCGTTCTGCTAATTATATTTAATTGGACCCGTATTGATGGAATAAAACACCGTTCTGCTATTATTGCTGAATATATATGTTTGGACATTTACTAGCAGAAATTAAACCCTGTTCTGCTATTATATTTGTACAAACATCTTTTATTTATTCTGATAATTATATTGGACGGTGTGATGTTGTATTAACTGTTGAAAATAGATTGAGGTGAATACCTGTATCTGTTATTCTAGACAGTCATGGAACAAATGGTAATTTGGTTAAGTACCATTGAAATTTATATGCCTTTTTTGATTTGGAGGTTGACTTTTGAACCAAAATTTGTTTAAGGATGATTATTATTTATAAATGGTATCTTAAAGTTAATTGGTAAACACTTTGGTAATGATTTAAAGTAATTATTTTCTTATGATTAAAAAAGGATTTAAAAAGGTATTAATTATTGTTTCAAAGCTATGTAATTATCTAATTTTTTTTTAAAGTATATTAATTATTAATTAAAGTTATAGTGGTTGTTTAAAGTTAATTATTGCTTAAGGGTTAATTAGTATTAAAGTATATTTATTTCAAAGATAAATTTATTAAATATTAGTAATGTTTTTAAAAATGATATTATATAGTAAACTTTTATAAAAGAGTATTTTGCTTAATTAGAACTTGGAAAATTTATATTGAAACTTTATAATATTATTTTGGAAATTATTAAACAAAGTTTTCAAAAAGTAATGGTATACTTTTATGGCAAAATCGGATGCAGAGAGTGCCTGCAGTTAAGTTATGGATTTCTCTGAGATAGAGACGAAACCTTGAGCTGTGAATCCATGGTTGATACCACATGGTGCTTTCCATATTCATTTTAAAGGGTTTCAAATATTTTGAAATGAATGGCTTGTGAATATACTTATCCGGTGAGATGAGCAGATGCTGTTTAGATTAAGTAATTTAAATTTATCGAAATTCAAATTTAATAAGGCTAAATGTTTTCAGTGGGAAATGAAACCTTTTATTTGATAGTTAAATAACCGACTATCAAAATCTTGACCTAAATATAACTTTGGGTATATCTAGAAGAAACACTGAAATTATGTGGTATAGTTGCCGTTCGAGGTGCTATACTGTACGTATAAACTCGTTTTGTTCTTCTACGATGATGGTAAGGAAATCCGTCCACTAATGGTTAGGAGGTGATCTCCGATCTTATTTTCGTCGGTTTATTTCCTAAAGAACCAGGGTGGAGTATTCCGAAAATATCGAACGTTGTTTCGAAGAGAACGGGATCGGATAAGTTATCCGAAAACCACTTCGATCCAAAGAATACGTTTTCGAAAGGAAAAAGGAGCATGGAGTCGAAGATGGAGCAGTGAAGTGCAAGGGCTAATCGCTACTAATCCTGAGGATGATTTCAAAATGGATGTAGTAGGAATAGTGCATTCGGTTCTGTTCGGACCCAGAACGAACTTGTATGGACGAATGCTATCAGTACATTATCATTGGGGAACAATGAGAATTCTAAATGAAAATTCCTTTAAAAGGTAAATCGTAGCCTCTAGCCTCATCAACCGGGAATGACTAAAAGCAGGGGAGATGCAGCAAGGCTAAGTGGGTCGCACCCGATTAGGGTATGTTTATCACCTTTCTGGATACTCTCGGATATTATTACTACGATATGGAAGGAGCTCTGAAAGGGTGGGAACACCTGGGTGATAGCAATTCGGTCTATTCAGATTAGGGATAGTCCGGTCTAGTGTTGCAGGAGGATCACGGTGTGGTCCTCGGTACACTATTCTAGACGTGTAATGTGACAAGTGGTACCCCAATGCCTAGTCATTCGTATGGAACCATTCTCTATTACGTGCCTTATGGTTTTGGTTGTAGAGCCTAGTATGCTGGATTTTAATTAATGTAACAATTTCAGCTATTTGAATAAGTATTTGTATTAGATGCTATTGTTATATCACTGGATTTTCTACAAAAGTATTTTGGTTACCGTAAGGGAAAAACCTATCGTGTTTATGTGTGGCATGGTCTTACGGGATAACTTTGATTCTAAAAGGATTTTGAAAGTTATGATGAATAAAATTCCTTGTGATTTAAATTCTCACGCTGATTTTACCAGACTGACCTGGGCATGGTTTTTCCTATATGCTCGGGTCAGACCGAGCATATTTTCAGGTTTAGCTGGAAGGAGTGGTGCCTCGGGAGAGGAGCTGGAGGCCCAGAGTCATATTCACGTTGATGATTACATTCTGTTGCATTTAGTTGTGTACATCAGCAATCGTGAAGATAGGTTGTTATAACTGTCCATGCCGAATAGGTTGTATACTCTGATTGATGTCTGTATATATATTAATTACAATTTTGTTTTATGTAAAGACTTGTTCCATATTATAGATTATTCGTTTCCGCTGTGAGATTCAATGTTGTTCTATTTTCTTTCTATCTTCTTTATATCTTCTTTCTACTTTCTACTTTCTTTTTCTTATTGTCTGCCTTTCCGTTCAATTTGGACTGGACAAGCGTTGCAAATGTCCGTTTGAACTATACGGAAAAGTGGGTCGTGACATCATGGTATCAGACCGTAGATTGAGCGAATATCTAGGCTTTGGTGGGGTTACTCATTAGAGATAAGGTCGGTAGTGCCCAAGAATGAGTTTGAGTATATATATATATATATATATATATATATATATATACATACGAGACTGCATATTTGTTAGTGATACGAAATGCTTTATATTTTGTTAATTGATCTATTGTGTGGCCTATGGATTTTTGTCCATACTAGTAGTTAACGTTATTGATAGGGGGTCTCTAAACACTTGAGCAAGGCTGATGGACAGAATATTGTTTTAAGTGGGTAAATGAAATAATTTTACCTAGAATATATTTTATATATTAAAGGCATGATTTTCAAAATATATGGTATTGTGACGTATTGCTTGATAAATGGTGATAACATTTTGTCATTTAGGAACTGAGTGGTCATTGCCATTATCTTTGGTATCCTTCATTATCAATCCTATTGACTTGAGTATTTTGTAGTAATCTAAGTCCTGTAAGGTAGGAACTTTGGGAAATTTGGATTTTTAGTAAATCTAATTTACTAAAGGAAATTGGAATATTTTTATATAAATATTTTAGGAAGATTTTTCATAGATAAAAGCTAATTTTATAAAAAATTGATCTATAAAAGAGATGTTTGAGAATAAAAAACTATGGTGATTTTGGAAATTTTGTTTAAAACAAATTTTTGAGGAAAAAGATTTTGGTATTACTTAAGTAAAAGTTTTTAAATGGTAGCAATTTCAAAAGGAAAAATTATTTGAAGTGTGTACCTATATATGTACTCTTTAACATATATGAATTCCTGAAACCATAGCATCTCATTCTTGGCACTTGTTAATTGATTGTAGAGAATCCGAGTATCAACCGAGGAGGAGCACTTTCAAAGGCTAAGAGAAATAGCGATAATGACTTAGTTAGAATGATCTTGAAGGATATTAATGAGCCATTGATATATGAGGAAGAGTTAAAGGATGAAATAGAGCCTATCGAGCAGCTATCGCATCAAGAAGAGGATCCCGAGGAAGAAGTAGAGGAGGAATTCGGGGATGAGGAAGAATTCGAGGATGAAGAACAATTCGAGTCGAGGATAAGGAGGAATTTCTGGATGAAGAGGAATTTGAAGCAGAAGAAGACCCGAATCGAAAAATGATGATGCCGTCATCTAGGAAATGGGCGAGGTTGAAAATGGGCTAATTGCAGATGGAGATAACCGTCAAAGGGAACAAGCCTGGTGTTTGCATGGATTTCGGATAACTATTTTGATTCTATGGAATGAAAAGACCGAAAGTGGAGGACTCAGATGGAGAGAGTCCGTAGTGAGTGTTGGTTTGGGTTGAGTGGTCTCTTGATAGTGTATACCCTATTAGTATGTATTAGTAACCTGTAGATGTCATGTTTGTTGTATTGTAGTCTAGTAAAGTATCTCAGTTGATGTTTGGTATGACTATATATGTGTGTGTGCATATGATGACAGCAATTGTGAAAGTATTTTGGTGATACTCGGTGTAACTGATAATTTGGAATATATATAAAATGACTTGTGTGATATGGGTGTTTATTAATTCGTTAATAAATTAAAATTCGGCTAGTTATGTTTATTAGTCTGGTTATGGAAATTTTAGGGACGAAATTCTTTTAAGGGGGAAGGAATGTAACGACCTTTGATTTTTGACGTCTTAAGTTCTGAATATTACTTTTTAATATTCAATAATACGGTATTTTAATCAAATAAAAATTCCCGTTAAATAACAATTGATAATAATATATAGCCTTTAGGCCAAAATAGTATTTTGAATTCCAGATTTTATTTATAAAATAGGAAAGTGATTTAATTGATATTTCTTATATATACACATACACACACAGATATATATATATCTATGTATGTATGTATGTATGTATTTGGGACAACAAAATATATATATATATGTATGTATGTATGTATGTATGTATTGGAAAGAAATTCATAGCAGATAAATATAGATGAAAAAGCAAAAGAAAATTTTAAATAGAAATGCTTTTGGGCTTATCAACCATATAGTGCATTTTAAATAGAAGAATTTAAATTTTGATTTTTCTTATAGATATACATATGTACGTGTTAGTCAAGGAGAATGTATATATATACATATATATATAAGTTCAAAAAGGAAAATTAGAGTACTTATAAACAAATAAATATTGCATGCTATAAATTGAATAAAAATAGTATGTTGAAAACAATATATGTAATGGTAGGTAATATATATATATATATATATATATATATATATATGTGAACCAAATAAATATAGTTTATTATAAATAATATATATTTATACATATTGAAGAAGAAAAACGAATGAAGAGATATATATATGAAATACATGATGATAGAAATGAGAGATATACATTTTCAAAATATTAAAGAAATGTAAAACATAAAAGTTATTTTTAAAAAATGAATGACAAGACTTGAAATGGCTTGAGTTATATGTTTAATAAAAATGTATATGTATGTGTATGAAGACTTAACGGTTTATTCAAAACCAACTTACATCTTGTTTCAACATATACATACATCATATATATATATATATTACATACATATATATATATATATATCAACGTGTTTAAAAACAAAGGTAAAAAGTGAAAGTAAAACATAGCCTGCAAAACTATTAAAACAAGTCATATTAGAGAAAAAGGAAAAATAACCAAAAAAATACAAACATATGCATTTCCTGGTCAATATGGGAAAACTATTCATTACATTTCACCTCAAAACCTCTTTTAAATCCATTACAAAATCATTTTATAAATCTTTGTACAGGCTTGTAAATCTTTTAAGCCCAAAACCATGTTCAAATGCACATCATTTCACATGCAAACGTGTATATATATATAACGGCATGTGTGTAGCTCCAAGGTTTAAAAACACTGCAAAACAATACCCTGTAAATAAAAAGATTCTAGAAAAGAAAAGAAAAGGCACCATGTTCCTTCAAATTCAAAAAGCAAAAGTAAGAAATCAAGTTCAAATAATAAAGAAAAGGGCAACTAGAAGATATAAAAAGATCGCAGCAATGATCAAGGTGGGGATTTAAATTCTTGAATGTCTGAAGAAGGAAAAAAAATCTCCTCTGTCATTTTCATTACAGAGAAAAAGTATAAGCATGATTTTTGAAAACCATTATCTCCCAATCTATTTCGATTTTTCTAACAATGTAAACTAGTAAAAACTTTTTTTTTGAGTGTAGAATACTTCAAAAATGGGTTCGACTTACTTGAAAAACTTTTCAGTAAATAACCCAAGTTTTGCAAATATTCAACTTACTTGAAACATCGAATCAGTTTTGCCATCATGATTGTCGTATAAAAATAGGATTTTTAGTGAAAAAATCATGATTTTTAATAACATAGGTTGAGAGAAATTGAGAGATGATTGGATTTCGCTTAAAAATAAATTTTCGACAATAAGGTCGACGAGGGAAGGAGAGGCTTGGCCGAGGAGGAGCATGATGACATGGGTGAGTGGTTCACCATGGTCGTTTGTTGAAAATTGCTTTGGTTTGGGTTGGCGAGGGGTTTTTAGGGTTCAACGATGTGTTGTGTGATGGTGTTGAATGCGGCAGTTTTGGTTTAAGCACAGAGGATCGAGTGTGGTGTGGGTTGTCTAGGGGATGCGTAGGAGTCTGGGGGTTTGTGCAAGGGTGGTCGATTTTTCGCAGGTGGTCGAAGTGGTGGGAAACTGAAGATTTGGTCAATGGTGATTTCATGTTCGAGTTTGAGGTGCTATTCGAATCAGTGTATTGTAGATAATGATAACTGGAGCTTGGAATGTGGGACGGTCGTGATGGCCAGGACAAGGCATATATAGAATTGTGGCCATAGTGGAGAGTAAGGCAGAGCAGTCAATGTATACGTGCACGAGTGCACTTCGGTATGCACATTTTTGTTCCCATTAGCTGGTATGAGTAGGGGAAAGGGGAAGATGGTTCCTGTAAAGAGATGTGATCGCGCTGCATTGGGCTCAACCAGTTGGTGTTGGATGGATGATTGGCGAAGGCGGCAGGTTGATCGATGGAAGTTTGGTTTGGGTCCTTCGTGGTTTCAACTAAAAGTAAAAAGATAAAGGGAGGAGAAGGAAAAAAGAAAAGGTGGATCGACTTAATTATTTAGGTAAGCATAATCTTGGGTTTCGGCCCATCTAAAAAAAAGGAAGGATAAAATAAAAAGAAGAGAGGAGAATCGGGTTTGGGTAGGTGATTTTTTCTAGGCTTCAGGCCAAGAAAATGAAGGGGAGTTTCAAAATATAAAATGTCTTTAAATTTATACTTGCATTGTAATTTATTTTAAAAAAAATCATAACTAATACATACCAAGTCCAAGTGATGCGGAATTGATTACGACGGGTTCTAACGACAAATACAACGTCGTCATACGAACTATTGTCGAGTTGAGTAAGTGAAATTTAATAGAAATTTGAAACAAGCAGTATTTTAAATAATCAATTGAAACCAAACATCGTCGGTTAAATTTATATGTTATCTATCTATTGAAGTTATTTTCCCAAATAAATATAATGATAAGTTGATTGAAGTAAATTACGTTGTTTTGACATCTGCTTAGCGTAGCGAAATAAAACATCCTTTCGCTAATTATATTTAATTGGACCCCTATTGATGGAATAAAACAACGTTCTGCTATTATTACTGAATATATGTGTTTGGACATTTACTAGCAGAAATTAAACCTTGTTCTGCTATTATATTTGTACGAACATCTTTTATTTATTCGGATAATTATATTGGGCAATGTGATGTTGAATTAATTGTTAAAAACAGATTGATGTGAATACATGTATCTGTTATTCTTGACGGTCGTTGAACGAATGGTAATTTTGGTAAGTACCATTGAAATTTATAAGTCTTTTTCGACTTGGAGGTTGAATTTAAACCAAAATTTGTTTAAGGATGATTATTATTTATAAATGATATCTTAAAGTTAATTAGTAAATATTTTGATAATTATTTAAAGTAATTATTTTCTTGTTCTTAAAAAAGTTCTCAAAAAGGTATTTATTATTATTTCAGAGCTATTTAATTATTTGATTTTTTTTTAAAGTATATTAATTATTAATTAAAGTTATTTTATAGTGATTGTTTAAAGTTAATTATTACTTAAGGGTTAATTAGTATTAAAGTATACTTATTTCAAAGATAAATTTATTAAATATTAATGATGTTTTTAAAAATGATATTATATAATAAACTTTTATAAAAGAGTATTTTGCTTAATTAGAACTTGGAAAATTTATATTGAAACTTTATAAGTATTATTTTGAAAATTATTAAATAAAGCTTTCGAAAAGTAATGGTATACTTTCATGGCAAAATCGGAGGTAGAGAGTGGCTGCAGTTAAGTTTTGGAGTTCTCTGGGATAAAGACGTAACCATTGAGCTGTGAACCCATGGTTGATACCGTAGTGGTGCTTTCCATATTTATTTTAAAAGTGTTTCAAATATTTTGAAATGATGGTTTGTGGATATACTTATCCGCTGAGATTTGCATATGTTGTTTGAATTAAGTAATTTAAATCTATCGAAATTCAAATGTAACAAGACTAAATGTTTTCATTGGGAAATGAAACCTTTGATTTTATGATTGTTAATTTGATAGTTAAATAAACGACTTTTAAATCTGGACCCAAATACAACTTTGGGTATATCTAAAAGAAACACGGGAATAATGTGGTACCATTGCGTATTCGTACGATGTTAGGGTTTGTAGGAGAGGATGGTAATTACTGATTTGCCCTTTTGTTTATTTTTTTAATGTAAAATTAAATTTCAAACTTCTAACGTTAATAACTTTTGTATACGCAATCGGATTCATGCCTGGTTTCCTCTATTGAGTTCATTTTGAAATTCCGGACAATATGAAACTGGTTTGGTTGAATTTGAAGGCTGTTCAATTTTAAGATTTTATTGGATTTTTGATCGGCTATAAATCAAAGGTGGGTGATTTAACCCACTCACGCAATGCTAAATCTTCTTATGTTTGTTGAATTAAATTTATAAAGTAATAAAAAAAATATTGATTGTTGTTTGGTAATTTTAATTGTCATTTAAATTTAAATTGAATTTATATTGAATTAAATTGACATTTAAATTAATATTGAAATTTAATTACTAGTTAAATACCTGACATTGATAACCAGTAAATTGTTGTGAATTATTGGTTGATTTTGATGTTGATTGTGATCGATGTTTTTTTGTTGACATTTTGGATGATTGAATGTTTATTAATTTTTATATATCCCTATTATCACTCTGTATATTAAGTGACAGCATATAATTTGTTATTTAAATAATTTCGAATAAATTAAGAAATAGGTTTAAATGATATATATATATATAGCTATGAAAACTTGATTTGGATTAAAATGATATATATACACACACACACATATATCCATCCCTATAATTAAAATAGAAATAACTGATCAATTGGCCATAGGGCAGAAAATTATATACGGACACCGGATTGGTTAAATTAAATGGTTTTATAATCTTGAATTTGGATTTTGGTTAAATGTGATTGTTTTAAAGGAAATAAATTGTGGATTTATTTGAATTTAATTATTTCTAATTCAAGCTTTGAAATGTTGGAATCGAAATTGGTTAAAAAAAATTGTTTTAACAAGTTAAAATTGAAATGTGAAGTTATAATCGATATATGACTTTAATTTTGATGATAGATTATTTTTAAGTTTGAACCTTAAATTGAACAAGGAAGTTAAATGGAATTAAGAGGTTTGAATCAATAAATTGAATTGGACTTGAAATCGATAAAATTTGGAATGATTTAAAATAAGAATTGAATTGAAAATTTAAATCATTCAATTGGATTGTTGAATCGGATTTGAAGTTAAAAATGAATGTTTCGAAAATTGAAGTTATATCAAATTGAAATCAAGTTGATTTGAAACTAAACTGAAATTGAGTCAATTGAATTGAAAGATTGAAAATTGAACTTTGATGATTTGAAATTTGGATATCGGTCCACGTTGTTAAAATGGAAAGAAACAGTTTGATTTGATATTATTTTCAAAATAATTATTGTTGATATAAACTATTTAAAATCTATTATTTTTAATATTCAATTTATTTAGATTTTCCAAAATGATTTCACTATATAAAATATTTTCAATACTCAAACCATTTTATATTAAACTGATTTAAATCTCTAAACTATGTAAACTACTTTAAACTATTTATAACTATTCAAACTATTTTCTAGAATTTCAAACTATGCAAAATTAGAACGTTGTATTTAAATCGTTATTTAAATGTGAATGTGGTTAAATGAAGTTATAACCTAAGTTTTGAAATGATATTTTCAAATGGAAATGATATATTTTGAGTAAATATGATGATTTTGAAATGAAGGATATTCTGAAGTGAATATGATATTTTGATATCAAATATGAATCAGTTTCAAAATTTAAAAGAACCAACTGGTGTGAAAAATGGAGTTTGGTTGTTAAAGAGACTGAGGCCTCTTATTAGCATACTCTCTGTTAATAGTGAAACCACTTTGACAACTGTGTACTCGGTGGATGATACCAGAATGTAGAGGTTGAATTAGAGGCGTTTGCTGGATTTGAAGAAAGAGAACGACAATGGATGTTCCCGACACTTGTGTCAAATTGAAATGACTAAAGCAGAAGCCGTACCTGACCACTGAGACTAGTTACCGCTAGCGGGCACACCTCTTCGTATTACTATATTGATGTTGGCTTGACCGTTGCACCTTGATTTGATTTTTGGGGGTTTTGGACACGGTTGGCCATTAAGGGTTACCCACTAGTTAGGAAACACAAAAAGATAGTATCCTACCTTGAGCATCGCCTCATGTGCCATGTCATACTCTTTATCTTTATACGGACCCACTACGATTTGTTTTAGTATGGTACCTATAGGAGACTCACTAACTACCTACATTACTAGTTGTGTTATAGTACCTGCATGGACTACCTACTTAAATGTGTTATGGGGGATCAACGTAAGGCGTTAACGCTAAGAAACTATTTATTATATTGATTAAATACTTCATATATAGCATATCTTGCTACATATAGAAAGTTTGACGGATCTTTAGGAGATAGAAAATCCCTCAACATCTCTTAAATTATTGCACGCACATTATACACTGGATAAGAGATGTAAAATTCCGTAAACATCTCTGAAGCTATCGCACTAATATTTATTTGCTGTTAATTTAACTTACATAAGAACTTTTAGTTCTACTCGAATGTTTTATCTTTTTATTACACTCGACTCAGCCTGAGCTTTTCAGTGTTTGAAGACATTATTTCTGGAGGACGAAGATGGAGTTTAGTATATTATATTATAAGTATTATTCCACTGCATCATTATTGATATGTCACTGTTTGTACTCTGATTATTGTAAAAATTGTGGAATCAAAGGTATATTATAAAAAACTTCATGAACTATTTATGTGATTATTATATTTTGTCATTCCGCTGCGAGATTCTGTGTTTGCTTTCGTACTTTTCTTTTCTTATTTAACCTCATTGACAATCTTCACTTTTGAATGGTTTGAGTTAGACATGTGTGATTTATTATCGATTTAAATCGTCCATAAAGGTGGGTCGTCACATTTGGTATCAGAGCTTTGGTTTAGAGATACCTTAGCCTGTTGGAGGTTAAACTCGTTAAGAGATAAGGTAATGGAATGACCTATTATGAGTTTGAGTGCATATATATGAGAAAGCATATTTGTTAGTGCTATAAACATGTTTTGTATTGTGTTAATTTATTTTGTTGAGTATTAATGAATTCCGATCGGTACATAGGACGTTGTCGCATCGATAGAAGTTTCTAAACACTTGAGCAGGGTAAACCAACCCCATATTGTTTTATAAATTGGTAAATTAAATAATTTTACCTAGCATTATATTTTGCATGTAAAATAATATTTTTTTCATAAATTGATTTTGTTATTTTGGTGTGTTGTTTGTTAGGAAATGATAATATTTAACTATTGTCATTTATTGTTTGGTTGGTCCTGGTTCTTAAAACTACTGATTATTGTATGTTATAGAAAATGTAATTTTATAAAATTAGTATCAATTATGCTTTACAAATTGATGAATTTAAACCGAAATTGGAGGACTTAAATGAAGGTGTTTTGAAATTGGTTTTCAAATTTTAAATATACATATATATTAGTTTTATTTGGGGAATGATACTTCAAATTATTTGAGGTTGTAGGAATAATCTATTAAGTAATTGTCTAAGGCTGTTGAGCGTAAGGTACACTTGATAGTTTATTTATCGCTCTTGTATGATGAGAAGTTTTCGTATCTAGACAAACCATTAGTTTTGATTGATATGAATGTGTGATGGATTCTTTGGTTGCATATAATGGTTCTATTGTTTTTGTTTGCATATGGTTATTACGTATGTTGTGTTGTTTGTGCTATTAATTGAGATGACCAATATATTACTCTTTTTACATAATTTTAACTCTTTTGGATTATGTAAGTAAAATACAGTTTTATGGAAGCAATAACAATTGCTTTTGGTTTTATAAATAAAGTTTGTTTTCCTGACAAATAGGTACGTTTCCGGATTACGATTTTATAGCGATATTTTATTGTTTTTCTCATGGTTTGGGATATTTCATTATTAAGATATGATTTATGTATTGTAATTATTGATACTGTTATTTTTTTGATCCTATCCGCGTAAAGCAGACTCTGTCGAATTTTTTCTTAAATTTAAGACTTAGAAATCTTTTGTGAAAGATGAGTTACTTTCAAATTTTTACTAAACTTAATTATGTAAGTTTAAATTGTTTATAAATTGAATATTTTGAATAAAATTACATCAAACCTCTTGATTCTTTCTTGTTCCTTTTTGGAGACGAAAAATTTTGTGGGAGAGATTGTAACGACTCGTATTTTTTGCAATTAAAAATATTCAATTAAATAATATTTTGGAATTTAATATCATGAGAAATTAAAATTTATGATTTATAAATGGAAAATTTATTAGAATATAATTTAGTAATGTTGATTGAATGTAATTGACAACTATTTTTGTAAGGATTCGATTTTATCGGGATCCGAAGGTCGGCTTTGTTACGTCCACTGTATCAAATGCTGCATAATCGAATGCCGAAAAACCGAATTGTTAGGGTTAAAAAGAAGAGGTAGAAGAAAAAGATAGAAGAAGTAAGAAAACAGAACAGAAACAATATCAGAATCTCACATATCGCAGCGGAACAACATATAATAGATAAATGAATAATCTTTAAAACAAAGAACTATATCAGTTATTACATTACATCACATCATCATCAGAGTATACAACAACAATATACAACACAACTGGACAATGGACAGTTAAACAAACATGTCCCTACAAGTGAATTTTACAGCGGAAAAGATAATATCATATACAAGTGGTACGTCTCGCCATCCAGCTCGCCTCCTGAGCTCCATAGCACTTTTGAATCCAGAATGACCTGATAACCTGACTCTAGGCTGCCCGTGTGGAAAATTATAGGCACCCAGAGTTTAGGAAGAGAACAATAAACTCCAGGTCAGACATGGGACTGGTGTGAGAACTCAAAACAGTTATTTATCTTTTAAAACAAAAACAACAAGGGAAGTGAAAAATATCCACAATGCTTTTGGAAAATGAAACTACCATAAGGCCTCCCCGCACACACACAATGCAAACGCAAAATTGGAGGAGATTTCTCCTTATGATAGTGATAGATGCTTACTACGCAAAACAAATCATTTTTTACATTATTAGTGCATAATGATGAAAATATTTCGAAAATAGAATATAAATCTTAGCCAGCATAGGTACCATTATATTATGCCTACTATAGCTACCATATTAAATGGCAGGTTCTACAACTAAAACCGTACAAGGCTCATATTGTTTCTTTGGATTTTCCAACAAATGGTCAGGCTAAGGAACTTCCTACTGCCACATGGGATCGCCTCTGGCGGGACCTAACCAAATCTCTGCCAACACAAGGCCTGGTTACCTTTGTAACTAGGTAACTACTTCTCGAGTATGCCACTCCCTGGTCCTTTGGGACCTTTATCCGAGGGCCCTCTATCACCAAGCAACAACCACATAGAAAATGAGATTGGAGCAACCACGAAGGTTAAGCATCAGGGCTCCATACCTGACACCACCCTTTTCCAGAAGGAAATGACATACCCTAAAGGGAGCGACCCTCATAACCTTGCCGCATATTCCTGTTTCGACCATTTCTGGGGTGTGAGGTCTGACGAAGTCTCGTCCATAAAGCTACGCGTTTTCACAAAGCCATGCTTTGATCAAAAAATGATCAATAAATAATCATCACACAGCAACACTCAGCATGCCACATTACCAAATTGGAAGTATATCGCTGATAACCGTCAACTACAAAACCTATGAGCTCATACGTCTCAGAGAAGGGTGTTAAGCTAAGAGAATAAATTCTTCGCCACCAACAGAGATGTATTCGAAAGAAATCTGCTTTATATCTCAAAATGTAATGTCAGACACGTAACCATACAAGTCTGTTCCGGGCTCGAACAGAACCGAAGGCACTTCCAAAGAAGACCTTGCAATCCGGGTATTCACAATCCCGATCGAATTTCCCATCACAAAGGAAATCTCCATACCATAGCTAACGGTGCAGAGACAATCGACAGGTCATCCTATCGTTTTCACAAATACCCGGTCTTCACCACCGGTCTTCAATGCTATCCATTACGTCGTATCACTATTCGGAATGGGTAATCCGAATAACGAGCACAATAATTTATAAATAAGTGTAGCATTCAATTTTCAACCAATTCACAACAAATAGCCATTTAAGGGTCAATATTGATAGTCTTTTATTTAACTATCAATCAATATTCATAACATAACCCGATTTCAAATAATTTCCCAAATTATTTATTTCCAAAATATCTTTATAAGATATATTTTCCACACTTCAACCATTTGAAAACAAATTTCAAATCACTTTTCCCCTTTACAACTTTCATTTCAAAATGGTTCATTTAAACCACTTAAATAAATCCTTACCGATTTACTTTAAATTTACGTCCAAATTTGTAAATTTATTTCCACACTTTTAAAAATAAATCAATGTTTATTTTTAAAACAAATTTCCCTTATAAATTTCCATTGTGAATTTACATTTCCAAATATTCACTTTTTATACAATTTTTCAAATTGATTTCAATTATTCACTTTCAATTTATCTTTAAAAGATATAATCTCAAAACATTCACTTCATATTGGAAAACATTTCCATACTTATTTAATAATAAGTAATTCACCAATCTATTTATTTCCAATATTTGGAAAATATTCAATATGCTTAAATTACAATTAAGTATATATTTTATTCTTTAAGGAAAACTTCTCTTAAACACATTTATCTGAGTCAAAACAAATGTTGCGTAAAACATCGTTACGACAACCAAAAATCACTAGTATAGGGATTCAAAATTAAGATAGATATATAAACCCCAATACTATACAAAACTTTTCCTTTCGAAAATCATTTACTATATCAACAGTGTTATAGTCCACTATTTCCTTTTATTTCTCGAAACGTCTATTTCAACAATGAATGTTGAAATCTATGGTTTCGATACTTAATACATTTTAAAACATTTTTGAATCGTTTTAATTCTATTTAAAATATCACTTTCCCAAAACATTTCTTTAATATATTATTCACCGTCCAAAATCGTGAATATACTTCGTTAACCAAATTCAATTTCCACATATTTTATTTAAAGGATTATCCACTGTCCTAAAATTATGGATATATCTCCTTTAATAAGCAATAATAATTAAACTTATTAAAATAAGTCGATTTCGGATTTATAAAACAACGTTTATAAATTCCATTTATACTTTATAACAACTTCAACTTATAAAAATCACTTTATTAACAAATTCTATCCATATTCCATTTACACGCCAAAACCCAATTTATAAGTTAATTGCTTATAAATCTTTTATTTTACAAAAATCTATTCATTTTATAACTTCACAATTTATAAATCTATAGATGAAATCCACTTATGAAATCCATTTATACCTCGTTTTAATACTTATAAAAACTTGTTTTATAATTCCAATATTTTAATTTATAAATATCAATTTTATAAATCTTTTATATAAATCATTTATAATAATTCAAAAATCCCAATTTAAACCATTTTATAAATTAATCAACTACTTATTTCAAAAATCACATTTCGTTTATATTTCACAAAAATCATAATTTTTATAACATAAAAATTTCAACGTTTATTTATTTAAAATGAATCAATTCCAAAATTAAATTTTATTATGAATTCTCAACTTAATTTTCAAAAATCAAATTTTATTTATTTTCGGCATCTAACGATACCAAAAATATACTCGGCTAAATTTTAGCCTTTAACGATTTCAATCACAAAGATAATCACGCAGATTATAAATAGATCAACACACAACATTGAAACCAATTCAATCATTTGAGGAATCCAGTTGGATCCCTCCAACCTGTTTCCCTGCATCCACAGATGTTAGCACAACAACCAATTCCGCTTCAAGACGGAATATCGTGGTATATGGGATTTATAAAATATTATCCGCTATTATGCGGCGCAATAGGGTCTCATCCGCTATATAATGCGGGAAATCAACTCCAAGTACATATATAATACAAATTCCATATCAAGTTGGAATTATCGCGGTATATGTGTTTAATAAATAACATCCGCTTAATATACGGCGTATAGGGTCTATTTCAGTGCAACATATAATAACTACCATCCAATCACACAATCAAGCAATTTTAAATCTAACTATTTAAAATTTAAATCGAAACAAATTCGATTGAGTAAGAAGTTCTCACCTTGAGTTTCCGATAACATTTGTAGCGTTTTGTTTCGAATAAAATTAAACGTGCGTTTAATTTTACCCGAAATTATCATTACCTCCAAACGACTCCAAACCAGCTCCATTGCGTAGTGCTCGACAAAACGAAACCAAAGCAATTCGTTTCGTGTGATTCCGACCTCGTATGAAAGAGATATTGATTTTTAAAGTTACACGAATTATAATATAATTAAATTACAATTTTCTTTTTTTAATTTTAACCTAAAATCCATCCTGGCCATAGATTTTCGAACCTTAGAATCAAGGCCGTTTGCTTTATCTTCTCCAACACCAGGAAGCTACGCACGCACGTAACCCAAACGCCATCGCTCCTCTTTGAATTAACGTGACCAAATCGAGCACCTCCACCTCGATCAACCACCGCCATTCGAAGCGCCATCGCTCGTGCTATCTTCGGCCGCAACCAGGTGGAGCTCAACCTCGCCTTTAGCTCGAAAATCGAGCATGAACCAGTGATGAACGCGGCCCATTAGCAGCCTCCTCGTTGCTCTAATCAAGATCATAACCGTATGGATCTCAAGATCTCACCAAGCTCTATCTATTTGTAGTTGATAGATTTTCGTAAAAGTGGATGGATTGAAAGAAAATAGAGGAAGAAGGATAACAATTTTTGGCCATTGATTTTTGGAGGTGGCAGCTAAGGGCCGAAACCCTAGGGTTTGAGTTGTTTTGCAAAAGTGAAATAAACCAAGTCCTTTTATAGAAATTTCTCAAAATACTATTCATCCAAAATTTTCCGAACTCCAAATATCGCGCGGTGACCGACGTTTCTAGGGTATACCTCGCGTTCCGGACATAATGGAATAGGTATCGAGAGCCAATTCGATCATCTGTGTGAGTTACGGCAATAAACGATCAAATTTAAATTAAATCGATTAAACCAAATTTCTATGCGTTTTGGCTTGCCCCAGACAAACCGTAAATCCGATTGACACGACATTTGAAACCATACAATAATATAACATTACGGATCTGATGAAACTAGCTTCGTCAAAATCCGAGACTATTTGAAAAATGACTAATTTCACTAGTCGTTTAAATATTAAAATATTCAATTTTCACAAATTAACTTTTAATTCAATTTTAAAAGTTCACAAACATTGTTCTAACTCCAATATGATTTAATATAACTTTATAAATCATTTTTATACACATTAAACCCAAATTCCAAATTTTCTGTAATTTCAAATATTAAATTATCGATTTAACTATTCAATTAAATGTAGATATTCAAAATAAAACTTTTTCGACTTACAAATTTCACTTGTTGATATTTAAAAATCAATTAAATATCTGAATTTCAAATGACAGAAATTCTGGGTCGTTACAAACTTCCCCCTTAAAAGAATTTCGTCCTCGAAATTACCAAGTAATAAAAAGTTTTGAAATCCATTTGCTTTTCAAAACAAACCGTCCAAATTTGATTAACAAATCTCCTAGGTGTTTAACTTTTCCAAAAATTCAATAGTTAAACTTCTTACAAAACTTCACTAATATTTTCAAATCCATATATAGTTATCTTTTCAAAACCAACTATATCGTTTAACCTTTAACTTCAAATCAAAACTTAGTTTTCACAAGTTTTTTCCAAAATTTCTCGAAAATTTTCTAAAGCCCTAAATTTTCAGAAAATTTCGCCATAACCTCCTTTGTACGGAGGAGCTTTCACAATATCACAATAGATATAAATATATATACATCGACCCACACGGTCGGAAAACAGAAAAACAGTTCATATTTCCTATTTTTATTGAGTAGGCGTATCTTTTTAGCTTTTTTATGCAAAGTAGTTATTTATTAAGCATTTTGCGCAACCAAATCCCGCTAACGGTAACCTCGGTACCTGTACTTACTCAATATAAACACGTAAGTGACATATATAAGAAGTTGTCAACTTTTTACTCTTTTAAACAACTACAACACATGCATATTAAAAGAAATACATACTAAACAAGGTTTATAAACAACTTATGTGATTTTGACATTACTTGCAATTGTTTACAACCAATTTATATACAACAGCATCAATTATTCATTTTCAATTAGTTTACATTCACTAATTTACATTCACATTTGTTCACTTTACAATTCAAATCAATTTCCATTCAATTTAAATTTACTTAACTTCCAATTTGAATTTAATTGCTTTAGCTTTCAATTTTATTCATTCAATTGCATATGAACTTCTATTCAATCAATTGACAATAATCTAACACCCAATGTATATCCAATACAACCGAATTTATTCACTTTACATTCAACATTCATATTCACTTTGTTTACCTTCAATTTGGTTTAACATTTAATTAGCCTTAAATGAATTAACACTAATATCCATTATTCTATATCAATTCATTTATATTCGATTGATTAATATTCAATTCATTAGTTCAATTACCAATGTATTTTACAAATAAAGTTGAATCTCCCTTATATAACTCAAGTTCACGTTCATTTAATTCACTTCATTATTTTACTTCGATACCAAAATCAACTTCATTCAACATCACTTAAGTTATATTCCTTTTAAACATCGTTTGTTTAACTTAACTTAAATTTCCATTTCAACAACATATCTAATCCAGTTAAAATCCAATTCAAATTCCAACCCCAAAGTAAATTCTATTTAACTTTTACCAAAGTCAATTTTATCACTTATTCAGATTCATACTTCGTTTTGCTTAACAAAGTTGTTTAACCATTTTAATAATTTGTTTTACTTACATCTTCGCATTTAATAAGTTATACAACTTATTATTCATCTTCCAAATCTGATTTAATTTATTTAACTTCCTTTAGTTAAATTGCACATCATATATTTTATCATACTAATTCAAATTTCATTTCAACTTTACTAAAGTTAAATCTTTATTATCTCACATATTATAAATTCC
Organism: Allium cepa; assembly: GCA_030765085.1. Taxonomy (NCBI): domain Eukaryota; kingdom Viridiplantae; phylum Streptophyta; class Magnoliopsida; order Asparagales; family Amaryllidaceae; genus Allium; species Allium cepa. The sequence continues at coordinate 903,202,522 of CM060931.1, read as the reverse complement.
AAACTTGATAACTTATATTCATCAATTTCAACTTGGATTTTAATTTCAAATTTGTTTATCACAGCAAAATTCGATTTCAATTTACTATGGTTGCAAATCCATCACACAGAAACTCGAAAATGATACCGATGATGCTGCAGTCATCACCCTTATTATTCCCCAGCAACAGTAGTGAATCCAATGCTTAAAATTCTTTCAAAATTTTCTTTTATTTATAAATAACATTTATGAATCTTTTCTTATAGAATTTCACTATTTCACACTTAATTGTACAAGATTATTCCACAATTATAAATCGTTTCAATTAAAATTCTAAACTTATACAATTGTTGCTCTTATCTAATTTATTCTTTCACAATTGTTTTTTTATTCAGATTATTCGAACAACTTTGATTTACTTATATATATTTTTACATTTTCAACAATCAAACAATGCAATTTATTACATACACTTTAATAATTCTAAAAAATTGTTTCTTTTACATATAAAATATAATCGAGGTAAAATTATTTCATTTACCCAGTTTAAAACAATATCGTGCCAAATTGTTCTGAACAAGTGTTTAGAGATCCCTATCAATAGAGTTGTGCAGACTATACCGACCAGAATCCATATACCACTCCACAAACCAATCATCACAATATAAAACAATTTTATATTCACTAACAAATACGTGCTCATATCTATTATTACACTCAAACCCATTCTAGAGTACTACTGACTCTATCTCTAATGAGTAACACCCAACAGAGCCAAGGTTATCACTTAACCAAATGCTCTGATACCAATTGTAACGATTCGATTTTATCAGGATCCTAAGGTCGGCATTCTTACGTCCACTGTATCAAATGCCGCATAATCGAATGCCGAAAAACCGAATTGTTAGGTTAAAAAGAAGAGGTAGAAGAAAAGGATAGAAGAAGTAAGAATACAGAACAGAAACAATATCAGAATCTCACATATCGCAGCGGAACAACATATAATAGATAAATGAATAATCTTTAAAACAAAGAACTATATCAGTTATTACATTACATCACATCATCATCAGAGTATACAACAACAATATACAACACAACTGGACAATGGACAGTTATACAAACATGTCCCTACGAGTGAATTTTACAGCGGAAAAGATAATATCATATACAAGTGGTACGTCTCGCCATCCAGCTCGCCTCCTGAGCTCCATAGCACTTCTGAATCCAGAATGACCTGATAACCTGACTCTAGGCTGCCCGTATGGAAAATTGACGCAGCGGATTAAACACTTGGACGTGCTAATAATGTTTCGATACAAATTGATGCAAGTTTCTTCCTCACGAAATGATTTCGTGTCAATTAAACCAAGATAAATGCCCAAATCCGTTGATCTCTCGAGATACCGGATTCTAGCTATCTTCAACACGTTGATCGCTTACGATTCCACGTTAGAAGATCTACGATTCTTTGACGTTGATCTCGTGCACGAGATTCCGTGAATCGGCTTCAAGTTCGTTGATTCGAGCGCACTTGAATATCCGAAGATGGAAGAAGAAGGAGTCACACTCAACTTCAACAAAAGTGGCAAAAAGCACACAAACAAATTTTATTCAAAAATCAACTCCTTTGTACAATGACACCACATCCCTATTTATAGGAATTACAACACATAGACATGCGACTTATCACAGCGAATCACGGCCTACGACTTAACAACAAGTGAGTTACACGTTATACGACTTAACTGTACACATTACACACGACATACGACTCAACGACATAAGAGTTACAACACCATGCGACATAACAATACAACAAAATAAAAGATAACGACCTAACAACATACACGACTTCGCATTATAATATAGGTTACAACATAACGACATAAGATGACCAGCAACATAAGCACAGAGCGACTTTGACAAATCTGTCTAACATCCTCAGCGACTTATCTTCAACGACATAACAAGATGCGGCCTAACTGAGCAGGCGACTTAAGGCAGCAACGACTCAAGGAACCAGCGACTTAAGAAATGCGGCATAGGTTGGTTAGCTCGCGAACAACCTAAGAAATCAATGCGGCATAAGGTTGAACGACTTAAAAGGGAGCGACTTAAGAAGGAAGCGGCATAAGTTGCAGTTGTTTTAACTCGCTAGGTCGCTCTGGTTTAACTCGCTAGGTCGCTCAGGTGACTCAGGCATGGTGTTAGGTTGCTTACATAGCTCGTTAGGTCGCTCAAATGACTTAAGCATGAAAGGTCGCTCACATGGCTTGTTAGGTCGCTCAAACGACTTAAGCATGGTGTTAGGTCGCTCGTGACTCAAAGTAAGGAACGACTTATGTTGGAGCGTGTTAACCTGATGTGCTGCATCATCCTCCTCTGGTTGGAAAAAATTCGACCCGAATTCACATTTTCCTCTTCTTCGACATGTTTATTCTCATGATATGAAATCAAGTGTTTGACATTAAAAACGTCAGCAGTATGGATATGATCCGGCAGTCTCAACTGATATGCATTCTCATTAATCTTCTTTACGACCTCCAAGGGAACAATCTTTCTCGCATCTAATTTGTTGTAAGCACAAATAGGAAATCGATCCTTAGTCAATACTGCATATACAAAATCTTCTTCTTTGAATTCAACATGTGGTCGTTTGATATCTACGGATTTCTTATATTTCTCATTCGCCTTAAGCAATCGCTCTTGCGCAACCTTGTGGCATTCTTGCGATTCATTCACAAAATCACTAGCTCGCTCGTTCACTCCTTTCTGCTGTAGAACTGTAGATAAATCCAATGGTCCCTTCGGAATTTTTGAATAAACAACCTGGAATGGACTGAAACCAGTGCTACGATTAACTGCACGGTTGTGTGCGAACTCAGCTTGACACAGCTTGGAATCCTAACTCTTCAAATTGTCATTCACGAAGCATCTCAATAGATTACCCAGGGATCTATTCACAACTTCTGTTTGTCCATCCGTGTGTGGATGATAAGCACTGCTAAATTTCAGCTTTGTCCCGACCATTCTCCATATACTCATCCAAAAATGACTCAAAAAACGAGTGTCTCTATCTGAAACAATAGATTCAGGCAACCCATGAAGACGATAGATCTCTCTGAAGTATAACTGTGCAACATTAACTGCATCTGCCATCGTCTTGCATGCGATAAAATGTACCATTTTTGAAAAACGATCGACCACCACATAGATAGAATCATTGCCACGTTGCGTCCTCGGTAAACCCAACACAAAGCCCATGCTAACATCCACCCATGGTTTGGTAGGTATAGGTAACGACAAATATAAACCTGCATTTGTCGCGGTCCCTTTTGAAACTTGACAAATATGGCACCTCTGAACATACCTTTCAACTTCTTTTCTCATTGACGGAAAAAAATAAGACTTCGAAATCAACTACATAGTACGGTCACGACCCACGTGTCCTTCCTCATGCAATTCTTTGATGATCTTCATTCGTAAACTGCAATCTGGAATACACAACTGATTTCCTTTAAATAGAAAACCATCAACCAATACATATCCATCCATGCTTCACTGCTTGACTTTGTCTAGGATCCTGGAAAAATATGAATCTGAAGTAAGCAAATCTGGAAGTAAGTCAAAACCCATCACCTCTACTCGCATAGTTGTTAGCAAACTACTCCTTCGACTCAGTGCATCGGCAATGCGATTAGTTACTCCAGACTTATGCTTGACGACGAAGGTAAATTGCTGCAAATAAGCTATCCATGATGCATGCCTAGCTGCAATTTTATCATGCCCTTGTAAATGTTTCAATGCTTCATGATTCGTATACAAGACAAATTCTTTGTGGAACAAATAATGTCTCCAATGCTTCACAGCTTGCACAATCGCATAAGACTCCACATCATAAGTATTGTATCTCATCTTTGATCCAGAAAGTTTTTCGCTGAAATAGGCAATTGGACGACCCTTCTGACTCAACACTCCTCCAATTCCAACTTTAGATGCATCTGTGTGTAACTCAAATAGTAATTGAAAATCCGGCAACACTAGAATCGGTGCCGAGGTTAAACGTTCCTTGATTCCCTCAAAAGAAAATCCTGCCTCTTCCGTCTATGAAAACTTCTTTCCCTTCATACAATCAGTAACAGCGGCCATCACACTATTAAAGTGCGGTATAAATCTTCGATAAAATGAAGCTAACCCGTGAAAACTTCTGACTTCTATGATAGTTTTGGGTTGTGGCCAATTTCTGATTGCGGAAACTTTACTCTGATCCACCTGTATTCCCTTCTTGGACATGACATATCCCAGAAATAAAACACTTGGCGTCATGAACACGCATTTCTTCGTCGCTGCATAGAATTATTCTTGACGAAGAATAGTTAACACCTTTCGCAAGTGTTGAATATGCTCCTCTGTGCTTGCACTATAGATCAAGATATCATCAAAGTAAACAACAACAAACTTCCCAATGTAAGGTCTGAAAATTTGATTCATCACCCTCATAAAAGTACTTGGTGCATTAGATAGACCAAACGGCATGACCAGCCATTCATATAATCCTTCCCGTGTCTTGAATGTTGTCTTCCATTCATCACCTGGTCTAATGCGAATCTGATGATAACCACTCTCAAGATCAATCTTTGGAAGGATTACAGACCCACTAAGTTGATCCAATAGATCATCAAGCCTTGGCATAGGAAATCTATATCTGACAGTTATTTTGTTGAGTGCCCTGCTATCTATACACATCCTCCACGAACCATCTTCCTTCGACACTAACAAAGATGGTACAGCACAAGGACTGAGACTTTCTCGAACACGCCCTTGCTCAAGCAACTCCTTAACCTGTCTCCTCAACTCTTCATGCTCCTTTGGACTCATACGATAATGTGGCCTATGCGGTAAAATAGCACCTGGCACTAGATCAGTTTGATGTTGTATGTCCCTCAATGGCAGTAATTCCTTGGGTAATTCCGTAGGAAAGACATCGTCAAATTCATTCAACACTGGTCTAACCTCCGTAGGAATTTCAACATCTTCACTTGCTTCATACCCAATCAACATAAAAATTTCAGGACTATCCTTCACTTCTTCAACAAATTCTTTCGAAGATAATAGGCTAGTTGATTCCACCTTCTTCTCTGTTTTGCTTTCACTTTTCTCACGCTTCTTAGGAACCAAGTAATTTGAGTACCTTCGAACATGAAACTGTAGCTGTTGGTGCAACCATTATGTTGTACAGCTCTATCATATTGCCATGGTCTTCCCAAAAGTAAATGATAGACATCCATATCTACAACATCACACCAAATATCATCTTTGTACTTCTTCCCAATAGAAAATGTAACAAAAGCTCGTCTTCCCATTGTAACTTCTCCACCTTTCTTTAGCCATGCCAATTTATAAGATCTAGGATGCTTTTCAGTCTTCAACCCTAACTTCATAACGGCTTCTTCAGAAATAATGTTATCATAGCTTCCCACATCAATAACAAATCGACAAACCTTTCCCAAGATAGTACATGTAGACTAAAAGATATTTCTTCTTAGCCAACTAGAATCATTCTCATGCTTTGGCACTAAACAAGACCTCCTCATCATCAAATTACACCCTTGATCCCCTGACACAACTTCATCTTCATCAAACTTCGATGGTTGAGTATAGTCAACTTTAGCTTCCACATCCTCATACTCACATTCCTCTGCAACTAAGGTTCTCTTCTTTGGCTTTGTACATTCATTACTTTTGTGGCCAAACTCCTAACAATTATAGCACTTGATACTGTTGTTAACCTTTGCTTTAGCGGCTTCATGGACAACTGGTCTATTGACTCCCTTGGAAACCTTAGCATTGCTACTGGCACCTTTATTCTGTTTGTTAGAACTTGTAAACACACCACCTCCTCGTCTCCCTTGCTTCTCCCAAGCTAGAGCTTTCTGATGTGCTTCAGCAACAGACATTGGATTAAACATATTCACCATGTCTTGAATCTGCATTCGTAACCCTCCAATATATCTAGCTGTTAGTTGTTCCTCTGTTTTCATAATATCATTCCTGGCAATCAATTGATAGAATTCATCAGCATAATCATTCACCATCCTCGTCCCTTGTCACAAAATCTGCAATCGTTGATACATAAGAGATTGATAATTGTACGGCAAGAAAGTTGCTTTCATCATCTTCCTCATCTTCTCCCAAGTGACAACTTTTGACTTTCCCATTCCCTCCCAAGTGAGTTTAGTTTGTTGCCACCAAGCCATAGCTTTTCCCCTTAGCCTTGTAGCAACTAATTGAACTCTTTGATTCTCTGGCACCTCCTTGAATTCCAAAAAAAATTCAACATTTGATAACCAATCAAGAAATTCTTCTGCTTTCATACCACCTTTGAATTCTGGAATTTCCATCCTCATACCTGATGCCCATTTACAATCATTCTCTGACTCAAGATATCGATCTCGCACTTGGCCTCGATCTCGATAATGAATACTTCCTCTATCACCATATTCCTCAAAATCATATGTATGTCGATATCGATCCCGTCCATCAATGTCTCTACGATCACGCATGTCTCTTCTATCATGTCTTTCAACATCACGATATGGATCATCTTCAAATCCACGATGAGTTCTCCTTTCTTCATTTCGATACTCTTGGTGTTCTCTTCTCATTGAAACTGAAGATTCTCTCCTCTCCCGATAAGATTGTGGTGACATTCTCCTTTCTCCCGACACCAATGGTAAAACCATGTTTCCACTCTGGTGCGAAACTGGTGAAGTTCTCCTTTGAATTTGATTCATGTCTTTCATCAATATCTCTAACTTTCCAATACCTTCATCGAACTTTTCATTGATACGTTGCTCCATCTGCTCAGTTTCTTGTCTTCGATACACATCTTTGACATTATGATAACAATTAGCACGTCTCGAAGGCATGATCTTCAAACAATCTCGTTTCCTTGGCTTAGCTCAAACTTGCCTTAACTCGGCTTGACTTGGATCTGAACTGCACTAGCTTAGCTTTGAACTGCCTAGCTTTAACTCGGCTTCGACCTTGATCTAACTTAGCTCGGCTCAAATCTCCCTTGATCTTACTTAGCTCTGATACAAATTAAGTGACGCAGCGGATTAAACACTTGGACGTGCCAATAATATTTCGATACAAATTGATGCAAGTTTCTTCCTCACGAAATGATTTCGTGTCAAGTAAACCAAGATAAATGCCGAAATCCGTTGATCTCTCGAGATACTGGATTCTAGCTACCATCAACACGTTGATCGCGCACGATTCCGCGTTAGAAGATCTACGATTCTTCAACGTCGCGCATGAGATTCCGTGAATCGGCTTTAAGTTCGTTGGTTCGAGCGCACTCGAATATCCGAAGATGGAAGAAGAAGGAGATCACACTCAACTTCAACAAAAGTGGCAAAAAGCACACAAACAAATTTTATTCAAAAATCAACTCCTTTGTACAATGACACCACGTCCCTATTTATAGGAATTACAACACATAGACATGCGACTTATCACAGCGACTCACGGCCTACGACTTAACAACAAGCGAGTTACACGTTATGCGACTTAACTGTACATAATACACACGACATATGACTCAACGACATAAGAGTTACAACACCATGCGACATAACAATACAACGACATAACGGATAACGACTTAACAACATACGCGACTTCGCATTATAATACAAGTTACAACATAACGACATAAGATGACCAGCGACATAAGAACAGAGCGATTTAACAAATCTGTCTAACATCCTCAGCGACTTATCTTCAGCGACATAACAAGATGCGGCCTAACTGAGCACGCGACTTAAGGCAGCAGCGACTCAAGGAACCAGCGACTTAAGCAATGCGGCATAGGTTGGTTAGCTCGCGAATGACCTAAGAAATCAATGCGGCATAAGGTTGAACGACTTAAAAGGGAGCGACTTAAGAAGGAAGCGGCATAAGTTGCAGTTGGTTTAACACGCTAGGTCGCTCTGGTATAACTCGTTAGGTTGCTCAGGTGACTCGGGCATAGTGTTAGGTTGCTCACATAGCTCGTTAGGTCGCTTAAACGACTTAAGCATGGAAGGTCGCTCACATGGCTCGTTAGGTCGCTCAAACGACTTAAGCATGGTGTTAGGTCGCTCGCGACTCAAAGTAAGGAACGATTTATATTGGAGCGAGTTAACCTGATGTGTTGCATCAAAAATTATAGGCACCCAGAGTTTAGGAAGAGAACAATAAACTCCAGGTCGGTCATGAGACTGGTGTGAGAACTCAAAACAGTTATTTATCTTTTAAAACAACAATAACAAGGGAAGTGAAAAATATCCGCAATGCTTTTAGAAAATGAAACTACCATAAGGCCTCCCCGCACACACACAATGCAAACGCGGAATTGGAGGAGATTTCTCATTATGATAGTCAAAGATGCTTACTACGTAAAACAAATCATTTTTGATATTATTATTAGTGCATAGTGATGAAAACATTTCGAAAATAGAATATAAATCTTAGCCAGCATAGGTACCATTATATTATGCCTACTATAGCTACCATATTAAATGGCAAGTTCTATAAATAAAACCGTATAAGGCTCGTATTGTTTCTTTGGATTTTCCAACAAATGGTCAGGCTAAGGAACTTCCTACTACCACATGGGATCACCTCTGGAGGGACGTCTCGAGAACCTAATCGGATCTCTGCCAACACAATGCCGGGTTACCTTTGTAACTAGGTTACTACTTCTCAAATATGCCACTCCCCGGTCCTTTGGGACCTTTATCCGAGGGTCCTCTATCACCAAGCAACAACCACACAGAAAATGAGATTGGAGCAACCACATAGGTTAAGCATCAGGGCTCCATACCTGACACCACCCTTTTCCAAAAGGAAATGACATACCCTAAAGGGAGCGACCCTCAAAACCTTGCCGCATATTCCTGTTTCGACCATTTCCGGGGTGTGAGGTCTGACGAAGTCTCGTCCACAAAGCTATGCTTTTTCACAAAGCCACGCTTTGATCAACAAATGATCAATAAATAATCATCACACGGCAACACTCAGCATGCCACATTACCAAATTGGGAGTATATCGCTGATAACATTCAACTACAAAACCGCTGAGCTCATACGTCTCAGAGAAGGGTGTTAAGCTAAGAGAATAAATTCTCCGCCACCAACAGAGATGTATTTTGTAACGACCCCAAATTTTCGAAGCCGAAAAATTCCAGATAGTTATGAAAAAGAAGAAAGAGATAGAAGAAGAACTAATCACCAAAACATCTCACATTCGCAGTGGATAAAATATAATAATAAATAATAATAATTTACAGAAGAATACTATATCTGTCGATTACATTTAATATACATCAGAGTTTCACATATATATACAGACACTGAATATATATACAATTATCAAGTCTCAGATTAACAGTAATACATTTACAGTGGAATACTCTATACGATATTGCCGTCCAGCTCGCCTCCTGAGCTCCAGAACGTACCTACCTGAAAAAAACTGTAATACTCGGTCTGACCCGAGCATTACATCAAAGTAATACCCGGGTCAGGCTGGAACCAGCGTGAGTAAACCCAACTAACATGAAATGCAAAGGGTACACAACTCAAATAAACCCGGGTAGCTTATATTAATTTGCAATTTTAAAAGTTGCTATAGACATCACTTATTTCACATATCAATTTCTAAGTGCCAGAACTTAGATCATGTGGTCCAATTTACTTAAGTCGTTCCGTTACAACCTATTGTTTCTACGTATCTATCTATAATGAATCGAAGTGGTTTCGGGTATTAACCAATACCCGACTCCGGTCTCTTCGAATACAGTTCATCTTATCACATGTCATACAAGTGAAATGCAATTTAGTTTTAAATAAAATATGTTCCCTTTTCTAAACAAATCCTTATTCATACATGACCATGTTATCATTGCCCATCTGACACACCATATCACGAACCATTTTATATCAAGGGTATCAATCAATTTAGGACATTTTAAACAATCATTTAATCATACAAATACCAGATAATCAATGACCCCATCTCGAATCATCTAATTAACCACAACTGAATTAAATCAATTACCTTTAAGTCCTTCTTATTAATTGATTACAACCAAATTGATTTTCCATCCCAAAATCATTCATCTCTAATTACATTAAGATTATCATCAATATCTAATTTCTTCCATTAAGAAATTATGCTTAACCACATTTTATGAATGATTATCCTTAATTAATTGTATCCATTAATCAACCACAATTACTCATAAACAGTAATTACCCCCTGTAATTACTTAAGTAATTAGCCTCTTACTTAATTATTAAATCCCTTTTTGATTAATTACTCCAAGTAATTAATCCTTAATTACTTCTATTAAGTAATTACCATTTTATTTCTTCCCATTAAGTAATTCCTTTTAATTTATTACATTCTGTAATTATGAATTACTTCTCTAGATCTCATGAGGTGTTTATATTTAATCAATCTCCAAGAGATTACCTTTAACTAATTTACAAATTAATTTCAATCGAGTAATCCATCCTTTGATTACCCTTAAAACCGATTAATAAATCTTAATTGCAGATTATTTATTCTTTGACCTTAATTATGGATTAACACAACTTAATTACCAAATAAGTATTCCTTAGTTACCCGTTAATTAATCGTTAGTCATTAGTTAATTTAATTACTTAACTACAAATCATCCATAAATTACTTTAAGTAGTTAATTACAAATTTATCTATCAATTAATCATTAATCAATCCAATTCTAATTACAACTAAATTTAATTATTATTAATTACTTTCTAAAATAATTAATTAATATTAATTATTCAATTTAATTAAAATTAATTATTTATTTACATTTTAAAGAAAACCTCCTTTAAACTTTTGACAAGAGTTTCAACATAACTTGTTAAACACTTCTTGAGTTTACCATCCTTAATATTTGTAGAAACCAAATTTACTGAACTTCATCTTTCTTTTATACTGCAGTTTGAAGAAGATCTCGAGACCTCCCCTGTTAAAACTCGAGTACGACTTCGAGTTTCCTCACCGTTCACCCGAGACATCCCTCACGCGCTCCACTTCCTTCCTCTTCTTCTCACTTTTCTTATTTTGTTTTAGTTAAGTTTTAATTACCATCAGCAGTATTAGAAACCACTCACGTACCCAGAAAACAAAAAAAACAAAAAAACAAAGCAATTCCCCTCTCTGCTCGAGCAGTGACTCACGACGTACCCAACACGAAGTCGCTGCCACCCTCACGCCACCGTGCACGTGCACGGTGCGTCGCCACCATTTCCACGAACCTCGTCGCCTCCAGCACACCACATATCAACCTCACATACATAATCCAACCCCAATTCATCACGAAAATTCGAAATCAAGAAAATGCTAGTTTGAACGAACAACAGCTCGAACACGTCCCTAGAAAAACGCCTCGACCACCCAACGTCGACCTCCGTTGACGATGCGACTCCGGCCACACAGTGCCCACATCTTTCTCTACCTGCTTCTAAAATCTTGTGCAACTCGGTTGATCTATGATGACGAAAACAACGAAAATGCAGACCTCATAATACATGAACCCAAAACCCTATTTCTGATTCTACCCCAAAATTCTTACATCAGAAAATTTTTTGAACATTTTTAATGGATTCGAGACCCATCAAGCTAACTTCACCCCAAATTTCATCATCAGAAATTTATTAAATCAACAGTAATTGACTAAAAAGCATTTTGGGTTCTTTAATCAACTACATCTTGAATACTTGCCTAAAACTTATCATGTTTGTTTCAAAAATCGTACCAATGTATGAATATTTAATAAATGAAATCAAATCAACAATTTAAGATATTCAAATTTTACACATTGATTTGCTTTTTACTGTAAACTTGGATTTATAGTAGTTATATTCACTGTCATCCTTAAACAATTTTCGAATTTTGGGTTTTTAGTTTAAACCCCTTATTCAGTTAATATCCTGAGTTTTATATGTTTTTATTAAGAAGAGTATAAATGTTTCTCTACTTCTCTTGGTTCAGAAACCTAATAATAATGAAGAACATCATATAACAAGCTCCCAGAAATCAGCAAACATCACAAAACAACATATTTACAATATATAACAAACATAAGATTTTCATGAACCAAATATCAAGATTTTAATTTTAAAGAAGTATGTTTACTCACTTGATTTAGAACCAGAACAGAGTTCTTAAAACATGCTTGCTATTTTGAAACCAGTTGAAACCCCCTCTACTTACTTCCTTGGTTGGTCTTGGTTGTATTGATGTTTAAGTTAAATTTGTTTAAGTTGGAAATAGTTCTTACTTCAAATTCTTGGTTTTGGTTTTCGAACTGAAATGAGAAGACAGAGATATATAGAAAGAAAGTATACAGGTGATATAAGTTTGTTTGTACACCCTATCAGAGATATTTCTTGTTGTTTATTTGACTAAGCAGATTTCTATTTCTTTGGTGGCTGATAATTTAGTTTTAGCAGCTGATATGATATACATTATTGGCTGCATTAAATTTCATTGTCTTGTTGTACTTAAATTGTTTGTACATTCATATATTTATCTTCTTTTGCAAGCTTCTAGCTACATATTTTGTTTCTTGTTTTTTTTTTTTATAAATGTACATAGATATCTATATCCCAATTTGTACATAACTGTCTATACTTTACTGTTGTCACATTACTTTAAAATATGAATGTATTTCTATTTTAACATGTTAGTAGATTTTAGCTATGTATTTTACTTTATCTTTCATAACTTTTATTTTATGTCTATTTCTAACTTACATACTTATGTTTAACTCAAATATTTATTTTAACTACAAAAAGTATTGTCTTGTATATTTTTTTTTCATATATATTTTTCTTATTTATTTTATTTCTAACATAAACTATCAACTCCTTAAGTCAAAACTTATTTATTTGATCTCAACACTCATTTTATTATTTATTTTTAAAGTTTAACTATCTAACATTCAATTTTCTTATTTATTATTTCATTTACTTATGTTAATAACAAAAATGCCCTTAAGTCTATATATTTATATTTATTTTAACAATATATTCGTTTTATATTTAGATGCAATATTGATAAGATTTATCTTATTCAACCATTATTATCCAGATTACAACAAATATATACATTTAAAGCAAATATTAATAAGCAGAACTTGCTTCATTTATATGTAAACAAGATAGATTTTATTTTTAAAATATTTTAAAACTCTTTATTATAAATTCCAAATCAATATTTCTTCCCAATACACTAATATATATATATATATATATATATATATTTTAAAAGTTAGGTTATATTTTAATTAATCACATTAACTATTTATTAAAATAATACTGCCAAAATCCGGGATGTCACATCCCTCCCCCCTTAAAATAATTTCGTCCCCGAAATTTAACAATCTATTTAAATGTTTGATTTTAAATCACAAGCATATATATTATCATTCATATGCTAACAACCACAGCAACCAATCCACCTAATCAAACAAATCTAACCATCCAGACAAGATTCTGGATCGAACTTTCTAGAGTTTTCCAGGTATAATACTGGAATACTCAATCTATAGAATCCAAACAGTCTATACTACTAAGCTACAAGGCTCCTACTCATCTAGACCTACAGAACTACGCAAGATAGCAGGCTACAGACGAGTCTGACTCAATAGCCAAAACTTCCTGAACTACTGGTTCCCAAAACCAAAGATGAATTATACACGTACTCCCTCAGAGGTACGTGAAACACATTGAATCCCAGTTATCCAAACTGGCAATTCACTCTAAATACCAACATTTAACCTTACCAGAACATAGAGAAAATCCAGAACACCCCGGAGCTAGCTTCTTAGTCTTACCAAATTACAATGCTCCTTTAAAGCAGAGAAAACTTTATCCAAAATCACATTCGAAACCAAATTCTTCTGTCTCTTATCCTCCAAACTCTTCGGACGATCCAGGGCTGCCTTCGTCCCTACTGATCAGCTCAATCTTCGCTGATGTCTCTCAAGACAATCTAAACCAAAACAATCAAATAGAAGGATCTTCTCAAGAGCAACCAAAATCAAGAACACAACCTCTACTATCATCTGTAGAAAACAACTTCTCCTTTCCAGAAAAGAAGAACAGATGCATTCCCAAATTAATTCAATCCAAGCTTTCATTTAATGGGCTTTCACATTTATTCGAAGCCAAGCTTCTATAAATTTTAAACTTAAGTTAATTACTTTAATTTATTCCTACATCAACTTAAGTTCACTTCCTTTAAATTTTGATTCTCATCAAAATCAAATTCCATTTAATTCAGTTAGCCTATGTATTTCATTTTAATTCACCTTCACCATTTATCAAAATAATATCCAAGCACATTCTTAACTCATTTATACTTCAAATTAATATGCCACCGAATTTTAGTTCAGTCTGATAATCCAATTTCAATTACAACTTTTGATTTAGTTTTTATTTAAATTAGACTCCATCCACTCAAATTTTATTTGAAATTCAAACCATCACATTTCTCGATCCAACTCTATTTTATTTTTATTTTACAACTTCTCCTCTTATTTAATTTATTATCAAATCTAAGTCTAATTCTCTTGAAAATCCGAATTCATTTCCAACTTCAATATTAACTTACAATCCATTTTATTTAACCGAGTTAAATTTTATTAACATACTCAATCAAGTAATTATTTTGTTAATCAGCTTACTTCCAACTTTCAAATCAATATGCGATTTTATTTCAAAGAATCGCTTCATTTAAATTTCCCGAGTCCAATTTTATTTTATAATTCCAGTTTGAAATCCCCTTTTTACTTTAAAATTTAGGAATGCTAAAATAGCTTTTTATAAAAATATTTCTTATAATTCGATGTCTCAACCAGTCCATCCTTGTTCTCACAGAAATTCAGTCATACGTTGATCAGGCGTAGGATTGAAAATCTATAAGTACTTGGTAAACCCGTTTTCAACACCCAGTGAAAATACTTGGAAAATAATTTTATTGAAATTATCGAAAACAGTTTTTTTTTTTTTTTGAAAATTGAGAAAATATCTTTAGTGAGTATGCTCTGGAAATCATCACCCCCATTCCATGGTCACAGTTATATACCAGGGTTACGTTGCAGTCGCAACAAAAGTCCATGTAACTGCAGGCTCTCCGCGGCACTCTCGATTACGCCATGGAACCCACACAACAGATCACAGTTACATCCAGGGTTACGTTGACGTCGCAGCAAAAGTCCATGTAACTGCAGGCTCTCAGCGGCCCACTGATTTTCGCTGTCGAAATGAAACTTCTCCACTCCTACATAGGTCGCAGTCTACCGAGATAAACTCAAACGCAGACTGTTGGCTCTCAGCGGCACACACGACTTTCGCAATGTTACCATAGGTCGCAGTTACATCCTGGGTTACGTTGCAGTCACAACAAAAGTCCATGTAACTGTTGGCTCTCCGCGGCACACACGACTTACACTATGGTAAACTCAACTCATAATCCTCAGGAACTAGTTTTGTCCGGACTCCTCACAGGATCAACTTTAGAACCCCCCTTGGGGCTCAAGGCAACACCACCCGGTGGCACTCCTGATAAGTCCATTTCAAGGGAGCGCCTTTTTCCCCAGAGCCATCATCAAAATAATTTATACTATATACATACAGTATCTGCAAATCATACACCTAGTATGATATCATACAAAGCTCCTTTACACAAAATCGATTATCCCAAAATCGATAATTCTCAAAATAGGCTTTCCAAAACTCAATATTGATTTTTTTCCAAAAATCAAAAGCCTTTCTCAAAATCCTCATAAGATCCTTTATATATATTCAGATATATATACATAATTTTTTTTTAAAATTTTGGATCCTTACCTTCTTGTATAAAACACCTTTTATACTCCAAACACTTCTCAAAAACCATAGAAATATCCAATTTCCATCTTTATTCATTTCATATTTCTCAAAATATTCTTTCAGTTCAAAAGAACCATTTCATATTCCTTATTCACCTTTACATTAATCCCCATTTGGACTATTACTTCAATCCTTATCTCAGTTGGGTACTTAATCACAAACAGTTTAAATTCCGACCAGTTTAGAAAATAGCTTGAAAATTTTAAAAATAGATAAATAGTTGAAAAATAATTAATAGTTTGCAAAATAGTTGTAGAATAATTGACTAATTGTAAAAGAGTTGGAAAATAGTTAAATAGTTATAGAAATCTTAAATAATTGCAAAATAATTGTAAAATAGAAATTAATTCGTAACTTAGTTGAAAATTAGTAATTAGTGTATAAAACAGTTGTAAAATAGGTAAAGAGTTCCAAAAGTAGTGGCAAAACCAGTATAAAATAGTTTAGGTTTTAAAAAGAAAGTTGTATAGTAAATAGATAAGAAAATAGATTTAAAACTATTTATATTAAAACAATTTATATTGAAAATGGTCTGGAGTCAAAACTGTTCACTTCCCCAACAATCCAATTTAAATTTCCACTCCATTTAAATTAACCCAATCCCAATTTAATTAACTCCAATTTCCATTGGACTTGATTCATTCCCAATTCAAATTGAATTGATTCTCAATTTCCGTCCAAATTCAGATCAAATTCCATTTGATCTTTAAACTTACAACCTTAAGTATAATTTCAGTTTTACACCTTCCATTTATAATCAATTACATTCACATTTACTTTAACTTAGAATTATACATTTTATTTAGCCAATATATTTTTATTATTCCATAAACATTTAATCAAGATTCCAGAGTTTAAACAAATTTCCAAATTTCAATATTACCTTAGAATTCAACTATATCCAAAATTCTTTGGCGAATTCAATTATCCCTTTGAATTTCAAAACCAAACCCATTTCACAAAAAATCCCAATTTAAAACAATTTGGTAGCAAATTCTCTTCTAGAAACTCGAAAATGAATATCGATGATGCTGCAGTCATCACCGACCTTATTTTCCAGTGACCAAAAGAGTTCAATGCTTTTATCTCTCTAAAAACACTTCCATATATTTTTGATTTCAAATCTCCAAATTTCAGACACAAAAATATTTTTCAAATAATACTATTCTTTCTTCAAAACCTTTGGAAACCACTTTCAACCCAAAGGAATTTTAATTTTTCCCAAAATTCCAAACTCCCAATCCATTAAATTCATATTTAAACATTCTCTGGAATTTCATTTCAAATTATAATCTCATTTATTTATGAACTTTATTTCAATTTATAAATTACATTTACAGCCTATATTTCAAGTTCCATTTTGTTATATAAGTTTATTCTTCAACTTGGTTATAAGTTTCAATTTGGTCGTATTTTATTTTACTTCTTAACTTAATTTCAATAATTTAACACCCAATCACCGTAATATTTATTAGAAGGAAATATTGTTTTATATATCAAACTATACTTTTATATAAAACCATTTAAAATCTTTATATAAGAAAATAACAAGTACGCGCTCATATATATACACTCAACTCATTCTAGAGTACTATAGACTCTATTTAATGAGTAATCCCCACCAGAGCCAAGGTTCTCGCTTAACCTTTCAGCTCTGATACCAAATGTAACGACCCGAAATTTTCGAAGCCGAAAAATTCCAGATAGTTATGAAAAAGAAGAAAGAGATAGAAGAAGAACTAATCACCAAAACATCTCACATTCGCAGCGGATAAAATATAATAATAAATAATAATAATTTACAGAAGAATACTATATCTGTCGATTACATTTAATATACATCAGAGTTTCACATATATATACACACACTGAATATATATACAATTATCAAGTCTCAGATTAACAGTAATATATTTACAGTGGAATACTCTATACGATATTGCCGTCCAGCTCGCCTCCTGAGCTCCAGAACGTACCTACCTGAAAAAAACTGTAATACTCGGTCTGACCCGAGCATTACATCAAAGTAATACCCGGGTCAGGCTGGAACCAGCGTGAGTAAACCCAACTAACATGAAATGCAAAGGGTACACAACTCAAATAAACCCGGGTAGCTTATATTAATTTACAATTTTAAAAGTTGCTATAGACATCACTTATTTCACATATCAATTTCTAAGTGCCAGAACTTAGATCATGTGGTCCAATTTACTTAAGTCGTTCCGTTACAACCTATTGTTTCTATGTATCTATCTATAATGAATCGAAGTGGTTTCGGGTATTAACCAATACCCGACTCCGGTCTCTTCGAATACAGTTCATCTTATCACATGTCATACAAGTGAAATGCAATTTAGTTTTAAATAAAAGATGTTCCCTTTTCTAAACAAATCCTTATTCATACATGACCATGTTATCATTGCCCATCTGACACACCATATCACGAACCATTTTATATCAAGGGTATCAATCAATTTAGGACATTTTAAACAATCATTTAATCATACAAATACCAGATAATCAATGACCCCATCTCGAATCATCTAATTAACCACAACTGAATTAAATCAATTACCTTTAAGTCCTTCTTATTAATTGATTACAACCAAATTGATTTTCCATCCCAAAATCATTCATCTCTAATTACATTAAGATTATCATCAATATCTAATTTCTTCCATTAAGAAATTATACTTAACCACATTTTATTAATGATTATCCTTAATTAATTGTATCCATTAATCAACCACAATTACTCATAAACAGTAATTACCCCCTGTAATTACTTAAGTAATTAGCCTCTTACTTAATTATTAAATCCCTTTTTGATTAATTACTCCAAGTAATTAATCCTTAATTACTTCTATTAAGTAATTACCATTTTATTTCTTCCCATTAAGTATGAATTACTTCTCTAGATCTCATGAGGTGTTTATATTTAATCAATCTCCAAGAGATTACCTTTAACTAATTTACAAATTAATTTCAATCGAGTAATCCATCCTTTGATTACCCTTAAAACCGATTAATAAATCTTAATTGCAGATTATTTATTCTTTGACCTTAATTATGGATTAACACAACTTAATTACCAAATAAGTATTCCTTAGTTACCCATTAATTAATCGTTAGTCATTAGTTAATTTAATTACTTAACTACAAATCATCCATAAATTACTTTAAGTAGTTAATTACAAATTTATCTATCAATTAATCATTAATCAATCCAATTCTAATTACAACTAAATTTAATTATTATTAATTACTTTCTAAAATAATTAATTAATATTAATTATTCAATTTAATTAAAATTAATTACTTATTTACATTTTAAAGAAAACCTCCTTTAAACTTTTGACAAGAGTTTCAACATAACTTGTTAAACACTTCTTGAGTTTACCATCCTTAATATTTGTAGAAACCAAATTTACTGAGCTTCATCTTTCTTTTATACTGCAGTTTGAAGAAGATCTCGAGACCTCCCCTGTTAAAACTCGAGTACGACTTCGAGTTTCCTCACCGTTCACCCGAGACATCCCTCATGCGCTCCACTTCCTTCCTCTTCTTCTCACTTTTTTTTTTAGTTAAGTTTTAATTACCATCAGCAGTATTAGAAACCACTCACGTACCCAGAAAACAAAAAAAAACGAAGCAATTCCCCTCTCTGCTCGAGCGGTGACTCACGACGTACCCAACACGAAGTCGCTGCCACCCTCACGCCACCGTGCACGTGCACGGTGCGTCGCCACCATTTCCGCGAACCTCGTCGCCTCCAGCACACCACATATCGACCTCACATACAAAATCCAACCCCAATTCATCACGAAAATTCAAAATCAAGAAAATGCTAGTTTGAACGAACAACAGCTCGAACACGTCCCTAGAAAAACGCCTCGACCACCCAACGTCGACCTCCGTTGACGATGCGACTCCGGCCACACAGTGCCCACATCTTTCTCTACCTGCTTCTAAAATCTTGTGCAACTCGGTTGATCTATGATGACGAAAACAACGAAAATGCAGACCTCATAATACATGAACCCAAAATCCTATTTCTGATTCTACCCCAAAATTCTTACATCAGAAAATTTTTTGAACATTTTTAATGGATTCGAGACCCATCAAGCTAACTTCACCCCAAATTTCATCATCAGAAATTTATTAAATCAACAGTAATTGACTAAAAAGCATTTTGGGTTCTTTAATCAACTACATCTTGAATACTTGCCTAAAACTTATCATGTTTGTTTCAAAAATCATACCTTTGTATGAATATTTAATAAATGAAATCAAATCAACAATTTAAGATATTCAAATTTTACACATTGATTTGCTTTTTACTGTAAACTTGGATTTATAGTAGTTATATTCACTGTCATCCTTAAACAATTTTCGAATTTTGGGTTTTTAGTTTAAACCCCTTATTCAGGTAATATCCTGAGTTTTATATGTTTTTATTAAGAAGAGTATAAATGTTTCTCTACTTCTCTTGGTTCAGAAACCTGATAATAATGAAGAACATCATATAACAAGCTCCCAGAAATCAGCAAACATCACAAAACAACACATTTACAATATATAACAAATATAAGATTTTCATGAACCAAATATCAAGATTTTAATTTTAAAGAAGTATGTTTACTCACTTGATTTAGAACCAGAACAGAGTTCTTAAAACATGCTTGCTATTTTGAAACCAGCTGAAACCCCCTCTGCTTACTTCCCTGGTTGGTCTTGGTTGTATTGATGTTTAAGTTAAATTTGTTTAAGTTGGAAATAGTTCTTACTTCAAATTCTTGGTTTTGGTTTTCGAACTGAAATGAGAAGACAGAGATATATAGAAAGAAAGTATACAGGTGATATAAGTTTGTTTGTACACCCTATCAGAGATATTTCTTGTTGTTTATTTGACTAAGCAGATTTCTATTTCTTTGGTGGCTGATAATTTAGTTTTAGCAGCTGATATGATATACATTGTTGGCTGCATTAAATTTCATTGTCTTGTTGTACTTAAATTGTTTGTACATTCATATATTTATCTTCTTTTGCAAGCTTCTAGCTACATATTTTGTTTCTTGTTTTTTTTTTTTTATAAATGTACATAGATATCTATATCTCAATTTGTACATAACTGTCTATACTTTACTGTTGTCACATTACTTTAAAATATGAATGTATTTCTATTTTAACATGTTAGTAGATTTTAGCTATGTATTTTACTTTATCTTTTATAACTTTTGTTTTATGTCTATTTCTAACTTACATACTTATGTTTAACTCAAATATTTATTTTAACTACAATAAGTATTGTCTTGTATATTTTTTTTTCATATATATTTTTCTTATTTATTTTATTTCTAACATAAACTATCAACTCCTTAAGTCAAAACTTATTTATTTGATCTCAACACTCATTTTATTATTTATTTTAAAGTTTAACTATCTAACATTCAATTTTCTTATTTATTATTTCATTTACTTATGTTAATAACAAAAATGCCCTTAAGTCTATATATTTATATTTATTTTAACAATATATTCGTTTTATATTTAGATGCAATATTGATAAGATTTATCTTATTCAACCATTATTATCCAGATTACAACAAATATATACATTTAAAGCAAATATTAATAAGCAGAACTTACTTCATTTATATGTAAACAAGATAGATTTTATTTTTAAAATCTTTTGAAACTCTTTATTATAAATTCCAATTCAATATTTCTTCCCAATACACTAATATATATATATATATATATTTGTTTTAAAAGTTAGGTTATATTTTAATTAATCACATTAACTATTTATTAAAATAATACTGCCAAGATCCGGGATGTCACATATTTGAAAGAAATCTGCTTTATATCTCAAAATGTAATGTCAGACACGTAACCATACAAGTCTGTTCCGGGCTTGAAGAGAACCTAAGGCACTTTCAAAGAAGTCCTTGCAATCCGGGTATTCACAATCCCGATCGAATTTCTCATCACAAAGGAAATCTCCATACCGTAGCTAATGGTGCAGAGACAATCGATAGGCCATCCTATCGTTTTCACAAATACCCGGTCTTCACCACCGGTCTTCAATGCTATCCATTACGTCGTATCACTATTCGGAATGGGTAATCCGAATAACGAGCGCAATAATTTAAAAATAAGTGTAGCATTCAATTTTCAACCAATTCACAACAAATAGCCATTTAAGGGTCAATATTGATAGTCGGTTATTTAACTATCAATCAATATTCAAAAATAACCCAATTTCAAATAATTTCCCAAATTATTTATTTCCAAAATATCTTTATAAGATAAATTTTCCACACTTCAACCATTTGAAAACAAATTTCAAATCACTTTTCCCCTTTACAACTTTCATTTCAAAATGGTTCATTTAAACCAATTAAATAAATGCTTACCGATTTACTTTAAATTTACGACCAAATTCGTAAATTTATTTCCACACTTTTAAAAATAAATCAATGTTCATTTTTAAAACAAATTTCCCTTATAAATTTCCATTGTGAATTTACATTTCCAAATATTCACTTTTTATACGATTTTTCAAATCGATTTCAATTTTTCGCTTTCACTTTATCTTTAAAAGATATAATCTCAAAACATTCACTTCATATTGGAAAACATTTCCATACTTATTTAATAATAAGTAATTCACCGATCTATTTATTTTCAATATTTGGAAAATATTCAGTATGCTTAAATCAGAATTAAGTATATATTTTATTCTTTAAGGAAAACTTCTCTTAAACACATTTATTTGAGTCAAAACGAATGTTGTGTAAAACATCGTTACGACAACCCAAAATCACTAGTATAGGGATTCGAAATTAAGATAGATATATAAACCCCAATACTATACAAAACTTTTCCTTTCGAAAATCATTACTATATCAATAGTGTTATAGTCCACTATTTCCTTTTATTTCTCAAAACGTCTATTTCAACAATGAATGTTGAAATCTATGGTTTCGATACTTAATACATTTTAAAACATTTTTGAATCGTTTTTATTCTGTTTAAAATATCACTTTCCCAAAACATTTCTTTAATATATTATTCACCATCAAAAATCGTGAATATACTTTGTTAACCAAATCAATTTCTACATATTTTATTTAAAGGATTGTCCACTGTCCCAAAATCGTGGATATTTCTCCTTTAATAAGCTATAATAATTAAACTTACTAAAATAAGTCGATTTCGGATTTATAAAACAACATTTATAAATTCCATTTATACTTTATAACAACTTCAACTTATAAAAATCACTTTATTAACAAATTCTATCCATATTCCATTTACACGCCAAAACCCAATTTATAAGTCAATTACTTATAAATCTTTTATTTTACAAAAATCTATTTATTTTATAACTTCACAATTTATAAATCTATAGATTTCATCCACGTATGAAATCCATTTATACTTCATTTTAATATTTATAAAAACTCGTTTTATAATTCCAATATTTTAATTTATAAATATCAATTTTATAAATCTTTTATAATAATTCAAAAATCCCAATTTAAACCATTTTATAAATTAATGAACTATTTATTTCAAAAATCATATTTCGGTTATATTTCATAAAAATCATAATTTTTATAACATAAAAATTTCAACGTTTATTTATTTAAAATGAATCAGTTCCAAAATTAAATTTTATTCTGAATTCTCAACTTAATTTTCAAAAATCAAATTTTATTTATTTTCGGCATCTAACGATACCAAAAATATACTCGGCTAAATTTTAGCCTTTAACGATTTCAATCACAAAGATAATCATGCAGATTATAAATAGATCAACGCACAACATTGAAAACAATTCAATCATTGAGGAATCCAGTTGGATCCCTCCAACCTGTTTCCTTGCATCCACAGATGTTAGCACAATACCAATTCTGCTCCAAGACGGAATATCGTGGTATATGGGATTTATAAAATATTATCCGCTATTATGCAGCGCAATAGGGTCTCGCCCGCTATATAATGCAGGAAATCAACTCCAAGTACACATATAATACCAATTCCATATCAAGTTGGAATTATCACGGTATATGTGTTTAATAAATAACATACGATTAATATACGGCGTATAGGGTCTATTTCAATGCAACAGATAATAACTATCATCCAATCACACAATCAAGCAATTTTAAATCTAACTATTTAAAATTTAAATCGAAAGAAATTCGATTGAGTGAGAAGTTCTCACCTTGAGTTTCCGATAACATTTGTAGCGTTTTGTTTCGAATAAAATTAAACGTGCGTTTAATTTTACTCGAAATTATCACTAGCTTCAAACGACTCCAAACCAGCTCCATTGCATAGCGCTCGACAAAACGTAGCCAACGCAATTCGTTTCGTGCGATTCCGACCTCGTATGAAAGAGATATTGATTTTTAAATTACATGAATTATAATATAATTAAATTACAATTTTCTTTTTTTAATTTTAACCTAAAATCCATCCTGGCCGTAGATTTTCGAACCCTAGAATCAAGGCCGCCTTCTTTATCTTCTCCAACACCAGGAAATTACGCACGCACGTTACCCAAACGTCGCCGCACCTCTTTGAATTAATGCGACTAAATGGAGCACCACCACCTCGATCAACCACCTCCATTCGAAGCGCCATCGCTCGTGCTACCTTCGACCACAACCAGGTGGAGCTCGGCCTCGCCTTTAGCTCGAAAATTGAGCATGAACCGGTGATGAATGCGGCCCCTTAGCAGCCTCCTCGTTGCTCTAATCAAGATCATAACCGTATGGATCTCAAGATCTCACCAAGCTCTATCTGTTTGTAGCTGAGAGATTTTCGTAAAAGTGGATGGATTGAAAGAAAATAGAGGAAGAAGGATAAAAATTTTCGGCCATTGATTTTTGTAGGAGGCGGCTAAGGGCCGAAATCCTAGGGTTTGAGTTGTTTTGCAAAAGTGAAATAAACCAAGTCCTTTTATAGAAATTTCTCAAAATACTATTCATCCAAAAAAATTCGAACTCCAAATCTCGCACGGTGACCAGCATTTCTAGGGTTTACTCCGCGTTCCGGACACAATGGAATAGGTATCGAGAGCCAATTCGATCATCTGTGCGAGTTACGGCAATAAACGATCAAATTTAAATTAAATCGATTAAACCAAATTTCTATGTGTTTTGGCTTGCCCGGACAAACCGTAAATCCGATTGACACAAAATTTAAAACCATACAATAATATAACATTACGGATCCGATGAAATAGGTTTTGTCAAAATCCGAGACTGTTTGAAAAATGACTAATTTCACTAGTCGATTAAATATTAAAATATTCAATTTTCACAAATTAACTTTTAATTCAATTTTCAAAGTTCACAAACATTGTTCTAACTCCAATATGATTTAATATAACTTTATAAATCATTTTTATACACATTAAACCCAAATTCCAAATTTTCTGTAATTTCAAATATTAAGTTATCGATTTAATTATTCAATCAAATTTAGATATTCAAAATAAAACTTATTCGACTTACAAATTTCACTTGTTGATATTTAAAAATCAATTAAATATCTGAATTTCAAATGATAGAAAGTCTGGGTCGTTACAGTTTTAATGCAATATCAATCAATTGCAGTAATAAAGGTAAATAAGGATTAAAATCAATGTTGTATTTAATGGTGAAATTACATGTCATTTAATTGTAATCGGTTTTAATATAGAATATGAAATCAATTATTTTGTATGTAAATTTATTAACCTTGGCTGTAAACAATAAGTTTACAAATGGGTTTAAATTACTAAGTTGTAACAATTGATTTATTCTCATCTTATTATTTAATCCATTTGAAATTAATTTGAAAATCAATTATTGAAATTTAATGTAATTGAAATATTGCTGTTAATAAAAGAAAAGGCGTTAATTGTGGAGTAATGAGTGTAATAAATGAAAACTCGTGTTAATAAATTTCATAAGAGAATTGTTGATTTAATAATAAGAATTTGATTGAAATTAAAATTATAATAAATTGAGATTTTATTACTGTTGTAATTTAACGTTGAAATTAATTTAACGTTTAGATCTCGAAATTAACATGGAAATTTTAATTTTCAAAAGATTATTAATTTCAGTTTAATCAGAATGATGAAAATTGTTAACTTTTAAAATTTGAATTTAAAAGTGATTAAATTGATTTTAAAATAATAATTCATTTAAGTAATGTGTAAAATTAGTCCTTTTGGACACTGTCTCGGATTTCAATGAAACCAGTTTCATCGAATCCATAGTAGTGAATTATTGTAGCATTTCAAGTTTAGTAACGATCAATCTTATCGTTTGATCGTGCATGCTCGAAACGCGTAGAAATCAATTAATAAAATTTAAATGAATATAATTTGATTTCAAAAGCTAGCTTCTATATACAACAAAAGTAGGGTTTGAAACTAGTTTCATTGAGTTTAAAAATGTTGAAAACTGTATTTCGATATATTGGATGACCTATTTTCGTTTCAGGAACGAAACAGGCTTTTTGGGTCTTTCTTATCATTTCGATCCAAATCGATCTTTCCATCCATTCCTATTTCATCTCTATGTATTAACAGGCCATTACAAACCCTAGTAGTCTTTTATTCTAATTCAAGTATGTATAATTTCTATCTCATTTGTTCTTTCTTAAAGGCGGACATCTCAAACCCTAATTACAATTTCAAATCAAATCAAAAAATCCAAACTGATCAAACCCTATCGTATAATATATCATCATGAAGCATCCAACGAACGTAATTTGTATCTGCATTCTTTTTTCGATTGGAGACTCCATCTATCCAGGATCTGGCGATCTTTCTCAACCGTCCGTGTTAGGGTTCCGCGATCAACGGTGGATCATCAACCAATCGACAATCGGAAGGCACGATACTGTATAGGACGTCGAGCAGAGTTCATCTACGGCCACTGGTCACCTTGGAAGCGCACGAATTCAATACGAATGATGAACATATGACGGCGGGGGGGCGGGGGGGGGGGGGGGGGGCTCTCTACTGAGCCGGACGTGGCCGCGCATGGCGGAGGAGAGCGGCTGTAACGACCCGCAAATTTATCACTTTAATAAATTGAATTTATTTTTAATAAAAGGTTTATAATACAAATAATATTATTTTAAGTGATAATAATTAATGATAAACTTATTTTGAACAAATATTTTCATGAATATTTTCCTCGGCATTTATCGATTAGTGGCATCATATTTAAATATAGGGTTATTTAAACTAAATTAAGATTTAATGATTAAATAATTATTATATTATTCAATAATGATTTTGAAAATGTTATAATTAATTTTAAATAGTTATAAAGTGATACTGAATCATTTATAATTGTTTTATAAAGAGATATATTTGATTTGAAAATATAAGGAAAAATTGATATCGCTTTATCGGTATAATAGTGATTTTTGTAAATAATTGTTAATATAGATTTATATGGTTTATAAATGAAATGTGATCGTTTTAATTCATTTAAAATGATAAGAAATTTATTTTGAAATTTTGTTTACAAATATAAGTATGTTAAAGCATAAGTGAAAATATGACTGGGAATCGGTTCTCTGATCGGCAACGGTTTATCGAATGGAAGTTGTTTTTAATCAATGCAACATTATTTATATATCATGTTCACATATGTAACATTCAAATTCATCCACTAACATGCACATGAACATATGTATACATACAAATACACTGATACATTTAAAAATACATACACAAGACAAAAATCTAAGATATTGTAAGTAAAGCTTCCTCCTTAAGCTAAAACTAGTCAATATATGCATATGTGAGTGGATGGAAATGATGTGAACATAAGGGAGAAGTCATTTCCATGTGTAATGAAAGGGGCAGTGTAGTGGAGAAACTTGGAAAAATTGGAGTTTACATATCTTCTTTTACATACTTCTTTTTTCCTATAAAGACCATACCCTCTTCTCTCTTTTTCCATTCATCTTCTTCTTCATATTTCTCAAGCTTTTGATTCCTCTTTAATATCTTCAAACTAAAAGAAATAATTTCAAAAATTATCTCAAAAAAAAATGAAATAAAAAACTATAGTCATATGTAAAACACCTCAAAAACGATCCAAAATCTCTTCATTTCCCTTTATTCTTCACCAACCCCTCTTCATTCCACCCTAGGCCAAGCCTAACCAAAGCCACACCCTAGGTTGTGCCCTACTTGGCTTCCATCAAGCTTTGTCGAGACATTTAGGAGCTAAAATTCGAAGGATAGTGAGCTTTGGAACTCGAATAGCAGAGTTATAGCAATTTTTTATGAATCATTGGAAATCTAAGGTGAGAACTCCTAATTTATTTTAGTATATGTTGGATGATGATATTATATTGCAAATGGATGTTTAATATTCTTGGATTATCAAGTTTGGTTATTTTCATATGAACGTTGAATATATATGCAAGTCACAAATATACACGTCGATAAGCACAAAGTAAATCATGTTCCTTGTATTAATGAAATGGCGTATATAGAAGTGCTAAACCTCTTATAAATGGTTTAAAATGTATTTGAAATGCTTTATAAACATTCAAAAGTGTTTTGGTGAAGTTTGGAAAAAAGTACAAAAGTCAGTCAAAAATAAAAGCGTCGTGTAACGGTAATTCGCGATTTCGCGCTATAAAAACTCAAACTACTGTAACAAGTGGAATATAGCTTAGAATTCTTCGAGATAAGAATTTTCTGAACTATTATATCCATAGTTTTCCATTCAAAGAAGAAATCGAGATTCTGATAAGTTGATTTTGAAATATGAGTAATACAAGTTTTGGAAAAATCCTGTGCAGTTCGGAATACAAAACTGGATTCTTTGGAAATAATGTTTTAAAATTGTTCAAAAATGTAAAATAAATCTTATAAATGTTTTAAAATGGTCTAAAAGAGATTTGAGAAATAAAAGTGAAGTTTCAAATAATAAAATGTTTTTTTATCAGTATAGGTTGAAACGGCACTTTCCGCAGCACTTTTTATAACTTTTTAATAATAATGTTTACCTTAACAAATATTTTGTAAATGTTTTCAAATGATTTATAAAGTGTTTTAAAGATAATTTAAAGAAGTTTTGGAATGATTATAGATTTAGAGTCGATTATATAACTTGACCGCCTTATGGTGTTAGAGAGATAGTGTCTAGGTTTGGGTTTGGAAAACCAGTTTCTTACTCTCTCTAGCTATCCGGACTGGCCTGATGGAGGGAATGGTGAATTTACTTTGCTCGAATCAATATTTTCCTAAATGAAAAATGAAACGATTTCGAGTTGATCCCTAGTAAAAAGACGTCTAATAGTTATTAAAGGATTTTATAAGGGAGGTTTGATAATTTCGTATATACTTGAAAGAATGTTTTTAGAAATATATATCTTCGAGAGGATTTTTGATAAAAGAACTTAATAAATTAAAGAATGATTCCTTATTCACTTGACCTCTTTTATCAATGATTGGTTTGGAGAAATCGGGGTTAGATTTAGGGAAATCCCTATTCGAAAAACTCTTCGAGCCAATGTATGCTTATGAAAAATAAAGATCTGATAAACAAAATGAAGGATGAAGAACGGGGATTTTCTGGATGAATGGACTGCTTGTTGATAATTCTAGTTAGCTCTCAAATACTAAAGTAGCAATGGTCTTTTTATTTGTTAAATTCTTTGGGCTGCAAGGACTTCTCGCTACTAATCCTAGGGTTAATTCCCAATAGAATGTGGTAGGAGAGTGCCTTCGGTTTCGTTCAATCGCAGAATGAACGTTTATGGATGGATGTTTTACATTGCATTCTTAAGATTTACGATGTTGACTTTCATAAATGTACATATGTTTGGTGGTGGAGAAGGCAACATCTCTTAGCTTAACACCCTTTTCTAAGACGTACGAGCTCGAAGGTTGTATGTTTCGGGAAGTAGACAAGTGACTGATGGAATGGCAGTGTGGCATTCATAAGAAGAAGATGGGCTACATGAAAAGGTAATAGTTACCTCCGGCCTCACACCTAGAAATGACCAAAATAGGGTTGGATGCAGCAAGGCTATGTGATTCGCAACCATTAGGGTATGATCATCCCCTTTTAGATATATTTCTTCCCTCTATGACGTTCGGGATGTAAATTATTATGAATGTATGTTAGACGTCTCGATTAGGTCAGTAATGACTGGGGATGATATATTCGGTACTATCTAAGGAAAGGTAGGCTGGTCTTGTATTGATAGAGGACCATATGTTGGGCCTCAGTACATTCCTCTAGAGATGTACTGTTGGAAGGTGGTCCCTTCACTAGTTATTTGTATGGAACGATTCTCTAATAAGTGCATGCCACTGTGTTTGTAGAGCCTAGTATGCTGGAATTTAATAATGTTAATAATTTCGACAAAGATTGATAAGTTTATTTGCAAAGGTTTTCAAAGATACATCATTAAAAATACTATCAAGCATTTTGACGTAAAATGTTTTGGTTATCATAGGTAAAAACTCGTTCCATGTTTATGCGCGGCGTGGTCTTATGAGAGACCTTTTTGTTTTCAAAACACGTATTTTGAGTTCTCGTACCAGTTACATGACTAACCTGGAGTTTATTTTTGTTTTCCCTTTAAACTTTAGGTGCCCTATTTTCCGGGTAGCCAAGTAATCAGGATTCTATCTAGAGCATTTTGGGAGGAGCACGCTGGAGGAGATTTTTGGAGCATGAAGCTGGAGCACCCGATGGGGATATCTGTCTATCTATTTTTTCCGCTATGTATAAGTGAGTAATGCCAGCAAGTGTGGGAGCAGGCGGTTATAGCAGTTCTTGGTTGGGTTTGTGCATGCAAACTCTAATGTACCCAGATAATGGAAATTGTGTGTATTATTTACCTACTTAACATAATGTGAGAATTTATGGCTCTATCTTTTACTTTATCCCTGAAAATATGCCTCCGCGACACTTGGATTTAAGGCATGTAAATACCGTGGATGTATTAGTGTCAATTTCTGAGAGCCGAGGAGACAGCTCTTCAAAGCGGCAGGCCGAGGGGGAGGCGGCAGCAACGTCTCATCTGGGTGATGACGCTTGGATCGGCGGTGGTAGGCTGCTGAAGGTCAGCGGCTGATGCTTGGAGCATGAGCGTACGATGTTAGATTTTGGGGAAAAGGATGGTAATTACTGATTCGCCTCTCATTTTAATTTTTAATTTAAATTTAAATTTAAAACTTCTAACGTTAGTAACTTTTGCATACGAACTCGGATTCGCATGCAGTTTCTTCTGTTGGGTTTGTATCGAAATTCCGGACAATATAAAACTAGTTTGGTAGAATTTGAAGACTGTTCAAATTTTAGGCTTTTATTGGATTTTTAATCGGCTATAAATCAAAGGTGGGTGATTTAACTCACTCACGCAATGCTAAAACTTCTTATGTTAGTTGAATTAAATTTATGAAGTGATAAAAAATTGTTGATTATTGTTTGGTAATTTTAACTATCATTTAAATTGAATTTATATTGAATTAAATTGACATTTAAATTAATATTGAAATTGAATTTCTAATTAAATACATGATATTGATAACCAGTAAATGTTGTGAATTATTGGCTGATTTTGATGTTGATTGTGATGGATATTTATTCGTTGACATTATGGATGATTGGATGTTTATTTATTTTAATATATCGTTGTTTCTATATATATTAAGCGACAGCATATAAACTGTTATTTAATTATTTCGAATAGAAAAAGAAATAGGTTGAAATGAAATATATACTGATGACACCTTAATTTGGATTGAAATAATATATATATATATATATATATATATATATATATATATATCCCTATAGTTAAAGTAGAAATAACTAATCACTTGGCCAAAGGGTAGAAATTTATATACGAACACCGAATTGGCTAAATTAAATAGTTTTAGAATCTAGAATTTGGATTTTGGTAAAAGGATATTGTTTTAAAGGAAATAAATTATGGATTTATACGGATTGAATTATTTCTATTTCAAGCTTTGAAATGTTGGAATCGAAATTGGTTAAAAGGAATTTTTTTACCAAGATAAAATTGAAATGTGTAGTTATAATCGATATATGACTTTAATTTTGAAATATGATTTTTTTTTACGTTTGAACCTTAAATTGAACAATGAAGTTTAAATGGATTTAAGGGGTTTGAATCAATAAATTGAAATTGGACTAGATATAGATATGAATTGAAATGGTTTAAAATAAGAATTGTATTGGAAATTTAAATCATAGAATTGGATTGTTGAATCGAATTTGAAATTAAAAATGAATGTTTCAAAAATTGAAGTTATATCGAATTAAAATCAAGTTGATTTGAAACTAAACTGAAATTGATTCAATTGAATTGAAAGATCGATAATTTAGCTTTGTTAACTTGAAATTTTGATATGGGTCCAGGTTGTTGAAATTATCTAATATTCAAATTATTTAGATTTTCCAAAACTGTTTCACTATATAAAACATTTTCAATACTCAAACCATTTTTTATTAAACTGTTTTAAATATCTAAACTATATAAACTATTTTAAACTATTTATGACGATTCAAACTATTTTCTAGAATTTCAAACTGTGCAAAGTTGGAATGTTATATTTAAATGTTGATTTAAATGCAAATGTGGTTAAATGAAGTTATAACCTAAGTTAGAATTTGAAATGATATTTTCAAATGGAATTGACAAATTTTGAGTAAATATGATGATTATCAAATGAAGGATATTGAAGTGAATATGATATTTTGATATCAAATATGAATCGACTTCGAAATGTAAAAGAACCAACCAGTGTGAAAAATGACATTAAGTTGTTAAAGATACCGAGGACCCTTATTGGCATGCTCTCTGTCAATATTGGAACCACTTTAACAATTATGTAGACGGCGGATGATATTTAGAATGTAAAGTTTGAATTGGAGGTGTTTGCTGGATTTGAAGAAAGAGAACGATGATGGATGACCCTGTAGCGATCCGCGGTTCCGTACCCCTTGAGTTGATAATAATTCTTCCTCGTTCAACCTAAAGTGTACGAAAGAGCGAATAACTAAGGAAAAAGAAGAAAGAGGTAGAAGAAGAAAATAGAAAGACAACATCAGAATCTCACAATCGCAATGGAACAAAATATAATATAATAACAGCTTTTAAGTACAAAGAAATAAATACTATTATATATACATACCATTATCAGAGTACAACAATCATCCATCACTTTGGACAGCTTATTATCTGTCCTTACACAGTGGAAATAGTAATTCAAGTACGAAGATACGTCTCTGCCATCCCGCTTGCCTCCTGAGCTCCACAGCATATTATCCTGAATCTGCTAAACTCGGTTTGACCCGTGCATCATAATAAAACGACACCCGAGTCAGTCTGGAAAACCAGCGTGAGAAAATCATATTCGATTGGATTATTATACGTCTGAAAATTCTTTGAAAACAAAGGTATCTCGTAAGATCACTCCACAAATAAATATGTCGGGTTTTTACCTAACGATAACCAAAACATTTTTATCAAATTCGTCTGATAGTATAATAGTGCCTATAGAATGTAAAATAGAATCTAGCTGAAATGCTTGCATCTCACGTTCCAGCATAGTTGGGCACAATCAAAACCGTACAGGCGCTTATTGTAGATTGGATTTCATACAATGGCAGGGCGAGTGGGGCACCACCCGTCAGAGTACCTGGCCTAGATCAGAGTACCGAGGACCACTCTCGATCTCCTACAACACAAGACCAGAGCTATCCCTTACTGAATAGTCCAAATAAGATCACCTTGCAGTTGGAATCAGCAACCGTCCATACAGCCGAATAAAAAGCGACATCAAGGCATGGGAAATCTTACCCTACTTGGGTGCTAACCACTTAGCCTTGCTGCACCTGCCCTGCTTTAGCCATTCCCTGTTGATGAGTCTTGAGGCTATGCGTTACCTTTATAGAACTCATCGTCCTCTTGACGATGTTCTGATAGCATTCATCCATTCAAGTTGCCCTAGGTCTGGACAAACCGAATCACCATCTTCATTATCTTCATGGTCTTCATTCGTAAACGTTTCAAATTGGATCGAAGTGGCGTTCGGATAATTGAATCCAATCCCGGTCTCTTCAAAACGATCAGCGCATTAGCCAATATTGATAGTCGGTTATTTAACTATCAAGTAATATTCATAAGCAACCATCAGACCCTAAATAATTTCATAAATTATTTATCTCAAAAATATCTTCACAAGATATTATTTCCATACTTAAACACTTTGAAAATAGTTTTCAAATCTCTTTTTATTCTTAAGGAACAAATTTCAACCTTTGCCCAATGCTTAGAATATTTTTCCCACTTCATTTTATATTCAACACTTAGAAAATATTTATCTTATTTCCTTTTTCTTTCTCAAAGCCATTTACGATTACATTTGTAAATTCCCAACCCAATTCACCTGAATTCTATAAACTCTAGAATTCCTTAATTAAATTTCTTTGATATTTTCAAATCCATTTACGCTTGTTTAAAATTCCAGTTTCACTTCTACTTCCTTTGTGACTTTTATTTCACCTTCTGCGGTTTACTTAACTTATGCTTGGAATTTATTTAAGTTTTCATAATGCCTGTATAAGAATCTTTCCTCTAAAGTCTTATCCGTTTTTATTAAACTTCGCTTCCCATCTCGACTGGATTTTATAATTGAATTTACAAAGCTGATTATAAAATTAGAACTCGTTTCAATAAATATTTAGTATTATAATAACTAACCTTTGGAATATCCTAAATTCAAATAATAGTTTAAAAATTATATAGTATAGTAGATTTTAAAAATTCCTTTTAAACAATTTCAATTTACTCAACAAAAGTCTATTTTTAGAAAATCCAATATTCGCCAAATTTGATTCATAGATTCCTCTTAATTCGTATCCCACCGGCTATATCCAAATTTAGTCACAATTTCTCTTATTTGAAATATATTCCAATGTTTCAAAACAATTTCCATTTTCTGATATAAGTTCACGCCATTGACTTATATTTCTCACATATCCACTAATATCATTCCCTCTTATTCACAACGCCGTTTATAAATTTAATAAACTTCTTTGAGCTTTTCTTCTATTTATGAAAACAAATTATATTTATAAATCTATATTATAATTTATCCCTTAGTAAAATTCCATTTTTATTCATATCTATTTATCGATTTCAATATCTCTTTATGCCCTTAATATATAATTTTAATTTCAAACTTTACTTAAACCAGATTACAAATACTTAAGTATAACCCCAGTTCGTTCATATATTTTTATTCTACTTAATCCCTTTAGAATAAATCAAATTTTCATTATAAGTAATTTCTTTCAAATCTCATTTTTAATTCCTTCAATTTAATTATTTATGGTACTTAAAATGCCTATTTTAAATTCCCATGTCATTTAACAATAAATAATTCAATTCACCCACTAACCATATCAATATATCTGACATAACGTATATCAACATACATATATATGGACAATAAATATTTTTAACGAATCCTATTAGATCCCTCCAACATGTTTTCCCTGCATCCACAAATGTTAATCTACAAATGAAATACCAATCCCACTTCGAGGGGGATATCGTGGTATATAGGGTCATCCGCTATTACGCGGGGCGCATAGGGTCTCATCCTCTATATAATGCGGGAATATCAATCACTCCAACACTAATATATATACAACTATATATATAAGATACAACAAATAAATTATAAATTTATCAACCAAGAAGGCGTTCAATAATTTAAATTTCAAATTTAAGTTTTAATAAGGTAATCCGAATGAGTGAGAAAATCTCACCTTTATTTTTATTTTGCAATCCACTTAAATCTCGTCTCGGTTTCTCGATTTTTGACCTTGTACAAACAATGTACGGTTTGTTAATATTCGAAAAAAATCTGACAATCAATTGCCATTTTATAATTTAATTAACTAATAATTTATTTTAAACTAATAATTTTCCTTTAGTAATTTCTTAGTAACTAAAATAAATTAATAAGTTAATTTAACAAGTTAATCAATAAATCAATTATTTTAAAATAAACTAGTAGATCTAAAATGTGTATATGTATATTTATTTTATTTTTTTCTTTTTCTTTAAAACTACATATACTAAAACAACCTATATACATTTTAAAAATCTAATTTTTATATACACTCTACAACATTTTCAAATTCCCATACTTCCCAAAATCTTATATATATATATATATATACACACACACACACACACACACTATTTTAAATTAAATATGTATATGGATATATATATACTTATTAAATTAAAAATAGAATTAATTTACACCTTACTGTAGACTTTTTTCTTTATCTTTACTGTTATATATTTTTCGCTTTACTATAAACTTACATATATATATATATATATATATATATATATTATTAAAACTGCTATATATCTAACTGTAAATATCTTTTTCTTTTTTAAAAAAAAACTTACCTTATACATATATTTGAAAAATAAAAGAATGGTTTTGAGATTTCTTTCTCTGCCTATATATTATAATTTCCAATCTATGTGTGTGTGTGCGTGTATTTTTAAATTAAATCAAAAATCAAAAACCGATATACCTTACTACCATCGAGA
The DNA here is from genome assembly GCA_030765085.1 of Allium cepa. Taxonomy (NCBI): domain Eukaryota; kingdom Viridiplantae; phylum Streptophyta; class Magnoliopsida; order Asparagales; family Amaryllidaceae; genus Allium; species Allium cepa. The sequence continues at coordinate 903,165,892 of CM060931.1, read as the reverse complement.
AAAACATCAGACACGAACTTCTCTGCTTTGAACCAGAACCGGCCTCCATTAATCCACAGCTTCGACCTCGGCCATCCCCTTGCGACCTCCATTCGCGACCGCCCCGACTTCATTGCTCCTCGCACTCGTCTAGACCATCTCGACCTTGTCGACAACCGAGCGCCATCATGTCGAGAGGCGCAGCCCCAATCCTGAATCCCAACTCGTCGCCGTCCCTGTTGAGCTATTGCGCCTGAGTGCCACAATACTCTCCTAGGTCGCCTCCTCCTGACGATATGTCCCCCTCAAATCGATTTCAATCGATTTGATTTGAATCCACCGATGATGGCGAGCACGATTATGTCGTTGAAAAGTGTATACTTGAATTGCTTTGATTTCTATTTGAATTGTGCTTTGAATGAATTTTGTTTGTTATTTTGCTCAGGTTATCGAATGAGGGAAATGATAATTTAACTTTCGAACCTGGAAGAGCAAGAATTGAGGAGCGTGGTTATATTATATATATTTTTGCACAAGAGACGAAAATTTTCGGCCATCGTTTCTTTGTTTTGATTTTTGGTTTCGGTTTGAACTTATGAAGATGGAAGGGGATGGACGTGATATAAAGAAAGGAAAAGATGTCTTGCGTGAAGAAATTGCTTTCCGTGTAGGAGTCGATGAACAGTGATTTGAGGGGGAAATGAAAAAGTGCAGATGGGAGATATATTGACCAGTCAACAAAGTGTATTATTTTTAAATTTAAATCATCTTGAATTCGCAGCTAAAATCTTGACATTCTATCGAGGCGTGCCGCTAGACGTTTATAATGTTGTACCCCTATTCCAAACTTAGTGGAAAAGGTTTTGAATCCTAATTCGATCGTATGGAGAAGATAGCTTTTGGGATCTCATTTATTATATTAGATTTCAGTATAGATTTCAACGCGTTTACAAGCCGTACAACCACACGATAACTCCGGAAGCTACGAAATTTGAAATCTAATAATAATACACTATTACGGATTCAATCAAACTAGTTTCGTCGAATTCCGAGACTGTGCCTCGGAAGGCTATTTTTAAATGTCAATTTACACAATATATTAAAACTGAACAGATCACTTCCAAAGTCAATTTTCAAAAGTCTATTGTCTTCGGTATTATTAATATAGATTTTACAAGCATGCAAATTATTTTTAACAAGCTTAAAAATTCAAGATACAATAATTTACTCAAATTCCAATTATTAAATTCAATAATTTAATTACCCAATGCATAGTTATATTTGAAATTCAAGTTAAAAACCAACACCTGAATAGTTAAAATAAATTAAATATTCCAATTTCAAATACCAAAAATTATGGATCATAACATTCCTCCCTCCTTAAAAGAATTTCGTCCCCGAAATTACTAAGGTAGAAGAATGCTCCAAACCAATTAACTTATTAAAACCCACTTAGTGAAAATTTATTATTCACTTTTCTAATCCTTTAGTTCCGACCAAACCCAATTAGTCTTCAACTTCAATTCCAAAATCCTTTAACTTCCGCCCAAAACAATTTGTTTTCATCCTCTAGTTCAAATCCATTACCATTACAATTTGAAAATCAACTTTTCGTTAAAAGAAATTTCCAAAAAAATTTCAAAAATTTTCTAACTCCTAAAATTTTTAGCTGAGTCTCCTTTGTACTGAGGTGCTTTTGCAATTTGACAAGAGAGATAAATATATACATCGACCCATATGGTCAGAAAACAAAATAAACAACAATATTTCATATTTCCTATCTTTTATTGTGTAGGCGTAACTTTATCTAGCATTTTTAAGCAAGCGGCTTATTTATTTAGCAACTAGCGCGACCAAAATCCAGCCAAACGGCCTCCCGGTACCTTGACTTACTCAATTTAAACACATAAGTACTAAATATATGAAATTCACAACCATTTCACTTAATTGGATAACTAAACACATGGATTCTATAAGCAATGCACATTAAGCAGTATTCACAAGCAATTATAAGACCCCGACTCGAATTTTAATTGCTTCCACCAAGTCACGTATCATTTTCATTTAGTTTGAATGGGTTATGATTCACTTGCTTACATTCAATTCATTTTCAAACTAAACGAACCCATATTCATTCCAATTGATTTCAAAAATTAATTTTATTTGTTTCTATCGATTCAAAGAATTTTATTTGCTTCTGCTTATGTTGAACAACCAACTTTTCCTGTGCAGTTCGACGATATTCACTTAATAGAATATCCATTTTAGTTTGTAACTATTTCAAATTAATTCCAACCCATTTTACATTTAATTCTATTCTATTTCAGTTTTTTTCACAAACCATTTGCATTACATTTTATACCAGTATTTGTTTTATCCAAAACCATTTTATTAAGCTCGAAAACATTTCATATTACTATAACCATTTCACATCTTTACTTAGGCCGAGCTTCCATTCACATATTTACTTAAGTTAATTTATTTACTTCTAGTTATTTTGCCTCATAATTTAAGTTTATTTTTCTAATAACCAAATTCCAATTTATATCTTTGATTTGATCTTTATTCAGTCAAATTTCATCCATTTACCAATTAATTCAACTAATCCATTTATTCAATCCATTTTTAAATTTTAATTTCCATTCTCAATTCATCCCGAATTTATTTTATTAATTACAAGCCGTTTTCAATTTGTTTCTACTTGTCTAGATTTTATTTGCAATTCAAACCATTACTATTATAATCCCATTTCATTTCGATTGACAATACTCCAAATTTATATTTAATTTACTTATAATTCAAGTCGAATTTTATTTATAACTCAAGTTTGACTTCAAAAATTCATTTTTAACTCACAATTCAAGTTTTATTTGCCAAATTTAAATCCCATTAACATATTCAATTACCTAATTTTTCCCAAATTAGTTCACTTCCAACATACAATTCAATATTTGATTTTTATCTTCAAAAATCACTTTAACTAGTTTTTCTTGGGCTCAACCCATTTTATAATTCAAGTTTGGACTTTCTTTTATTTTCCAAATTACCAAACAAAATTATTTTGGTCTTTATTACACTTTTTAAATTCTTATAAGTCACCTCTTATATTTTCCATGCTTCCATCCATTTTAAGCTCAAGTATACTCACATTTTATGAGATCTTTATTTATATCCCAAGCATATTTTTATTTTTACATTTTCAATTCTTTGATAACCTATCGAAGCTTATTTATTCCAATTAGATCTTCATTTAACTTATCTCCATTTAAATCCAACATCATATCATTCTTTTAATTTCATTTAAATTAAAATTTAACCCAACTGATTTTTTTATTTCAATTCAATTCTTATTTCTCAAATCCAACTTTAATTTCTATTCTTCCAATTCGATCACATCCAAAATTTAATTTACTTCACCAATTTATTTTATACAAATCACCATCAATTAAATCTCAACAATTTAATTTCTTCACTCAGTCTAAGTTAAATTTTATTTTAATCTCCTCATTTCAAATTTTAATCTCAAAATCCAGATCTCATACTTTGCCTTCTTATTTCAAAAATCATTTCAATTTATAATCTTATAACTTTTTCCCTGCTGATTTTTAAATTATTTAAATAAGGATTCCAGAAATTATAATTTTTTTTCAAACTCCTCGAAATTGATACTTCCAGCTTCCAGTTTAAATCCAATTTTAATTATAATCCATTTATACAATTTATACTTACATAAATTCTCATGTTAGTTATGTAAATTATTTTAAAATTTATAATCTTGTTTGACTATAATATTATCATCCAAACACTTCCATCATATACGATAATTTCAAAAAAAAAATTATTTCTTTTATATCAAAATATATTTTTGGGTAAAATTATTTCATTCGCATATATCAAAACAATACTGTGTCAGTTTATCGTGTTCAAGTGTTTATAAATCCTTATCAAATCAGTTGCCCACATACTCGATCAGAATTCATATCTCAACCAACACGTCAAAATTAAAACATTTATATTCACTAACAAATACGTGCTTATATCTATTAATACACTCAGACTCGTTCTAGAGTACTACTGACTCTATCTCTAATGAGTAATCCCCACCAGAGCCAAGGTTCTCGCTTAACCTTCTACTTTGATACCAAGAGTAGCGACCTGCAGTTCCGTATCCCTTGATTTGATAATAATTCTTTCTTGTTCAACCCGAAGTGTATGAAAGAGAAAATAACTAGGGAAAAAGAAGAAAGAGATAGAAGAAGAAAATAGAAAAACAGCATCAGAATCTCACAATCGCAATGGAACAAAATATAATATATATATATATATATAATACCAGCTTTTAAATATAAAGAAATCTGTACTATTATACATACATACCATTATCAGAATACAACAATCATCCATCACTTTGGACGGCTTATTATTTGTCCATACACAGCGGAAATAGTAATTCAAGTACGAAGATACGTCTCTATCATCTATCTTGCCTCTTGAGCTCCACAGCATATTATCCTGGATCTGTTAAACTCAGTCTGACCCGAACATCATAATAAAACAACACCCGAGTCAGTCTGGAAAACCAACGTGAGAAAAGCACACTCAATTGGATTATTATATTTTAAAAAAAATTCTTTGAAAACAAAGGTATCTCGTAAGACCACGCCACAAATTAATGTGTCGGGTTTTTACCTTACGATAACCAAAATATTTTTATCAAATTCGTCTGATATTATTATAGTGTCTATAGAAAGTAAAATAGAATCTAGCTGGAATACTTGCATCTCACGTTCCAACATTGTTGGGCACAATCAAAACCATTCAGGCGCGTATTGGAGATTGGATTCCATACATTGGCAGAGCTATTGGGGTACCGCCCGTCACAGTACCTGGCCTAGATCAGAGTACCGAGGACCACTCTCGATCCCCTGCAACACAAGACCGAAGCTATAAGATCACCCCATGGTTGTGATCAACAACCGCCCACACAACCAAAGAAAAAGGGACATCTAGAAAGGAAAATATTACCCTACTTGGGTGCTACCCACTTAGCCTTGCTGCGCCTCCCCTGTTTTAGCCATTCCCGGTTAATGGGCCCTGATGCTATGCGTTACCTTTTTAGAACACACTTCACTTAGAATGCTCATCGTCCTCCTAAATATGTTCTGATAACATTCGTCCATACAAGTTGCCCTGGGTCTGGACAAACCGAATCACCGTCTTCATCATCTTCACGGTCTTCATTCGTAAACGTTTCAAACCGGATCAAAGTGGTTTTCGAATAGTTAAATCCGATTCCGATCTCTTCGAAACGATCAGCACATTAGCTAATATTGATAGTCTGTATTTTAACTACCAAGTAATATTCACAAGCAACCATCAGGCCTTAAATAATTTCACAAATTAGTTATCTCAAAAATATCTTCACAAGATATTATTTCTATACTTTAACATTTTGAAAATGGTTTTCAAATCTCTTCTTATTCTTACGGAACAAATTTCAACCTTTGCCCACAACTTAGAATATTTTCCCACTTCATTTTATATTTGACACTTAGAAATATTTCTCTTATTTCCTTTTTCTTTCTCAAAACCATTTACGATTTCATTTGTAAATTCCCTACCCGTTTCATTTGAATTCTATAAACTCTAAAATTCTTTAATTAATTTTCTTTAATATTTTCAAAGCTATTTATGCTTATTTAAAATTCCAGTTACACTTCTACTTCCTTTGTGACTTTTATTCCTCCTTCTGCGGTTTACTTAACTTATGCTTGGAATTTATTTAAGTTTCCATAATGCCTCTATATGAATCTTTCCTCTAAAGTCTTATTCGTTTATTAAACTTCGCTTCCCATCTTGAGTGGATTTTATAATTGAATTTACAAAGTTGATTATAAAATTTAGAACTCATTTCAATAAATATTTAGTATTATAATAACTAACCTTTGGAATATCCTAAATTCAAATAATAGTTTAAAAATTATATAGTATAGTATATTTTAAAATTCCTTTTAAACAATTTCAATTTACTCAACAAAAGTCTATTTTTAGAAAATCCAATATTCACCAAATTCGATTCATAAATTCCTCTTGATTCGTATCCCACCAGCTATATCCAAATTTAACCACCATTTCTCTTATTTGAAATATATTCCACTATTTCAAAATAATTTCCATTTTTCAATATAAGTTCACACCATCAACTTATATTTCTCACATATCCACTAATATCATTCCATCTTATTTACAAACCTTGTTTATAAATTTAATAAACTCCTTTGAGCTTTTCTTCTATTTATAGAGAAATTATATTTATAAATCCATATTATAATTTATCCCTTAGTAAAATTCCATTTTTATTCAAATCTATTTATCGGTTTCAACATCTCTTTAAGCCCTTAATATATAATTTTAATTTCAAACTTTACTTAAACCAGTTTACAAATACTTAAGTATAACCCAAGTTAGTTCATATATTTTTATTCTACTTAATTCCGTTTAGAATAAACCAAATTTTCAATACAACTAATTTCTTTCAAATCTCCTTCTAAATTCCTTCAATTTAATTATTTCTGGTATTTAAAATGCCCATTTTAAATTCCCATATCATTTAACAATAAATAATTCAATTCACCCACTAACCATATCAATATATCCGACACAACGTATATCAACATACATATATATATACAATAAATATTTTTGACGAATCCTATTAGATCCCTCCAACCTATTTTCCTTACATCCACAGATGTTAGTCCACAAATAAAATACCTATCCCACTTCGAGGGGGATATCGCGGTATATAGGGTCATCCGCTATTATGCGAGGCACAAAGGGTCTCATCCGCTATATAATGCTGGAATATCAATCAATCCAATACTAATATATATACTACTATATATATTACATCCAACGGATAAATTATAAATTTATCAATCAAGCCAAGCATTCAGTAATTTAAATTTAACATTTAAATTTTGATAAGGTAATCCGAATGAGTGAGAAAATCTCACCTTTATTTTTGTTTTGCAATCCACTTCAATCTCATCTCGGTTTTCCAATTTTTGACCTTGTGCAAACATTGTACGGTTTATTTATATTCGAAAAAAATCAAACAATGGCGATATGTCCCCCTCAAATCGATTTCAATCGATTTGATTTGAATCCCCACTAGGGTGTCGCCGACGATGGCGAGCGTGATTATGTCGCGAAAAGGAGTATACTTGAACTGCTGATTTCTACTTGAATTGTTCTTTGAATGAATTGGTATTTGTTACTTTTCTCAGGTTATCAAATGAGGGAAACGATAATTTGATTTTCGAATCAGGAAGAACAAGAATTGAGGAGCGCAATTATATTATATTTTTTGGACGAGAGATGAAAATTTTCGGCCATCATTTCTTTGTTTTGATTTTTGGTTTCGGTTTGAAATTGCTTTGTGTATAGGAATTGGTGAACAGTGATTTGAGGGGGAAATGAAAAGGTGCTGATGGGAGATATATTGACCAGTCAACAAAGTGTATGTTTTTAAATTTAAATTTAAATTTAAATTGTCTTGAATTCGCAACTTAAAATCTTGACATCCTATAAACACATGCCATTAGGCATTTATAATGTTATACCCCTATTCTAAATGCAATGGAAAAGGTTTCGAATCCTAATTCGATCATATGAAGAAGATAGCTTTTTGTATCTTATTTATTATATTAAATTTCAACATTGATTTCAGCGCGTTTACAAGCCGTACAACCACATGATAACTCCAAAAGCTACAAAATTTGGAATTCGATAATAATACACTTTATATATTCAATGAAACTGGTTTCGTCGAATTCTGAGACTATGCCTCAGAAGGCTATTTTTGAATGTCAATTTAAACAATATATTAAAACTAAACAGATCACTTCCAAAGTCAATTTTTAAAAGTCTATTATCTTCAGTATTATTAATATATATTTTACAAGCCTGTAAATTATTTTTAACAAGCTTAAAAATTCAAGACAATAATTTATCCAAATTCCAATTATTAAATTCAATAATTTAATTACCCAATACATAGTTATATTTGAAATTCAAGTTAAAAAATAGCATTTGAATATTCAAAATAAATTAAATATTCCAATTTCAAATAACAAAAATTCCGGATCGTTATAGACCACGACACTTGTGTCAGTTGGAAATGATTAAAACCGAAGCCATACCTGACCATTGAGGCTAGCTACCTCTAGCAGCTACACCTCTTCGTACTACTATATTGATGTTGGCTTGATCGGTGCACCTTGATTTGATTTTTGGGGGTGTTGGACATTGGTGGACCATTAAGGATTACCACCAGTCAGGAAACGCAAAACGGTAGTATTCTACCTTGGGCATCGCTTCATGTGCCTTGTCGTACTCTTTATCCTTATACGGTCCCACTATGATTTGTTTTTGTATGGTACCTATAGGAGACCCAATGAGTACCGACGTTATTGGTTGTGTTACACGACCTGCACAGACTACCTACTTAAAAATGGGTTAATGGGGATCAATGTAAAGCTTTAACACTAAGAAAACTATTTATTTTATTGATTAGACACTATATATAGCGTATCGTAGTACATATAGATAGTTTGACGGGTCCTTAGGAAATGGAAAATCCTATACCATCACTTAAGTTTTTGCACGCACATTACACACTGGACAGGAGATGTAAAATCTTGTAAACATCTCTGAAGCTATCACACTCGTGTTTATTTGCTATTGATTTAACTTACATAAGAACCTTTAGTTCTGACTCGAGTGTTTTTTCTTTTCATTACGCTTGTGTTAGCCTGAGCTTTTCAGTGTTTGATGACATTATTTCTGGAGGACGAAGACAGAATTTGGTATATTATACTTTTTGTATTATTCTGCTGCATCATTATTGGTATATTGTTGTTTGTACTCTGATTGTTGTAAAAAATTGTGTAGTTAAATGTATATTATAAAAAGCATCATGAACTGTTTATTTGATTATTACATTTTGTCATTCCAATGTGAGATTCTATATTTGCTTTCCTTCGTTTATCTTTTTCTATATTTAATCCCAATTGACAATCTTCCCTTTTGAATGGTTTGAGTTAGACGTGTGTGGTCTATTGTCGATTTAAACCGTCCAGAAAGGTGGGTCGTTACAGCATAGAACAATATTGTATTTTAAAATATATAGATTTAGCTTCAATTTAGCTAAATAAAGAAAAGAAGCTAATCAATTCGAACGGTAAACATTCAAATCTGAAGAATTACAATTTAACTAGAATGTTTAAAAACATAAAACCTACACTTAAATGTTGTTTTGAAACAGGAAATTTTTCAATTTCGATCTATCAAATGAAAAGTCAATCATATCATTCAACAAATAATTCAATCTTCATAAACAATTTTCAATTAAGCAAGACAATAATACATCATACAAATTATAAAAGTCAAATTAAATTGCCATCATACATTGCAAAATCACTATCTATATAGACATACCTTACTACCCAATCCTTCAAACACACCTTGTTGATGTTGCTTTTGATTTGCACCTTAAATGAAGAATGCTTCTAGATTGGATTGAATCGCCTTAGGATGTTGCCTAGAAATCATACCTTGATTGATGATATCTCCCCAGGTCTTCAAGCTCTACATTTTATCCTTGCAAGAGATGGATGAACTACTTTTGTTTTGTTTTGTTTGGAGTTGAAAGATTTTGCAAATTCATTTTCTTTTTTCTTCTTTTTAATTTTTTCATTTCTACCATGAAAATTAAGAAGGATAGAAAGAGAAAGAATGGGTGAGAAAGAAAATGAGTTGTACATGCAGAATAAATTAAAGAATATGTTTTATTTGAAAGAATGAAAATTTTCACATTCTTTAATTAATACCTCCATAATTAATTCTCTTGATTGTTTCTCTATCTTTATCTAATCCTTTCATTACATATATGTTATCAAATGACATAAAATTTCCACAAATCATGTCATCAAATGACATAAAATTTCCATAAATCACGTCATCAAGTGACATAGAATTTTCATAAATCATTTCATGCAATTATCTTTAAATTACATTGATATTGTATATCAATGCACACAAATATAACTTTTATAAATGCACTAAAATAATTACAAAAAATTTCCAAACATCAAATAAATAATAATTAACATTTCTCAAATATCAATAAATTAATCAATTTGCAACATTTTATAATTTAATTAAATCATGTGGATTTTCATAGAATTCATCATTATGGTTGTGCGACTCATAGGTGTAAATTCAGTTAGGGATTAATATCGAACTATTAGAGTATTAACGTTTACACGTTACTTAGTAGGTGGTGTGACATCTTAGCCAAATTTATGCTTACACATCTTTTTGTAAAAATCCAATTTTACTTATTATAAGCGGTATCTAATAGCGACAATTATTTACACTGTTGGCGCCAAAATTGGTCACTAACACCCGAATGTAGATGAAAGCACCAACTAACAGCCACGGTTAACAGATGGATTGTATGTAGAGAGTAATAATGTGAAGAACGGACCAAACTAAAATGAAAGCAAAAAAGAACAACAGGTTTTATAGTGGTTCGGCTAACTCTGGCCTACGTCCACTCTAGTAATTTCCTTTTTATTGCTGTAACAATCGATTACAGTTGCAAAGTGGTAGACTAGCCTTATCCTTAGAAAAATAGAAAGTTAGAGAGCCGAAGAGAAGATCCCTTTTATGAAGCTCTACATGCTCTATTTAAAGACAAGTCCAGGTAGTTGTTGGGCTCTTAGAATAACCAGAGCCCATCAGGGCCGAACGGCCCACGCCGAACCAAAATGCCTTGCTGAACGCACTCGTATGCAGAACGAGGTAGCCGTGCCGAACACACTCGTATGCCTAGCGCGGTTTCCACGCCGAACGATCCCTGATGCCGAATGATCCATCCAATGCCAAACGCTCCCTGATGTCGAACAATCCATCCAATGCCTAACGCTCCCTGATACCGAACGCTCCATCCAATGTCAAACGCTCCCTGATGCTGAACGATCCATCCAATGCCGAACGATCCTTAAAGTCGAACCTCCATCATGCCGAACCATGTCTGATGTCGAACCATGTTTGATGCCGGACAGTTTCTAATGCCGAGTACCCATCATGTCAGACTATCTTCTAATGCCGAGCGCTTCTAAATGTTGGGTGCTCCTAGATGCCGAGCGCTACTGAATGCCGAGTGCTCCTGGAATGCCGAACCACTAATGAGTGTCGAACGACCCAAATGCTGAACAACCATTGAGTGCCAAACGACCTTATTGTCGAACCACCAATGTGTGTTGAACGACCCAAATAACGAGCGGGGCTTGAGTCGAGCGAGGGGAGAATGCCGAGCGAGGTTTGTGCCGAACGACCTTAGTCCACTGCCGAGTGAACCTCTTCTCACTCCAATGCCGAACAGCTTCTGACTTCCAGACCGAACCACATTTCCTTGACCCAAATTGTAGTTGATCCATCTCTGTCCAATCCAATTTCCATCTTTCAAGTACATTGCGTAATACATCCATCCGGTGGACTGAATCCATCATACACCAGCCTTGACGAACGTGTAGTCGATTAAGTTAAACCTGCCTGCCCGTAGCCTTGTAAAAAGGCGGGTTAACACTTGCCCTCCAAAACATGCCTTGCTGGTGGAAGGTGTGTTTTGAATAATTCCGAATCTAATATCCAAAGTCCATAGCCAATTCCATATCCATCCGGACTCGATGACCGAGTCTTAATCCAACCTTATCTAATAACCAGCAACCGAATCCATGACCTCTCCGGGTCAATATCCGAATCCGTTACCTCTCCGGGTTCTTGCCAAGCGCAATTTCCACATGACGACCGTGGTCCAGTGTCTCTGGACGTTTAGTAATGTCATGGCTTAGGTCCTAAGCCGAATCCTGGTCACTCTGAACCCTTTTCGAGTATAGTCCATACCCGATGACCTAAAATAATAACTAATAATACAGGGCCTAAGTCCTTGGCCGAATCCTGATCTCTCCGGACCCTTTCCGAGCATAGTCCATACTCGACGACCTGAAATAATAACCGATAATTTGGGGCCTAAGTCCTAGGCCAAATCCTGGTCTCTCCGGACCCTTGTCGAGCATAGTCCATACTCGACGACCTGAATAAGTCGATTCACCGCGTTTGGGCGAAGAGACTTACCCCTTTCCAGGCACAATCCATACCCGACGATCGTTTACCAAAAACCAGACAAAAATCCAATCAAAAGCAAATCCCAAATCCAGATCAAAGCAGAAAACAAAAAATCCATATCAAAAATCCAAACCAATATCCGAACCAGAAAGCAATCATAAAAGTCCAAACTAAGAAACAAACAAAACCAGAAGTTCAAACCAAACCAGGAAAAAGCAAATGCCCAAGCCAAAACATAAAAAAAAACAGATTTCACAAACCAGAGCATCACGGTTTATCATCATCTCAGAGCATTCCTAGAGGCCATCTCCATCCCCGCACATGAGTAAGTGACTTGGCCATTTGCCTGTAGTTTGCTACTTATTTCATGATGTCACAGTCAATTGATAACCAATCGGCCATCATTCCTGTGCCTCATACCATCACTGTGTGAGATAGACGGCGGTTGCTCCTACCCTATCGCTGCATTCAGAGCTATGACGTATTGTTGCAACTATTCATTCCTTACATGCTCCTCAATTATGTCCTTTAAGTGCCTACAACTGTTGGTATCATGCCCGTCCAAATCGTGGAAGAGGCAGTGTTTTCCTAATGCCCTCTCACGTTAGGAGGGTTCTCTCCTAACCGGCCTTCGGTAGGGAAGGTGATTCCGAGTCTCCAAATAAATTCGTTCCAGCATCTCGTTCAATCCTGTGTAGGGGAGAATTTTTGCTCTCTCCACCGCTTCCTAGCCTTTCCTAATTCGTCATCCGGCTTTGTTTTTCCTTTATCTTTATCCTTTTCCAAGCCTCCGCTGGATGGCCCTCCATTCTCAGCCGCGTTCACCTCCTTTAACTTCATATCCGAGCATGCATCTTCCTGCCGAAGGAATTTCTCAGCTTCATGGAAGAATTCCCCGAGATCCATCGGAGGGTCCCGTATCAGTGACACTTTAAAATCTGAATTTTCTCTAACTCCTGACACTGCCGCCATTAAAACCATCGATGGATCCGGCCGATCCACCGAAGTAACCTCTGCATTGAACCGGGTTAAGAAAGCTCTGAGTGATTCGTCTATCCTCTATTTTACCGATGTCAGCGTCGTTACATTCTTTGGCCTCTTGATATGTACCCGAAACTGCTTCAGAAACCTATCCACCAACTCTGTCCATGTCCCGATAGATCCTTCTTCCAGATGCCTGAACCACATAGCGGCTATGTCTGTTAAGAATAAAGGGAAACATCGAGCCATAACTTCTTCCGATGCCCCCAGCACCTCCATATGTCATGTATATCTCATCAAGTGTTCTATTGGATCGGCTTGCCATTGTATATTTCCACGTTAGGTATCTTGAAATCTGGCGGATTCCGAGCTATCCTGATTTCACGAGTGAACGAACTCTTGTTTACTCCTTCCAGATCTCTATTGGTCAAACCTCTGCGCATGGTTCGCCTGATAATCTTAGCTAATCCACCATTGTACGTCAAGGGTTGCCCCTCGAGTTCCCAAGGGAATTCTGGTACATACTCTTCATCTCTTGCTCTTACGTTCCTGCCAGTATCCTGTTGCGTGATGTTAGCTGGAAATCCTCCGTGAACTGGTTCAGCATTGTCTGGAGGTGCGCCCCCGAGTTCGAGTTCATCCGGATTGTTAGTTGTCTGTTGATTGGGGGTTGCCCCCGCTGAACCATTCCCTCTGCCTGCTGGTTGAGCACTACTGATCTAGCTCCATGGATCTGAGCTCCTGCATTTCCTGCCTGCGTGAATTGTTTGAGAAGAGTCTGCACCATCTCCCCTTGTCTTTTCATCATGGCTTCCATTTCCTCTCTGGTGATGTAGATGGATGCTCCACCTGCTCCATTTCTAGAGGAAGCCCCTTGACTTCCCTCCTGATTGCTCCTCTCTATCACTTGCTTCCTTGCTGATGGTCTAGCCATTTCTCCTTTGAACCCAAGTTTCTAACTCCAAAATTCCCGAGTGCTTCAATTCTCAGTGAAAGCACCAAAGTGTTGGCGTCAAAATTGGTCACCAACACCCGAATGTTGATGAAAGCACCAACTAACAGCCACCGTTAACAGATAGATTGTATGTAGAGAGTAATAATGTGAAGAATAGACCAAATTAAAATGAAAGCAATAAAGAACAACATGTTTTATAGTGGTTCAGCTAACTCTGGCCTACGTCCACTCCAGTAATTTCCTTTTTATTTATGTAACAATCGATTACAGTTGCAAAGTGGTAGACTAGCCTTATCCTTAGAAAAATAGAAAGTTAGAGAGCCGAAGAGAATATCCCATTTCTAAAGCTCTACATGCTCTATTTATAGACACGTTCAGGTAGTTGTTGGGCTCTCAGAATAACCTGAGCCCATCAGGGCAGAACGGCCCACGCCGAACCAAAATGCCTTGCCAAACGCACTCGTATGCCGAATGAGGTAGCCGTGACGAACACACTCGTATGTCGAGCGAGGTTGCCATGTCGAACGATCCCTAATGCCGAACGATCCATCCAATGGCGAACGCTCCCTGATGCCGAACAATCCATCCAATGCCTAACGCTCCTTGATACCGAACGCTCCATCCAATGTCGAACGCTCCCTGATGCCAAACGATCCATCCAATGCCGAACGATCCTTAATGTCGAACCTCCATCATGCCGAACCATGTCTGATGCCGAAGCATGTTTGATGCCGGACAGTTTCTAATGCCGAGCGCCCATCATGTCGAACGATCTTCGAATGCCGAGCGCTTCTAAATGCCGAGCGCTCCTAGATGTCGAGCGCTACTGAATGTCGAGTGCTCCTGGAATGCCGAACCACCAATGAGTGCCAAACGACCCAAATGCCGAACAACCATCGAGTGTCGAACGATCCGAATGCCGAACCACCAATGTGTGCCGAACGACCCAAATGCCGAGCGGGGCTTGTGCCGAGCGAGGGGAGAATGTCGAGCGAGGTTTGTGTCGAACGACCTTAGTCCACTGCCGAGTGAACCTCTTCTCACTCCAATGCCGAAGAGCTTCTAACTTCCAGACCGAACCACATTTCCTTGACCCAAATTATAGTCGATCCATCTCTGTCCAATCCAATTTCCATCTTTCAAGTGCGTTGTGTTATCCATCCATCCAATGGACTGAATCTATCGTACACCGGCCTTGACGAACGTGTAGTCGATTAAGTTAAACCCGCATGCCCGTAGCCTTGTAAAAAGGCGGGTTAACATACACCAATATTCTTGAGTTTATATTCACAAATTCTTGTACAATCATTGCTTACAGATTCACTTCTATATTCTTCAAGAAAAATTATCTTCCTATTCTTCATACTCTCACAATTATACACATTAATCTTGAGGAAAATATTATCGGAAATGTGTACTACAAGTGACAAATCCGTGTTGTTTAGAACAGACAAAGTCAAGTTAAATCCAGTCTGTAAGAAAGTCCAATTCAGTGGCTTAGGCGGTCAAATCCTGTTCTGTTGCTCAGGCGGTCAAGTCATGTTCGGTTGCTCAAGCGGTGTAATACCTATTCCTCTAGGTTAAGTGAGGGTTGCTAGCTATAATTCCAAAAGGAGTCTGGGACTAGACGTAGAATGAGAGTTCGAACCAGCATAAAAATCTTTGGTTTCATTTTACTATTTACTTTTATTTTTATCCGCACTAGTTGTTTATTATATTCCATATTACTCGATCCTATAGCACAATGACTTACATTTCAATAAGCATTTGATAGACCAATTCTATAAGCTACTTTACCAATCCTCTCAAGTATCAACAACAGGTCCACATATCTCAATGCCAACTTTTTGGCTTTTCTGAACCTCATAGTGCCTTTCATAGGTAATACCTTCACAAATACATAATCTCCCAATCAAATTCTAAGTCTCTTTGCCTTTTGTTGGCATAGCTCTTTTTCCTAGATTGGGAGTCTTTCTTCCGTTGCTGAATTAATTTGACTTTCTCTAAAGCTTCTCATACAAGATCTAGATGTAACATCAGTTTATCTCTCATCTCACACCAACTTGCTAGTGACTTATAGGCCTTCTGTATGATGCTTCAAAAGGTGCTATCCCAACCTGATTGGTAACTATTGTTGAACCAAAATTCCGCTAAATGTAGAAGGTCTTCCTAAGATCCACCGATGGTCTAGCACATAAGCTCTTCGCAAACCTTCCAACACTAGATAGTACGTAATATTTATATCGAACATAAAACCAAAGTGCTCCAAGGCTTCAAAAAAACTCACTAGCAAAAAATAGGCCTCGTTCGCTCAATAAAGTACTCGAAATTCCATTGAGTCTTACTATAGTCTTGCCATATAATTCAGCTAGCTAAACGACCATTCTTGTGGACTTTATTGGAATGAAATGGACAATCTTAGTTAACCGATCAACTATAAACCATATACTTTTATTCAAGACCTTTTAGCTCAACAACCTATCATAAAATCTATCGAAACCGAATCTTATTTCCATACTGGGTTTCCCAAAGGCTATAAAATACTGCTTGGCTTTTGATGTTCTTCCTTAACTTGTTTGCAAGTGAAACATCTCTTACACATTCTCCAATCTCTCTTTTCATTCTTTCTCAGTAGAAGTTTTGCTTTATATCTCTATACATTTTAGTGCCTCCTGAGAGAATAGCAAACTTGGAACAATAAAATTCATCCAAGACAACTTCCGAAGGTCTCCTCATTCGAAACATACAACCTTCCCTGCTTCCAAAGCCGTACTTTCTCCTTAATACCAAATTCTTCTAGCTCTTCGGTCTTGGCACCTCTTTGAACATAGTGGATCTTCCTTCTATCCTTATGCAATCCTTTCCATGGGCAATGGATGAATGGGCATTTAAGCAAGATAACATTTTGAGTTCCGGCTCAGACCTGCACTTGGCTGAAACAGCACATTGAACAAAGCTAACACCTTAAGACATTCCACTCCACAATTATGGACAAAACATAATTTTGCTTCTTTTAGGCTCAAGGAATCGGCAACTTTGCTTCTCTTTCCAGGAAAATACTCTAGTCCAAAATCATATGATGCCAAAAACTGCAACCATCTTAATTGCTTCATGTTCAGCTTCTTTCAAGAAAACAAGTACCTCAAAGACTTATGGATAAACAACTAAAATCTTTACCTTAAATGGTAATGTCTCTAAATCTTTAGCGCAATAACAACTGTTGCTAATTCTAAGTCATGACTTGGGTACCTAACCTCGGGGGTATTAACAGTCTAAAGGCATAATCTATATAACCTTGCCCTTCTGCATCAACATGGCCCCCAACTTGAAACCAAAGATCTATGTACAAAACAATATCCCTGCTCCTTTTTGGCATAACTAGAAATAGAGCTACCATGGGTTGAAGCTTCAGTTCCCAGAATGTTGCTTCATGTTCATTCATCCAAACGTACCTTATATTCTTCCAGGCACGTCTAGTCAATTGCGCTACTATTCTAGAGAATCCATAATGGATCTCCATTAGTATCCACCAAACCCTAAGAAACTTCTTATCTTAGTAACTATCTTTGGCCTCTTAAAATCATTCATGGCTTTGACCCTTGAAAGATCTATAGTTAATCCCTCCTTTAGAACTACATGGCCAAGGAACTTCACTTTTGGTTTCTATAAATGGCACATAGGAAACTTTGTCTTCCACTTGTGCAATCTTAAGGTCTCTAGTATAAATTTAAGATAATTTCATGTTCTCTCTCATTCTTAGAATATAACAAAATGTCTATAAAGACTGACACAAATCTATTCAATTAATCGCGAAAGGCTCGATTTATTGAATCTACAAAGAAAGCTAAAGCGTTGGTCAACTTAAAGGGCATAGTCAACCACCCATATGACGCACTCCTTGCCCTAAACGTAAGCAAAAGATTGCTCTTCTCAGCAACTCTTAGTTGATGGAAGCCAATAGACAAATCCAACCGCGAGAATACTATAGCTCCACTCAGATGATCACACAGGTCATTTAGCCTTGCCAATGGATAACGATTCTTCACCGTTAGTCATTTAACTTCATATAGTATATATATATATATATATATATATATATATACACACACATTTGAAGTGATACATCCGACTTTTTCATGAATATTGCCAACGCTCCCCATGGTGAACCAGTCAGTCTAATAAAGCTTTGAAGCTCTAGTTCCACTAACAGCTACTTCTTTAGTTCCTCCATTTCTTTCAGTGGCATTCTGCAAGGTGGTTTACTAACTGGATGTAACCACTACACTAAATCAATGCAAAAATCAACTGATCTTTATGGAAGTAAGCCCATCACAGACTCAAAAACATCAGTAAATTCTGAAACCATAAAAGCTTTATCCACTTTCTCTTCTAGACTTTTCTAAGGCACATGCAAATCCCAGATCTTCTTTTAATCCCATTCAAGGATACTAGAACTCTTTCCCACTTTTAGGTCTCATAAGGAAATGATTTTTTCAGCACAATAAATTCGGATGTTATACTGCACATGCAGTGCATAACAAAATCACTCCATATTCCTCGAATTTAAATACAAGTGGATCATACAAAAACAAATGGTCACATATAATAAACTCTAAGTTGGTGCACCTTAACCCAAGAGTGTCATACCCACTGATTGAATTGACTACATGCAAAGAAGTAACTACATATATAATATCTAGCCCTACTCTATCCATCACGTCATTAGAAATTAAAAAAAAGTGTACCTCCTATATCAAAGAGAACCCTAACTGAAAAATAATAAATGCAAATCATGCATTCTTCCCTTTCTCTTTAGTGAAAGGTCCTCCTCTCGATCCCTCCAAATCATACAACCTTGTCTGCTTTAACTCTAGGCATCCTTCTTTTGGCCTATCGATCACAATTGAAATATTAGACCTTGGCCACAACAACTGGTTGCAAACATCTTGATGCATAGTGCACTTTTATCCATAATTGTGGAAAAATACTTTTAAAACGTGTTTACATACATCGCCTGAAGATACAAAAGGACTTCAACTCTATTGACTTTTCAAATTTATACAAACGATAAATTCAACTTGACCTGACTTATCGGACTTAGACAATACATGGATTAGTCGGGCTTTCAATGCAAATTTCCTATAATTACCAAAAACAATACGATATGAATGAAAAAGGCATATAGGAAGGGATATGGCCTTTATTGGATAAAGTGGAGTGACAATGTGAGGCTTAGAGTGTCTCAATTTGTTATTATGAATGATTTAGAATCGAATGGATAATAAACAACAATTGGGTTGTTTGTTTGAAAACATAAAAAGAATTTCAATCGAGATAAAGAGTGTTTAAGTGCATATTATTGAGTAACTATTTTAAGGATGATAGGAAGCTTATATAAGAGTGAAAGGAAGCCCTTAAATAGGTGCAACCTTTCGGACATTTGTTTGACAAAGAGAAGTTGGTGAGTAGACACAAATATGCCTTTTAAGAAAACCCATTAGATCCTTCTCGGTTTTTAGCATCAAAGTTATCCATTGCGATTTCTAGAACAAAACTGCTCATATCACAGTTTCTTACCAAGGGAAGCCTTTGATATGTATGCTCTATAACTCTTTTGGGCTCACTGATTTGACCTACTTTCATAATCCTGATCCGAGTTTACTGGATTCTTCGGCTCCTTCGCCTTTTATCCCTGATAGAGTTCCATTACTAAGGCCTCCTCCTAGGTAATGTAGGGAAAAAGAACATGTTGGCCCTACCTTCGATGAGCCTCCATCTATGCCATCATTGCAATCTCCTACTTTAGTTGTCCATCTAACCCTTCTGATATAGCCAAGCTTGATGCTTTTCTTGCCATCACTTTCTCTCTTAACAACTCAGCCTCTACTAAAAACACCATGGGAAAATCTAACATTGTTGTGATTCCTGCTCCACCGAAACCATGCCTTCAGTAGGATCTTGATTTTAGCAAACCCTCTACCTTATCAATGTGTCCTAATGACCTTGATGATGGAATAAAGCACAACATTGTCGACCTTTTTCTGTCTTATGGTTGATAAATTTTATGCTTTGCTATGCATCGTATTTATTAGCCATCTGGGTATGGTCAAGTTATGGGCCGTGTGAGTTGTAACTGTTTTAGTAGTATGTCGCTTTCTTTATAAAATAACAAATAATGACCATTCCACTAAAAAAATAGGCTTACTTAAAACCCGTAAGATGAATCATAAAAAACATTATTTGAAAAAATGTCGCCACAATTTACCTAGAATGAAGTCATTGGAGCCTTTAAAATGCTACATTTTGGGCCAAAATACTGCACTTTGATATTATCAATAAAACAGATGTATATTTTGCATTTTTTAATTTTTTATCACTTTTCTTTGCATTTAAAAATTCTAGAAAAATCTGGAAAAAATCTCAAATACATAAGGATATATTAGAGGTTGTATATAAATTTAAAGTGACTTGCACCTTTTTGCAGGGTTTTAATCATTATGGATTATAACAACTCGATATAGACTCAACTTATGACATACGTCCTTTTGAAGCTCTTGAGTCCTTCCCTTCTTGTTATATTGATGCATATAAGTTCAAATAGCATTGTAAGCACCACAACTGCCCTCAAACACTCCATCTAAAGCTTCTTCTTGTAGTTGTCTTGAAGCCAACCATCATGTCTGCTCATCTTTCAGTCCTAAATACTTAAAGATGCACTCACACACATTTATCAAATGATGCACTTCAACTTCCGTCTCTTTCCTAGTAAACATCTTACCCCAAGACTCCTCTAGTGCTGACTTAACTTAGAGAATTACACCCTAACCATTGGTCTCGGCTGGACTACTTTCGGCATAGCATGTCACATCATTTTCTCCATAAACTGCCACAATAAAACATTTTATACTTTCCCACGACTGGAGGAATTCCTCATTCACCGCACCGGAGGTACTTCCTAGTCATTGTCTTCGATGATTTGAGTAATATCATTATCTCTTCTAGTATTGACGCCTCCAATCCTGTCTCTTCTGCTTCTCAAATCCATTTTCTGCTAAGAAAGTATTCATTAGAAATGGAAGAAAGAAAGTGATTATCAATAGGAAATCTCTACTAAACTCATCTATATTTCAATATAACAAAACATAAATACGTCTTATAGCAATGCATACCCTCCAAAAGGTTTTGTTTAATAACTATTTTTATACTCCAAAGTTGGACCCACAAAGTGTCAAAAATAAAGTACAATATACTATTAGTGTCTATGCTACGTATGAAGATGCATACATGAACATTAGATACAACGGAATTAAAATAACACATATATTACACCCAAGTTTCCTGCTTCGTTTTTGGCTTGTATTCGGCATCTCGAAAGGATAAACTCAACCTACTTGAATGAGTACCCGTGAGTTTATAGTGAAACTGAAAATAAAACATAGGTCGGACATAAAGTCTAATACGAGTAATATATTACCCTAAGCAAAAAAATAGAGAGACTGTTATGCCAATATATGGGATGGGTTTTCCCCTTTACAATACCAAAGCAATAAATTATATGATTCACAATTAAACCTAAATTATTGGTTTGTTCATTAAATATTAAAGAAATACAGTGAAGCCCCACTCGAAAGAAACCTCTCAGTTCATTCCATAGAATCATCGGTGTTTCAATATACCCAATATATCTTACCCTTGACTATCCCTAAGGCCTTACATAATTTGGTATCAGATATATGTTACTAAAGTCTAATTATCCGGCTGCCACTAAGGCCTTTTATGTGACGACCTACCTTTCTAACCCCTTAGAATGACACTTAATACATCCACGATATTCGTGTGACATTACCAAAGTATCTGAAAGATGATTTGTCCAGGGGTAAAATAAAACAACAGAATAGAAATCTCACAATGGAACAGTTAAATATAGCATAACAATAAGATAGTACATAAAGTTGCTCCTTAATATGGAGTTATCGGATTTACGAAAAAGGAACTACCATTGGTCGGGGTAGTTATAACAATATACCTTTATACTTGCTGATAAAAAATATATATACATAAAACAAACATCTCATAACAGCAAAAATAGATAGCTAGACAGATAAGGAGCCTCCTGCTCATCCACTATCTTTAAAAGAGGCTAAACAAACCTGTCACTTCTAGAATACTCAAATATAAATGAGTACCCAAGAGTTTAGGAAAAAACAAACAACTCAGGTAAGAAAATAAGTCTAGTATGAGTATACTCCAAATGAAAGTGGAACACCAAAACAATATGTGAGCCCATGCTCAAAACATAGAACGGGTTTTCCCTCACAAGCCTAACACCCAAGCATAAAAGAATGGACACAAATAATTAAATATCGGGAAGAGCATAAGGTAATTCCCGATGCAATTAAGAAAGAATCAATTCAAAGGTTTGAATCAAAAACAAAGGGAAAGAATTTTCTAACAATTACTAGGAGTGTACACCCCTTACCTAAAGTATACCCTAGCGAAATACTTAAGAGAGTCATGTACTCAATGACTCTCTCATATACATCCAAGTCTAACCTGATCAATCTTATCAAGAATTCGAGTATTTCATATCTCCGTGCAATTAAGACCTAATCCACTCTAGAGTAGATGTGAAAATACCAAAATGGGAGCAACCCCACATGGCTTGGCTTCTACTCACTCTTTGGTTTTAGTTATTTCTAAGAATGGATAACAATGCCCAGGCGAGCAACAAACTGTCTTAGATTGACAAACCACAAAGAAGAATATCGAAATTAATAGTGAAGAAATCAACTATCAGAGGTAACAAAATGATCTTATATGGAATTCAAATCCCATACACTTCCCACCACTCTCGATTTTAAATATGTACTATAACTCGATTTACAATAAAGTCGAACAAATTAAGATAGTGTTACTTCTAAGCCTTGCCTCGACGTACATTCTTAACATTCGAGATGAATACGAGTTTCCATATATCAACGTTTAGTGCTAAGTATATGCCTAAATCCTTCCCATATAAGTGATATCGCTTACGGAAATTATTACCCTTATTACCAAACTTCGATTTCCAATTCATACTATCCCTCGCTTAAAAACAAAGCCAGGTAAGTTAGGGCACTGTTTTCTCCTGACCTTTTCTAGACACTCTGGTTTTTAAATCTCACAAATAGTAACAAATCTATCTTCTCGATGTTTGGTGCTAAGGATAAGACGAAATATTTTCCACAATCGAATCAAACTTTTGAAACTGAATTTTTGTTTGGTTTCACATCACAATCATTTGTAAAAATACATTTCAACTCCTTGAAAATAGGTTAAAAATATCCATATAAAATCTCACGAAGAAAAAAAATAAGTTAGAACCAGTTTTATGAAAATTAGAAAATGTCACAAAAAGTGTCGCTAAATAGTATTGAAAAATTCTTCAAATCAGTCCCCTTTAAATGTAATTTCTTCAAAATTTTCCAAAGTATGAATACTCTATTTTATTTTTATAACATACTATCGATCTACTATGCATTCACAAAAACTTAAAGGGTATTGAAATCAAGTAGATACATTTGAAAATCCATCAAAACTTGACTTTTTATGGAATCGATAATGTAAATCCATTTCTAACTTTTAAAGACTTTAAATTTAGGGGTTCTAGCATTTTTCAACCCGTTGCATTTTTGCACTAACAGTGCAAAAACACGACCAAATATTTTTTTGTAAAATCCCAAGCACGAGATCAACAAACAAAGATTTTCAAGAAAGATGATATTTTCAAATTGTAGGTATAGCGATAATCGCTATGACTACACTTCCATAAGACGATATATGCCATATATATTCATCCATACATTTCATAAACATATGAACATAAACCAATATTGGCAAGAAGCCCCGTACAGTCTGTCTATAAAAGTCCCATGTAAAGCTTTTATATGTATATGCATTTCGAATTGTTCTGTGGCGACCTATTCGCTATGAAAAGACTTCAACTTCCTTTTATTGTCCCCTGCAACACAATGGTTATTTACGCCATCAGCTTTCAAGTGTAAATTGAATCCAAACAAGCAATATATACAAGTTTAAACAATGGAAACGACAGTTTTTATTTTACATCATTTAGTTAATTTTAAAATCATTTTTAAAGTGAGTTTAACTCACTTTCTCAAATCTCATCTACAAGCAAAGAAAAAAGCTTCCTTCCTCGACCAAGAAATGACCAAAGCAACCTTTCTTCCTCGCCTTAGGTCGACTCAAAGCCCGAGAATACCCCATATTGCTCATGCACTTGGCAATACTAGGGTGTTTGTGCTCCTAGCTTTTCAACTTTGGGAAGGTTATGGTGATGACTCTATTGTTTTAAATCTATTTAATATTTCAGAGGAAAAATGAAGGTGTTATTATATGGTTTACTTAAGAAAATATATGTGGAAAAGAATGAAGAAGATAAGGAAAAAGAGAACAAAGAAGAAAAATGGAAATGCAAAGGTGGAAATGAGGTAAGAAAGTCCTTATATAGACTTTTGGGAAAAGTGGACAATTACCATCATTATCCCTTAGTGAAATTACCTCTCTAACCCTTGATATTTCAACCACCTCATCACGCACCCATGTGTCATCCATGTGACCTTGAGTACTTGCCATCAAATCACATAAAAAAAGAAAAAGATAAGAAAAAGTCTTTACTCCTTAATTACCTTCTAGAAAATAATTAATGATAATACATTTTCTTAGTGAATTAATTATTCCTATATGTTATATGTGTGCCAATGTGTATGCAACAAGTTAAAATGACTTTTTTCGATAAAAAGTCAAAAATTCGAAAAACAATTTTCGGTTGCATTTCCGCTTTTTCGTCGAACTATTTATTTTTGTAAACGAACTTGTAAATCAAGTTTTCCACCATTATTATTACACAAAACATGTTTATTTGTGTAATAAAATCCATTTTTTAAATATTTTATAAATATATTGAGTATTCAAATGTGGATGGTTATATCCTCCTCCATGAAGGTAATTTTTTCCTCGAAATTAATTATATACACAAACGTAAGGTATCAAAAGAAATCCAAAGTATGTCATATATACCACATATAGATACAAGGAAAGTGACTCCACCACAACCCGTGAGTACACTAAAAACAAACAACAAAACTCAAACAATTACAACAACAACTCAAGATAATAGTCCCTAAAATAGTCCTCGGTTTTCTATGTACGGTCTCTATCATCTCAACTCCACTGAATCTTAACAAGATTCAAAACCTTCATCCTCAATCTTATTATGTCTCGAGCGAAAAAACAAATAGGCCGCCTAAGAATGGTTAGATTGGATTAAGGAACCTCCAAATCAATTTGTTGTGCTGGTTCCACTGCCACGGAAGGATTATGCACATACTTACATAGACGAGACATGTGAAATACGTTATCCACATCTGATAGTCCATGTGATAAATTCACTTTATGTGCAAGTCTACCAATCCGTCCAATATGAGAAAAAGACTAATATATCGAGGGGCTAGCTTCCCTGCTTTCCCAAATCTTACAACACTTCTCAAAGGAGAGACTTATAAAAATACCAAGTCCCCGATCGAGAAATCCAAATCCATGTGCCTTCCATCTGCGTAAAACTTTTGTCAATCATGTGCTTCCTTCATCTTTCTTCTTATATCAGCTACCTTCTCCCTAGCTTCTAAGATCAAGTCGGGCCCAAGAACAAGTTTATCTCCAACTCGACCCAAAACGAAGGAGAATGGCATAGACGGTAGTATAGAGCTTCGAAAGGGGCGATACCAATGTTTGCTTGATAGCTGTTGTTATAAGTAAATTCGAAGAATAAATGATCTTCTTAAGAACCCCCAAAGTCGAGAATGCATGCATGTAATAAATCTTCCAAGATCTGGTTCACTCTCTTTGTTTGCTTATCTATCTGGCATGGTAAGTAGTACTCAAACTTAGCTCGGTCCCTAAAGCAGTTTAGCAGTCCCTCCCAAAACCTGCTAGTGAATATCGAGTTTGTCACTAATAATACAACAAGGAATCCCATGGAGTCTCACAATCTCCTTCACATACAAACTTTCCAGACTCGTAGCAGCCCTACTTGGATTAACACAAATGAAATAGGCACTCTTGGCCAATCGATCGACTATAACACTAATGCCTTTTTACCTTTTCTCGACCTAGGAAGCCCATCAATAAAGTCCATAGAGATAAGTTCTAACTATCACTTTGGAATCTCAAGCGGCTGAAGCAGTCCAGCCATCCTCTGTTTGTCGTTCTAAATCTGCTAGCAGGTTACACAATTAACTCACAAAGATTGAAATATCTCGCTTCATCCCCTTCCACTAGAATACCCTCTTCATATCCTTGTACATCTTGGTCCCTCTCAAATGGAAAGATAATCTTGAACGGTGGCATTCGGCTAACACTTTTTGCCTAATTACAATGATATTTGAACACGTAATTACCCATCCATTTTCAATATGCCTTGGAGATCAATATAAAAGCTAGAAACAATACCTTTTCAACATCCTTCACAAGTCGAGCCAAAATAGGATCTACCCCTTGACTCGATGCAATCCTTTCCATCATGATTGGCTTAACATCTAAGTTTGCAACCATTGCTACATTCCTACTCAGCACATCAGCAACGACATTTGCTTTCCCAAGTGCATAAAGAATCTCTAGATCATAAGAAGCGAGAAAATTCCGCCATCTTTACTGCCTAAAATTCAAATTCTTTAGGGCAAAGAGGTATTTTAAGGATTTGTGATATGTGTATAACTCAAACCTTTCACCTAGAAGATAATGTCCCAGCATCTTTAGTGTGCGAGACAACAGCCAAAAGCTCCAAATCGAGTGTATCATATATTTTCTCATGCAACTTTAGATGTCGACTTACACAGGAAATAACTTTACCACGATGCATTAGAAGTGCTCCCAGTCTAGTTCCACAAGTATCCATATAAATAGTTAAATCTTTGCTAATATCTAGAATGGTTAGAACATGAGTTCTAGTCAATTTCTCCTTCAAATCATTTAATGCTTGATCATACATAGTAGTCCATACAAACTTGACATCTTTCTTCGTTAACTTCCCAAATGAGAAGCAATCTTTGAGAAGTCCTTAATAAACATGCGGTAAAACCTGCCAATCCCAAGAAACTTCTAACTTCAATTGTGTTTTCGGGGTTCTTCTAGTCCTGGCCTGCAATAACTTTAGCCGGGTCCATTGATATGCCTTCCCCAAAAAAACAAGCCTCGGACACCTAATTTGGGATTCCCAAAAATGGCACTTAGAAAATTTAGTCTTCAGCACATAGCTTCTTAAGGTATTAAGTATGACACGGAGATGATATTTGTGCTCCTCCTCCGTCTTTGGATAAATAAGAATGTCATCAATAAAGATGAAAACAAATATATTAAGAAAGCGAGTGCATTAGACGGCCCCAATGGCATAACTAATCGCTCGTAGAAATTATCCGAAGTCCGGAAAGTGGTTGAGGGCATACTCACCTCCGCTGCCCTTAATTGGTGGAAACCAATGGCAAGATCCAATTGAGAAAATATCCGAGCATCATGGATTTAGTCAAATATATCATCCATCCTTGACAAAAGATATTTATTTTTGATAGTCCTTTTGTTCAAATCACAGTAGTTTACGCATAACCTTGGAGAACTATCCGTCTTTGTAACAAAGACGACTAACAATCCCCAACTCGAAATACTGTGTCGAATCAGACCCTTCTACAACAAATCATATGTCTTCCCATTAAACTCCCTCTTCTCTATTGGAGCCATCCTTTATAGGATTTATACAATAGGTTTAGTTCTTAGAACCAAATCAATATGGAACTCCACTTCACGATGAGGAGAAATACCTTGCACTTCATCAAATATATCAGTGAATTCCCGAATAACTGAAACATCTCTAACTCCGCTTTAGGCACTTCGAGTGAATGGAGAAAACTGTTTATTAACTCGATAGGCTCTTCACAACATATGTCAATGCTTCTTCCTAAAACATGCTTTATTACGACCATTCTTCTAACGCAATCCAAGACATCTTTAGACTCAGATAACCAATCAATTCTCAGCAACACTCCAAAACCCATGAATCTATGAACAAACAAGTCAAAAGGAATGTGACGATTTCGATAAGAAATTGGTATCTTTAAACTAATAGTGTTAAGCTTGGTCGAACCCCCAATAGGATTTGACAAACAAAGAGGATAACTCACAAGGATGGGTTTATGGTTAAGTTTATCAATAAAATCAACTGAAATAAAACTATGGAAAACACCAGTACCAAATAATATTCTTATAGGAATATCATGGATAGATGATAAACCTTGTAACACTTGCTTCTCGTTCTGACCTGAAGAAGTGAATGCATCTCTTCAATTGTAAAAGCCTGCCATTAAAACCTCTTATTGAAAAAGCGGACTCATTCTTCATGTGTCCTTGTTGGCAACAATTTAAGTAGACATGTTCACTAGGATCTATGCACTGATTTGAAAAGTGACTCATTTGTTGCACTTATAACAAAAAAAGTAGGCCAAGTTGAGCTTCATTTTTTATGTTAGAACCCCACCTATGGGTTTCTTTCTTGTCCACTGTTTTTTCCTTAAATTTATGTTTGAAGTTTGGCTTGCCTCCAACTAGTATAACTGATAAAGGTTTGGCACTCACTGCTGGCACTACACCTTTCTGGATTCCCTCCTTAATATGAAGGGCTTTAAACCTCAAAGCCATGCTTATAACGTTGGCAAATCTACACATAAGATTATTGGTCATTTCTCGATGGAACTCAGGCCATAATCCATTCACAAACATTTTATTTTTCATGAGCGGTATGTCTATTAATCCAAGTCCGAAATGGGACAAAGCATCGAACTTATGCTCATACTACGATACCACCGTATCACCCTACTTTAACTCAATGAAACTCATAAACAATTGAGTTCTTCCAGCCTCTACAATAGATTATGCTTCAAAAAATTCCTTGAACTGGGTCCAAGAAAACTCCTCCTCTAGATTATTAGCTATTACCGGATCCCACAATCCATCGACTTTTGGAGTTGCCATGATGCCAACAGTTGTTTCTTCGCATCCTCCAACAGAAGATCTCCTAATATCCTTTCACAAAATCGCATCCACATCTGCACTCCAAGAATATAATCAGTCCCATAGAAGGTTTCCCATCCAAAGTAATGAAATCCTTACACAAGGCAACAAAGTTCAAAAGCGGCAGAACTTGCTCTATCACTTTCTTTAACAGATCTATAGCCGACACATTTCTAGCTGTCTTGTCATCAATAGCTAAGCCAGTTTTAGATCCTCTCCTTCCACTTCTTGTATTCATTTTCTATTACCCAAAAAAATAACACATGTCTTTAGAATACAAAGATATGACCAAATTAACTTAAGGAAACAACAGTAGAGGATCTAAAATGAGACTTTAGAGGATAGATGCTATTATTATAAAAAATTAAAATATTCTTTCTCAAGGTTAACTCATTCTAGGACATCACTTACCTTTTCTCTAATGAGTTGAACACTAATCGGGCTAAGGTGTTTTCTCAACCAAAGCTTTGATACTAAATGTGATTATCCACCTTTTGGCCCCTGAGAACGACACTTAATACATCTATGGTATTTTTGCATCGTTACCTATGTATTCGAAAGATGAGTTGTCACGGAATAAAATAAAATTACATACCACAAATCTCATAATGAAATAATTAAATATAATATAACAATAAGATAATACATAAGGCTACTCCTCAACATGGAGTTATCAAAGTTACGATAAAAGTACTACCGTCAGCCTAGGTAGTTATAACAACATGCCACACTTCCTGATATAAAATATACATACATAAAAAAATATCATAATAGCAAAAATAGATAGCTAGATAGATAAGGAGCCTCTTACTCGTCCACCATCTTCAAATAACCTAAAGAAACCTACCACTCTCGAACCACTCAAATATAAATGGGCATCCAAGAGTTTAAGAGAAACAAACAACTCCGATCAGATAATAAGTCCGGTTTGAGTAGACTTCAAATAAAAGTGGATCACACAAAACAACATGTGAGACCATGATGCAAAATACGAAACGGGTTTTACCTCACAAGAATAACATCCAAGCATAAAAGAATGGACATAAATAATTAAACGTCGCGAAGAGCGTAAGACATTTCCTGATGCAATTAAAAAGAATCAATTCAAAAGATTAATCAAAAATAAGGATAAAGAATTTTTCCAACAATGACTAGAAGGGTGTGCCCTTGTTATTGAAAGTATATCTCTAGCAAATATACTTAAGAGGTTCATGTATTTTACGACTCTCTCGGACACATCCAAGCTGGACCCCGCCAACTTTATTGAGAATCCAAGTACTTCAAATCTCTGCATGCACACAACCGAATCCAACCTAGAGTAGATGTGAAAATACCCTAATGGGAGAAACCCCACATGGCTTGGCTTCCACTTGGTTTTAGTCATTTTCGATAAAGGATACCAATACCCAAACGAGCAACAAATCATCTTAGATCGATAGTTAAAAAATCAACTATCAAGGATAACAAAAAATGATCGTATATGGAATTTTAATCTCATACACTTACCACCACTTGTCGATTTCAAACTTGTATTATCCCTCGGTTAACAACAAAGATGGAAAAATTAAGGTAGTGTTACCTCTAAGCCTTGACTTGATGTAAATTCATAACTTTCAAGGTAAAGACGGGTTTCTATACCTTGACATTTAGTGCTAAGCATACGTCCAATTCCTTTCCATGTAAGTGATATTACTTATGGAAATTAAGTTCCTTACCCTTATTACCAAACTTAAATTTCCAATTCGTTCCATCCCTCGCTTAAAAATGAAGCCGGGTAAGTCAGGGCACTGGTTGCTCTCGGCCCTGCCTAGGCACTCCAGTTTTTAAATCTGACGGATAATAACGAATCTATCTTCTTGATATTTGGTATTAAGGATAAGACGAAATCCTTTCCATAATCAAATCAAACTTTTAAAACTGAATTTGTGCTTGGTTTTCACATCCCAACCACCTGTAAAAACACATTTAAAATCCTTGGAAATAAGTTAAAAATATCCATATTAAATATCATGAAGAGAAAAATAAGTTAGAACCAGTTTTATGAAAATTAAAAAAAATGTCGCAAAAAGTGTCGCTAAATAGTATTTAAAATTTCTTTAAATCGATCCTCTTTAATGTTAATTTCCTCGAAATTTTCCAAAATATGAATACTCTATTTTATTTTTAGAACAACATACTATGGATCCATCATGCATTCCAAAAAAACGTATAGAGTATTGAAATCAAATAAACACATTTGAAAATTCTATAAAACTTGACTTTTTACGAAATTGATAAAAGAAATCCATTTCTAACTTTTGAAGACTTTAGTTTCTTCTAACTTTTTTCGAGCCATTGCATTTTTTCAATATAAGTGAAAAAATGCAACCAAATATTTATTTTGTATAAACCCAAGCATGAGATCAAAAACAATGGTTTTCAAGAAAGATGATATTTTCAAAGTGTCGGTATAGCGATGATCTCTATAATGACACTTCCATAAAACAAGATATGTCATATATATTCATCCCTACATTTTCACGACAACAAACATATGAAAATAAATCAACATTGGCAAGAAAACCCTTAGGGTCACTCTAAAAATTCCCTTGTAAAGCTCGTATATGTATATGTATTTCGAAGTGTACTGTAGCGACCTATTCGCTACGAAAATACTTCAACTTCGTCTTTTTGTCCTCTGCATCGCAATGGTTGTTTATGACATCCGCTTCCAAGTGGGAATCAACTCCAAACAAGCAATATACATAAGTTTAAACAATGGAAACAACATTTTTATTTTTACGTCATTTAGTTAATTTTAAAATCATTTTAAAGTGAGTTTAACTCTCCCTTCAAGCAAAGATACGAGCTTCCTTCCTCAACCCAGAAATAACCAAAGCAACCTTTCTTCCTCACCTTTTCTCGACTCAAAGCCCATGAATACCCCATATTGCTCATGCACTTGGCAATGATGGGATGTTTGTGCTCCAAACTTTCTAACTTTGAGAAGGTGATGGTGATGACTCTTTTATTTTATGTTTTTTAAATATTTTAGAGGAGAAATGAGGATGTTTTTATATGGTTTACTTAAGAAAATATATGTGGACAAGAATGAAGAAGATGGCGATAAAGAGGACAAAGAAGAGAAATGGAAATGCAAAGATGGAAATGAAGTAAGAATGTCCTTATATAGACTTTGGCAGAAGTGGCTAATTACCTTCATTGTCCCTTAGCCAGTTACCACTCCAACTGTTGATATTTGAACCACCTCATCATGCACCCATGTGTCATCCATGTGGCCTTGAGCACTTGCCATCGAATCACATAGAAAGGAGCAAAAGGTTAGCAAAAGTCTTTCCTCCTTAATTACCTTCAAGAAAATGATTAATGTTAATACATTTAGTTACTGAATTTATTATTCCTATATGTTATATGCCGCTGACTTTCATCATGTCGATCTCTTATTTGTTGGCTTAGTCATTTCTAACAGTTACTTAGTACTTTGTTGACATGTTCAACATACAAAGTGGATCTGGTCTACTAAGCCAATAAAAACATTTTTTTATTAGAATACCTTCCGGTAAGAAATATTTGTCTTTCGACTCTTTATTATAACCCTTCAACTATGTTTATTTTCCTTCGAAAATCACATAAATTGCTTTTAATGGTATATAGTAACGCTAATTGTGATTTTTTTTTCATTTATAGTTCCTCAATCTCCATAGTTTCTTTCCATTTTCCATATTGTATGGCCTTGTGGAACCTCAAAACAACTTATTTACTTAAGGGAAAATAATCAATGAACCAAAACTCATTTCCTATCATTTATGTCCATTACTCTGTTAAATTCTTAACACTTAAAACATCTCAAGAAGTATGGAAATCATCCAAGAAAAACTTGGTAGTGAGAAATTTAAAGAAGAAGAAGGATTAGAGAATAAATTACTGACCAAGATTTCCAAATTAATCAAATCAATCATTTCCTTATCTTCAAATCTTCTTCTACTTCTTTTTCTTGTTTACGCTGCAAGCACCATTAAAGAACTCTTGCTATAGTTTTGCCGTGAAAGCAAAGGTTACCTGCTAACTACTAGGCTGAAAAATGAAAAATTAGGAAGAATGCAAGCGAAACAATGTAAAGCAACAGAAAAATATAGTGGTTCGATAGGAATGACTGCATCCATCGTAAAGATCTCTTACTATATTTCTCTTTTACAATTACATGGAATTACAAGAGAATAATAAGAAATATAGCAATCAAGTCTAGAAAAGTTTACTAATCTTGAGTACTTAAGGCTTTGATTTTCTATAAGTAGAGCTCTGGGTAAAGATAATTATAAGAATTCTAATTTTTTTTTCCAGCCTCTTTGAAGTGACAATGCATGGAGTATTTATTGTAGCTGATATGGATGATGGATGGAGAAGATTACACTGTAGAAAAGGTAGGAAACATGCATGGTCATTGATCTTGCGTTTGGGCTGATGGGAAACAACTGTAAAGGTGGAAAGGAATGAGTGGCTGAAAAGTATGCCAATTTTCCTTCTATATCAGGCACACACATTGCATTTAATACACATTAAATGCTGATGGCAAGCTACAGGAGTAGGTACGTGCTTGCTACAGTATATCATACAGTTGGATTTATAGCTTATCTTTTCATTTTGCATGCCTATGTGACAAGGCAGATGAATGACTCCGGCCGTGCTTCAAAGATACTGGAGGTTGAACGTTGCTCAAGTCCAAGGTGAAAAGAATAGGTCGGGCCATGTTCAAGACCATGGTGAAAGGAATTGGTCGGGCCGGCTATGATATGATGAGAGGGGCTATAGTGATGCTAGGTCAGAAGTGGGCACGCTTAGGTCGGCTTTGACATATGGGTGTTGTTTGAAACAGCCTGGGTATGTTGGTTGCCTATGGTGTCTTCTAGAGGGGCTAGCCTAAAGTCGTTCTGAATGTAGATAGCCATGAGCAGGCTGGTAGTTTTATGCCTAAATTTGTTGAGAGTTAAACAGTGTTAAGGACTATGTTGTGGAGGTGATGCCAAGCCAGATATGACATGACGAGATGGCCTGCTTGGGACCAGTCGAAGACGGCTATACTGAAATCGGGCCAAGAACGGATCATGCTTAAGTCAGTCTTGTCAAATATGCTGGATAGTGAGGCGGTCTTGAGTTGTATTGGCCGACAACTGAAGTGATGCTGCGTGGATGGGTTGACTTGGATTCAGGTTAAAAATGTGTCAACATGAGAGAGCGGGTCGTCATCAAGCCAGGCCAGAGTGGAACAGGCATGGTCATACTGTAACATCCCACCTTTTTGCACGCTTTAAATCGACACACATGCCAATTCAAACCATACGGAATGGTGGATTGTTATGGGGTAAATAAGAAAAGCAGAGAAGAAAAAGAAACAAAACAGAATCTTGCAGCAGAACGATAAAATATAATAATCAATATGCAGTTCATAAAACTATTTTACAAAACATTTTATTTTTCTTTATACAATAAATATCAGAGTTCATATACCAAAGGATAATAACAATACAGCGGAATAAAATGGTGGAATACTATAATAAATAATAATAGTATAAATCTTCGTCTTCGTCCTTCAGAGCTGAAGTCTTCGAATCCTGAAATGCTCAGGCTGACCCGAGCGAATCGAAAAGACAAGACACTCGAGTCATAACTAAAAGATCTTATGTAAGTTAAATCAACAGAAATAAATATGAGTGCAATAACTTAAGAGATGCTCGGGATTCACATCTCCTAAGTGTCCATTAAACTATTTACTATGTAGTAATATTTCGCTATTATAATAATGTCTATAGTAAAACAAACATACTTCTAAATCTCGTTAAGGAGTGACCCAATATTCCCCTTAACATGTAATAGTCCCAGTAGTCCATCCAATATCATAGTCCCTCTTAATCGAGAAGCCACCAGAGGATACCACACGAGCTACGGGAGAAATCCAAACTCGTACAAGGCGCGCTAGGTAGGTGACACGGCAGTATTAGGCAATGCCAGGGTAGATATACCAATTACGCTTCCGGGTCAGTGATAACGCGTAGCGCGCAGCTACCGCCCACCTCGAACAACACCCCCAAATCAAAGAAATCAAAAGTGGCCACCGAATAAATCCAAAGTCAGAGTAGAGTATCGAAGGGATGTGTCCGATAAAAGGGGCTACCTTCTTAATCTGTCGATCGCTCCTATTTTAGCCACCTTATGCCAACTCACGGGAGTCTGGTCCACATATTTACCTCAAAGGAAATGCTGCCACCATCCTACTTCATTATGAAATCTCCACCGCGTACACGGTTGTTAAAGTGGTTTTCGGAGTTGGCAGAGAGTATGACAACTTCCGATCCCGGTCTCTTTAACAACCAAACGTTATTATAACAACGCGATCTCTTCAAAATAGTTTATACTTTAAAACCATAACATAATTTTCACTTCAAAACCATATAAATACGATATCATTTTATTTTAAGACCAAATCAAAATGATATCATTTTATTTCAAATATATCCTTTTTCAAGAAATCATAGCACTTTCAAATCTATATACCTTGAAATCTATAGCTTTGAAACATAACTTAATATATTTCAATGGGTTACATATTAAATTACTTTATATAATAAAATAGCTTTTTAATTTTTCAAATAAATCCCAAATACTGATTTGAACCTACAATAGACCATTTCAAATGTCCATATATTTTAAAGCTTTAAATATTCTACCATTTCAAAACTAATTTTTTGAAAATCCCATATATATCAAATTCAATTGCTATTATTTAAATTTGAAATGCTTACGAAATAAACCCAATATAATTTAAGTAAAACTAAACAACTGGATATACTTCAATATATTTACTTGATATATTCATTTATCTCAACTTTATATTCATTTAAATCACTTAAACCAAATCAAGTTATAAGAATCATACCCTTTAAAATCTCCATTTTTATTTAAATTTTCATATCAAATTTTATTCAAGTACAACTCTTAAATAATTCAATTTAAGCAAATATCATATTTATCTTCCAACTTAAATTTCATTTAAGTCATTTAAAAACTCTATATATACAATATCTTAAGCAGGTACTTAACCACATAATATAAAACAATTGAACTCCATTATTAAACTCATTTTTATTAAATAATTTATGCACATCTTAAATCCAAGAATTTAACTATATATATATATATATATATAATAATAATAATATTTATATAACACAAAAATTTTAATATTTATTAAGCCGTATATTCCTTTCCAAAACCATAGAAATCATTTTCCAAAATATTTTATATATAGACCGCGGTGTCTGTATATAATTTTCTATCCTATGGTCAAGTGATACATATATTTATCATTTCAATCCGTAATTTAAAATAAAATTTTACCGTTATGTATTATTTCAAACCTCAATCCCGAATGCAATAAAATGCATAACAACTTGCAGTTTATGATGATATAAATAAACATCCATTCATCCATCATAAAATCATACATCCATTCATCAGAATAATCATCCAATTCAAACAATACATCAATATATAACGAGTAATAAACAACAGGTATCAACTAGCAATTTATATTCAACAATAATTTAGTTAGATGTTTAACTGGCAGTTTACATGCAATAAATAAATAAATAAATAAATAACCATTTAACTGGCAGTCTATATGCAATGAATAATTAAATAAAAATTTAATTAAATAAATGCACTTTAACTAAGATGATGATAAAAATATTGCCAAACAGTCCTAGATAAATTCTAATCACACCATAAATTAATTTAACAAATATAAGAAATTTTAGAAGTTGTGAGTGGGTTAAAACACTCACCTTTCGAATTTAAATTGAATTTAAATCCAATTTAAACTCACAAATTGACCAGTCTCAGAATCCGCCCAAAACAGTGGCAAAATGTTCAGAATTTCAATACGATCCTAACAAAAAAACCGCGCATAAATCGGATATTGTATGTGAAAGATAAAGCGATAATTGTGATTGAATTTAAATTTAAAGAAAAGAAAAGAGAGAAAACATTTTACAAGTCCACGTCACCATCATTTTCGTTCAAGGCAAGCTCTTCTCGTTCGAACCGGCTCTGCACCTCTACCTTCGTTCGCACGCCGCCTAAACCACTGACAACGCACGCACCAAAACTGCCTTACATCGGCCGCCGACCACCCAGAGGCCCACGCGTGGCCAGTCACCTCCGAAGTCGAGCGACGTTGCAACAGAACCCAACCGCCGCCATTTATTTGTAACCCTAATCAAACTTTGCCGAAGATCCAACCGTCAAAATGACGAACAAACTATGCCGATGCGATCCCCTCTGTCCACTCTACAATACCCAGAATTGGTTTTCCGATCAGACGAATTTCGTCGTCGAGCGATGAACGGCCGAAATTTTTCGATTTTTACTGATCAGACGATGGACTAAAACGAAAAATGAATCATGGATCTGAGATGCTCTCATCGAGAGCTTCGATATATATTTTTTCTGAATTTTTTTGAGAAGTTTGAAATTTTAGCTTTGGATTTGATTTGGGATTGCAATTGGAATAAGGGTTTGTCTGTCATTGAAGTGAGGAGGTGAATAGAACGTATAGAAATGAGGAACAGATGCTGCTAGGGATTATAGCAGGATATATATAGGCAGGGTTGACATTTAAATGGATGGATAAGATAGAATTTACGCGCTAACGCCAAAGTGACCCC
The DNA here is from genome assembly GCA_030765085.1 of Allium cepa. NCBI lineage: Eukaryota > Viridiplantae > Streptophyta > Magnoliopsida > Asparagales > Amaryllidaceae > Allium > Allium cepa. The sequence continues at coordinate 903,127,945 of CM060931.1, read as the reverse complement.
AAAAGCCCGTTTCGACTCCGGAATGAAATTGGGTCAACCCATATATCAAAATAGACGTTTTTAAATATTTTAAATGCGATGGAACAAGTTTCAAGTCCAAATTCCATCGTATGAAGAAGTTATGCAAAAAAAATACTTTCCGAATTGATTTCAGTTGATTTCAATTTATCGATTTCAAGTCGTTTCGAGTCTGTACGATCAAACGACAAGTCTGACCGCTACGAAACTTGAAATCCTACAATAATCCACAGTTACGGATCCGATGAAACTAGTTTCGTCGAAATCCGAGTCAGTCGCCAAAATGGCTATTTTTACACTAATTAAATAAATTTATAAATAAACTAATTAAATCCAATTTTAAATTTCAATTCTAAAATTGACAACTCTATCACCTTTATATTTCTCAAATATTTACAATGATTTAAACAAATTTAAATGGCAATTTAGAGAAGATTAATTAATAAATTTCAATATAAATCCTCAATTTCATTAAATACAAAATTATAAATAAAATTCTCAAAATTCCATTAAATTAAATTAATTAATTATTTGTAATATCCCAGAATTTCGGAGAATTTGAAAGGAGATAATCTCTTAATTTAAATCATTTAAAATTGATAAAACTGTATCTTCAAATATAAATAACCAAAATAAAATTTATGTGATGTTTTTAAATTTAGAAATCAATTGATTTTAAATGGAATAATTATTTAATTTGTGTTATTTTATAAATTTGATTTTTGATAAGTTAGACATTTTAATTTAATAAGTATTGTTTAAATATATGTGTATTTAAAAATTTACTTTAAAATTAGAATTTAATATTTCTTAATTTAAAAGTGTGTTTGTTTAATTTAATAAAAACATATTTGATTTGAAATTTAAGTTTAAATTGAATTTGAATTTGAATTTTTTTAAATTGAAATTTGAATTGGAATTTGTAATTTGAAAAGAATGCATATTTTGAAATACATTTGTATATAAAAGATTTATGAATAAAGTTTTATTTTAAAAATAAGATTTGTTTTTATATTAATTTAAAACAAAAGAATTTTATTTATATAAATTTGGAAAATATTTATTTAATAGTAGATAAATACAAAAGCATTTAAATTAACATGTAAAAATGGATTTAATTGTTTTATATTATTTTATTTGGAATCTAATTAGTTTATATCTTATTTTTCTTTTGAAAGTTTTATTTTTATAAGAAAGGAAAATGGATTTATAAATTTATAAGAGCATTCATAAATTAGTAAAGTATTTACAAATTAAGCAAATTGATAATAAAGGGTTTTAAAAATCATTTTTAAATAATTTAAAAATAATGAGCGACATGTGTTTATTTTTAAAACATCACAGAATACATGTGTTACGAAATTAAGCTTGGGTTATGACAAATGTAATCAAAGATACAAGTGTCTTTCTTCATTTTCCTTTCTTTAAATTTTATTTAACCTTAAAATTCATTTTTATAAAATCCTATTATCTTCTTTCTTCTTTTTCTATGAATACAAACAAGAATCCATGGCCACCCTTGTATTAAAAGTTCTCAAGTCCAATCTGAAACCTGATAAACACATTCTCAAAACTGAAGTATTTTCTCATGCAAAACAGAAAAAAAAATCTGTAGTTTTTTTTTACTGATCTCCTCAAATCATTCATTTCCAAACCCTATGTTGTTTTTATCAAAACCTGAAACCTATTCAAAACCTCATGTTCAAGAGAAAAAAATCTCTGAAACCGGAAATCAAAATCTGTTGCAAACTTCACCCAAATCCTCAAGTTCATCTTCAACAAAAATCTGCAATATTTTTATCATGCATGTAGCAAGTTTTGCCTGAGATCAAGCTTCAAAATGCAACCTGTCAATCCAGTTTTAAAGCTTCAATGCAATCTGGAAAGCAATCTATTTTCAAAAGCTCGGAGCACCACCATGGTTCCAGTTTTAAAGAAACCTAGTATCTGCAACAACAGATTTCAAATTTAAAAAAAAAAGGGATTCCATTCCAGTTTCCAAAACTGTGCAAATTCGAGGTGAGTAAACAACTAATTTAAAATTTAAGTAGGTTAATAAATTGTTGTTTAAATAATTTCTGTGATAATGAAGTTTGTTTGTGATGATGCTGCATATATTTAGGAATGTGTTATTGAATGTGCATGTTAATTTCTTTTTGTTTATGAAACTGCAGTGTGTAAAATAAATACAAATCCAGTTTGTTACTTCTCTGGTTAGATTTCTTGTTGAGATGATCAAGCATAGGTTGTTCAAACAGAAAGATTTAAATTGTAAAATATGAAGAAAAAAAATCAAAAGGGAGTTTCATTTTGATAATGCCTGCATCTGGAAGTAGGAATGCAATAGAATCTGCATTCTTGAAATTAAGTTTCTCTGTTCATACTAGATTACAGAGTTCTTATAGATAAACAAAATTCAAGCTTTTTGTATAAAAACTTTGAAACTTTAGATTTAAAACAAACTAGTTAAGTTTTGAATTAATCTAGCTTATGAAAATATAATTAACTAAGATAAATTTAGAATTTTACTGTAAACAAGAAGTATGCAGTGAAAACTTATAGAATGTAAAAATAAAATTTTGATTTTTATTTGATTCATGTTTATATATTGAATCACCATTCAAAATTATGATTTTTAGCATAAAAACCCAGATTTTTAAAATAGGGTTGAGTTTGGAATTTTGGGTTTTCTGGAGAGTTGATTTTGGGTGATTTCTGGAAGATAGATCAATTTGGTTGATCGGGGTTGCTACTGGAGATGGAGGAAGTCACGGAATTTTAGGGAAAATTAGTGGACGTGGCTATAGGGGACGGTGGTGATGGCGATGACCGGAAATGGGTTTTAAGCCCTAGTTTTTGTTGGGTTGGGTTTTGTTTTTTTTCGTAAGCACTGTTGCATTGAGTACTTTGAAATTTTGGCTGGAGGTAGCATATCGGCTTGGCAAGAAATGGTTGGCACCGCGCGACTTCTAGTGACCGAAGCTTGGTGGTTGAGGGTAGTTTGTGTGAGGTCGTTTGGGTTTGGGTTCTGCAGTATAACCCAATTTTGATTCGAGGTGAGTTTGTGTGTTTGAGTGGTCGAATTGGGATGCGGTGGTGTTGAGCAAGTTGCCGGAGGCAGTGACGTTGGTTGAAGGTGACCAACGGTGGCGTGCATGTGCACGAGATGGTGGTTGGTGTCAATGAGTTTAGACTCATGGGAAATCTCGAAGTAGCATTCGAGTTTGGCATGGGGAAACTCGTGATGTTCTCGGGTGTGTTGGTTTGGGAAACCCGTTGTTTTTGTAACTGTATTTAATCAAGTTTAAAAAAAAAGGTGGAAGAAAGGAACTCGGGATTTACCCGAGTAAGTAACGGGTTTGACCCGAAGCTGGGAAACTAAAACAGTTTTTAAGAGATTTTAAAAAGTTTTAAAACTTATTTTTGAAATTTTGAAATTTAAATTAGTAAAAACTTTATATAAATTACTTGATGTATTTAATAAATGTTTTATTTAACATATTTAAGATGTTTTGAAGTTTTGTTAAATTTAAACATTGTTTAGAAATTTTGAATGATTTTGAAAACGAATTTTGAAAGTAATTTTAATGGTTTATATAAGACAAGTTTTAAATTCAAATTGAAATTAGTTTAAACTATAAATAGATAAATATTTAAGTTATTTAAAGTTGTGTTTGATAACTTTAATTTATCAAGCTAAATGATTGTTTTGACTTAAACTTAATTTAAAATTTAATTAAGTAGGGATAGTTGTATAGTAAGATTGTAAATGTGTTAAGTCAATTAAAGCATTTATAAGGTAAATGTTTATCTTAATTAAGGTTTTAATATCTTAATTTTGATTGAGTTAATTTGAAGAAGTAAGTTTAATTAATTAGTTAAATATAAAGGATTAATTAAGAAATTAATTAAGGAAATAATTTACTTGATTTACAAATGGTTAAGGGTTAAGGTTAATTATTTTCAGATTAATTAAATTGTTACTAAAAGATCATTAACTAGATTTTTAATTAATGACTAAGGATTCATTAATCAAGTAATTAAGTGTAATTAAACTTAATTAATTAAGTGGTTAAGATTTATTAATTAAGTAATTAATAAGTTGTTAATTAAGTAATAAAGGTTACTTAATTGGTACTTAAGAAGTGTTTAACTTGTAATTAAATTTTATTAATTAATAATTAAGGTTTCATTAATTAAATAATTAGAGGATAATTATTCCGTAATTAAGGATTAATTAAGAAGTTGTTAAATGGTAATTAATTAATTAATCAATTATGATTAAGGATTAATCAAATAAGTAATTAAGGATTGATTATCTGTTAATTAAGGATGGGTTAACAGTTAATTAAGGGTTAATTAAATGATTAATCAACTGGTGATTAAGGAGCAAGTAATCCGTAATTAAGTTCTTAATTAATAATTGATAATTAGGTTTATTAATTAATAATTAAGAAATAATTGATTAGTTAATTAATTATAAAAGTAATTATGGATTGATTAATTTGTATTAAGAGATATTGATTAATAATTAAGGTTATTAATCAATAGTTGATGGATTTTTAATCAGTTAATTAAAAGTTAATTGATTGATTATGGAAGTAATTAAGGATTAATTACTTTATATTAAAGGAGATTAATTAATAATTGAGGTTTACTAATTGATGATTAAAGGACAAATAAATCTGGGGTTAAGGATTGATTAATTGATTAAGTTAGTTAATCAATGAGTGATAAATTAATTAAAATTAATTAATGATTGTATAAGCAAGATTTAGGGGTTGATTCTTAAGGGATTAATTTAAGAAATTAAATTAATTATGATATAAATTGATAATCCTTGCTTATGGATGATTGGTTGTTGAATGTCTGAATTGGGTGATATCAATTGGATTGATATCTATTTATGGTATATGTTGTGACATTCTGTGATATGATATAGGTTATATCAATGATAAATGTGTGGTATTTATCTACGTTAATGCTGTGTGATTTCAAAGCATTGTATTGTATTGAATTGAATTGTTTAAACCTTTAAACAACTTGGCCTTTAAGACACGTTTGGTTCGATGAGACCGGGATCAGGTATCAAATTTGATTATCCGAAAGCCACATCGATCCAAGTTAAGCGTTAGGTCGTGAATTCAAGTGAAGATCGAGTTGATGACTCGAAGTGTAAGAACTATCTGTCGTTATAAACACTGAGGGTGATTCCAATACGAGTAGTACTTTCAGGTTCGAGATGGAGTTTTTAGAGTGCAAAGGTTATTGTCGTTAACTCTGAGGGTGATTCCGAAATGAGTGTAACGAGATAATGCCTTCGGTTTCGTTCGAACCCGGAACGAACTTGTATGGATTGAATGCTTTCAGAACATCGTCAGGTGGACGATGAGCATTCTAAGATAGATGTGTTCTATAAAGCTAATCGCAGCCACAAGCCTCATCAACCGGGGAATGGCTAAAACAGGGAAGGTGCAGCAAGGCTAAGTGGGTCATGCCCAAGTAGGACGAGATTTACCCCTGTCTAGATGTCCCTTTTTATTTCGGCTGTGTGGGGCGATTCCTATCTAGAATCGCCGGGTGATCGTGTTCGGGAGGAATGGCCCGGCTTTGTGTTGCAGGGGAGCATGCATACTCCCCGGTACGGTGATCTGGGCCACGTACTGTGACGGACGGTACCCCAGTAGCCCTGCCATTGATGGAAACCCATTCTTCCTACGTGCCCCTACGGTTTTGATTGTATTACCCACTTTTGTGGCTAGTAGCTGGAATTTAATGAATGTAACAATTTCGGCTATTTTCTATTTACTTGAAAACCCTAGACACTATTATAATATCACTGGATTTCTTATCAAATGTTTTGGTTAGCGTAAGGTAAAAACTTACCAATGTTTATTTTTGGGGAGTCTTACGTGATACCTTTTGTTTCAAAGGTTTTTAAAAGTTAAGCAACTTTAACCCGTTTACTCACTGCAGACCCATGTCTGACCCAGAGTTCATTCTGTTTTTCTAAAACTCTTGGGTACTCAAATTTTTACGAGTAGCCAAGGGATTTAGGTCTGCTTTGACGAATACTGGAGGAGTTATGGAGCAGGAGACTTCAGCGCTTGTAGTTATTTGGTGTTTTTGTCGTGATGTATCTTTGTGATATATGTGTTGTATTGAGTTTTATAATAGACAGACTTGTATAACTGTCTATCTTCTTTTGTTGTACTTGAGTAACTCTGATATGTAATAGACTATGTAATAGTTATGTTATATATTATATTTTGTTTCGTTCCGCTGTGAGATTCTGATTTTGTTGAGTTCTTTTCTTCTATCTATTCTGTTTCTACCTCTTTCTTTCTTAAAAATGATGCATCTTTCTGTGGAATGAAAGGCGGGTCGTTTCACTTGGTATCAGAGCATAGGTTGAGATAATACCTAGGCTCTGGAGTGGTGTCTATCTTGAGAGCGCATATTTTTAATTTTTATATAACTATATACTTATATAAATTTGTTGTGGTATTTGTTCGGATTTCCAACATGAGTTCTAGAGGAGTTTTATCTCTCTATCTTTGATTGCTTAGCCCTCCTACCTTTGAACCAAGCCCTATAGACGGATAACCGGGATAGATCAGATCTGTGGAAGCTTAAGATTTTCTTATCTTCCCCATAGTTTTTCTAGAAACTTTTTATTTGATCTAAAGGGTTTTGATCTCATTTGGATTGGTTGGATGGTATTGAGCTGTTGATGAAAGAAGCAAGGATTGTACCTTTGGAAGTTGAGTAGAGAAGAATCGCAAAAGTGACTTGCAATGATGCTAGAATTCTTTTGAGTCATCTTCTGCATGGATTAAGGTATCTCCAGGAGGTGTAGAGTCCTTTGGGTGGTCAGTGATTTTCCATATGTTCCGAAGGAGTGAAGGTTTTCTTCATCGGGGGATGGAGATTTAGGCTGTCTTTAGTTTCAGAAGCAGTGTCTTTTGTTCAGCCTAGTTTTCCCAGTGGGAGTTCAGCTGTTTTTTTGTGGCCTAGACTGATAAGTCTTTTGAGATTCTGTGTGGATTTGATGAATCGAGCTTTTGTGATGTATGGTATAAGTTATTCTCGTGTTCATCAATGTTTTTCTTGTCTACTCCAAGTCCGAAGGGGGAAGCTAGCGACATTTGGAGTTAGTGTTAGAGGCATTGAGGAAGCATTTTGTTTTGGTAATGGTATTTCTGTAGATCCAGCCTGGATAGCTACTATTCAGGAGTAGAAGTGGAGCCGAGTGTGAAGAGATTTTTTCAGATTTGAAGGCAATGCTGACTAGTGTGCCTGTTCTAGCTATCTCTGATGGCAAGGATAAATTTGAGGTCTGCTCGGACGTTTGTGTGTCTGAGATGGATGTAGTAAGTCAATGATGGTCAGTGTTCTAGTTTTGAGATGGATTGGTCAAGGGAACATTGAGGATCATCGGAAGGATTTGTGTTCCGAATTCTTGGATTTTGAAGTAAGAAGTTTTGGTAGGGAGTCATCGCTCCAGGTTGCGTCTAGCCCAGGGTGTTCAGAGATATATGGATATGAAGAGAACCTTCTTGTGGCCAAATACGAGTAGGATGTAGCTGTTTTCATCTTTGGATGTGCGATCTGTCAGCAGGTGTTGGTGATCAACAGAAGACCGCCAATTTGTTGAAACCTTTGGAGGTTCCAAAGTGAAAGTTCCAGTGGGAAGTGATTTCTTTGGATTTTTTCGAAGGTTTGCCAAGGACCAAAGAGGGAATTATAGGAAATGGGTGCTTGTGAATCGGTTAACCAAGAACGCCCATTTTATTCTGGTGGAGGCAGTCCGTTCTGGAGCATCTTCGGCTCAGTTTTCTTGAGAGTTTGTCTGACTGCTTGGTATTTCAGTCAGCATTGATAGCAATTGTGATCTTATCTTCTCCAGCTAGTTTTCGAAGGCTTTGTGATCAGCTTTGGGTTCGAGATTAAATTTGGGTACAACCTATCATTCTCAAACCAACGGAAAGGCTGAACCAAATTTTAGAGATTTGAGAGAGCTTGTGTTTTGGATTTTTGTGGATGATAGGAGGATCATCTGCATTTATTGGAATTCTCGTATAAGTTATCAAACGAGTATTTGGATGCCACCCTGTGAAGCTTTGATTAGAAGGCCTTGTAGATTTCCTTTCTGTGGAGTAGAGTCGGAAGATCATCTGGTTCTTGGTTCAGTTTTGGTCTGTGAGGTATCTGCGATGGTGGAGCTTATCAGGAGAAGATTAGTGTTGTAGTCTTCAGGTTGAATTGCAAGTTTGGATGACTGAAATTTGCATTGTTTTTCACGTATCTCTTTTGAGGAAATACGTGAACGATCTATCTTTTGTTGTGGAGTTAGGATTTCAGAGTTTGTCTTGGGAAACTCTGAATAATTTTAAGGAGACTTACCTAGATCTATGTCCGGATAGCTAGGATTGTTTGATAGAATGGATTCGTTGTTTAAATAAACTGTTTGTTTGGATAGATTGTTGTTGGTTGATAATGTTTGGTTGATAGGAATGCTTGAATGGTTAAATGAAATAAAAGATTTTGGATTATCTTTATTTTAAATTTCGAGGACAAAATTCTTTTAAGGGAGGAATGTAATATCCCAGAATTTCGGAGAATTTAATAGGAGATAATCTCTTAATTTAAATCATTTAAAATTGATAAAACTGTATCTTCAAATATAAATAACCAAAATACAATCTATGTGATGTTTTTAAATTTAGAAATCAATTGATTTTAAATGGAATAATTATTTAATTTGTGTTATTTTATAAATTTGATTTTTGATAAGTTTGACATTTTAATTTAGTAAGTATTATTTAAATATATGTTTATTTAAAAATTTACTTTAAAATTAGAATTAAATATTTCTTAATTTAAAAGTGTGTTTGTTTAATTTAATAAAAACATGTTTGATTTGAAATTTAAGTTTAAACTGAATTTGAATTTTTTTAGATTGAAATTTGAATTGGAATTTGTAATTTAAAAAGAATGTATATTTTGAAATACATTTGTATATAAAAGATTTATGAATAAAGTTTTGTTTCAAAAATAAGATTTGTTTTTATATTAATTTAAAACAAAAGAATTTTATTTATGTAAATTTGGAAAATATTAATTTAACAGTAGATAAATACAAAAGCATTTAAATTAACATGTAAAAATGGATTTAATAGTTTTATATTATTTTATTTGGAATCTAATTAGTTTATATCTTTTTTTCTTTTGAAAGTTTTATTTTTATAAGAAAAGAAAATTGATTTATAAATTTATAAAAGCATTCATAAATTAGTAAAGTATTAACAAATCAAGCAAATTGATAATAAAGGGTTTTAAAAATCATTTTTAAATAATATAAAAACAATGAGTGACATGTGTTAATTTTTAAAACATTTTAGAATACATGTGTTAAGAAATTAAGCTTGGGTTATGACAAATGTAATCAAAGATACAAGTGTCTTTTTCTTCATTTTCCTTTCTTTAAATTTTATTTAACCTTAAAATTCATTTTTATAAAATCCTATTATCTTCTTTCTTCTTTTTCTTTGAATACAAACAGGAATCCATGGCCACCCTTGTATTAAAAGTTCTCAAGTCCAATGTGAAACCTGATAAAAACATGCTCAAAACTGAAGTATTTTCTTATGCAAAACAGAAACAAAAATCTGTAGTTTTTTTTAACTGATCTCCTCAAACCGTTCATTCCAAACCCTATGTTGTTTTTATCAAAACCTGAAACCTATTCAAATCCTCATGTTCAAGAAAAAAAATCTCTGAAACCAGAAATCAAAATCTGTAGCAAATTTCACCCAAATCCTCAAGTTCATCTTCAACAAAAATCTGCAATATTTTTATCATGCATGTAGCAAGTTTTGCCTGAGATCAAGCTTCAAAATGCAACCTGTCAATCCAGTTTTAAAGCTTCAATGCAATCTGGAAAGCAATCTATTTTCAAAAGCTTTGAGCACCACCATGGTTCCAGTTTTAAAGAAACCTAGTATCTGCAACAACAGATTTCAAATTTAAAAAAAAGGTTTCCATTCCAGTTTCCAAAACTGTGCAAATTCGAGGTGAGTAAACAGCTAATTTAAAATTTTAAGTAAGTTAATAAATTGTTGTTTAAATAATTTCTGTGATAATGAAGTTTGTTTGTGATGATGCTGCATATATTTAGGAATGTGTTATTGAATGTGCATGTTAATTTCTTCTTGTTTTTGAAACTACAGTGTGTAAAATAAATACAAATCCATTTTGTTACTTCTCTGGTTAGATTTCTTGTTGAGATGTTCAAGCATAGGTTGTTCAAACAGCAAGATCTAAATTGTAAAATATGAAGAAGAAAAATTCAAAAAGAGTTTCATTTTAATGATGCCTGCATCTGGAAGTAGGAATGCAATAGAATCTGCATTCTTGAAATTAAGTTTCTCTGTTCATACTTGATCACAGAGTTCTTATAGATGAACAAAATTCTAACTTTTTATATAAAAACTATGAAACTTTGGATTTAAAACAAACTAGTTAAGTTTTGAATTAATCTAGCTTATGAAAATACAATTAAGCAAGATAAGTTTAGAATTTTACTGTAAACAAGAAGTATGCATTGAAAACTTATCAAATGTAAAAATAAAATTTTCATTTTTATTCGATTCATGTTTATATATTGAATCACCATTCAAAATTATGATTTTTAGCACAAAAATCCAGATTTTTAAAATAGGGTTGAGTTTGGAATTTTGGGTTTTCTAGAGAGTTGATTTTAGGTGATTTCTGGAAGATAGATCAATTTGGTTGATCGGGGTTGCTACTGGAGATGGAGGAGGTCACGGAGTTTTAGGGAAAATTAGTGGTCGTGGCTATAGGGGACGGTGGCGACGGCGGCGATGGCGATGACCGGAAATGGGTTTTAAGCGCTAGTTTTTGTTGGGTTGGGTTTTGTTTTTTTTCATAAGCACCGTTGCATCGAGTGCTTTGAAATTTTTGGCTGGAGGTAGCATATCGGCTTGGCAAGAGATGGTCGGCACCGAGCGACTTCTGGTGACCGGAGCTTGGTGGTTGAGGGTAGTTTGTGTGAGGTCGTTCGGGTTTGAGTTCTGCAGTATAACCCAATTTTGATTCTAGGTGAGTTTGTGCGTTTGAGTGGTCGAATTGGGATGTGGTGGTGTTGAGCAAGTTGCCGGAGGCAGTGACGTTGGTCGAAGGTGACCAACGGTGGCGTGCATGTGCACGAGTTGGTGGTTGGTGTCAGCGAGTTTAGACTCGTGGGAAATCTCGAAGTAGCATTCGAGTTTGACATGGGGAAACTCGTGACGTTCTCGTGTGTGTTGGTTTGGGAAACTGTTGTTTTTGTAACTGTGTTTAATCAAGTTTTGAAAAAAAGAAGGGGGTGGAAGAAAGGAACTCGGGATTTACCCGAGTAAGTAACGGGTTTGACCCGAAGCTGGGAAACTAAAACATTTTTAAGAGATTATAAAAAGTTTTAAAAGTTATTTTAGAAATTTTAAAATTTAAATTAGTAAAAACTTTATATAAATTACTTGATGTATTTAATAAATGTTTTATTTAACATATTTAAGATGTTTTGAAGTTTTGTTAAATTTAAACATTGTTTAGAAATTTTGAATGATTTTGAAAACGAGTTTTGAAAGTAATTTTAATGGTTTATATAAGACAAGTTTTAATTTCAAATTGAAATTAGTTTAAACTATAAATAGATTAATATTTAAGTTATTTAAAGTTGTGTTTGATAACTTTAATTTATCAAGCTAAATGATTGTTTTGATTTAAACTTAATTTAAAATTTAATTAAGTAGGGATAGTTGTATAGTAAGATTGTAAATGTGTTAAGTCAATTAAAGCATTTATAAGGTAAATGTTTATCTTAATTAAGGTTTTAATATCTTAATTTTGATTGAGTTAATTTGAAGAAGTGAGTTTAATTAATTAGTTAAATATAAAGGATTAATTAAGAAATTAATTAAGGAAATAATTTACTTGATTTACAAATGGTTAAGGGTTAAGGTTAATTAATTTCAGATTAATTAAATTGTTACTAAAAGATCATTAACTAGATTTTTAATTAATGATTAAGGATTCATTAATCAAGTAATTAAGTGTAATTAAACTTAATTAATTAAGTGGTTGAGATTTATTAATTAAGTAATTAATAAGTTGTTAATTAAGTAATAAAGGTTACTTAATTGGTACTTAAGAAGTGTTTAACTTGAAATTAAATTTTATTAATTAATAATTAAGGTTTTATTAATTAAATAATTAGAGGATAATTATTCCGTAATTAAGGATTAATTAAGAAGTTGTTAAATGGTAATTAATTAATTAATCAATTGTGATTAAGGATTAATCAAATAAGTAATTATGGATTGATTATCTGTTAATTAAGGATGGGTTAACAGTTAATTAAGGGTTAATTAAATGATTAATCGACTAGTGATTAAGGAGCAAGTAATATGTAATTAAGTTCTTAATTAATAATTGATAATTATGTTTATTAATTAATATAGCCCTGCCATTGATGGAAACCCATTCTTCATACGTGCCCCTATTGTATTACCCACTTTTGTGGCTAGTAGCTGGAATTTAATGAATGTAACAATTTCGACCATTTTCTATTTACTTGAAAACCCTAGACACTATTATAATATCACTGGATTTCCTATCAAATGTTTTGGTTAGCTTAAGGTAAAAACTTGCCCATGTTTATTTGTGGGGAGTCTTACATGATACCTTTTGTTTCCAAAGGTTTTTAAAAGTTAAGCAACTTTAACCCGTTTACTCACACCAGACCCATGTATGACCCAGAGTTTTTTCTGTTTTTCTTAAACTCTTGGGTACTCAAATTTTCACGAGTAGCCAAGGGATTTAGGTCTGCTTTGACGAATACTGGAGGAGTTATGGAGCAGGAGGCTTCAGCGCTTGTAGTTTTTTGGTGTTTCCGCTGTGATATATCTCTGTGATATATGTGTTGTATTGAGTAGTATAATAGACCGACTTGTATAATTGTCAATCTTATGTTGTTGTACCTGAGTAACTCTGATATGTAATAGTTATGTTATATATTATATTTTGTTTCGTTCCGCTGTGAGATTCAGATTTTGTTGTGTTCTTTTCTTATATCTATTCTATTTCTACCTCTTTCTTTCTTAAAAATGATGCGTCTTTCTGTGGAATGAAAGGCGGGTCGTTTCATTATTATTCCATTCATTCCTGTCAAATAGATGGATTAAACCTTGGATTCAAAACTATTACATAAATATTCTCCTTATCATCTAAATTCCCATTTTAAATATTTAATTCATTTAATTGCAATTAATCCTTTTACTATAAATTGAATCCAATTAATTTTTATATATTCCAATTAAACTGGTAAGATTCGATTTCAGCCTTTCAATCGAGTCTCTTATTACTTAGTAATGCAGTTAACACCTGCCTCACATTTCATTCCATCAATATATTCAAATTTCCAACTTCCCTTTGTATTAACTATTATTTTCAAATATATTGAAGTTGTCAATATATTCATTTGAATCAACTTTATATTCCTTTATGCTATCTTATGAAAACAATATACATTTCTAATACTTTATTACATTTATTGGAATTAAATTTCCAAATTTACTAGATGCACAAATTATGACCTTACAGTTATTTCAATTAATTGGGATTTCGTTAAATTAATTATTTATTAACTTACATTAACATAATTGCATTAATTTACATTCAGTAACATATAAATCAATATATTATTTCACACATTAATACACTGATTGCATTTGTTTATACTATATTCCATTTAAAACTAAGTCATAACATTTGAATCATTACATTAAATTGGAATGTTCATTCACGTTCATTAATTATTAACTTGCAATAACGTATTTACTTAATTTATTCCAATTACTATTAACAATGTTTTATTACATTAATTAATTTAATACTTACCTTTAATTTCTCCTATTCAATTTATATTCAGGAAAAATCTTTTCACTGCTTCATTTATTAGAATTTTATTCAAATTACTAACAAAAAGGTTTTAATTACCATTGCTATTTTATTTTAGCATTCATTTCAATATTAATTTATAAAAATTTTACTTCTTCTAAATTTAATTACAAAAATCTTATTTAATTAAAAAATTTAATTGTCAAAATTTACGGGTCGTTACACATACTTAGCTTTATCTTCACCTAATGAATTAACTATGAAGGCTACCTAGGAAGAAGACGATCGGCCTTTAGCTTAATGCCTTACTGAGCACATAGGTTGGTTTGGAACTAATTTGAGCTTGGGTCGGCATGCACGGGCCAGTCTTAGGGTAATTGGGCCAACTTTGATTAGGCTAAGTCATGCTTAATTGATCTTCTAATTACTTAGGAGAAAATTGAGCAATATTTTGTCCCCCAAGTCCGTCTGTAAGAGCAGGGTGATAAAGATGCTAACTTTTAGACTTTTGCTTTCCATTTAATGTGTGCTCAATGTTGAGCTACTTCATTGGCTATGACGGGTTGCTTTCCCAACGTGGAAGGGAAATCATGTTTCGATGTGGATAAAGTGAACGATGTATTCATTACACCTAAACGATCGAGATACAAAGTTGATTTAAATTTTACGGTTGAGATCAAAGGGTTAGGTTTGTATAAGTTGTCCATCTCCTCTTCTTCACCTTTACCGAAAGCAGAAAAAAGAAAGTGCCATTAAAAAAACTTAAGAATCCTCAAAACCTCGACTTTTTTGGAATTCTTTCGATAAAAAAATTAAGTTCATCTCCGCCACACCAGGCATCGTTGCCACGACAAAGCTTTGAGTTTTTTCCATCGTTTACATGTTTTACATCTTTCGACTTTTTTGCTTTTAATGTTGTAAATTTTGGATATAGAGCTTTGATGTTTGCATGCTGTGATCGAAAATCACCTTTTCTGACCATCATTTGATGACGATCAACCATCCCTGCTTTCTCAGTGGTGGTTGATCGATACTGATGGGCTTGAGTGGATCTGTAAATATTTTGATGATATTTGTATTTATTAAGATAATGGGACAAGGGTCGGACACAATTTTTTATATATGGGCTTGTTAACCCACCTTTTGTCAAGGCCATAAATAGACAGATTCAATCTAACCAACTTTACGATTATCGAGGCTAGAGTATGACTGGTTCGGTCTAAATGGATGAAGCCCGCTTGGATGGGCCGCTCGGCATTGAGGTTCATCGTTGGGGGCTTGGCATTGTGGTGAGGAAAGGTTGGCTTGGCATTGTGATCTAGTCAGGGTCGCTCGGCATTAAGGTTCGTCGGGATCGCCCGGCATTGAGGTTCATAAGGGTCGCTCGGCATTGTGGTGAGGACAGGGTGGCTCGGCATTGTGGTTCGGTCAGGGTCGCTTGGCATTGAGGTTCGTCAGGGTCGTCCGCCATTGGGGTTCATCAGGGTTGCTCGGCGTTGTGGTGAGGACAGGGTGGCCCGGCATTGTGATTCGGTCAGGGTCGCTCGACATTGGAGGTGGCTCGGTATGGTTTGGGTTGGCAAGATGATGTAGGTCGGCTTCGATATGGACTTCATGGTTCGGCATGCTGGAGTTCACGAGTGGGTCGGCATAAGGTAGTCGTTCAGCACGAAGGTTGTTCGGTCATAGTGGAGTGGATCGAGATCGACACTCATCTAACTCGGAGTTGGCAAGCAAGTTGCTTCGAGTCGTTGGGCACTTTACTTCGAGTCGAGGTTAAGGACACTTCGTTACAGTACCCTGGCTACTTGGGGTTGGCTTATTGAGGAATATGGATCGATGGATGTAGTTTGGCCTACCTGGCTCGGTCGTAGTATTGAGCCTGGGTCGGCAATGGCCTTGATGGGCTCGGATTACTCATGAGGCCCAACTACTTGCATTTTCTTATAAATACAGCATGTGGGGTTCCATTAAAGGGACCTTCTCTGGGCTCTCTTACCTTCTCTTTTCTAAGGTTAAGGCTAATCTGCCATTAGACAACTCTGGATTGTAACTGTAATCGATTATTACAACAATAAAAAGGAAATTTCAGAAGTGGACATAGGCCGTAGTTAGCCGAACCACTAAAATATGTTGTTCTTTACTGCTTTCATTTTATTTTTTGTTGTTCTTCACATTAATATCCTCCACATAAATTCTATCTGTGAACTGTGACTGGTATTTGTTGCTTTCGCTCAGATTTGGGTGTTAGTGACCAATTTTGGTGCTTTCACTGAGAGATCTAGCACTCAGGGATTTGGGAACTTAGATTCTAGAAAGCAATAGCTAGACCACCAAAAAGAAAGCAAGCAGTAGAAAGAAGTTTGCAAGAGGGAATTCAGAAGGCTTTCTCTGGAGCTAATCAAGCCTCCGTCTACGTCACTAGGGACGAGATGCAGGTCATGATGAATTTCATGCAAGAGAAGATGATGAAACGGCAAGAGGAGATGATGTAGGCTCTTCTTAGGCAATTTGGACATTGGGGACTCCGGGTGCTCAAGTTCTAGAAGCTGGATTAGAGGGACTCAACCAGAAGGCAGATGGAGTGATTCAGTAGGGGGCAACTTCCAATCAACAAACAACTATTAACCCGTATGGACCAAGATTTAGGGGCACACCGCTGGATAATGTTGGACCAACCCATGGAGGGATATCAGGTGATGCTGTGCAACCTGGCGTCAACAGGAACACAGGAGTACATGACAAGGAAAATGTGCCATAATTTCCACACGGAGTTGGAGAGCAGCTATGAAATATGGATAGGGTGAAACCCTTGGTTGGAAACGCTAGATTGGCTGACATTATTAGGCGGACTATTCGCGGAGGTCTGGAAAATAGAGATTTGGAGGGAGTAAACCAAAGTCCGTTTACCCGGAACATCAAGGTAGCTAGAAATCCACCAGATTTAAGCTACCCACTCTGGAAGTATACAATGGTAAGACGGATCCCACTGACCACTTGATGAGGTACACAAGGCATTTTGAAGTGCTAGGGGCATCAGAGGAGGTCATGGCCTGATGTTTCCCCCTGTACTTGACCGATATAACTGCTACGTGGTTTAGACAGCTGGAGGATGGATCTATTGAAACATGGACAAAACTGGTGGACAAGTTCTTAAGTTAGTTTCAAGTTCACATAAAAAGGCCAAAGAATGTAATGACGCTAACGTCAGTTAAACAGGGGCGGATGAATAGCTCAGGACATTCTTAACTCGGTTTAATGCAGCAGTTGCTTTGGTGGATCGGCCGGATCCATCAATGCTTCTGATGGCTGTGGTATCAAGAGTCAGGGATAATTCGAATTTCAAAGTATCGTTGATACGGGACCCACCAATGGATCTCGGGGAATTCTTTCATGAAGCTGAGAGATTTCTTCGACAAAAGGATGCATGTTTGGATATGAAGTCAAAGGAAGTAAACATGGTTAAGGATGGAGGACTGCCCGGCAAAAGCTCGGGTAAGGACAAGGATAAAGGGAAGAGGAAGCGCTGGAGAGAACCAAAATTCTCCACTTACACAGGATTGAATGCAACACTGGAGCGGATATTCTTGGATACTCGAGATCGCCTTCTGTATCGAAGGCCGGCAAGGAGAGAGCCCTCAGAACGCGAAGGGCATCAGTGTAACAATCTATAAATTTTAACAAATATTATTAATTCAATTTATCTAAAAACATAGATTTTTAAATCATTTAAGTTTGAAATTTTGGAATTTTCCAACGTGATTTTGGATTTTGTTTATAATTTATTTTCCAAATATAATAAAATAAAGATTTTCTAAAAATTTTATATTTTGGTCTGGTCAAACTTTGACTTTTAGTTGATATTTTAAATTTGAATTTTAATTTTCTAATCTTTTTCTTTGTAACTGCATTTGACTCTGATATTCGTGCTGCTTTTTGTTTCGTAAAATTCTGTTTTATACTTTCAAAATATGATAAATTTCAACGTTTGACACGCGATTATTTTCAGCATTTTTCTGTTTATCTTCTATTCTAAATTTTCTACTTCATTTCTATTTTATATTTTAGTTTCTATTTCCTACTTTGTTTGGACCTTTTTATTTGATTTTATTTGAATTTTGGGATTGGAAATTCTAAAAGACTTAAGTTCTTTTCTTGAATATGAAGTAAAGCCTTTCAAATTCCTAGCCGTTCAAGCATTTACATCTCATAGCCGTCCACTTCTCATTCTCCATTCACATACAAAAACTTCTCAATTCATTTCTCTTCTCATTTGCAACTTCCTGGACAAAAAAAAAACCAGTACGTCATGTCTTACTCTTTTTCATTTTCTTTTTCTCTTTTTGTTTCCTTCCTTTACAAGCTCGGCCATCACATCTCATGCTCCTAGCCGACCACCATCTCCACCTCTACAGCACCTAAGACCGGCCTCCACCATCGCAACATCATCCCCATGCCATGCTGTGACCACCTAGATCCAAACCAACACCAAAAGCCATGCAAAACCTAGCCAATCTCCACCACATCATCCCTTCTTCTTCCCTTAGACTCGGCCACCACCTATTCCATCACCAACTCCTTTGCCTTGCCACAAACACACCATGGTCATACCCTCTTTGATGTGACCTGACCACCTAAACCAAACATGAACCCAGGCCAAGCCATAGGAGCCATAGGCCGAACCCAAAGCTCACATATCCTTGCCTTTTTGCCTTCCCATGAGTTTTGCCTTGCCATCCCTTCCTAATCTAAGCCTATCCATGCCTCTTACTTGCCTTCGCCAAGCACACGTGCTTCAGATCTAGTCATGGCCGAGCCATGTGATGTTGATCTAGCCAAATTGCTAAGTGGTCGAGCCACTTGTATTGGTTAAGCAATATTTGTTTCATTTTGATTTCGATTTGCACATTGTTTTGATTTAAATTCTTATGTTTAATTATATATTTATGTGTGTTTATATTTGTTGTTTACAAGACT
This sequence comes from Allium cepa, assembly GCA_030765085.1. Lineage (NCBI taxonomy): Eukaryota > Viridiplantae > Streptophyta > Magnoliopsida > Asparagales > Amaryllidaceae > Allium > Allium cepa. Next base: position 903,108,988 of record CM060931.1, on the reverse strand, counting down.
TGAATCTTGGCTCTCCAACCACTCGAATCTAATTCGTGCTTTGTCGTGCTTTTCGGAGTTCAGTTGTGTGTCTTGAATTGTTATCTCCACCTTTAGAACGTGGGTTTATCACTCTCGACATTCGTACTTATATAATTGCTAAACAATGACATGTGAATTGCAGATGATGATATGAAAGTAATTTATATATGCATGTGATATGATATTTCATAATGTTATAACGTGATATATAATTGTTACATCGCCTCATATGATATGCCATGTTATACTGTTTATTTCACTTACTGTTTCTCACACTGCAAGTTCCCTGTTAGAATAGAATCGCTATTGGTTGAAATGATACATACCCGAATGGACTTTAGAATAGGGAAATATCGTATGAGCTGAAATGATAGGCTCAAGCGATTTTTATTTTATTTTATTTAACATGGGATTGCAGGTTTGAAATGATAAAACCCAGATATTTATTTTTAAATTACGAATTGAAATGATACATATCTGTATCATTTGACCTAGGTTAGAAAATTTCATACAGACCCCCGGTTAATTTTAAATATTTTCTGAAAATTATTAAGTATTTTTAAATTTAAAATATGAAATCTTAACTTAAATTGGATTTAAATGATTTAAATAAATGTTATAGTGATTTTCTATAAGTTAAAATGTATAAGTAAATAAATGGTTTAAAATGTAACTAAAAGTATGACTTAACTTGATGATTGAAAATTTAGTTTTCAAATGGAAATTATGCTTAACTTAGTAATAAGAATATTTTATTTATGAAATGGGTGTTTTTAAAATAAAGTATTAAGTTATTTGTTAAGATAAAAGTTAAGTAAAATAATGTACTTTTGACTTAATAAATGGATTATAGTTTAATTTGAATACTTTATTTATAAAAATTTATTTTATTTAATCATAAGTTAAATGATATCCAAATTAAATAATTCTGAAATGTGAGATATGTTTTATAAGTTAAAAATGGTGAAAACTGAAATTATAATGTTTCTGAAATGTTATAATAAATCTTAGATTTGTGTTGGCGGCATTTCCAAAATGTTGTGTTTTTAAGGTAGCGTTTTCTAAGTGCTGCTATTTCTGAAAATGTACCGTTTTCTGAAATACTATTATATTTGCAGTAACGTTTTCTAAGTGCTGCTGTTTCTGAAAAGACAATATTTTTGAAATACTAGTATATTTACAGTAACGTTTTCTAAGTGCTGCTGTTTCTGAAAAGACAATATTTCTGAAATACTAGTATATTTACAGTAACGTTTTCTAAGTGCTGCTGTTTCTGAAAAAAAAAATATTTTGAAGTGTATAACCACGGGTTATAATAACGTTTGGTTTTTAAAGAGACCAGAATCGGAAGTTGTCATGCTCTCTGCCAACTCCGAAAACCACTTTAACAACCGTGTACGCGGTGGAGATTCCAGAATGAAGTAGGATGGTGGCGAGGTTCTATTAAGGTATATACGTGGACCCGACTCCCGTGAGTTGGCATAAGGTGGCTAAAACAGGAGACATCGATGGGCTAATGAGGTAGCTCCTCTTATCGGACACACTTCTTCATATGCCATTCTATTACTTTGTGATTGATTGGTGCGCACCTTTGATTTTGGAAGTGTGGCCCGAGGTGGGCGGTAGTGGCTGCTATGAGTTACCACCGGTTCGGAAGTGCAATTGGTATATCTACCCTAGCATTACCTAGTTGTGCCGTGTCACTTACCCTAGCACGCCTTGTACGATTTTGTTTTGTACCATACCTATGGAATGCCCTCTGACGACGCCCGGTACGGGGGAGATTACTGTACTGTATAGACTATGGTAATATATAAAATGTGTTAAGGTGGAAAATGTAAAGCCTTAATGCTATTTTCAATTATATTATACTTTACTTTAGACATTATTATAATAGCGTATATTACTACATAGTAAATAGTTTAGCGGATCCTTAAAGTATGGGTGGTCCCACGCGTATATTACAGTTCACTTGAGTTGGTTTGCATTGTATAAGTATATATGTCCTGACTCCAGTGTTTTGTGTTTTGCTTTACGCTCAGGTCAGCCTGAATATTTCAGCTTTGGAATTCACCTTCTGGAGCTAAAGGATTTGCTGGAGATTATCCATTTATCTAGTTGTTATCTATTTCTATTCAGTATTTCTATTCAGCTTATGTATTAGTGGACATTATGTATTGGGATTTCTGTTGTATTTACTTTTCAAACTCTGGATTTTGTACTTGTTCTGTGACTGTGTTTGCAGTAGCTTCATGAACTACTATGTTTATTTTATTTCCGCTGCGAGTTATTCTAATTTATCGATGTCTGTGATTGGTTTTATTTGCTCCAAATTATATTACAATCTATTATTTTGAATTATTCAAGTCCGACATGTGTGGTTTTATTGTCAATTTGAATGGTCAAAACAGTGGGTCGTTACATTTGGTATCAGAGCCAGGTTTTAGGCAAACCTTAGCCTGCGAAGCAAAAATTCATTAGAGATAGGGTAGAAATATCCTAAAATGAGTGAAATCAATCTTGGAATCGTTTCTTTGTAAGAGAACGTATTTTAAGGTATAAAAAGGTTTTCAAATAATTTTCAAAGGATTTTTCATAGGCTATTTTGATATAAACTTTTCTTATTTTGAAATCAAATTTTTTTCTTAACTTCTTTCTTTTCCTTATCCACCTTGTCACTTATTTCTGTGTTTAGGATATTCATTCTTGTTGAATCTTATCTAATCTTGTTTTGTTTCCCAATTACCTCTATCCTAAAATTCATTCTTGATTTTTCAGGATGAGTCATAGGAATGCTAGAGGTAGGGATCGTGGTGTTGCCCCAGTTCTTGAGCTTGCTGCACCAGTTAGGTTCACTGCTCTCTATAAGGAGTACACTGAGCTTGGTGGCACCAAGTTTACCAGATCAGAGAGCATTATCGAGATTCAGAAATGGTTGGAGGGATTGGAGTGGATCTTCTCCGGTCTTGAGATCACTGATGCTCAGAAGCGCCAGTTAGCAGCTTGGCAGTTGAAAAGAGCGACCTTGGATTGGTGGGAGTCTGTTTACAGCTCACATTGTTGAGGCTGACATTTCTTGGGAGCAGTTTAGGGTATCATCTCCCGTTTGTTTGAATTTTGTTCAGTTTCTCTTCTTAAAGTTGTCTTATGTCCTTTATCGTGCTTTAGGGACGCTTTTGTTGTGAAATGGATTCCCGAGGGAGGGAAGTCTTGGCTTTATCGGGAATTCATGGATTGAAACAGGGTGATATGTCATTTGCTGAGTATGAGAGGAAGTTCAATGAAATTTCTAAGTTTGGCCCTAATCTGATCGACACTCCTCTCAAGATGAATGAGAAGTTCATAGTTGGTGCTGGTTCGGAGTATTATGATTGTCTCATCGCTCATGTGCATAGCCCTTTCACTAGTCTGATGGATATGTCCATTAGATATGAGAATCCTACTTCTAAGGATCCTCCAGTTGCTCGTGCCGCTTCAGCTCAGTCTTCCTTTGGTAATTCTAAGAAGAGAAAGCCCAACTTTCACCAGCAGAAGAAGAACTGGAACAGGACTCCAGGATTGGGATCTTCTTCTTCTCAAAGGCAGCCCATTGACATTTCTTCCATTACTTGCTTCATATGTGATCAGAAGGGACATTATGCTAATAGTTGTCCCTCTTTAGTTGGTGCTGCGGTTCCTCCAGCTTAATTGATCAGGTGTGATCTCTGTCATATTTTTCTACAACCTGGCCATTTCAAGAACAACTGCCCTACTCAGGAGAAGGGAAAGTCCTTTGGTACTTTTGATGTTGCCTCTGCTTCTTCACCTGCTCCTCTTGCACATGTTCCTCTCATACTCCTAGTAATGCTCAAGGTACCCTTCAGGACACTTTTTCTCTGTTTAATTTTCTTGTCCGTGTTCTATTTTATACTGCAGCTTCCCATAGCTTTATTTCTATGGATATTTGTGATAAATTTAAGCATCTTCTTTCGCCCAAGTTTGCTTCTGAGCCTTTGTGTGTTTCAAATCCTATTGGTGGTCCTACGAACCTTAGTAGGATTTGTAGAAATGTGAAACTCTTTTATTCTGGTTATCGATTTTCTAGTGATTTCTATGTTATGGGTTTTGATGCTTTTGATCTATTACTTGGAGGTGATTGGCTGAAGAGGCATGAAGCCGCTATCTCTTGTAAAACCCAAAAGGTTTCTCTTGTTGGTGATAAAGGTGATTCTTTGGTGATTCAGTGTTGCATGCCTCAGGATTATGCCGATAGCTTTATTTATTCTCTTGACTCTTCTCTAGATGATTTTGTTTCTACTCATGTGGTTAGACTCTATCCCGATGTATTTGGTGAAGTCGTTTCTTTACCTTCTAGGTGGGAAATTGATTTTTGTATTGATCTTATTCCTGGAGCTCGACCTATAGTTCTTCCTCCTAGAAGAATGACACCCCATGAGAAGGTTGAGTTGATAAGGCAAATTGAGGACTTGTTCTCCTAAGGTCTGATCTGACCTAGCCATTTAGAACGGGAAGGAGCAGAGGTTTTCGTCACTAAGTCCGATGGTTCTTTAAGGATGTGTCAGTTATAGGGAGTTGAACAAGCTCACTATGAGGAACAGATATCCTATGCCTCGTATTAATGATATGTTTGATCAGCTCCATGGAGCTATTGTTTTCTCTTAGCTTGGTCTTGCCACAGGTTTTCACCAGCTCAGAGTTTATGAGAAAAGTATTCCCAAGACTGCTTTTCATACTGAGAATGGTTTCTATGAATGGTTAGTTATGCCCTTTAGTTTGACTACGCTCGTACTTTCTTTGTTGATTTGATGAATCGTGTTTTTCGTGATGTGCTTAACAAATTTCTTCTAGTCTTTGTCGATGATATTCTTCTTTTCTCTAAGTCTGATGAAGAGCATAAATCCCATTTGAGCTTTGTTCTGGGAACTTTTAGGAGTCATCAGTTGAAAGCTAAATTCTCGAAATGCCATTTCTGGAAGGATGAAGTCCGATTTCTTGGGCCTATTGTTTCTAGTATTGGAGTTTCTGTTGATCCAGCCAAGATCGTTGCAATCAATGTAAGTCATTCCTTTCTTCTCTTTCTGTAATTTGATCATTCTATCTTTTCTGTGGTCCTTATTTCTCCTATTCTGTTACAGGATTGGGAAACCCCTAGAACTTCATCAGATATTCGCAGTTTTCTAGGCCTTGCCGGTTATTATCGAAGATTCATCGAGAATTTTACTCAGATTTCTGCATCTCTCACTGCTTTGACTCGTAAGAATGCTATGTTTATATGGAATGATAAGTGTAAAGCTGCATTCAATGAGTTGAAGAGTAAGCTTACTTTCGCACCAGTGCTTACCATTCCAAATGGAAATCAGGGATTAACGGTATACACTGATGCTAGTCGTGAGGGATTTGGAGCTGTTCTGATGCAAGATAGGTCATTGCTTATGTCAGTCGTCAGTTGAAGACCAATGAGGCCAATTACGCATCTCATGATTTGGAATTTCTTGTTGTGTTTTATTCTTTGAAGCTTTGGAGGCATCATCTTTTGGGTGCAAAGTTTGAGCTCATTACTGATCATCAGTCTTTGAGGTATATCTTTACTCAGAGGGATTTGAATCATCGTCAGGTTCGGTGGCTTGAGTTCCTTGCTTCTTATGATATCGACATTAGCTATATCCGTGGGAAGGCTAATGCTGTAGCCGACGCTTTGAGTCGTAAGAAGGCTTTGTTGTGTCAGCTTGTTGTTTCTTCTTTCCCTCTTTTGGATCGTATCATTGCTAAGCAGGATGAGGATAGGATTATCAGATCGACTAAGGAGAGTGTTCATAGCAGGGTTGGTAGTAGTAGTCCTAATGATAGTGGAGCTCAGATCGATGATAGAGGGATTTTGAGGATTAATGATCGGATTTGTGTGTCGAATGTTGATGGATTGAGGCAAGAGTTACTTCGGGAAAATCATCGATCCAGACTTTCTATTCATCCTAGTATGACGAAGATGTATCAGGATACGAAGAAGCTTTATTGGTGGAGAGGTATATGGAGAGATATTTCTATCTTTGTTTGTAGGTGTGCGACTTGTCAACAAGTCAAGGCAGATCATCAGAAGGCCCCTGGTTTGTTGCAGCCCTTGAGGTTCCTAATTGGAAATGGGAACAGATTTCTATGGATTTTATTGATGGATTACCGAGGACTCGGAGGGGTAATGAGAGTATTTGGGTTATTATGGATAAATTGACCAAATCAGCTCATTTCATTCCGGTCAAATCTACCCGTTCTGCTTCCAGTTTGGTTGAGATCTATATGAGGGAGATTGTTCGTCTCCATGGTGTTCCTATCAGTATTGTTTGTGATCGAGATCCTATCTTTACCAAACAGTTTTGGAAAGCTTTTCAGGAATCTTTGGGTACTCATCTGAATCCGAGCACTGCTTACCATCCGTAGATCGATGGTCAAACGGAAAGAGTGAATCAGATTCTTAAGGATCTTCTTCGTGCTTGTGTTCTTGATTATGGAGGATCTTGGGAAGATCATCTCCATCTTATTGAATTCACCTATAACAACAGTTATCAAGTATATATTCAGTCATCTATTTTGATCTTATCTTGATCTTTTATGTATCTCATTTCGTCTATGAATTCAGGCTAGTATTGAAATGTCTCCGTTTGCTGCTCTTTACGAAAGACCTTGCAGATCTCCATCTTGCTGGATTGAATTCGGTAATCGTTTGGTTCTTCGTCTTGATGTGATTTTGGAGGCTACTAAGAAAGTTGAGGAGATTAAGAGAAAGATGAGGAGTGCTCATGATAGGCAGAAGAAGTATGATGATCGTCGTAGGAGGAGTTTAGAGTTTCCTGTTGGTGATCTTCTTTTCCTTAAGGTCTCTCCGTTAAGGAATGTGATTCGGTTTGGTCGGAGAGGGAAGCTTGCTCCTAGGTTCGTTGGTTCTTTCCGTATCTCTGAGAGGATTGGTTCTTTAGCATATCGTCTGGATTTGCCTGAGAAGTTTTCTGGAGTGCATAATGTATTCCATGTTTCGCATCTTCATCGATATCTGCATGATCCATCTTTGATTGTTCAGCCTTCCACTCCCGAGAGTTTGAAAATTGAGCCTAACCTTACTGTCAAGAGGAAACCGCTTCGTATTATCAATAGAGGTACGAAGCAACTGAGAAGGAAATCTGTCAACCTGGTCAAAGTGCAGTGGAGTATGGATGATCGAGATTGTACCTGGGAGACAAAGGAGAGCATGCATGCTTCGAATCTGGAATTGTTTGTTTCAGATACTATTTGCTTCTCCGTCTTATCTTTCCTTGTTTTCATGTCTCATCCCTTTTCGAGGACGAAAATTTTTGAGTGGGGGAGAGTGTAACAACCCAAAAATTTTAACAAATATTTTTAATTCAATTTATTTGAAAACTTTGATTTTTAAATCATTTAAGTTTGAAATTTTGGAATTTTCCAATGTGATTTTGGATTTTTTTTTTAATAATTTATTTTCCAAATATTATAAAATAAAGATTTTCTGAAAATTTTATATTTTGGTCAATTGTGGTCCAACTTTGACTTTCAGTTGAAATTTTTAAATTTGAATTTTAAATTTCTAATCTTTTTCTTTGAAACTATATTTGATTCTGATATTCACGCTTCTTTTCGTTTCGTAAAATTTTGTTTTATACTTTTAAAATCTGATAAATTTCAATGTTTCACACGTGATTATTTTCAGCATTTTTCTGCTCATTTTTCTATTCTATATTTTCTACTTCATTTCTATTTTATATTTTATTTTCTGTTTTCTATTTTGTTTGGACCTTTTTATTTGATTTTATTTGAATTTTGGGCTTGGAAATTCTAAAAGACTTAAGTTCTTTTCTTGAATATGAAGTGAAGCCTTTCAAATTCCTAGCCATTCAAGCATTTACATCTCATAGTCGTCCACTTTTCATTCTCCATTCACGTACAAAAACTTCTCAATTCATTTCTCTTCTCATCTGCAACTTCCTGAAAAAAAGAAAAACCAATAGGTCATGTCTTCCTCTTTTTCATTTTCTTTTTCTCTTTTTATTTCCTTCCTTTACAAGCTCGGCCATCACATCTCATGCTCCTAGCCGACCACCATCTCCACCTCTACACCACCTAAGACCGGCCTCCACCATCACAACATCATCCCCATGCCATGTCGTGACCACCTAGATCCAAAACAACACCAAACGCCATGCAAAACCTAGCCAATCTCCACCACATCATCCCTTCCTCTTCCCTTAGACTCGGCCACCACCTATTCCATCACCAACTCCTTTGCCTTGCCGTGAGCACACCATGATCGTACCCTCTCTGATGTGACCTAACCACCTGAACCAAACATGAACCCAGGCCGAGCCATAAGAGCCATAGGCCGAACCCAAAGCCCACACATCCTTGCCTTTTTACCTTCCCATGAGTTTTGCCTTGCCATCCCTTCCTATTCTAAGCCTAGTCGTGCCTCTTACTTGCATTAGCCGAGCACATGCGCTTCAGATCTAGTCATGGCCGAGCCATGTGATGTTGATCTAGCCAAATTGCTAAGTGGCCAAGCCACTTGTATTGGTTAAGCAATATTTGTTTCATTTTGATTTAGATTTAGACATTGTTTTGATTTAAATTCTTGTGTTGAATTATATATTTACGTGTGTTTATATTTGTTGTTTACAAGACTTGAATCTTGGCTCTCCATCCACTCGAATCTAATTCATGTTTTGTCGTGCTTCTCAGAGTTTAATTGTGTGTCTTGAATTGTTATCTCCAGCTCTAGAAGGTGAGTTTATCACTCTCGACATTCGTACTTATATAATTGTGAAACAATGACATATGAATTATAGATGATGATATGATAGTAATTTATATATGCCTGTGATATGATATTTCATGATGTTATAACCTGATATATAATTGTTACATCACCTAATATGATATGCCATATTATACTGTTTATTTTATTTACCGTTTCTCATACTGCAAGTTCCCTGTTAGAATAGAATCACTATGGATTGAAATGATACATACCTGAATGGACTTTAGAATAGGGAAAAATCGTTATGAGCTGAAACGATAAGCTCAAGCGATTTTTATTTTATTTTATTTACATGGAATTGCGGGTTTGAAATGATAGAACCCGAATTTTTATTTTTAAATTATGGATTGAAATGATACATATTTGTATCACTTGACGTAGGGTAGAAAATTTTATACAGACCTGTGGTTAATTTTAAATATTTTCAAAAAATTATTAAGTTTTCTGAAAATTAAAATATGAAATTTTAACTTAAATTGGATTTAAATGATTTAAATAAATGTTATAGTGATTTTATATAAGTTAAAATGTATAAGTAAATAAATGGTTTAAAATGTAACTTAAAATGTGACTTAACTTGATGATTGAAAATTTAGTTGTCAAATGGAAATTTTAAGCTTAACTTGGTAATAAGAATATTTTATTTATGAAATGGGTATTTTTAAAATAAAGTATTAAGTTATCTCTTAAGATAAAAGTTAAGCAAAATAATGTACTTTTGACTTAATAAATGGATTATAGTTTAATTTGAATACTTTATTTATAAAATTTTATTTTATTTGATCGTAAGTTAAATGATATCCAAATAAATAATTCTGAAATGTGGGATATGTTTTATAAGTTAAAACGGTGAAAACTGAAATTATAATGTTTCTGAAATGTTATAAGAGATCTTAGATTTGTATTGGCAGCATTTCCAAAATGTTGTGGATTTAAGGTAGCGTTTTCTAAGTGCTGCTGTTTCTAAAATTGTATTGTTTTTCTGGAATTCTATTATATTTACAGTAACGTTTTCTAAGTGCTGATGTTTCTAAAAGGCAATATTTCTGAAATACTAGTATATTTACAGTAACGTTTTCTAAGTGCTGCTGTTTCTAAAAAACAATATCTTGAAATGTATAACCACGGGTTATAATAACGTTTGGTTGTTAAAGAGACCGGGATCGGAAGTTTTCATACTCTCTACGAACTTCGAAAACCACTTTAACAACCGTGTACGCGGTGGAGATTCCAGAATGAAGCAGGATGGTGGCGACGTTCTATTAAGGTATATACGTGGACCCGACTTCCGGGAGTTGGCATAAGGTGGCTAAAACAGGAGAAATTGACGGGCTAATGAGGTAGCTCCTCTTATTAGACACACTTCTTCATATGCCATTATATTACTTTGTGATTGATTGGTGCACACCTTTGATTTTGGGAGTGTGGCCCAAGGTGGGCGGTAGTGGCTGCTACACGTTACCACTGGTCTGAAAGTGCAATTGGTGTATATATACCCTGGCATTTCCTAGTTGTGACGTGTCACCTACCCTAGCACGCCTTGTACGATTTTGTTTTGTACCATACCAATGGAGTGCCCTCTGACGATGCTCTGTACAGGGAGACTACGGTACTGTATAGACTATGGGACTATATAAATGTGCTAAGGTGGAAAATGTAAAGCCTTAATGCTATTTTCAATTATATTATACTTTATTTCATACATTATTATAATAGCGTATATTACTACATAATAAATAGTTTAACGGATCCTTAAAGAATGGACAGTCCCAAGCATCCTTTAATTTACTTGTGCATTTATATTACAGTTCGCTTGAGTTGGTTTACATTGTATAAGTATGTATGTCCTGACTCGAGTGTTTAGTGTTTTGCTTTACGCTTGGGTCAGCCAGAGTATTTCGACTGAGGAATTCACCTTCTGGAGCTAAAGGATTTGCTGGAGATTATCCACCTATCTAGTTGTTATCTATTTCTATTCAGTATTTCTATTCAGCTTATGTATTAGTGGACATCATGTATTGGGATTTCTGTTGTATTTACTTTTTAGGCTTTGGATTTTGTACTTGTTCTCTGACTATGTTTGTAGTAGCTTCATGAACTACTACGGTTATTTTATTTCCGCTGCGATTTATTCTGATTTATATATACCTGTGATTCTGTGATTGATTTTATTTGCTCCAAATTATATTACAATCTATTGTTTTGAATTATTCAAGTCCGACATGTGTGATTTTATTGTCGGTTTGAATGGTCCACAATAGTGGGTAGTTACGATCAGAAAGGCACTGTCTTTTTCATGACTTGGACGGGCTTGATACTAACAGCCACAGGCATCTAAAGGATATAATCGAGGAACATGTAAGGAATGGTCAGTTGTGGCAATATGTCAGAACCCGAAATGCGGCGGTGGAACAGGAGCAGCCACCGCCTACCTTGAACGACGAAGGCATGAGGCCTAGGAATGGTGGTCGGTTAGTCGTCAATTAATCGTGATGGCTTGGAGTAAGTAGCAAACTCCGGGCAAAAGGCTAAATCACTTACTCATCTACGGGGTCGAAGATAACCGTTAGGCATGCTCTGAGATGATGCTTACCGAGATACTTCGGCTTATGAAATTTGTTTTTTTTTCTTTTGACTTGGACATTTTCTTTTTTACTTTAATTTTAGAGTTTGGGTTGAACTACCGTTTTTGTTGGTTTTTTGGTTTGGATGTCTGACTTTTGGTTTGGATTTTGATTTGGACCTTTGATATGGATTTTCGGTTTTCTTGTTTGAATCTAGATTTTGGATTTTTGAATTTGGGTTGACTTTTTGTCATGTTTTTGGTTAAAAGGTCGTCGAGCATGGACTATGCTCGGCAAGGGTCCAGAGAGATCAGGTTATGGCCTAGGACTTAGGCCCTATATTATCTATAGGTTATTAACACAGGTCGTCAAATATGGACTATACTTGGCAATGGTCTAAAGCGACCAGGATTCGGCTTAGGACTTAAGCCACGGCATTACTTAGCGTTCAGGGACACTGAATCAGGAACACTATGGCATTACTTAACACAGGTCACCGAGTGTGGATTACGCTTGGCAAGAACCCGGAGAGGTTGCGGATTTGGATATTGGCTATGAACAGCTAAGGATTTGGGCAAGGATCCGGAATGGTCCCGAATTTGGATATCGAACTAGAGAGGTCATGGATGTGGTTATTGGTTATTGAATACGGATGGATTAGAACTTGGTTGTCGGGTTCGGATGGATATGGAATTGGATAAGGATTTGGTTACTTAATAAAGGATACGGCAATGGCACTTGGATAAAATGGATTGGATTGGATGGCAAGGCTATGGATGACGTACGGACTTTGGATGATGGATTAAAAGCTATTCAAAATACGCCTTCCTATTGCAAGGAATGTTTCGAGGGGCAAAATGTTAACCCGCCTTTTGTCAAGGCCATAAACAGACGGATTCAACCTAACCAATTTTACGATTATCGGGGCTAGAATATGATGGATTCGGTCTAAATGGATGAACCTTGCTTGGATGGGCCGCTCGAAATTGAGGTTCGTCGTTATTGCTCGGCATTGTGGTGAGGATAGGTGGCTCAGCAATGTGGTGAGGATAGGTGGCTCAGCATTGTGGTCTGGTCAGGTTCGCTCGACACCGAGGTTCATCGTTGTGGCTCGGCATTGTGGTGAGGATAGGGTGGCTCGGTATTGTGGTTCGGTCAGGGTCGCTCAGCATTGAGGTTCGTCAGGGTCGCTCGGCATTGAGGTTCGTCAAGGTCGCTCGGCATTGTGGTTAGGACAGGGTGGTTGGGCATTGTGGTTCAGTCATGGTTGCTCGGCATTGGGGTTCGTCGGGGTCGCTCGGCATTGAGGTTCGTCGGGGTTGCTCAGCGGTGTGGTGAAGACAAGGTGGCTTGGAATTGTGGTTCGATCAGGGTCGCTCGGCATTGAGGTTCGTCAGGGTCGCTCAACAATGTGGTGAGGAGAGAGTGGTTCGGCATTGTGGTTCGATCAGGGTCGCTCGGCATTGGAGGTGGCTCGGTATGGTTTGGTTTGGCAAGATGACGTGGGTCAGCTTCGGTCTGGACTTCATGGTTCGACGTGCTGGAGTTCACGAGTGGCTCGGCATAAAGTATTGGTTCAACATGAAGGTCGTTCGGACATAGTGGAGTTGATCGGGATCGACACTCATCTAACTCGGAGTTGGCAAGCAAGTGGCTTCGAGACGCTGAGCACTTTAATTCGAGTCGAGGTTAGGGACACTTCGGGAGAGTACCCTCACTACTTCGAGATGGCTTATTGAAGAATGGGGATCGGAGGATGCAGCTCGGCCTACCTGGCTCGGTCGTAGTATTGAGCCTGTATCGACAATGGCCTTGATGGGCTCGGATTACTCAGGAGGCCCAACTACCTAAATTTTCCTATAAATACAGCATGTGGGGTTCCATTAAAGGGATCTTCTATGGGCTCTCTTACCTTCTCTTTTCTAAGGCTAAGGCTATTCTTCCATTAGACAACTCTGGATTATAACTGTAATTAATTACTACAGCAATAAAAAGGAAATTTCTGGAGTGGACGTAGGCCGGAGTTAGCCGAACCACTACAAAATCTGTTGTTCTTTACTGCTTCCATTTTATTTTTTGTTGTTCTTCACATTAATATCCTCCGCATAAATTCTATCTGTGAACTGTGACTGGTATTTGGTGCTTTCGCTCGAATCTGGGTGTTAGTGACCAATTTTGGCGCTAACATTTTGGTGCTTTCACTGAGAGAACTAGCACTTAGGGATTTGGGAACTTAGATTCTAGAAAGCAATGGCCAGACCACCGACAAGAAAGAAAGCGGTGGAAAGAAGTCAGCAAGAGGGAAGTCAGGAAGAGGGAAATCCCATGGAGGGGTATCAGGTGATGTTGTGCAACCCGACGTCAACAGGAACACAGGAGTACGTGACGAGGAATATGTGCCAGAATTTCCATGCAAAGTTGGAGAGCAGCTGGTAAATATGGATAGGGCGCAAGCCTTGGTTGGAAATGCTGGATTGGCTGACACTATTAGACGGACTATTCGCGGAGGTCTGGCAAATAGAGATTTGGAGGGAGTAAACAAAAATCCATTTACCCTGAACATCACGATAGCTAGGAATCCACCCGATTTCAAGCTACCTACTCTGAAAGTATACAATGGTAAGACGGATCCAACTGACCACTTGATGAGGTACACAAGCCTTTTGGAAGTGCTGGGGGCATCAGAGGAGGTCATGGCCCGATGTTTCCCCCTGTACTTGACCGTATAGCTGCTATGTGGTTCAGACAGCTGGAGGATGGATCTATTGGAGCATGGACAACTGGTGGACAAGTTCTTAAGTCAGTTTCGAGTTCACATAAAAAGACCAAAGAATATAATGATGCTAACATCAGTTGAACAGGGGGTGGATGAATCGCTCATGACATTCTTAACTCGGTTTAATGCAGCAGTTGCTTTGGTGGATCGGCCGAATCCATCAATGGTTCTGATGGCTGCGGTATCAAGAGTCAGGGATAATTCGGATTTCGAAGTATCGTTGATACGGGAACCACCAATGGATCTCAGGGAATTCTTTCATGAAGCAGAGAGATTTCTTCGAAAAGAGGATGCATGTCTGTATATGAAGTCAAAGGAAGTAAATATGGTTAGGGATGGAAGATTGCCCGGCCTAGAGCTCGGGTAAGGACAAGATAAAGGGAAGAGGAAGTGCTGGGGAGAACCAAAATTCTCCACTTACACAGGATTGCATGCATCACTGGAGCGGATATTCTTGGATACTCGAGACTCCTTCCGTATCGAAGGCCGACAAGGAGGGAGCCCTCAGAACGCGAAAGGGCATCAGGAAGACGTCTTTTTCATGACCTGGACGGGCTTGATACTAACAGCTACAGGCATCTAAAGGACATAATCGAAGAACGTGTAAGGAACGGTCAATTGTGGCAATACGTCGGAACCTAGAATGCGTCGGCGGAACAGGAGCAGCCACCGTCTACCTTGAACGACGAAGGCATGAGGCAGCGAATGGTGGCCGGTTCATCAACTAATCGTGATGGTCTGGAATAAGTAACAAACTCAGGGCAAAAGGCTAAATCACTTACTCATGTACGGGGTCAAAGATAACCCTTAGGCATGCTCTGAGATGATGGTTACCGAGGCGCTCCGATTTGTGAAATTTTTTTTCCTTTTGACTTGGATATTTGCTTTTTCTGCTTTAGTTTTGGACTTTAGGTTGAACTTCCATTTTTTTTCGTTTTTTGGATTGGATTTCGGTTTGGATGTTTGACTTTCGATTTTGATTTTGATTTGGACTTTTGATATGGATTTTCGATTTTCTAGTTTGAATCTGGGTTTCGGATTTTTGGATTTGGGTTGACTTTTTTCTGGTTTTTGGTTGAAAGGTCATCGAGTATGGACTATGCTCGGCAAGGGTCCAAAGAGACCAGGTTCTGACCTAGGACTTAGGCACATATTATCTATTGGTTATTAGCACAGGTCGTCGAGTATGGACTATACTCAGCAAGGGTCCGGAGCGACCAGGATTTGGCTTAGGACTTAAGTCATGGCATTACTTAACGTTCAGGGACACTGAACCAGGAACACCATTGCATTACTTAACATAGGGCGCCGTGTATGGATTACTTTTGACAAGAACCCGGAAAGGTTATGGAATTGGATATTGGCTATGAACAGCTAAGAATTTGGGCATGGACCCAGAGCAGTCCCGGATTGGGATATCGACCCGGAGAGGTCATGGATGTGGTTATTGGTTATTGGATACGGATGGATTAGAACTCGGTTGTCGGGTTTGGATGGATGTGGAATTGGATAAGGATTTGGTTGCTG
The DNA here is from genome assembly GCA_030765085.1 of Allium cepa. Lineage (NCBI taxonomy): Eukaryota > Viridiplantae > Streptophyta > Magnoliopsida > Asparagales > Amaryllidaceae > Allium > Allium cepa. The sequence goes on along the minus strand of CM060931.1, from coordinate 903,093,285 downwards.
GATAGGAATCAGATACCGACTCGGAGCAGTCGTGGATTTGGGGTAAGAATACGGCAATGGCACTTGAATAAAATAGATTAGATCATGAATCGGATGGCATGGATATGGATGATGTACGGACTTTGGACGATGGATTAAACGTTATTCAAAACATGCATTCCTATCGCAAGGCATGTTTTGGGAGGAAAAATCTTAACCCGCCTTTTGTCAAGGCCATAAACAGACGAATTCAACCTAAACAACTCTAGATTAACGAGGCTAGAATATGATGGAATCGGTCTAAATGGATGAAGCTCGCTTGGATGGGACGCTCGGCATTGAGGTTCGTCGTTGTTGCTCGGCATTGAGGTTCGTCAGGGTCGCTCGGCATTGTGGTGAAGACAGGGTGGCTCGGCATTGTGGTTCGGTCAGGGTCGCTCGGCATTGAGGTTCGTCAGGGTCGCTCGGCATTGAGGTTCGTCAGGGTCGCTCGGCATTGTGGTGAGGACAGGGTGGCTCGGCATTGTGGTTCGGTCAGGGTCGCTCGGCATTGAGGTTCGTCAGGGTCGCTCGGCATTGTGGTGAGGACAGGGTGGCTCGGCATTGTGGTTCGGTCTGGGTCGCTCGGCATTGGAGGTGGCTCGGTATGGTTTGGGTTGGCAAGATGATGTGGGTCGGCTTCGCTCAAGACTTCATGGTTCGGCGTGCTGGAGTTTATGAGTGGGTCGGCATAAGGTAATGATTCGGCATGAAGGTCGTTCGGTCATAGTGGAGTGGATCGGGATTGACACTCATCTAACTCGGAGTTGGCAAGCAAGTGGCTTTGAGTCGCTGAGCACTTTACTTTGAGTCGAGGTTAGGGACACTTCGGGATAGTAACCTGGCTACTTCGGGTTGGCTTATTGAGGAATGGGGATCGGTGGATGCAGCTCGGTCTACCTAGCTCGGTCGTAGTATTGAGCCTGGATCGGCAATGGCCTTGATGGGCTCGGATTACTCAAGAGGCCTAACTACCTAGATTTGCCTATAAATATAGCATGTAGGGTTCCATTAAAAGGATCTTCTTTGTGCTCTCTTACCTTCTCTTTTCTAAGGCTAAGGCTATTCTGCCATTAGACAACTCTGGATTGTAATTGTAATCGATTATTACAGCAATAAAAAAGAAATTTCTGGAGTGGACGTAGGCCGGAGTTAGTCAAACCACTATAAAATATGTTGTTCTTTACTGCTTCCATTTTATTTTTTGTTGTTCTTCACATTAATATCCTCCACATAAATTCTATTTGTGGACTGACTGGTATTTGGTGCTTTCACTCGAATTTGGCTGTTAGTGACCAATTTTAACGCTAACATTTTAGTGCTTTCACTGAGAGAGCTAGCACTCAGGGATTTGGGAACTTAGATTCTAGAAAGCAATGGCTAGACCACCGACAAGAAAGCAAGCAGCGGAAAGAAGTCGGCAAGAGGGAAGTCAGAAGGCTTCCTTTTGAGCTAATCAAGCCTCCCTCTATATCACTAGGGACAAGATGCATGTCATGATGAATTCCATGACGAAGCAGATGATGAAACGGCAAGAGGAGATGATGTAGGCTCTTCTTATGCAATTTGGACAATTGGGGACTCCATGTGCTCAAGTTCTAGGAACTGGATTAGAGGGACTCAACTAGCAGGCAGATGGAGTGATTCAACAGGGGGCAGCTCCTAATCAACGAACAACTATTAACCCAGATGGACCAAGACTTGGGGGCACACCGCCGAATAATGTTGGACCAGCCCATGGAGGGATATCAGGTGATGCTGTGCAACCCGGCGTCAACAGGAACACAGGAGTACATGTCGAGGAATATGTGCCAGAATTTCCGTGTGGATTTGGAGAGCATCTAGGAAATATGGATAAGGCGCAACCCTTGGTTGGAAACACTGGAGTGGCTGACATTATTAGGCGCACTATCCGCAGAGGTCTGGCGAATAGAGATTTGGAGGGAGTAAACAAAAGTCCGTTTACCCGGAACATCAGGATAGCTAGGAATCCACTCGATTTCAAGCTACCCACTCTAGAAGTATACAACGGTAAGACGGATCCCACTGACCACTTGATGAGGTACACAAGACATTTGGAAGTGTTGGGGGCGTCAGAGGAGGTCATGGCTCGATGTCTCCCCCTGTACTTGACCGATATAGCTGCTATGTGGTTCAGACAGCTGGAGGATGGATCTATTGGAGCATGGACAGAACTAGTGGACAAGTTCTTAAGTTAGTTTCAAGTTCACATAAAAACGCCAAAGAATGTAATAATGCTAATGTCAGTTAAACAGGGGGTGGATGAATCGCTCAGGACATTCTTAACTTGGTTTAATGCAGCAGTTGCTACGGTGGATCGGCCGGATCCATCAATGGTTCTGAAGGTTGTCGTATCAGGAGTCAGGGGTAATTCGGATTTCAAAGTATCATTGATACGGGACCCGCCAATTGATCTTGAGGAATTCTTTCATGAATCTGAGAGATTTCTTCGACAAGAGAATGCACGTTCGGACATGAAGTCAAAGGAAGTAAACATAGTTTAGGATGGAGGACTGCCTGGCGAAAGCTTGAGTAAGGACAAGGATAAAGGGAAGACGAAGCGTTGGGGAGAACCTAAATTCTCCACTTACACAGGATTGAATGCAACACTGGAGCAGATATTCTTGGATACTCGAGATCACCTTCCGTATCGAAGGCCGACAAGGACGGAGCCCTCAGAACAGGAAATGGCATCAGGAAGGCACTGTCTTTTTCATGACCTAGACGGGCATGATACTAACAGATGCAGACATAAAAAGGATATAATCGAGGAACATGTAAGGAATGGTCAGTTGCGGCAATATGTCAGAACCCGAAATGCGGCGGTGGAACAGGAGCAGCCACCGCCTACCTTGAACGACGAAGGCATGAGGCTAAGGAATTATGGCCGGTTAGTCATCAACTAATCGTGATGTTTTGGAATAAGTAACAAACTCGGGAAAAAGGCTATATCACTTACTCATGTACGGGGTCGGAGATAACCCTTAGGCATGCTTTGAGATGATGGTTACCGAGACGCTCCGGTTTGTGAAATTTGTTTTTTTCTTTTGACTTGGACATTTGCTTTCTACTTTAGTTTTGGAGTTTGGATTGAACTCCCGTTTTCATTGGTTTTTTGGTTTGGATTTCTGTTTGGATGTCTGACTTTTGCTTTGGATTTTTATTTGGACTTTTGATATGGAATTTACGTTTTCTGGTTTGAATCTGGATTTTCGATTTTTGGATTTGGGTTGACTTTTTGGTTGGTTTTTGTTTAAAAGGTCGTCGAGCATGGACTATGCTCGGCAAGGGTCTAGAGAGACCAAGTTCCGGCCTAGAACTCAGGCCTCATATTATCTATCGGTTATTAACACAGGTCGTCGAGTATGGACTATACTCGGCTAGGGTCTGGAGCGACCAGGATTTGGCTTAGGACTTAAGCCACGGCATTACTTAGCGTTTAGGGACACTGAACCAGGAACACCATGGAATTACTTAACACAGGTCGCTGAGTGTGGATTTCGCTTAGTAAGAACACAGAGAGGTTACGGATTTGGATATTGGCTATGAACAGCTAAGGATTTAGGCATGGACCCGGAACGGTCCCGGATTTGGATATCGATCCGGAGAGGTCATAGATGTGGTTATTGGTTATTGTATACGGATGGATTAGAACTCGGTTGTTGGGTTCGGATGGATGTGGAATTGGATAAGGATTTGATTACTGGATAGGAATCAGATATCGACTCGGAGCAGTCGTAGATTTGGGGTAAGAATACGACAATGGCACTTGGAGTTTTGGAGGGAAAAATGTTAACCCGCCTTTTATCAAGGCCATAAACAGAAGGATTCAACCTAACCAACTTTACGATTATCGAGGCTAGAATATGATGGATTCGGTCTAAATGGATGAATCGCTTAGATGGGCCGCTGGCATTGAGGTTCATTGTTGTGGCTCGGCATTGTGGTGAGGATAAGGTGCCTCGGCATTGTGGTCCGCTCGGGGTCGCTCGGCATTGAGGTTCGTCAGGTTCGCTAGGCATTGTGGTTAGGACAGGGTGGCTCGGCATTGTGGTTCGATCAGGGTCGCTCGGCATTGAGGTTCGTCAGGATCGCTTGGCATTGTGGTGAGGATAGGGTGGCTCGGCATTATGGTTCGGTTAGGGTCGCTCGGCATTGGAGGTGGTTCGGTATTGTTTGGGTTGGCAAGATGATGTGGGTCGGCTTCGGTTTGGACTTCATGGTTCGGCGTGCTGGAGTTCACGAGTGGGTCGGCATAAGGTAGTGGTTCGGCATGAAGGTCGTTCGGTCATAGTGGAGTGGATCGAGATTGGCACTAATCTAACTCGGAGTTGGCAAGCAAGTGGCTTCGAGTCGCTGGGCACTTTACATCGAGTCGACGTTAGGGACACTTCGGGACAATACCCTGGCTACTTTGGGTTGGCTTATTGAGGAATGGGGATCGGTAAATGTAGCTCAGCCTACCTGGCTCGGTCGTAGTATTGAGCATGGATCGGCAATGGCCTTGATGGGCTCGGATTACTCAAGAGGCCCAACTGTTTGAATTTGCCTACAAATACAGCATGTGGGGTTACATTAAAGGGATCTTCTTTGGGCACTCTTACCTTCTTTTTTCTAAGGCTAAGGCTATTCTGCCATTAGACAACTCCGGATTGTAGCTATAATCGATTATTACAGCAATAAAAAGAAAATTTCTGGAGTGGATGTAGGCCGGAGTTAGCTAAACCACTATGAAATATGTTGTTCTTTACTGCTTCCATTTTATTTTTCTGTTGTTCTTCACATTAATATCCTCCACATAAATTCTATTTGTGAACTATGAAGGGTATTTCGTGCTTCCGCTCAGATTTGGGTGTTAGTGACCAATTTTGATGCTAACAAGACTTTAGGTAAATAATAAGAATTAGATTAGGGCCATTAGATCTAATACTTAGCTTAGGAGCCGAGCTGTGAGCCGACCTTCATGAGGTGCCTGGCAAGGACATGCCATGAAGACAGTCATCTAGTTAACATGTCATGCCGAAGGGCTTGCCTTTGGTTTTGCTAGGCTTGTTCATTGTGGTATTGTATAATTGAGCCACTTATGTTTCAAATGGCATGTTCTGGTTCTACTTCTGCCAGTTGATTTACATCAGTAGGGGCTACTCTCTTAGGGCCTCTGAATTAGCACAAGACAAGATTGACCTAGCCAAGCTGTTGGTCATCCATGGAATAAACATAGAGATGATCTGCTACCCAACTTCTAACAACCGTCACGATCGACCTCTTGCAGGCTTTTTTGCCTTCTCGACAGGCTATGCTAAGGTGGGGGTTATGCTGCTCCACCACCCATACTTCATGTCCATCCTCAATGCTCACCGACTTTCCCTTAGGCGGCTGACTCACAACAACAACTGACTTTTATGCAGCTATATGTTGCTTGTGTGGCGCTCCGTCTTTTGGAGCCAAATACCAATCTTGTAGAGATGGTCTTCCACCTTCAAAGGAGGCCAACTACCTAGCCGGCACCTACTATCACCTTATAGGCTGGCAAACATGTATGAACTAAGTGAGAACTTGAACTGGCTGAAGATGGTCAGCCCCGCCCATTGAGACTTAAGGATTCTGGTGACTAATGTCCACCTCCACCAGGTTTGGTTGATGAGACAAGCCTAGACAATGGCTGAGGAGCGGCAAAGATGGAAACCGACAAAGAAGATGGTGGAAATGAAGAAGCTAGTCAAAACTAAGTAGACTCCAAAATCCAGTTCAAGAACCTAAACGTTGGGCCAATCACGGATGCCAACCGAAGACTTGATGACGTTGTTATGGATGAAGAGAAAGAGGAGAGGCAACAAGTTTACATTGACAAGTTAGGTGATGTTGTGCTAGAGCCGTAGTGGGAATAGTTTGATCCAAAACAGCTAGCTAATGTCATAGTACCTCGCCATTAGCCACTTTCCTTATAGTGGGATACTGATACGAGCTCCAGAGAAAGTATCGTTGTGGGAGGGGGACAAGAGCCAAACATTGGTAGGGATGCAGGTGCCTCCTCTGGGAAAATTCTGAAATACAACCTTTCATACCCTGGACAAAAAGGGGAATTTATAGGCGAGCCTCATACAAGGACATAAACTAGCACAAACAGCTCAGACTCATCATGCTGCCCCTTGCTAGATATAGAGATCGATCCGGCACAAATGGTAGTTTACTTGCACTTGTCTTCTTTTCACACTAGACTTTGACTCGATCTTTTGTTCTTTGTTGTTGCGGTGGCTTATGAATTGGGCTTTGATGCGTTTGACGAGATGGTGGTCAAGGGTGCCATGACCAAAGTTATCAATTCCCTCAACGTTTGCAGTGTGACTCATGAACTCACTACGTCCCACAGACCCATGAACCATGATATCCATAATCATTTGTGGGTGGTTGTTGACTTGCCTCTTAGCCCCTCTCGCTCGCTCCCGCAATCCAAAAAGAGGGGGAGTTGAAGTATGGTTGGAAGTGCAATACGACCAAAGAACAAGTGGTAGTTTTTCGACGTAGTTCCTTTTTGCTTTTGCGAGACACTTTTTGAGGATTGACTTGATGGTTTTGTTGACGGCCTCAACTTGTCCATTGGCATGAGGATAGACAACGGAAGAGAAGAACTTCTCGATTCCGCTCCTTGACCGAAAGTCTTGCTCTCAAATTGAATGTCATCATTAATGATCTTCTTCGATAGGTCGAAACAGCAGACAATGTTCTTAACGAAGAGTAGAGAATCTTGAAGGCAATGACCCCGGTCAGGGGTTCGATCTTGACCCATTTGGTAAAGTAGCCGATGGAGACCATGGCATGATTGTACCTTCCCTTGGCGTTCGGCAGTTTCTCAACCAAGTCAATCCTCAAGCGTCGAACTGCCATGGGGAAGTCGTTAGAGTGAAGAGGGCATGTAAAGCTCTAAGGATTTTGGCGAACCGCTAAAATTGATCATATTTATTTACATAGTTAATAGAATCTGTGATCATAGTAGGCCAAATGGTAGCCTTGTCGAGTGGCCTTTTTTGCTATGCATTGCCTCCCGACGTGAACCCCGTAGAATCCTTCATGTGGCTCTTTCAGAAACTAGCCAGCTTTATCTATAGAAACGCACGGTGAGAGTGGTATAGTGTACCCCGTTTATAGAGCCTTTGATCTATAATGTTGTAATTAGGAACCCGTTAGAGAATTTTTCCAGCTTCCTTGCGATCGGCAAGAAGCTCCTCGCTTGTTAAATTTTTGATAATTGGCACCATTCAGTTGTCCGTGGACGGCATGTCTATTTCTATGGTTGCTTCCCCGGCTAATAGCAAAGGGTTCCTCGAATCTCTAAGAGAACTCAGGAGGTGACTTCTTCTAGATTACTTGCTGCCTTAGCCAGTTGATCGGCATTGAGGTTCTGTTCCTTAGGTACCTGCTCCAACTTGAAATCAACAAAGATGTTGATAATCTTTTTGGCCTCGAAAACATACAAGATCGGTGCCATGTTCTTCATTTGAAAGCACTCACTAATCTAACTGACAGTCAATAATGAGTATATAAAAACACGAACATACTATACGTGCAATTCTTTTGCCACTCTGAGCCCAGCCAGGATAGCTTTGTACTCCACTTCAATGTTGGTTGCCTTGAAAGTAAGACGGATCGCAAAACATAATTCTTTTCCTTCGAGCGTGAAAAGACCATGTCAGCCCCTGCCCCTTCTAATTTGATGCTCCATCCACATACAACCACCGAGCTGGCTGACTATTGACGGTCTCCTCATCCAAATTTCTCGGGCTTGAGCACTTGACAATAAAATCAACAACAGCCTAACCCATGATGGATGTGCAAGGCTGGAAGGAGATAGGATGTTGCCAAGCTCAACGGACCATTCAAGAATCAGCATACTTTTTCTGGTCGATTAAGGATTTGCTTTAGAGGCCAATTGATTAGGACTTTGATAGGATGTGCCTCGAAGTACATCTAGAGTTTTCAGGATGCCATGAGAAGGCAGAAGGCAAGCTTAACCTACAGTGCCTTATTTCTTGGACAATCAATCTCTTGCTGATATAATAAACCGACGTTGGACCTTTTTGGCTTCCTTGATTAAGGCACCGCTAGTCATCCACTACTAAGTATGGACACAAATCCTCCATGTTGACGAGCTTGGATAGTACCGGAGGAATGACCAAATGTTGTATCGGCTCCACAAATGCCTTAGCGCGTTCCTCCCTCTAAGTGAATGACTTTCCCTTCTTGATGAGGTCAAAGAATGGGAGACACCAATCGGTTTACTATGATACAAACCAGCATAATGCTGCAATTATCTCATTCAAGCTTTGTGCTTGCTTCATAGTTTAAGGAACCTATTCTTGGCTGGCTTGGACCTTATCGAGATTAGCTTTAATGTCCTCGCCACTCATAACATAACCAAGGAATTTACCCAAGTTTTAAAATCATGGATTTTAAATGAAATTTCAAAGTCCATATCTTGGATGAGATCTTATGTTTTCGGGTGAGAAGGGTGTAAAAAATTAAAAATCATGTTTAGAATCCAAAGAAATGCTCTGACATATGAGTATGCTGGCATTGAGAGCGTTAGAGTTATGCTAAATAACCCAGCTCGCCAACAAGGAGCGATTTGTTCACTCCATGTCGTGATAAGCTCTATGGTTCTTTGCGGAATGACTAATGATATAGAGTTCCTACCATCTCGGTCTTCAGTGTGATTAACGATCCCAACACAACCTTGAGTATTGTTGGGCTTAAGGCTACTCTCGGGTGACACGCAGTTAGTTGATGTAGCTTCATGGCCGAAAGTTATCCTGGCACAACCCTGAGCATTGCTAGACTCCAGGGTACTCTAGGGCAACACACTGTCGGTGGTCGATTCTTCGTCGGCAAGGACGGCCCCGGCACGAGTGTTTGGCACTCTCCAAGACATATATCGTTGACTGTCGTAGCTTACTAGGGTGGATTGTTGTTGGTGGGGGTATTGAAGATGTTGATGCTTCAAAATTAAGAGCGACTCGGCATGAATCAGAGGACTGACCGGCTTGATGATTCTCACAAGTGACTAGCCGCTAATTGTTGCAAGCTCTTGTTGAAGCACAAGAACACCCTTCTTTGCTTGTTTGAGGGAGTTTCCATAATACTCCATACCTTCTGCTAATTAAGCCGACCTCGCTCTGGACGGGGAACTTCATGACAAGGTGATTGTAGGAGACAATGGCACCTAGTTCGGCAAGTGTCAGTCGCCCTATTAATAGGTTATATGCAGAAAGGCGGCCGACTACTAGAAAGTTTACCTGAATTTTTTCAGCAAGGGGTTCTTGGCCGAATGTTGTCATACATAAGGTATTGCCTATTAGAACAATACCTACACCCTCAAGGCATTAAATTGGCAAGCACATAGGATGAAGCAGGAACTAGTTCCATGGTAACAAGTCAGATCAGATTTTTGTAGAGAAGAAAAGTGATGAGATGGAAGAGCTTTAGGGAAAGTCCCTCTTTCTAGCACCAAAATGTTGACTAGATATTTACTTAGGCGTTTAAAACCTCATAAAATCTTTGTTGTAGCGCATAGCGCTCTTCGACTGCTACGTTTCTTCAATATAACATTATTAAATGGTAGATTCACTTAAAGTCGTGTTAATTTCCGCTACACCGGCTAAATCAAGGCTTTTTGGCACAATCAAGCAAAACCAGTTGTGAAATTTCAGAAAAAAAATGTCAAGACTCCTAAGAAAAATCTTAGTTTATTATATTTCAAACCAAAACCAGTTGTGAAATTTCAGAAGAAAAATGTCAAGACTATCAAAATATGGGTTCCTAAAACAAATAACAATTTGATTAGGAACAAATATATTCAGAAGTTCATGAATAATGTGCATCTTAATACAAATTATATATATAAAGGGGATACCGGACCCGTATGGGTTTTGACTCCTAAGACCTAACTCTTAGGACCCCATAAAAAGTGGGTACCATGGACTTAATTTTATTTTTTGCAGGTCCCACTTAAGAAAAGAGGAAAGTGGATATTGGACAGTGGTTGCTCGAAGCACATGACTGGAGACAAGAGCTTATTGACAAATATTACATACTCAGATGGTGGCTCCGTCATTTTTGGAGATAATTCAAAAGGCTATATCATCGGCAAAGGCGATGTGAGCAATTGCGGTACATCTAACTTACCTCTCATTACTAATGTCATGCTAGTTAGAAATTTGAAACACAATTTACTTAGTATTAGTCAGTTATGTGACAAGGGTTTTACAATTTCCTTTTCGGATAATAAGTGTAGTATTTTAGATAAAGACCATAATTTAGCTTTCGAATGTTATAGAGACAGAAATATATATATTCTGAATATGAATATTAATCATAATTCAGATATGCGTCTTGTGGCTAATGATAATGATCCATGGTTATGGCACAAACGCTTCTGTCATATAAACTTCAGAACTATTGACAAGCTAGCCAAAAACGATCTAGTTAGAGGACTACCCAAAATAAGATTATAGGAAGTTTGTACTACAAGTGACAAAATAGTGTTAGCAAGAACACATATCGTCAACATACAATTATTTTCATCTTTGTTGAAGTCCTCGGTGTTGTAAGAGGCAAGTGTTGAAGTCCTCGGTGTTGTAAGAGGCAAGTGTTGAAGTCCTCGGTGTATTAGAGGCGTGAAATATTTAGCCAATGAACCGCTTCGACCAATGAAGCTTTTTGCACCTCCATTATTTTCCGTTATATCTCCGCTATAAGTTTTTGCACTTTCACCGCAATAGAACCGCTAAGCACTTTAACTGTACAGTATTTAGCCAACTTTGGAATTAGTATGGTTATGCTCTAAAAGCCAAAGTTACTTCTTATCACTGGGCTTAAAATGAAAAATGAGGAACAATGCAAACAAAGCAAAGCAAAGTGACATCAACTATAGAGAGGTTCGACAAAATTGCATGCTTCCACTGCGATCGCTTACTATAGTTCTCTCTTGCAATCACAGAAATTACAACATAATAATAAGAAATATACCACTTAAGACTAGAAAAGTTAGCCAATCTTGAGTATTTAGAAAGAAGTATTAAGTTACCAAATTACCAAAATACACTGCTTCGAAACCAAACCAAAATAAACTCAAATTCCTCCTTCCTCCTAAGTAGGTTTGGCCTCACTATGCTCTACCCTTTCTTCAATCATTCTTCAACTTTTTAGATCTTAAACCGTGTTCTAATGGTATTCTAATATCTTTGGCAAAGTTTTGTGGAGTTTGAAGTTGGTTTGATATTATTTTAAGAAAGTTAGTAGGCAGTAAAAATACATCAATACATGATTTATAGCAAATAGAAAAATGTTATGTTGTTACTGGGGCTACATCACTACCACTTGTAACTGTTTATGTATTGGTTTGCTGTGAAGAGAGCTCTAAGTAGAGATAATGACCAGAATTCCAATATGTTTCAATCCCCTTTGAAGTGGCAATGCAGGGAGTATTCATTGTGGCTGAAATGGTGATGGATAACTGAGATTTCGTTGTAGAAAAGATGGAAAATATGTCCGACCGTTGACCTTTTCACATGGGCTGATGGGAAACGGCTGTAAAGGCATAAAGGAATGAGTGGTTAAGAAGGATGCTAATTGTTCTTCTGTACCCTGCACACATATTGCATTCAACGCGCATTAAATGCTGACGACAAACTACAGGAGTAGGTATCTTTCCAGCCGATTTGCTACAGTATCTTGTGCGGTTGGATGCACGACTTGTCATTTACTTTTGCATATATAAGCATGAGTGGGCAGGTTGTTCTTTGCCTAAGTTTGTTGACACTTGACTAGTGTTAAGAACCATGTTGTGAAGGTGATGTCATGCCGCGTGTGAAATGATGTGACATGCTGTTTGGGATCGATCGAAGGTGGTTGTACTGAAGCCGAGCCAAGAACGAATCGTGTTTGAGCCGATCTTGTCGAATATGCTGGCCAGTATCGCATTCTTGAGTTATGACGGTCGGCAACTGAAATTATGTTGAGTGGGCGGGTTGACTTGGAGTCGGGCTTAAAGTGTGTCGACATGAGATAGTCGATCGTCACTAAGCCAAGTCGAAGTGGACCAAGTAGGGCTATACTTAGCTTTATCTTCACTTGATGAATTGGCTCTAAAGGTTGCCTAGGGATAAGATGGCCGACCTTTAGCTTGATGTCAGCAGATGGGCTGGTTTAGAACCAACTTGAGATTGGACCGGCATGTTCGGGCTGGTTGTTAGGGTAAATGGGCCAGCTTTAACTAGGTCATGTCGTGCCTCAATTGACTTGCCAATTACTTGCGATAAAATTGAGCAACAATTATACAACTCTCTACTCTATCCCCAATATCCCTAACAACGAACTTTGTTGTTGTTACATGACCCACACCTAAGGTCCCTACATAAACTAAAATGGAGCATGCTATCGGCCTCTAATGTCTCAATGGTTATAAGAGTTTTAAGCCTTCATCTTTAGTACCCACTCACCGTATCCAATACGATGTCCCTAGTCAAAGTAGCCCTTCATCAATGACAACTTCCCTGTCGACTCAGGATGTTGCCTTTAGCCTAGGCTAAGTGAGGAAGTCCCCTCCACACCATCCCCTCTCGGTCTCACATCGATGTCTAGTGACCTTGTTTATATTGACCCTAATCTGGATAAAAACCCAGAAATTCTATTTAGATCATACAACACTTCATTATATATCCCATCTAAACTCACCTCACGATCTAGCTCTTTGTCGAGGGACATAGACACAATCCCCTCATCCAAGTCAAAATAGAAACCACTACCATAAAGGTCAAGTTCCCTTACTAACCCGTTAACTAAAAAACAAAAAGATAATCCCCCTTCCTCTCCCCTTTCTACGATCTCCATCCCCTACCCCCTCGAAAACTACTAATTAGAAGAGCTGTCCTGGAAACAAATGGCCGGGATAAAATGATCCATAGAAGGGGATATCCATCCAAAAAAAAAAATCACTTCATTTTAATAAAAATAAGAATACATTAATAATTTCCAAAATCTTCATTAATAGTTGGCTTGAAAGCGTAAACTTTTGGTCCGATCGCAAACTTCCAAAAATACTCTTTACTTATATATAATTTAACGCACATCTATATATGTTACCAAATCCCTTAAAAATTGGATCTAATAAATAAACCCACTTTACAAATTTAACACGTGCCTTTACAATTATTAATAAACATTAATATCACTTGAAAATAGAACCTGATAAGTATATTTTTTTAAAATTCAAAACTCTTAAATATTACTAAATCCTAATGTCACTTTAAACTATGATATAACAAATGAAATTTGCCTACATATTTTTCTTTATCAACTAATGGCAGAAATATAAATTCAAATTGCCAAAAAAACAGATGCTGAAACTTAAAAATAAAAATTCAAACAAATTATTCATAAGTTCAATGCAAAATACGAGTAAATATTTCTAGAAATTGTTGTTTTTTAGTGTTTTGAAACATATAAAATTTGTAAAATAACTCACGCGCGAAGCGCGTGCCGTAACGCTTGTTAAAAATAATCAGAGTCCAGAAAAGTCTACTGGGACACAAAATATAGACACAATTGGTGACACAAAATATCTGCACCATTGGATAGCCCCTTGAATTCCACCTCCCATATAAGGACAAAAAGATCCAACGGTTTAAATCTCTTATGTCATCCAATTGTGTTTAATTTTGTGTCCAAACACCCGCCCCCGTGGATAAAGTCCCTTGTATAAATTGAACAAACCATAGCATGACATTTCTAATCAATCCAAGGAAATCAAACATCACCTAACCCTAATCTCGACGCATAGCTTCATCTCATGTCTCGTTGATCTAAAGGACAACTTGTTAAACAAGCAATCTTTGAAAATGTGTACGTGCTAATATAGTACACACGGATCGTGTAATATGATGTATAACACACAAAAATATGACTAATCACAGATAATAGAAAATTCAGTAAAATAGAAAACGCACACCAGAGATTTTTATACTGGTTCGGAGCACCGTCCTACGTCCAGTCCCAGACTTCTATCTGAATTTTCACTACCAACTATCTCGCTTCACCCGAAGGAACAGGTTTACAACATCCGAGCAGACGAACGGGATTTCACGCCTCTAATACACTGAGGACTTCAACACTTGCCTCTTATAACACCGAGGACTTCAACACTTGCCTCTTACAACACTGAGGACTTCAACACTTGCCTCTTACAACACCGAGGACTTCAACAAAGTTGAAAATAATTGTTTGTTGACGGTATGTGTTCTTGCTAACACTATTTTGTCACTTGTAGTACAAACTTCCTATAATCTTATCCTCAAATAGAATATTTGTACATATGAAGATTTGGAAGTGGATATCGTATTGAATCAAAAGAATGTTAAATAAATTTCAGGATTCAAAAAACGATATATGATAGAATATGAGCAATTTGAGCGCTTGAGAGTATAAGATTGAGATCAATTGAATAGAGATTAGAATAATAGAATTGGTTTTTTGGAATAATGATTTCATGATGTTTATATAATAAATAAACAGTTGTAACCCTTTGTGAAAAGGTACAAACAAAGGTCATGATCATTGGTGAAGAGAAAGAGAAGCAACCGTTGAAGAAAAGGAAGTGTCTATACGAAAGGTTGCTTTCTGTTTGAAAACGGTCGACGGGTCAAAAAGGACCAGTAGAAAGGAATTTGAATATATATACGTTATGTACACTTGTGCACGTTAACTGAGCATTCTGGGCAGAAACGATCGACTGCCTTGTTTTAACCGGTCGACCGGTTTAGCCCAGATTGCACAGTTAATGTGCACTCATTCATATATATATATATATATATATATATATATATATATATATATATATATATATATTTTAAAAGATTGAAGGTATAAGATTATTTGAGGATAGATTTTAACATAAATTACATTACTAACATACCAAATAATCAACCTCTAACATATGGAGCTCTTTGTGACTCTTTAAATGAATAACTTCTTTTTGTCGATCACGGCTTATCTCTTTGTCTTGTCGATCACGGCTTATCCCTTTGTCAGAAATCAAAACTCTATAAAAATCTTGACTCAACATTCTCCCCCTTTTTGATTGATGACAACATAGTTATGAATCTCCCCCTGTATATGATACCCCCCTGAGATTGTGTCCTGCATATATACTGTTAGCACAATTTTCTCCCCCTTTGTCATCGACGAAAAGGAGTTGTTAAATGGAGGATGTAAATGAGATTATAAGCAACATAAAACTACTACCATAGATCAAGAGTAACATTCACACAAGATGATAATACACACAAGTCTAGTACGAATTAAAACACGACACTATTTAGTACAAGTGCCAGATAATGTCTTTAAAGCAAAAACTAAAGTCATAAGAACGCAAAAAAAAATAAACTAAAAGAGACTTAATCTGACTTCGTCTCACCCTCTTCTTCTTCTTCTCCTTCTTCTTCAACAAGCTGAGATTTTCCGTGTCCACGTTCATGACTAGTTCCCGAGCTTGTACCCTCCTCCGAAGATGTCCAAGCAAAAGTAGGAGGAGCTGGGCGCTTGGTCTAGAGCTTGCATTGATGAAGATGATGCACCACGTGATATTGCTTCCCATATAGAAACGAAGAAAGACTTAAGTTTGTTAAAGCGTTTATCCATTTTTGTATTCATGCGCCTAAGTCGTGCTTCGAGAAGGAATTGATTTCGAGCAATGGTGTCAAGTGATTCTTTTGTTGAGAAAGATGGTCGTGAAAGTTTAACTTTCTCAGGTTTAGGGCGGGATGATCGTGATGAAGCTTCTTTATGTCCTTATTCTTTCCATTGTTCAAAAGGCATAATATTAAAGTATGGAGCGGGAAGCTTCATTCTCTTAATCGATGCTTTGTTGATGACATTTGGTTTGAAAATTGAAGACTTGGGAGGTTCAATGCCACAATCAAGCAAGAGACGCATAATATACTCGTTATAGAACAAGTGTGGCCTAGAGCAATCATTTACTTTCAAGATCTCATCAAAGATCGTACCAATCCAATTTATACGAATACCCCCATAGATTGAGTATAATACCTTGAAATTTTCTTTATAGACGGCATCAAAATTTCCTATTCTCGGTAATAGAGAGGCATAAGAGTATGATGAAGAATTCTTGCAGAAAGCCGTAAACCAATAGACTTAGTGCTATCCTTGTCATCTTCAATAAATTGATGGCTAATTTGATTACAGACATGAACATTGAAAAAATTACTTGAGAATTTTTCACCGATAAACGAAGAACCAAGAACGGTTGTCATCCTATCACATGAGATAAACACTTCTTTGCCACAAACAACAGACCAAAGACAATAATTAGGATTCTCTGGCTTGTTTTTCTCTAAATTTAGGTTAGCATAGAATAATTTGATCATTACATGGTTAATTTCCACATTGTTTTGATCAAAGTCAATTAGGTTTTCAATGTCGACATCGTTTGCTAAGCCAAGAATACGATAACTAGATAAATCTGAAAATTTAACAAAAGAACCTGAATGGATTGTAAAATCCTTCATCTCATTCCACCTTTTGACTGCGATTGGATCCACAAGCCACTACCTGACAGATAGATCGATTGGTTGAGTTTCGAAGGTACAAGCTTGCTTTAATTTCTTTTGTGGAGGAGCCATTTGGGTGAGATTGGTAGAAGAATTTAGTTCTAGGGTTATGAGAGTTTGTTGAAAAAAATGATTATATAAGAAATAAACATTAGAGAATTGGTTTTTTGGAATAATGATTTCATGATGTTTATATAAGAAATAAACAGTTGTAATCCTTTGTGAAAAGGTACAAACAAAGGTCATGATCATTGGTGAAGAGAAAGAGAAACAACCGTTGAAGAAAAGGAAGTGTCTATACGAAAGGTTGCTTTCTGTTTGAAAACGGTCGACAGGTCAAAAAGGACCAGTAGAAAGTAATTTGAATATATATACGTTATGTACACTTGTGCACGTTAACTGAGCATTCTGGACAGAAACGGTCGACTGCCTTGTTTTAACCAGTCGACCGGTTTAGCCCAGATTGCACAGTTAATGTGCACTCATTCATATATATATATATATATATATATATATATATATATATATATATATATATATATACATACATATTCAAAGATTGAAGGTATAAGATTATTTGAGGATAGATTTTAACATAAATAACATCACTAACATACCAAATAATCAACCTCTAACATATGGAGCTCTTTGTGACTCTTTAAATGAATAACTTCTTTTTGTCGATCACGGCTTATCCCTTTGTCAGAAATCAAAACTCTATAAAAATCTTGACTCAACAATCTTCGCCTTTGATAAGGATAGTGCCGCAAGTCCTGACGGGTTCAATGGCCCCTTCTTTGGAACATATTAGGACGTTATCTCCTCAGACCTTATTACAACTATTCAATTCTTCTTTCTAGGTGAAAACATGCCCAAAAGATGCTTTTCCAACAAAATTATTCTCACCCCTAAGCTACCCAACCCTCAAATATGCTTAGACTTTCAGCCCATAAATCTATGTAAATTTTCGAATAAAATCGCATCCAATATATTGGTAGGCAAAATTAATAATCCACTACTTGGGAAAATCGTATCTCATTCTTAGGCCATCTTAGTCATACAAACTGACATCGGATAATATTCTGCTCATTAGAGACTAACATCGTAGATTAATAAGAAAATATTTGGTTTTAATACCATCATCAAACTTGATATGGTCAACGCCTGCGATATATTCTCATGGTTTTTCATGGTAAGGGTTCTAAGAGCTTGCATCTTTTCTGAAACCTTCATTGCCATGATTTGAAGATTTCTGCCCATTTGTTACTATTCCATTGTTGTAAATCGAAAACCCCATACTCAAGTGAAACCTGGAAGATGATGCGAAAACCCAAATCGACTTTTGACAGTATGATAGACTCAACATGACAATAACTGGTCGAAACTTGCAAGCACAAGAACGTTATACTAGCATTTAACACACACCACTACAGTGGGCCAAAAAACTACCTGAAACAGCAGTATCTTGTCCACATCTTTCCTGGTTCGATGTAATTCATGGAAGAGCAAGCTGTAACTTCGGCTTCAACTACTTTTGAAGCCTGTTCCTGCACAAAATTGAGGGGCACACCAACCTTGCATTACAGGATGCTTCATGTTTTGAGAATTGCAACACCAAGATAGACTTTTGATTGCTTCAAAGCGTGCACGATACGCTGTTCACGCTTGAAAAATAATTCAAAACCACATCATCAAACCCTAAGTCATCTGGCTGCAGTGTTTGCGTGTGTACTCTATTCTAGGTAGAGTTTGCAGATTCATACTGGTCCTTTGTTTAGCTCCCAACAAGTATTGCTCCTTTGTTTTGTACTACTTGCCATTTCACCTGACACCAAGCTTGGTTGTTTGACTCCCTCCTAACACCACTAGCTTATTTCTATCACTTTACATTGGAGTTGGTTGGTCTCAAGATTGTTGTTTTCAAGCAGTATTTTATTCACTCGATATTTTTCAGCATACTCAAAAAACAAGAATGTTGCTCTTTATATAATGGTCTTTTAATGTCATTACTAAAGTTACCAATATTAATAAAAGTTCTAAAATTAATATTTATTATAGGAGGAATTAGGGAAAATGACAAAATTTGTAAAAAAAATTAAACCGAAGGATATTAAGTTTTGTTTTTAGATTGAAGGACAAACGCTAGTTATAATTAGCATTATATTCAATTTTTACGCTATACAAAATGATGTTTATAACTAGCATTATATTCGGTTTTACACTATACAAAATACTAATTATACTAGCATTGTCTTTCGGCCTAAAATAAAAACTTGTTAATTTCAGCCAAATTTTTTTTTAAAGTTTGTCCTTGTGCCTATTTTGTGTCTACTTTCCTGTTTATTATATTACATGCAAATTCTAACAATTAAAAATTTTATTTTACGGGCTATTATATTAGGACTTGTAACCCTAAAGAGGCTTATACTAGGAATTTTAACATTAAACTTGTATTAAAAACTCACGCTAAAATATTATACAAGGAATTCTAAAACTAAAATTTCTTTTATTTGAAATAACGATACATTCTTTTACATCATAAATTTAACAGCAAAAATCTTTATGATTGAAATTCTAACACTAAAATTTTATATCAGAAACTCTTAACACTAAAAAAAATTGTATATTGTATATTGTTTAGTTAGCGATTGCATGAGCACCCATAGTACGAGTGGTGGTTACAATAACATTGATGGCAGTAGTATTAGCCCTGATTATGGTCGTGCTAGCACTAGCAATGCTGGTGCATTCGAGTCCCTTACAAGTTTTAGTGTGGCATACATCCAATCCACCTTTAGTACCAGGATACGAATTTGTGATTCATATTAACCAACTAAATTAGTTAACATCACCATGTAATTCTTAACCAGATGTGTTAATAAACGAATATCACTATACTGCTTGTCAGCCACACAATTTCATTTTGATTCCCTCATGTGTCTACTGTTTTGAAGGAGAAAATGATGATCAAATACTATAGCAAAATTTTGTAACAACTGAAATGTACTTGAAATTTAGAGCATAACCGTGATTGAATGTGCTCTTTCTAATACATCTGTAGATGCATGGAAGTAAATGCAACAAGTGGCACTTTGAGAAAATCATTGTACGTAAATCTAGCGAACCAGCAAAATAAACATGAACAAACATGCATCTTTTATGTTTCCTTTGTGGCCAAAGGCTCATACCAGTTGGAGACAAATCCAGCCTTTTGTCGTGCTTCCTCATTGAAAGGCGGTTTAAGTGGTCCTCTAAAGTATTCTCTTACCGTTTTATGAAATGCAGGAATGACCAATTCAGTCTCTTGGTTATTATCACTTTCATCTACTTCACTGCTGACCAGTTGCAAATTTTGTGAGAAGGAACTCAAGCGCCCTGGAATGTTAGCTTGCTTGATACAGAAGTATCTGAACCACTTGACGCCAGCAGCACAGTGTGTTATTTCTTCTGGGTAAATAACTGTTTCCAATATATCTGCGGTGCAATCATCTCCTCCGTTTCGGAAGCGGGATATAATAGAGGGCAAAACATCCAGTCCTCTTGCCTGACACAAACAAGCCCGTTGTTAGATGATAAAGCAGAGTCATTGTATTGCATGAAGCAACAAAGTGTAAGAGGAATGCTAAGTAAGAAAAAGGTATGCCTATGCTATTCACATGATTTGTGGAGTACAGACGATCATTGTCAAAATGTAGGTAATGTCAGATGAATGTACGCTCTTTCACCATTCATATGGAGAATACAATCATACTCTGCCTAAAGGAGAGTGTGTTTAGCATTCCTCTAAACATAAAGCAGGAAGTTTATAAAGGTTCAAACCAAGTATCGTCCAAGGCCATCAAAGGATGCAACATAATCGAAGGATTGTGTATGAATATGAAGGATGCAATGTACTGAAAAAATTCATAATGAGAATATTAGACATAACCAAGTGCAGCTTTCAGACTCAGATAAAGGTGGTCATCTATAAAATATGATAGTCTCAACAATAAAGTAAGTACATATGGATGAGTATGATAAATAGTCCAGTAGCATTACTTGGAGTTCTGGTTATATCTGGATTTTCCAAAAATAATCTCCTTTGTGGTTGATCCACCTATATGAATAGCGTTTCTAAACCAAAAATATACAGGAACATACACCCAGCATGTACAGGTGAATAAAACATGATTGAATATAGCACTAGGTCATTATAGCACCAAATTCTTATTTCAAGGCCATTTAGGCATTACAGAGGGTTAAGCTATAAAAGACTGCAACTTAAACCTACTTTCAATCGCCATTAATTGGAAACTGTTGCAGTTAATGGTTGCAAGTGGAATAATCATTCCATCACAAGTGGGTCTTGGAGATTAGATTATCAACTTCAGCACAACTGGGCATAACAAAAGACCAAGTATAAAATATCTTATAAAGAGATGAGTGGCTTTGATTGACTTATCAATTACCAGAGAGATTCTACAACGTAAGTGTTAGATATACTAAAGGGGCAAGTGGCTTTCATTAATTCAGAAGAGAATTTCTTCAAGATATTGATGTGTTATGCATAAGCAACCAATGTACTGTTCTGATGCACTACAAACATATGGTTTACATTTATTCATATCATCAACCAGAGACAAAAAATCAAGGTCAGCCATCCACTATAGCTAATATTATATGGTAATGAATATAAATTTATAGTAAGGACAGAAAAATTCAAATACCCCCATCCTTGCATATCCAATCCATATATCTACTGGCTCCTCTTGTTTTCAATCAATTGTAATGTTATAGTTGTCTCCCTAACATGATCATTGCTTATACAAATAGAGTCAAAAACATTCAAAGTAACTGTTCAGAAGGATAGCCCACAGAGTAGGGGAAGGGAAGAGGTTGATGCACCCTTAGTTTCTCAACAGTATGAAAAACTTCAATAGTGTTTGGCTTGAAAACGTGTTTGGTGTTTTGCATTTCAATATGTATGTCAAATGGCGTAGGAGAGAATCAAGGATTGGAAAACCCTGGTCATTTCAACAAAGGGAGGTAGAAGAAGGGATAATATAATTTTTTAATAATTCCCAAAAGGCAGATAAAAAGTCATTTTTAATTTTATATGTTAAAATCATTTTCCAAATCGATAGTTTTACACTCCCTCCTCACCCATGCATATTAAAATCCACGTTGAAAATGAAAACACAAAACTCATTTTCAAACCCAACACTACCATGGAGTTTATATGAAACTGTGTAATGTGATTTGCGTTTAAATGTATGTCAGTAATATGTAACGATGAGTCAAACAAACTCGAATTAGGTAAACAACTTATGAATCAAAAAAAAAATCTGTAGTTTTTTGCAGGTTTATTTTGTTTGATGAGAGGTATAATTCTGGTTTTCATAAACTATGCACAAAAAGGTCGATTTTATTATTTGTGTACACAATGACAAACTTGGGAAAAAGCATCCGTTTCAAAGATATAAAGATTTCAAAAAATGTCAAACGACGAAAATATACCATTTATCATGAATACACATTGTCACAAGATGATGTATTAATGTGCAAGTTGATTACATCTATAAGCAAAGTTCACAACGAAGTCAGTATTTATTTATGAAATAAAATTAAAGGCATTGCGAAAGGGACTACATTTTTGAAAGGAGAGGGGGGTGGGGGTCAATTATGGGGGCTCCATCCAGAAAAAAAAAATATTATAGAGGAACGTGATAAATGAAATCAAATAAAATGATTTATTATTTTACCCTTGTGCAAAACAAATTCGGCAAAAACCTATCAAAAAATAAAAATAAAAACAATGATAGTTCACCGAAATCCATTTTCAGTACGATCTGATTGGAAGAAATAAAATCAAAAAACGGTGGAGGATCACCGAAATAATAAGGACAGTTAAGGTTTTTTTTTGTTAAGGGAGAGAACATTTTTTGATACACCCCGTAACAATTTTATGAAAACTGATAAAAGATCTTCATTATCCAAAGTTGGGGTCGCTTTAATAATTGTCCTATATGCCATAAATCAATCAACGTTATATGTTATTAAATATCATCATAGAATTCAACTTTTTGAGGCTGCAGTGAGATGATTAATTACAAGAAAGAAATTATAATGTTTCAAACTTGGTACTCATCGTCAAAGTCATAAAAGGCGCGTCATGGCGCTAGACAAGGTGTGTGATTGCCCCTTTTTATCCTAGGGTGTGCGCATGAAAAGATGCACCAAACGGCACAAAAGATACATTGCGCGAAAAAGGTGCATATTTAAAACATATTATTGTTTTTTTTTTAATTTATACTTTTATTTTCACAATCTGAAAACGCATAGAGATTAGTGCTTATCATATGACTGCTTTGTTGTTATTTTGCATGTTCTAACGAGCACTTTTTGTTGTAATTCCTTTTGTTTGAAGACAAAGAGTATGTAGTTAACATGGATAACCTAATCCTTATTATGTAATATATGTGTGTGTACACACACATATACAAGTGTGTGTATAGCTATTAATCGCGTATGGTGCAAAAACCCTCAGAGCCTTGGAGCACAGCGTAGTACGGTAAATGACGCACGCATTTTTAATCTACTGCAAATGTTTAAAAAAAGTTCCTAAATTTAATACATACAACAATTAATTTTAACTAATTCAATATAATTTGTATATTTTTTTTACTAAATATATATGTAATAAAGATTTTTTTTAGACATTTTGCAAAATAAAAAACATTATCAAAAAAATGTAGAATTTCAAACATAATAGTCTTTAAAAGCCAAAATCTAATAAAATAATATCTATTGCTGATAAAGTAGAAATCCGGATCAAATTCAACGGTAATATTTCCAAACCAATATATGCATCATCAGATTCATAAGCTTCAACATCCTCCTCATCTGTCTCATTTAAATTCGTTTATCCTTCGTGAAGATTTAAAAGGAGCTGAAGGAGGTGTTAAAGTTTGTTCGAGATTAATTTGGAGTATGTGACCATTCCGGACTATTTGTTCGATGTAAGAGTGACAATTGGACCCGCCATGTCAGATTCTAGACCCGACTAGGTCTCCATTCAATCAGCTTGGGTTCTGTCTAAATTGTATTTTTTTAAACTTTGACCCCACCGAGTTTCGATTTGGATCGGGTCCGATTGGATAATAATACCAAAAATGCATATATTTTCTCGCTTTTTTATCTAATCTTACGAATCGGATTGGGTCTTCATGTCAATTTTCATCATCTAGACCTAACACGAGACCCATCGGGTATAAATCGGGTTCAGATTATTTTGGTTCGGATTTGAGGATCTCGGTTCTAATTGTCCATCCCGAAAATATGCATAATTCAAAGTTTGTTGGAGATTAATTCAAAGTGTAATTAACATTTTTTCTTTATATACAATTAATTTGACTATTTGAGAATATTACATATAAAAAAAAAATTTCGATATCAATCACTATGACTTCAAACAATAAGAAAAGCGTCAAAAATAAATAAAAAGTAAGTAGAAAAACAATAAAATATCGAAAAAGCGAACCGTTTTTTTGCACCGCCCGTTGTTTGTGCCTTAAGCATCATTTGCTGTGCTTTTCCATGTGCGTTGCGCCATAGGAAAGAAATGCGCAAACACCGCGCCTTGCGCCATAGCGCACGCCTTAGCACGCATTGTTTGTGTATTCTTGAAGCAAGTTGTAATATAAAATCTATCAGGCGTACATCAATTGGATTCAAATTTCTCGTTTATTAGTATCATGTATTATCATTTTTTGATTTTTGGTATTTTAATTAAGATTCTATGCTTATGACATCATGCTTAATGATATTTTTACAAAATGATTAAAAAGAAACTGGTTGTACATGAGCAGTAAATCAAAGAGGGGTACGTCGTTTGCCAAGACTCTAGGAAGGTTTTGCACCATTTTGCATCGGACGTCGCTAATAACTATGCTCATCATTGTACAATGATCTAGTTACTTTAGTTTTATGAAATACCAAATATAGCTACAAGCTGAAATTCATCAATAAAAAGGAAAACACGGTACACTGTGTAGACAAAAGGTCAAAGTACAATTGACTAGAATACATACAAATGGCACATGTTTCGCACATGCAATAAAAAGTAAATAGCATAAATGGAGCAAGTGAAACTCTTCGTGTGATAAAGGTAAAAATATCCGCATAAATGGCACATCCCTACGCTTGAATGACAAATAATTGGTACAAAAGGAAACCAGCTCCACGCATGAGAGATAAAATAATCATTATAAAAGACACTCCATCCGTGAATGCAAATGATGATAATTTGCAAACAAGCACTCGAATTTCAGTTGTTGACATCATGGAAAAAGGCTTACCTCGGCATGTGTGTGACGCACGTGTATGAAACTATTTTTGAACCAATACAAAAGGAAACCAGCTCCACGCATGAGAGATAAAATAATCATTATAAAAGACAAACCATCCGTGAATGCAAATGATGATAATTTGCAAACAAGCACTCGAATTTCAGTTGTTGACATCATGGAAAAAGGCTTACCTAGGCATGTGTGTGACGCACGTGTATGAAACTATTTTTGAACCAATGTATCACAAATCCAAATAAACAGCATTTGATTATGCAAATAGCATTGATTCTATATGACAAAACATCATTATTAAACAATACGTATAGTTAAAAATGATACTGGAAACAATGAATTTCATATAAAAACTAAAAAATCTAAAACCAAAAATTATGATACATATATGAATTTCCAATGTTTATAAAATAAAAAAAACAAATAATTATGAAATATAAGAAAAATAATGAAGTAATAAGATATTTTTTATGAAATCAATTTGATTTGCAATTAAATATTTTCTCAAAGAGTCGATATTAGGAAAGGCAATTAATCTCGAATAAATAAAAGCCGATAATATTCGATACATAAATTTCAATCATTAAATCTAAAGAAATATGTCAAAAGATTTAAAAAATACATAATGCAAATAAATAAAAACCATGTTTTGCACTAGTAATTAATTATTATTGATCATTTTCTATGTTGTAAAATAATGATAGAGAAAATATCATTTGACGTAACTTTAAAATTACTTAAGGTTATTATTTTGTAATTCATACAAATGAAAATAATTAAATAAAATATATAAATAATTTCAAGATTTCAAAGTCTAGATTTTTATGGAACGTTCATATAAATAGCATAATAGATCTAATGGGTGAACCCGATTTTCACCTATTTTTATTTTTATTTAAGAATGATTTTTTTTTTTAATATTTAATTTTCAAAGAAAATATTTAAACCATCAATCAAATTAATTTCATGAAAAATGTTCCACCACTTCATTATCAGATCTTGCTATATATTGATTGGTTAGCTTGTTTTTTTTTAATATTTAATTTTCAAAGAAAATATTTAAACCATCAATCAAATTAATTTCATGAAAAATGTTCCACCACTTCATTATCAGATCTTGCTATATATTGATTGGTTAGCTTGTCAAATTGGGAAGTTTGTGTGCTATGACAAATCTGTTGAACGTCGGAAAGGGTTGAGTATGTCAAGGTGTTTACCGAAGTGAATCTTAACCAACCCTTACCTAATGTGCTCTCTGATCTACTTACTAGTGACTGCACTGCTTGGATCGAACTGCTTAGATCGATATATCTTATGATTGAAAACCTGATATTCGTACCTCTTGTAAGGTCATTGATCATGACATGGTTGCATGCCCTCTTGATCCACCCTCCGAAACTTCTCCCCTTGAGTGCTCTTTCCACCATCCTATCCTAGGGATCGATATCCCAATTTCAGCATCTCTGGTCTGCTTCAAACCTAAACCAAGTTCTTCTCATCGGTAGAGGCAACGTAAGATTTCCTTAGAGACTTCATCTTGTTTTTCTCATCCCATTGTTCATGATTTAGTCACTGAGTTTGCTCTTACCTCTATCATATCTCCTAATCCAACCTTAGTGGCCTGCCTCTGCAACTTCCAACTTCCTCTCCCTTTACTACTAGTTTGTTCTTATTCAATATTGCTCCTCCTGTACCGCCTCGCTTTGTTACTTTTGATCCTTTTGTGCCTCCTCCTGGTTTCACTATTCATAAGGTTCCTCGTCCCATCCCCACCTCTCTCACCATCACCACCATCTCCTCCAAATATCCTAGTGATGGGATCAACCATGATGGTGGTATTGTTTTGCTAGAGTTTGTTCTAGAATGATAGTTGCCCTTCCTATGAGTATCATTGGGGTTTACTTCTGTCATTTTGTTATGACATTTGGTCTTGTTGGGCAAGGAAGGTAATTTCCTCTTTTATTTTTTAGTATTTAAAGTATATCAAATTAACTCATATAGCTAACATTATTATTCTCTGAATAAAAAGCGGGCAACTAATCAACCTTGCCTGCTTGGTGAAAAAATTTATATAACAATGATACACAAAGAACATACAGTTTAAAGTGACTTTTGAACTTTCTATTTTGAAAACAAAATAAAGGCGTGCGTAATATTAAAGTTTTAATTTTTCACTGAACCGATAAATAATTTGTGTTCTTAAAGATGAAGTGTTAAACGAGTAGAGTATTTGTTCTGTAAATGCAAAGCAAAACAGTGAAGAATGAATATTTTAAAAGTAGTATTAATGATTGTGCAAGTGAAATAAATAAAATATAGAACACAAATATATAGAGTTCTTGCAAACTGGGATTTAAACCATGATCTTTATGCACAAATCTTTCCAATAAACAACAAGAAAGTGTTTTTATAAAAAACCAATATTTGAATTTGTGACTTCACATGTACATCATATACAGGCAATTTACCAAAGGTATTACAACTAAAACTACACACATATACAGAGAGAGAATTTTATAACATAAAAGTTGAGGTTTGCAGTTTAAAGAGCTAAGATGTTAATGATGAGATTCATAGTCAAACATGTGCTAACCATTATGCATTAAAAAAAATTCTAATGTGAACTTTAAATTTTGCTTTTGACATGAACATGAATAAAAAAAATTGGTTTTCTAAATAGAAGTATTGCGTAATATTTTGTCATACCTAGAAATAAATAAAGACAAACAAATAAATACGGATTATTTTATTTAATTTTCAACAATCTCACATGTTATGTATTGCATATTAAATATGTTTTGTCAACCATTACACTTTTGCTCTGTTGTAAAAACTCTTCAAAGCCCCTACCTAGGCATCGCTTCAGCGCTAGGCGAGGCTTGCCGCATGGCTATCTACTTAGGCCCGCCTAGTCGTGACATAACGCATTATCTATGCGTCTCTTTATATTTATGTGTGTGTGTGTTTCTTGAATTGTTCAGATTCGAAACTAGTCCTCTGGGCATCAATTTAAGCCAAAAATACGGGTTTTCTTGAATTGTTCAGATGTCGGAACTTTAGGGAAGAAAAAGGGTTGAGGCCAAAGATTTCTACTCGATCTGCTCGACAACTGGCGACCAACAGGACAAACACATAAATCAAGGGTGATGCGGATCCTCAGACATATATGAAATTGAATAAAGATGGACAAGCTACTTATGAATGTAACCACAATTAACATCGCTACGGTTGGGCCCGAAATGCTTTCTTAAATACAGGCACCTTCCAATTTGATCCAAAAGGCTTTCTTAAGCTTTTTTTAGCTGAGGCGCCAGTATATATACTGGCGATTTCATAGTTTGGACTTGATATACTATGCGCCAATTAATATACTGGATGTTAGTTGCGGGAATAGTGGCGTTAAGTTTCTCGACCGTTTGTCTTATGATTAATTAGTTATATTTCTCGATGGCGCCGGAAAGTGATATAACTCGGTGGTAGAGTGTCATCTTGACGTGGTGGAAGTCATCAATTCGAGCCTCGTTATCACTAAAAGATTACTTCAAATATCAAATATCTTAGTACCTATTTTGGTTTGGTTTTGTGAGCGATAACACATGCTTTGTTATTAGCTTTTTATTGTTTTCACTCATTGTATTAGTGGTTTGTGCCAATGTAGAATCCGGACATCATGATGACATTAGAACTCATTTCAATTATTTGGTGAAGGTGATGCTACTTTAAAAAATTATTAGGTAAATTTATGTGGTGAAATTATATTTTTCTGAAACAAATATCTCAATTTATAATCATTTGTTATAACATCAATTTTTTAGCATTATGTTTTAGGGTTTTTTAAGACATGAAAATGATAATATACATTTACAACTAATTCACATATTCAACACCATATTTAAAAAATTATATTCACTAAATATTATCCAACTCAAATATATCGATTTGGGACCAATGCAACAACATCAATAACAAATTGCAACGCTGATTTTCATATCAATACGGATTCAAAGCAATATTGAATCATGCCAATTAATGAATATAATCTAGAGTTAAATATTGTGCTATATAGTCGATAAATGTGAATTTACCGCAAGATGTTCGTTGGAAATGCTCCACGAATAGTTCAAATTGTGATGTTCTCTGCAAAAACAATTTTTTTTCTTTCATAGAAAGTGAGAAAGCTACATGTATGTTTTTACCTAGACAATTACATAAAGTTTGAAATTGTATGTAAATTTGGTCAATCAAATTTTTTTTTCCCTTTGTAACCAATGTATGTCTATGACATTTCCACTCCTGATGCGAATTCAAGAATAGTGACCGGACGAAAAGCCACACCTTAAATTAGACCACTCAAACAATGGTTTGTTCTCTCAATTGTACGCATAGACATCATCATCAACTGATGAATCGTATTGGTTTTAGATATCGTTTATAAAGAGCATATTTCACAAAACCTTTGTTATTTTATTATTTATCTAGCTCAAATATTTTATTAGTCGCATGTTCAAACTTAACTACAATTATTGTAACCATTTCTTACTAATGTATAATCTTTTAGTGATAATTCACAATTCATGAATTGAATTATAATAATTGTGCAGCATTTTTTTTATTTCCGAATGCACTTATTTGAACGTTACATAAATGTATGCATGTTTTCTTATTGTCGTCATGTGTAACAAATGCAAGTCTATTATAGTACATACTCAAATGCATGTTCGATTTGTCCTCGATGGTTATCTAAACCAAGCTTCCTTTCATAAACCATTTCTTACCATGGATTAGATTTAAATACACCAAAGGTTGATTTCCTTTAATCTTAATTACATAAGATTGGTTTTTAATGACTTCGGTATTAGGTGTGGCTCGCATTGTACATGGATTGAGTGCGTGGATTGAACAGATTAATGTCTCACATCATAAGATATTTGAAATAATCGTGGCGTATATATTGGGATTGATGGTACATAACGTTGGAGATTCCTTTTGTTATAATGTGTTACCAAGACCAGATTATATGCCCGATAAAAGACGATGAAGGGATACTCAATCGGGATGTAGGCATGGAAAACTTTGACTAGACACGGCGAAGCGAACGCATACGGAACGCGGGAATGTCAAAACTCAACATGGCTCGCATTGTAAATGAAGAGGATATGTGGATTGAAAGGATTAAAGTCTCACGTCGTCGGATATTTGGAATAATCGTGGTATATATATGGTACTGGTGATACGTAAGATTGGGGATTCCTTTTGTTACAATGTGTTGCCAAGACCAGATTATATATCCGATGGGAGCGATGCAGGAATGTTCAATCGAAATGCCGGCATAGGAGACTTCGACCATTGATGTCGACTAGACATGGTGAAGCGTACGCGTACGAAATGCGAGAATGCTGAAACTCAACATGATATCAGAACTTCATAGTTCGAGGGATCGGTATGATGCAGCGTAACCGAAGCACGGCTTCAAAGGGGCTTGAGCATGGGATGCTCGTCAAGGTGGAGACACGGTTAAAGCAGCTTGCGCTTCCTGCTTATGAGACCCTAAAGTAGCAGCCCGACCCAACTGCGAAGAGGACTCTGGTGTAACTTCAAAGGTGACTTAAGCAATGCTCGCTAAGGTGGAGATTGTTAGGTGTGCTTCGCATTGTAAATGAAATAGATGCGTGGATTGAACGGATTAAAGTCTCACATCATAGGATATTTGGAATAATCGTGGAATATATATGGAATTGGTGGTACGTAACATTGAAGATTCTTTTTGTTACAATCGGTGTTATCAAAACCCTCGCCTAGGCACGCTTAAGCTCCAAAAAGCCTTAGGCTCCAAGCTGGGGCTTTTTTGACTTCTGAGGCGCCACGGATGCACGAGGCGTCGAAAAAGCCCCAAGGCGCTGGCTTTTGAGCCGCTGTAAAAGTGCGCCTTGGGCTGCTTTGTCAGAGAATTTTTTAGGTCCAATTGAGCCCAAACACATAACTTCCCTTTAATTTATCCACACCCGGTTAAATCACCCAGCTCAAAAGAAATTCGTGTCCATCCCCAACTCAAAATTAAATCGATCAAATTAAAATACGTAACCTAGTTCGAACTTCGAGAGCCGTCCAGACTACTCGTCGCCTCATGCTCAAGGCTCCTATAAAAGCCCTAGGCTCCAGCTTGGCTTTTTTTGCGCCTTAGCTACCTTGGTTACAATGTGTTGTCAAGACCAAATTATATGTCTGATGGAGGACAATGCATGGATGTTCAATCGGGACGTCAGCATAGGATACTTCGATCGTTATGTCCACTAGACGCAGTGAAACGTACGCATACGGAACGCGAAAATGCCAAAACTCATCATTCAGTTGGATTCCACGTCCACTGCAAAGTTAAAAAGATCATAAAAGCTAGTGCCTAATGGTGGAGGTATTAGATAAAAAGTAGCTCTTTCAAATCGCAAGGGTCTGGAATGAAATCAAGAAGACAACAATGATTGAGTTCAAAAAAACCAGGAAAGAAAAGAATTTTTCCAAAAATGTGTCTCATGATGTACGTTATTCATTATCATTATATCACAATATAAAAAAATCAACATCCCCATTATTCCGAGGTGCTACAATGAGCAATGAAAAGGAGACTATGCACTTCTTTAAATGTATCGATATTGCTAGAGTGATGTCGGAACACTTTCAATCGATAATGGAGATTAAAGTAGTCTGCCCCTACACTCCTAACGGTCCAAGATTAAGAGTAAACTGCTTAAAAGTCTTATACTAAATATAATTCCATATTGCTTTTGTTGGAGAATCTAGTGCCCAAGAAACAAAGCTATTATTTAAGAACAACGCATGCAACGTAAGAGTACTACCAAAGCTGTACATGAGGATACCAATCATAACAAGTTGTTTATAAAGTGCACTACTACAAAACAACAAACTTGCTTAGGGGGTTCGACATCGGCAGTGTATATAGGCAGTGTATATAGATTGTTTATTGACCTCTTACCTTATACTCCTTTATAAATATCATACACCACAATGTATTTTCTTAATCACACATAAACTCTTAATCGCAACTGCATCACATACATTCACATCCACATCCACTCATGTGCACCCATTCACATATATCTAGCAAAAAATGCATCACATCTTTTCAGCTACACATGAGAAACTACTGCTCACTCAAGGCAAATGTTTTTCATTAGCATAGGTACATCCACTTTATCGTGTGCATCGCCATCGTATTTACATTATACGATTGCATATTGTCAAACATTTCGCTGGGTACTTCTAGAGATTGACCTCCTGGGCTCCACCATTTGAGTGCTGCATTTTTTGTACATGTACATTTTATTTTTTCTTTTATTTCCTTTTTTCTTTTATTTTGCCTTCAGGCGTAAACTGGTTGATGCACAAATTTTTTGAGTCGTCAAAAGAAAGACTTTTTTCTTTGTGTATTATATTAGGATTGTGTAGCGGATTAGATCCAATAGATTTAGGCAATGGTCAATATGATCCAGTTTATAGTTGAACCTTAAATTTTTGATCTACATCCGATCCACTGACATATAATTCCGATTTGATTTGATCCGATCCAGGATTTCTTGAATTGAATTGGATCAAACATTAATTATTGTTTGTGATAAAAATATTCAAATTGATTTATACTTGGAGACAATTTGTATGAGAATCATCAATTATGTGTTAGATTTTATTTTATATAATATAATATTTAATATATATTTAGAAATGTTTGTTTTCAAACATAGTATAGTATGTAATATTTAAATTTCATTGACTGATTAAATTTCATTATGGATTCATGACATTACAATAAATAGTTGCTTGTATCAAAAGTTGGAGCCTGCAAACCACGTGGTGTTTGTTAATTGAAGGGATAAATTATCTTTTTGTTGTAAATCAAACGAAATTAAATATAAAAAATAATGTGGTATAAAATTATCTTTTTCTAGCCTCTAATTGGGATAAATTAGATTGAAAAGGGTCCTTTTATCAACATTAACCTAAAAATTATAGAGTGGCTCATATACTTAAACAAGAAACAATCTTTTAAAGCAAAACAAGAAGAAGAAAATAGTATATATGTGTACATGTGTATGTGTGTGCAATGATTTGAGTTCTAAGCTAACAGAGTCATATTAGCTAATTTTCATTAGCCATGTGTGTTGCTAATGCACATTTATTGCGTTAAAAAGAAGATGGTCATTATTTTCAGTATTTCTACGTTCCAACCATCCAGAGAATACGTGTCAACCATTGCATTCATCTGTGCAGGTGTGTCCCTAATTATCTCCATGGTAACAAAGTGGACGATTCGATTATTTAGTCCACGCACTTCAAAATAATGATTTGATTTCCACCTTGCTGTGTACAAATGTATATGTATAACCATCCTAGAGTTTAGAAATCAATAGTAGAACCTACCCATTAAAGAGGGGGAGAAGAAGAAACAAACCTCATGAACGCAATGCTCAATAGCAAGCCTGGCAAGAAGATCATCCTTAGTCCGGATAGCAGAGTCCCAAAGGCCGTCATGTGCAGGAAAAGCCCCATAAAAAGATCCAAGCTCCTCAAGCCTCTCCGCAAGAATCTTAAAATGGCGGCCTTCATCCTGTGCAACCCTAACAAAATCATCATAAAATCCTTTGGGTATACCCTCTTTCGCCCCAAATCTAGCAATGATATCCCAGGAAAGATCAATCGCCCAGCTCTCTGTGTGAACCAAGCTGTGCAAAGTAGCCTGTCTGCTGCGCAGGCTTCCCCCTTTCCCTAGTTTCGGCATCATATGTGAAGGTACTAGTTTTACCTAATATGATCAATAAACTCATAAAGTTTGTTACTTTCAAGTGTACAACAACAACAGCAATAAGTCGTAGAAGTGGCATACATACTGTAGGAAGACGAGCTGGTCGATCGGGAGGTAGTTCATCAGAAGAAGAGGAAGGAAGGAAAGGAAGGGAAATTTGGCCTTGACGCCATTGGGAGGCGGCGATTTCGCCGAGTTGGGCTTTTAGGAAAGGATTCGGTTCGTTTAGTACTTCTAACGCCGCATCCAAAAGAGTTTTCTGACATGCTACTGCCGCCGCCATGTCTGCGCCTTCTTTCTTTTGGTTTGAAAGCTAAGCCATTTTGTTTTTCTTTGATAATAAAAGCGACAAGGCAAATGCCCATTCATAGTTAGGAGCACGCGCAATTATTTTTCCAATAAATTATATATGTTTAATATATTTAAGATGGAGGATATATTTAAATATTTAGTCATATTTTTTGATTAAATCACATGTAGTTAGTTTGAATTTTTATTCAGTGCTTCAACATCTATTTTTTTTTGTTGATTTGATTTCTTATTTCTATCATTAATTAATAAAGAGCGAATTTGTAAGAAAAGTTTATTTGTGAGATTTATTTGCCTGTATTGGGGATTTTATCCTCATGGAAGAAGTTAGAAAAAAATTTAGTTTCAGGGACAAAAGTTTGTTTTTTAGGCTGAAGGACACTTTTTAGGGTAAATCACAGAATGATGGTTGTGACTATCATTTTCAGTTTACACTAAAAAGTGTCCTTCAGACTAAAAAGCAAACTTGTTGTCTTTAAGACTAAACTTTTTTTTAACTTTTTCCTTGTGCCTATTTACCTGTATTTTTTTAAGTGATATTAAGATTTGATAATACTTGTAGATGTAGCTTTTGAATTGGTAAAGAAAGTTTATTTGTTTAATTCTATTTTTAAGTGATGGTGAGATTTAGTCATATTTATAAAAGAGTATTTTGAATTGGTAAATGAAGTTTATTTATTAGATCTTATTTTTAGGTGATACTAAGATTTGATAATATATGTAGAATGACATTTTTGGTAGTTCACGCTTACATCAAAAAAGTGTGACAATAAAAGTATTACAACTATTATTAAAGATTACCGAATCTTGATCTACTAACTAAACTTTACAAATTCTACGATATAACAAATAACTTCTTTGTAAATTTAAAATGTTGCTTTGTAACTATTACCAAATCCCAACGTCATGCAACATAAAAATAAATTTTCATGGTAAAAATATGGCTAAGTATTTATACAAATTATTTCTATTGGATGTGCTAAATATATAAAATCTAAAAACCAATTTGTGCGCGAAGCACATGACATCTTCAAGTGTGAAGTGCATATCGTAACATTTATTATTAATTAAACTTAAACAAATGTTTAGTGAAAGACTTTTGATCGCTAATTTAATAGACATTTTATTCGAGCGTCTATTAAATAAGCGCACAAACGACAAACTTCAAACGTGAATTTAATAAGCCTGAACTAAACGCCTATTAAATAGGCGTCTAGACCAACATCACCTGGAATGTTCAAGTAATTTAGTACGTTGGAGTGTGCTTGTGTAGAACTGCTAAATATAAAGTTTTAATTCTGCACCGTTGGATTTGATCTTATTGTTTAACTCCAAAAACCATCATTTCTAGTAAAATCCAAACTTGACAATTAATAAATTACTTTACAGCGATTCACTGGCATATATTTTCACCTTATATGGTAAAACACCATTGGTCGGCAATAAATTAGCCTAAGCGTCTAATGTCATTGACCTCGTAATTTCAAAATTATGAAGTGGGATATCAGATTCAGTGGATTTGTATATGGAATGGTACCGAGAAGAAGAAATTGTGGTTAGAAGAAAAAAGTGGTTTAAGCACATGAAGTTTCTTTTAGCTTTGAAGGAAAATGTTTTCTTCAATATTCATCAAAAATCCGCATTTGAGAAACTACAGCTTGAAGCGTGCATGATGTTGATGGATATAGGCTGCAACGTAAGGGTAGAGCGAAGGAGCGACAGTTGGAAGCCGACGATGATGACGACAACAACTGTAGGGATGGCGTCAATTACAGGTCTAATATTAAAGTTTTTTTTTAATGGGTGATGATGGATTTATGGTGTAAATATGGTGAAAATGGAAGTGGGTGATGCAATTAGTGCTTGATGTAGGTGTTTTGTAACAACCCTACTTTCCACATCATAATAAATTAATAAATTTCAACTAAATCTGAATTTGATTTTGATAAATTTTGTTGTTGAAATTGTATTGTTCTTAAATTGAAGCTTATTCGATTAAGG
This sequence comes from Allium cepa, assembly GCA_030765085.1. NCBI lineage: Eukaryota > Viridiplantae > Streptophyta > Magnoliopsida > Asparagales > Amaryllidaceae > Allium > Allium cepa. The sequence continues at coordinate 903,057,166 of CM060931.1, read as the reverse complement.
ATACTGTTTTTAATAAGCTGGATTAATTAATTCTTTTCAAAAGATATTGAATTCGAATGAAAATGTTTGCAACGAATATTAAATATTTTTAAATTGTAAATAATTTTCAGTATTGAATATGTGAGATATAAGACTTGGCCTCAGAGGGACATGGAGTCCTTATTTCCGCTCGGATGTGTGATAGTTACCATGTATTAAAAAGACAGTAGAAGTATGCGATAATTATCGAGGTAATCGTTTGGGGATGTATTTGCACTACAAGAAACACCGCCAATAGCGAAGGTGGGGGGGGACGACCGTCGATGGCTGTCGATGAATGTTTAGGCAGTTAGCACCAGCTCGTTATCTTTTTAGTTATCAAACTAAACTAATTTGTTTAATTCCCATTATGCTTTTAAAAAATGTTTAAAAATAGTAATTTAATTTTTTAAAAATAAACAAGACATTTTAGCACAACTATTAAACGTAATGACTGTTCTAACCGGTTAAATTGGTATTTTCGATGATCCGCTTTCGCGTAATTCGAGTATTTAATATTATTGAAAATCTAACTCTCACGTTCAATCTATGTGGCTTTTAGTCCGTTTATTAACAAACTTTGATAAACTTCGTTTTGTGAACATTTTTATGAATTAAAATATTGTTCTAACCTATGTGTAATTAATTATGAATCTTTAACTGTATTTAGCATTAAAAAATTATATAAAATAAAATAATCGTCGTAAAAAAATTTATTGGATCATATATCGATCTAAACTATGTTTCATCTATTTTCAGAAGATGATGCAAAAATAAAAAACTCCACGATGTTGATTCGAAGCTTCAAATTTATAGTCATTCCTCAACATTCAGACTGAAAGTCCTTCGTTCGAAGGCCAACGACCTTGGATCGAGACCAAATTCGAACCACGTATGCTTGGTAATGTTTCTATCCAATCCGTATGGTTGGATTATTAAAAAAAAGGATGGAAAAAAATTAACTTCAAAACAGGTCATTTCGCTTGGATTTGAATAATTAAGTGTTGCACAACTCCTATCGATTGACCTGTTTTGAGGTTAAAAAAATTTTCTGTCCATTCTTTTAATAGTCTGATCATACGGATTGGATAGAAACATTACCAAGCTTACGTGGTATGAATTTGGTCTCGATCCAAGGTCGTTTGGCCTTCGAATGAGTAGTTTTTAGTCCGAATATCGACGAATGACTATAAATTTAAAACTCATGATCGACACCATGAAGTTTTTTGCATTTTCATCGTCTGCCGAAAATAGGTCAAACATACTTTAGATCGACATACGATCCAATAAATTTTATTTTATGATGATTGTTTTAATTTATATACTTTTTAATACTAAATACAGTTAAAAATTCATAATTAATTACCTAACGGTTAAAAGAATATTTTAATTTGTAAAAATGTCACACAAAACAAAGTTTATCGAATTTTTTAACGGACGAATTAAAAGCTGCATAGATTAATCGTGAGAGTTGAATTTCCAACAACGTTAAATATTCAAATTACGCAAAGACGGATCATTGAAAATACCAATTTAACCGATCAGAACAGTCGTTATGTTGAATAGTTGTGCTAAAATATCTTGTTTATCTTTTTAGGAATTAAACTACTATTCTTAGGAATTAAATTTAAATGTTATTATTAAGGGATTCTATGTATGGAAGGAGTTTTATTCGGTTTGAAGTGTAAAAATGGCCAAATAGGGTCTACTTCAATTCTTATATGTAATTAAGTGACAAAGGGTACAGGCGAACCACGTTGACATGAGTGAGAAGCTGTATTAGTGGGAGAGCAGTCTCTGCACTAGCATTATGCAATGCTATTTGTAACGACCCGTTAAATTAATAATATTAAATGAATTGAATTAATATAATTTCTAATCTAATTGAGAATAAATGTAGAAATTTGGTATAGTAGTTGTAATTTAGTGTAACAATAAAATTTTATGACAATAGATTTGGATAATGTAGATTGTCACAATTTGATTTAAAGTTAAATATAAGAAACTGATATAAGGGTTGAATTAGTGAATATCAATAAAAAGATTAAGTAGAATGGAATTCATTTAATATAAAATAAATAGTGGAAGACTTACATTGGATTGTAAAATGGATAGTAACTAAATAAAAGGTGACCGCTGAATAAATCAATGCAATAAGTGTTGATAAGGAAATTTAATGAATGTTGTCAATAATAAATGGACTTAAGATAGTAATAAAATTTGTTTTGCCTATGTAAATTTTATGTATTGATAAGCCATAATTAAATTTGAAATTTGGTAGTAAATAGGGGATAAGTTGACTAAGGCAATTAGTAATTTAATAAATGAATACATAGTAAGTAAGTGGAAATGTATGCATAAAAATATTTTCATATATGGGATAATTACAAAAGTTTACACATTTATCTAATGTATATAATTGAATCTAAATTTAGGGCAGCATTTTGTTATTGATGGTATAAGTGAATTTGAATAAAAGGGTAAAAATTATGTAGATTTAACATGTATTGAGTATATAGCTAAGAAGGGCATTCGATGTAAATGAATCTAAATTTATGTGTCTAGTCAATAAAGGAGAACTTTAAGGGAATAAATATAAATGAATGTATTTGGGGAATGGAGTCCTTTTATATGTTGAATAGTATAACGTTGTTATTAAGAATGAACGTTACTTTAGTAATTATTAATATGGTAACGGAAGAGTGTATAAATTTTATAGTAACGTAAAACGTATTGTAAGGTAATAATTATGTGTAGACTTATAAAATAGATTTATGACAATAATTATTGTACGTATTTATTCTATTTGTTTGTTAAGTTTATTTTAATCAATTTCAATTTATGCACTAAATTATTTCAGTTAGTGTGGAATTTTTGTAAGTGGATAAATAAGATGTAACCAAGGGAAAATTTCATTTTTATAATATAATAATTAGTGTAATCTTAAGAATGAAACCGAAGTGGAATGAATTAATTGAGGTTTTAAGTTTTATTCAAGTATTAAGTTAACAAAATTTCCAATAAGATTGAAATACAGTAATTTATGCAAATAAAAGATGGAAATTGGGTAAATATTAATGTATTGGAATATAAAAGAAACGTTAACTATGTGGGGAGTAATAATTGATTTATTTGTGAGTTTTAATCAAATAGAGTCAAATTTATTAGAATTTATTGCAATTAATGGGATTAATTGCAGTAACCTTTGAAGATTTATTCACTAAAATAATTGACGATGGAAATTATATGTAAATTTGCTTTTAGTTAATATTAAATATCCAGAGGGCTAGAAATGACACAAATCTACTAGTTTAGAAATTTACAATAAAAAGTGGTAAGTAATTTTTCTAAATATTTAGATAGTAGGAAGATGTAGATTTAGATGGAATTTATTATTTAACTATTTCATAAGTTGAGATCTAAGTTTAGAATTGAGATTTTTAATGTATAGATATTGAGCCAATGTTAGTTTCATTAAATTGACATCAATAACTTTGAATAATAGAAAGAAAGTGAATTTAATAAATTTAATCAAACGTATAATGTTGAATTTATTAAAAATTGGAATTTAACCTTTAAGTAAGGATTAACATCTAAATTGATGAATAGAACAACTATGTATTGACACTTGAATTGTTTAGAATTGGAGTAAATAATTAAGAAAATTTAAAGGGAGAAAATTTGGTCAATTTTTGAATTTAAATGTAAAAATTGGATTTTTATAATTTATTTAATGAATATTAAAAATAGCCATTTTGGTCACGGACTCGGATTCGATGAAACCAGTTTCATCGGATCCGTATCGGTGAATTATTATAGGGTTTCAAGTTTCGTATCGATCGGACCTGTCGTTTGATCGTACGGACGCGAAACGCCTTGAAAATCAATTTTATTAAAATCAATTTGAAATCGATTTGGAAATTTTGTTTTCAGCATAACTTCTTCATACGATCAAATTTGGACGTGAAACTTTTTCCATCGCGTTCAGAATATTTTAAAATACCTATCTGGATATATGGGTTTGACAAATTTCGTTCCGGGTTCAGAACGGGCTTTTTGGGCCTTAGTTTGTTTCGTATGTTCATCTATCTAGTCTATCTACTCTAACCCAACCCTACCTATAAATATACAGTTATAAACCCTAGCTCCATTCTATTGTCTATTTGCTGTACGTTCATCTTCTTCAAGCTTCTCTTCTTCTTCAATGGGGGCTAACCCTAGATCCAGTCAGTTCAAAAAAAAAAATTCAAATATATATAAAAAAAATAAAAAAAATTCGGATCTGCAGCAGCTTCTGGTCGCGCTTCGGGTTTCAGAGGAGAAAACCCTCGAGCAACTTCGGGTCAGGAAGAAAATGACTCTGGTCGATCCGGGTCGTTTTGGCGAAAACTCCAAGCAAGCACCGGGGAATTGAGGCGGCGCACCGAAGTCGAACCCGAAGTCGATCCAGGACCAGAATTTTCCATTTTTCAAATTTTCATAACTTTTGCATACGAGCTCGGATTCACGCGTGGTTTGTTTTGCTGGGATCGTATCGGAATTTCTGACGTTTTGGCATGAGTTTGGATGAATTTGAAGACTGTCAAATTTTTGGGTTTAAATTGAATTTGAATTCAATTTAAATTCAAAAGGTGAGTGTTTAAACCCACTCACAACTACTAGAAGCTTTTATGTTTGTTAAATTAATTTTAGAAATGAATAGAAATTTATTTATGAGTATTTGGCATGTTTATTTCACTCATATTCGTTGAATTGCATTTATTAAGTTTAACTGTTAATTTAATTTATTTATTGCGTATTAATTGATAGTTAGAATTTATTTGTTTGCCTATAAACTGCTAGTTAACAGTTATATAGATTATTACTGAATATAAATTGTTAGATTAATAGTTGTTAAATTTAATCTGAATAAAATTGCCAGTTATTACCTGTTATATATTATCAAATATAAATTGCTATTGATTGATATTGCTTGATGATTGTGATTGAATGATGGGTGATGTTGATGGATGTTTTATTTTATATCATTAAATTGCAAATTATCATGCATATTTCCTTTCATTCGGGATTGTGGTTTGAAATGATATACAACCGCAAAATTTTATATCTTTTAAATTGCGGATTGAAATGATAAATATCCGTATCACTTGACCATAGGATAGAAAATTATATACAGGCACCGCGGTCTATATATAACTATTTTAAAGTGATTTCTATGGTTTGGATGGAATACGGTTTATAATAATCGTAAATTCTATATTGTATAAATATTATTCTTCCATATATATACATATGAAGTTGAAAATTTTGAAATTAAAAGGTGTATAATTCTCTTTATTAAAAATGGAAAAAAAATTAAGAAAATGGAGTTTGATAATTTATATCATATGTTTAAATGTAAGTTTGGAAATTTTAAGATATGATATTTATAATTGGATTTTTCCCAAGATAAATTGAAATGAATATTCTAGTATAATTTGAAATGAAAAAAATATATATTTTATTACTAGAAATTGGAGTTTTTATTTATTTATGGATTTTATGTGAATATTCAAGACTAATTAATAGAACATTCGATTTGTTGAAAGAATAAAATCCAACTTTAGTTTGAAATATTAATACTCCAAATGGATATACGTATATATATATATATATATATATAAATTGAAGTGGTTTTGGAACTTGAGAGAGATAATACAAAGTTTGGGTTAGACTTTAATAAAGAAATGTATTTGTAAAGCCATGAGAACTATTTTCTTTACAAAGTAACATTTAAGTTAAACCTTTTAATTCATATACCGTTGAATATCCAAACCATTCAAGTTTTAAAAGTTATGGTTTTAAATTATGAATTTTGAAATATTATGCTTTGAAAGGATATTTGGCTTTCAGACGTTATAAATTTTAAAGCATTTGGATTTTTGAAAAGGTTTATATTTGGGATAAAGGATATCATATTGTTTTGGGTTTTAAAATGATATCGTATTCATAATTTTAAAATGGAAATGTTTATTCTGGTTTTAAAGTATGAGCTATTTTTAAATGACCGCGGTGTTATAATAACGATGGGTTGGCAAAGAGACCGGGATCGGATATGGACATACTCTCTGTCGATACCGAAAACCACTTTGACTAACCGTGTACGCGGTGGAGATTCCAGAATGAAGTAGGTGGTGGCGACGTTTCCTGTAAGGTAAATACGTGGACCCGACTCCCGTGAGTTGGCATAAGGTGGCTAAAACAGGAGCGATTCTCAGGCCAATGAGGTCATTCCTCTGATCGGACCCTCCTCTTCGATATTATACTTTGACTTGGATTGATTCAGTGGCCACTTCTATATTTTGATTTTGGGGAGTTAGTCCGAGGTGGGCGGTAACTGCGGCTACGCGTTTCCACCAGCCTGGATAGCAATTGGTATATCTACCCTGGCATTGCCTAGTTGTGCCGTGTCACCTACCATACCGAGCCTTTACTACGAGTTTCTATTTGTGTCGTACCTATGGAGTATCCTCTGGTAGCTTCCCGATCAGGAGGTATTACGGTACTGTATAGACTATTGGCATTTTACGTGTTAAGGTGGAAAATGTAAAGCCTTAACGCTATTTAAAAGTAAGTTTATTTTATAAATAGACACTATTATAATAGCGCAATATACTACATAGTAAATAGTTTAACGGATCCTCAGGAGATGTAAATCCCGAACATCTCTTGAGTTACTGTACTCATATTTATTTCTGTTAATTTAACTCACATAAGATCTTTTAGTCTGACTCGAGTGTTTTTGTCTTTTCAAATTCGCTCGGGTCAGTCCGAGCGTTTCAGGATCGAAGACTTTAGCTTTGAAGGACGAAGACGAAGGAGTCGTATTATTATTATATATAGTATTGCACCACACTCATACTGTTCCGCTGCATTGATTGTATTGGTATGTGTAACTCTGATATTTATTGTATAAAGCAAATCAAGTGTTTGTAAACTGTTTTGAACTGTATATTTATTATTATATTTTATCCTTCCACTGTGAGATTCTGTTTTATTTTTATTTCTTCTCTGTTTTTCTTATTTACCCCATAACAATCCGCCCTTGCGTATGCTTTGAATTGGCACGTGTGTCGGTTTAAAGTGTGCGAAAAGGCGAGATGTTACAGTATTAGTGGAAATTGATTTCCACGGTAGCCTACGGGCGGTGTTACTTTATTGGGTTCTAGCATTGTGGATGTGTTCCAAGTATGCTAATGTAAATCTTGAAATTGTATGGTCGAAAATTTGCACATATTTGAATCTAGAAAATATTGTGGAGTAATAGTCCCTGAACTTATAAATCATGTGATAGTTCCAGATTTGTACATTTGAATGACACGTGTAAGTAAATTGTAAATTAAGCTATCACGGTAAATTGTTGGGATTTAGGTGATCCCATATTTAATTGGATAATTGATGTGGGTTAGTAAACATAACTGAAAGTAGTGATAAATTGGAAATGAGATTGAAGTAAGTATTTTGATTCATTGGAATATATATGGTGCAATGTAAATTCCTCGAGATTATCACGGCACGACTTGGATTAAAGTCAAATCATGGCACGACGTCTATCGATATTGATTCACTACGAATTCACTGTGAGTGAGACTTAAGTAAGTACGTATTTTAATTGAATTCCATTTGATTAAATTCCTACTGAATTAAGACTTAAATAAGTATTTTAATTCACTATGAGTTTTCAATATGACGGCTCTACTTCGATTAAAGTCAAATCATGGCACGACATCCATCGAGTGACTATAGTTGGGTCAAGTGAAAGTATTGGAAGTGAAACACTATTCAGAAGAGGATTTACCTCCTTAGTTTTAGGGGTGGTATCACGACCAACTTATGTCAACCCAAAGTCAAAATCTCTGGTTAGAGTAGTTCAATTAATAATAATTGTAATTATTAAACCAAGGACTTTGTGTTTGGACTACAAAGTGGAATTTGGATGACACTGGAATTTTGACCATTACTAAATTTCATAAGTCCAAAGTAATATAGTTTTGATGAAGAAAATTGGTGTAAATAAATGTGACAATCGGGTAATGCTTATCAAACTAAAATTTGAATTTTACCAAAACCGAGCAAGCGATAAATTTGGCTATAATGTTACAATACCTGCTGACTGACATGTGAACATTAGCATTCGAATAGTTTAATATTAATTGCATGACTGAATTTACACCTAAGAGTTACACAACTGAAATGATGAATCCTCTTAGACCAAATAATTTAATTAGTTTATAATTGTTATAAATTAATTAAATTAATTAATATTTATGAAATGTTAATTATAAGATTTAAATATGATTTGAGAAATGAATATTGTTATGTATATTTAGAATAGTTATAAATATATCGATCGATATAAGTTATCGTTAACATATTAAATTGGATTTAATCAAACATATGTTATTTGGGTTAAATGGGTTGTCAGCCCATATTGTTAAAGGCTTGATTCGACTGTAATAATAGGGCATAGCGGTGGCTAAAAAGTGGTTAAGAGTTACTAAAATGAAGGGTTGAGATTAAGTGAGAAAAAAATATAAGATACAATCTTAGTTTCTCTCTTATTCAACTAATATATAATCTTCTCTAAACCTAACTTGTACCATCTTTTTTGGTCTCCTCCATCATCATCCTTGTGGACGATCTCCCCTTCTAAAAACTATAAAAAAATCCCAAATTTAATTCATTTAAATCCAAGGCTATTTGATACTAAGAAGGTCTATGATTCAAGACTAACAATCTAACGAATTAAGAAATTTCAAAGGAAGAGGATTCGCCTTTTCAACGTGCATTAAAAGGTATTTGTTATAGACAACCATTTATTTGTACAATATACAAATGATTATGGTAGAATAATTTATTTTTCATGTATCCTCATGTGCGTGTGTATGTATATATGTTATTATAGTTTAGTTAGGTGAGATTTCTATAGGAAATGTTATTGACACAATAATGACCGGCTATGTGCATAAATTTAAAGTACTCGTACATACTCATATAATGATATATGCAAAATAAAAGTAATTTATTTTAATATTATACTAAATTAATACATATATACATTAATATATAAATCAATACGTCTGCCCAATTTATATCAAAATGTTTATACACAAACACACTATATAAAATTGATCTAATAATTTTCCAATGTATGTTTATGTCTATTATGAATTTTAATGGTCGAAACTAATTTTTTTTGTTATTATTATATATTTTCATCATTATTTAATTACTATATGATTTAATAAATGCATATAATATAATAACGTTTTGAAAATTCAATTTTATGGTTTATAAAATTAGTTCATCGTATCAAATACGCTCGGAAAAAATTTCAGATTTCTTTGCATTTGTTTTTTATATTTTTAAAAATTAAATTAAAATTGGTTGCTTTGTATTTATTAATTAAAAATAAATTCTTATTCAAAAATTCTAAAAATAAATTGCAACTCTTAAAATGTCATTCCAAATTTTTTGAAAATTTGAAATTTGAAATTTTATCATATAATTATTTTATAATATTTAACAAATGACAAATTGACTAATTAATACACGAAATGTGTGTGTGTGTGTGTGTGTGTGTGTGTATGTATTAATATATTAAAGTTATAACAAACTCGGATCTGTAAATAATCCGAGCTTGGAATTAAATAAAAATAAAATTTAATTTTTATATAGATATATATTTATATATATTTTATTATAATACGAACTTGCATTTATTATTATAAGTATATTTATATATTTATATGTAATTATTTTATCTTAATTCGAAAGTGTGTATATGTGTGTGCGTTTGTGTGTATAAGTAAAATAATTTATTTCCACATATATATATTTGTGTGTATGTATGTATGTATGATTTTATACGTACACATATATGTTCATTTGTTATCTATAATATAATATACATGTGTATGAATATGTGTGTGTGTATTTATAATATTTTATATAATAGATATATTTATATACATATAAAAATAAATAAATGTATGCATTTATATATTGATGACTATAGGTTTATGTACATTTTTGAACAGCATACAATACATATAGAATGAGCCAATGTGTCCGTTGCGATGTAACTTTAACATCTATATACTATCATGTTATACCTTACACAAAATAACATGTTACATATGCACACACATATATTAAGTAAAACTAAATCAAATAAATTTCAAACAACAATTGAATTTAAATAAAATATATGATTTTACTTAAACAAAATTTGAAAATGTTCTAAATAAATTAGACTTCATAAGCCCAATGAAGATCCAATATGGTAAAAAATTGAAATTTACTCACAATTTCCGTTGTGGGCTGGTTCAGTTCCAACAATGTTATCGGAGTCCAATAGCCTATGCGGTCTAAATTAGTCATGTTAAGTCATCTATTAAGCTCACAACCTAAAGGTTGCCCTAATAGAAGAGGCTCGATTTGATTTGGGCCTTGGGCTAATTTTCAAAATTATCTGAAAATTAAAATGCAAAAGATTTTAAATTTAGAATTAAATTTAAAATAAGATATAAAGTATTATAAAAGTTATAGTATAATAAAGTTTTTCAAAATTTTTGAAAGATAATATAAAACAAATTTCAACAATTGTAAATTTATTAATAAGATTAATTAATTAAACTAACTAATAAGTTAATTGATAAAATGTATATGCATGTATTATATGCTATGATATATGTTATGTTATTTTAAAATGTTCAAGATATCATAAATATGCATCTATATAAATAATGATTTTTGAAATTAAAATTATTTCTTTAAAATAGTTAATTAATTAAATAACATATACATGTATATGATATGTGTGTTATAGTGTAAAGGTTATAATACATATAAAATTAATTAAAATGTTATACCAATATAAAATTAATTAAAATGTTAATTAGTTTAAATTAATTAAAATGTTAATTAATTTAAATTAATTAAATATGATCTAATTAATATAATATTATACATAAGACTATTATTTAAGTAATATAAAATATAAAAGTTATATTATAATAAAACTTATACAATATGAATGCATAAACTAAATGTGAAACATTAAAAAAACTCAAAATAGACTTAAGGAATAAATACACATGTAATCTTACATATATCGTGATTTCTGATGTGTCCTGTATTTAAATCACATGGGTAATTCATAACATTTATATTATTTCATAAGTTGGTATCGCTCAGTATAATATGCTGAAGATTATGAATCTTCAATATAATGTTGTACTTTACCATTTATATATTAACAGATTACTTGCATACTCTTTAGTTGTTGAGCTTTCTTCAAGCTAAGAATGTTATGTGTAGTACTAGTAATATATTGAATAGATGAGGTATGATAACTGCACATATTTGTTGATTTTTCCTCAATGTATGTGCATTATACTTAGGCCGTCGCAAAATGGCAGGTCTAAGTGTATAATCCAACATTATTTTTGAGCGTTCTTCATGGTAAAGACAGATTAGGACAAGGTACCACTGGTTAAGAGTTGTATATGATACGACCGATAAGGAATTATCCATTGTATGTGGAAATATGATTTGTTGAGCTTTCCTCAAGCTCAGAATTTTAGGATATACAAGTCCTAACACCTGCTAGTGAAATCGAAAGACCTCTATGTTTCGACTTAGGGTTCGACAAAACATAAAAGACTAGTGGGAGCTCATTAGTAAAATGAAACATATAGTTTAACCTTCTAAATATTATAAGAACGTCTGTTATAATTTGTTTTTATAATCTACTACTTAAACCTACAGAATATATCAACTCCAAAATGTTTTTTGAAAACGAAGAATTCATCGGACCTAACTATACCGACTGGGTAAGAGCAATCAAAATAACATTGGCTTACGAGCGCCTTTGGACTGCTATTACATGTGAACCCAAAGAGGAACTGACTGACAATGTAGACCCTGAACCGCGACTTGCTTATGAAAAATGAGTGTCAGATCTAAAGATCTCTAAAATTTTCATTTTATCTAATTCAGACAAGCCACTGGAGAGGTGGTACGAAACATGTCTATCCATGAGATATTTGATAGCCTCAAGGCCTTGTTTGGCGAACAGTCACATTCTGCATGGTATAAGCTTACAAAGAAGCTGTTCAATACCAAAATGACCAAAGGACAAAAAGTGGACGATTACGTGTTAATAATGAAAGGCTATATTGATAGACTTTTGTAATTAGACATACAGATAAGCAACGAATTGCAAGTAGATTTGAACCTTGGTTCATTTATTCCTCGGTATGAATCATTCATGCTGAACTATAATATGAAAAAGTGGAATGTGAATCTCGTGGAGCTACTCAATATGTTGAGGGCGACTTAATTCAAATCAAAGGACCAAGGGTTTGCACTTGGTGTAAAAGGTAGTGCATCACCTTCGTGGAGTTTGAAGAAGCGGATAAGAGAAGGTAATAAAAAGAAATGTAAGAAGATGAATAATAAGGGTGAATGTCACCACTGCCAGGTCACCGGGAAACGAATTGTCCTGACTACTTGAAGATTGTTAAGGAAAGAAATCAAAATTGTTCTACAGCTCCATTAGGTTCATTTATGATTCAAAATTATTTTGCAATCAATAAAATGTCTAGTGTTTTAGATATTGGATCTGATATTCATATATGTGGTTTGTTATAGAGACTTAGAAACTGGCGTCGCATAGCAAAAGGAGAAATGAGGCTCCAAGTCGCTGATGGATCTATAGTTGATGCAACGACGGTAGGAGATTATCATTTAGTTTTGCTGAGTGGATTAGTATTAAATAAATACTATTTTGTAAAAGACTTTATTTGTTGGATTATTTATATTTCTAAACTGTCTAAGACTGGATATATATTTCATTGTGCAAATAATGCTACAAAACTTAGTTTGAATGGAAATAAAGGCTGTGATGTTATTCTTAAAAATGGCATTTATGCGATTAATACTAATTATGTGTGTTCTATGAATAATTTTTCTAACAATATGAATGATAGTCGTCTTTAGCATTGTTGGCTAGGTCATATTAGTGAGAAATGGTTATATAAATTGAAAGCCGAAGGTTTTATACTATCAATTGATTTTGAATCATTTGATATGTGTTAGTCGTGTCTAAAAGGTAAAATGACCAAGCACCCCTTCAGTGAGAGCAATGAAAGAGTTTATAAACTCTTATGGTTAATACATAGTGACGTATATGGCCATACGCATGTAGTTACCAAAGATAATAGTTCTTACTTTGTTACATTCACTGATGATTTCTTGAGAGTAGGATAAGTGTTTCTTATGAAGAAGAAATCCGACGTCTATGAAAAAAATTTCGAATATAAAAATGTAGTAGGAAACCAAACGGGCCATAAGATTAAGATTCTTCAATCGAATCGAGGAGGGGAGTACGGTGGACAAGATTTTCAACAATACTTAAAAGAATGGGATTATCTCTCAGGTAGCTCTACCCTATACTCCTTAACATAACGGTGTGTCAAAGAAAAGGAACCGAACCTTATAAAATATGGTTCATTCCATGATGAGTAAAGCTGAGCTACCTCTGTCCTTTTGGGGATATGCGCTAGAAACCGTGACACGCATGTTGAGCTTGTTACCCGCTAAATCTACACCTAAGACACCATATGAGATATGGCATGGGAAGAAACCCCATTTCAATTATTTGAAAGTATTGGGTTGCCTGGCCTATGTGAAGAATATTAGCCCTAATAAGTTTGAGGGGGGATTAGCAATTATTAAGTTTATAGGATATCCCGAAAATTCTAAAGGATATATTTTCTACAACACAGAGGAATGAAAAGTGATTGTTTCTACACACATTGTCTTTTTGGAAAAGGAATTTTTGCCAACAAAAATTGATGGTGAAGTTGTATACTTGGATGAGATCCAAGAAACTAACACCGAAGCCGAACCAGTGGAAGAACCAAGTTTACCCATGCATAAAACATACAGCCTATTAGAAGGTCTAGTAGGGAATCCTGCGCACCAGAGAAATACTATGATTTTCTCATAGATGGCGAGAAGGAGGACCGTCTCTTAGATGAAGACACTCCTTTGACATTCCAATAGACACTACCAAGTAAAGATTCTGCATTATGACTTAAAGCAATAAAGTCCGAGATGGATTTCATGTATGAAAACAAAGTTTGAAACAGACGTACCAAAAGGAATAAAACCCAGTGGCTGAAATTTTTTTTTTTTTAAGTTTAATGTAGATAGGGAAGTAGAGACCTATTAGGCAAGGCTAGTTGCGAAAGGATTTTTTCAAATCCATGTTATTAATTATGACGAAACATTCTCACCCGTTGTCATGCTTAACTCTATTCGGATTATGCTAGCTATGAACGCATTCTATGGCTATGAAATATGGCAAACGGATGTAAATACGGCTTTTCTAAATTCGTGATTTAGAAGAAACTGTTTATGTGTCCCAACCTGAGGGTTTTATGGTCAGTAGAAGTGGGATAAAAGCTTGCAAATTGTTGAAGTCCATTTATGAACTTAAATAGGCTCCAAGGAGTTGGAACAAGTGCTTTGGTAAAGTAATCAAACAGTTTGGTTTTTATCAAAACACAAAGGAAGCATGGATATGCAGAAAAGAACTAGGCAACGTTATAGTTTTCCTAGTACTTTATGTTGATGATCTATTATTGATTGGCAATGACACTTTATTGTTGCAATCAATGAAAGCTTTGCTTTCCAAGAATTTCTTCATGAAAGGTTTGGGAGAAGCAGCCTATATATTTGGTATAAATATCTATAGATATGGATCTAAAAGGTTGTTGGGATTCCCCAACCCCTGTACATAGACACCATATTGAAAAGATTTGGTATAGAGAATTCCAACCGTTGAAATATTTTAACGTAATCTGGAATCATTCCTTCTAAGAAGGATGTTTCTCATATCGATGAGAAGAAGAAGCATATGGAAAGGATTCCATATATGCTTTAGCCATACGATCCATAATACACGTTATGCTATGTAGTAGACTGGATGGCATATGCATTAGGATTCATAAGCTGATACTAGTCTAATCTCGGAGAAAAACAATGGATGGTTGTAAAATGTACAATTAAGTATTTAAGAAATACTAAGGACTTATTCCTCATACATGAGAATGAAGAACTTCTTATGAAGGGGTATATGAATTCAGGTTTTTAAAGTGATATAGATGTTAGTAATCGGTATCTGCTTATGTTTTTACACTTAACGGTGGTGCTGTTAGTTGGAAAAGTTTCAAACAAGAAATGGTTGTTGATTCCATAATGGAGGCCTAGTATAATGCTCTGAAGTAGCTAAAAAGGTATTCTAGATGCGCAAGTTTTTGAGTGATCTTAAAGTGATTTTGAGTATCGAGAATCCTATATTGTTGTATTATAATAACAATGCAGCGTTCGCATAGGAGCCAAGAGTGCATAAGAAGTCATGGCATATTCTATGAAAGTTAAAGAATTTTTGGAGAAGAAAGAAGTCAAAATACAAATGGTAGATACCATGGACAGCATAACAGATCCATTCGCTAAAGGCCTGGCTCGGTCAACTCTTGAGAAGTTGATTAAAATGATAGGATTGAAATTCCATAACCAGCCCCAAGTGCAGATGAGAGATTGGTAGAGTTAGTGGTATGCCTTATGAGCAATTCTATAATTTGTTGTAAATTAATTAACCGTGTAATCAATTCTCATTCGCAATAAAGGTGTTTCTGCTTTTTGTTATATATTTGTTATAATGTGTTATAAAATAATTAAGTGCTTAATTTAAATATATTTAATAGAAAATCCATAAATGGCATGTTTGTGATAGTAATTAGAAATAGTTGTAATCATGGGTATTGTATCACAGTGTTATAATACACATCATTTTAAATGTTGCTAGTCAAGATGCATTGAGATTGGATATCGATGCATTCACTAAGACTTAAGCACGTAATGCTCTCCAAATGTTAGATAGTGTTTTACTCATGGCTATTTGGGGAACCTATAGGTTACGTACTAATAGTTATTAGATAACTATAGGTCAACTCACTCGATAATTTTTTGATGGTTAATATAACTAATGTCAACAGAAAATATTGACATGACTAATTTATACAGTTCCCTCAACTTGAGAATACTATGAATCTGCAATATGAAAGCTCTACTTTGATCAAAGTCAAATCATGGCACGACATCCATCAAGTGACTATAGGTGGTAGAGTGGAAGTATTAGAAGTGAAGCGCTATTTAAAGAGGATTCGTCTCCTCGGTTGTATGGGTTTAGTATCACGGTCAACTCAAGTTAACTCAAAATCAAAATCTCTGGTCAGAGTATTTCGGTTAATAATAATTGTTATTATTGAACCAAAGACTTTATGTTTGGATTATAGAGTGGAATACGGACGATATTGAAATTTTGACCATTACCAAATTTCATAAGTCCAAATTGATATAATTTTAACGAAGAGAATTGGTGTAAATAAATGTCATAGCCAGGTAATGATTATCAAACTAAAATTTGAATTTGATCAAAGCTGAGTAAGCGATAAATTTGGCTATAATTTCACACCATCTGATAAGTGACGTGTGAACGTTAACGTTTGAATAGTTTGATGTTAATCATTGATGAAATTTACATCAAAGAGTTACACAACTGAAATAATGGATTCTCTTTAGACCAAACAATTTAATTAGGTTATAATTATTATCAATTGATTAATATTTATGAAATATTAATTTTACGATTTAAATGTGATAAGAGGAAAAAAAATATTGTTGTTTATATTTATAACAGTTACCAATATATTGATCGATATGACATACCGATAACAAAATAAATTAGATTTAATTAAACGTATTTAGTTTAGTTAACTAGCCTGTTAGCCCATGTTGTTAGAGGCTTGGTTCGACTACAATGGTAGGGCATAGAGTGGGCTAGAAAGAAGTTAAGGGTCGAGATTAAGTGAGAAAAAGTACAAGATGCTATCTTAGTTTCTCTCTTATTACATAATCATATCTAAACCTAACTTATACCATCTTTTTTGGCCACCTCCATCATCATCCTTATGGCAGATCTCCCCTTCTAAAAAATTCTCAAATCAAATTCACTTAAATCCAAGCCTATTTAATAGTAAGAAGATTTGTGATTCAAGACTAGAAATTTAAAGAATCAAGGAATTTCAAAGGAAGATGTTCCATCTTTTCAACATGGACTTGAAGGCTAGGTAACCATTTATTTGTACAATATATAGATAATTCTGGTAGAATAATTTTTTTCGCATGTATCCTTACATGTGTGTGTGTTTATGTGCGTTATTATAGTTTAGTTGGTAATGTGAGATTTTTACAAGTAAAGTTGTTAGCACAATAATGATTGGCTATGTGCATAAATTTAATGTACTCATGCATACTCATATTTCATTAATAATATAATTATATATGCTAAATAAAAGTATTTTATTTTAATATTATATTAATGAATACATACATACATTAATATATAAATCAATACATCCACACGATTTTATCAAAGTGTTTATATAAACATACCATATAAAATCGATTTAGCAATTTTCCAATATATATTTACATCTATTACGATTTTTAACAGCCAAAAATAAACTTTTTTGTTATTATCGCATATTTTTTCATTATTTAATTACTATAAGATATAAGAAATTCATATAAATAAATAACATTTTCAAGATTCAATTTTATAGTTTATGAAATTAGTTCAAATGCTTCCAGCAAATCTTTTAGATTGTTTGTATTGCATTTTATATTTTTAAAAATTAAATAAAAAATCGTTTGTTTAGTAATTAATTAATTAAAAGTATAATTTTTATCCAAAAATTCTAAAAAAAATCCGCAACCCTTAAAATATCATTTTAGATTTTTTGAAAATTGAAATTTTATTATATAATTATTTTGTATTATTTAATAAATGCAAATTGACTAATTAATACATAATATACATATACATATACATATATATATATATATATATCAATATATTAAAATTATAACAAACTCGAATATGTAAATAACTTGAACTGAGAATTAAATAAAAATAAAAATTCATTTTTATACATATATATATATATATTATTATTATACAGATTTACATTTATTATTATATTTATATTTGTATATTTACATATTTATATATAATTATTTTATCTTAATTTGAAAGTGTGTGTGTATATATAAGTAAAATAATTTATTTCCATAATATATATGAGTTTGTGTGTATATGTACATATTCAATTATTATTTATAATATACAAATACAAATATATTTATAATATTTTATATAATAGATATATCTACATACATATAAACATACATACATACATACATATATATATATAACTATAAGTATATGCACATATTTGGACAACATACAATCATATAGAATGAGCTAATGTATCTGTTGTGATGTAAATCCCAACAACTATATACATGTATGTTATACCTTGCATAGAATAACATGTTACACAAGCATATACATATACATATGTATACTCATATATTAAGTAAAACTAAATCAAATTCAAACAACAATTTTGTAAATAAAATATATGATTTATTTAAATTAAATTTAAAAATGTTATAAATAAATTAGACTTCACAGGCTCAATAAAGATCTAATAGGGTAAAAAAAAAATTGAAATTCACCCATTACTTCTGCTACGGGATGACCCAACTCTAACATTTTATTTCCATTTTCTCTCTTTCATTTTCTAGAACATATTTATCCAAGAATTTTCAGTAAAAACTTCCCCACGTTATCCCTTCCACCTTTCCTGGATTGGTGGTGTTCAAACTAATTTCCACCAATTTCGGGCTTCTTTCAATAATTAGAAAACTGCCAGCTTCCTTTTGTCAACTTCGCTGCACTAAAAAAACTTTAAAAATATCTTCCAAATGTTGGACCCATTGTTGCGCTTTAAGTGGATCGGTGTCTCCAATAAACTTCTCTAGTTGCAAACTTCTAAAACTCAATAGGTTGTTGGATTAAGATGTCGAAGATACATGCTCCATTTGTTTGATAAAATATGCAAACAACTCCATAGCATTTGGTTGTGTAGAGGATTGAGCATCTTGACTTTTAGTTGTTGAGTTATTTTGATTTTTAATGACCCTCAATTTATAAAAATTCTTGACAGTCATGAATGAGAATCAAATATATTTGTAATTATTCTAGACAGAAGTTTCTTAAATACATATTCAAGTTAGGTACACACGAAGTTGTTATATTACTTATAACCTTATATCTATAAACCAAATTTGGATATTAATTCACAACCTCCCAAAATTTAGATTACACCTTATACTACTTGAACTATCAAGTAGGTTTTTACTTCTTAATTCATATTCTTTTTAGTCTACCCATTTATGCATCAAAGAAAAAATATCTTCTATATTGTTCAATGCATATGGGAGTCCGGTAACTTCTTGATAGTAATCATTGGAGCCAGCTAACTAAGACCCCTTCTCATCATATTGGGTCACTATCTTAGTTGGGACCTTTTACGTTTGATATTTTTTGCTAATGGTGGATATGCTTCTTTTTATCATAGAAATTCTCAAGCTTTACCACAGTTAGTCCTTCCCGCCATATTTATCGGCTTCTTTAATTGCTTCTTCTTCTTATGACGTAGACGATAAATAACTAAATCCCATTAAAAAGCCTTTTCATAATTGATTACCCTATCAAATACTTCATATATCTCATCGAGAAGAATCTTCCATGCCCTCCTCTTGGATATTTGTTTTTCCATCATTGGATTAGTAGCAGTAAATCATTCGTTAGACTTATTGGTGCACTTAGCAGCATCTCATGAATCTCCCATATCCCAGTTTGTTGGCTTGGCATGATTTATAACTGCGAATAGTTAAAAATATATCAATGGAATGTATAAACTTGCTTTCAAATAAAGTAACCTGTAATACTATAAACTTATCTAAAAAGCACCACTTAAACCTAGGTTCTGATACCACTAACTGTAACACCCGCTCTGGCACCTTTATTCGAAATTGAGAATGCTACATCCAAAAATATGGTGCTATCACAATAGTATCATAACTTAACAAGTATATATCGGAATATAAAGTCTTTCAAAGTACATGTTTTTAAGCAGAAGTAATATTATACATTCATATCTTCATATAACATGATTACATAAGATCCAAAAGTCTAGCTATCACATATTTATATAGGTACATAAAAGAGGTAATATACATGATATAAGTCTTCGGTGCAATGCATCCAACTAACTTTTATGGTTGAACTACTAAGAATATGAACCTGAAAAGTTTAACTGTAGCATCATGACTAACACGGACCTAGTGAGAAAGCTATCTAATCTATAGTTTCAAACCATGTCATAATACGTCGTATTATAAAGATTTTCAAGTTTATCATTAAGTAATTTCATCGGGATAATATTATATTTATAATTCAAGGTAAATTTTCAAATATTGTATACGAATAAATCAAACAAGTTTGCAATAGTAATTCTAGTATGAAATAATTTTGTCAAAATGAAGATCATATTCATCAAAATTCGTAGTGGTACTCAGTAATGAATCTAAACTACACATTCAGTTTGGTTTAGGTCCTAGGATATTTTCTCCTATTGCGGCCGGCATCCGAACACTATGTAAGGATTGTTATAATAAGTCTATGTATCATAGAGTAATAGTGCATTACCCAAGATTTATTGTCTTATACCGCACATCTGAAGGTAATTGTAATTGATGAAATGATCCATTAAAACTCTTTCATAAGTAGAAGCAAAATATTCTCTCAAAATACTTTTATATATCGTAAATCATCTTCTAATATAGGTAACTCTTTTCTTTTGAAAAAACCCAAATTTTCAACTTAGTAAATCATTTAAGAGGTATTAAATATGAAAGGTTTATCCAAAATAATTTTCTTTTTCAACCCATTGACGGATGTCAAAATATTACATGAGTCAAAAGTTATGGTGTTTGCATTGAAAGGTTTCAAATTTGGATTATAAATTAGGTCCAAAACATAGGTCATTTTTGCAATTGGTTTTTGGGGTAGTAAACATTCAAAATTTAAAAATTGTATAAAATTAACGTTATAGATATTTAAAATATTCCAACAAGATAAATTTCAAAAAAATCTATTCACGGAATCAAAATTTATAATCAATATACTACAAGGTGTTCTTGGATGGTTCTCCTCTTTGTTTCGGCCTGGGAATATACCCAACTTTGCACCTCGTTTCATTTATTAAGATGTTCGAATTTGGAAAAGGCATAAATATGAAAGTTATAATTCTTTGAGTTATCGTTCTAGAACATTAAAGAAAACTAAATTCCATTTAGATTTGCAAAAGAGATGGCTGAATTACTAAGAGCGTTTAACAATTTTTGAGCTAACATTATTAATGCTAAACAAGTTTACTATCACTTTATGGAATGGCATAAATATGTATATTTAAGTAGCTTTTCTCACCCTAAATATTTTGTAGTCTTTGATTTAATATCCTCGATCCACCTTATTACTCTTAGCTTTGCATGCCTTTACTAAATTTATTTTTGAGATGGATTTTTGTTTGAATTTAAGAGGAAATAAGAGATGTATGGTCATTTAGGAAGGAAGAAAAAAAGAAAGAAGCAAAATTGATGTGCTCTCTCTCTCTTGTGTCTGGATGTGTATTTATAGATTGACAAAGCTTCCAAGAGAAGCTACCATGACAAAGCTTCCAAGAGAATTTAAGAGAAGCTTATCAAGACAAAGCTTCCCCAAAAAGATAAACAATCAAAACAAAGCTTTCAAGAGGCCAAGGTAAAATTAGCTTCCCCAAGAAGATAACAACCAAAACAAAGCTTTCAAGCAAAGCAATTAAAACAAGATTCGCTAATGCGGTACTCCACTATAAAAATTCGCGTTCGCGTATGAACCACAAATAAAAATATGGATATTTTAAATGATTAAATATTCAAATTCGAAGACTAAAAAATTACTGGTTGTTATATTTCCATGCCATAATTTGATGATAATCGAAGTTGAGTATTCACATTGAAGTTCCATAGTATTCTCAAGCGAAGGGAATTGTGTAACATCGTTACACTAATATTTCATGTTTGACATAATTGTTATTAACTAATATGAAACTATCGAACTATTTATTCCATAGCCGTCCAATAAATATAAGTTCGTAACCCCTTGGTGGCCCCAACATCTATGATTAATACACCTCCAAATATTTGAAGAGATTTACGCACTTTGGCCATAATGGATGTATCGATATCCTCTTCTTGGAAAATTTTGACCAAAAATATTTAAAGCAAAATGCCATTTTCTTATTAATTACACACGATTACAAGTATTTGCAATTGCAATCACATAGCATTATATTTAAGGATTTTCTTATTATACACTTTAAATTTAATATTAAATTAGTTATATAATAATATAAAAAGTATAGGAAAGAAAACAAAAACTGTTACTACGAACAAGATTGACTATAGAGTTAAATAAATGTAGCAAATTACATAATTACTTCCGTACATCACTATCTCTTTTATTGTGTAACCTATTGATGCACCTAACAGTAATGAGTAAATCAGTAAACATCATATGAATAGTGTTACATACACAATCCTAACTGGTGTATCAATATCCTATTATTGAAACACAAAATTGTGAGGAATATTTAAAGATATATGTTTATTTGTACAATCTAATATTTTGATTGCAAACTGTCACAATCCAATTTTCTGATGCCCGAAAAACCAAACCATGAGGGTTAAAGAAGAAGAGGTAGAAGAAGAAAATAGAAAACAACATCAGAACTGTAACAGCCCGTAAATCGTACCCCTTGAGTCAACACTATTCTACCTCAATTAACTTAAGTGGAACAGGAACACGAACCATTAAGGTTTAAGAAGAAGAGATAGAAGAAGAAGAAACTAAACAATATCAGAATCTCACAATCACAGCGGAATAAAATATAATAGTAAATAATAGATCTTTACACAAAATGGAACTATATCTGTTTTATACATCATATCATCAGAGTATCTCATACAAACAATATTTACCAGTCAGACAATCATACAATCATAGCAGCGGATATGTATATACTAGTACGGATAATACGTCACGGACCCCAGCTCCTCTCCTGCTCCATAGCATCATGTCATGAACATATAATACTCGATCTGACCGGAGCATTATAATGACATAACACCCGAGTCAGTCTGGAATACCAGCTGATAATAATGCATCCAAATTGATTATTAAAGTTTCTAAAATCCTTTTTTGAAAAACAAAAGCATCTCGTAAGACCACGCCACAAATAAACATGTCGGGTTTTTACCTTACGATAGCTAAAACTCTTTTTATAGAAATCCTTTGATATTATAATAGGGTCTATATACGAATACTTATAAAATAGCCGAAATTGTTACATTATTAAATTCCAGCTACTAGCCACAGTGTGGGTAATACAAGCAAAACTCGTAAAAGGCTCGTAGGGAGAATGGATTTCCAACAATGACTAGGCACTAGGGTACCACCTGCCACAGTATGTGGTCTAGATCACAGTACCGAGGAGTACGCCCGCTCCCCTGCAACACAAGACCGGAACCATCCCTTACTGGACACTTTCGAATAAGATCACCCCGCGGTTGGGATCAGCAACCGCACCACTAAGCCGAAATAAAAAGAGACATCTAGACTGGGATGACCTTACTCTCAAGTGGGGGCTACCCATGAAGCCTTGCTGCATAATCCTTGATTTTCAGTCATTCCCGGTTGATGAGGCTTGAGGCTAAGCGTTACCTTTTAGAACGTTTCACTTAGAATGCCCATTGCTCACCTGACGATGTTCCGAAAGCATTCGTCCATACAAGTCCGTCCCGGGTTCGAACTGAACCGAAGGCACTACCTACTACATCCATTTTGGAAATATCCTCAGGATTAGTAGCGACTAGCCCTTGCACTTCACTGCTCCATCTTCAACCCCGAACACATTTTACCACGAAACGTACAAACCGGATCGAAGTGGTTTTCGAGAAATAAATCTCGATCCCGGTCTCTTCGAAACGATCAACGCATCTGTTCAACATTGATAGTCGGTGATTTAACTATCAATTAACATTCACAAGCATCCATAACACAATAAATAATTGCCCACATTATTTATTTCCTCAAAATATCTTTACAAGATATAATTCCTTTTCCAAAATCCCTTTGAAACACTTTTCAAATCCAATTTTCTCATGGAATAGATTCTCAAATCTTTATTTCCTCTAAAACATCCAAGTACCCATTTTTAAAGCTCAAAATAATTTAAGTACTTTATTTTTGGAAATGTATTAAAACATTTATAGTAACACTACTATATACTTAATTTAATATATATATATATATATCTTTAAAAAAATATCGCAAATAAAACTACTTAATAAAATATAAACTATTATCTTTAAAATAAGGTCAAATCATACTAAATTTAAAATAAAGTTATGAAACCCTATACAATTTCTAAATAATACTTTGATTGGTTATCTTTAAAATATAACCATTTATAAAGTATAAATAATAATAATATTCTTTAAAACATAACTTCTAATTATCCTTTAAAAATAATTATTTCTATAACTACTTTGATATATATTTACTTTAAAAATTCTTACAATTTAAATAATTTTCATTAAAACCATTCTTTAATATAACTTCAAATCTCTAACGTTTCAAAAATCTATTTTATAAAAAAAACGTATTTGGTTTTCAGGGAATACACTTCCATCTTAGAATAACCCAAGAATTCTTTTATTTAATCCAACATGTTTTATTCCAATTCAATTTTAAGTTCATCCCATAAAATCCTTTCCATACTTTTAAAAATAGCTCCTTTTATTTTAAACTCATTGCTATTTCCTGGAAATCACTTTCAAATATGTGTTAAGATATTTAAAATAAAGCTTCAAGAAATTATTTAATTGGAATTAATACTTAAGGAAATATATAGGGGCTTCCTAAGTATTTTAAATAAAATTTAATTTTTAAAATAAGGTTATTAATCAAATGTTCATATTAAAATTTCCTTTTGAAAACTTAATACTACTTTACTTCTTTTAAAAATAATTAAGCACCATAATACTTAATCAAATATTTGCTTTCACTTAAAAAAACATTTAAAATAATATTTCTTTATAAAAATATTCTAAACATATTCAAACTGAAAATTTATAATTTGAAAGCTTTCTTAAAACAAAACAAAATTTCCAGGAGAAAACACACCTCTCATTCTTTAAAATAAATCTCGCTATTAATTTAAACAATTCTCAATTCCCTTTGAAATCAAATTTCAAACACTTGAAATTTTTCAACCCATTCCTTGGATTTAATATCTTTTAAAATCCTTTACTTAAGGATTTCTTTTATATTCTTTAAACCCAATTCATCTATTTATATTTAAAATTTTCAGGTTGTATTCACCCAATCACAACAAAACACAATTTAAATTTCAATTTAATTCATCACAGCATATAAATAAAACGCAAAATATCAGGATCTAAACAAATTATCACAGAATAATGAATAAGGTATATCACAGAATATAAATTAATTTTCTATTTGTGAGGGATCCAGTTGGATCCCTTCAAACTGTTTCCCTGCATCCACATATATTAGCACGACAACATATATCGATTCAATCATATTCAACCAATCAAGCAATTCATTTACATATCGACTATTTAAATTAACTAATACTCCAGATGTGAGTGAGTTAAACTCACCTTGGGTTTTCGGTGAGCGTTTGAATTTTAAATTAAATCAAACCGCGTTCGATTTAGCCTAAATTCTCGCTAGTCCCAATCGCTTCAGGATCTGCGCTGCAGTATAGAGCGCGTCGCTGCGATTCCGACGCTACCAAATTCGTTGAATTCTGAGCATGCATGTAAAAGTTATGCTATTTTAAACTTTGAATACAATTTCTAAAATCAATTTCTTCTTTTAAATTATTTATTTATTTACGAGAACAATCTATGCCGTAGATATGGAACAAACAGATCAAGACCGCTTCTTCAATCTTCTACGTCGCGCAATACAGAACTTCGAAACCCATTCGTCTCCGTTAAGGGATTAACCGATGCTCCATCTCGACGAACCGGAGTTCGATCAAAGGCCACCGCGATAAAACCCTACGTCAACTCCACCTCCACCAAAGGTTACGTCGAACTCGAGCTCTCCATTTCCTCAAAAATAGCGATCGAACGGCCTAGTGAACGGAAGCAATAACGACACCAAACGACAGTTTCAAGCAAAATCCACCGTTGGATCTGACGAGCTCGAAGAGCTCTATAATTTGCTGGTTGGAAATTTTTGCAAAAACTTGGTAGATTGAGAGAAAAAATGAAGAAGAACAGAAAGGAGTTTCGGCCATTAAACGATTTAGAGGCGGCTGAGAATGAAGATAGGGTTTCGGCCCTAAATCTCGTGTAAATATAAACGTTTAATTGTATTATTTTAATATTAAAACAATTTTAACGAGCTTTTACAAACAAACTCCAAATCTCACATGTCGCCAGGTGTTCCTAAGATTTTACTTATGTTCCAAACACAATGGAACATGTTTCGGAGGCTAATTCGATCGTATGTGCGAGTTACGGAAAAAAACGATCAATTTTAAATTAAATCGGTTAAAGTATTTTCTATGCGTTCTAAGCTGCCGGGGTCAAACAACAATTCCGATTGCTACGAAAATTGAAATTCGGTAATAATTAACTATTATGGATCCAATGGAAGTTTCGTCGAATTCCGAGACTGTGCCCCGGAAGGCTAACTTAACTCGTCGATTAAATCGAGCGATTTTCACAATTATCGAAATCATCTAAAATTTCACTTTTTAAAACTTTATTAAATCTATTATAACTCGTATAAAATTTATATTCACA
Organism: Allium cepa; assembly: GCA_030765085.1. Lineage (NCBI taxonomy): Eukaryota > Viridiplantae > Streptophyta > Magnoliopsida > Asparagales > Amaryllidaceae > Allium > Allium cepa. The sequence continues at coordinate 903,030,178 of CM060931.1, read as the reverse complement.
TTAGAAATAAATTCTGATTCGGTTTAAATCAAAATTTGATTATTTGCATTAGTATATTATTGAATTTCATTATTAAATTAATATAAAATTTCAAATTTTAATCTATCGACTATTAATTCCATCCAGTAGTCCAATATTATAATTCAAATCCAATTAGACTCAAAATAAACTTTAGAATCAAATTTTATATCTATTTGCACTCAGAATTACCAATTATCCCAATTCCAATATTAGATTATTATTGTTCAAATTTCAATTAAATTACCATATTAAAAGTTTAACCAATTCTATCAATTTAACCAAAATCTTTTATTTAAAAATTCAAATTATAACACATATTCAACATTTAAAATGAATTAAATGTCCAATCCTGGAGAACCAAAATTACGGGTCGTTACAAGAACCTAACCATCGCAGCGGAATTAAATATAATAGATAATAAATGATTTTTACACAAAAAAATATCTGTTTATACATTGCATCATCAGAATATACATAACACACAACTGGACAGTAATCATAATCTGTCCTCACAAAACTGAATGCATAACTAATCAACACAGCGGAATATTTCATACAAATACGGAAGTACGTATAGTCATCCAGCTTGTCTCCTGAGCTCCACGACATCCTTTCCTGTATCCTATAATACTCAGTCTGACCCTAGTTAAATAACACCCGAGTCAGTCTGGAATACTAGCGTTCGAAAACCACACTAAAATTGATTATTAAAGTTTCAAAATTCTTTTGAAAACAAAAGCATCTCATAAGACCATGCCACAAATAAACATATCGGGTTTTACCTTAGGATAGCCAAAACACTTTTTTTTTTATCAAAATCCTCTAATATTATAATAGTATAGAAAGTTAAATAGAATCTAGCTGAAATGCTTGCATCTCACGTTTCAGCAATAGTTGGACACGATCAAAACCGTATAGGCGCATCGGGAGAATGGATTTCTAGCTAATGACTAGGCACTAGGGTGTCATCTATCACCGTACGTGGCCTAGATCACCGTACCGAGGATTACTCCCAATCTCCTGCAACACGAGACCGAGACTACCCCATACTGGATAATTCCGAGTAAGATCACCCCATGGTTGGGATCAGCAACCGCACCACTAAGCCGAATAAAAAGGGACATCTAGACATGGATGACCTCACCCTAATGGGTGCTACCCCCTTAGCCTTGCTGCATAACCCCTGATTTTTAGTCATTCCCGGTTGATGAGGCTCGAGGTTAAGTGTTACCTTTTACAATATATCACCTAGAATGCTCACCGTCCACCTGACGATGTACTGAAAGCATTCATCCATACAAGTCCATTCCGGGTTCGAACGGAACCGAAGACACTACTCCTACTACATCCATTTTGGAATCATCCTCAGGATTAGTAGCAATTAGCCTTTGCACTTCACTGCTCTATCTTCGACTGCGAACTCGTTTTCCTCACGAAAACGTACAAACCGGATCGAAGTGGTTTTCAAGAAATTAATCCCGATCCCAGTCTCTTCGAAACGATCAGCGCATTGTCCAAATATTGATAGTCGATTATTTAACTATCAATTAACATTCACAAACATCCATCAAACATAAATAACTTTCCAAATTATTTATTAATCTCAAATATCTTCATAAGATGTATTTTTATTTTCAATCCTTTTTGAAAACAGTTTTCAAACCATACTCTTCTCATGAAATAAATTTCCAAATATTTATTTCCACTGAAGACACCAAGCACAAAAACTTTAGATTTTTTTAAATAATTTAAAACACTTTATTATAAAATATCCTTTAAAACATTTAAGTTAAAAACTATATTAATACTCATCCTAAAATATATACTTTAAGAATATTTAAAATAAAGCTTCTTAAATAAAATATAAAACTAAATTTTTATCTTTTAAAAACAATAACCAAGTCACATTTAAATAATTGCTGCGGTAATAGATTTGAAAAATACTTACTTTAGAATTTAAACATTTAGAAACAATAAATTTTCTAAAACATACCTCTAAAACAACTTAAACTTTTTTACTTATACTTAAAAAATTGTTTTGAAAACGTACTTGGCTATACAGGGAAATACGCTTCTCTTTCACATCTTTTAAAACTAAACCACTATTTATTTTTAAACAAATTTACCAATTCCTTTAATAAATTCCCACCGTAAATTTATTCTTCCAAATATCCACTAATATATTTGCTTTACTTTTATAAACCCAGTTTATAAGTTTCATAGACTCATCGTCCTTTTAAAATTCCGATTTCAAACACTTAGATCAATTTCCAAATTGATTCCCAGTTTACTCCATTTTGAAATAAATTTCTTTACTTACTCAATTTATTTCAAAATCCATTAACTTCAGGCTTTATTCCTTATTTATGGTTTAGAATCTTTTTTACTGAAAATGCCAATTTCATATTTTCCAAATTTCTTCTTTATCCTTGCAAATAAATTCAAACCTTGAATTTTAAAATAAATTATTTATTTCTTGATATAACATCACTTAAGTTTAAAATTCATTATTTCTCTGTTCACTCAAAATCCCTTTTTCATACTCAGAACTTATTTATTAGAATTTTAAAATCACTTTCATTCCTTTCCAATTCATTCTTATTTTTATTTCAAATTCTCTATAATTATTTCACTTAAAAATTTACTCTTATATTTCTTTCAAAATCCAATTTTATGTATTTGATGACTCGGTATTCCGAAATATATTCAATCAAACCATGGTATCCAATATTTCAATTATCAATATAATTCATCAAAGCATGTCAAATAATCATAACACAGAATTATTAGAACAGTCAAAATAATTTTGAGGAATCCAGTTGGATTCCTCCAACTTGTTTTTCAGCATCCACGGATGTTAGCACAATACCAATTCCACTTCGAGGTGGAATATCGTGCTATATGGGTTTTAAATATAATTCATCTGCTATTATATGGCGCATAGGGTCTCATCCGCTATATAATGCGGAAAATCAATCACTCCAATATATACTATATACTACTATATATAATATAGTACATCAAATAAATTCAATCATTCAAAAATTATTTAAATTTAACCATTTAAATTTAAATAAAACCCAGATGAGTGAGATTAATTAACCTTTTATTTTGTTGTTGCAATCCATTCCATACCGGCTTGTTTCTCACGATTATTGACCTTGTATAAATATTTATACAATTTATTAATATTTGAATTAATTTAATAATCAATTCTCCATGTAAAAATTTTAAATTGACCAACGAATTAATTAAACTACTAAATCCCCTTTTTGAACTACAAGTACATTAATAAAATAAATTATGTATTTCAAAAATGGACTTTCAACACTTTAAAATTCCTATTTATTTTCCCTAAATCTTACCTTTATAAACTCGTCAATATTTAAAATTTTATTTTCAAAATCTTATACATATATTTCTGTTTAACTATTTAAAATAGGTATGTGTATATATGTGTATATAAATCCTTAACCCTAAAAGAATCACTAGTAAATAGACTTTACTATGAAAACCAAATAATGTATTATATATATATATATATTTCATATATATTTATTTTCCTACATACATATATGATAAATTAAGTCAAAACAAAACTGCCATCAAATGCTTTACAGTGAATTTTCCCAGGCTTGACCTTTTTTTTTTATATCTGCATACATACATATCCCTATATATTAAATTTAATTAAATAAAATTGATCGATACCTTACTGGTACATCGGCATCGCCGACCCTTTCCCTGAACACCACGACATCACCGCCTGACACCCTCAAGGCCGCCCTATGCGATGCTCAAAATCGAGCCTTGTCCAACCTTGCGAGCGTACACCTTTCCCAAACCTAAATCGTGAAGCGCGTCCTCATCGGCCTTCGCTGCTGCCGCCAGTACGCGACCTCCATCCCATCGACATACACGCACTCGATTGCAAGATCGAGCATGCGATAATTCTCCCTTATTTCCGAGCTTGAAGAAAAACGAACTGGAGAGAGAAAGTTGAACTAGAGAAGGAAATGGATTTCACTTGGATTTTTTTTTAAGATGCCCAGTATTTTTTTATCGCCGATTTGAATTCAATTAAAGGAGAATGTATTTCATTCTGCCATTTCTTTTCTTTTTTGAACGAGGATCAATTTTTGTTCTGATTTCAATGAGAGGGATAAGGCATAGACGTGATATAAAATCGGGAAAGCATGTTGGAGAAGGTTGGCAACAGTGATAGCAGAGGAGACAAAAGCTGCAAAGGAGAAAAAGGTTTGATGTGCTATAAATTCGGCTGAAGAGAATAATTTGACTTGTCAACTTAGATATAAAATACTATTCAAATTTAAGTTGTCTCGATAAACGTAACTTAAAATATTGACCTTCTATCGGGGCATGCCGCTAGGCGTTTTTAATGTTATACCTCTATTCCGAACACAATGGAAAATGTTTCGGGTCCAAATTAGATCGTATGGAGAAACTAGCATTTTGCACCCAGTTATAACATTGAATTTTTGATATAAATTTTAGCGCGTTTATATATCGTACGCTCACACAACAATTCCAAACACTACGAAAATTGAAATCCGACAATAATACAATATTATGGACCCAATGGAACTGATTTCGTCGAAATGCGAGACTGTACCTCGGAAAGCTATTTTTGAATTCAATTTAAACGATAAAATTCCAAACTTAACAAAACACTTTCAAATACTATCTTCAGTACTACCAATATAACTTTTACAAGCCTTTAAAATATTTTTAACAAGCTCGAAACTCAAAATTAAATATTTTACTCAATCTCCCATTGGAATTGAATAATTATATTATCCAACAAATTGTTGTTTCCACATTCTAAATAGATAAATCCAAGTTTTTCATATTCAAAACCAATTTATAATTCAATTTCTATATTTAAAACCATTTAAATATTTCAGATTCAACGTTGAAAAATCCGGGTTGTCAATTAACTTTTTCATAAGATGATCAAATAATACTTTGTACTTCATGCATCATCGAGTACTCAAATAATTATATATGTGTGTGTAATTAAAACACCTGCAAAAGAATTAAAATAAAAAGCATACTTTTATTTTGAATGGGATTCATTATAAGAATTAAGTATATAATCAAATTACATAATTTCCCCTTAAGTCACATCATTAACTATCACATTCAATAAAGAAAAGATTGTAATAATTGAAAATGAAAAGACATATATATTAGGTCCAGCACTGCTAAGATAATTATAATTGGAAATGAAAACGCTTAAGGTTTGGATACAAATTGAAAGGGTGTGTTGGTCATACATATTGAGTGGTTAACTTTACTATTAATAATTGTTCATGGAGAGGTTCACTTTATTTGTATGGAAGTGAACTTAGGGGCCAAGTGATATGGGTAAAATTTTGAGTGATTGTTTAGTGGCAGAAATGAATCAACGAAAGGAATTCCTCGATTGCTCTAATTTAGGAATAAGTTATCAATAACTACAAAGTAATATGCACTAAACAAAACAATCAAATTCAAAATTGATCAACCTCAATCAATCAAATTACCCGAATGACTCATCCTATTTAGGATAATTGAAACCACAAAACAGTGATTAGTGTCACCATTTCATTTTCACTCACTTAAGATTTTGGAAGGCCTACTCAATAGTGTTGGAAGCAGGCCTGGTTCTAGGGCTAGGCTTGCCAGACGGCTGTCTAGGACAACCTCCCAGATGGGGGCAAAGAGGAGGAGAAACATGAGGTCCATATAGTTTAGTATTTAATAAATATTACCTTACACTTAGTTAAAAGCAGTGTTAGTGTAATGAAAGTGAGCAAATGTCCTTGCATCGAGGTTCGTGGGTTCAATTCCCATCATAGTAATATTTTCCATAATTTCCAATTGCCTAGGGATTTCTATTAGAGTAATTTTTTTTGAAAATTTTCGGTTGCCTCGGGCAACCTACTCACCCGAACCGGCCCTGGTTGGAAGGTACTACAAATCTTCTTCATTGAGAAATTGACTTAACACTGACTTCTGGCTCAAGTGAATGAGTTTCACTTGGTGCTACATGGATCAGTAAAGAGACTGAGTTGGACACTGGGTAAAATAGGTTGATTTCCAAGTCAAGTGTGTTTGACCAAAATACTTCAAAGTTTCTCTTAAACAACTATGAATGTTTTTTTATCTTCCCCTAATACGACTAATCCAAGCATAATTATAGAAGAAAAAAAATTGGCATTGAAGTTTCCTTCCACACCGAAACAAAAGCTTGGTTTTCCATTGCTTTAGCCATTATAACACAGATAAGGATTTGCAATAGGGTAAAGTTTTGTAAAGTGAATGTAAATAAGCCGATCATCGTAAATTCATGTGTTTTCTTTCGTCTTTCCACATTTTATATTTTCATGCATCTATTTTCCACTTATATTTTGTTGAATTGCTACTATTTTGTTCTTTTTAAACCATGGCTTTGAGTGTTATCCAAATTTTAGAGCCATTCTTTATAAAATTTGACGGATGGTGGATGAAAATTTGAGCGAGAATAAGTATGATTATTGTCATAACCATCCTTTATAATTTTACAAGTAAATTTTATAATTATAATGTAAACTTTGAAAAGTATAAAATGCCAATATGATATGCATATGTATAAAAACATACTAAGGGTTGCAAATGCATATAAAAGTTTGATTATTTATAATCAACTTATAACAATATCAGTTAGTGTGACAAGACGTTTATCAATTATAGTTTGTGTTATACTTCTAGTGTTATCAAAATTTCATTTTATTTTACCCTCTTGCAAGTTGTTTCTTATTTTTGACAATTATGCCAAAAATTATTGGAGTTGTTTTTATTTTGAGGTGTTACTGTCTATATACACCCTTAATTAACTCTGCACACCAATATGTCATCTCACCCATCCAAATACTCGACGTACCCATCTACACCCACCCAGTTTATTTTTATTTCTTGTCCCTACACCTGCATTAAATTTTCTCTCTTTTAAATTAAAAATCCTAAACCACATTCAATCATCAGTTTGTCGCTTCCATTTCATTGCTAAGATTAGCATGCATTTGGAACCAAATGTAAATGCAGAAGCTTCTCAAACCCTATTCATTTCGTCATCCGGTTTTTGTTCGTAGATTCCAGGAAAGTCAAGCCGACGGCGATGGTTCGGTTGAAGTGGAAGGGATGACCTGACATAGAAGTAGAGGATGCTGGTAATAAGTTGATTCTCTGTTGAAAATTATGATTTTTTTTGAAAAAATATGCGAATATCAAAAAAAAATCAATGTTAGAAATTTGTGTGTGATTAAAATTGTTTTTAAACTTGAATATGGTATTTATGAAAGTTGGGGAAATTGATTTTATTTTGATGATTCAGGTTGAATGGTTGTTCCTTGGTATTCCTTTTATGAATATTATACTTAATATCAGTTGTTTTCCATAACCATTTAAAGTAGAAGCATAAATAATTTTGATCGATTTTTGTTTGGTGGATAACTTTGGTATAACTTGGTTTTGAGAAACAGACCAAGATGTTGTATACATACATGCAAAGATATATATATATATATATATATATATATATATATATATATATATATATATATTATTAACTCTTTGTATTTTGAGAAGCATTTGGAATTAAGGTATGTAAAATGTGGTCTAACTTAGTATTTGGAACATACTTTGTGAGGCTAGATCGGTTAGAACAAAAAATTAGTGAGTAAAGCTGTTGCGGACAGTAGAGAGGAATAAGATCAGGTTTCTCATAGTTATTTGTTATATGATATAGGATGTTGTCTCTTTCCCAACAAATCTGATATGGTGATGTTTGTCTCCGTTTATTATAAATTATTCAAAATACTGTAGTACGTGATTTAATTCATCTATCGTATGATATGTAGTTATATTTGTTTATGTATTTAGGTTTACATATATGGTCACTTTCCAATGATTCAAAGTGCTAGTCCTAATCCGTCGTATGATGGGTCTCAACCACATATTTGTAAGTGGAAAAATATACAAGTAGATGGTGACCAAACATATACGCCTACAAGGCTAAGAGATAAATTTGATATGATGAAAGAGCACCATGCATTTTATTTTATTTTCCTATACTAATATTTGCAATTGTTAATGTACCCGCAATTTAATTTTACTGTAATATTTAGGCCGTGTGGAACCCATACTCGAGAAAGTGACAGATACCTATTAGAAGAATATTCTTTTTAGACTAGATTCTACTTTGCTTTGGTGTTGCAGAATCATACAATCCAAATCATGTCCTAGGCACCTTGATATTAAGCAACATATCATAAAACCTTCAGTGGCTCTTATAGCATGATTTAGAGGTGCAAAGTACAATCAATCAAAGTATAATAATGTTGGGATGGGATTTCAACTCGAGATCACTCAAATCGAAACCACACAAGCACAGCGGAAGGCGGGACCATGGTAAGAAGTGTAAAAACAACCAATCAATAACTCAAATTCCAACTCAATCAATCTACGACAATCATAATCCCAAACAAACAATTCAGAAATGAAAGCAGTAACGAAAAAAATAAATCACACAACGATTTATAGTGGTTCCATTAACGTTGTGTTAGTGTACATCCACTTTAAGAGAGAGCTTTTATTAATATCGATGAGAAGAGTACAAGATATTGAATACAATGATCAAAATTCTAATTAGAAATTGATTTGTGGACAAGAGAATTGAAGAAAAATAGATTTTGATAAACCCTAATTGGTGGAGGCTAATCTCTTGCGATTTCTTGCACGTTTTTTGATCTGGAATCTGAAGCTAGCTTAAATAGGAGAATAGAAACCCTAGGCAACATTCCAAAATTTCCCCTGCAGATATCACAAATCTTCATGCCAAGTCCACACATGAAAAACAGACGAAAGTTGCCTCAGACGTCTGGCCAAAATGGTCAGACGTCTAACTTAAGTTACTGAAAAAATTTCACTTCAGCTCAGACATCTCACTATTTGATCAGATGTCTGACTATAGGCTCTGTAATCAATTCTGCACTGACTCGGACGTCTGACCCTTTTGGTCAGACGTCTGACCTCATTCTCTGAAATAGGTCTGGTGCGGATTTGCTGAAGGGTCAGATGTCTAACCCTGTCATTTTAACCCACTTCACATTTTCCCTTATAACTTTCACCTCCGAACTCCGATTTGCGAACCGTTTTCTCCATTACGAAGCTACTTCCGACCTTTACAATTATCAATATAGTGTTGCCAAAATTTAACACTCCACCTCGACACCATATCCATCTCCAACTCCAATGATACCATACTATCAACGACAATCGATGGCACCAACCATCACTTCTTCTACCTTCAACCAAACATGAATGCTTTCTCAATGAGCTCCGGTAAATCCAACGCCCATTGCACTCCACCAAAAAACTTAGGCAAAGCCCCCGTCCGCTAATGAAATGTTGAAAACATCCAAATCCTAAGCTATCTCACCAAGACTAGCACTTACCAAGAAGATAGAACCTCAATCTTTCACCGATACTCTTCCTCATCTACCACCAAGCTCCTCCCTTAACCGTGCCACACCATGGCACCTAGCACTTCTCCAAGCAAATGAAGTTCGAGCAATGCTCGAACTTTCCAACCGATAATGCCTTAGTGAACATATCCGCCGTGTTATCCTTTGTGTGTACTTTCCGAAGATATACTTGCTTATTCTCATCCATGGCTACTAGAAATGACCCTCTCACCTCAATATGCTTAGTTCGTGAGCTAAACGTCAAATTCTCCGCCAAGTGAATAGAGCTCTAGCTATCACATCGAACATCAATACTATCATGCTCCAATCCCAAGTCACACAACAATCGCTTCAAATAGAGTGTCTCCTTCGCCTCCTCCACCACGGCTATCAACTCCGCCTCCGTAGTGGATAAAGCAACTACGGCCTGCAATCTAGATCTCCAACTTATGACTGTACCCCCAAGCATGAAGACATATCCGGAAGTTGATTTTCTACGTCCCTATCACCGACGTAGTCCGAATCGCAATAACCAACCAACTTGCAATCTATCGCCTTACTACCGCTAAAAACAAGACCATGAGATGATGTGCCTATAAGGTATCTCAATATAAGCTTCACAGCTTCCCAATGCGATTTTTCCGGATTAGCCATATATTGACTAACTATCTCGATGGTATATGCAATATTGAGCCTTGTACACACCATTGCATACATTAGACTTCAAATAGCACTAGCATATGGCACATTGGCCATATAAGCCTTGTCTTCCTCCAAGATGGTGATCCTTTACTCGAAAGATTCATATGAAGGTAAATGTGTATTTGACGTCTTTGCATTCTCCATGCTAAACCGGCAAAGTACTTTCTCAATTACTCCTTTTAAGTTAGTTTCAACTCAAAATACTTTCGATCCCTTACAATTTTCATACCCAATATCCTTCTTACTTCTCCAAGATCCTTCATTTCGAACTCCGATTTCAAACTTAGTTTTAGATTGTTAATTTCATTTTTATCCTTAGAAGCAATGATCATGTCGTCTACATACAAGAGTAAGTACACCCAACAAACATTTTTCAACTTCTTGAAATAAACACCAGCATCCTTGATGCTTCTATCAAAACCATTTTCAAGCATAAAATGATCAAACTTATTGTACCATTACCTAGGTGATTGCTTTAAACCATATAGAGATTTGTTTAACTTGCAAACAAAATTTGACTTATCATCCACAACAAAACCTTTCGGTTTCTCCATGTAGATGTCTTCATCCACGTCCCCATGCAAGAAGGCGGTCTTCACATCCAGCTGCTCAAACTTCAAATCGTGAATAGCAACTATAGCAAGTAATATCCGGATAGAAGTATGACACACAACCGGTGCGAATATCTCATCACACTCATTTCCCTTCCTTCGTACAAACCCCCTAGCCACTAGCCTAGCTTTGTATCTTCCATAACCCTTTACCTTGTATATCCATTTGTACCCAATAGCACAGTTTCCTTTAGAAAGTAGAACCAAATCTCAAGTTTGATTCTTCAACAATGATTGCATCTTTTCCTCCATGCCACAAATCCATTTCGAGCTATTACTCGACTTCATAACATCATCAAGGTTCATTGGCTCATCTTGAACTACATGAAGAGCACAGTCCAAAGTATCACAAAAGGTAAGATAGTTCCAATCACCGTACCTTTCGGATGGTCTTATAGTATGACGACCAACCCGAGTAGCAATACCATCACCCAAACTTCCTTCGGCTCCACCTTGAACCGAATCTTGTATAGAATCATGCACATCACCAACACTACTAAAGGCACCATGTGGACTATGTGATGTAACATCAACCGCTACCTCCTCACAAGCATCACCAACTGCTCTACTCTCTCTTCTCCTTGGACAAAATGTGGAAATAATTTCCTTCTCCTTTGATTTACCATGAACCAAATCTGAAACATCCGATGAGCTTACATTCTCCTTGAACATCGCCGACTCATCAAAAGTAACGTGACGAGAATTCATTACCTTCTTCGTTTCCGGATCCTAAATTCGATAGCCTTTACTCCTTCCATATAGTCAAGCAAAATTCCTTTGAAAGCTCTAGATTCAAGCTTATCATTTTTCGGATCATCCACATAAATAGGACTGCCAAACACATGAAGATAACTCAAGTCAAGCTCATTCCCTTCCACACTTCCTCCGAAATTTTGTTGCCAACAGCGGAGCATGAATTTCGATTAATAATATGCACTGTGGTTGACAAAGCTTCAGCCCAAAATCCCTTCACCAAACTCGATGTCAATCTCAAGCATCGAGCTTTCTCAAGCAGAGCATGATTCATCCTCTCCGTAACACCATTTGATTGCAGATCTCCAAGTGTAGTAAAATGCCTCTGAATACCATGATGCTTGCAAAATTCAAAAATTCTCCGAAAACATACTCTCCACCATTGTCAATGCTTAGAATTTTTAAAGACTTTCCACTCTCATTCTCAATAAGAGCCTTCCATGCTTTGAACTTTGCAATTGCCTCCGACTTGACCTTCATTACATACACCCAAACTTTTCAAGAAAAGTCATCTATAAAAGAAATATAATAGCGAGCTCCATCTAAAGAACTACAGGTGTCGGTCGCCAAACATCCGTGTGAACATACTCAAGAACCCTTCTCGAGTAATGCTTTTCCTCACCGAATGAAACCTTAGTTTGCTTCCCCGTGACGCATTCTTCACAAAACTCTAACTTGTTGAAACTTTCTCCATCGATCATCTCCCTCTTTCGAAGAACATCTAAACTTCTCTCCGAGACATAACATAATCTCAAATGCCACAACCTAGTCACATCCAAGCTACAAGAACTATCAACTCCTATACAAGTTTCACCTTCTATAGTCGCTCCTTAAAGCAAATAAACACCATGAGTCCTTGCACCCTTAATCACCACAAGCGCCCCCTTCGAAACCCACAAGCTATCACTCTCAATAGTGATCTTACAACCTAAAGAATCCAGATTCCCTAAAGAGATAAGAGACTTTCGAAGTCCCAAAACATAGCGCACATTAGGGAGAGTATGAATCACTCCGTCAAACATCCGAATTTGCATGGAACCAATGTCTTTCGACTTACAAATAGCATCATTTTCCATAACAATTGAATTTCCTTCTTTGTCGATATAAGAAAAAAACAATTCCTATTTGGCGTCATATGATAAGACGCCCCCGAATCGAGCGTCCAATTGCTACCCGAAATATCTGATGCTACCGCCGATAAAACATCTACATCTCCCTCATCAACTCCACTCTCCACCGCTACTGATAAAGATGCTACTTCCTTCTTTGCCTTCTCCTTGTCCGGACACTCATTCTTTCAATGACCGAGCTTTCTAAAAATATAGCACTTGCCTTTTCTTTCATTCGACTTTCCTCTTTAACCGGGGTTCCTTGATTTAGAACGCCCCGGTTCTCTTTCTTCACATACCTCCCCTTCTCCACAAATAAAACATGACCATTACTAGCACCACTACTTCCATCACCTAACTTATTTGTTTGATCCCGCAACTTCTCGCTAAGAAGACCCGTCTTGACATCATCAAGAGTCAACGTATCCGGCTATAGATAAAACTATTTGAGAAACCCGTGTAGCGATCTGGCAATGAACACAACAATATCATCGTCTTTTTCTCTTCCTCAATCTTCAAATCTACCACCTTCATCATCATTAGAAAATCATCAAAAATGTTTAAGTGCGCCTTTAGCGAAGTACCTTCCTTCATCTTATAGGTGAAGAATGTTCGCAATAAGACCAAACGATTTGTCAGTGACTTCTTCATATACAACTCCTCCAATTTGGCCCAAATACCTTTAGCGGTTGTCTCACCATTAATTTCAGAGATAACATTCTCTCCCATAGCAAGTTAAAGTGTAGTGAATGTCCACTCTTCCATCTCCTCTCTCTTAACATTCGAGATGTCCGCTGGCAATAAATGTGTATCAAACACTACCCGATGCAACCGATTCCTTCTTAAAACCGCTTTCATCTTCCATTGCCCCTTTTCAAAATCATTATCGCCATTCCACTTGTCTATTACCAATTATGATCCCGAAGATGCGTACGAGCCACGTACATAAGAAGCTACACCACTTGGATTACCCATTAAGGAACTACTAGAGTTACTACTTGATTCAGGCATTTCTACAACCACCTGCCAATACCAAAGCTCCAATACCAAATGTTGGAATGAGATTCCAACTCAAGATCACTCAAATCGAAACCCCACAAGCACAGCGGAAGACAGGACCGTGGTAAGAAGTGTAAAAATAATCAATCAATAACTCAAATTTTAATCTCAATCAATCCACGACAATCACAATCCCAAACAAGCAATTCAGAAATCAAAGCACTAACGAAAAAATAAATCACACAACGATTTATAGTGGTTCCACTAACAATGTGTTAGTGTACATCTACTTTAAGAGAGAGATTTTATTAATATCGATGAGAAGAGCACAAGAGATTGAATACAATGATCAAAATTCTAATTAGAAATTGATTTGTGGAGAAGAGAATTGAAGAAAATTAGGTTTTGATAAACTCTAATTGGTGCAGGCTAATCTCTTGCAGTTGTTTGCACGTTTTTCGATCTAGAATCTGAAGCTATCTTAATAGAAGAATAGAAACCCTATGCAATGTTTCAAAATTACCCCTGCAGATATCACAAATTTTCACGCCAAATCCACACGTAAAAAATAGACGAAAATTGCCTTAGACGTCTGGCTAAAATGGTCAGACGTCTTACTTAAGTTAATGGAAAGATTTCGCTTTAGATTAAACGTCTGACGATTTGATCAGACGTCTGACTATAGGCTCTGAAATCAATTCTGCACAGATTCAGATGTATGACCCTTTTGGTCAGACTTCCGACCTCATTCTTCGGAATAGGTCTGGTGCAGATTTGCTGAAAGGTCAGACGCCAGACCCTTTTCCTCAGATATCTAACCCTGTCAATTCAGCACACTTCACATTTTCCCTTACAACTTCCACATTCGAACTTCGATTTGCGAAACGTTTTCTCCGTTACGAAGGTACTTTTGACCTGTATAATTCTTTATATAGTGTCGTCAAAATTTAACAAATATGATATTGACTATTGTTTGGGCCAAAACTGGGATGACAATGTTTTATTTGCGAATTCAAGGTCTATTTCTACTGTTAACCCATGGAACTATGAAGCTAGCTATTTGAATTGGTATAAAAGCACCTTATTATGCAAAATCCATGTGCATGTTTATGTTCAAATGTTAATACTATGGCAGAATTAAAGGCAAGCAAAATTGTAGGTTCAGTAGCTTGAATTGTGTACAGTTGTTTACGTTGCTTGTTGTGCTAACGCTAAAAGCTAATTTTATTGGCAGTTTTGCAAATACAAAGGAGACTAAAGTGAAATAAGAAACAAATATTTTGGATGATGCTTTATTGGCCAAGATGAAACTTCATTCGGAATTCGTCGTAAAGTAGCCATTGTTAAGATGAAAAGAAAACAGTGAATGAGTAGAAAAAATATTACTTTGTGTCTATGTAACTTGGTTTAAGTTATATATTGACGGGGGTATTTTGGGTTTGTAGTCATAATTTTGAGTACATTGAAAAATGACTGGAATATGTTGTATGACTGAATTGTTATGACATTATGTATGTATGTGCTGTTGAACCTCAGATATATGGTTCTAGTTATGAAATATTGTTATTTAAATCTTGTTTATAAAGTGATGTTTTGGAATTCATTTTTATGTATTAATTATTAGAACCGTTAAAAAAATATTTTGGTCATTCATATGAGTATGTAAGTAGGAGTAATGCTATTTGACTCGGTTTGAAGTTATCATATGAAGTAGTATATCTGGCCATTCATATGTATAAATTTTCCAATGATAGAAAATAGTCGAATATGTATTATCGTATGAAATATTGGATATCAGTATGTGAGCTTTCAATTTCCGCATATTTTATGAAACTGTATATTGCTGTCAAAATTTCGATTATGTATTGCCATCTTGAATTCTCTATGCAGAACAGAGAGAAGTTCATTCTATTTTTAATTTTTTTTACAATTGTTGTCATTTCATTCGATTTTCAAATTAACATCATACAATATTATCGATTATCATAACCATCCACCCTGTTAATTCAAATTGTATTAACTCAAAAAAAAAATATTAAACAAAACAAAGATATATTTAACAAAAAATTTATTGTGAAAGTGATAATCTTACCTTGGTTCTCACTTTTATGGCTCCTTAATGTGGACAAAACGTTAAATATTATATGTTGGATATGCATACAAAGATACTGTTAATAGCATTCGCTACCGAGTATCTCATTTTAGGCATTCCCATCTAATACTCCCTAATTTTTTCGTACATACAAGTACCACTCCCATTTTCTCACACTGAGTAATGGTGAAATAATTACAATACATTACCTAATGTGTATCCAACTTTGATACCATTGACTTCTTCACTTCTACAAAGTAATCATTTATTTCTTCCATTTGTCGAGCAATGCAATGAAAACCACAATTACCATATATGATAGTGTCGTCAATAGGGATGGCAATGTGGTGGGTCTAGTGTTTAAACCCGGTAGACCCGCCATTGTTTTGACCCTCCAAGACCCGTCCATTGGATCATTGGGGTGGGCAGACCCATGACCTGTTCTTAACAGCTCCGAGTTAGGATCGGGTCGGGGCTCAACTAACATGGCCCAACATGACCCGCACTACTGGGATATCATAAAATCTCTTTATTACAATAACGATGATTTGTTAATCTTTTTAGTTATAAGTGAATACAAAGTGATTATTATCATCATCTATTCAATGAGCTATAAATCTTTTGTAGTATTAAGTCACATCACTAATAATTATACAATAACATGTGCATATATTTTTTGATTATTTTTAACGCCAAAAACAGATCAACATCCAAATTTTGTTGTATAGAACTTATAAGATCTAGATCTAGTAGATAATAGTAAAAATAAAAGGAAAATAATAGAAATAAGAAAGAGATATAAGAACTTTAAAGTGGGTCGGCAATCTCTGGGTTAGGTCCACTTTATAGCTTTATTGCTTTTTGACTTAATGTAGACTATTCCAGATTATAAGAGATTTGAAAGAGAATAAGTCACAAGTGCAGGAGTTAGACATATTCTAAGTCTTAGAATTGCCTAGAGTTGCTGTCTATGTGACTATTTTGTAGAGGAAGGAATGAGAGAAGAGATAAAGAATCCATGTAGTGATGGTAGAAACCAGTTCCTTTATTGGTTGCTCTATAAATTATATTTATACCAGTAGCATTCGTATTGGATCAGAAGCCTACTACTAGAGGGTTCCAAACATCAACCTATGAGAGTGTGAAGAAATTGGGTGAGCACCGAGAAAAATTGATAAATCGTTCTATAATTCGGTACTGAGTTATTCGTTTTGTGGGAAACTTGGTGCTTTTGCTAGGGTTAAGTTTCTTACTCCATTTTGTAATTCCCATTGCGTTTTCATAGTCCAATGGCTTTTTTTGATGATTGTTCCTCTATAATTTGGTTTATTTTGCAGTCTATTGGAGCTAACTCTTTAATTCTTAAGTTATATCATCCGAAACTTTATTAAAATACTTGGGCTAGCATATAATAGTTAGAAAATGGTTGTGGAAAGTCAAAGGGCCCAACGATGAAGCACCATAACTCGGTACTGAGTTATAGTCAGTGCCGAGTTATGGACTTATCTCCATATTGGTCCAGCTTTCCTTGACTTTTTCTGTAGTCCATATGAGCGTGCCTACCAAGTTTCAAGTCATTTGGTCCTTGTCTTTACGTCCTATCTTCTGTAGATTTATTTTTTGTTTGAAAACCTAGTTAACATTTGCCCCTAGAGTATTGCTTTCATTGAATACAAAGTGTGGTCTGGTTGGAGATAAGTTCTGGACAGCTATCATGCAAATTCTAGGGGATTGCTTAAGTGCCATCTTAAAATATCGCTTTTGCTTATTGGATCTTCCTTTAACCATTTGACTTGGTTGTAGATGAAACTTCATTTCTTATACTAAGGACTTGATCTACGCTTTGGAAATCCGATCTTTGCTTCGGAGATTGTTTCAAGCATTAGACGAGTAATATTCCTCTCTGTAGTAAATGGTTTTCAATTTTGCTTTTCTATTTACCTCGGTAGCTTTTGGATCCTTCCATTAAGTGAGATTCATCTAAGGTCGAAGGAGCGGCGATTGCATACTGGTGGGAGATAGTCGGAGTTTGAGTCGTGCTTGATCTATGATAGACCCCAAGCTTGTCCTATTTTGCTCTAGGACTGGTCATTTGGATGATCCCACCACTACTCTTTTCCTACATTGCACTCCACGTGTTCCCAAAAAAGAAATGCTTTCCACATCGCTTCGGACAGTGGCTCCATTATCGATTATCCATTGATAACGGATAAGTTCCAACATACTATATCACTGTTTGAGAGAGCTTGTTTTTCTAGCACGAGCAAACTATCTACAAAAAATGGTTCATTCGTGTTGTTTGGACACCTAACTTACTTTGCGTAAATAACACACTGCACTTCCCAGTTAACGCTGGCTTCCCTTGGATTTTGGATGTTGTTCATACAAGAATATTATTCAAAGTAAAACATACCCGACTATGTTGAATATCAAGTGTTATTATTTAGAATGACTTTCTAATCATCCTATCTTTAATCTGATAAAGGAACTTTCATTCCTCTAGAAGCTGGATCCTTCGCAACTTAGGTTTTACGTTTTATCATATCATACCGGGATGATTGACTACGGCTAAATTGCAAGGCACGTTTTCTTTGGTAGATTGCAAAATCAACATCCTCCTCTAAATGAGTGCATGGCCTTAAGATCCTTGGACGAAGAGGGAGGAGCAAATAGAGATTCCCTGAAGCTTGTTGTCATGTCGGCCTTCTTTTTGGTTGTTCTTACGCAAAAGCGGCTTCCATTTCTCGCAACTTTAAGCAGATAGACAAAATCCCGGGAGTTTCTTTGGTTATGTTTCTGTTTAAGCTCGATAGAGTTCATTTCGACTAAGTGTAGGTATATACGCCCCAATCCATAGGGCTGAACACTCTGAATACCAAGTCCATACATTTTCGAGAGACAAGGTTTCCTGAGCAATACGTTTGACTGCCCTTAACATGATTCACACGATAGTTTCCACCTTTAGGAACTAGTGACTTTGCTATTTGATTTCAAGATTTGAATTTTCAATACTGTTAATTCCTTGACTGCGATTGACCCTTGACTATGATTGAATTCTCCCAAGTTGACTTCATCACCCAATGTCATCTTTTGTCGTAGTAAATTCTTTCAATCCCAATGTTGAGAACCTTGATGTTGTGAATCTTCGGGCAGTGACAAATTCCGAAAGTGTAACGACCCATAATTTTGCTACTTCAAAAATGAGAGATTTGTTTCTTAAATTCAAAAAGGGTTTAAAACTTAAATAAATAATTTATATATAATAAATAATAGTAGAGGAATTTTTTATTATTATAACTACTAAATAAAAAGTATAAATATGGGTTTTAGAACAAATCAGCAAAATTTAAGTTTTGTCAAAAATAAATAAAGGCTTAAATAAATGGATTTAAATATTTATTTGGAAACTTAAATCTTATTAAAAACACCTAATAAAGATAATAAAATTGTATTAAAAGATTTAAAACATGTTAATAATCGTTTTACAAAAATTTAATTAAAATTTGTCGCGTCTTATCAATTTTACATACATTGTAAAATTAGAGATTTTGATATTATTTAAATATAATTTTAAAATATGAATAGACATGTTTTAAATTATTTAAAAGAAGAAGAAAGTTCATTTTGAATTTGGTTTACATAAATGAATAGTTTAACTGAAACGTCAAAATCATCTTTTGTCGAAAATCAACGTTTTGTCAACTGAAAGTTGTCGCAACAACGTTGTAGCTTTATTTTTTATATACGAATATATATTTAAATAGTATAAGTATTATTTAATACACTAATCAAGTTTACTTTTACTAAACAAATTTAGAAAACAATTAGAAAAAGTAAACACAAAAGGACAAAATATGTCACATCAAATCCAACCAAATCTTTACTTTTCTTTACTTAAGTATTAAATGATTAAGACACAAAGTGATAATACGATAAGGTGATGATAAGTGTTGAAAAAGTAAGATAAATTAAGGATATTTGGGTAATTTTGTAATGGGTTACTTTTGTAATTCACCGCTTCTTACTTTTTCTATAAATATCCATCCACTCTTCTCATGTTTCACACTTCTCAATCTTCTTCTTCTTTCTCTAAAGCTATTTTAATGGCTTCTCTCTTTAAGAGAGGTAGGATGGTTAAAAATAGTGGAGTGCTTAAATACTAATTCATTGTTACTCTCTAACCTCTTCTTAATTCGCTTCTTCTTTTTTCTCTTCTTAAAAATGGCCCTAGGCATTGAGTTTGGGGGTTGATAGGGGGAGGATGTGAGCAATATGGAAGGGGAAGGCTACGACCAAGAGCAATAAGGAATATGGGGTGGTGGCTGAGCACTTGGAAAATGTGGAAGATTGTTTAGATGGTGGTTCAGTGAAGCGTTGAATTAAATGAATGTTGGTAGGAAGTTAAATATTTTGGTTAAAGATGAGAAAATTCTTACTGCTTTTAAAAGATCGTATTTTGATTTTGCTATAATAATTACCTTATGACATATGCAAGTATACACCCCTTTAAAATGTTGCTATGGATGTTTGGTTATGTTTGTGTTATGTTTGAAGAAGTAGCAAGTGTTTATGGTTGTAATTATTTATCATGTTAGCTTATGTATGGACCATAATTATGTTAATGATAAATGTTAACTTGATTATGTTCATTTTGATTAAGTACCCCCTTTGTTAAATAAGACTCGATTTCGGTGATATGATATACTTTGGAAAAATAATTCTCTTTTTAATTGGAATTGAAATTAAAGTGGAAATAAAAGAGAATTTGAGATTAGAAGTGAAATTGGTTTTGAAATGGAAAGTTAAATTGAAATTGAAATTGAGACGAATAGTGAAATTGAAATCAATTTTGAAAATTGAAATCAATTTTGAAAATTGAAATCGAGATTAATGTTGAAATTTAAATTAGAATGGAAATTGGATTTGAAATATAAATTTTAATTTGGTTTAATTTGAAGTTAGAATAAAATTGAATTGAATTGGAATTTAATATTAAAATAATAGGAACGAAATAATATTATAATATTGAAATGATGAAAATACATTTTAAATACTTAAAAAATGAAAATATTGATTTAAAATGATTTGTAATGGTTTTATAAGTAATAAAATTCAATTTGAACGGATTATTTCAAGTATTGAATAAGTAAAAATTAGACGTGTCGCGCAACGGTAGTTCGTGATTTCACGTCGAAAAGTTCAAATGAGTATATAGATTGGAATATAGCTCGGAATTTTTCAAACTATTATTCCGTATCTTCTAAACGAATAAAGAAAATCAAAATTTCGATAAGCAGATTTTGAGTTTAGTCCAAATCAATTTTCTACAAAAATCACGCTAGTGCTGTTAAATGACCATAACATTAAATCCTTTTAAATGAATGTTTTAGTTATGGAAAAATATGGAATAAATTTGATAAATTTATTTAAATAGTTTAGAAAAGATTTGGAATAGACAATATGAATTTTCAAATGTTAAAAAGTGGTTTATATCAAATAAGCTTATATAGCACTTTCCGTACTTTTATGCTTTGAATTCTATAATTTTTTAAATATGAGTTAAACGTAACGATTTTTCTAGAATCAATTATGAAAGTTTTTAAAAGGAAAATTAAGCGTTTAAAAGATAATTTGGAATTTTTGTAATCAGTTCCAAATAAAGTTGATAACCGAGTATGCAGAAACGTCTAGTATATTTATCCCACTTGTGAGATCTGAGAAATAAAATAAGGTGTCTAACTAAAGTTAGGGATGGAGCAACCAATGCCCTGAACTTACCTAGCCTCTATTTTCTCTACTTAGGCGAGAGATGGAACATATCGAAAGGAAAGTCTAGATGCTCTAAAAAGATTATATTAAGTTTTTTTGGAAATAAAAGAAGATTAGTATTATCCAAATTTAAGCAATCTCCAAAATGAATGATTTCTATGATCCTATTTATTCAAAATGTTTGCTAAGATTGATTTAGGCTTTACAATAAATGATGTCTTAAATAACATTGTTTTTGACCCGCCTAAAAGTTAAGGAATTTGGATCGAGAGTTAAGTGAGAAAAATTGAGATATTATCCAAAGCAAAAGAATGAATTACTTAGAATTATTCTAAGAACAAAAGAAGAGATTTTGTAATCATCTAAAAAGAATTAAAGTGCAAAGTGACTTAATAAATCCTATATACTCATATTCATTTTATATCGGTGATTGGATTTCGAAGGAACCGGTGTCGGATTTGGATGATTCATATCCGAAAACCACTTCAAACCAATTTACGTGTTCGAAAAATAAAGACCTAATAGAGAGAATGAAGAATGAAGACCAGGGATTTTCGAGATGAAAGGACTGCTTGTTGTTAATTCTGGTTAGCTTCCAAATACTAAGTAGCAGTAATGCTTTCATTTCTGAAATTCTTTAAGTTGCAAGGATTTCTCGCTACTAATCCTAGGGTTAATTTCCGACAGGATGTGGTAGGAGAGTACCTTCGGTTTCGTTCAGTCCCCGAACGAACTTATATAGATGAATGTCTGACAGTGTATTTTCTATGATTACGTACATTGGATTTTACAAACATACATCTATGGTGGCGGAGAAGGCAACTTCTCTTAGCTTAACACCCTACTTAAGACATACGAGCTCAAGGGTTTTACTTTTGTGGAAGGAAATTAGCAGTCAACGGAAAGGCAATATGACATTCAGAGATGTGATATGTGCTATATGAAAAGGTAATCGTTGCCTCATGCCTCATCTATCGAAAATGACCGTAATAGGTTAGATGCAGCAAGACTAAGTAGGTCATTCCCAATTAGGGTATGATCATTCCCTTCTAGATATATTTCTTATCGCTATGATGTTCGGGATGTAAATTAATGCAGTGTATGGAAAATGAGCGCTCGGTTAAAAGTCGGTAATGACCGAAGGGATGATATATTTGGTACTAACTAGTTACAGAAATAGGATGATCGTGTGTTGGTAGAGGATCCTTTATAATGGCCCTCGGTACATTCCTCTAGAGATGTACTATCAGAAGGTAGTCCCTTCACCTGGTCATTTGTGTGGAAATCCATTCTCCAATAAGAACCTATGGACTTGATTGTAAGCCTATTATGCTGGAATTTAATCAATGTAATAATTTTGGCTAAGATTAAAAAGTTTATTTACAGATGTTTTCAACGAGATGTCACTAAAAATAATATCAAATGTTTTGACATAAAAGTGTTTTAGTTATCGTAAGGTAAAAACCCGTCCGTGTTTATGTGTGGACATGATTTTATGAGATACTCTTTCTTTTCAAAGGATTTTATTCAAAGGCTGACATATGACACGTCATTTATTATTGAGTTTTTCTCGCAATGGTTTATCGGGCCTGATCCATGTATTTTCAAAGCTCAAGTCAGATTCGAGTAGTTTCAGGTTAATTGAAGATGGTTGGAGTTTGTAGAGGAGACTTGGAGATATTCATCTACATATGGTCATATTCTATTATCCGCTTCCATTTGTTTTGTTTGATGTGTTTCAACAGTTGTAAGGATAGATGTTTATAACTGTCCAAGCTGAATTTAAGTTAGACTCTGATATATGTATTTTAAAACTTTTCCATTATAAAGATATATTTTCAATATTATATATTATTCCATTCATATGAGATTCTGTTCTGTCTACTTTTCTTCACTACCCTCGATAATCCACAATTCCATGCAATTTGGGTTTGACATGTGTGGTTTATTATCAGCACAAAGGGCACAAAATTTTGGTTCATCACATTTGGTATCAGAGCTGAAGGATAAGCAAGAACCTTGGATTTATTGTGGGTAAAGGCTCATCAAAGATAAGATATCCTAGGATGAGCAACTCATTAGAGATAGGGTTAGTAACACCCTAGAATGAGTTATGAGAATGTTATACAAGCGCGTATTTGTTAATTTTATAAAAGTGATTTTGTTTTAAAGAAATTGGTAAATAAAATAATTTTACCTTGGGTTTACATTTTAAATATCAAGGGGGATATTATTATTTTTAGTTAGAAATGGAGGATTGTTTGTAATTTTGCTTAGTAAATCTAAAATATGAATATCTTATGATTAGAATTGCACAAATTTGACTATAAGATATTCCATATAGAATTAATTAGTTGAAAGCTAGAATTTAGAACTTTAATCATATACTCTTAGATATTAGTATTAATAAATATTAATGATTAAGTGATTATCATGCTGGATGGATCTAAAAGCTAAGTATAAATATCTCGTGAAGTAGCAATTTGATTATAAGATATTTGATGATAATATTGAAGTTAGAAGTTGTAATTGGAGAAAGTAAAAAGAAAATGCATATTTAGGAAAATTCTTATCAACAAGATAGAAAAAAGATAAACCAAAATTAAGACTTTTTGTGAATATATTATAAAAGGGTAAGTTCTATAACTTATAAAGGAGATAAGTTAATTTGAAATTTAGACGCTTTGATTAGGTTAAAAATTAAGGTGAAACTTAGGAATAAGTGATATAAGAAATATCATCCTAGTATAAAACTTTGAATTAGTGATACATTTAGGCTAACATTTGTAATTCATGATAAAGTAAGATTGAAAGTGAATAGGTTAGATAAAAAAGGGAAAGGTTTTGAATAATATGTTAGTAGGTTGATTGTTGTATGAAAATGTTTAAATAACCATGCGAATTAAGTTTTAAAATTTGAATATAAAGTTTTTGATGGATTTAAGGTTGAGAAAATTGATTTAGAAATGGATAGGTAAATAATTTAAGTAGATAATCATAGAATTAAAAGGTGTACACTTGGTAAAGTTGTCTTATTAATATATGGTTTAGATAAATAATATTAGCTAAATTATGACCTTAGATAAATAAAACTAAGGATTAAATTTTATAACTTATTAATTTCAAATAATAGTAGAGTTCCACATTATTTAAACACCCTAATTTAAGTAATAAAAATTTGATGTTTGGAGATATGTATACATACTCTTAGGAAGTTAAGGTATACTATATAAGTTTAAGTCATATTTTTATGCTTGAGTAATATGGATTTAGTAGAAAGTAAATGGCTTTGAAATAAACATGGATTAATAGAAATCTTGAAAAAATGTATTAGGTACAAATAAATGCGAATAAGTATATAAGTTAACCGTAGACCATTTCGACACATAAATTTTGATCTAAGATTTGAGTACCGAACTTTGAGGTGTTTACACCAATCCGAAAAAGGATTTATCACTTGGTTCTTGATGGCTAGCATTGATGAGAGTCTATGATTATGTACATGAGTTTGTTATCATAGTTGAGAGCTATGCAAGGAAAGCAAGGGTTTGTGAGTAGGAAGTCTGATTAAAGTCTGCACTAGAAAATCGGGGGACCGATACTAGTTCGGAAGTAAATTTGTGAATTCAAATAATAGACCGAATCAAATATCACATATAGTATGATGTTTTGGGTCTGTCAACATAGTAGTTGGGTAGTTATCTTAAATAGTAGACACTAAGATATAAGGGTTGGGCCGATGTTTTGGTATGTGTGTGTATAAACCTCAGGTATAGTACATGCTTAAGTCAGAGGCTGAGTTATGTGGATGTATTCATTTATGTTGATATAGTATCAGTTTGGTTATTTTTGGGTGTATAATCTTGTTTGGTTGTTGTGTATATTATCTTAATTGTGCAGTACGCACTAGGATGGGTAAGATAGAAGTCTGACTTGATGTATGCATATATAATCTTAAGTACGTGATAAGTACTCAGGTTAGTAGGGGGAATCTCTGTATGTATGTTTGGCATCATTTGTTTTAGTGTTGTTATGATATCGACCTTCTTCTTTTCTATCATCAGTATAAATAAGTCAAAATATTTGAGGGTATGAATATGAAATAGATTCCTTTATTAACTTTCATTTCAAATGCTTTTAAGTAGGGGAGAATGTAACGACCCATAATTTCGTTACTTCAAAAATGAGAGATTTGTTTATTTTAAATTTAAAAGGGGTTTAAAACTTAAATAAGTAAGTTATATACAATAAATAATAATGGAGTAATTGTTTATTATTATAACTACTAAATAAAAACTATAAATTTGGATATTAGAACAAGTCAACAAAAGTTAAGTTTTATTAAAAAAGAATAAAGGCTTAAATAAATGGATCTAAATATTTATTTGGAAAGTTAAATCTTATTAAAAACACCTAATAAAGATAATAAAAGTATATTAAAAGATTTAAAAGCATGTTAATAATCATTTTACAAAAATAACCAAAATTTGTGGTATTTTGTCAGTTTTGCATACACTGTAAAAGTATAGATTTTGATATTATTTAAATATGATTTTAAAATATGAATAGACATGTTTTAATTTATTTAAAAGAAGAAAAAAGTTCACTTTAAATTTGGTTTACATAAATGGATAGTTTAACTAAAACGTCAAAAAATGACAGTAAAACATTTTGTCGAAAATCAACGTTTTGCCAATTGAGATTTGTCGCAACATTGTTGCACCTTTATTTTCTTATATATGAACATATATTCAAATAATATGAGCATTACTTAATTCATCAAGTTTACTTTTATTAGACAAGTTCAGAAAACAATTAGCAAAAGTAAATACAAAAGGACAAAACATGTCACGTCAAATCCAACAAATCTTTACTTTTCTTTACTTAAATATTAACTAATTAAGACATAAAGTGATAATGTGATAAGATGATGGTGTGTTAAAAAATTAAAATAAAGTAAGGATATTTTGGTAATTTTATAAAGGGTTAATTTTGTAATTCACCGCCCCTTACTTTTCCTATAAATTACCATCCATTCTTTTCGTTTTCACACTTCTCATTCTTCTTCCTTTAAAGCTATTTTAATGGCTTCTCTCTTTAAGAGAGGTAGGAGGGTTAATAATAGCGGAATGCTTAAGCACTAATTCACTTGTTATTCTATACCCCCTTCTTAATTCACTTCTTCTTCTTTTCTTCTTAAAAATGGTCTTAGGCCGTGAGTTTCGAAGTTGATAGGGGGAGGACATGAGCAATATGGAAGGGGAAGACTATGACTAAGAGTAAGAAGAGATGTGGGGTGGTGGCTGAGCACTTGAAAAAGGTGGAAGAATGTTTAGGTAGTGATTTAGTGAAGTGTTGAATTAAATGAATGTTGGTAGGACGTTAAACGTTTTGGTTAAAGGTGAGAAAATTGTCACTGCTTTTAAAAGATTGTATCTTCATTTTGGTATAATAATTATCTTATGACATATGTAAGTATACACCCCTTTAAAATGTTTCTATGGATATTTGGTTTTGTTTATGTTATGTTTGAATAAGTAGCAAGTGTTTATGGTTGTGATTATTTATTATGTAGCTTATGTATGGGCCATAATTATGTTAGTGATAAATGTTAACTTCATCATGCTCATTTTGATTAATTATTCCCTTTATTAAATAAGATCCAATTTTGATGATATGATAAACTTTGAAAAAATAAGTCTCTTTTTAATTGGAATTTAAATTAAAGTGGAAATAAAAGAGAATTTGAAATTAGAAGTGGAGTTGGTTTTGAAATGGAAAGCTAAATTGAAATTGAAATTGAGATGAATAGTGAAATTGAAATCAATTTTGAAAATTAAAATTGAGATTAAAGTTGAAATTTAAATTAGAATGGAAATTGGATTTGAAATCTAAGTTTTAGTTTGGTTTAATTTGAAGTTAGAATTGAAATTATAATTTAAAATTTAATATCAAAATAATAGAAATGAAATAATATTACAATATGGAAATAGTGAAAATATATTTTAAATACTTAAAAAGTGAAAATATTGATTTGAAATGATTTGTAATGGTTTTATAAGTAATAAAATTCAGTTTGAATAGATTATTTCAAGTACTGATAAATAAATTAAAGCGGAAATTAGCGACAAGGGTCTCTTTAGCAAGTGCAGTTAGTTTCTAGGACACACAACTAAAATAATTACTTTTAAGGACAAAATGAAAAATAATTAGTTTCTAAGGCCTAAAAACCTATGAAATTATGTCCTTTAAAGTAATTGAACTGCTGACTTTGTCCTTGAAAGTAATTATCCTGTGGACTTTGGCCTTGAAATTAATTTCTTGGACGTGTGTCCAAGAAATTAATTGGACTGCAAAGTTTGTTCTTCTAGTGAAATGCCCCTAAGTTAAAACTAGACGCGTCGCACAATGGTAACTCACGATTTCGCGTCGAAAAGTTCAAATGAGTATATAGAGTGAAATATAGCTCGAAATTCTTCGAGATAAGAAAATTCCGGACTATTATAACCATGTCTTATAAATGAAGAAAGAAAATAAAAATTTTGATAAGTAGATTTTGAATTAAGTCCAAATCAAATTATTTGAAAAATCACACTAGTGTAGTTAAGTGACCATAACAGGAAATCCTTTTAAATGAACGTTTTTAATTCTGAAAAAATATGAAATAAATTTGACAAATCTATTTAAATAGTTAGAAGAGATTTGGAATGGAAAATATGAATTTTCAAATATTAAAAAGTGGTTAAATCAAATAAGCTTATATAGCACTTTCCGCAGCACTTTTATGCTGCGAATTCTATAACATTTTCAATCTGAGTTTAACGCAACGAATTTTCCTAGAATCAATTATGAATGTTTTTAAAAGCAAATTTATGTGTTTAAAAGATAATTTGAAATCATTGTAATCGGTTCCAAAATAAATTAGATAACCGAGCATGCGGAACAGACTGGTACATTTGTCCCGCTTGTGAGATCTAAGAAAATAAAATAAGGTATTTGACTAAGGTTAGGGATGGAGCAAGCAGTGCCCTTAACTTACATGCCTTTGTTTTTTATTCTTAGGCGAGGGGTGGAACAGATCGAAGGGAAAGCTCGGATTCTCTAAAAATATTATATTAAGTTTTTTCCAAAATAAAAGAAGACTAGTATTATTCAAAATTTTAGCAATCTCCAAAATGAATAATTTCTATGATCCTATTTTCTCAAAAATGTTTGCTAAGATTGATTTAGGGTTTACAGTAAACGATATGTTAAATAACATTGTTTTTGACCTGCGTATAAGTTAAGGAATTTGGATCGAGAGTTAAGTGGGGAAAATTAAGATATTATCCAAAGCAAAAGAATGACTTACTTAGGATTATTCTAAGACAAAAAGAAGAGATTTTGTAATCATCCAAAAAGAATTAAAGTGAAAAGAGACTTATTAAATCCCGTATACTCATATTCACTTTATATCGGTAATTGGATTTCGAAGGAACTAGGGTCGGATTTGGGTGATTCCTATTTGAAAACCACTTCGAAACGATTTACATGTTCGAAAAATGAAGACAGATAGGGAGAATGAAGAACGAAGATTAGGGATTTTTGGGATGGAAGGACTGCTTGTTGATAATTCTGGTTAGCTCTTAAATACTAAGTAGCAACGGTGCTTTCATTTTTGAAATTCTTTAGGTTGCAAGGACTTCTCACTACTGATTCTAGGGTTAATTCCCGATCGAATGTGGTAGGAGAGTACCTTCGGTTTCGTTCAATCCCAGAATGAACTTGTATGGATGAATTTTTGATAGTGCATTTTGTGAGATTACGTACATTGGTTTTTACAAACATACATCTGTGGCGGCGGAAAAGACAACTTCTCTTAGTATAGCACCTTCCTTAAGACATACGATCTCAAGGGTTGTATTTTTATGGAAGGCAATTAGTAGTCAACGGAAATGGTAATGTGACATTTAGAGATGTGATATGTGCTATGTGAAAAGATAATCGTGCCTCAAGCCTCATCAATCGAAAATGACCGAAACAGGGTTAGATGTAGCAATGCTAAGTGGGTCATTCCAATTAGGGTATGATCATTCTCTTCTAGTTATATTTCTTCCCGCTATGACATTCAAGACGTAAATTAATGTGATGTATGGAAAATGAGCGCTCATTTAAAGGTCGGTAACGACCGGGAGATGATATATTCGGTACTATCTAGTTATAGAGATAGGCCGGTCTTATGTTGGTAGAGTATCCTTTATGATGGTCTTTGGTACATTCCTCAAGAGATGTACTGCCGGAAGGTAGTCCCTTCACCTGGTTATTTTTATGGAAATCTATTCTCCAATAAGAACCTACGGACTTGATTGTAAACCTATTATGCTAGAATTTAATCAATGTAACAATTTCGTTTAAGATTAATAAGTTTATTTGTAAAAAAATTCAAAGAGATGTCATTAAAAATAATATCAGATGTTTTGACATAAAAGTGTTTTAGTTATCATAAGGTAAAAACTCGTTCATGTTTATGTGTGGGTGGGTCTTATGAAATACTCTTTATTTTCAAAGGATTTTATTCAAACGCTGATATATGACACTGTCATTTATTATTGAGTTTTTCTTACGCTGGTTTATCAAGCGTGATCCGGGTATTTCCAATACTCCCGTCAGATTCGAGTAGTTTCAGGATAGTCGAAGATGGTTGGAGTTTCCAGATGAGAGCTGTAGATATTCATCTACGTATGGACGTATTCTATTATCCACTTCCATTTGTTTTGTTTGATGTGTGTCAGTAATTGTAAGGACCGATGTTTATAGCCGTCCATGCTGAATTTAGGTTAGACTCTGATATATGTATTTTAAAAAAATTCCGCTGTAAAGATATTTGTTCAATATTATATGTTATTCCATTCATGTGAGATTCTGTTCTCTCTATTTTTCTTTATTACCCCTGATAACCCAAATTCCATGCAATTTGGGTCTGAAATGTGTGGTTTTCTGTCGGCACAAAAAAGCCACAGAATTTGGTTCGTCACAGAAACTTAAGGCTGAAGATTTGATCAAGCTTCTACTTCTATCTCCAAAAGCCAACGTATTTATAGTCCCATTCTAGAGTTTCTCATTGGCATCACAAACTTCAGGAAATAGCATATTCATGCAAGTTGGGATTGATTGATCTAGTCAATCTATAAGAAGCCTATCAATTTTTCTTGTCATCTCCAGACTTCGGACTATAGAAAATTCATGCAGGTCGAATCTGAATATCAACCTGGTTCCTTATTTGGTTTTGTGAACCTTTTTGCTACCCCATATCTCCGAGCATCAATGAATTCTTGAGGATTAAGCACTTCCTCTCCCCACCATTTCCTATCTTCGGGCAATGGCATATTCCTGGAGGTTAAGGTTTTTCCTTTCTAATACTGTCTATCTTTGGACAATGCCAAATTCCCAAAGGAGGGAAGTTGTTCCTTCTCAACATCGCCTATCTTTGGGAAAGCAATGCCATATTCCTGAATGTTAAGACCTTGATTTTCGTAAGTGGCAAATTATTGCCAGTATGCTTTTTTTGTGAAACAGAATGGTTATCTAACCAACTCTACAGGTTTTCATATTTGGACTTGGTGAGGTTTCTTTCGACTAAGTATTTATGCACCTATCCCTATTTACATGATCAGCTATTTCGAACTCTTATATTCATGCATTTGTGAGAGATGAAAAGGTGTAGGGCAAAGATTCGATTGCCCGTGGTCTGGAACTCAATCAAACTCTAGGATTGAGGAAGTTCGGTGATCTAATTCTCGACTTTCTACGTTATTCCCCACTACTTTTCTGTGTGTACCTTACTTGACTACTAATATCATCATAGTAGTCATGTTACTACGTCAGTTCTTATCTCCGATAACTGGTAATTTAGTTGCTTGGATCCAAGCAGCATTTTCTTGAGACTAGTTATCTCTAGACTACATCAAAACTCTTTCTCTATTGAATATTGGAATTTCATTTATGCCTCGGTGTCTATCTCTAAAAGCCAGCACACGAGCGATTTGATCTTGGGGATTTCCTTCTGCCGCAGCTATATCTTCGGGCAGCAGCTGATTCATGCAATGAAGGGTCGTACCAATTGATCGACCTGTGAAAGGTTTGTCTTCCCATTGTTGCTTATCTTTGGACGACAGCAGTTTTCTGAAAACAAGGGTTGAAACTTAGTTATGCATCAAATTTTATCTTCGGAAGCTAGCACGTTGACGGTTTACTATTGCGAATCTTTCTCATTGACCCTATAGTTTGAAGTTTTCCTGATGTTGTTATATTCCAGTTGGGCACTAGTTTTGTAACAACCCTGTATTTTGTGATTATTATAAATTTTTATTTTAATTATTTTAACTGAAATTCATGATTTAAAAACTTTATTTTATTTATTAAAATGGATAAATTTTGTTATTTTAAATATAAATTTTGTTTTCTATGTGAATTATAATTCCAAACATGAAAAAATATAATTTTTCCAAAAAGTGGATTTTGGCCAAAATGGTCAAATTTTGACTTTTAAATTTAAAATATAAAATTTTTAATTTTATCTTTTATGATGAAAATAGATTTAATTTCAAGAATACTGCTTTTCGTTTAGTTGAAATCGGACTAATATTGTGAAAGTTATGCTTTTTACAATATTGTGTGTGAATTGTTTTATTTAACAAATTTGTTTATTCTAAATTTATATAAATAATATATTTATTTGTAAAATCATGTTCTACTTTGTGTAACATGATATGTTATGCATATATTTTATGTAACAGCCCAAAATTTTAATAAATATTTTTATTCATTTTATTTTAAAAAAACTTTGGTGTTTAATTCTTTAAAAGTTTAAATTTTCCTGAATTGGCTATAAATCATTTGTCCAATTTTATTTAATATAAACAATTTCTGGAATTTTAGATTTTGGGTTAAATGTTGACTCTAATTGAAACTTTAAAATTTAAATTCTAACTTCCAATCTTTATTTAAATTGTATATAATTACAACATTTGTTCCGTTTTTCCATTTAATTTGGATATATACTTTGTGAATTAAGTAATAAACAATGTTGTAAAAAGCAACTAATCTATACGCTTTATTGTATATGTTCTACATCCATTTTCTTAGTTAAGTAATAAACAAATCAAATGGATATGTAACAAATCAAATTTTTTTAAGTTGAGTATTAAACAAAGTTGTGAATAGCAATTAAATTATACGTTTTATTTGATACGTTTTATCTCCGTTTCTTGTTTATTTCTCTGATGTTTATTTATACGGCACGTTATTTACTGAATTATTCTTTAGCATATATTTTATTGAATAAATAGGAAACGGATAAATATAAAATACGTTACTTTGTTATTTATTTTTGGCATTCGTTTCAATTTATTTATTGCCTTTATAATGCACACCCCTTTGATTCCATACTTTAGCCATTCAAATCAATAGCTGCCTATTTGCCTTGCAATTCACGTATAAATTTCATCTCATTCCACTTTTCCATTTGCTTCTCTTGATTTAATAGGAATAAAATCCTTAAATTTCTCTAACGTTTCAATTATTTATTTCCTACCGTTCTTCCCTCTAAATCAACGTGAAACTTCTCTGTTAAATACAAACTCACATACAAATTTCTTTGCCGCATCTCATTTGATCATCTTCTCGTGTGAATCTTGCTCCTTTGTAAGTAATGGTTGTATGTGTGTACATATATATTCATTTTCTTTTTTTCTTCCTTTTGCCTCGTTTTGGCCATGATTTCTTCACATATTTGCATGCTCTCCACTCTAGTGCCTTGGCCATCACCTCCACCACCTCCTCCTCCCCATCATCAACCACCTATCACATCCTCTTCCTCTGGCCAGATCTGGCCATACCTTCCCTATGACCAAAAACTCCACAAAAATGTTGCAAACTCCTTAAAACATGCCTAACCGAGCCTAGTCTTCATCACCATCACCTTGGATTGCCTTGGCCACCTCCCTATGCTCCAACACCAGCATGATATGACCATTTACCCTCGGCCTTACCTCTATCTAGATCTGAACCATGTCATGGTCGAGCCCTAGGACCATGTAGCCGGCCCAAAAGTTGACCAAAAAAGCTCAACTATGTTGCCTTGTCTCCTCACATTCATGTGTTGTGACTCCTTTGCCACTTAGCACATGTAGTCATGCCTCCATAGACTCAAACCTGATCTAAAACCACACCAAACCCTACCATATTCACCCCCTAGGCCGAGCAAGTGGACTTTGGAAGCATGGCAAAAACTATTGTGTTCAATTTGCTTTAATTTCAAAGTTGTTTCAAATTCAATGTGTATTGAATTTATATTTATATTTGGTTTTGTTTATAGGTTGTGACAAGATCATTAGCTTGGTTCTCTTCCACTTGAATCTTTTGTCATGTCATCATGCCTTCTGGAATTCATTCATGTTGTTTGTTTTGCTAACTCCAGCATAAAAGGTGAGTAATTCACACATGACATCTGTACTTATATAATTAGTAAATTGACATCATATGAATCTGTAGATTTTATTATCATGTTATACCTACCTATGTTATAAATTATATAGTGTTAATCCGGTTTATTTATCTGTCATATCATCTGATACTGCTATATGTTGTTACTATTCAGTTTATTTTGATCATCACTGCAAGTTCCCTGTTAGTATAGAAATCACTATGGGTTGAAATGATACATACTCGAATGGACTTTAGAGTAGAGAAAAATCACCATAGGCTAAAATGATAGGCCAGAGTGATTTTTATTTATTCGTATTTGTCTTGGGATTACGGGTTTGAAATAATCAAAACCCAAAAATTTTACTGATTTCGGATATAAATGATAATTTCTGTATCCCTTTATTTAGGTGTAAAATATTATCCGGACCTGTGGTTGATTTCAAAATATAATTTCTTATAAATCTCATGTATTGTAAATGAAAGAGCAAAATAAAAATATGAAATTTAACTTATATTGGATTTAAAATGGTTAGGCAGTGATTTTCTAACAGGATAAATGATATAAGTTAATAAATGGTTTGAGTTGTAGTGTGAAAGTTTGATTTAACTTAGTAATGGAAATTTAAGTAAAAATGGAACTATAAGATGAACTTGGTAATTAATATAATTGATGTATGAATTGGATAAATATAAAGTAAAAGAAAACATCAAGTTATTTGTAAAATAAAATTAAGCAACTTACAGTGTATTTTGAATTTAGGTAATTAGTTTAAAATGTTAAATCAATGGATAGTTAAATGGAAATTTTGGAATTTAACTTAACTTGGAAATGTAAAATTTGTTTTGAAATTAAAGGTTGAGTTAAGAAATTGAAAATGGAATTTAAGTTATATAAATAAAATGGAAATTAAGTTATAATTGGAAAATGGTAATAAAAATTTAAGTGTTAAGAAATTTGTTAAATGTGAAGAATAGAAAATTGTACACTTGAATTTATTAAGTGAATTGTTGAAAATTTGATTTGATTTATAGGAAATTTATTTTATAAAAATCATAAGTTAAAGGTATTTTAATGAACATTTTGAGTGTTAAAATATGATTTTTATAATGTTTAAAGGGTTAAAATCAAAGTTTATTTATGGCTGAAATTTCAATATTTGAAGTGTTTAACTGAATAAATGAACTCAGAAAAGGCTAAATTTTTGGGAATTGAATATTTGATTTGAAGGAATAGTGAATTCACTTTTTAATGGTTTAAATGAATTATTTTAATTCAAAATTATAAATCATTTTATAACCACGGGTACGATGTTTTGTGTGTCATGTGATTTCCTTGTGCTTATTTGATGCATGCCTTTGATTTTAAGAGTGTGGCTAGAGGTGAGCGGTTATTGCAGCTCTACGTTACCCTAGTCATAATAACACTGTTATTTGCATTGTTTACTTTAGTATGGATATTTCTAGGATCGTGGTTGCTACTACTTAATTGATGGTTTGACTGATCCTTAAAGGATGGGCGATCCCAAGCTTCCTTTAAGTTATTGTGCATTGCTATTACAGTTCACTTGAGTTGGCTTACATTGTATAAGTTTATATGTCTTGACTCGAGTGTTTGTGGTTTACTTTACGCTTGGGTTAGACTGAGAATGACAACTTTGAATTCAATTTCTAGAGCTAGAGTTTAGCTGGAGCTTATTTGCTTATCTATTCGTCTACTTCTTTCACTTAGTTCCTATTCGGTATATGTCTCTGTATTATTGATTTATGTATCCAGACTTCTATTATATCCATTTTTAAACTATGATATTTTGTATATGTTTTGAGAGTTTGTATATAGTAGCTTCATGAACTACTATGGTATTTTATTTCCGCTGCGAGTATTCTGATATTTCCGTGTCTGTGATTCTGTGAATGATTTTATTTGCTTCAAATTTTATTACAATCTGTTATTTTGAATTATTCAAGTCTGACATGTGTGGATTATTGTCCATTTGAATGGTCCAAAATAATGGGTCGTTACAAGTTTCAGTTTTCGAAAACTAGCACTTTAACGATAGATCTTAGGAGTCTTTCCTTAGTGCTTCCAGTCTCTAGTAGCGTTAAAGTCCTACAAGTTGGGATCAAATCGTTCATCTGATCCTATATTATTGGGTTGATTCCTTTTAACCCAATGTGACTAATTTCTTGACATTGCTTAACTCCGGCTAGGCCACATTCTGGACGAATGAGAACCTTAGGTGTTTCTGTTACTTAGCTTTGTTTATAATTGTCAAATGCTCCCTTTAGCGATGCAGAGTCGTTATTCAACCAATTCCATGGTTATTCTTATTCGCATAGGGTCAAATTTTCTCCAATCGTCTTTTATTACGTTCCGACTTCTATTTGTGGACCCGTTATATGCATCCGCTACACTCTGGGCACTTATAGAAAATCAAACACTACGGAGTGAGTTATGACATTTCCCCCTGTATGAATGCACTCCTTCCCATCCTGATCATGGATCAATAGATTTCGGTAGTG
This sequence comes from Allium cepa, assembly GCA_030765085.1. Classification (NCBI taxonomy): domain Eukaryota; kingdom Viridiplantae; phylum Streptophyta; class Magnoliopsida; order Asparagales; family Amaryllidaceae; genus Allium; species Allium cepa. The sequence continues at coordinate 902,993,631 of CM060931.1, read as the reverse complement.
CATGTGTTGAATCTGTGAAAATTATCCTTACTTTTTACGGGCAATATGGATTATGCTAGGCTAATAGTGTTGTCGCGGTTATCTATCTTATTTGTCGATTTCAATCTTCAGGAATTGACGGTTTAGTTGCTCAATTTGAGCGTTCTCTCCTTGTCATTGTCTGTCTTCGGATAAAAATTGTTTCACAAGCAGGAGTCGAAGTACTTGATTGATCTATGTTGGGCTGATTATTCCAAGAGCAACTAACGTCCAAGCCACTACAAATTTATGACAGTTGAGGATTATCCTTTCTGGCATCATTAGTCTTCGAGCAGAATCGGAATCCTAGAAGATAAGTTATCCAAACATTTCTAGTTTTGGGGCTATGTTGGATTCTTACAGATTAGAGTTTTAGAACCCAGTTGAGCACCTGCTTCTATGTGGGTCGATGATTTGATTCTGAAAATGCCTTCCATCATCCCCTATCTCTAAACGATGGTAAGTTCTACATGTTATCCCGGATCTTTCGGTGACATAAGTTATTTCTGCTATTGCCTATCTCTAGGCGGTAGTAAGTTCTAAATAGTTTGATTCGCTTGTTGATATGACAGACTGGAGTAGCCGATGTCATTAAGGCAACATAAGCACCTAGAAGGCTAGACTAATTTTCCTTCGATTTTTTGTATTCCAAAAATCTATCAGTGTTGCTGGCCAACTCCAACACTCGTAATGTCAGATCACTCCGCAATATTGTTGAGGCAACAATAGAACTCAAGTAGGAAATTTTTTGGCATTGCTCGGCAATGTTGATTCTTGGAAAGTGGGGATTGATTTTCCACCTATCCTATAATTGAATACCTTCTTGGTGCTGCTAGGGCAACAACGATACTTAAAAAAATTGATTGCCTCTCGGTGTTGTCTGGGTAACACTGATCACTATTAAGTAGAAGGGTTTCCTAGTGTTACTGGGGAAACACTGGTACTTAGGGAGTTATTCGCCATCGATCCGGTAGTTTTGAAGTATGTACTTCTTATCCAGAGATTTAAAAAGTACTTTCTCGATTGTATGGTGCATGTGTGCATTGCTTGCGAGAGCACGATTCTGTCAGCTCAAGAAGCAATGTGTGGATTGTAATAAAGGGAGATATTTCATGCTCAAATGTGGTTCCATCGATTCAAGCAGCGACATGTAGCTTATGAGATGCTCACAAGAAGTACTACGCACTTGAACGTGGTTCCATCAGTTTAAGCAATAAGGGAACCGTGCACACTTGAACAAGTTCCAATGGTTCAAGCAATGAAGGGGCGAAGTGTACTTTAATAAATTTCCATCGGTTCAATCAGCAAAGGAGCGGAGCGTACTTAAACAAAGTTTCATCGGTTTAAGCAGCAAAGGAGCGAAGCATACTTGAAAACAGTTCCATCGGCTCAAGAAGTAAAGGAGCGGAGCGTACTTGTACACAGTTCCATCAGTTAAAGAAGCGAAGGAGCGGAGCATATTTGTACATAGTTACATCGGTTTAAGCATCGAAGGTGGAGAATAATTGAACATAGTTCCATTGGTTCAAGTAGTAAGGGAATGGTGCATGCTTGAACACAGTTTCATCGGTTCAAGCAGTGAGGAGTGAAGCATGCTTGAAACGCAGTTCCACTGGTTCAAGCAGCAAAGGAGCGGAGCATACTTGAAGACATTTCCATCGAATCAAGGGGCGAGATGTTGGAACTTGAATGCAGTTCCATTGATTCAAGCAACGAGGGAGTAGAGCATACTTGAACGCAGTTCCATCGGTTCAAGCAGCGGGGAGTAGAGCATACTTGAACACAGTTTCATCGGTTCAAGCAATGAAGGAGCGAAGCAAATTTAAACCCTGTTTCATTGGCTCAACAGAGAAGGAATGGAGAGTACTTGAATACCGTTCCATCAGTTAAAGCAGTAAAGGTTGTATGTACTTAAACACAGTTCCTTCAATTCAAGCAGCGAGGGAATGGAGCATACTTGGTCACAGTTCCATCGATTCACGTAACAAAGGAGCAATCATACTTAATCATAGTTCCATTGGCTCCAGCAGCGAAGGAGAGGAGTGCACTTAACACAATTCCATTGGTTTAAGTGATGAAGGAGTGGAGCATACTTGAACATAGTTCCATTGGTTCAAGCATCAATGGAGTGGAGCAACTTGAATATAGTTCCATCAATTTAAGCAGCGAATGAGTGAAGCATGCTTGAATGCAGTTCCATTGGTTCAAGCAGTAAGGGAGTGAAGTGTACTTGAATGCAGTTCCATTGGTTCAAGCAGTAAGGGAGTGAAGTGTACTTGAATGCAGTTCCATTGGTTCAAGTAGCAATGGAATGATGTGTACTTGAACGCAGTTCCAACGTTTTAAGCAGTGAGGGAGTGGAGCATACTTGAATGTAATTCTATCGGCTCAAGCAACGAAGGAGCGGAGCGTACTTAAACATAGTCTAACTACCTCTATTTGGAGGCCCAAAACTAATGGCTACGAATGTTGCAATCATTGATACTTATTAATCCTCGACGACCAAATATGGTAATGTTAGATACATTGATATAACAGAAACACATGGATATGAAAAATTCTTAAAATCATTAAATAACTTTCACATTCCACTTCAAATCATTTCAAATTCATTACATAATCCCATATACAAGAACCACGTTAAGAGGAGTTACAATTATCACAACATACGCCACGAGCAACATATGAAGATGCCTCCTTGGATGATCAGAGTATATATATGTAGGAAATTAAACAACTTTCCCTTTACAAGAAAACATAGCGGAATCAAAATAGAAAAAAACCCTTAATAACTATCTTGCCTACTGCACGTCTTTGGAAGCTTATTCATCTAAAGAGGTACCTAAAAGCTCAACTCTCAAACTACTCAAAATTAATTGAGCACCGTAGAGTTTAAGGGGAAAAAATAACTTCGAGTCAGACATAAACTTCGAGTCAAACATAAAGCTTGATATGAATAATAAAATACCATTTTAAATCATTTAGATATCTAGTATGACCATGCTTCTTAGTGGAACGGGTTTTCTCCTCACTAGTATCTTATCTAAAACTTTATAATAACCATATACTGTGCTCCTGCATCCACAATGGTTAAAACATAGCAATATTAAGTTGATATGCCAACAAGTAAATCAATTTTGGATTTCTCATCCCCATTCATTTAACCATCTGACTTAGTTACAGTTTCTAGGGTCACCGTTAACCTATTAGTTTTCATGGGCTGACCAATAAGATGTTTAAAGCTTATGGATTATCATCTGATCCCATAGTTTTCATGGGATCGCCAAGGACCTATTAGCCCCTGCCAATAACTTCATTATTCATGGATTCTCCCTGAACCTATTAGTATCTCCAGTATCTTCTCTCATATCATAGTTTTCATAGGTACATTAAGAACCTGTTGACTTCCGTCAATGACTTTATCCGGATATAATTTTCATGGGTTCACTATTAACCTATTGGCTCGTGCCAATAACTCTTTCTAAACATAATTTTCATAGGTTACTAAGAACATGTCTATCTGATAATTTCTTTAATTAGTATTTAGGCATATGTTATCTGATCTATCTGACCTCCTAGATGCAATTCTACTCATTCAGGAGTCAACTCAGTTTATATTCACTATTGGGTCAATCTAACTGGTTATTCTGCCCTTTCTTTCCAAAATACAATTATGGGTCCATTTTACAGTGAACACATATATTAGAAGAAGCAAACATAATAGCACAAACATCTATGGTTTAATTATCCTTGAAATCATTTTCATATGAAACATGGTTAATCCCTTTAACATATAACTTTAGCAAGGAAAGCTTCTTCAAAAACTTCATACTTAAAAGCTATTTCAAAACATAATTATTTTGCTATAGGTTTTCCTTTAAAAATGAGATTGGGTTCTTTAATTTGAAAACTAAGGTTTTCGAAATGTTAGAGCTTTACTTTCGAAACCATTGGAAAACTTCCTTCGAAAGCATTCAAATTTTCTTTTCAAAACACTAAGCGTATACCTTTCAAAACACTTTAAATCATCTCTTTCAAAACCATCAAAACATTCCTTTTGAAAGTATTAAAGCATAACTTACCAACCCTTAGAAGCATAGCTTCGAAACCGTTTAGAAGTACACCTTTCGAAACCATTGGATTTATCCTTAAAAATATATTTTGGGTCAAAGTAAATATAAACGAAAGTACCCCTTTCAAAACCATTAACCTTTAAGTAAAATTTATTGGGGAAGACCGATGGCTTTGGAACCATCCTTTCGATAGATTAAATCATTTATGCAAAACATCTAGATGTATAGCTTCAAAACCCCTTTCGAAGCCATTGCCTTCGAAACTTTTAGTATAAGTGGCTACTGAAGCCCTTCAGATTGCATTGATTTAAAAACAAAGCAACTCATTTGGAAGCTATCTTTCAAAAAAAAGATGGAAACTTCTTCGAAAGCTATATTAATCCCTTTCAAAAGCATTCTTTGGAAAATAAAATGAGTGGCATCTTCGAAAGCTATTTAAAATTGGTTTCGATCTCTTCGAAAGCATGGTTTCGACTCCATACTTGCCGCCATTCTCCAATCCACTACGTACCAATGCATTGATACTTTGTGTATTGGTTTCTACTGGCTAAAGCGGAAGTATATGTCCGAAAGGTATCCACTCAAAGCGGCGAAACATTATTTCTGTACAAAAACTATTTTATTGCCTTTTCAAGTACTTGCTTTTCAACTAACCTATCTATTTGTAATAATTTAATTGGTTGCTATAAACTTTTCAAATTATTTTCTAAAAATTGTCGCATTTATTTTAGATCTAAATAAATAAACTAGCAAAAAAGCCCTTCCCTTAAGTAAAATAATTAAAACACTTTAGTCCTTCAACTGAATTAATTTAATTTGCATAATAAATTACTTAGCAAAAATCCTCAAAAATCATTGAAATTCACTTTCAATGTGTTATCTAACATATATAAATTTTAGACTGAAATTCCTTTATATAATATCCAAAATATTTTTAAACCCAATTTATTCATTTCTTCTTTCAAAAATTCATAATAGATTTTTCATAGCTTGGAAAATGATAAAAAATCAAAATCCATCTTCAAAATAATGTTTTACATAACATATAAATTCCACATAGCATTCGAAATCCAAAAAATACGAATTTTGCATAAAAACCGAATTAAACATTTATCAAATTTCAATCAAACATATATTCTAAAATCCATGCATATCATCATTAAAATCATCACATATGGTTTTAAACAAAACCAAAAATCAAATGATCTTTAAAAACATAAATAAAGATTGTTTGGATTATTATTTACTTTGATTAGATAAGGAACTTGAGATTTCATCTTCGATTAATTTCCGTTGCTTGATTGCTTACCTTTAATTGATTTTCCCCTTTTCATTCCTTAGGTTATGGTCAGCTTGAACTCTCTTTGATTTACATTTTTGAATAATGAAAAACGAACATGCGGTATATAGGAACAAGGTTTAAAGTAATGGGATTATGGGTGTGGCTACTGCCTATAATACTCTTGTTTTATTTTCTTATTAATTATATAATAATCCATTCCCATAAACTCATTCTTTATTTAATTAAGCATGACCTCTAATTAGGTTTTCAAATCTCAATCCCCTTATCACTTTAATATTTAAATTATTTTATTTTATTTATCTAATTAAATCTCCTGAATAATGTTATTAAAAATTAGAGGTGTTTCAAGCTCCTCCCTCCTTAAAGAATTCCATCCTTGAAATTCAGTAAGGACTAAATACTAAACATAGTAATCATCTGTAACAGTACCTAACTACCATACTAGCCTACATGACTAGCTACAGTCTATATAAAGCAAATATAGAACATACCCTCACAAAAAATAATGATAAGTAACTCTAATCATATCTTCTATCTCTACTGAATTTTCACCAACCTGACTGTCTTTTTCCTTAACATTTTCTCATCTCTTGTTACAACACAATCAGTTGTCCAACAAAAGTAAAATTTGGTTCTACTATCAAATCTTCCAACCTTGTCGAAGGAACAGTAGTCTCTGGATCATGCACATACTTGCGAACATTAGACACATGAAACACATTATGGACCCCTACCATACTACTCAAAAACTATACCCTGTATACGAGCTTTCCAATCATCTCCATAACTTGGAACCGACAAGCATATCTCGGTGCCAGTTTTCCCCGACTTTCCAAGTCACACCACATCTATTATCTACGTAACTCTTCTGTTTGGACCGAGTTAAATCTACCCAATCTTCTTTATCGCCTTTGTAACCAGATATGGACCCAAGACTAACCTGTCTCCAAACTCCAATCAACATGCTGGTGATTTGCATGGCCTTCCATGCAAAGCTTCAAAAGACTTCATTCTTATACTAGTCTGATAACTGTTATTATAGGAAAACTCCACTAAGTTTAGGTAATCTTCCCAAGATCCACCAAAGTCCAATACACAAGCTCTTAGTAAATCCTCGAGTACCTTATTGACTCTCTATGTCTGCTCAACTATCTAAGGATGATATACAGAACTCATCTTAAGCTTGGTACCTAATATGTCCTGCAGACCCTTCCAGAATTCACTAGTAAACAAAGCATCTTTATCACTGGCTATACTACGAGGAATTCCATGAAATCTGACTATATTCTTCACGAAAAACTTAGCTAAAACAGGTGGCGTCCCTGTTGACTTAGCTGGAATGAAATGGGCACTCTTGTTCAACCTGTCCATTATGACCCATATACTCTCATTTCCTCTATTCAACCTTGACAACCCGTCTATAAAATCCATGGATATCGAATCCCGCTTCCAAACTAGTACCTTAAAAGGTTGAAGCAACCTACTTGGCTTTTGATGTTCGGCCTTCACTTTTTGATAGTTTGCACACTGCCTAACCCACAAGCCAATATCCCTCTTCATACCTTCCCAATAGAAGTTTCTCTTTATATCTTGATACATCATGGTCCCTGTAGGATGATATGTAAATTTGGACCGATGACATTCTTTAAGAACTTCTTTCTTTAGGTCCTCAACATTCGGAACACACAACTGTCCCTTATTTCTCAACGATCCCCTCTAGTCAAGACTAAAATCCGTTAGATCATCGATCTCATTTCCAACATCAAGCCTTCTAATCTTCTCAGCTAACAATGGATCCTCCTTTTGTTTTGAAGCAATCCTTTTGTTTAGCACTAGTCGAACTTCTAAATAGGACAACATGGCGGTGCTTTGACTAGAACTAGCAGTCGATCTTAATTGTACACTGCAAGTAGTCAAAGCTTCTAGATCATTCCATTCTGCCAACATAGCTAACACCACATTCTGATGCCTTCTGCTTAGAGCATCCACTACTTTATTTCCTTTTCCAAATGTATACTCTATACGAAAATCATAAGCAGCTAAAAAATCCAACCACCTTTGTTGTCCCATATTCATCTCCTTCTGAGAGAATGAGTACCTTAAGGACTTATGATCTATATGTAGCCCAAATCTCTCCCCTAAGAGAAAATGCCTCCAGTTCTTCAATGTGAAGATCACCACAGCCAACTCCAAATCATGAGTAGGATATTTCACTTCATGCGGTCTGTCATGAAATTTAGGCAATAACTTTACCCTTCTACATCAAAACAGCTTTTAATCCAGTCCCACATGCATCGGTAAGCAACACCTACCTTGGTTTCCGTCTCGAACTACTAAAACGGGTGCGTTGGTCAACAAATGTTTTAAATTAAGGAATTCCTCCTCACATTTGTTGGAGCATACAAACTTCACATCCTTCCTGATTAATTTAGTCAAAGGTGTTGCTATCCACGAGAAATCCTTAATGAATCTCTGGTAATAGCCAGCCGGTCCAAGAAAACATCTCATCTCAATCACTGTCTCTGGTTTCTTCCAATTATCAACATCTTAGATCTTATCTTAACCGACTGACAAACCTTTCTTTGAAACCATGTGACCAAGAAACTAAACCTTTTTCTTCCAAAAATGACACTTGAAAAACTTTGTATTTAGCTGATGCTGCCTCAACTTCTCAAGCACTACTCCAAGACGATCTTCATGCTCTCTTTCATCCTTTGAGTATACTGAAATGTCATCTATAAACACCAACACAAACCTATCCAAGTACTCTCAGAAAACTTGGTTCATCAGATCCATGAAGAAAGCAGGTGCATATGTTAACCCAAATGGCATTACTAACCACTTATACGATAGTTCAAAATGCAGTCAATGGAATACCGTCCTCTGCACTCTTAACTGATAAAAACCCATTGCCAAATCCAATTAGAAAAATACTTTGGCTCCTCACAACTTATCAAATAGATCATCAATTCTCGACAAAGGATACTTATTCTAAATCATCTTCCCATTCAACTTATGATAGTCGATACACATCCTTAATGACCCACCTAGTTTCTTCACGAACACCGCTGCCGCTTCTCAAGGCGAACTGCTTGGTCTAATAAAATTTCTCTCTTCTAAATCCATTAGTTTCACCTTCAATTCCTTTATCTTGGTCGGTGTCATCCTGCTAGGTGGTCTACTTATAGGTTCAGTTCCTGACACAAGATCAATCTGAAAATCAACAGCTCATTTCGGTGGTAGTCCTATAACTGGCTCGAAAACATTTGCAAATTCTTTTGCTATCCGAACCAGACTTAACTCTTCTCCCACTTCCATGGAACTTAACAAAACACAAACACTACGATCAGAATTCTCCAATGAGAATATGATTCGGTAATGACTATCAGGGTGTCTTAATGATATTTCCCTATCCTGACAAAATAGCCTGGCCTTGTATTTAACCCACCAATCCATACCCAAGATAATCCTGAAGTCTATGAAATCAAAAACACACCGACTACATGCAAACTTATGACCTAAAAATTAAAGTTCTAACTGGTCACATCTCATCCCTAGAGTTGCATGCCCTTTTATTGGATTCGCAACCCTTAAAGAAGTAACAAGGTATGTGGGTTCTAAACATAATATATTAACCAAACACTGAGATATAAGTGAATGTGATGCACTGATATCAAATACTACCCTAACTGGTATACTCTAAATCAAAACCACTCCTTCCATAGCCTTTCCTTTCTCAGCTGTAGTTGACCTAGCAAATGATGGTCTAACAGCAAAGACCTTTCCCCTGTCCACCTTGACTGGTTCTGGACATTGATTCTTATAATGCCCAATCTAGCCACAGTTGAAGCACTTCACACCCTTCTTTTCTGCAGCCTTCTTCCACATACCTTTCCAACATTCATGAGCATAGTCCTTTCTTATCACACTTGAAGCAAACTAAATCAGCCTTTGCCTTCCTGGCAGCTTCTCCCTTCGAAGTTCCCTTCTTCTTAAAGAACTTCATCTTCTTTTCCTGAGAACCTTGGGTTTCAACCGGCTTTTTTTGCAATACATAGCAAGCATTTCCTCATGTTAGATTGCCATCTACATAACTACATTACAAGGATTACGAAGATGTGGCAGGATCGCTCCAGTAATCTGGGGCCCTCAATCCTCGAATAAACTTCTCATTCCTCTTGATGATGGTGTCAATGTTAGCATATCCATATCAGGACAACTCATCAAACTTTATAGCATACTCAATTACCAACATCTCTCCTGCACCAGATCTATAAATTTTCTCAACAATGCTGACTTAGCAATTTTAAAAAAAATCTCCGCTCGAAACTCCTTCAAATTTCTGCCCAAGTCAATTCTTCCTCGAGAAATTAAGCAGTAACACAATTCCACGAATGAAGCACTGCTTCTTGCAACTACCTAGAGGATAGTCTTCTCTTATGCTTATCATTCAATCCCAAATCAGTGAAGATTCTCTCACAATGCAACAACCAATTCTCAACTTCTATGGCATCCTTCGTCCCCACAAACGACTTCCCACTAAGACTGGTTTAATCTCTGCTCAACTTAGCATAGTTATTCCCAATTAGAGCCACGAGATTAACTCCTCAACATTCCCAGCAACTCTAGTAGCTGCTCCCGCTTGCATCAGATTGACGAAGAACTATACAACGTTCCCATATCTATAGGCGGAATTCCAACACCCACATGGCATCAGCATTTTGATTAGCATTTTCCTGTCAACCCAGGTTCCTCCTGGTGGGTCAAGCATTTTCGTTGTTGTGGTGCTTCCTCCATCGAGATTTCCTCTTCCATTACCTGCCTCTGTATCTTCTTTCTCGTAAATATGCATATGAGCCTTTGTAAGATACAGAACAATGGTCTATGAGGAAGGGGAATATGTACTTATAAACACACACACACGCACATATCAAATACAAGTACGTTACGATAGCGTTATACCAAATCACGATCTTATTTTTCGATTCATTGGACTATATCTTGAAAAATCTTTTAAGCTTAAATTTCTTTTAAGTTTTCATAAACCAATGCTCTGATACCAATTTGTAACATTCCTCACTTGGAGGCCCAAAAATAATGGCTATGGATGTTGTAATCATCCATAGTTATTAATCCTCAGTGACCAAATACGGTATTGCTAGATATATTTATGTAACTGAAACGCATGGATATGAAAAAAAATTAAAATCATTAAACAAATTTCACATTCTATTCCAAATCCTTTCAAATTCATACATAATCCCACATATGAGCACCACTTACAAAGAAGTTGTAATTATTACAACATATGCCAAGAGAGACATATGAGAATTCCCCCTTGGATGATTAGACTGTATATAACTAGGCAATTAAACAACTTTGCATTTACGACAAAACATGGTGGAATCAAAATATAAAAGAACATTTAATAATTATGTTGCCTTATGCATGTCTTCGAAAGCTTATTCATCTAAAATGGTACCTAAAAATATCAACTCTCAAACTACTAAATGTTAATTGAGCATCCGAGAGTTTAAGGGAAAAATATAAACTTTGAGTCAGAAATAAAGCCTGATATGAATAATAATTTACCATCTCAAATCATTTGTATATCTAGTGAGACCATGCCGCTTAGAGGAATGGATTTTCCTCTCACTAGTATCTTATCCAAAACTTTATTATAGCCATATACTGTGCTCCTGCATCCACAATAGTTAGAATATAGTAATTTAAAATAATATGATGATATGCCAACAAGTTAATCAATTTTGGATTTCTCATACTCATTCATTTGACAATTTGTCTCAGTTATTGTTCTATGGTGACTATTGACCTATTAATTTTCGTGGGCTGACTAATAATCTGTTTAGAGCTTATAGATTATTTGTCTGGTCTCATAGTTTTTATGGGATCGCTAAGAACATATTGGCTCTTGCCAATAACTTCATTATACGTGGTTTCTCCGTGAACCTATTGGCATCTCCAATAATTTCTCCCATGTCATAGTTTTCATGGGTTAACTAAGAACCTATTGACTTCTGGCAATAACTTTATCCACATATAGTTTTCGTGGGATCACTACAAACCTATTGGCCCCTGCTGATAACCCTTTCTAAATATAGTTTTCATCAGTTTACTATGAACCAACTTATCTGACAACTTCTTTAATCAGTATTTAGGCATCGTATTATTTGTTCTACCTGACCTGTATGCAATTCTACTCATTTGGGAGTTAACTCAATTTATATTCACTACTTGATCAATTTAACTAGTTATTCTGCCTTTTCTTCCCAAAATACAGTTATGGGTCCATTTTACAGTGAATATGTATATTAGAAGAAGCAAACATAATAACATAATAACAACAACATCTATGGTTTAATTATCCTTGAAATCATTTTCCTATGAAACATGGTTAAACCCTTTAACCTATTAGTTTATCAAGGAAAACTTCTCCAAAAACTCCATACTTAAAAGCCATTTCAAAACTTATTTATTTTGCCATGGGTTTTCCTTTAAAAATGATACTGGGTTCTTTATTTTAGAAACTAAGGCTTTCGAACCTTAGACCTTTACTTTCAAAACCATTGGAAAACTTTCTTCGAAAGCATTCAAATCATCTTTTTAAAACACTAAGCATACGCCTTTCGAAACACTTTAAATTATCTCTTTTGAAACCATCAAAACATACCTTTCGAAAGTATTAAAGCATCACTTATTAACTCTTAGAAGCATAGCTTTGAAACCATTGGAAAGTACCTCTTTCGAAACCATTAGATTTATGCTTAAAAATATCATTTGGGTCAATGTGAGTATAAACGAAAGTACCCTTTTCTAAACCACTAACCTTTAAGCAAAAGTGATTGGGGAAAACTGATGGCTTCCGAACCATCCTTTTTAAAGCTTAAATCTTCTATGTAAAACATCTAAAAGGAAAGCTTCAGGACCCTTTTCGAAGCCACTTCCTTCGAAACCTTTAGTATAAGTGGCTACTGGAGCCCTTTTGAAAGCACTGATTTAAAAACAAGGCAACTCATTCGAAGGCTATCTTTTCGAAACAAAAGGACGGAAACTTCTTCGAAAGCAATATTAAATCCTTTCGAAAGCATTTTTTTTAAAACAAGGCATGTGACATCTTTAAAAGCTAGTCATAATTGGTTTTGACCCCTTCGAAAGCATGGTTTTGATTCCGTACTATCGCCATTCTCTAGTCCACTATGTACCAATGCATTGATACGTTGTGTATTGGTTTCGACTTGGTTGAGGCGGAAGTATTGGGTCGAAGGTCGCTACTGAAAGAGGGTGAAACATTATTTCTGTACAAAATTGTTTTATTGCCTTCTCAAGTACTTGCTTTTTAACTAACCTACCTATCTGTAAAAATTTAATTGGTTGTCATAAACTTTTCAAATTCTTTTCCAAAAACTGCAAAGCATTTATTTCAGATCTAAATAAATACAATTAGCAAATAAGCACTTCCATTAAGCAAAATAATTAAAATACTTTCATTCTTCAACTAAATTAATTTAGTTTCCATAATAAATTACTTAGAAAAATTCTCCAAAAATAATAGAAATTCACTTTTAATATGTTATCTAACATATATCAATTTCAGATCTAAATTCCTTTATATAATAGCCGAAATAATTTTAAATCTAATTTATTCATTTCTTCATTTGAAAATTCATAATAAATTTTCCACAGTTTAGAAAATTATAAAAAGTTAAAACACATCTCCAAAACAATATTTCACAAAACATATAAATTCCTCATGGCATTCAAAATTCAAAAATATGATTTTTGCCTAAAAATCGAATTAAACATTCATCAAACAATCTTGTTTGAATCAAACATATCTTGAAATCCTTGCATATTATCATTAAAATCATCATACAAGATTTTAAACATAAAACTGAAATCAAATGATCTTCAAAAACATAAATAGAGATGGTTTTGATTATTATTCACCTTGATTAGGATAAGGAACTTGAGATTTGATCTTTGATTAATTTTCCTCGCTTGATTGCTTGGTTTTTATTGATTTTTCCCCTTTTCCTTCCCTAGGTTATGGTCAGCTTGAACTCTCTTTGATTTACGTTTTTGAACAATGAAAAATGAACTTGCAGTATATGAGAACAAGGTTTAAGGTAATGGGATTATGGGTGCTGTTATTGCCCATAATACCCATGTTTTATTCTCTTATTAATTATTTAATAAACCATTTCCATAAACTCATTCTTCATTTTTAACTAATCATGGCCTCTAATTAGGTTTACAAATCTCAATCCCCTTGTCACTCTAATATTTACATTATTCTATTTAATTAACTAATTAAATCCCCTAAATAATGTTATTTGAAATTAGGGGTGTTATACACAGTTCCATCGGTTCAAGCAGTGAAGAAGCGGAGCGTACTTGAACACAGTTCCATCGATTCAAGCGGTAAAGGAGTGGAGCATACTTGAACACAGTTCCATCGGTTCAAGCAACGAATGAGTGGAGCTTTCTTGAATAAAGTTCCATCGGTTCAAGCAGTGAATGAGTGAAGTCTACTTGAATGTAATTCCATCGGTATAAGCAGTAAGGTGCAGCTTATAAGTGCGCACGCATGTAGATTTCTTGCAAGAATGCGGTTCGATCGACTCTAGAAGCGATGTGCGATGGATGCACATGAGAAGATTTGCTTGCAAGAGCACGGTTCCATCAGCTCAAGAAGAAAAGTGCAGCTTATGGATGCGCACGAGAGTTTGTGCTTGCGAGGATGCGGTTCAATTGGTCTAGGAAGCGAGATTCATTCGTGAGTGAATGGAAAGGCAATTCCTGAGCGACTTGATGCTACATTGGCATTGCTGGACAACACAAAATTTCAAGAAATAGGACATTCACTGATGTTGTCGAAGTGACATTAGGGCTTTGGAAGTGGAGAAGTCTTCTCGGCATTGCAGGGCTACAACGCCTATACTTAGGAAGATAGAAAGTTTCCCAAGGTCATCAGAGCAACATCGAGGCTTTTCAGGAGTAGGAAGTTTTCTGATATCGCCAGAGCAACATTGAGGGTTTAAGGGATTGAGGGCCTTCCCAACGTTGCCGGAGTGACGCTAGTTCTCAAAAGGCAAGGATCAGTTTTCCCATTGATCCGATGATTAAGTCTATTTTTTCCATGGACTTAGCGGTTTACCTTGCAAGAATGTGGTTCCATTGGTTCAAGAAGCTAATTTTATTGATGAAACAGAAAAAGAGGCAAATTCTACCTATCTACAATGCCCCCAATGACACTTTAAGGCATATTTTTGTAACAATGATATTGAATCGGTTTAAGAAACCCTTCAGTGATTCTTTAGGTCCTTATGACAAGCTAAATACAAATATCATGTCCTTGGGACATGTAGTATGGAGGCTGAACATCTCTAGAAACTCTTTCCAATTCGTCAAAAGTGGAAATGGATTTCGATGGAAGTCTAGTAAACTACATGGAAGCGACTCCTTCCAAGGAGACATGAACATCTACATTGAATAACATCTGTAGCTCTAGTTCTGTTCATGTACCATTCATACTTGGACAAGTGTTTTCTACGATCTGTTGTGTCGTTGTACGATAGCATGGTTGGCATGGTGAATTTGTGGGAATATTCTTCCCTTAAGATGTTTTCTGTGAATGAAGTTCAGCTCGGAGCGAAACCCTAATCTTCATTCTTCCTGCCCCTGCTTTCCTTAACCAATCGCTTAACCATTTTGGCAACTTGTTCTTTGGTGGCATGGTATTCTGTAGGGCGATTTCCAAGGGTTACATCGAGCGTTTGGCTCTACAAACTTTCTCGGTTTGTCGACTAGTGTTTAGGTCCTCCAGTCTTCGGGAGAACCATTCTTGTAGGATTCCATTACCGTAGGTTTGATTGAGCTCCAGTAGCGTTTCCTCCAACTACTAGCTCAAATTCATTTTCATCAAGTTGCATATCATCCTTAAAGTCAGAAACAAGCATTGCATCGCCTTGTTGGTGATCGTCCACATAAAGATTTGGATCAGTGTCAGGTTGTTTTCCCACAGAGGGAGCATTCCTACTTCCTTCTGCAACATTTGCAGCAACACCAGCTATTTCTTCCCTTTGTTTTTGCATTCCATCCCTCCGATTTAGGCCGAAAATGGAGAAATTTTCTTGTTCCATTGCAAAAGAAGTTTCCCTACTAGTATTTCTTACAATTGGTGGCCACACAGTTAGAAAAGAATCCATTTTGTCCATAAGTATTTTTTGACTATCCATGAATTTTTGGTTAAGATCATTGATTATCTTATCAAATACTCATATTGTGACAAGTTCTTGGATAGAGGAAGAGCCTGGAGCAAGGTTTCCATTGTTAATTTTAGTTTGGTAGGTGTTTGTCTCATATCCACCAATAACTACTCATGTGAATCTTTTGAATGCGGATTTCCTTTTGGGAGCCATTAGAATTGTCAATCTTTAGTTTCTTCAAGCAAACTTTCTGGATCTATCCATCCAAAGTGGATAGCTAGCCTCAATTTAGCTTTTTCAGTGAAAGCACCCAAATGTTAATGCTAAAAATGGATCAATACCCTAAGTTATGTTGTGTATAATTTGTGAGACCTAGATTTAGCAGATAATAGCAGATATAAAAGAAAAATAATAGAAATAAGAAAGATACATAAGAATTTTACAATGGTTCAGCAATCTATGGCATATGTCCACTTTATAGCTTTTTGGCTTACTGATTTGATGTAGTTTGATCTATATACAAGAGATTTGAAAGAGAATAAGTCACAAGTAATGGGTTAGAAAGATTCAAAATCTTAGAATTGCCTAGAGTTGCAGCTTTGGTGACTATTGTGTAGAGGAAGGATTTGGAGAAGAGACAAAGCTTCCACGTAGTGATGGCAGTTGCCATATCCTTTCTTGGTTGCTATATGGTTTATATCTATAGGAGTAACAATCGTATTGGATCAAAACCCGCTACTGGAGAGGTCCAGACATCTGCCCATGATAGTGTGAAGAAATTGTGTGAGCACCGAGTTAAAGTGATAAATCGGTACCAAGTCATCTATATAACTTGGTACCGAGTTATCCTCTCAGTGGGAAACTCGGTGCTTTCTCTTGGGTTAAATTTCTTACTCCATTTTATGATTCCCCTTATGTTTCAAAGTCCGATGACATGTTTTGGTTATTGTTCCTCTGTAACTTGGTTTGGTTTGTAGTCTACTGGAGATAACTCTCCAATTCCTGAGATAGGCCGTCTGGAACATTATATAATAGCTTAGGCTTGCATATAATACTTAGAGAATGGCTTGTGGAATATTGGAAGAGCCAACGATGAAGCACCATAACTTAGTACCGAGTTATGTCTTAACTTGGCGCCGAGTTATGTCTTAACTTGGCGCCGAGTTATGGACTTAGCTCCTTATTGGTCTAACTTTTGCTGACTTATTTCTACAGTCCATATGAGCGTACCTGCCAAGTTTTAGGTTATTTCGTCTTCGTCTTGACGTATCTTCCATAGACTTCTTCTTGGTCGAAAACCTAGTTAACCATTATTGTACACATAGTTTTTATTATCTTCCCTTATCATTGTAAATACATTGTTATTTATATTTAATGTATCATTTAGTGACAATACCTCTTACTGATATAAATAAATAAATATATATATATTAGTGCAAAATATTGAATTAATACATAGAGCCTCATCAGGTCTTAGGATGGGGGGTCTACCTTGACCCGTTTGGTTCCGTGTGTGGGGCAAGAATCCATATCCCGATCAGGTCTACTGGGCGGGTTTTGGGTAGGGTCTAAAAAACCCAGGACAGGTTTGGGACATAAAAAACCTACCGTCCTATTGCCATCTCAGATCTTCAACTTGACAATAAATAATAATAAATAAACAAACTTTGGAATATGATAAAGGATTTTTCTTGTGTAAATGTATCAATAATCCGTAATTTACCATAGCTTTCTTTACTGATTAGTTTGACTCCAAATCATTGTCGATTGTATCGTCTTTTTTTAGATTAATTTTTTGCAACACTAGATTGCAACTGCTGTTTTAAATTATGTGTCACTCTTTCAAATTATGAAAGATAACATTTTGGACATCATAATTTCTCGTATCTGACTTAGTTTTCCATTTTCTCCTTGATGGTCATCCTTTATAAAATCATGATTTAGGCTCTAATAATGATGTCATTGGAGGTATCTAATCTCCTTCCACTGTAGCAACATGACACTTTATTCATCTTTGGTTGCACTCTCAAAACATTCTTCTAACTCTACGTGTTCAGGTGTATGATCCTATTCTCTAGATTCCCGATGTTGAGGAACATATTCTTGCATTTGCCAATGTTCATGAATTGCATCAAGAAGAATTGGAACAAAATCACTATAGTTTTCATTCAACTCACGTGCATATGGCAAACCGTGGATCGCCTAAAGTTTATGATCATAAATAGAATTAATGAGTTCATTCTTTTCAGTTTTCATCACTTCATCCTAAGTCATGTCCAAAGCAAATAATAAAACATTGCATCAGATATATTTCAAAATAGGGTCTTAATGTTGTTTCCACACCTCGCCTAATTTTTTTTCAACAGTAATACTAATTTCCACATGTTGCAAAAAAAGTCATTCATTTTTTCCAAATCATAACAAATGAACCTTGTGAAGTACCATGATATCATTTCTGTATACAATGTGACAGTTTAGCTCCATTGGAAGTCCATTTCCAAGGTGCCTAATTTTATCGATCCAAGCACGAACAGAATGCCCCTCATATGGAAGTCACCGGTCAGTTATATATTATAAGCATGGGGATAGGTCTTCCATATATCATTAAAAGTATTCATCACTCATGACATTCATCTACAGATTCTGCTTGAACAATAATAATCCAGTCTACTATAAATAGTTCGGCTATTTCAACCAATTCAAAAAATTCCTCAACTTTAGTAGAACATTGTTCGAAATATATCATTTACAAGCAAAATAAGGTGTTTCTGGAAATACTTTTTCAGTCCAGTAATTATCATTCTTTGTCTATTACAGCTACATTAGGCAATTTATCTAACGCATATAAATACTTTTAATTTGTAAGTACCTATCGATAATCGTTTTCCCTTCTATATAATAAGAAATACCGTGTAATTATGAATGTTTTATTTGTAGATGTGATAGATACAATTTGCGGTAAAGGCAACCCAAACTTATTAGTCTTATATGTATAATCAAAAGTTAAGACCAAAAGGAAACACTACATGGAATAGTAGATTTTGAATGAGCCCATATAATGTCTAAAATAGAATTATCAACTTCATCTATCCTGACTTAATGAACGTAATGAGACTCAATAACCAACTTGAGTGATGTTATACTACAAACCTATCTTGCATCCCAATAACCACCATCTTCTATTTAGGTTATACATTGTTCTAATTATCAAAGTGTTCTCATGGAAATTCTTTTTAACATTAAGCAAAATATCTCTTGGTTTCATGCTTGAAATTGACAAATCCAAACACTATTTTTTCTCTGCTACAGTAAATCACCCAATAAAAGGATGACCAATTAGAGATTCTGGTAACTCATGATTGTGTATGCCATTAACTACTTATATACCCCATAAATCATGTGACGATTACCTTACACCTTCGACATCTGATATACTTGAATTATGCATGCTACAGTGCCCGATTGATGCAGGACGACTGCTAAGAGTGAAAAGAAGATAAAACCTTCACATTACCTATCATATATTTCACAACGCATCAAATAAAATATAATAATCACCATAGATATAAAATGGGCAAGAGAGTAACTAAATGAACCATAAGTATTAAAGTGCACAGGTTCACAGAGTTATACAAAATAGTAGCAGAGTTTATACAATTGGAAATAAACTCAAGATAACTATCTCTAGGTAAAAATAGTTGATATTATCTAGGCCCCATGGTGTCGCTCAACAGGATAAGCAATAGTAAACCACATATAAACATAAGAAATCATCATCTTATAGTGCCCCATCTCTATACCCATACTACCAAGGAGAGTTACCAGGTAATCATATATGGTAATATGAAGAATGAGGCTTGTTAGGAGCAACTACAGTAAATATTTCCTTAAGCTAGCACTGATTCGTATTAAAAATCTAATACAACACATGCATACATATCTAGACCGGCATAAAGCAATTAACATGTGGGTTTAAAAAGACAGAACAATTATATAACATACACAAAGGAACACGGAGTCACATATTGTAGGAAAAATATATAACGCATAACAAATAGTAATATCTACCTCACTATGACAATATATAACAAATCAAGTTCAAAATACACAATTCATAGCCATCTCAATACAAAAAAGTACAAGGAGACATCCAAAGAAAACAAAGATCAATAATTCAAAACATGACATAATATATGCTCTGTCTCCTCTAAAGCCCAACATTCAAAATGGATAATGTCCATGTACCTGAAAAGACTTGAACTGACCTAACGATTATATAAATAATAAAATGGGTCAGACTATATTTAAATCCAAGCTTAATATATAACAAAAATCATGGTAATACAGGTGAAGCTCGAATATGACACAACATAACGCCCATTATTACATCATCATAATACATCATGCCACACATCTCAAATATAGCCTACGGAATACATATAAGCAAGAAAGCATAGCGACATCTATAAACTGGGTATAACAATCAAACTCATCATAGCTCAATTTACGATGGAAAACACGGCGTGTCCACAAAAGCCACAAATAAATGAATGACCCACAAATCAAACCAAATACAAATGTCATTAACCAAATTATCAATCTTCAATCACAGTCTTGATGGAAGTGAGGACTTTCAACTATCAAGCCTTAAAGATAAACCAAGTGATTCAAGCATCAAATCTCTATTTACAACCCTAACAGAATAATTAATCTCCAACTTCTATGCTATAGAAGAAAAATAAAGAAATTTAGAACCTAAAATGAATATGAAATACATAAAACAATTTTGTGACAATATTACTTGCATATCAGAATCGTCACCTAACTAACAATATAATATACATATATGACAAAATATTATAATTATGTATCGACAATTGTATTTTTTATTAAAACACACCTTAATTCCAAAACCTTGAAATCTAACTTGAATTGATGATATCTACCCCTTGAAACTATTTCCGATTCAATAAAGATCCGAATAGAGGTGAGGACTTTGACTTAAAGAAACCGATCACTTTTTTCCTAAAATTTTGATTAAGTTCCAAAATTCACATTATTGTGCCATCACATGCTTAACCCGAAGCACGTAGCATAGAAACCCAAAGCCTATGCCTTCTAGATCCGAAACATCACTGGCCCCGGTCACTTTTGACTTTCACCGACTCGATTCTTGTTTTTATCGCTTTGATTTTACAATCAAATTTTAAGGCACCAAAGCAATTCCAAATCGCCTTAAATTTTTTGAGTAGACTTCCCACAGCCTCAAGCACGTCATGTCCAAATTCCATCGTATTTCGAGCACTTTGGTGTCATTTTGCATCAGTGGCCTATCATATTTCTAACTATGTAAAACAACTAGCAAACAGATTTAAAAAAATCATCTAAAAATCAAACATCATTTATATCATCCAAACAACATATTTCAATAATACAAACATAATTTAAAAGCACAAATCGCCCTAGATCTAATTGTCAAGAAAATAACAATTATAATGGACAAATGGTGTAAATCATATCAAAATTTAAATCTATCTTTTAAAAAATAGTTATTAGGTGTTGCTAATATCGAATCTAGATTTCAAAGGTCATTTAATTTCGAAAATCAACTTAAAATGATAATTTGACAATATCCATATGTATAGAACTATGAAAGAAGCAATATCACTCACCCATAACCCAAATTACCCAATAATTGCTCCAAATCCAAGATTAAAAGTAATAACACGAATTCCAAAGTAGCCAAATGGTACATTTGGAGATTCCCTTGCTAATTGCCTTCCAATGATGATTTTTGATTGGTTATAGTATGGAAAAGAAAAGCTTTTTGATGGAAAATGAACTAATAGAGGATTAGACTTATTTTGGGAAGTGGATAAGTGATTGGATCTGCCCATCATTCCCTATTATGCATAAATCCCGAAATGGGTTAGTGGGCTTAAATATGGGCTTAACTAATTACTTACTAATCCGGCTAGTAGTGGTCTAAAATTGAAACAACCTGTGATAACCTGCAAATCTGTACCCTTTGTATTGACAATCCACACATGTCCGACCCAAAAAGCACAAACTGATGGAAAGTCAAAAGAAAGAAAAGAAGAGAGAAGAAGAGAAGAGAAGAAAGAGAGAAGACAGAACAATACAGAATCTCACATCGCAGCGGAAAATATATAATATCATATCAATGATCTTTACAAAACAGAAACTGTATATATATACACGTCAATCATAGTTCAGCGATCAATCAATAGTTATTAGCCTGAACAGTTATAATAACCTGTCCTCACAAATGCCGATAATTTAAAACAACTAAGCAATGCAGCGGATAATCTAGCAAATACGGATGTACAAAAATGAAGATCTTCAGCTCTCCCGTTGAAGCTCCAAAAGCATCAAATCTAGACCTGTAAATATACTCGGTCTGACCCGAGCATTGAAAGGGAAGAACGCCTGGATCAGTCCGGTAAACCAGCGTGAGAAACATATTCAACTGAATTTATTAAGTTACCAAAACTTTTTCTTTATCAAAAAAAAGTATCTCGTAAGACAAATCCACACATAAACACAGACATGTTTTTACCTTACGATAACTTAAACATTTCTTTCATATCAAATCCTCTCATATTATACTAGTGTCTAATATATACAAATAATATTAATCATAGTCAAAATGGTTACCCATATAGCGTTTCGAGGCTATTCATTACGCCTTTACAAACAAAATCGCAGCTCGTAGTGGGTTTTGGATTTTCATACAAATGACCAGGCGAAGGGACTATCTTTCGGCAATACATCTCTAGAAGAATGTACCGAGGACCATCACAAAGGATCCTCTACCAACACAAGATCGGCCCACCTCTATAACTAGATGGTACAATATATCATCCTCTGGTCGTTGCTGACCTTTACCGAGGTCCCTCTAAGCATACAAACCACATAATCAGATACACGACATCATAGCGTGTAAAGATATATCTAGAAGAGGATGATCATACCCTCATGGGAATGACCCACTTACCCCTGCTGTATCTTACCCTATTTTGGTCATTTTGAGGAGTCTAAAGGTAACGATTACCTTTCACAGTCATAATCACATCACTTCGAATGCCACACGGCCATTTTCGTTGACTACTAATTTCCTTCCACAAAAATACAACCCTTAAGCTCGTACGTCTCAAGGAGGGTGTTAAGCTAAGAGAAGTTGCCTTCTCCGCCACCACTAATGTATGTTTGTAAAAACCAATGTACGTAATCTATAGAAATTCAATGTCGAACAAACATCCATACAAGTTGTTCAGGAACAGGACAAACCGAAGGTACTTTCCTACCACATCCTGTCGGAAAATTCCTAGGATTAGTAGCGAATAGTCCTTGTATTGGATATTTCATAATGAAGAGACCACTGCTACTGGATGTATATACCACTGCTATTGGATGTATATTGGGATTTTAAACCCAAACGATCAACAAGCAGTCTCCCACTATGAAATTCCAGAATATCAATACCATCACAAGCAACCTGCACAATCATCGCATATACGTTGGTCCGAAGTGGTTTTCAAATAAACCGATCCCGTTCTCTTTGCACCAACAAAGCAAAAGCGTTTCTCAACCTCACATAGCAACTAAGTCTCATAGACTTATCATGTCTCCAACTTTCAACTTGCTATCCTTCGGGCCAAGAAGGAAGCTCGATAGATTGGAGTAATACTCCGCACTATACGAATCAACATCCTCAACACGAATGATAATCAAGCCTACACAGAAGGCTACGTACTAAGTGTACGACTAAATAGTTCCCACATCAAGTCGAGGAACTAAAATTTGGCAAAGTTTGATAGTCAGTTATTTAACTATCAAAACAAACAAACAAATATTCAGCACCATAACAACCACTAGGCTCTTTAATTAATCTTTTATTAGTTAAGCCATTTGCCAAATATTCACTTCAAATTATCTTTAAAAAGATATATTCTCAAAACCATTTCAACTTTCTATATTGGAAAACATTTCCATATACTTATTTAATAATAAGTAATTCACAAATCTATTTATTTTCAACACTTAGAAAATATTGCATATACTTAAGTCATGATCAAGCATATATTTTATTCTTTAAGGAAAACATTCACTTCAAACATATTTATTGGGTCAAAACGAATGTTATGTAAAACATCGTTACGACAACCCAAAATCAATAGTATAGGGATTCGAAAATAAGATAGATATATAAATCCCAATACTATACAAAATATTTCCTTTCAAAAATCATTAACTATAACAACTGTGTTATAGTCCATCATTTCCTTTGAAAACGTCTATTTCAACAATGAATGTTGAAATCTATGGTTTCGATCCTTAACACATTTAAAACAATTTCAAACCATTTAACTCTATTTTAGAATATCACTTTCCAAAACATTTCTTTAATATATTATTCACTGTCTATAATCGTGAATATAAATCGTTTACCAAATCCAACGTTTTCACACATTTATTTAAAGAATTATCCACTGTCCAAAATCGTGGATATAATTCTTTTACCAAATCATTGCTTCTATATATTCATTAAAGGATTATCCATGGTCTAAAATCGTGGATATATCTCCTTTAATAAAATTCTATATTTAACTTACCAAATTCAATTGTTTTCGGATTTATAAAACAATGTTTATAAATTCCATTTATATTTTTACAAAAATTTCCGCTTATAAAATCCTTTTATTAACCAATTCCATTTATATCATTTATATGCCAAAAAAGTCAAATTATAAGTTAATAACTTATAAATCATTTATTTTACAAAATCCATTCATTTTATAACTTCACAATTCGTAAATCTTATTCACTTATAAAATCCATTTATAAGTTCATTTTAACATTTATAAAACTCCTATATAATTTCCTTTATTTCGATTTATGAAAATTCCATTTTTGTAAATCTTATATATAAAACCATTTATAATAATTCAAAAATCTCCATTTATACTATTTCACAAAATAATTAACTTCATATTTCAAAAATCATATTCTTATTATATTCTTCAAAAATCATAATTTTTATAACATAAAAATTATGATGTTTATTTATTTAAAATAGTTTCCTTCCTTTATAAAAAATCAAATCGTATATTTTCAAATCCCTTAACGATCCTTCTTCATTTGAAATCATCACTTAAACATTTTTAAAATAAAAAAATAGGCCCAATGCTGCAACAACACTAAATACATCAATCACAGCATTCAAAACATCATATATTGTATGATATTAGCATATTTCACAATATTTGTAAATAAATCAATACTGTTGAGGAATCTAGTTGGATCCCTCCAACCTGTCACCTGCAACAAATATACATATTAGAATATGTGTAAAATGTCCGCTTCGAGGCAGACGCGCGTACAAAAGGTCATCCGCTCATACACGGGAACGTATAGGGTCATCTGCTCCACTAGGCGGGAATATATCCAAATACCAATCAATATATCATATATCATCCAAACAATCATCAATCATCATATAATAAATTATTTCTCACTTATATAAAAATATCAGTGAGTCAGAAAGAGTAGTCATCGCGATAGCGATTTATTCCGATTAAAATTAAAAAAGCGTTTAAATTCAACCAAAATTTTCACTAGCTCAAATAAATCCCAATCTAGCTCCATAATGTAATGCTCGTCAATACGAACCCAACGCAAGTCATTTCGTCAAAAAGGGACCTCGTATGACAAAGTTATCACGTTTTAAATATTATACGAATTAATAATATATAAATTTAAAATTTTCTTTTCTGTTTGAACCTCAAATCATCTGGGCCGCACGATTTCGTTTGATGCGATCTGGCCACACGCGACGTTCTTCTTCCTCATCCAGTAAAACACGCACGCAATCAGCCCACCGACCGCTATTCTTTCGTGAATTTTCGAGCCACCATACGACGACGAGCCATCGATCAAGCTCCACCGTTCGAACGCCGTAGCTCCACTCTACCAACGCCGTAAAGGACGTGCAACTCGGTCATCTAATTGCATTGAAAAACGTGCACGAACGCCCGCACTTCATTGGCCAGCTGTGCCTTGATCGACGCGCCGATTACGATCATAGCCGTATGGATCGATAGATCTCGTGAAGCTCTATAATGTCCTAGTTGGAAGTTTCGCTATAAGTGGATGGATCTAGAGATTTTGAGGGAGAAAGTATGGATCATTTTCGGCCATTGGAAAGGGAAGTGGCGGCTAGCCCTAACCCTAGCTGAATTTGGTTTTGCAAAAATGAAGAAAACAAGTTCTTTTATAGAAAATTTGACGACATTATTCATCCGAAATTTTTTCGAACTTGAAACGAAGAGTGTCGCCTGGTGTTTATAATGTTTTATCCCATTTCGAACACAATGAAATATATATAGGGAGCCAATTCGATCATATTTGGAAGGCAGCTTTTCAAATCGACTGTTTAAATTTAAAATTCACTTAAACCGATTTCCTACGCGTTTTAGCTTGCCTCGGACAAACCGTAAATCCGATTGACACGAAATTTGAAATCTTATAATGATTTAACATTACAGATCCAATGAAACTAGTTTCGTCGAAATTCGAAACTGTTTGAAAAATGGCTATTTTCACTCGTCAATTAAATATTTAAATATTCAATTTCTAGAATTTAACTTTTAATTCAATTTTAAAAGTCCTATAACATCATTATAATTCAACTAGGATTTAATTCAAATTTACAACTCATTTTTATTCATTTTAAATCCAAATCTCAATTATTTCTGCAATTTCAAATATTCAATAACAATTTAATTATCCGATTAAATTTAGATATTCGAAATATAAGTTATTCGACTTATAAAATTAACTTCTGAATATTTAAAATTAATTAAATATACGAATTTCAAATGACATAAATTCTGGATCGTTACACAACCATACCCCCCTAAACCATAAATTAGTTTCCCTACTGTGATCACTTTACGCAAAGTGAAACCATAATCCAGATCTAATGGAAGCGGTTTCAAATTCTAATTCAGCTACTATCAAAAGTTATAGGCTTTATAAGAACTTCAAGACCAAAACCATCTGGTAAAAATTCTAGAGATGGAAAATATCCCCGATAGTCATTTTCCAAAGCTATAGAGTCATACAACCTCAAGTGAATTAAATAATAATATTTTAGGACAATTCAATACATAAAATACGGGTCGTTACAAATAATCTCTTATGTACATATCTTCTTTTTATATCCCTTTAAGTGAAAATGGACAGTCACATTTTCTACCTAAAGTATGATCATGTGGCTAATAATTCTCTTGTTACTTCTTCCACTCTTTGTTTTCCTATATTTTCCACCTCTTTCACATCCAACCTGAACTTGTGGCTTCCTCCCCAACCACTTAGTAGATCGCGCGGTTACTAACTGTTTGAACCAAACGTTGGCACAAACACCCAAAGATTTATGTAGAGAGTAAAATATGAAGAAAATAAATGAACAATGGGGTAAAGAGAGCACACAACAATTTATAATGGTTCAGCAAAGCAAAGCCTATGTCCACTTTAATATGTTATTACTTCTTTTTGATTTGGAGGCAAAAAATTTAGGGATTGGTACAACACCAAAACTTAGATTTTTAGAATTACAAGAATATGTTTAGAATAGAATTACATCCAAAAGATCCTCAAAAGTGAGCCATACCTTCCGATTTATAGAGGCAGGGAGCCAGAAATCTCGTAGAAAATATATCCAAGCCATGATCCATGTTATAGACCAGTTCTCCATGAAAATAGAGTGCCACATCATCAAACATTAAGGGTCAATACGACTCCTTGAGTGGGGGTCCGTACGACTCCCTAACATGGCCAAATTTAGCGCCTTTAATCTTCGATCTCGGTTCATCTTGTGGTTAGCTTCGTGATTCCATAATTGTTTGTATCAATTATAGCTTGTTTCGGGTCCAAATGATGGAGGTATAGAAGAAAAAAGCTGCAGATTTAGGAGTTTGTAGAGATCGATAGAGAATTGCATTGATTCAACAAAGCAACTTTGGAAATAAGCTTTTCGCATCGAGTTAGGCATGTAGACAAAAGACGGAGTCAACCCAAGATGGAGTTGGAGTCGGTACCAATCCCCAACTTGGATAGATTCATGACTTCTCTTGTTTGCATTACTTCTGCTTGGAGTACACTCGAGAAATTAAGTGTTTACTTTGGTCTTGACTAGAGATTTTATTTGATTTTCATGTTTTGAATTTCCCTTCGTTTGCTTGGTGTCAGACCCGAGATTTTTGAGTGTTTGCTTCGAGCCATCGGGGGTCGGTATAAATCAACTCTAGGGATCAGTATCGATTCGTGCTTGGAGTTTTTGTGGATTGCTTCGAGCATGACTCGAGGATTTCTCAGGTCTATTCTGCTTCAAGTCTGATTTGAGAATTTTGTGGGTTTAATCCGGATCGGCTCTTTCAAAACTTGAACTTTCAAATTTTTAACTTTTTTCGCTCATTGTTTAATATTTCTTTTTTCTTGTCTCTTTAAGATATTACCATGGTGCTTGGATAATTTATTTGTCGTTCCCTTATCCGATTTGATATTTGATTTTGTTGAATACTGCATTGTCAAAAGGCTCGATAACACTAGTTTTCAATTGCTTCCCAGTTGACTTACACCAAAGAATCGTATCTTCGCATGAAGGGAAAACCTAGATACGAAATCAAATCAAATTTTAGAACATTTTTTATTTCTGCAATTTACGTTGATAAATTTATATATCATAACTTACTTCTTCGGTAGTAAATATCAGTAAAATTGACTTTGATATCTTCATCGTGATTTGATTCGCGATCATTTCTATTTGAGATGTCAAACTCACTTCCTTCTATAATCAAATCTTATATTTTAATACCTTCAAAATATTCTTTGCGGTCTTTCGATTCATCTCCAAAATTATTACTATAAATACTAAATCGGGCTGCCCAACATTATCTATAATTTGCATATATTAAATAATAAAAAATATAACGATATGTAATTCTCAATTACATTTCTTTTAGGAAGTCAGGTTGATTTATCAACCTATAAATTCAACAAAAAAAACATTAAAAAAATACTGCATGCGGTTATGTAAACAATCACGATCATTAAAATTTTCGGTTTTACAAAACTAGACGAAACTAAAATTGATTTATTTTTTAAATAAGAAATTAATTTAATGACTTATCTGTTGTTCGATCAAAAACTAAATTGAAATTAACTGCTATTGTGCATCAAAGTAGTAGTAAATAATAAAATGAGCCCAGCTTTCAAATTAATGAAATTGCAACATACATGAATTCCATTCATAATATAAAATACAAACAAAAACCCTAAATTTAATTCAATGGATAAATTAGAAAAAATAAAAAAGGTCTTCCTTCAATTATTAATTTGGATATGCTTTGACATTAATTGAAGCTTTAAGTCGTTATTTCTATTTTGAGAATTAGGGTTTAATTGCTTTTATAAACTTCCGTCGATTGTGCCAAACCGTTTGGCTATTTCTTCACTTAGTTTCATATATCCGATCAAAGTAGGTTTTCGTAGGGTTTTCACTGAATTAATTTAATCTCTCTTTAAGTGAAGTAATGGATAGTTTTAATGTGTGTAGATAGCGTCGACCTTATTTTGAAATTTTATATAGTTTTAATATTTGTTGAATAAAAAAAACATATAATTATTAAAAAAAACTCATATCAAGGAGCAAGTATACACAATCATTTTTTCACTTTGTGCTAAACTCACTTGAGCAAAGAGCAAGTATTACCAATGATTGACTCAGTCTATTTGTTTGTTATTTTATTAAATCGAGTGTCCTACTAATTATTATATCCAATCCATGAGCATACAACTGCACAGTCGCTATTCAAGCGATTGTACATCATTAATTGAATTGGTATCCCTTAAATTATTAATTTGGTATTACTCAGAAATTAAATTGGTTTTCCTTAAATTATTCAATTCAAGAATAACTCAAAATAAAATAAAATAAATTTGGTATTCCTTAAATTATTATTTTGGATATGCTCTAACATTAATTGAAGCTTAAGTCGCTATTTTTTTATTTAGAGAATTAGGGTTTGATTGTTTTTATAAGGCTCGGTTGGTTACATCGAACCGTTTGGCTATTTCTTCACTCAGTTTCGTACATCCGGCCAAAGTAGGTTATCGTAGTATTTTCACTGAATTAATTTTAATATCTTTTTAAACAACGTCGAGGATGATTTAGATGTGTGTGGATAACAACACCCTTATCTTGTAAGTTTGTTTAGCATATAATTATTAAAAAGACTCATAATTATTCATTTAACACAATGTTAAACGTGATAAAAACAATAATTATACATCCTGAGAAAGTATGAACCAACTCCAAATGCTTTGGTATAGCAAATGAGCCGTCGAAATTCGAACTCATGTCGAACAGTTTCTTAATAGATGTCTTATGCATTTGCTACTTTTTAGGGTATAAGGAATTATAATTTTCAATTTATGCTAAACCCGCTTGCGCAAAGGGCAAGTATCACCCATGATTGACTCTGTTTATTTGTTTGTTATTTTATTAAACTGATTTTCAAATAATTATTATATCCAATCCGCTAGCATACGGCTGAGCAGTCGCTTAAAAAAGCGATTGTGCGGCTGTGCCTTCATCCTTGGACACTGACGTTTGTCAAATTCCAAAAATCAAATACATGAACCAAATTCAATACACGGACGACAAGCACATTCCAACTGAGGATGATCCACATACCCTACATCTAACATCAGCCGTGCATTAAACAAAACCATGGGCCGTAAGCAGTATTTCATACCATTAGTCCACTCCATCAGTACCCATCTCTTTAAAGTTTAAACAAACAAGCAGCAGTAGCACTCAGATTCCAATACTACTGGATTTGAAGATAGCAGCAATCCGTTGTCATAAAACCACGCGCCGCCTTTCTTCCAAAACCACGGCACCCACAACCTTCCAAAAAGCAAGAAAAAAAAAGCTGCTACGAGCTTATAAGCACCTTCGTACTTTTATCCTCAGCTTAACTGAAAAAGTCACTTAATTTCCAAAAAATGGAAGGAAGAGGTGGGTTACCTCCTTCAAGCATTGGCTTAAAGCAGCAGCAAAAGCACTTGTTTCCATTCACGCCCCAAAGCCACGAACCAACCGCCTTCGCCGCCTACCAGACTACGGCACCGACCCAAGGTATCAACCAACGGTCCGACCACCATGACCCGGAGCCTTCGCCGGGGTCCTCCACGCCGTCCCCATGGCAGCGAATGAAATGGACGGACGGCATGGTTAAGCTCCTCATCATGATCGTCTACTGCATCGGCGACGACCAGAACGAATCGTCCGACCACCAACCCAAGAAATCGAAGACGTCCACGTCGAACTCGGCGCTTAATCTCATGCAGAAGAAAGGGAAATGGAAGTCGGTTTCGAGAGCCATGATGGAGAAAGGGTTCTACGTCTCGCCTCAGCAATGCGAGGACAAGTTCAACGATTTAAACAAGCGGTACAAACGCGTGAACGAGTTGCTCGGGAAAGGCATCGCCTGCCGTGTGGTCGAAAATCAGGCGTTGCTGGATTCCATGGATCATATTTCGCCGAAGGCGAAGGAGGAAGCGCGTAAGCTTCTTAACTCGAAGCACTTGTTCTTCCGTGAAATGTGCGCGTACCATAACGGCGGGAGCACTTGCAATTCGACGCAGCCGAACGTTGCAGAAGAGTTTGAGCAGGTGAAAGATGAAGATGACGACTTCTCTGAGGAGGAAGAGGAGGAGGGAGAGGAAGGAGATGAGTTTGATGAAAGGGCGTCGCCGGAGCTGTCGTTGCAGTCGGCTTCGCCGGCGGCGTCGGTGGAGTGGATGGGGCAGGTGACGAGCATGGGGAGCGAGGAGGAGAAGAGGAAGTGGTTGAAGAGGAAGGAGGTGGAGCTGGAGGAGAAGAGGGTGGGGTACCTGTACAAGGCGCTGGAGTTGGATAAGCAGAGGTTTAAATGGATGAGGTACTGCTGCAGTAAAGAGAGGGAGATGGAGAAGATGAAGATTTTGAATGAGCGGAGGAGGTTGGAGAATGATAAGATGTTGCTTTTGTTGAGGAAGAAGGAGCAGGAGCTTGTTGGGTCGGGTGCGGTTGTTATTGACCATTTTCAGCAGATGCCGATGCATTGAGTTAGAAGTTAATTGTTTTTTTTTATTTGAATCCATTTGTTAAGAAAGCAGTTTTAATAATAATAATAATTATATAATGGTAGTTTGTAGGCTAATTTGTTGATATATGTATATGTTGTTTAGGACGAATGTTACTGAGTTGTTCAATGTGTTGTGATTTCTTGATCTTGGGTAGTTTATAGCCTTTGGATTTCACGTGCTTCACATCACTTTTGAGGAAAATTTTATGGTCTTCCATTGTTCACTAAAGTGATTTTTTATTTTTCAAATATCTGTATCCAAGAATTTGGATATGGATATCGAATGATTATATCATACGCTAACAATCGACAAATCAAAATAGAAAATTTTGATTTAAATGTCACTAATGTGAAAAATAAACGAATATGATGATAATAAATAGCATTCTGCAGTTAATGTGCGGTAAATGCATATAGTACAAAGTACTGATTTAAAAAACAAATGCACAACTTTCATTGCACTAAATGCACGAAATATAACCAGACGAGAGTAGACGTTCATGCTACCCTAGCCATCGCTTGGACAGCAGTAGACATTAATGTTACCATAGTTTTGGCGAAAGGAGACGGCTACCCTCCATTTCGCCTGCAAAAAACTATAATTTCGAGAACTCGAATTTAGACGTCGAATATGTTACAGCTATCATCGAAATCATTTTCTAACAACAAAGTGAGTTCAGTCTAACGTTGCACAACATAAGTAGACAGATTAGCTAATGACTTTTTTTATTACATCAAATTATTTTACATGATCCATTACGTCATTAAACCCAAATTGTTTCCATGTAGTTTAAATATATAATAAGAAAATCAAGAGTACCGTGAGTCGGACATATGAAAACGCCAACGCCCAACCTAATCAGTTGTAAATTCTTGTTTTACACAGTTCGAAATGCTTTTATGTTATGTGACGACGGTCGTACCAAACTTCTCATTTCTAACACGTGGCGTATGCTTATGAGTTGACATACACTTTATTGTAATGAAAGTAATCATCTAACGTTACGTTCCTACCAACCTATATTATAACAAAGAAATCTCCAGTGTTAAGTGTTTACCAACTCATATTTATACATCAATTCTCTAAATTATTTAGCAATGCAGGACTATTTCAATTTCAAACCATCCTCCCTCCTTACAACATGCGAGACAACCCTAACAGTCTCCTTCTTGACTTGCATCCCATTGAAATAACTTTTGAGAGCATTGTTTTGTCTTCGCAACGTTCGGCTCTGATATCACTATTACGTAACGGCGATCGGACCAAGCTCCCCATCTCCAGCACGTGGCATACGCCTATGAGTTGACACACACTTTGTTGTAACAAAAAAATCCCCAATGTTACGTTCCTATCAACTTATATTGTAACAAAATGAATCATCCAATGTTACGTCCCATATTTATACACCACTCTTCCCCAAGTTATTTTGCAACGCGGGAATGTTTCAATTTCATACCGTCGTTCCTCCTTGCAAAATGCGAGATGACCCTAACAATTTACTCTTTAGATAAGCCTCATGCTTCGTCTTCAGTCTTTATTTGTCCTTCCCAAATATACTTCTATAATCCATAAACTCAGCCTACTCGATTGAGTACTCATAAGTTTCTGAGAAATAATAAAGGCACGGTTCAGACTAGGCTAATGCTACCTAGCCATCGCTTAACATCTTTCGTTAGTCATCGTGGGCTATACAATTTATAGCCATCGTTGGTTATTTACTTATAGTCATCATGCGCTACTTTTTTTTACAGCCATTGTGGGTTATTTCACATATAGTCATCATGCCAGTCTTCCAATAAAAATCATGCACTATTTCTATCAAAGCCATTGTGTGCCAACTCTATACAAGCTATCGAAT
Source organism: Allium cepa (assembly GCA_030765085.1). Taxonomy (NCBI): domain Eukaryota; kingdom Viridiplantae; phylum Streptophyta; class Magnoliopsida; order Asparagales; family Amaryllidaceae; genus Allium; species Allium cepa. The sequence continues at coordinate 902,959,932 of CM060931.1, read as the reverse complement.
GCCATCCCATTTGTAGCCGTTGCGCCTTGATAGTTTTAACGCTATCATGCATAACCACCGTGGGTTAACCTTGGGTTATCATAAGTTATATCCCACAAGATTCATTGTGCGTAATGCTGTATAGGCTTCCGTGGGTTAAATATCGATCATGTAATTATATTGAAAACCGTTTCTTTATCATATTAGGTATTAACTTTACACCAAATCCCATTTGGTGTCAAATTCCCGTTGGCTAATATTCTTCTTTACAGGTTGCTTTTTAGTAATGGCTATTTACAACTTCCATTATTAAATTAATCATCATTAGTTAATTAGTTCTTCCCTTAGCCAATAAATTCATATAAATTCATAAATTAAGGGGAAAATCCCAAAAATTCACTAAAAGTCAAATTAACCTTATTTTACGTCTTCCTAAGATTTCAAGTCAAATAATTAATTTAATTACTTTTAATAATTAATTTCCTAAAATTATCCTCTTTACTCAACTTAGAAAATCTATATTAAATTCAAATTATTCCAAATATTATAAAATTAAAAATCCATCTCTATCTGACCATTACAAACATCATATTAAATATTCATGCCATTCACATATGATTTATTCTTTTTTTACCTTACACATGAACAAGTTTATTTCATTTAAATTTCTAAACACCCCTAGATAAATGTTTAATCATTCAAACATGTTTGCCATCATAAATAACAATCATATACAATCAAATCCAAACCAAGATAGGTAGGGATAAGTTTTAGAGAAATATTTTACTCATCTTGGTTAAGAAAACTTGTTTTAATCTTCTTTCCTTCTTATTTAAAAGCTTGATCTTTTCTTTCTTGAAATCTTCTTCTTCTTCTTTGGATTTATGGTCGGCTTTGCTTAAATTTCTTTAGGAACTTGCTTTGTGAATGAAAATGAAGGAAGATGGAATGACCGGCTGGGGCAAAGGAATACGAATTAGTGGTTTTAGGCCTTACTAACTTATCCCCTTAATTAGATCCTTCCCATTAAAATTTAAGTTGTTTATTTTCATTAATCAAGGCCAACCAAAACTAATCTAATTGCCTTTGGTCCATCTAATTGACCTTTAAAAGTGACCCTTACTAAATAATTAAATTCCTCTTAGACAATTTTTGCAATTAGATTACCTTAATGATTTAATTAATAATATCTCCATATTATTAATTTAAATTAATTTAGTTTAATTTTCCAAATTATGAACGCTCCAAAATATGGAGTGTTACAGTCTGCCTTCGTTATAAAATTTTCATTCCTGAAATTTCAACAAGGAAAACTAAATTGACGCTAACACACTGAAAGTGTTAGGTCATTATCAAATACTAGGTGATTACAACTGTTTGCGTCAAAATTGGTCACAAACCCCGAAAGTCGTTAAAGCACCAGTGTTAGCTCATAGATCCGCAATATTCAAACTCAGATCTCAGATGTAGATAAAGTAGATAATATAAATGAAGAAATAGCAAAATTAAAATAAAAGAAAGTAAGAACGAACACAAGATTTATAGTGGTTCGGCTATCTCCGACCAACGTCCACTTAGAATCAATTCTTTTATTCCTTTTTATATTGTAGTTATAGTTTCATGCCTTTATATTCAAATAACAAAAATGGAAGAGTTTCCTCGTAAAGGGAAGGGAAAGATCCCTTTTTAATTGCCATACTGCTACTTGTCGGTGAAGGTCCGAAATATTCGCCTTAAAACCAAGAATACCTTTTCCCTTGCGCCAATGGGTCCGCTAGATCGGTCAAGAGTGATTTTGGATTGATCCAAGTACAATTCGTATCGATTCAAAAATGGTCCAAATAGGCCAAGATTGATCATGTACATCCCCGAGTGAACAAGAAAGCTCCTGCGAAAATTTCATAGCATTTGGACTTGTAGAACGAAAGTTATGATCGATCCAAGTTTGCAATTTCTAATGTCAGTTGTCATCTTCATATCGATCGTTTTTACATCGATCCTTTTCATCTCGATCGTTCTTGAATCGATGACATGGAGCGATAATCGCATGTAGATCCATCTTTCATGCTCGCTGACCACTTCGTTTGCCTTAACCTTCTTCGTATCCATCGGTGGCTAAGCCTTTCATATTGATCCCCGCCTTGCTCTGTATCGATGCCAAAACCTTCTACTCGTATCGATACTTAGCTATGCTTTGTATTCATGCTGTTTGTATCCATTAATCCATTCCTTGCTTCATATCCATACTCCTCATATCGATCCGAGCCTCGTTATTTCGTATCGATCACTTACTGATCGATATCAAATGCTTCTCCTTATAACAATTTGCTCCTCGTATCGATCCCAATGGGTATGAAGCCATCCACCTTGATCTATACGAATGGATCGATACGAACCAGTTTCCATGAACCTTGATCCATCCATAATTTGAGCATACAAACTTCGTTTGACCTGAAATTTGAAATGTAGCATTTCCTAGTCTTGTTCATCATTCCCAATCGATCCCGTCTCGGTTGGGGCTCGGTAAAATTTTGACGATATCGATCATAGCCTTGTTTCCAATCGATCTCCAATCCTAATATTCATCCTTTCCAACTAATTCGTTGATATCCCGACCTTGACCAAAAGGGGGGTTAGCATTTTCCCCACATAACATGCCTTGTGGTAGGAAGATGTGTTTTGAGTATCTTTAAATCCGACATCCAAAGTCCATATTCCATCCATAGCCATTCTATCCGAGTTGAATATCCTTATCCAAATCTGCGACTGCTCAGAGCCGATATCCGATTTCGAATCTAGCAACCAAATCCTTATCCAATTCCATACCCATCTGAACCTGACAACCGAGTTCTAACCATCAATATCCAGTGACAAATAACCAAATCCATGACCTCTCCAGGTCGATATCCAAATCCAAGACCGCTCCGGGCCCTTAGCCAAATCCTTAGCTGTTCATAGCCAATATTCAAATCCATAACCTCTTCGGGTTCTTGCCAAGAGCAACCTGCACTCGACGACCTATGTTAAGTCACGCCTTAGTGTTACCGGTTCAGTGTCCTTGAATGTTGTGTAATGTTATGGCTTAAGTCCTAAGCCGAATCCTGGTCGCTTTGGACCATTGCCGAGCATAGTCCGCACACGATGACCTGAAATGCCAAATGACAGATAATATATGGCCTAAGTCCTAGCTGAATCCTGTTCTCTCCGAACCCTTGTCGAGTGTAGTCTATACTCGATGACCTAAACAAGTCGATACACCACATTTGGATGGAGCGACCTATCCTTTGCCGGGCACAATCCATACGTGATGACCTTTTAGCCAAAAAGCATATGAAAATCCAATCAATATCCAATCCTAAATCCGGAACCAAAAATCCATATCAAAAATCCAAATCAATATTCAGACCAAAAAACAAGCATCCAAACCAAAGTCCAAACCAAAAACTAGAGAAAACCAAGAGCTCATACCAAACTCCAAACCAAACTGGAAAGAAAAAGTAAATGTCCAAATTAAAAAGAAAAAGTAGATTTCTCAAACTAGAGCATCATGGTTTATTATCATCTTAGAGTATGCCTTGGGGCTACCTCCGTCCCCATACGTGAGTAAGTGACTTAGCCATTTTCCCAGAGTATGCTACTTATTTCAAACCACCCTGATTAGTCGATGACCAATTGACCTTCATTCCTGGGCCCCGCACCATCATCGTTTGAGGTGGATGGTGGCTGCTCCTGTTCCACCGCTACATTTTGAGTTCCGACATATTGCAGCAACTGACCATTCCTTATATGCTCCTCAATTATATCATTTAGATGCCTGCAGCTATTGGTATCATGCCCGTCTAGATCATGAAAGAGACAATTCCTTCCCGTTGCCCTCTCGTGTTTCGAGGGTTCCCTCTTTGCCAGCCTTCAATAAGGAAGGCGATCCCGAGTTTCTAGGTATATTTGTTCCAATGTTTCATTCAGTTCTATGTAAGTGGAGAATTTTGGTTCTTTGCAGCGTTTCCTTGCCCTACCAGGGCTGTCATCCAACTTCCTTTTCCATTTATCCTTATCCTTACCCAAGCTTCCACCGGACGGTTCTCCGTCCTCAACCGTGTCTACTTCCTTTAACTTCGTATCCGAACATACATTTTCCTATCGAAGAAATCATTTAGCCTCGTGAAAGAACTCCCCAAGATCCATTGGTGGATCTCGTATCAACGATATCTTGAAATCCGAGTTATCCTTAACTCCTGACGCTGTCACCATTAAAACCATCGATGGATCCAACTGATCCACCGAAGCGACCACTACATTGAACCGAGTTAAAAAAGCCCTGAGCGATTCTCCTGTCCTCTACCTCACCAAAGTTAGTGTCATCACATTCTTCAGTCTTTTGTTATGAACCCAAAACTGCTTTAAAAACCTGTCCATCAATTCCGTCCATGTCCTGATAGATCCATCTTTCAACTGTCTGAACTACATAGCAGCTATATCCGTCAAGTACAAAGGGAAACACCAGGCCATAACTTCCTCCGATGACCCCGGCACTTCCATACGTCTGGTGTATCTCATCAAATGATCGGTCGAATCGGCCTGGCCATTGTCTACCTCCAGAGTAGGTAGCTTGAACTTCGGTGGATTCCTAGCCATTCTGCTATCACGGGTGAACGAACTCCTATTTACTCCTTCCGGATCTTTGTTCGTAAGACTTCCATGCATAGTTCGCTTGATAATCTTAGCCAGTCCTATTTGTCCACCAAGGGTTGGCCCCCGGGTCCTCGAGGGAATTCTGATACGTACTCTCCATCATGCACGCCTACATTCCTATCAGCTCCATATTGTGCAGTGTCACTTGGAATCCTTCCATGGATTGGCCTATCATTGCATGGTGGTGTGCACCCGAGTCTGGATCCATCCATATTGGTAGTTGCGTTCTGATTGGGGGATGCATTTAGTCGAGCTGCTCCATCCAATTTCCTGTTGGGCCCTTCCGGTCCAGCTCCGTGGATCTGAACTCCAGCAGCTCCAGCTGTTCCCGTCTATCCAAATTGTCTGAGAAGGTTCTGCTTCATTTCCTCTTACCTTTCAATAATTATTCATGCATAGCTCCCATCATCATCTCCATCTCATCTTTGGTGACAAAAACTGAGGTGTGGTTTGCTCTTGAGAAAGCCTCCTAACTCCCTTCATGCTGACTCCTTTCCGTTCTTTGTCTCCTTGTTGACTGCTTTGTCATGATTCTTTTTAGATCTGATCCTCTAGCTCTCCAAATATGAAATTTAAATTTAGTGTTGCGGGTGCTAGTTTTCTCAATGAAAGCACCAAAGTGTTTGCACCAAAATTGGTCACAAACCCTGAAAGTCATGAAAGCACCAGTGTTAGCACACAGATCTGCAATATTCAAATACAGATCTTAGATTCAGATAAAGTAGAGAATAAAATAAATAAATAGCAAAATTAAAATGAAATAAAGCAATAAAGAACATAAGGTTTATAGTGGTTCGGCTACCTCTAGTCTACATCCACTTAGAATCAATCCTTTTATTCCTTTTTATACAACACTTACAGTTACAAGCCTTTGGAATCAAATAACAAAAATGGCAGAGTTTTCACGTAAAGAGAAGGGAAAGATCCATTTGTAGTTGCCATAGGACTGCTATTTATAGGTGAAGATTTGAAAATATCCGCCTTAAAACCAGGATTACCTTTTCCCTTGCACAGATGAGCTCGGTAGATCGGTCCAGAGTGATTTTGGATCGATCCAAAAATGGTCCAAACAGGCCGAGATCGATTATTTACATCCCCGAGTGAACAAGAAAGCTCCTATGAAAATTTCATAGCATTTGGACTTGTAGAACAAAAGTTATGATCGATCCAAGTTTGCATTTTCCAATGTCGGCTGTCATCTTCGTATCGATCCTCTTCGTCTCTATCGTTCTTGAATTGATAACATGGAGCGATATCGCATGTAGATCCATCTTTCAAGCTCGCCAACGGCTTCGTTTGCCATGACATTCTTCGTATCCATTGGTTGCTAAGCCTTTCGTATCGATCCCCGCCTTTCTCTGTATCGATGCCAACCTTCTACTCGTATTGATACTTAGCTATGCGCTTTGTTCCATGACGTTCGTATCCATGATCCATTCCCTGCTTTGTATCCATACTCCTCATATCGATCTGAGCCTCGTTCCTTCGTGTCGAACACTTACTGATCGATATGAAATGCTTCTCCCTGTAACCATTTGCTCCTTGTATCGATCCAAATCCCCTTTCTTCGTATCGATCCTAATGGGTATGAACACCATCCACCTTGATCGATATGAATGGATCGATAAGAACCAGTTTACATGAATCTTGATCCATCCATAACTTAAGCATACGAACTTTGATTGACCTGAAATTTGAAACATAGCCTTTCCTAGCCTTTATCATCATTCGCAGTCGATCCTGTCTTGATGGAGCTCGGTCAAATTTTGACGGTATCGATCATAGCTTTGTTTCCAATCGATCTTCAATCTTGATATCCATCTTTTCCATCCAATTCGTTGACATTATGACCTTGAACAAAAAAGGGGGTAGCAGCAACAATGGCCTTACATCAATCATTACTGAAAGTACATACAGTACACGAGATTACACTTGTACCCATCTAATGTAAATAATAAAGTATAGGAGATTACATTAGTAGCCATCTAATGTAAATTATTAATCATTAAGCATAAATGTATTAGTGCAAGTACTAACACACAACCCTATCATGCATGAATGCACTAATACCATACTAGTCCATACAATAGACAAACAAAGCACACTACTATCTACATAAATGTCTAAAAAAACTCGGATGGATATTCCAAATCTTATCCTCTACCTCTCAAGTACAATCTTGTTTATTGTCACTTCAATAGACACGGACAAGATTAATAACTTTGTTCCTTTTCTCCTTCATATCACGATCTACTAATCCTTTCGCTCGACTCACATATGCCAAATCCAGATCTACAGATAAATCATCTATTATCCTTGGTTCCACTACCGAACTTGGATCATGCACATATTTCCTTAATACGATCTATGAAACACATTATGCACACCCACCAAATTACTGGGAAACTCAACTCTATACATAAGTTTACGGTTCCTCTCGGTTATTGGAAATTATCCTACATATCTAATTGCCAACTTCCTCGCTTTCCCAAAGCGCTTAGCTACTCGCATCGGAGAAACCTTCATGAATACGTGCTCGCATACTGCTAACTCGAGCTCTTTCCTTCGCTTGTCGGCATAACTCTTCTATCTTGATTGCACTACTTTCATCCTGATGTGAATCAACTCTACCTTATTAGTAGCATCTCTTACTATATCGAACCCTAACACAAGTCTATTACTGTGTCCAACCAACAAACATGTGATTTACATGGTATACTATACAACACTTCAAACGGTGTCATTCTGACTCTTGTCTGGTTACAATTATTATATGCAAATTATACCAGATGCAAGTGATCCTCCCAAGTTTCTCCAAGATCCAAGACACACACTCTCAGCAAATCTTCGAGCATATGGTCCACCTTATTGGTCTGACCATCACTCTTTTGGTGATAAGTTGTGATCAAGTTCAACTTCATACCTAATGCACTCTACAAACTCTATATAATTTGCTGGTAAACAATGGTTCTCTATCACTAACGATACTACTTGGTATCACATGAAATCTCACTGCGTTCTTCATATATAGCTGCTCTAAACTATCATTCTTGTCGACTTCACAGGGATAAAGGGGGCACTCTTAGTCAAGCTATCGACTATCACCAAAATGATATGATTTCCCATCCTCCACCTAGGCATGCCATCTATAAAATCCATGATATCGAATCCCACTTCCAAGTCACTACTTCCGAGCTTTGAAGTAAGCTTCTTAGCTTTTGGTGCTAATCCTTCACTTGCTAACATGTGAGACACCTCTTTACACATTCTCTTATATCTATCTTCAACCCTTTCCAAAAAAGGCTCTCTTCATATCACGATACATCTTTGTGCCTCCAGGATGAATAGTAAATTTTAACCGATGACTTTCTTCTAAGACTTTCTTCCGAAGATCTCCTACATCTAGAACATGCAATCTTTCCTTCTTTCTAAGCCATCCTTTCGAATCTACTTAACATCCTTTTAGATCCTCGATATCTGCCCATCTCTAATCTACATCCAGAATAAGTAATTTCTCTAAATCTTCAGTACAAACATCATTGTTACCAACTCTAAATCATAAGTCGAGTATCTAACCTCATATGGTCTCAAATGGCTTGATGCAAAATCTGTCACTCACCCTCTTTGTATCCACACTACTCTTAAGCCTATTTCACGAGCATCAGCATACACTGCTAGATCTTGGTCCCTTCAGACATGATCAAGGTAGGAGAATTCATTAATAACTTCTTCAACTTCTAAAATGACCCTTTACATTTATCAGTCCACACGAACTTCTTGTTCTTCTTGGTCAATTTAGTCAAAGATGCTTTTATACATGAGAAATCTTTAATGAATCTATGTTAACAACCAGCATTAAATTTATGTTAACAGCCAGCCAATCCCAAGAAACTTCTCATCTCTATGGTCATCTCTAGCCTCTTTCAACCATTAATAGTTTTTATCTTTAATGAATCTACTGCTAATCCATTCTCTCAAAAAGCATACCAAGAAACTTCACTTCTCATATAAAAAATGGCACTTTGAACAACTTGTGTTGTTTTAATCTTTCCAACACCAATTTAAGATGGACTTCATGATCTCTCTCATCCTTAGAGCATACCAAAATATCATCGATGAAGGCCAACATAAATATATCCATTTGATTATAAAAGATCTAGTTCATAAAATCAACAAAGTATGTTGGGACATTAGTCAGTCCAAACGACATCATTCTAACCATTCACATGAATCATACCTTGTTTGGAATGTGGTCAATGGAATACTATCTTTCGCTACTCTTAGTTAATGGAAGATCGTTGCCAAGTCTAGCTACGAGAACACCTAATCTCCACTCGACTACTTAAATAATTTGTCTATCATGGGCAATATATAATAATTCTTTACCGCCACCTCATTCAGTTTTCAATAATCTATACGGTCCATAAAGTTCCATGCGACTTCTTTAAGAATACCGTGGATACTCCCACGACAAAATACTTGGTCTGACGAAACTCTTATGCTCAAGTTCCACCAATTTCTTTCTTGCATCTCCTTAGGAGACATTCTGCTAGGTTGTTTACTAACGGGTTATACCACCAGTATCAAATAAATCAGGAATTCGATTGCCCTTCTTGATGATAATTCTATTGTAGGTTCGAACACATCTTCCAATTTTTGAACTACCCATGCTCTACTGATCTTATCTTCTTAATCATCTATAACACATAACATCAAGTCCAACTTCTCTCTTTTTACATCCAAGCTATCATTAATCTCTCCCCACCACTAGGATTCCGTAAGGTAATAATCATATCTACATAGTAAATCCTAGTGTCATTTCACACCAACAAATCCATACCAAACATTACCTTATACCCCATAAGTCAAACATATATAGGTCGCAAATAAACAAACGTCCTCATAAGTCAAATTCAAGGTCAGTGCATCTTAACTCGAGAGTGGCACACCCACCGATGAGGTTAACCACATAAAGAGATGTAACTAAATAGCCTATCAACCAAATATTTCGAAATGAAAGAGTGTGACGTGCTAGTATCAAATAGAACTCTAACTGATATACTGAAAAAAATCATACCTAAAAAATAACCCTTTCCTTTCTCCTCCGTCGTTGGCCCACTCAGGCAATCTCTTCAAAGAAATAACCTTTGGCCACTTTGGCCGGGGACAATTTTTCTTCTTGTTCCCGGGCTTGTCAAAGACAAAGCGCTTAATCTTTATCTCTCCATCTGGCATTGTACACTCATTTACATAGTGCCTCATGTACCTACAATTATAGCAAGTCACATTAGCAATATCTTTATGTTCTCCACTACCCTGAGCTTTTCCTTTTTGTTATCGACCCTTCTTTCCCATTTGATATGGAGCAAAGTTATTTTTTTGCCCACCCTTGGGCTTAATATCAGCCTTTTTCTCTCCTTGAAACAATCAAATATACCTTCTTTCAATTTCCACCACTATATCAAATGGATCCTGTAGATGAACCATTACCTTATTATTTATCCCCTTCCTTGTACCTTCAATGAACTTCTCATTCATTTTCAGCAAAGTATGAATATGATCCCTTCCCTACTTTGATAAAGCATTAAATGCTAATGTACTCTATCAAAGTTAATTCTTCCCGCTTCAAGTCAAGGAACTCCATACTTAACGTACTTTTCTAAGACACGGCGATAAACTGAGGCTTGAATCGCCTCCTTAAACTACATCCAAGTTATCTCCTACTCTGGGACTTCAGCATTCACTACATCCTACCAGTCCATTGCATCCTCGTAAAACTGACGAGATGGCAATCTCTTCTTTTGAGCATTAGTATATCCCAAGCCTTTGAAAATACGCTCAGATACCTTCAGCCAATTCAATACCTCCAAGGCAAACTCCTTCCCTGTGAACTCCTTTCCTCCATAGCTCTTGAAATATTTGTTCATCTTAGAAAATTCTGCTTCTTTTTTTGCCTCTTGTTTTGGCTCAACAAGTCTAACTAGTTGTTGCCTCATCATCTCTATCATAAACTGGTAGAACAAAGCATTCACGTCTATTTTTTCCTCAACTGGCTGGACTTGAGTAGCGACTTCTGTACGAACTTTCAGATTCTCCTACCCATTTGCCAATTAGTTTACATTATAATTTCCTATACTATCAGTTATCATCGTACTTTCTATAGTCAAACGTCATTTACGTTGATCCATTCCAACCTTCTACATAAGCAAGATTCATAAGAAACAGAAGTAAAGAGGGTAAGATAAATCATAGAGGGGTAGATATATCGTACTATAGATCTACATTAAAATACAAGTACGTTATGTGGGTTGTAGAATCATGGTTCTTAAGGATGATTAAACACTAGAGGGGGGAGAGGGGATGAATAGTGTTTTCTAACTTTTGTTAACCTTTTTAAGTTTCTTCTAAGTTTGATATTGAATCACAGATTTTCAATATATAATCATATCAACAATAAATCACAGAAGTAATCATAGATAAAATAAAAGCCATAATGTAAAGTAAAGTAAAGAATGAGAGAGAAGACACACCCTCCTGATTATAATCTCGATTTCGATTCTACGTGACACGCCCTTCTGATTTTTCGGACTCGGGATATACCCACTTAATTTGGATGGGATACAAGTACACCCATTCAGATTTTCGGCTTACCAAGCATATAGATTAATTTGAAAGAGCTACAATCACACTCAAGCAAATGTAAATTGAGTTTGATGGTTTTTCCAAGGATAATTTCTTGAATTCTGAGTACAATAGATCCTATAGCCTCTTGGACAACACTTTAATATTTGATTTGTGAGAGAGAGATGATTTCAAAATAGCAAGAAAGTAATATTGAATCAATACACAAAGATATGAATTGATTCTATTTGATTTTGAAGAGAATTTTATGTATTTTCAATAGTGAGAATAAGAAGAGGGAAGAAAACAAGATAACAGCTAACTAAAAATTTGTTTAAAATCTCTTATATATAATGTATAAACAGATGTGTCCGATCGTGAAGAGTTGCGATGAATAGACACTTCATTTCAAAATTTGAAAAAATGTTTTGTGGCACATATGTCAACATACCTGGTATACATATGTCGACATATGTATGTGGTTTTTGAAAAATCTTTTCATTTTAAAACATTTTAAAAATACAATACTTCGTAAAATGATTTGATATTTTGTAAACTAATTTAAATATAGTTTGTAGACACTAAAAACTTTGAAAAACTTTTATAAAATATTTTAAAATATTTAAAAAAAATAAAAGACAAGAAAATAGAAAATGGAGATCAAAGATTGCTGCCAAAGATTTTTATAATATTCCGTGACTCTATAGACTATACTATAGTCTTGAGATCTTCATTTCTTTGTCTTTATACTCATAAGCCTTAATGTCCATTCCTTGACTTTGTAAACTATACAGTCTTCGATTTACACCCGTATAATACCCTACACCATATACTATATAACTTGTCAAAATGTTAGTATCCTTTTTTTATGAATGTATTATTGTTCCTTAGGTTATTATCATTAAAATCAGTGATTGAGGTAGCAACACCTTATATATATAACATATGCCCTTCCCCAAGATGTTCATCTCTATATTTAACTCCTACTTAACTATGTTTTACTTAGGTGTTTCCCTAACATATGCGCTAATACTAAGTTGTAATACGCCCACTCCATGACTCCAAAACGAATGTTGATAATGCTGAAGTAATCACCAAAATCATTTTCCAACAATAAAGTGTGTAACGATCGCCGTACACTGCTGACACCCAATATAACTAAATAGCATGCAGCTGCCGTTCCTGATCGATGTAGGATGATTGTCAAGGATTAAAATAAAATAGTCGCAAAATCCGTCGTATATCTCATAGCACATAAAATAAAATATACATCATAGATATAAAATGGGAGAGACAATAATAGCTAGGTGATCCAAATATCAGAGTACAGATCCACATAATTATATAGTAAGTAATAGAGTTCACATAAATAGAAATAAACTCAAATAAATGTCTCATAGTAATAGTAATAAGCAAGCACTATCTAGGCTCTATAATGTTTCACAGCGGAATAAACATAGAAATCATATATATCGTACGAGAAAGCCATCCAGCTTGTTCTCTATACAGCTGTTGTGTTGCACCTAGACCTGTTATCTATCCTACTCATTTAAGAGTACCCAAGATAATAAGAGGCAAAGCATAAAACCTTGAGTCAGGAGACAGTTTAGTGTGAGCGGTAAATGAATCTCAAAATACTATATAAGTTGATATAGTAAGGAATAAGGCCATATGCACCAATCCCTAGAACCAAAGATTTAGCACATAACGAACATTATATACTACTCTATGAATATCATAAAGGTATATTGTGAACCAAGTATAATGATGGGTGTCCAGGTATCCCTATCCCCATTACCTATCTCCAGGGACACCCCTACAGTGATAGACTATGGAAGAAAGCAATCAAAGCAACCATGACATTCATCAAATAATCTCACCATCACTCAATGTGCTTTAGATATATGATAACTCGTATGGCTTTTCCCATACCAGGGAGTAATGGAAATCCCAGTTTTCAATATACTTGCTTCTAGCCCGAAGCTTATACTAGAACTAAGTCCACGAGTCCATAGTAGGCAAATTTAAACAACTGACCCAGGATAATGAGATAAAGAACCCATGAGCATTCCCGCAACACCCCTGCTTTTGAGTACATATCCAAGTATTAATTATCCCTTAGAACGCATATCCAAGCCCTTTCCTTTCTCTATCAAGTTTTCATTATCCTTTAGAAACAATTCCATGATAGAACCATTCTTACGTTCTATCCATGGATCTCCCTTCCTAGAACCTGCTCTTTATGGACAAACATTTTAACGACTCCATTCAACATCGAGCTTCCATTATCGAAACTTAACTCCAGTCACCATCGAGTTTCCATTACCAAAGTCCGAAGCTATCATCGTGCTCCTACATTGCCATCAAACACCAAGTGAACAAACGAACACCTTCAGCATGACCTGTAGAGCCCCTAGTTCCCTTCCTAGAAGTTCCACCCTATTCTATGAAAAACGACCTCTCGGTACCAACATAAAGGTCTCGGTACCAATAGGTGTACTTAGATAATTTTGGCTATGTTCTTTTCCTTTTCCCTATAGCTCCGTCTTCTAAGTACTTGGATCCTGACCACTCCACTTAAAATATCTCAACATCAACTCCAAAAGCTCCTTTTGCTAACTCCAAAAGCTCTCATTTCCATACCCTTTAAAGCTTCGGGTACTATGTCCATTACTTAGCCAAATTCTTGTACTTGTCTTCTGATCATCACCTTAAACCCTGACATGAAGTATCAACCTTTCATCGATTGATTTCCACAAACAAAAAGCTCTTGGTATCGAGCAAAATCTCCCAGTATCGGGTCATTCACCATGCTCCAAACGTGGTGCGAATTGAATCACAACCTCCTCTCATCCTCTAGAGCCTCCACTCCAATAGGTAGAGAAATGAAACCAGCCAAAATGACAAGTCTCAAGCTGTTATATGCTAATCACCTCTCTAGTTGATGATTTGGTTAAGATTAATAAAGAAAAGGATGGGTTTTTAATGAAATTAGGGTTAATGAAGGTTTAGAGCTGTTTTGGGGAGGATGGAAATGACTTATATTCATTTCTATAGCCTTCCTTCAGCATAAATTTTGAGGAGAATTAGTGGACATAAACATGGGCTTAGTTAATTACCCGCTAATGCGTGCCAACAGCTGCCAAAAGTTAAAACAACTATAACTTTCGAACAGCAAGTCCGTTTTTCTATTATGATTAATATACGGAATAGGAAACCATCATCCATAGGTAATGGAAGTGGTTTGAGACCCTTACCAACTCCTATCAGAGGTTGTAATTCAAACAAGGATTTCAGGGTCAATATGGTCACATAGAAATTCGACAAAAATTAGAGCTATGGAAAATTCACCCAAGAGTCACTTTTCAAAAGTTTAAAGTCATACGACTTCATTTGAATTAAATAAAATTATTTTATGATCCTCCAATCCGTAAAATACGGGTCATTACACTCCCCTTCCCTTTGGAAATTTCGCCCTCGAAATCCCTAAATAATCAAACATATTTACCCTGCATGCCTAACAATCATTTGCAACCATCACACATATCAAACAAGTAACCTTGCAATCAATAGTATTGGTAAACCTATCCTAGCATGCAAGATATTAAACTACCCGATGTGATATCAAAGGTGGAAGTTAGTGAAAGTATACTTTGCTATGGATCGTGCAATATGGATAAAAATAATGCAGATTATAATGTAGGTAACAATATAATTAATAATGCGGAAAAAAAAGCAGTAAGAAAATAACACCGGATATTTTTATACTGGTTCGGAGCACCATCCCACGTCCAGTCCCAGACTCCTTATGGAATTACACTACAAACAATATCCCTCACTTAACCCGGAGGAACAGGTCTATACAACACCTGAACAGCAGAACAGGATTTCTGCCTCAACAGCTGAAGAGGTCTTTCCGCCTGAACAACCGGGCAACACTTCTACTATATACAGGAAGCTTTGTTGACTAGTATGTTCTTGATAACACAGATATGTCTTGAAGTACACCCTTCCTATAATCAAATCCTCAAGAGTATTTTGTGTGTATTGATTGAAAGGAAGTAAATCACTTAGAATCAAAGAATATATGTATTAACTCAAAGATTCTAGTGATATAAAGTTTGTGAATGCTTGGAATAGCAAGGGATATAGAGCAAGAATAGATTAAGAGAGAAAAGTAAAAATTTGATGATTGTGAGAATAATCAAAGCATGTTTATATAGAGGATATAAAGATGCAATCGTTGGTGAACGATCTCAATCAAAAGTTGCATCTATTCCTGTTGAAATTGAACTGAAACCCCTTCATGAAAGAAAGTGTCTTTTCAGTAAAATAGCCGTTATTTTCCGTTCAGTCAACTGACTCAGAATTGCCAGTTGATAGAAATTCAAAAACGTGCATTTCATGGCAATTTTATGTGCACTAACACAGGTCAGTCGACTGGCTGGACTGAGTCAGTCGACTGACTTGTGCTATGTTGTACAGATCATTAAAAACTCAATATTTCAAAGTGAAATCTTTTTGTGTGTGAGTGTGACTTCTTGAGGGATGATTTTAACAGTATTTTTAACAGAACTAAGATTCAAAAAACAATATAAATATACATACTATATTCTAAATTGAAGTCTTCGCCTTGTTTGAATTTCTATTCTCTTTTTTTTGCTATGTTCCATCATCTTGTTGATGTTCTTCGTCATGAATCAAAAATTATGATTCAACATTCTCCCCCTTTTTGATTGATGACAACATATATAATTGACGATATATATTATGAGTTATAAAGAATATTTTTTCCTTTATTTTCTCCCCATGAATGTTTGGCTCTGCAAAAACTATTAGAAAGCACAATAATTTCTCCCCCTTTGTCATCGACAAAAAGGAATACTTAGAAATAGCCAAATTACCGCAAATCACATAGTCACATAAACATTTTACACAAACAATAGTTCACAAATGATTACAAAGTTCATAGCCATAAGAGTTAAAACAAACACCAAAGTACCTAACCATAAGCCATAAGACAACTTACTCTTCGTCAGAATCAAAGTATCTTCCTCCTCCGGTTGAATTGGTTTCTTCCCTTTAGCGATGTCTTGAGATGTTCTGCCAGTGCCACTTGTGCTGGAGCTTGTGGCTTCGGAAGTTGACCAAGAGAATTGTGGAGCCGGTCTTTTTCCAGGATCCAAATGCAAAGATTCGGTAGTGGAAGATGCACAAGAAATAGCCTCCCATAAAGTTGTGAAGAAACCTTTGATCTTGTTAAGCTTTTTATCTATTTTATTCAAACAGAGCCAAGAATAAGTTGATTTTGTGCAATCATATCAATAGCTTCTCGCGAAGTTTGACCAACAGCTGGACGACAGATAACCTCTTCTTCGGATTGATGAGTTTAAGAAGAGGATTGTTCGACAATGTGAATACCTTGTCGTCTTTGTTGTTGAGTTGCTTGCCAATCGTGAAAAGTGATAAAAGGTTCCGATCGATTAGGGAGTCTCATTAGCCTTATGGTACAAATATTATGTAATCCGACTTTGCAGAATTCGGATTCCGAAGATCTTATACCAAAATCATTTAATAGTCGCATTATATATTCACCAAAATAAAGCACTTTGTTCTACCTTGGCTAAAACCGAGAAATTCATCTGGAAGAAGCTGAGTCCAATTAACATGCAAATTTCCCCATATAGCATATAGAGCACGAAAATTTTCAGGATATACTAATTCATATGATCCTGTTCGAGGGGTTATGCTTTTAAGAAGAAACTTATGCATTAATCTAGCTTTGGGTCGGAGTGACATAGATTTAACTTCAACAGCGTTATCTTCGAGGAATAAGTGACTTATATTATCCCGAGTTTTCATATCGCAATTTAAATCACGAAGATTAATTCCCCCAACTCTAGTTTGAAGCAAATGGTACATTCGTTCTAGAGAAAGAAAAATAGAGATTCCACATACCGAAGTCCAAATGCAGTTTTCTCTATTTCTCGGTGCTGGCTCTTGAAGATTCAAGTTCGCATAAAATAGTTTAACCATTGTATGGTTGATTTTTAGATTGTTTTTCTTGCAGTCAAGAAAAGTACCCAAACCACTTCTTTCGGATAGCTCTCGTATGCATATGCGTTAAAATCAGGGTAATGAACAAAAGAGCCTTAAAAAATACAGGAGTCTTGCATATTTATCCACCATTGAATTGCTTTATCATGGACCAACCAAGTAGCAATCTGAGAATCTATTGGAGTAGAGGAAGAATAAGAACCTTTTTTGGCACGTTTTGTTTGTCTTGGAGCCATGGAAATTAAAAGAGAAAGCTAAAAAAACTGGAATTTGGTAATGGAGAAGAGGTGAAATTCGGAATTAGGTCTGGAAGAAAGAAGAAAAAAGGTTAAAAAAGAGTGAAAGGGTGGGGTAAAAAAGTAGGTAAGTGCAGTTAATATGCAGAATTTCACGTTCAGTCGACTGAAATTCCTGAGTCAGTCGACTGAAAATAGATCCCGAGAGTTTTTAACATGAATTCAGTCGACTGACTCAGTGATTTCAGTCAGCTGAGCTGAAATAGAGAATTTTTACTATGAAATTCAGTTGACTAACTCAGTTTTTCCAGTTGACTGAGCTAAATCCGAGAGTTTTTTGATATAAATTTAGTCAACTGGCTCAGTTTGTTTAGTCGATTGAGCTGAAACAGAAAATTTTTAACATGAATTTTGTCGACTTAGACAGGTTTTTTGGTCGACTAAGGTGGTTATAAACTGAGATTAGTGAATATATAGAGTACATAGAATAATTTATTTCTAACATAATATTGATGAAATACAGACAATGATAATATAGACGTAACATATTTATACAAAAAGATTAGTAAAGGTGAATGTCTTCGAACTCTTTGGTTTTGAAAGAGATAAAAATATTATTTTGAAGATGGACTTGGAGTAGATCTATCACTTTTCTTAGATGGAGTCTTATTGCGAATTGATGACCATCCTTGTCCACGTTCCCATGAGTTCGGTGAGATAGGTTGTCGTTGTGGGCTAGGAGACCAAGGATTTCAAACCCGAACCAGTTCTTGAACATTAGACGAGGAGGAGCCACAAATTTTTAGAGCTACTTGCTCTAGAAAAGGTAGCCATCTAGAGTTCATCTTCTATTCATACCACATTTCTTTTTGAAGATCCAGAGGTCGTTGTTGATAGTGATGAATTTCATCTACTTTTTACTTGGTGGAGGGTAATCCAAAAAGTAATGAACGCTTTGATTTCTTTGAAGGAGGCGTATAACCGGTATGATTTTGATCTCTGATAATGGGAACTTGTTCATGGACGGGTGTTGGAGTATGGAGTGAAGGTGAATTAGGAGAATCTGAAGTGATAGAAATATACGAAATTCTAGAGTCCGAGCTGTTAGAGTTTGAGAAGTCGGAAGACATAGTTTGAGAGAAAAAAAACCAGTTTGATTGAAAGAGATGAATATAAAGAATTCAATATGAAAAGAACGAAGACAGGTTGGTGAATATATAGACATGGAGAAAACTAAATAATGAGCGGTCTAAAGAATCAAGGAGATTTCACCGTAACTAAAAATAAAAAATAAAAAATTAGTGGACAAAAAGTTAGATTAAATGAAAGGCTAAGAAAATTTTATAATAAAATTTTATAAACTGTATTTAATTTTATGGAAGGTGAATATAGACTTATTATCATAAGAAAATCATAAATCTTTAGATGAGATAATCCCTAGTTCTCGTCTTAATTTTATAAACACGTTTTCTATTAAAGGTTTTGTGAATATATCGGCCAACTGATTTTCAAAGGAGACAAATTCAAGATTTATTAATTCTTTTTCAATACAATCACGAAGAAAATGATGATGAATGTCAATATGTTTTGTCCGTGAATGATTTACTGGATTTTTAGATAAGTTAATAGCACTTGAGTTATCACAATAAATTGTTGATATATTTAGATTAAAACCAAAATCTTGAAGTGTTTGTTGCATATATATGACTTGAGCACATGCCAAAGCTGTAGATATATATTCTGCTTCACAAGTTGAAAGTGAGACGCAATTTTGTTTCTTACTAAACCAAGATACAAGGGATCGTCCAATGAAGTGACAAGTTCCACTTGTACTTTTTCTATCCGTCCGACTTCCTCCAAAATCAGCATCACTATACGATACTAATTCAAAAGGACATTCTTTCGGATAGAATAGTCCAGAATCTTTGGTTCTACTAAGATATCGTAATACACATTTCACTGCTCGCATATGTGACTCTTTGGGATCTGCTTGAAATCGTGCACATAAGCAAACACTCATCATTTTGTCAGGTCTGCTAGCTGTTAAATATAGTAACGTTCCGATCATACTTTGGTATAATTTTTGGTCATCACTTTTACCATTTTCATCTTTGTCAAGATGTATATATGTACTCATAGGAGTAGGTTTGGTAGAAGTATTTTCCATGCCAAAGCGTGTGGTTAAATTGTTACAATATTTTTCTTGATTTATAGAAATACCTTTTTCAATTTGTTTAATTTGTAAACCAAGAAAATAATTTAGTTCACCCATATATGACATTTCAAATTCTGTAGCCATTATTTTAGAAAATTCCTGACAAAGTTTTTCATTTGTGGAATCGAAAATAATACCATTAACATAAATTTGAACAATTAAGATATCTTGTTTATTTCTTTTAATAAAAAGAGTTTGATCAATCTTTCCAATTTCAAATCCAGAATCTATTAGATATTTTTTGAGACAATCATACCAAGCACGTGGTGCTTGTTTAAGACCGTATAGAGCTTTCTTTAATCTGTAAACATGATCCGGAAATTTTTCGTGAATAAATAAAGGCGGTTGTTCAACATAAACATTTTATTTTATAAAACCATTTAAAAGGGCACTTTTAACATCCATTTGAAATAATTTAAAATTATGAAAACTTGCATAGGCCAATATAATTCGTATTGCTTCTAGTCTAGCGACTGGAGCAAATGTTTCTTCGTAGTCAATTCCTTCTTCCTGATTATATCCTTGTGCTACTAGTCTACCTTTATTTCTAGTTATATTTCCATGTTCATCTGCTTTATTTTTAAAAACCCATTTTGTACCAGTGACTGATTGGTCACTAGGCCTTGGAACTGTCCCAAACGTCCTTTCTTTCGAATTAATTTAGCTCTTCTTGCATAGCGATAATCCAATAACCATCAGATGAAGCTTCCTTTATACTTTTAGGTTCTATGTTAGAAAGAAAAGCTACATGGCCCATTTGATTTAATCGATTTATAGTTCTTACATTTGAATTTATTTCTCCTATGACATTTTCAACGGGGTGATTTCTTAATATCCTAGGAGGAGATCTTAATTCACTATTATTATTATTGACAGAGTTTTCATTATTTTGAAAAATTATAGATTCTGTATTTGTGATATTTTCTTCATCATCTTTAATATTTGAAATTTGTTTAAAATTTTCATCGAATGATACATGAAGTGTTTCTTCGATGATATTTGTTCTTTTATTGAAGATTCGATAAGCTTTGCTTCGTTCCAAATATCCTACAAAGATTCCATCATCGGATTTTGGATCGAATTTGCCAAGCTGATCTTATTTAAAATAAAACATTTTGAACCAAAAACTTTAAAATATGAAATATTTGGTTTTCTTTCATTAAATAATTCATAAGGAGTATTCCTAGTCAGTGGTCGAGTAGAAACACGATTCAAGACATAATAGGCGGTAGCAACAGCTTCTGCCCAAAAGTGTTTTGGCAACGTGCTTCCATTTAATAAAGTCCTTGCACATTCTTGTAAGGTTCTATTTTTCCGTTCTACTACTCCATTTTGTTGGGGAGTTCTTGGGAACAAAATATTATGGTTAATTCCTTTCTTTTTGCAAAAATGTTCAAATGCTTCGTTTTCAAACTCACCTCCACGATGACTCCTAATATTTTTAATTTTTATACCTTTAAAATTCTGAATTCTTTTAACAAAAGATTTTAAATGATCAAAAGTATCACTTTTGTTTTTCATAAAGATTGTCCAACTATATCTTGAAAAATCATCAACGATTACAAACACGTATTTACTATGATTTATGGATTGTACTTGTGTTGGTCCAAATAAATCCATGTGTAGTAATTCAAGTGGTTGCATTGTTGAAATTACCTTTTAGATTTAAAAGACGACTAAGTTAATTTTCCTAATTGACATGCATCATAAATATGGTCTACTTTAAAATTCATTTTTGGTAATCCGTTTACTAAATCATTTTCAGATAATTTTGAAATAGTTCTAAAATTTATATGGAAAAACCTTTTGTGCCATAACCAAGGATCATTTTCTTTGGCTAATAAGCACAAATTTGAATTATAATTTATATTCATATTTAAAACATAGATATTTTTGTCTCTGAAACCTTCAAAAATAAGATTATTATTTTGATCAAAGATACCACATTTATTTTCATAAAAATTGATTTTGAATCATTTATCACATAATTGGCTGATACTAAGTAAGTTGTGTTTCAAATTTTTAACTAATAAAACATTGGAAATAAGAGGTAGATTGGATGCACCGACATTGCTGATGTCACCTTTTCCTATAATATATCCTTTTGAATTGTCTCCAAAAGTGACTGAGCCTTCATTTGAGTAAGTAATGTTTGATAACATATTTTTGTCATCGGTCATATGTTTCGAGCAACTGCCGTCGAGTATCCATTTTCCTCTTTTTTTAAGTGGGCCCTGCAAGAAAATTAAGAATATCATTGGTACCCACTTTTTAATAGGGTCCTAAAAGTTAGACCATAGGAAACCAAACCCAAGAAGGTTTAGTATCCTTTTTGAAAATATAATTTTTATTTTTATGCACAGATTCAAAAAACGAATTTATATATTTCTTTCTAATTAAACTATTGTTTGTTTTAGGAATCCATATTTTTATAAATATCATTTTTTTTTTATTTTTAGGTGGAGCTTTTGATTTCTTGACATAACCTAAACCATTTTTATTTGAAGTAGGTTGAGAATTTTTAATAATATTGGATAAATTTTCTCTTCCTTTATTAAAATTTGAAATGTTTCTAGTAATGTCATCTAGCTTTGTTTTGAGACTAGTGTTATTTAACTCAAGAATTTTGATTTTTGTTTTTAGTTCCTGATTTTCAGAAACCAGAACATCATTCTTTTCTTTTTGAGTTTTTATTTCTTGACTTAAAAGCACGAGTTGAGAATTGTTAGAAGATGAATCTTGAATTTTTTCAAGTTCTTCTTCTAATATTTTCTTCTCGTCTTTAAGCATATCTCTTTCGAATTCTACTCTTTTCTGATTTTCCAAAGCTTCTTTATATTTCTTTTTCAGACTTTTCAAAGTATCTAGTAGTTCTGGATTAATTTCTATCATATCATCAAAAGTTAAATCACTAACCTCATTATCTTTAGCCATGAAGTATACATTTGCTTGTTCATTATCACTGTCACTTTTGCTTTCAAAAGATGAAGAATCTGAGTCGTCCCATGTTACTGAAAAAGCTTTTCTCTTTAACTTGTCCTTCTTGTTCTTATTGTTGTATACTTTCTTTTGTTCTGGACAGTCTTTTTGCATACGTCCCTTTTTGTGGCAGTTGAAACATTCTATTATCGAGTTTGATGGTTTGTTGTTGAAACTTCGTTTTCCATTATTCTTGTTTTTTTCTAAATTTCAAAAACTTTTTATAGTTTTTGGCAATGAATGCTAGGTCTTCTTCATCTGAACCCGAGTCTTCTTCTTCAGCATGAAAAGCTATATTCTTCTTGTCTTGTGCTTGTACTCTTTTAGCCTACAAATTTACTTCATAGGACATTAGATTTCCTATTAACTCTTCTGGTTTCATGGTAGAAAGATCAATAGCTTCCTCTATGGATAAGACTTTTCTTTCCCATTCATTCGTTAAAGAGTTAAGGATTTTTGAAACAATATCAAAGTCGGAATGTATTTCTCCTAGCCCTAATAAAGAATGATGAATATCTTGAAATCTGGAGTACATATCATTTATAGATTCATCTTGCTTCATTCTAAAATTTTGAAATTGATTCTTAAGCATAGATATTTTACTTTGTTTAACCTTGTTAGTACCTTCATGAGTGATTTTTAGTGCTCTCCATATTTCATAGGCAGTGTTGCACATACTAACCTATTAAATTCATTTTTATCTAAAGCACAAAATAACATGTTCATAGCTTTGGCATTTGAAGAAGCATCTTTTCTTTGTGTGTTTGACCATGTTGAATATTCAACTGTGGGTAAGTGATATTCTGATTGTGTAATGTTCCATGAATCAAAACTATTTGCTTGCATATACATACGCATTCGTGTAGCCCAATAGTTATAATTCATGCCGTTAAACAGTGGAGGTCATGCAGTGGATTGACCTTCAATAAAAATGGTGTTAGTGTTACTATCCATATTACTGAAATATCAAATAATTGTGTGACGGTTATAGGACGACCTTGCTTTGATACCAAATGAAAGTGAGCTATGGATCATGCAATATGGATAAATAATAATGCTGATAATAATGTAGGTAACAATACAATTAATAATGCGGAAAAAATAAAAGCAGTAAGAAAATAACACTGGATATTTTTATAATGGTTCGGAGGACTGTCCTACGTCCAGTCCCAGACTCCTTATGGAATTACACTAGAAACAATATCCCTTACTTAACCCGAAGGAACAGGTCTATACAACACCTGGACAGCAGAATAGGATTTCTGCCTCAACAGCTGAAGAGGTCTTTCTGCCTGAACAACCGAACATGACTTCTACTATATACAGGAAGCTTTGTTGACTAGTATGTTCTTGATAACATAGATATGTCTTGAAGTACATCCTTCTATAATCAAATCCTCAATAGTATTTTGTATGTATTGATTGAAAGGAAATAAATCACTTAGAATCAAAGAATATATGTATTAACTCAAAGATTCAAGTGATATAAAGTTTGTGAATGCTTTGAATTGCAAAGGATATAGAGCAAGAATAGATTAAGAGAGAAAAGTAAAAATTCGGTGATTGTGAGAATAATCAAAGCATGTTCATATAGAGGATATAGGGATGCAATCATTTGTGAACGATCTCAATCGAAAGTTGCATCTATTCCTATTGAAATTGAATTGAAACCTCTTCATGAAAGAAAGTGTCTTTTCAGTAAAATAGCCGTTATTTGCCGTTCAGTCAACTGACTCAGAATTGCCAGTCGACTGAAATTCAAAAACGTGCATTTCATGGCAATTTTATGTGCACTAACACAGGTCAGTCGACTGACCTGTGCTATGTTGCACAGATCATTAAAAACTCAATATTTCAAAGTGAAATCTTTTTGTGTGTGAGTGTGACTTCTTGAGGGATGATTTTAACAGTATTTTTAACAGAACTAAGACTCAAAAAACAATATAAATATACATACTATATTCTGAATTGAAGTCTTGGCTTTGTTTGAATTTCTATTCTCTTTTTGTCGCTATGTACCATCATCTTGTTGATGTTCTTTGTCACGAATCAAAAATTATGATTCAACAGTTAGTACGATAAATTGTAGGTCTTACCATGAAAAAAGCTTTGGATATGTGGCCCTCATGCACCCTTTGGTTTATCACGTACAATCGCCTTCAGTTTTTCCTGATTGAATCTTCACTAACTCCACCATCTTCCTCCTAAGTTGTTTCATATCATATTCGTCAATACGAACTAGCCTACGTGGTCTCAAAGGTTCTGGTTCAATCTCGACATCATTAAATAGATCTGATGCAATCGTAATACTCGGGTCATGCATAAACATCCACGGATGAGAGACATCGAAGAAGTTATGCACACTCGCCATCTTTTGAGGTAAGTTGACCTTATAGACTAGGTTCCCGATCCTCTCCACTACCGAAAAAGGACCTACGAATCTTGGCACCAACTTCCCCTTATTACCAAACTGGACGACCTTGTTCAAAGGAGAAATCTTCACAAACATCAAATCGCCAATGGAGAATTCCAAATCCACACGTCTCCTATCAACATATCTCTTCTACCTATCCCGAGAAACATTCATTCATCGTCAAATGATCTTAATCTTATTTGAGGTTTCTCTAATCATATCTGGCCCAAGTACAATTTTATCACCTGCTTTCGACTAACACGAAGAGGCATTACATGGCCAGCCATACAATGCTTCATGCCATATCAGTACTAGACTGATAGCTATTGTTGTATGCAAACTCTACCAAATGCAAGTGATCGCCCTAAGAGCCTCCAAAATTGAGTATGAAAGTTCGTAAGAAATCATCCAATATATGATTCACTCTCTTGGTCTACTTCATATCATGATATATGTTATTACTGTCGGGATATATAGTCAACCTAGAACGGTGGCACTCTCCTAGCACCTCATCTTGTAGTCCATTAACATCACGAATAAACAATCTCCCATTCTTATGGAGTCAACCTTCTTGGTCGAGTTCGTATTTCTTTAAATCTTTCAGATTCCACTCCTCCTTCTATTTCCACCATGATCTCTGCTAGTCTAGCATCTCACCTCAAACAAGTGCTGATCCGCTCAATCAAAGCAAGTCTGACCGTCAAACTTGTCATAATCTCTAGCTCTAACTCACAATGAGTTTTGAAGTCATAACCATCAATAAACTTCATATACTTCCACTCCATGAACATCGCTCGCAAATTGGGATGCCTTCTACTTAATGCATTAGCGACCACATTTCCCTTACCCGACGTAAAGGAAAATGCCAAAGTCGTAGGAGACCAGGAATTCCAATCATCGTTGTCAATGAAGCTAGAGGTCCTTCTAGGAGAAAAGGTACTTCAAGGATTTGTGGTCCGTTCAAACCTTTATCCTAATAGATAATGCCTCCAACTCTTCAAAGTAAACACTACTGCCAACTCCAAATCATGAGTTGGATACTTTCTCTCGTGCTGCTTCAGCTGTCGACTAACATTGGCGACAAATTTTCCCTTCTACACTAATAGCACACCTAGTCCAATATCACAGGCATTTGTGTATATCGTAAGCTCCTCATTCCCGCTCGAAATGGTCGATACCAGTTCACTCATCAATTTGTTCTTTAGACTCATAAACGCATGCTCAGACTTCACGTCCAAAACAAAAGTCTAATTCTTCTTCGTCAAGTTGGTCGGTAGTGCGACTATCTTTGGGAAGTCTATAATAAAGCGCCTATAATATCCCTCAAAATCCTAAGAAACTCCTCACCAATATAGCATTCTTTGGTTGTTCTAATCCTGAAGCACTGCCACCTAGGCAGGAATTGCCGCGATGCCATGCTCAGAGATGAATTGGCCCAGTAATCTCACTTATATTCTGCAGAAGTGACATTTTAAAAACTTTTCTTCTAACTTGTACCACATCGACACCTCAAGCACAATCCTCAAGTGCATATTGTGTTCCTTCTCTGTCCTAGAGTAGATCCAAATATCATCCATGAACATAGGTACACATTTGTTTACCTGATCCTTGAGGACGCTGTTCATAAGATCAACAAAGTATGTTGGAGCATTGGTTAGCCTGAACGACATAAGCAACCACTCATAGAAACCATACAGTACATGAAACATGGTGATTGGCACACTCTCCTTTGCTACTCTCAACTGGTGAAATCCCATTACCAAATCCAATTATGTGAACAACTTCATACGATGGAGCTGATCAAACAAGTCATCAATACGTGAGATGGATATTTGTTATTCTTTGCCGCCTTTTCGGCTTACGGTAATCTGCACATAACCTCAAAGAGTCATCGCCTTAGTGGCGAATACTATAGGCGCACCCTCTCAGATATATTTCTACCAATGAACCATTTGTTTGTCATGTTACTTGCACCTCCAACTCCTTTTGTTATCTGGGTGCCATATGCCTCAAAGTCATAAATACCGGTCTGACATCCTTTACTAAGTCTATACGAAACTCAATCTCTTAGTGCAACGGTAACCCGGTCACCTCCTTATAGACATCTCAATGCTCTTAAATGATAAGCACAGATGAAAACCCATCTTGTGGAACCTTTGGCAAATATAGAAAGCTAATCATAACCCCATCCTTTGGAAGGCTTCTAATCACTCCCATCCGCTCCTCTATAGCTCCAATCGTTATCAGTAGCTTCTCGTAATCCACTACCACCGCATTCTTGCTTATCCAGCCTATCTCCAAGATAATTTCAAAACCAACGAAATTCAAAATAAAGCAACAACTAACAAAATAGCATCCATTAATTGATAAGAACTATGGAAAAAAACGAATCACATTGCAGATATGCTATATTATTTGATTGAATACCTATCTCTCGTTAAAGCCCCTGCCGCCTCATTGCACACTAGACCATTAAGATTCCCCATCATCTGATATGCACTAGCACATAAAAAATGTTGTCTGATGTTATAGTATCATTTCAGAAATTCCTATTGGACAACATATAAGTATTGACTAATATGAATAATTATTCACAGAATGAAATTCAAATATTTTATTGAACGAACGTATTCTTATGAGATTTGACAACATAACTATTCGTATACTATTTTCATTATGATGTTGGATCTTATATATCTTAATTTGATATCCATCTAGTATTCTATATGTTTATAGTAATATTATATCTTATATCCTTCAACTATGGGAATTAGTTAGTGTGACAGTGCGCTTTATTATATCTACTATTGTTTACATATTTTACCCTTAATGGAATGCCGTCCATGAAAATGTCGAGGTATTCAGTAGTTTGTATGCATGGATTTTTAATGTTATGGAAGGTGATTCTATATATTTTGCATTAGAGCTTAGCTTACCCGATCGTTATAAAATGGAATAAGTTGACATATCGCATCTGCATTTTGTTATACTTATATATATGGCATGTAGGCACTTATACTTTTTCGTTTCTACCCCTTGATACTATCTTTAGGAAAACTTTCTCATTATGATAATATACCGCCAGTCACTATGAATTGTGCCAATTGAGCACCGACTTCCAGAGGCAATGCCGAGGCTCTAGATCTATACATACTAGCATGGTTTCGAGGTACCTATTAGCTACGATGTTGGATACTCCACCTTTAGAAGGTGTCGTACCTGTACTGATATCAGTTGGAGTGATGTTTATCCCCCACTTGCCACTCTTGACTCCATTTGACAATGTAAGGATCTTACTCACAATTAGGTTCCAATATGCACTTATTATGGTGGTCTTGGCGAAATGGCATTGCTAAACCCCATTTCTGGAAAGGCCTCAAACGTGGAAGATGCCAAAGCCAAAGCGAGGCCTAAGTCCTAAAGCAAGTGAAAGGGAAAATAAATCAAGAATGACCAATTAAGCTAAGAAGTGGGAACTGATTTGCAATAAACGCCATTCGAAAGGGCACGTGGCTAAAGAATGCATAGTCAACCTCTAAGCGAAGAATGCTTCCATCGCGACCAACTAGGACATTTCAAGAAGGATTGTACAGTTATTTGGAAGGGGTAAATGGTCAAACCCTGTACCATCGATGAAATTCCTAGCTCGAGCGCTCCACCAAAGCTTGACAAGGGAATGTACATTGTCATGGAAGAGGTTTTTTATTTGACTTTCCTATTCATGTTTTGTTGATACGGGAGCTTCACACTTTTTTTTTTCCAGCCATCTTCTTGATATTTACACCTAGTACCCTATGTTATCGATGACTTTCTTGTGTCGAATCGTGTTGGGGTCGATACATTTTTTAATGGTACGTAGCATCGTTGGATTAACTCGAGATAGGTTTATATTTTCTGGTAATGCTTTTATGCTTAGGTTTTCGGGCTATACACTTATACTAGGGATAATTTAGGCGACGAAGAAGTAAGAGGCTTATTATTTATTTAAGCCCAAGAGTTCTGTGAGCTTGAGTTATTTATACTCCTTAGATCTCTCTTATGATGAATTGATGTAAGTTACCATTGTTTGGAATTCTAAATATGTATTTGAAGAAGTATCGGGTTTACTTCCTCATCGAGAAATGAATCTTGTATTGATTTATAGAGAGATGCGAAGTTGGTTGTCGTGCCTATTAGAAAAATGACTCCGAGATAAATAAGAGAATAGAAACTCAAATTTTTGAGAAGGGACTAAATGGAGAAATACATTAGAATGGGGACCACCCGTCATTTTCACCACTAATGCGGATGGATCCTTGAGATTGGGTATCATTTATAGAGAATTGAATAAGCCAACAAAATAGAATAGATGTCATCTTCCTCATATCGATGATTTGTTCGACCAATCAAAGGAGTAAAGATTTTCTCTCAACTCAATCTTCCTATAATTTTTCATCAACTAGGGGCGGCTAAAGATAGCGTTTTGAAAATCGCCTTTAGAAATCCTAATAAATCATGTGGATGATGGATAATTTCATTTGTCTTCATGAATGCACCAACATACATTGTTGATCTAGTGAGTCATGTCTTTCATAAGCAACTCGCTAAATTTTGTTGGTGTTCATAAATAATATTTTCCCAAAATGAAGAAGAGTACAAATTATACTTGAAAATATGTTGAGGCGAAATTGTTTGATGACAAAGTTTTATGAATGTCACTTTTGAAGGAGAGAATTACAATTCTTGGGTCATGTTTATCAAGTATGGGATTTTTGTTGATCCGAGTAAGATTGCCGTAGTGCAAGATAGAAGGCATCAAGTAGTGCAACTGAAGCTTGGGTCGAGGAACTCTAGCTCCAGTGGATAGAGTATGACGCTTTGGACAGATTCTAGAGGTCAAAAGTTTGAGCCTCTAATACATCATAATACGTGTTCTACCGAACAAAATATCAGTCTTGTTATAAAAAATGTGTAAAATTAGGATAGGTTAAGAGAGTAAGAACTCGTGCAAGTATAACAAATAACACAAGATATAGAGTGGTTCTATCTTAGCAAAGATCTAATACAATTATTATTGATGAAAATTTATTACTTTAGTCTTTCGGTTGCAAGAGATGATTTTATTGGCTTTACAAGAGCTTTGAGCTAGCAAATATATCTTATGAGAGTAGAAAATTCAATCCTTTTTGTAACGACCCGCCAATCCATACATTTTAAGATGACAACAAACCATACATGTCCAATCGAACGGAAAGACAGATAGTTATGGGAAGAAAGAGGAAAGAAGTAAAGATGAAGAGAAGAAAGAAAAGAAACTAAAAACAATACACAATCTCACAATCGCAGTGGTACAATATATAATATAATATTAATGATTTTTACAAAGAGAAACTATTATATACATACATCCTCAGAGTACAACAACAATCACAACTATCAGCCTGCAGTTAACAATCTATCCTCACAATTGCCGATAATTTCAACAACAAAGGAGTAGAAATAGGAAATAAACATATATGAGAATACAACTTGAAGACCTCCAAATCGTCTCCTGAGCTCCAATGCATCCAAAATAATCTGTAAATTGCTCGGTCTGACCCAAGCATTATAATAAAATAACACCCGAGTCAGTTTGGAAAACCAGGGTGAGAAAAACACACTCAACTAAATTTTTGAGTTATAAAAACATTTGGAAACAAAGATATCTTGGAAGAACGCCATATATAAACACGGTCATGTTTTTACCTTACAAAAACAAAAACATTTCATATGAAATTCTCTGATATTATTATAATGTATTGAATACAAACACTTATTACTCATAGCAGAAATTGTTACATTAATATATTCCAGCATAATAGGTATACAACTAAAACCGTAAAGGCTTGTATTGTTGGATTCCATACAATGACTAGGCTACTGGGTTACCGCCCGTCACGGTGCATCTTTAGATAAAATAACACCGAGGACCTCCCCTGGATCCCCTGCCAATACAGGACTGACCTACCCTTGACTGGATAGTACCGAATATGACACGCCTGTGTTAATGAGCCCCGAAGCATACAAATGAGAGATAATAGCGACTCTAGATAGGGATGATAATGCCTTACTTAGGAGCGACCCACTTTAGCTCTGCTGCATCTCCCCTGCTTTAGTCATTCCCGGTTGATGAGGCTTGAGGCTACATTTTATATAGAACTTCACACTTGAAAAGCTAATACCGCGTTCCAGGCAATAACGTAATATCAGCATTCATCCATACAAGTTCGTTCTGGGGCTTAATGAAACACTTAAGAGCTCCACCTCGAATTCATCTTCTTCAAGATGTCTTCACTTCAAAATGCATTTGTTGGATCGAAGTGGTTTTCGGATAACATATCCGATCCCGGTCTCTTCGAAACAATTTTCGACAATTCTTGGTAAACTCAACCCTAGTTCTTTAGGCAATAAACAGTCAAAGATAAGATCGGCGATTACCTCCTAGCCGTTAGTGGATGGATTTTCTTATCAATGTCCCAAGAGAATGAAACGAGATTTATACGCACAGTACAACATCATCGGAGATAACTATGCCATATAACTCACGTGGGTCCAAATTTTGATAGTTGGTTATTTAACTATCGAATAACAAACATTCAATAAGGAATTTAATTCTTTAAGCAAAACCAACATTGGTTAAGCACCAAGCAACACTAGGGCTTTTCTAACAAATCCTTCCATTAACTCAAATTACTTGTAAATATTTGAACCAAAATACTTTTACAAAGGTTCATTCACCACCCTTGTATTTTCAGTACTTGAAAAAAATCCATATACTTATCTTAACGGTATAAGTATATCCACAAACAGTTGGAAAGTTTCCCTTTTTATTTAACTCAAAAACCAGTTATAAGCCCTATTACAATTCACGAAATCATTTATGAAACTCATTTGATAAATCTATAAAGCCATTTCTAAAATTCTTTTGTAAATATCGAAAATCATTTATAAAATGCTTTTACCCATTTTAAAGTATTTATATTTCCCAAATCTGTCATAAGATTCCTCTTATAAAACCTCATCTGTTTGTAGAACTCCATTTCGAAATCTTGAAAACAATTTTAACAAATTCTAACCTTTTACTTTATAAAAAACTATTATAAAATAATAAGCATTATAAATTAATAAATTCTAAATTTAAACATTTTAAAATGATAATTAATAATTTCAAAACATTCTTAAATAACAATGATAATTTATCTTTAACATTTTTATAAATATTAATAATAAATTTCCAAAACTTTTTTATCAATAATTATATTAAATTTCAAACCATGCCAATAATATTGTCTACATTTCAAAATATTAAAGTATTGATAAAGCACCTTCAAAACAATATTAATATAAATTAACAACTTTTTAAACAAAATTATATTTCCATGATAAAAATCCATACTTAATTTCCAACCTGACTATTCCCATATTTACAAACTATATTTATAAATCTTCTCTATTTTATGAAACCTCTTTCATAGAATCCATTTATTTCTGAACTCCAATTACAACTCCATTCCCTTAATGAATTTCATTTATTCATAAAGTCCTATTCAAAACATCATTTTAACCGTTTAAAACTTCCTTCCATAGATATAAATTCTCTTTTATAAATTTCCTTTCACTTTATAAAATATAATTTAACAATCTCAATTTTTACTCTTACCTCCCATTTCCGAAATAGAATCAACTATTTCTAAAATATCATTCCATATCTTAAAGTAAATCCACCGCTTGATTTATTTCTCTACCCAATCTATCCAATGATAATAGTTTCTTTTTATTTATAAACACGGTTTATAAATCCACACTTTTACTAACAAAAATGTGATTTTGCAACCTCCACTTCTTTTGAAAATTCTCACTTTTATAACTTATCACATTTATATATTCAATTATAATATATGTACCGCTATAAATATATTTATTTACTTTATATAAAATGGTTAATAAATATTTATAAGAATATGAAGATTTAAAATCAGTAGTGTGAGGAATCCCATTAGATCCCTCCAACCTGTCCCTCTACATCACATACAACATACAATCAAATAATATAAAAATCAACCACTTCGATGTGGGATTCGTATGCAAAGAGTCATCCGCTCTTACATGGGAACGTAATAGGATGCCATTCGCTCCAGGGGCAGAAATATATCCAACTAACAATATAATTCAGTATATAATCCAACCATCAATAAGGATCAGAAATAAATAGTCAAACATCCAATAAACAATATTTATTGACTTTATAAATTTTCTGATTAGCCAAAAAGGTAAGATTAACTCACATTGATTTTAGTAGTCGTCAAAACGTTTTGTATTTGAATTAAAATTGAATCGACATTCAGTTTTAACTCAAAATTCTAACTAGCTCCAAATTTGTCCAAACCAATTCTAACGTGAATTCATCGTTACGAGCGCAACGTAAAAATCCGCTCCTCGATTGGTCCTCGTATGTGAGATTTATGCAAATTTTAATTTATGCACTTTTAAATTAACAATTTATAACTAATTATATTTTTATTAATATAATTACATACAAATTACCCTCCTCCCCATTTTCTAACTTTCTCTCCCTCCCTACAGCAACCCACCATAGCCGCGAACTTCCACCCATCTCACTCCTCCCACGATGGACGAAAAAAATCCTCGACTTTGCGAAACGTCTCTTTATGAAAATCTCCACCTCCTCGTCACAATCCCATCACCTCCACTTTGCTCCACAAAATCACGACCAAACTCACCCTTATGTGGTCGTACAAATGTCGAGCCAGTCATAGGACCGTCGAACTTCACTTGCTTCGGCCTATAGCTGCTCCTTGATACACTGAATCCAAATATGACATCCGCATACCCAAATTCCATCACCATTTCGCAAAAAATCAAGCCCTAGGTGATTAAAGGCCATGCGCGTCTACTACCTCAGGGTGTCGCACCTTCCAAGACTTATGTCACAATATAGATCTCACCCTAGTTAGCACAAAAGTATCACCTTTAATTTTTTTTCATTTCCCCCGATTTGTTTGAATTGATTTCGAATTTTAAACCGACAGCCATATTCTTTTGATGATACTGGGAATAAGAAGGAAAGGGAATGAGAAAATGAACAAAACTATGGAGTGTTCTATTGTTTCAAATTTTATAAACAATAGATAGTTGAGCCATCAAATTCTTTTGATATCCATCTTGTTAGTATGGGAAGGTGACATTGAGGTAGACAAAGAACGAATTTGTGTGCATTTTGAGTCCGTATGCTGGTGATGATGTGTGTGTGCATATATATATATATATATATATATATAATTTTAATTAGAAAATGTCTAATTTTTTAAACGTTTGAAATTCTCGAACTCCAAATGAGGCATACCGCTTGGTGTTCTATATGTTATACCCATATTCCAAACGTAGTGGAATTAGTCTCGAGGTCTCATCCGATCGTATGCAGAAGATAGGTTTTCAAATCTAGTTATTTATATTAATTTTTGAATTCTACGTGTTTCGATCTCGCATGATCAAACGATTCACTCGATCTCCATGAAATTCGACAATGTGCTATAATTCACTATTACAGATCCAATGAAATTGGTTCCGTTGAAATGCGAGACAGTGCCTCAGAAGGCTATTTTTACATGTTAATTAAAACGAGTAATTTCCAAAATTAGTTAAATCACTTTTAAATCTAAATTTAAAAGTTCACTATCTTCCTTCTTATTTCAAATAGATTTTAAATCAATTTAAGAAATCATTCTCGTTTATTTTGAATCGAAGATCCAATTATTTAAACAAATTCCAAATATGAAATTAAATAATTTAATTATCAATTAAATCATTATATTTGGAATACAAGTTATTTAACTCATAAAATTAACCTTTCAAAAGTTAAAATCAATCAAGTATTCCAAATTCAAATGACTTTAATTTCGAGACTTTACACTTATACAAGTGCATGTGGAACTTTATTTATAGTTGTAGAGATATCCTTTGAATGGCATAGATTGACGCGTTAGATGGTGACCAACTTGGATGGCCCACATAAAGAATGACTTAGATGTTTGCTAGCTAGTTGGTTGTACCATGGCGTGCTTGTGTCAGAAGGGAAACATGGAGCATAGAGCGATTGATATACAATGGCACTTTTCCAGGCAGGCTGTGAAGTACAGGGAGTGGTTGTTATGCAGTGACAGTTTTGTAAAATTAATGTTCTTGTTTACATTGTTTTTGTCAAGGGAATGGTAAGGGGCCACTGACTATTTTTGTCATATGTCTACCAAATCATGACAAAGTAAAACATTTAGTGAGGTCGGTCATCAAGGCAACTATAACGAAAAGAGGAAGGCATATGCGAGGCCAACAGGGTGGCTACAATATAACATCCTAGTGTAGAGCTAAAAATAATATAATAAAATGTATTTTTGGATTTAAATTGGAATTTTGATGAATAAAATGGATTTTTAGGAATTTATCAGAAAATTAGGATTTAAAATGGATTTAGGTTATGGAAAATATTATAAATGGATAAAGAGTTGAAATATTTGACAAATGAGAGAAAAAATGCGATTTTGGGAATTTTTATTGAACTAAATTCAATAAGTTGGACTTTTGTGTTTAATTTGGAATAAATTGGGTAATATTAATTTAATATCCAAACTTGGAATTTGAATCATGTATTTTATAGTTGAATTTGAGTTGCGTTTTGTGAATTTAAAAGTCATTTATATTTTATATTTTTGAAATAAAATATAATCTTTGAGGTTATTTGAAGAATAAATATTTATTTTCAAATTATTGTAGTGGTTAAAAGTGGTATTTTGATAGTGGAAAGTTGTTTTAGGTAAAAATAATTTTAGGGAAAAACTATTGCCAGGGAAAAACTATTGCATTGACTTGGAATTTTTTTATAATTAGTGAAACGATTTAAAATAATGTAAATGAGTTGGTAGTTATGCATACATAGAAGGAAATCTACGTTCATTTGATTTAATGGGCAAAATGAACCTTACAAACTAGATGAATAGAAGAAGGTAGTTTTGTGTGATTGCTCCTGCTCTAGCTATGACTTCATGCTTGATGATATTATTGCTTTGTTAGTGGATGAATATGAAGTTATGATAATAAAAATATTACAAATAATTTATTTTGATTTAAAGGACTTTGTTTAATGGTATGCGATCCAACTTAATAAAAGGTTTGTTACCATACTATTTCTTATACTGATGCTTTAGTAACTTTATGAAGGTAATATATGGAAATGGTGATAAACATACGTATAAAGATTAATATGTATCTAACTGGATTATAGAGGTTTAGATTTTTATAAAGTGGAAAATTTATTATGGAATTTATTTAAACTAGTTTTCAAATAATGAAGCTATTTGTAAAGAAGGTTTACATAAAATGGTATCTGAAAATAAGAAAATGCAGCTATATTTGAAACAAAAATAAGGTTTTATAGTTGAAGTTATTGCAAAAGATTTTCAAATAATTTTCAAAGTATAAAACCTGCACAAGTGCACTATATTATTATGTGTACTTTATGTGTTTTTACGACTCGCTAGGTCTTCCAATTTTGGATGTTTAAATGCAAAGGTACGATGTAATGGAGTGATTTGTTGCAGATGAAATGAAATCACCTTTCTTTGAATTAAATGGTCGTACGTAAGCAATAAATGTTATATTATGATCATCTTTGAGTGATAAATTTGAGAATGCATTATTTAACTGAATTGTGGTTATTTTGATAAATATAGACACAAGTATGGAATGTAAAGTGTTATAGAATGATATAATGCATGCACATGATATTTATATGTGATAAATATAGGATATAACACTATTTCGGGGATAATTGGCATTAGAGAGGCTAAATATTATAAATGCATAAAATGAAGTATAGTTACCTTATCACTTTGTGTTATGGTGATATATACATGATGTCATTAGAATATGTTAATGCTTAAGGTTCCTGCTATAAGATGAATATGCTCTATATGATTTTATTACCTCATTATGTTGTGCATGCTATGATTTGGTATTAAGTATTAGATGTGGATTATTCCATTATGTCTATTTATATGCCAAATGATGTGATAATGATGCGCATGTGATATGTTATGTGAGATGAATACTAAAACCTCGTAAAGACATTGAGGTATTAACAACATTAAGGGGTAATGTAGTTAGTAAGGCCGATGTTATTAAAAGTATTAATAATATAACAAGTAGGAGGCATATTACTAGACGCTAATATCAATCTCAGTAGACAGATTCAGGGTCGTTACTTAATCGTGACGATTTGGTTCGGTGCCCTTTGTTGTCTAAATGATCTATTGCATGGACACAACCACAAAGACATGCACAATGCAAATAATGACGATAATCACATTAATGGAGACGAGAAGAGCGGGGATGATGATTACAACACAATGGGGATAACACCAATAAGAATGAGAGAAGACTATGCAACAAATAGATTCTATGGGGCCACCCACAACTTTTGATCGAGGGATATATAGATGACACATGTCGTGATATCATGGCATTGAGGAAGATTCTAGTAAAACTATTCGAGGGGATGTTGATGAAATAGGTAGCAGGTTGGTCGACTCAATACAAATAAAATGGATAATGCTACTTAAAAATGAACACCTCGTTTACACTTATATACATATAATATGATGTAATCAGTAAGTATAACAATTGCAACTCACATATGTGATAGGAGTTATTCAATGGTTGATTAGAGTTGCAGCTGTGAGTCACATAAACTAGAGCCGTGATTTGTGTGTTAAAACCTATACGACGATGATGGGATATGGGTTGGGTATTTGTCTAGTAAGTGTGTGACATCTTTGAGAGCAAAAGCATATCATATATTGTTATACTAAACACATATTATGTTATGTATTAAGCACATTTACACTCATAACTAGTTGACTCAAGGTTTGTGTGAGAAATGCAGATTACAGATCTTAAGACTAGGATTAACACTAGAGGGGGGAGTGAATAGTGTTTATAAAGAATTACTAAATCTTTTTGAGTTTATGTTAATTTAAACACAGATGTGTGCAATATACAGACACAAATATGATCACAGATGCAGAAATAAAATAAAAAGCAGTAAAGGAAAGAACACACCGGACTTTATACCGGTTCGGAGTTACCCTACATCCAGTCCCGCAACACAAGTACGGATTTCCTTTCAAAAGTAATATTTACAATTACACCCTCGATTTCAAGGCTACGAGGTGCACCCTCCAGAATCACAAACCTCTGGGTAGAGATACCTGATTTTGCGGGCTACAAGTTCACCCACTTGATTTTGCGAGCAATAAGTTCACCCAATTGATTTCCCAAGGCTACAATCACACCTTATCATGCTTGATTGATTTTCAAGGCTACAATCACACCTTTGCTCGCTAAGTTGATTACAAAAGCCGCACTAAGGATCTTGCTGAGATAGTGATAGAGAATCAAACTACGAATGATCGAGTTCAATTCAGTGTAGATTTCGGCAGAGTAATGATAAGAATTTTTATTAAGAAAAGTGGAAGAAGAAGAAGAGTGAAAAACCAGAAAATCTGATATAAAATTTGTTAAAACTGACCCCTATTTATAGTAGAACAACAGTCATGTCCATTCGTGAAGAGTTATGGGGAATAGAGACTTCTTTTGAAATTGAAATTTTGAACTCAACTGACACCATGTCGACATGGTCACCATGAGTATGTCAACATCCCAAAGCATTTTTTGATGGTTTGATTTTCTTTGAAAATAACCTTTATCTTATATTAAAACTATTTTAAACTTTATAAATATACTTGACTATAGTTAAAATTCATGAGTAAATATAGAGAATAATATATATAGAATTTAACTATAATTTTATATTTAAATCTAATTATAAATATTTAAAAGTTAAATATGTTATATTAAAAGATAGTTTAAAATCAGGAGTAATTTGACTTTGAAATTAAAGATGATTTTGAGGCTAAAATTATTTAAAATCAGGATAGATGTTTTTGATGCTTTTAAAAGGAAGGTTTTGAAATCATTTTGAAAACAAGATATAATTTTGAAAAATCATTTTGAATAAAAGGTTAGCGGATACAAAACAATGTTCCACTAGATTTTTCGCAAGTTGCATCCTACTTAGGGTTCCATCCCTTTAACAGGCTCGAAGTGGATTCCATTCCATGAATAAATTGGATTTTAAGATGCCAGTGCTTTTCTAGGAGTTTTGACAAAATTTTCTAATTAAAGAATAAATTACTTGAATTCTTGAACTCTTAATAATCTTGATACTCATGAGTCTTCAATCTTGATATCTTGAATCTCTATACTGTACAGTCTTCATTCTTGGTACCTACGTGGTTAAATCCTGCATATACATATATATCTAAACTTATAATGTTAGTATTTATATTTTATAATCAATTCTAAGGTTGTTGTCATCAAAACCATCATCTCACATACTAACAATCTCCCCCTTTTTGATGATGACAACCTTTGTTTATAAAATATTACTTCTATCCTAATATCTCCCCCTAAAACTAATAAATTCCCCTTAATCTATGCCCTAATTACCCTATTTTATACTTCTCCCCCTTTGTCATCAACAAAAACTAACTCCCCCTCATTCTTGGACTAAAGTACCCGCATTGATGAACTATACAAAGAAATATATAATAGATAGATTAAGAAATAATTATACTTATGAACATGATAATTTAATCAAAGACTATATACATTTCAATGTATATTTACATGTTTTATACATCAAACATCGAACTACATTAAGAAATCAATCCACACCAAGTATCATTCTAAAACAAATCAAATCAATTCAAACAAACAATTCATACAAAATAATAAAATTTAAATGTTACAAGAAACTTTCAACCATCCTTCTTCTCCAAAGATAGGGTATGCTTTAATAGCATCACAATTTTCATTGTCATTGGTGAGAGAAATAGGAGGAGGTGCTTCGTTATCATCCTTGTGTAGGGAGGAAATCATTCATCGTATTGCATCGAAATGCCTTTCTTGCTCCTTGATCATATGCATTTGAATCAATTCTAAGTGACGCTGGTTACGGAGAATGAACGAGAGAATATTCCTGAATGAATTAAGAGTTTCTTCAAGATTTTCGGATAAATTGTGGACTGGATTAGCCATAGTTGAATTTGTGAAAGAAATGAAGGATTAGAAGATAAGAAATAATTTTCAGTGACGAATTCTAAAAGAAATAGGTATATATAGGTGTAGAAATTCGTTTGAAATGAATAGACATATTGTAGTTATTCAA
The DNA here is from genome assembly GCA_030765085.1 of Allium cepa. NCBI lineage: Eukaryota > Viridiplantae > Streptophyta > Magnoliopsida > Asparagales > Amaryllidaceae > Allium > Allium cepa. The sequence goes on along the minus strand of CM060931.1, from coordinate 902,919,421 downwards.
ATTTCAAATTCAAAATGAATTGTCATTTCTGACCAGTACATGTCGACATGGTCATAGGGGTATGTCGACATGGGTTAGTGAAAAAATATGACTAATTAGATTTTGTGAATAGTTGTGTGTATATATATATTTATATAATATACTAACATTTATTCTGGAGATAAGATAAGCTAGATAACAGAAAGGAAATTTCATTTCATTGCATACTACGATGATACAATGATTAAACATATGAAACTACATGAACTTTCGAATTAAAACAAGCTAAAACACTAAAACAAAATACGAAAAGATAACACTAGTTAGAGGATGATGATGAGGATGAAGAAAGTCCAAGTTTCTTGCTGACTTTGGAAATGAACTTGTTCATCTTGGATGAAATTTTATCCAACTTCTTACTAATGGATCGTTTAAGAATCCGTTGATTCTCAACAATCATCTTTTGGTTCTTGATAAGGATTTTGGTGGGTGGATTAGGAGGATAGTCGATGCTTTCCAAAGAGGTTTCGCCTTTTTCTTCTTCAATTTCCATTTCATCCTCTTCTTCTTCTTCCTCTTCTTCTTCTTCCATTTCCTCATGAGCCAAACGCTCTTCTTTTTCGGCAAGGGTCTCATAAGGTTGAAAAACAAATGGAATTTTCATAAATGAAATGTTGGAATGATTGAAAACTTTTCTAGAAACAAATTCTTCGCCTTTGAAATCCACTCCAAAATAGTTTAAAATATAAGTGAGATAAATTCCATGATACAAAGTATTCTCACCCATTTCAAGATTTTTAGGACGAAGTTCATCCAAAATAACTTGCACCCAATTTATGTCATAATTTCCAAAAATAGCAAAAAGTGCTTTGCAAACTTTTGAAGTAGGATTGTTAAAATTCCCCGATCTTGGGGTCAAAGTATGTTGCGAAAGAAGATTGACATTTCTTGCCTTTGGTCGAAAATTTCGATTTTTGAATTCAAAATTATCATTCCCTTCGAAAATATGATGAAATGTCTCACGATCATTTTCATCGATTTTAAAATTAGAAAGATTCATTCCCGTACACTTGAAATTGAGAATGGTACCCAAAAGATCATAATTCAAAATAATTCTAGTGCCTATGACACTACTCTAAATTTCATCCTCATTTCCATTATAAAATCCACGGTTTAAATTAGCACAGAAAATTTAGACAAGATTTGGATAGCAAACAAAATCATTTTGTGAAACATCAATAAGACTAAGAACTCCATTGTTTGCAAAAAGAGAATCAAGTTCATAAGAAGGAAAATCTTGAAAAATAGCAAACTTTCCAGGATGGACTTTGTTATAATTAGCACAATTGATGTACGCTTTTATGGTCATTGAAGAGTTGCTCTTTTACTTTTCTGGAAATTCTCGTGGTGGAGGGGTTGATTGAAGAAGCCATTAAAGTAGATAGTAGAGAGCCTGAAGTTTTGAAAAAAGAGAATTTGAATTTGAAAATGAGAGTGAAAAGACATGATAAAAGATAGTGGATAAATAGATTCTCAAATGACATATTTTCTGGTCAAAATGTAGCTTTTCAGAGAATTGAATGAAGTGAAAAGATGGAGGGAAATTCAAACATTTGAATTCAAATTTTGAAATCCAAATTCTGGTACCCATGTCGACATCGTAGTAGGGACCATGTCGATATGTGCCAGTGAATTTTTGTGAATTATTTTTCCTAAGTTCTCTAATAAATTTGTATACTTTAATATATATTTCTGAAATTTTATTGGACTATTAATATATTTCAGAAAGTATTATTATACTATTAAAAATAATAATAATAAATAATAAAATAATAATAAAATAGAAAATAAAATTTTAAAATTCTAACAACACGCCAATTCAAAATCAATTAATCAAACAATCAAACATCTAATTCTAAGCAAGCAATTTCAACCAATTATATTGTAAATGTGTACCTTTTTTTGAGTCCGTTTCTCTGAATTCGTCGAAGTCGTAAACTGCCATGAAACACAAATTTGAATTATCTGTTTTCTAATCATCATCACTTGGGGACGAGTCTGAGTCATCTAGAGTAGCAGTAAATGCACATTTCCGTTTCTTTGCTGAATCATTATTCATAGGGGGATTTTGCTTATCTGGATATGGACAGTCTCTTTTGATATGGCCTGGTCACAGTTGTAACATTTGACATTATTTGGCACTACATTCTGATTTCCAGAGTTCTTATAGTTGTTTCTCTTGAGATTATTCATCTTTCTATATTTCAGGAATTTTCTAAAATTTCTGGTCATTAAGGCTATTTCTTCATCATTATCGCTGTCTGAATCTGATCCATCAGTCAATGCATTGAATGCCATTGATTTCTTTTCAGATGCTTTACTTTCTCTTCTCCCGATCATTTGAACTTCATACGACATTAGATTTCCAATTAATTCTTATATCTTTAAAGTACTGATGTCATTTGCCTCTTCGATAGCAAGTGTCTTTTGATCCCATTCTGGAGTAAGAGAATTTAAAATCTTTCTGACTTGGTCTTCTTTAGAAAATTCCTTTCCCAAAGATATTAGAGAGTGCACAATATCCTGAAATCTACTATACATATCTAAAATAGACTCATTAGAATTCATTTTAAATAATTGAAACTGATTTGTGAGCATGGAAATTTTGGTCTGTTTAACTTTGCTTGTTCCTTCATGGGTAACTTGCAAAGTTTTTTAGATTTCATATGTAGACTTACAAACTGTCACTCTATTGAATTCATTTCTATCTAGTGAACAAAATAAAATATTCATTTCCTTAGAATTATTTTGTGCAACAGTCTTTTGCTCAGCAGTCCACTGTGCAAAATCGGTTGTAGGTTCAGAATGTTCAGTTTGTGTAATATTCCAAGTGTCTAATCTTATAGATTGTAAATATATTTTCATCCTACATGCTCAATATGAAAAGTTACTGCCATTAAAAAGTGGTGGTCTGACAGTAGACTGACCTTCTACAAATGAACTAGTGACAGGGATACCAGTGTTAGTAACAGTACCTGTGTTGGTAGCCATTTTGAAAAAAATTCAAAAATCAGATTATGAAACTTTGAAAACCTCACTTTGATACCAATTGTGAGAAATGCGGATTACAGATCTTAAGGCTAGGATTAACACTAGAGGGGGGTGAATAATGTTTATAAAGAATTACTAAATCTTTTTGAGTTTATGTTAATTTAAACGCAGATGTGTGCAATATACAGACACAGATGCAGAAATAAAATAAAAAGCAATAAAGGAAAGAACACACCTGATTTTATACTAGTTCGAAGTTACCCTACATCCAGTCCTGCAACACAAGTACGGATTTCCTTTCAAAAGCAATCTATACAATTACACCCTTGATTTCAAGGCTACGAGGTACACTCTCCAGAATCATAATCCTCTGGGTAGAGATACTTGATTTTTCGAGCTACCAGTTCACCCACTTGATTTTACGGGCAACAAGTTCACCCAATTGATTCCCCAAGGCTACAATCACACCTTATCACGCTTGATTGATTTTCAAGGCTACAATCACACCTTTTCTTGGTAAGTTGATTACAAAAGCCCTATAACTCTGAATAACACTGAGGATCTTGTTGAGATAGTGATAGAGAATCAAACTACGAATGATCAAGTTCAATTCAATGTAGATTTCGGCAGAGTAGTGATAAGAATTTTTATTAAGAAAAGTGGAAGAAGAAGAGGAGTGAAAAACCAAAAATTCTGATAACAAATTCGTTGAAACTGACCCCTATTATAGTAGAACAACAATCATGTCCATTCGTGAAGAGTTATGGCGAATAGACGCTTCTTTTGGAATTGAAATTTTGAACTCAACTGACACCATGTCGACATGGTCACCATGAGTATGTCGACATCCCAAAGCATTTTTTGATGATTTGATTTTCTTTGAAAATAGCATTTATCTTATATTAAAACTATTTTAAACTTTATAAATATACTTGACTATAGTTAAAATTCATAAGTAAATATAGGGAACAATATATATAGAATTTAACTATAATTTTATATTTAAATCTAAGTATAAATATTTAAAAGTTAAATATGTTATATTAAAAGATAGTTTAAAATCAGGAGTAATTTGACTTTGGAATTAAAGATGGTTTTGAGGCTAAAAATATTTAAAATCAGGATAGATGTTTTTAATGCTTTTAAAAGGAAGGTTTTGAAATCATTTTGAAAACAAGATATAATTTTGAAAAATCATTTTGAATAAAAGGTTAGCCGATGCAAAACAATGTTCCACTAGATTTTTTGTAGGTTCCATCCTACTTAGGGTTCCATCCCTTTAACAGGCTCAAAGTGGGTTCCATTCCACGAATAAACTGGATTTTAAGATGCCAATGCTTTTCTAGGAGTTTTAACAAAATTTTCTAATTAAAGAATAAGTTACTTGAATTCTTGAACTCTTGATAATCTTGATACTCATGAGTCTTCAATCTTGATATCTTGAATCTCTATACTGTACAGTCTTCATTCTTGGTACCTGCATGGTTAAATCATGCATATACATATATATCTAAACTTATAATGTTAGTATTTATATTTTATAATCTATTCTAAGGTAGTTTTCATCAAAACCATCATCTCACGGACTAACAGTTTGTTATATATTTAACAACCTCGGTTTAATTGAGGCTGTTTTACAAATTTAATGCTATGATTGTATGCGCTTTGGGAGCTACGATATGAAGACGGAATTGATGATGATGCTGGATATTCATTTTGCTTGATTGATTATCTCATATGACATGATGATATGTTTTTGTATTGGGATCTAGTTGTATTTGATGATGTGATGTACTTTTGTTGTTTAGTCATGTTTCCATGTATGAGACAGTGCATCAGATTTTCATGTATAACATATTTATTCGTTATCTTTGATTCTTCCGAATTATGATTAAATGGGTTTATTTTCCTATGTGCCTCTAATACCACATTATTCAGTCCTGAAAACTCATATATGTTCCTTCGTGCCAAAACATGATACATATTATTTCAGATGTTTTCAAGTAGTGAAACATATATGTGTTGACCCAAGGTAGTGTGTATAGGAGATCGCTTCCATCGAGCCCATTAATCCAGACTATTAGATAGTTAACCCTGCAATAGTTTGGCCGTTAGGAACAAGAAACAAGATGGAAGTGTTGTGTAACGACCCGATTTTTCGACTTCCGAAAGTCGACATCAATACGTCCAATGTATTAAATGTCGGGCAATCGAATGCCGGAAAACCAAACCGTTAGGGTTAAAGAAGAAAAAGATAGAAGAAGAACGGAAACAATAATTAGAATCTCACATTTTACAGCGGAACAAATATAATAGATAAATGAATAATCTTTAAAACAAAACACTATATCGGTTTATACATACATCATCAGAGTTTACAATGACACCATACATCACTGACAGTTATTATAACTTGACTATATGAAAACTGACATGCACCAACTCCTAAGCAGTGGACACTATATAATATAATTGATATGACTCGCCATCCAGCTTGAACTCCAGATCTCCACAGCAATTTCTTAACTTCGCACTAGAATAATGCTAACCTGACTCTAGGCTGCCCGTGTAGAAAATTGTGGGCACCCAGAGTTTAAAAAGCTAACAATAAACTCCAGGTCAGTCATAGGACTGGTGTGAGATCTTAAAAACAGTTATTTTCCATAGAGAAAGGAAAATAAATCCTCTATGCTTTTTGGAAAATGAAACTACAATAAGGCCTCCCGACACACACACAATGCAATCGCACACTTGGGGGAGATTTCTCCTTATGATAGTCAAACATGCTTGATACACAAAATTATTTACAATATTATCGTTAGTGCATAGTGCAGAAAACCTTTTGAAAATATAATATTAATCTTAGCCAGCATACATACCATTATAGTATGCCTACTATAGCTACCATATTAGATTGCAGGTTATACAACTAAAACCGTATAAGACACGTATTGGTGATTGCATTTCCATCAAATGGTCAGGCTAAGGAACTTCCTGGACCATATGGGTACGCCTCTGTAGGGACGCCCCGAGAACCTAACCGGATCTCTGCCAACACAAGGCCGGGGTACCTCTGTAACTAGGTAACTACTACACGAGTATGCCATCCCCCGGTTGTTTACGTCCTTTATCCGAGGATCCTTAACCACAAAGCAACAAACCACAAAGTATAATACATTTGCAGCATCAACATAGGTAAAATATTTGGGCTCCATGCCATGATACTACCCTTTTCCAGAAGGAAATGACATACCCTCAGGGGGCGCTACCCCCAAATAGCCTTGCTGCATCTTTCCTGTTTCGACCATTTCGGGTTGTGAGGCTCGACGATGTCTCGTCCACAAAGCTACAATTTTCACAAAATCCATGCTTCGATCAATAAATGATCAACAACACTTCGTACGCCACATTACTAAATTGGGAATGTATCACTACTAACCATCAATTATATAACCTCTGAGCTCGTACGTCTCAAAGAAGGGTGTTAAGCTAAGAGAATAAATTCTCCGCCACCAACAGAAATGTATTTGATAGAAACCAGCTTTACATCTCAAAGTGTAACATCAGACACACATCCATACAAGTCCGTTCCGGGATCGAATGGAACCGAAGGCACTTCAAAGAAGCCCTTGCAATCCGGATATTCACTAATCACGTTCGGAATCCCCATCACAAAGGTGGTAAAATCTCTATACCGGAGCAACCCGGTGCAGAGACATTCGACAGGTAATCCTTTCGCTTTCGAAAATACTCGGTCTTCAACACCATCCTCAAATGCAATCCCATTTTGTTGTATCATTATTCGAAATGAGTTTTATGACACAAGGTCCTCTCCCAGCTAATCCGAATAACGGGCGCTTATTTTAAAAATAAATGTTACATTCAGATTTCAAACAAGTCACAACAAATTTCCACTTTGATCTTTTAAACAAAAGATCCATCATAATCACAAATGTTTGATGTGGTTTTCAAATATCCATTTGGAATCTGACCCCCGGCCGCATCGAAATTCAAATACTAATCAAAGGCAATATTGATAGTCGGTTATTTAACTAATAATCAATAATTCACAACAATCACCAATTTCCAAATAATTTTCCCCAATTATTTATTTTCAATATATCTTCGCAAGATATATTTTCATATTTTAACCTTTCGAAAACAAATGTTAAATAAATTTCCACATTTTTATCCTTTGAAAACAAATTTAAAATCATTTTCCTTATGCGGAAAATATTTCCAAACATTTATTAATTTCCACTAAAAATTTGCCGAGTTCAAATACTTTAAAATAATTTAAATTACTTATCCAAAAACATATATTTGGAAACATAAAAACTATTTTGGAACACTCTATTAAAAATATTAGTTATAAAATTTTATATTAATATCTTACATAAAAACTCCAAGTCCAAACTAGTTTTTAAAATAAAATTAGTAGAAGGAGTACAAATATTTAAATATCCATTTTCTAAAACAAATATCAGTTTAACCTTTAAATAATCACTTCTATAATAATTTGAAATATATCTTTACTTTAAAGATTTTCAAAATAGCCCAAGTAAACAATTTCTCCAAAATATTCTTTCCTTAAAACCATATTTACAACTTCAACTATATTTATAAACTATATTGAAAATATATTCGGCTTTCCAGGGAAAGTACACCTTCCATTCTAAAATGGTTCATTCAAATCAATTTGTAAATCTTTCTGGATTTATTTTAAATTTACATTCCAAATCAGTAAATTCCTTTTCACACTTTTAAAATAAAACAATATTTATTTTTAAAACAAATTTTCCTTTCCTTTTTAAATTCCCATTGTGAATTCAAATCCCCAAATATCCACTAGTATATGATTTTTAAATCGATTTCAAAAAAAATCATTTACAAACACCAAATCAATTTCCAAATTGATTTCAAAATTTAATTTTAACACCAAATCAATTTTTATATTGATTTCTAAATTTATTTCAAACACCGGATCAAATTCCAAATTTGATTTCTAAATTTATTTATTTCAAAATAAATTTCTTTATCTCTTCCGAACTATTTAAAATCCGAATTTAAATAATTTCTTTAACTATTAAGCAATATTATTCAAAATCCATTTATTAAAATATTTTCTCATATTTTGGAATTTATTCAATAAGTTTTCAAAAATAAAACTTTATCTATTTAAATTTCTTCTTTTAGATTCACTCAATTCCTTAAATGAATGTATTATAAATTTTCTACTTGAATTTCAAAAATCCAATTTTATTTATTTCTGGTATCCTACGATACCAAAAATATATTCGCTAAATTATAGCCTTCAACGGTTTCAATCACAAATAATCACACACATATTATAAATAATCAACACACAATATTGAAACTAATTCAAATATTTGAGGAATCCAGTTGGATCCCTCCAACCTGTTTTCCTGCATCCACAAACGTTAGCACAACAATAAAATACCAATTCCACTTCGAGAAGGAATATCGTGGTATATGCGATTTATAAAATATCATCCGCTATTATGCGGCGCATAGGGTCTCATCCGCTATATAATGTGGGAAGTCAATCACTCCAAATACATATATAATACCAATTCCACTTCGAGGTGGAATACCGTGGTATATGGGTTTAATATAATATCATCCGCTATTATGCGGCGCGTAAGGCCTAAACTAATATAACTGATAACAAATTAATCATCCAAGCACACAGTCAATCAATTTTAAATTTAACTATTAAAAATTAAATCAGAAAAAATTTGATTGACTAAGAAGATCTCACCTTAGATTTTAATTTGCAGTCCATTTCCATTCCAGCTCGTTTTCACGATTTTTAAACCTTGTAACAAACAATTATATGATTTAATTAATATTCAAACAAATTGAACAATTAATCATCGTTGAATAAACTTAATTAACCAACGATTTTTATTTTTCTTAATCATTAAATTTTTCTAAACCAATTCCTTTTAATAAATTTTATTTAACTAACAATTTGACTTTAAACAAATTTCCCTTTTTAAAAAAAATACTTTTTAGTAAATAAATAATTTAAATAAGTTTATTAACCACCACATTCCTTTTTAACTTGTATATGTAAATATTAAAACAGAAATATTTATTATTTTTTTACTAGTGATTTTATTTTTGAATTAGAAATTTTCCTTTTGAGGAATATATATATGTACTTAAAAAAAATAGATTATAAATTTCAAAAATCAACTTATATAAATTTTTCATTAAATTAAAAAAAATTCTGCTAACTGTACATATTCAAATATGTGTATAGATATATCTATTTATTTTTTGGTTTTGCTATATGTATAAAATATATTATTTACTAAAATAAATAAAAATATACCTTACTGTTAACAACCCGCTCCACCCTCACCACTTAGCAGAGACGACATCGACATCCCCTGCTTCCACCAGACCTCCAACTTGCAAGCTTCCAGAACTCCATCTACAACGAACATGTGACAGGCGAATCACCTTTCATACAGCGTCCAACCCCAGGCACTCGCGTGCCTACCTCGCTGACGAAACCTAGGCTCGCGACCGATACGACGCCACGACCCCCAAATCGATCGACCTCGAGATGCCAAAACCCATTGCCACTGCCAGTTCCGTATGCACTCACGCCCAGGCCTCCTCGTCGCTCCAAGCCTTGAAGTGACGATCTAAGATGATCGTGCTCGATTTTGAATCCCTTCGCCGTTTTTTATACATCGCAACTGAATTTGGTTTACTCCCCTTTTTTTCCTTCGGCATGGATTTTTTTGCTTGATTGAAAATCGACTGCCATATGTTTAAATTGAGATAATTTTCGATCTCACTCTGGCTTCGGCCATGAAATTATTTTCCAGACATCGATTGAGAAATTTTGATTTGAATTCTAGAAAGAAGAGGCGACCACGGGTTTGATTTTGAATCGTTTTTTTTGAAATCAAGTTTTTTATATTATTTTTCTCTCGGCCATTGATTTTATTTTTTGATTTTTTTGATTTTTTTTATTTCTGTTTTCCTTTTAAAAGAAAATGCTCGGTTATGAAGAAAAAAAGAAGCAAAGGAGACGCGTGTAAAAACTGAAGACAAGTGTGATGCCGCACCTCTATGCTCACAATAACAAAGAGTATTAAAAGAAATACCGTCTGTTATTACGAATAATAAGGCTGGATAGGAGCGGCCATCCGTAGTTGGGCCTTACACTAGTATTGGTTACCTCGATAGGGGTGGTATATATTTTTATTTTTTATCTCTTATTTATTTACTCCCAACGACATACCCAATGCCAGTATAAAACGAACTACGATGATTCATAATAGTTTAGGACAATATATATAATAATAACACAGATCAGCTAAATGCGAAACACAGATAATAAAAAGTCTCATATATATATATACATATATATAACTGAAGTCAGTTACAATACATGTGATACCATACATATGATACAACTACAACTGTCGACTCAGGAAGTTACATATACAAGTACATTATCGTGAATAATATACATGAATACATAACATCCTAGATCAGATACACTGACTACTAAAAATGACGACGACTACTCCAAAAGATATGAAAAGACTTCATAGCTCAAGCACCATCCCAAAGCAAGATATCTACAACCTATAATAACTCGGTCTGACCCGAGTATTAAATTCAAAAGAAAATAATACACGGGTCAGTCTAATTCAAACTCAATTATTAATGCACAGAAGCAATAATAATTAAATAGAAAATAGACGACAGTCACAATAAATCTTACCTATCCAATCCCTAAATAAGGAAATCGGATAATGGTAAATATAACACGTAGCAGTGTTAAACAACAAACCAACAAATTCAATTTATCAACGAAGCTAAATAAAAGGGTTATCAATGAAAATAATTTAGAAAACAACAGAATCGCCTAAACGGCAATTAGCGACAAAATCTAATTATTAGATAATTAATTAGAAACTCATAATCTAATTATCAAAAAGATAATTAGATATCAACAAAATCATCAAATTAAACCAAATCAGAATACGATTCAAAATATTGAATTGGATACACGAAATAATTCAAACAATTGAAATATCAATTAAAACATCAATTCGGGTAGGGTTGTAGTACACGCACGCGTGCACTGCCTCGCCACTACAATGATTAAATAAACAAAAGCTTAGCGAATCAAAAGCAAATGGCACCATCTCAAATCAAAATGAACCAGATGGACTGCAACAACAAGCGCAATATACACCCAGTAACCATAAAAGGGACAAAGTGCACATGAATGCACCATGAAAATTCACAATCAAGCACAAGGTCAAATCTAAAATATCGGATTCAACACAAGTTCCAAGCTAAACCAAAGCAAACAGCAATACCAAGAAATCACGTAAGGTCAGGTCCGGGCGACAATGAATGACCAATAAGTTCACATTACTGCCCAAACATATTATGAAACAAAATTGTCAAATGCCTCGAATGGTATAACTACAGTAGCCAAAAATTGCTGCATCAGATATGTGATGTAATGCACAGCATACACAAGATTTAAGTATGGCAACAATGCGCAAAGACACGAGACTATCAAATACACACTGCAATTATAAGTGCAGATGACTACAATGACCAAAGATTTCAAAAGAAAGTAAATCATATTCAGGAATGCACCAGAGGGTATGCAATTCAAACTTGCATATCGATCATACAGCAAAGTTCGCACTACACCATGAACCACCCAAGTTGATATACAAATATATACACAAGCATCAGGTCAAAAGAGCATCAGGAACTTCAAAAGGATATAAGTGCACAGTGCAGAAGCAAATATCACTGATAACAGTGAAAACAAATGCACAAATCAATGTACAAGTCACAATACAACAATGTCCAGACCAAATATTATCAATATGGTCGAACAGAGACTCCAAGCATATAAGAAGATATGCACAGAACTGAAACAAAGAATAAAGTTCAATATCCAGTCAAGTATGGATACCAATACAACATGGCAATGTACAGATTTCGAGATAACACCCTAGCTCCAACTGAAAACGGCGACATGATGAAGCAGTGCAAATCAATGAATAAGGGCAGAACAAGGTCAACCCAACTTCAACAAATGACCATATCCAACTATACAAATGCATAAGAATAGTGTACAGTGCATGAAGACTTGAACAAGATACCAAATGCGCTAGTATAAATAGTGTTACCGGCGACTGTAATTGCTAACAGTCAATACCAAGGCACAAACCAGATAAGAAAGTGAACGCAAGAGTTAAGGGTAGTGTATAAGGACACAGATTCAAGTGAAGTGGAATAGTGCAACCCATACATAGCCACGTACAGTAATTCGCAAGTGCACAGGTGAAAGCACAAAATGGTTACAAACATCAAAGACAGAAAAACATATTCGCAGGTTGAAATATCAACTAGAATCAAATATACCCGAAATATATGGAATCGAAAATTTCCAAATATATCAGAAAATCGAACAAAACATGTAAGTGCAGACAAATACTAAATCAACATCGTCCAAACGAAATCAAATGACCGAAGTCAAGTGAACCTGTAACAAGCCGCATATTTAACGATTTTATATTTAAATGTTTAATTTAAATATAGCGTCGTTAGTCGGATTTTGGTCCGAAATGTTACTTTTTGCAAATGGCCGAATTGGAGCTCGAAACTACCTCCATTGGTTCCAAAATGGCGTTTGCGATCTTTTTGAGTATAATCTTTGATATGTTTGGAGTAAGTCGAATTTTGCTATTTGTTAATTGGGCTTTGGGCTTGGGTTTCACCCAAACTGTTCTATTAACCCCAACTCAGCCCTCTCCTCTCATTCATTTATTCATTTCTTAAAACTTAAACTTAAAAACTGAAATGGGGGAAGAGGAAGGAAATTAGAAACTCCTAGCCCTAAATCCATTTGCAAAATCCAAATTTCTTGCTCCAAAATCATAGAGAAGCCATAGGTATGTCTCTCTTCTTCTTCTCCAACACTTTCTCCTTCAATTTCAGAAAATTTTCCTAAACCTAACTTAGGAAAATACTTGTGTGTTCTTAGATTGAAGCTTGTTGGGTTGAAGTAGTGATTAGTTGGTCTTCTCCTTGTGTTTTAGCTCCTTCATCTTCTTTGTTTGTGAGATTAAAAGGTGAGTTTTGAACTCACATCTACTTCTCTTGATTTCATGGGTGTTGGTATGAATTCCTAACAAGTATGCATGTGCCATTGTTTTGGAATTGGAAAGAATTTGCATTTTCATTGAAATAGGGCAGGAAGTGCAAAATCACCAGGTTCGGCCGACCGAGTGCAGGCTTCGGTCGACCGACCTGCTGCCCCGAGCCTTATTTTGCTCCCTGCATCTGGCCGGCCGACCGAGCCCTGCAGTCCAGTCGACCGACCTGCTTTGTTTTGCCTGGTTTGTTTATTTTGCATATTTGATTGATTTTTTCGGACTTTATCGATTCAAGTTGCTTTTTAGTGGTTGTTATTGCATATTTGGCTTTGATAACATACTCTTGACTTCATCCACGGGTTTTTATAAAATAATTTCTCGAATCGCATTTAAAAGCTCGTTTCTCCAATTTATAAATTCTATTTAAAACACACACTTTCGCACTTCGAGCGAAGTGGAAGGATGATTAAATGGTTGGGCAAAACACGGACCATGAATCTGTGCGTTTATCCTTTCGATTAATCCCCGACCTATTTAATTGATCGTTTTGACCTTCGGGTTTAGTTTACCGATGATATGAGGTAAATTTGTACTGTCTTGAGTGTGAAATAAACTAACGGATAGTAAACCGTTTAGTGCGAACGGGTGGTTATGGGACTCACGTTACCACTTTTCGGATTCCTTTCTGGGAGTTTGTGACACATATCGCCTTTGGGATAGTGTCTTCGGACTGTCTCCTTCTGGTTTGTTGCCCTTTAGTATCGCTTTCGATGTGGCCGTTATGCGCCACATGGGTGATATCGGGTTGTTATAGTATCGCTTCCGATGTTGGCCGTTATGCGCCACATGGGTGATATTGGGTTGCTATTGTATCGCTTCCGATGTCGGCCGTTATGCGCCACATGGGTGATATTAAGTTGCCCTATTGTATTGCTTTCGGAGTTGGTCATTCGTTACCGCTCAAGCAACTTTTATGATGTTTCAATTGAGATGTATATTCCCTAGGTATCGCCCCTCGGTGTAGGTCTTTTTGAACCACACGATATGTAGTGATCACCTTGTGAACTTGTATACCATATCGGTATTTGTTATTTGCCTTTTTGGCTTGTTTTGGGATATTCCTATCCTTTGTTTCTATGAGTTGCCGATGATACGAGGCTTGTTTGTTATGATATGATTCATCTTATGTTAGATGATTGGGTTATCTCTTTTAGAGATATTTGATATATATTATGACCTTGCAGGTTTATTATGGTTCAGTTTATCTAACTGATTTGTTATCTAGACTGACCCGTGTATTTTATACTCGGGTCAGACCGAGTTGTTTCAGGTTAGGTGCTTTTGGACTTAGCCTATTTTGCTTCCGCATGGACTATTCGCTAGCTTCATTTTGTTGAAGCGTCTTTTGTGGTCCTTATCTGTTGTAACTCTGTTATTTATACTCTTTTTGTCTCGTCTATATATTATGGTCTCCTGTACCACTTGACATGTATTATTTTGTATACTCTGTTGTGTATCCGTTTATGTGTATATTATGATCGATTGTTCTGTGATGTGAATTACATTTGAGTTGTTATATTTTCTTCTGATAGATCCTTTAGCCATTGTAGTTTTGCTTTAAATATTTATTGAATAGGTCGAACTTTAATGTGACTACTTTTCGACGTATTTAGTGAATAGTTAAGGTAAGATTACACATGGTCACTCCCATTATACTCCATTGTCCGCGTTAGCCGACAGTATTACCTATGTAATACTCTTTGTTAACGAGGCTCTAGGAGTGGGGCGTCACAGCGTGGTATCAGAGCCAGGTTCAGAACAAAATATGATAAACACAGAATAGATGCACATATTATGGTACATCAAAGTGTACAAGTAATACAAATCTTTGAATCATCGTGTCTCTTTATTCCATCAAGGTTAGATAGAGTTTGGGAATACATCTAGGAATGCATTTAATTCCTTAGTATTCCATATTGCAATATCTACCTTGTGAATAATCTTTTCCTTATCTTGACTTTCAGCTTATGTATGGAAGAGGCAGATGTCGACGTTCGGATGCTGGGCAATCTAGTGGCTCACATCCGGATGGCGTTTATATGTCTGCCGATCAGTTTATGGAGTTTTTTAGGAGCACTCAGCCTCCCGTTCCTCCTCGAGTGTCTCCACCTCGCAAGTCTGCTTTTGCACGTCAGTGCAGTGATTTTGCTCATCTTGGAGGAAAACCGTTTAAGGGCTCCGAGTCTGTTCTTAAAGTCCAAGCTTGGCTTCGCACGTGCGAGCGTATTTTCTCTCGCATGGATCTATCTGACCATGATCGAGTTCTTGTGACTTCTAGCTTATTGCAAGAGCGTGCTCTTGATTGGTATGAGCTTCTTGTAGCCGAGATTGATGAGTCTACTCTTTCTTGGACTCAGTTTCGGGGACGATTTGAACTCAAGTTCGTTCCTGAATCTGAAAAAAATTTATTGACCCGTCGCTTCCTTGAGTTGAAGCACGGGAAGTCTTCTGTTTCTGAGTATGTCGCATCGTTCGAGGTTTTATCTCAGTATGGTCTTGAATTCATCAGCACTTCTTACAAGAAGAATTTGAAGTTTGTTTCTGGCCTTAAGAAATATCTTAGGAAGTCTTTGTTGCTCCAGCTTAAACTTTCTTTTGAGGAGTTGGTTGATTCGGCACTTCATCTCGAGACCGTCGAGAAGGAGTGTGATAGTGATGTAGATGTTGAGGTTTCTAAGAACCCCAACAAGAGGCCGTTTCCAATTCAAAAGAAGCCTTTTTCTTCTAAGAAGAATAAGACTGGTGGTCCTAGTTCTCAGCCTCAGTCTTCCGGAACACTTTTCGTTCGAAAGTGTTTTAATTGTGGTTCTCCGGACCATATTATTCGAGCTTGTCCTAAGCCTCTCTTCTGCCGCTACTGCAAGAAGGAAGGTCATCGTGTTTCAGCTTGTCCCATTGCTCCGAATAATTCTTCATCTGGCAAGTTAAATGTAGCGAATGCTTCTGGAGGTCCTTCTCAATCTAAAGGTATATCTCCATCTATTTTGGAAGGTTTTATTCTATTTCATGATCATAGTATACGTGTTCTTTTCGATACGGGTGCTTCACATTCTTTCATATCGAAGAAGCTTGTAGATGATTTATCCTTGGATGTTTCTTGTATGGTTACTTCTTTAAGGATTGCGAATCCAATTGGGGGATCCGCGACCCTTAGTTTGTTTTGTGATGATATTGAGATTGTTTTATGTGGCTTTTCTTTCCGTGCGAATCTGCACGTTATTTCTTGTTTGGGTTTTGATATGATTTTTGGTATGGACTGGCTAGTGAGGTACGATGCTAGGATTATTTGTTCGGAGAGGATTTTGTATCTTTGTCATCCTGATTCGCCTTCTCAGTTATCTCTTGTTCTTCGGGATGTGGATAATTCCGAGATGGCTTTGTATTCTCTTGATTTGCGAGATGGTGATGTTATATCTCGTATTCCTATTGCTTGTGACTTTTCTGATGTTTTTGAGCCTGTATCGGGTTTGCCACCCAAACGGGCAATTGAGTTCCGCATTGATCTCATTCCAGGCGTGCAGCCAGTTAGTCGTCCTCCCACGAGGATGTCTACAAAGGAAAATGAGGAACTCAAGAAGCAGCTTTTAGAGCTTGAATCCAAGCAATTGATTCAATCTAGTTTTTCTCCGTGGGGATCCGCGGTCGTCTTTGTGAAGAAGTCTGATGGAACTCTTAGGCTTTGCATTGGCTATCGCAAGCTTAACGAGTTGACCATTAGAAATAGGTATCCTTTGCCTAGGATCGATGATATGTTCGATCTATTGAGTGGTGCTAAGGTCTTTTCTCAGCTTGACCTTGCCACAGGTTTTCATCAGTTACGAGTCGCGGAGGATAGCATACCTCTTACCGCTTTCCGCACTCGTTATGGTTCTTTTGAGTGGCTCGTTATGCCGTTCGGTTTGACGAACGCTCCCGCTTTCTTTGTCGATCTCATGAATCGGGTATTCCGGGAATATCTCGATAAGTTCGTGCTTGTCTTCATTGATGATATCCTTATTTATTCTAAGTCTGAAGCTGAGCATGCTAATCACTTGAGAATTGTCTTGAGTACCCTCCGTCATCATCAGCTTAGAGCCAAATTCTCCAAGTGCCACTTTTGGGAGAATAAGGTTAAGTTTTTAGGCCATGTTGTATCTTCCGATGGCATTTCTATTGATCCCTCAAAGATCGAAGCCATCCAGAATTGAAAGAGGCCTGAAAATGTTCTTGAAATTCGTAGTTTCCTTGGATTGGCGGGTTATTACCGTCGGTTCATTAAGGATTTTTCCCGTGTTGTGCTTCCTCTCACTTGCCTTACTCGAAAAGGCATTCATTTTGATTGGTCCGACAAGTGTGAAGCTTCCTTTCAGACATTGAAAGAACTTCTCACTAATGCTCCTATTCTAGTGGTTCCCGAAGGGAATCATGATCTTGTTGTCTACACTGATGCTTGTGGTAGTGGTCTCGGTGCTGTTCTTATGCAGAAGGATCGGGTAGTTGCTTATGCTTCTAGGCAACTACGTCCGAATGAAGTTCGCTATGCCACTCATGATCTTGAGTTAGCCGCCATTGTCTTTGCCTTGAAGATTTGGCGACATTATTTATTGGGCGAGCGCTTCATTCTCTATACCGATCATAAATCTTTGAAGTATTTGTTCACTCAGAAGGAACTCAATATGAGGCAACAGCGTTAGCTCGAGTTTCTTGCTTCTTATGACTTTGATATCCAGTATACCCCTGGTAAGGGTAATCGTGTTGCTGATGCGCTTAGTCGCAGACATTCGGCTGTTATTTCTATGATGCTTGCCGAATGGAGTATTCTTGAAACTCTATCTTTTTGTGAAATTCGTGATCGAGGTTCATCTTCCGATTCTCCTATTCTATTATTTAGTTTGGGAGCTCGACCTATTTTGTTGGATCGTATTGCCGATGCCCAACGACGTGATCCTGATTTGTTGCATTTTATTCAGCTTTGTGAGTCTGGATCTTGTGATGAGGCGTTGCAAGATCTTAGCATGGATTCTCATGGGTGTCTTCGTAAGAAGAACCGTCTTTTTGTGCCTTCTGATTTTGCACTTAGGCATGACATTCTTGATGATTGTCACCGTTCTAAGTATACCATTCATCCCGGTAGTAGCAAGATGTATGCCGATATGCGTCGTCTTTATTATTGGGAAGGCATGAAGAGCGATGTGGCGAGTTATGTGAGCAATTGCATAACTTGTCAGCGTTTTAAATCCGAGCATCAGCGTCCTTTTGGTCTTCTTCAGCCTCTTGAGATTCCATTGTGGAAATGGGATCAGATTTCTATGGATTTCATTGACGGCCTACCTCGTTCGAGATCGCCATTCTAGCATTTGGTTTATTGTTGATCGCCTTTCCAAGTCTGCTCATTTTGTCCCTATTAAGTCTAATAGGACGGCTTCGCATTTGGCTAAGTTGTATGTCAAGGAAATCGTGAGACTTCACGGTGTTCCTAGTTCTATTGTGAGTGATCGTGATCCTTTATTCACGAGTCATTTTTGGAAGAGTCTTCAGCAAGCTTTGGTAATTTTTCTATAGCTTATCATCCGCAGTCTGACGGACAGACTGAACGGGTGAATCGTATTTTGGAAGATCTTCTCCGTATTTGTATTTTTGATTTCGGTGGTAGTTGGGAGGATCACCTACCTCTTGTAGAATTCTCCTACAACAATAGTTTTCAGTATAGTATCGGTATGGCTCCTTTCGAAGCCTTATACGGAAGGCCATGTCGATCACCTTCTTGTTGGTTAGAATCTGGTGAGAAGCTTATTCTTGGTCCAGATTTTGTTCGTGATTCTTCCGGGAAGATTGATCTTATTCGGTTGAGAATGAAAGAGGCACAGAATCGCCAGAAATCCTACGCGGACAACCGTAGGAAGCCTCTCGAGTTCTCGATCGGCGATCTTGTTTTTATTCGTGTTTCTCCTTTGAAGGGGTTATGCGTTTCAGTACGACTGGAAAATTGGCTCCTCGTTATATAGGACCATTTTCTATTACTGAACGTATTGGCCCTGTGGCTTATAGAGTTTCACTTCCAGCTCATTTATCTGGCATTCATGACGTGTTTCACGTCTCGCAACTTCGGAAATGTCTTCGGGAGTCGGATTCTGTTATTACTTCTCCTGATTTGCAAGAGCTTGAGATCTCACCGGACTTATCTATTGTACAACAACCTATTTGCGTGCTTGACACGGAGGTGCGACACCTTCGGAACAAGGACGTGCCGCTCGTTAAAGTTCAATGGTCCGCTAATCCCAATGACTGTACTTGGGAAACCAGAGAATTTATTGAGCGATCTTATCCGGGTTTTCTTTCCTCGCTTTGAAACGGTGAGTATGTCTTTTCATCTCAAGCTTATTTTCTTTTTCTTTTGATGTTGATTGTATGTAGTTGTTACAAATATCGTCTCTAGGAATTGCGGGGACGCAATTTTGTAAGGAGGGGAGATCTGTAACAACCCGCATATTTAACGATTTTATATTTAAATGTTTAATTTAAATATAGCGTCGTTAGTCGGATTTTGGTCCGAAATGTTACTTTTTGCAAATGGCCGAATTGGAGCTCGAAACTACCTCCATTGGTTCCAAAATGGCGTTTGCGATCTTTTTGAGTATAATCTTTGATATGTTTGGAGTAAGTCGAATTTTGTTATTTGTTAATTGGGCTTTGGGCTTGGGTTTCACCCAAACTGTTCTATTAACCCCAACTCAGCCGTCTCCTCTCATTCATTTATTCATTTCTTAAAACTTAAGCTTAAAAACTGAAATGGGGGAAGAGGAAGGAAATTAGAAACTCCTAGCCCTAAATCCATTTGCAAAATCCAAATTTCTTGCTCCAAAATCATAGAGAAGCCATAGGTATGTCTCTCTTCTTCTTCTCCAACACTTTCTCCTTCAATTTCAGAAAGTTTTCCTAAACCTAACTTAGGAAAATACTTGTTTGTTCTTAGATTGAAGCTTGTTGGGTTGAAGTAGTGATTAGTTGGTCTTCTCCTTGTGTTTTAGCTCCTTCATCTTCTTTGTTTGTGAGATTAAAAGGTGAGTTTTGAACTCACATCTACTTCTCTTGATTTCATGGGTGTTGGTATGAATTCCTAACAAGTATGCATGTGCCATTGTTTTGGAATTGGAAAGAATTTGCATTTTCATTGAAATAGGGCAGGAAGTGCAAAATCACCAGGTTCGGCCGACCGAGTGCAGGCTTCGGTCGACCGACCTGCTGCCCCGAGCTTTATTTTGCTCCCTGCATCTGGCCGGTCGACCGAGCCCTGCAGTCCGGTCGACCGACCTGCTTTGTTTTGCCTGGTTTGTTTATTTTGCATATTTGATTGATTTTTCCGGACTTTATCGATTCAAGTTGCTTTTTAGTGGTTGTTATTGCATATTTGGCTTTGATAACTTACTCTTGACTTCATCCACGGGTTTTTATAAAATGATTTCTCGAATCGCATTTAAAAGCTCGTTTCTCCAATTTATAAATTCTATTTAAAACACACACTTTCGCACTTCGAGCTAAGTGGAAGGATGATTAAATGGTTGGGCAAAACACGGACCATGAATCTGTGCGTTTATCCTTTTGATTAATCCCCGACCTATTCAATTGATCGTTTTGACCTTCGGGTTTAGTTTACCGATGATATGAGGTAAATTTGTACTGTTTTGAGTGTGAAATAAACTAACGGATAGTAAACCGTTTAGTGCGAACGGGTGGTTATGGGACTCACGTTACCACTTTTCGGATTCCTTTCTGGGAGTTTGTGACACATATCGCCTTTGGGATAGTGTCTTCGGACTGTCTCCTTCTGGTTTGTTGCCCTTTAGTATCGCTTTCGATGTGGCCGTTATGCGCCACATGGGTGATATCGGGTTGTTATAGTATCGCTTCCGATGTTGGCCGTTATGCGCCACATGGGTGATATTGGGTTGCTATTGTATCGCTTCCGATGTCGGCCGTTATGCGCCACATGGGTGATATTAAGTTGCCCTATTGTATTGCTTTCGGAGTTGGTCATTTGTTACCGCTCGAGCAACTTTTATGATATTTCAATTGAGATGTATATTCCCTAGGTATCGCCCCTCGGTGTAGGTCTTTTTGAACCACACGATATGTAGTGATCACCTTGTGAACTTGTATACCATATTGGTATTTGTTATTTGCCTTTTTGGCTTGTTTTGGGATATTCCTATCCTTTGTTTCTATGAGTTGCCGATGATACGAGGCTTGTTTGTTATGATATGATTCATCTTATGTTAGATGATTGGGTTATCTCTTTTAGAGATATTTGATATATATTGTGACCTTGCAGGTTTATTATGGTTCAGTTTATCTAACTGATTTGTTATCTAGATTGACCTGTGTATTTTATACTCGGGTCAGACCGAGTTGTTTCAGGTTAGGTGCTTTTGGACTTAGCCTATTTTGCTTCCGCATGGACTATTCGCTAGCTTCATTTTGTTGTAGCGTCTTTTGTGGTCCTTATCTGTTGTAACTCTGTTATTTATACTCTTTTTGTCTCGTCTGTATATTGTGGTCTCCTGTACCACTTGACATGTATTATTTTGTATACTCTGTTGTGTATCCGTTTATGTGTATATTATGATCGACTGTTCTGTGATGTGAATTACATTTGAGTTGTTATATTTTCTTCTGATAGATCATTTAGCCATTGTAGTTTTGCTTTAAATATTTATTGAATAGGTCGAATTTTAATGTGACTACTTTTCGACGTATTTAGTGAATAGTTAAGGTAAGATTACACATGGTCACTCCCATTATACTCCATTGTCCGCGTTAGCCGACAGTATTACCTATGTAATACTCTTTGTTAACGAGGCTCTAGGAGTGGGGCGTCACAGAACCCGAGGTGACCACGAAAACCAAACAGTGCCAGAAAACCCAAGCAATCAAGGAGTCGAACCAAATCACGGTTCAAAACCGAGTAAAAATCAGTGAAACCAACAACATTCAAACGGAATCAAATAACCGAAGAAAAGTACTAAGGTTTGAATTAGAATGTGAGTGAAACCACTCACCTTACTTCGAAGAACGCACCCAATGATCGCATACTTCAGAGACGAAGTCGTGGTCCATCGAGAAATTGGGCGGAATCAAAAAAAAAACGAAACCCTAATTTTTGTTGAACGAAAGAGCCACCTTTTTCTTGTTTTTGTTTAGGGTTTAAAACGAATGAGAAAATGAAAGAGGGACGGGTCTTTGCCTTGATAACCATCACGGCACAAAGAAAAACATAGGCCAACATTCAATTTTTAAAGCCCATCAACACTTAACAAATTTCTAAAAGAATTTCAACTCGATTAAAATTCCAATAACAATTTATTAGCAATTTTTAATCGTCTAATGACGATAACTAATTGTTACAAAACCCCGGGTTGTTACAACAGGTGTTAGATTAGAGGAAGCACGTGTAACATTTGTCTTGTAAAATAATTATTATATTTTAAATTTAAATTCAAATTCAAATTGCTCCGATAAACGCAACTCAAAATCTCAACCTCCTATTGAGGCGTGCCGCCAGGAGTTCATAAGGTTATACCCTTTTTTCGAACGCAATGGAAAAGGTTCCGAGTCCAAATTCGATCATATGGAAAAGACAGCTTTTTGGACAAGTTAAAATATCGAATTTTTGATTTAAATCTTAGCACGTTTGCTTACCGTACGTTCACACGACAACTTTGAATGCTACGAAAATTGAAATCCGATAATAATACAATATTACAGATCCAATGGAACTTGTTTTGTCGAATTCCGAGACTGTGCCCCGAAAGGCTATTTTAAATATCGATTTAAACGATAAATTTTCAAAACTGAAAAAATCATTTCAAAATTCAATTCTAAAGCTTCCATTTTCTTCAGTATTATCAACATAAATTTTCTAAGCCATCAAATTATTTTTAACAGGCTTAAAACTCAAGATTTAATATTTTACCCAAGTTCAATAAATAAAGTTCAATAATTAAATTTCCAAATTCACAGTTATAATTAAAACTCAAGTTAAAAATAACTTTCAAATATTTAAAATCAATCAAATATTTTCTATTTCAAATGTTCAAAATTCTTGTCGTAACATTCTTCCCCTCTTAAAAAGAATTTCGTCTCGAAATTACTTGTTAAGAAGAATGATCCTCAACCCGTTTATTATTTTTCCAAAACAAAATAGTTTCATCAACTTGTCAAAACAAATCTTTTTATCAAAGACCCATTATCACTTCAACTAACTTTCCAAGATCTTCCATAAACTTCAAACAATATTGTTTTCTTAACAATTCAAATTTAAATTCAAAATTTTAAATTATCAAGATTTTCTCAAAAAAAAATTCTAACTATCTAAATTTTCATAAAATTTCGCCATCGTCTCCATTGCACGGCTAGCTCGGTACGACTACAAAATGGCATCACAGGCCCCCAGATTCAAAAAGAGAACAAAAGGCCAAGTGGCTAGACAAGAAAATCATCAAATTTCGTACTCAAATTTAAATACATACCTTTTTTCGAGCAATTCAAATTTATCTTCAAAACCAAATCCCAATTCCTTTTCTTTTATATATCACCTGTATGTTATTCAATAACCATATCCAATTTCTACATTCAAAAATCATTTTGCACATTCCATTTCAAAAGTTTGAATACTTACTTCTTATACCAATTTTACTTCACTATTGAAGTTATATATCAATTTTCATTCAATCTTACATTTCAATTTCATTTGAATTCAATTTGCAATTTCAATTTTATTTGGATTCAATTTACCTTCTGAATATTGAGTTTTATCAACTATCTTTCATTCACAACTGATTCATATCACTATTTTAAATTAGTTTCATATACTAATTTATTACAAATTCCAATTCATTTTATCTCAAACCATTTTTTTATTTCCACCTTTATTATCTTTAGTTTATTTCAAACCAATTTTACAACTTCATTTTATTTCACATAATTCAAATTGGTTTTCAATATTCAGTTTCAATTCTAGTTTTATTCTTTTGTTTATCCCAAAATTTATTTTCAATTCACCATTTTATTTGACTCAATTTTTTTTTTAATCTCAATTCTTTTATTCAATTTTCATTTTTAATTCTGCTTGAATTAAATTTTCCTTCCAACTAATTTTGTTTCCATGTTTATTTTTATCTAACTTCTCTTTAAGTTAGATTTTATTTTAACAACTTTAAACTTTACAATGCTATCAAACTTAATGACATTCCATAAATATTTCATATATTATTTCAGAGTCTTTCCATCTTTTCAGCACCATTTTTGAAATCAATTCAAATTATCTTTTGGATTCCCAAAACCAACCCCATTTTTTCAAACAACCTCAATTTCAAATAATTTGACAGCAATTCCTCTCTTAGAAACTCGAAAATGAACACCGATGATGTCGCGATCATCATCGGATTTATTTCCCAGCGACCGAAAAGAGTTTAGTGCTTTTATCCCTTTAAAACATTTTTCCAAACCTTTGAAAACTATTTTAAAACCCAAAAGGAATTTTATTTTCCCAAATCTCAAAACTTCAAATCCTTTTAAATATTCCTCTGGAATTTTATTATACATCACATTTACAATTTACAAATCTCATTTGTATATAAATTCTATTTCTCAGATTTTGATTATGATTTCAAATTCTTATTCAACTTTCACACTTAAATGATAATAATTTAGTATTACCTCTTCCTAACAATCAAAAAACCATATAATTTACGGAAAATCATTCCTTTTATATACAAAAATAATTTGGGTAAAATTATTTCATTTACCCTATTTTAAAACAATGTCGTGTCGAATTGTTCTGTACAAGTGTTTAGAGATCCCTATCGATAAAGTTATATGGACTATACCGACCAGAATCCATATATCACTCAACAAACCAATCATCACAATATTAAACGATTTTTATATTCACTAACAAATACGCGCTCATGTCTATTATTACACTCAAACTCATTCTAAAGTACTACTGACTCTATCTCTAATGAGTAACACCCATCAGAGCCAAGGTTGTCACTTAACCAAATGTTCTGATACCAAATTTAACTATTTAAAATTAAATCAATTTTTTTTGAGAAAATCTTGATAATTTAAAATTTGAATTTGAATTGTTAAGAAAACAATATTGTTTGAAATTTATGGAAGATTTTGGAAAGTTAGTTGAAGTGATAATGGGTCTTTGATAAAAAGATTTGTTTTGACAAGTTGATGAAACTATTTTGTTTTGGGAAAATAATAAACGGGTTGAGGATCATTCTTCTTAACAAGTAATTTCGGGACGAAATGATTTTAAGCGGGGAAGAATGTGACGACATAGAATTTTGAACATTTAAAATTGAAAATATTTGATTGATTTTAAATATTTGGAAGTTATTTTTAACTTGAATTTTAATTATAACCGTGAATTTGGAAATTTAATTATTGAATTTTATTTATTGAACTTGGGTAAAATATTAAATCCTGAGTTTTAAGCCTGTTAAAAATAATTTGATTGCTTAGAAAATTTATGTTGACAATAATGAATATAATGGAAGCTTCAAAATTGAATTTTGAAATGATTTGTTCAGTTTTGAAAATTTATCGTTTAAATCGATATTTAAAAATAGCTTCCGGGGCATAGTCTCAGAATTCGACGGAACTAGTTCCATTGGATCCATAATATTGTTTATTATTGGATTTCATTTTTCGTAGCATTCAAAGTTGTCATGTGATCGTACGGTAAGCAAATGTGCTAAGATTTAAATCGAAAATTTGATATTTTAACTGGTTCAAAAAGCTATCTTTTCCATATGATCGAATTTGGACTCGGAACATTTTCCATTGCGTTCAGAACAGGGGTATAACCTTATGAACGCCCGGCGGCATGCTCAAATTGGAGGTTGAGATTTTGAGTTGCGTTTATCAGAGAAATTTGAATTTAAATTTAAATTTGAAGTATAATAATTATTTTACAAGACAAATGTTACACGTGCTTCATTTAATCTAACACATATCTTTAATTTTTAAACGCATCTCCTTTGTTTCTTTTTTTCTCCATAACCAAACATTTTCTTTTGAAAGGAAAACATAAATCAAAAGAAAGAAAAAAAATAAAAAAAAATCAGCGGCCGAGAGAAAAATAATATAAACAACTTGATTTCATTCAAACGATTCAAAATCAAACCCATGATCGCCTCCTCTTTCTAGAATTCAAATCAAAATTTCTCAATCGATGTTTGGAAAATAATTTCATGGTCGAAGCCAGAGTGAGATCGAAAATTATCTCAGTTTAAACATATGGCAATCGATTTTCAATCAAGCGAACAAAATCCATGGCCGAAGAAAAAAGGGGAGTAAACCAAATTCAGTCGTAATGCATAAAAAAATGGCGAAGGGATTCGAA
Source organism: Allium cepa (assembly GCA_030765085.1). NCBI lineage: Eukaryota > Viridiplantae > Streptophyta > Magnoliopsida > Asparagales > Amaryllidaceae > Allium > Allium cepa. The sequence goes on along the minus strand of CM060931.1, from coordinate 902,892,754 downwards.
AATCAAGCGCGATCATCTTGGATCGGCACTTGAAGGCTTGGAGCGACGAGGAGGGCTGGGCGTGAGTGCACACGGAACTGGCAGTGGAAATGGGTTTTGGCATCTCGAGGTCGATCGATTTGCAGGTCGTGGCGTTGTATCGGTCGCGAGGCTAGGGTTCTTCAGCGAGGTAGGCATGCGAGTGCCTAGGGTTGGACGCTGTATGAGAGGTGATTCGCTTGTCGCATGTTCGTTGTAAATGGAGTTCTGGGAGCTCGCAAGTTGGAGGTATGGTGGAAGCAGGGGATGTCGATGTCATCTCTGCTAAGTGGTGAGGGTGGAGCGGGTTGTCAACAGTAAGGTACATTTATTTATTTTTATTTATTTTAGTAAATAATATATTTGTATACATATAGGAAAACTAGAAAAATAAATAGATATATCTATACACATATTTGAATATGTACAGTGAGCAGAAATAATTTTTTTATTTATTTAATGAAAAATTTATATAAGTTGATTTTTGAAATTTATAATCTATTTTTTTTAAGTTTATATATATTCCTCAAAAGGAAAATTTCTAATTTAAAAATAAAATCACTAGTAAAAATAATAATAAATATTTCTGTTTTAATATTTACATATACAAGTTAAAAAGGAATGTGGTGGTTAATAAACTTATTTAAATTATTCATTTAATAGAAGATATTTTAAAAAAAAAGGGAAATTTGTTTAAACTCAAATAGCTAGTTAAAAAATATTAAAAGGAATTGGTTTAGAAAATTTTAATGATTAGGATAAAATAAGAATCGTTGGTAAATTAAGTTTATTCAACGATAATTAATTGTTCAGTTTGTTTGAATATTAATTAAATCATATAATTATTTGTTATAAGATTTAAAAATCGTGAAAACAAGCTGGAATGGAAATGGGTTGCAAATCAAAATCTAAGGTGAGATCTTCTCACTCAATCAAATTTTTTTTGATTTAATTTTAAATAGTTAAATTTAAAATTGATTGACTGTGTGCTTAGATGATTAATTTATTATCAGTTATATTAGTTTAGACCCTATGCACCGCATAATAGCAAATGATATTATATTAAACCCATATACCGCGATATTCCTCCTCGAAGTGGAATTGGTATTATATATGTATTAGGAGTGTTTGATTTCCTGCATTATATAGCGGATGAGACCCTATACACCGCATAATAGCGGATGATATTCTATAAGTCCCATATACCGTGATATTCCACCTCGAAGTGGAACTGGTATTTAATTGTTGTGCTAACGTCTGTGGATGCAGGAAAACAGGTTGGAGGGATCCATCTAGATTCCTCAAATATTTGAATTAGTTTCAATATTGTGTGTTGATTATTTATAATCTGTGTGTGATTATTTGTGATTGAAACCGTTGAAGGCTATAATTTAGCGAATATATTTTTGGTATCGTATGATACCAGAAATAAATAAAATTGGATTTTTGAAATTCAAGCAGAAAATTTATAATACATTCATTTAAAGAATTGAGTGAATTTAAAAGAAGAAATTTAAACAGATAAAGTTTTATTTTTGAAAACTTATTGAATAAATTCCAAAATATGGGAAAAGATTCTAATAAATGGATTTTGAATAATATTGCTTAATAGTTAAAGAATTTATTTAAATTCAGATTTTAAATAGTTTGGAAGAGATAAAGAAATTTATTTTGAAAGGAAATAAATTTAGAAATCAAATTTGGAATTTGATCCGGTGTTTGAAATAAATTTAGAAATCAATATAAAAATTGATTCGGTGTTTAAAATAAAATTTTGAAATCAATTTGGAAATTGATCTGGTGTTTGTAAATGATTTTTTTGAAATCGATTTAAAAATCATACATCAGTGGATATTTGGGGATTTGAATTCACAATGGGAATTTAAAAAGGAAAGGGAAATTTGTTTTAAAAATAAATATTGTTTTATTTTTAAAAGTGTGGAAAGGAATTTATGGATTTGGAACGTAAATTTAAAATAAATCTAGAAAGATTAAATTGATTTGAATGAATAATTTTAGAATGGAAGGTGTACTTTCCCTGGAAAGCCGAGTATGTTTTCAGTATAGTTTATAAATATAATTGAAGTTGTAAAGATGGTTTTAAGGAAAGAATATTCTGGAGAAATTATTTACTTAGGTTATTTTGAAAATCTTTAAAGTAAAGATATATTTCAAATTATTATAGAAGTGATTATTTAAAGGTTAAATTGATATTTGTTTTAGAAATGGATATTTAAATATTTATACTCTATGTACTAATTTTATTTTAAAAACTAGTTTGGACTTGAAGTTTTTATATAAGATATTAATATAAAATTTCATAACTAATACTTTTAATAGAGCGTTCCAAAATAGTTTTTATGTTTCCAAATATATGTTTTTGGATAAGTAATTTAAATTATTTTAAAGAATTTGAACTCGACTGATTATCGATGGAAATGAATAAATGTTTGGAAATATTTTCTGCATAAGGAAAATGATTTGAAATTTGTTTCCAAAGGATTAAAATGTGGAAATTGATTTAACATTTGTTTTCAAAAGGTTAAAATATGAAAATATATCTTGCGAAGATATGTTGAAAATAAATAATTGGGGAAAATTATTTGGAAATTGGTGATTGTTGTGAATTATTGATTGATAGTTAAATAACCGACTATCAATATTGGCCTCTGATTGGCATTTGCATTTCAATGCGAACGGGGGTGGGATTCCAAATGGATATTCGAAAAACACATCGAACCTTTGTGATTGTGATGGGTCTTTTGTTTAAAAGATCAAAGTGGAAATTTGTTGTGATTTGTTTGAAATCTGAATGTAACACTTATTTTTAAAATAAGCGCTCGTTATTCGGATTAGCCGGGAGAGGACCTTGGTCATAAAACCCATTTCGAATAATGATACGACGAAATGGGATTGCATTTGAAGATGGTGTTGAAGACCGGATATTTTCGAAAGCGAAAGGATTACCTGTCGAATGTCTCTGGACTGGTTTTCTCTGGTATAGAGATTTTATCACCCTTTGTGATGGGGATTCTGGACGTGACTAGTGAATATCCTGATTGCAAGGGCTTCTTTGAAGTGCCTTCGGTTCCGTTCGATCCCGGAACGGACTTGTATGGATGTGTGCTAACATTACACTTTGAGATGTAAAGCTGGTTTCTATCAAATAAATTTCTGTTAGTGGCGGAGAATTTATTCTCTTAGCTTAACACCCTTCTCTAAGACGTACGAGCTCAGAGGTTATGTGGTTGATGGTTACTAGTGATACATTCCCAATTTGGTAATGTGGCATATGAAGTGTGTAACATCCCGCCTTGTCGCACACTTTAAACCAACACACATGACAATTCAAACCATACGGAAGGGCGGATTGTTATGGGGTAAATAAGAAAAACAGAGAAGAAATAAAACAAAACAGAATCTCACAGTGGAAGGATAAAATATAATAATCAAATATACAGTTCATGAAACTGTTTTACAAAATATTTTATTTTACTTGTACAATGAATATCAGAGTTACCCATACCAATACTATCAATGCAGCGGAATTAAATGGTGTAGTGAAATAATATAGTAGATAGTAGTAATACAAATCTTCGTCTTCGTCCTCCAGAGCTAAATCCTCAAATCCTGAAACGCTCGGACTGACCCGAGCGAATTGAAAAGACAAAACACTCGAGTCAGAACTAAAAGATGTTATGTGAGTTAAATCAACAGGAGTAAATATGAGTGCAGTAACTCAAGAGATGCTCGGGATTTACATCTCCTAAGGATCCGTTAAACTATTTACTATGTAGTATATTGCGCTATTATAATAGTGTCTAATTGTAAAGTAAACTTACTTTTAATAGCGTTAAGGGGTTACCCATATAGCCCTTAACACAGAATATATTCCCATAGTCTATACAGTACCGTAATCTCCCCCATACTGGGCGTCGTCAGAGGGCACTCCATAGGTATGGTACAAAACAAAACTCGTAGTAAAGGCTCGGTATGGTAGGTGACACGGCACAACTAGGCAATGCCAGGGTAGATATACCAATTGCTATCCGGGCTGGTGGAAACGCGTAGCGCGCAGCTGCCGCCCACCCGAACAAACTCCCCCAAAATCAAAAATAAAAGTGGCCACTGAATCAATCCAAAGTCAAAGTATAATATCGAAGAGGAGTGTCCGATCAGAGGAATGACCTCATTGGCCCGAGAATCGCTCCTGTTTTAGCCAACTTACGCCAACTCATGGGAGTCGGGTCCACGTATTTACCTTACAGGAAACGCCGCCACCAACCTACTTCATTCTGGAATCTCCACCGCGTACACGGTTAGTCAAAGTGGTTTTCGGTATCGACAGAGAGTATGTCCATATCCGATCCCGGTCTCTTTGCCAACCCATCGTTATTATAACACCGCGGTCATTTAAAAATAGTTTATACTTTAAAACCAGAATAAAATTTTCCATTTCAAAACTATGAATACGATATCAATTTAAACCCAAAACAACATGATATCATTTTATCTCAAATATAATTCTTTTCCAAAATCATGCTGGTTTAAAATTTAAAATATCTGGAAACCAAATATTTGACTTATACTTTCAAAGCATAATATTTCGAAATTCATATATTTTAAAACCATAACTTCTAAAACTTGAATGATTTGGATATTCAACGGTATATAAAATAAATGGTTTGACTTTAAGGTTACTTTGTAAAGAAAATAATTTCCATGGCTTTACAAATATATTTCTTTATTTAAAGTCTAAACCAAAATTTAAATATCACTTTCACGTTCCAAAACCACTTCAATTTCTATATATATATATATATATCCATTTGGAGTATTAATATTTCAAAACTAAAGTTGGAATTTATTCCTTCAACCAAATTAAATGTTCTATTATTTAGTCATGAATATTTACATAAAAATCCATAATAAAACTCCAATTTCTAGCAATTAAATATTTTCTTCAATTAAATTATACTAGAATATTCATTTTAAATTTATTTTGGAAAAATCCAGCTATACATATCATACCTTAAAATTTTCCAAACTTAAACATATAATATGAATTATCAAATTCCATTTCTCAATTTTTCCATTTTTATTTAATAGATTTATACACAGCTTAAATTCCAAATTTTTAACTTCATACGTATATATATAGAAGAATAACATATATAAAATATCAAAATTAAAATTTTTTATAAACCGTATTCCATCCAAACCATAGAAATCACTTTAAAATAATTTATATATAGACCACGGTGCCTGTATAAAATTTTCTATCCTATGGTCAAGTGATACGGATATTTATCATTTCAATCCGCAATTTAAAAATAAAATTTTGCGGTTGTATATCATTTCAAACCACAATCCCGAATGAAACGAAAATGCATGATAACTTGTAGTTTAATGATATACAATAAAACATCCATTCACCCATCATCAATCAAAATTATTTCAAACATCATCAGTTTAACAACCATCAATATATATACAATATAACAAGAAATAATTGACAGTTATTAACTAACATTTTATATTCAATTAAATTTATAACTGTTTAACTAGTAGTTTACATGCAAATAAATAAATTCTAACTATCAATTAATATGCAATAAATGAATTAAATTGACAGTTAAAATAAATGCGAATTAACCGATATGCTGAATAAAACATGCCAAACAATCATAAATAAATTTCTACTCGTATCTAAAATAAATTTAACAAACATAAAACCTTTTAGAAGTTGCGAGTGGGTTAAAACACTCACCTTTTGAATTTAAATCGAATTTAAATCCGATTTAAACCCAAAAATTCGACGATCGCCAAATTAGTCCAAACCAGCGTCAACAGATCCGAAATTTAATTACGATCCTAACAAAAAAAGATTCGCGTGAAACGGATGTCGCATGAGAAAGTTACTCGATTAAACGCTTGGAAATTTAATCAAAACAAAATAAAATAAACAAAGAAAACAACACTCACGTTCAAGCCACGTCAGCATCACTTTTCTTCCACAATCAGAGAAACGAACGCATGCTACAGGAACCCCGAGACTTCAGAATGCACACCCAGTCAACGACCTCCTTTGACTGCGTTTTGCCACCGCCCCTCTCCACTATCCATCGAACGAACCCCACCATCGCTTCTATCAGGACCGGCCGCACCTCCCATCCAAGTCCGGTCGCCTATGGGCTCGCCGCCGCCGCCCAATTATATGCATGTCGAAACCCTAATCCAATATTAACTCCAAATCTAACCGTCGATTCACCAGATAAACTGCCCAGATGCAGTCCCCTCGGTCCACTCTACAATACCCAGAAAGGGTTTCGCCATCCGACTAATTTTTCTGCGATGATGATGAACGGCCGTGGATAAACTAGGGTTTTCTGGAAAAACTGAGACCCGAGTCGAAAAACGAATCACACTAGCAAATTACGTATCTCGAGAACTATGACATATATTTTTCTGAAATTTTTCTGGAGACTTTAAATTTTGACTTTTGATTTTTGAACTGTAGATAGATCTAGGTTTTGCAACCATTGAGGAAGAGAAAGAGATGAAGAAAATGAATGTACAGACAAATGATAGAGGATGGAGGCTAGGGTTTATCACAGCATATATATAGACAAATTGTAGAAGGCTAGGTGGGCACGAGTTACGAACGTGCTAAATGGTAGTTGGCCCAAAAAGCCCGTTCTAACCTCGGAACGAAATTTGTTGAACCCATATATCGAAATAGGTCATTTAAAATATTCTGAACGCGATGGAAAAAGTCTCACGTCCAAATTCGATCGTATGAAGAAGTTATGCTGAAAACAATATTTCCAAATTGATTTCCAATTGATTTTAATTAAATCGATTTCAAGGCGTTTCGCGTCCGTACGATCAAACGACAGGTCCGATCGATACGAAACTTGAAACCCTACAATAGTTCACCGATACAGATCCGATGAAACTGGTTTCATCGAAATCCGAGTCCGTGGCCAAAATGGCTATTTTTATATTAATTAAATAAATTAAAATATAAAATCCAATTTTATTTTTAAATTCTAAAATTGACCAAATTTTATCGCTTATATATTTCTTAATCAATTTCAATGATTTAACAAGTTTAGATGTGAATTAAAAGTTGATAAGTCTATCGATTTCAGTGTTAATTTCTTCACTTCCTTATATTTAGAAATTATAAATTAAGTTTTCAAAAACCTATTTTTGATTTCCAACTTTTATATACTCATCTTTTACCAGTAATAAGGATGCATTAACATTTGTTCATGGTTTCACCTTATTATCCTCAACTTCCATTTTAATTTTCAATAATTACAATTGTTGAATGTTGATACTTTAATTAAATTTGTACATCTTGCTTTCTATAATCAATATCAACAAATGGTCCAATTGTAAATAGAATTAGCATTAACTTCATCTTATAGGATTAACTACTCCAATTACAAAACAAATCTATGCTAACTGCATGATTTAAGTCAATTTTGTAATTGAGTCTACATTAAACGTTAAAAATTATAAATTGGAACCTCAATAAATTCGCTTATTGATTTAAAAATCTTTCTATTCAGTAAATAGACATTTTATGGGTATAAATAACATTTGAATTATAACACATGTCATTAGTGCATGCTTCATTTCTTATAAACTCCCCTTTATTAACTAGAACACATTAACCAAAACAAAATAATTAATTTAGATTTATTTCAATCGATTTCCATTCTTAACTCAACATACTCAAAATGGTTAACCTAAATAATTGTTACCCTTTTACATTCAAATTCACTTACAACCATCATTACAACAATGTTGCCATAGATATAGATTTAATTAAATAAATTAGATAAATGGGTAAAGTTTTGTAATTATCACTAATGCCAAATATATATGCATTAATTACTACTTATTATTATGAATTCATTTATTAATTTACTAGTTGCCTTTGTCTTCTTATATCCTATTTACTACCAATCTTTCTATCTAGTTATAGTTTATCAATATATATATATATATATATACCTAGGCAAAACAAGTTCTTGTCTTTTCTGTTATTTTAATTAAATCGGGTATGCACAAATAAATTGTTTATAACTTATTCTTACAAAATTATTTACATGCATTCAGTTACACCTAATTTAATGCATTGATTTTCATTTCTAAATTAAAGGTTTTTCCTTTAAATGCTTTTATTGCTAACCATACTCCAACCTCTATAGGACATTGATTTATTAAATTTGCACTTATTATGCATACTTTTAGCAACTCATATATACTTTGCGTCTATTCCCCAAATTTCACATTCTATTGTTACATAATTTGCATTGATTACTATTTATTATTATTGCTTTACTGATAAATTAGATATTTGCATTAGTTTTGCTTATGCTAAATTATTTTCCCATAATAAATAAGGTTTCAAAACAATCAATAACATTTCCTTAGCCCAAACCCCGTTTACCAATTATTTTCCTTCAATAATTCATGTTGCTGTAAATACGTACATTTACACTTTATAGTTATTCTAATATACCTATTCCAACACTCTTAACCCTTATCTTTACTTTCACCCACTTGTAACATAAATTTATATTTTCAAATTTATTCTCATTTACGGTTAATCAATGTTATTTTACATTAACCAATTTTAATATTCACCTTTAATTTCATATTTTCAAAGTATATCTAGGAAAAATCTTTCCACCACTTAATTTACTGAATCTTATGCAGTCTTACTATAAATAGGTTTTAAATTACCATTACTGTACATTCAATTACTATCCAAAGTATTTATTCATAAATCAATTCGATATATACGTTTGTTTCCTTCTATTTGATTTATACTAGTATACATTTTTCTAAATCCTGTTTCATTACCTTCATTAAATGGTTATCGCATTGAGATCAAATTTATTAGCTTATATCGCATTATTACCATTAATTAAAATTGGCTAATTTTTTTTTTATTCAATACTCTAAATAAATAATATATTATTCCATAATTACTCTTATTTTCACATGTTCCATTCAAAATGTAAACCACAATATTTACATTATTTTATTGAATTGGAAATCTCATTTTAAATTGTTAACTTTTAATAAGAACAAATGGCAACACCAAATTCCTAACATTCATTTTATTAAAAATTATGGAAAATATGACAAATTTAGTTAACGAAATTTTCGGGTCGTTACACTCTCCCCCACTCAAAACTTTTCGTCCCCGAAAAGGAAAAGAAGGGAGAAGAAAGAATTAAATAACAATACATCTTATTCAAAATATTTAACTTATAAACAGTAATTTACTAAATTTATTACCTTAAATAAAATATACCCGTTTTATAATCATTATATCCTTTTATACTTAAATAATTAAAGTTTGGAAAACATTTTCAACATAATTCTAAGTCCAAAATTTACGAAATTTTTTGGCAGAGTCTCCTTTGTACGGAGAGGCTCGGGAAAATATAATAACAAAATATAACAAAGTATCATATAGAATATTCAAAATAGTATATCCCAACACGGGAAAATATATAAAAATAGCGCTACAAAACGTAAGCCGGGCATGTACCTATTTGTTGGGCAAATTACGCTTAATTTATGGAAACAAAAGCAGTAACAATTGCTTCCATACCTGCATTTCACTTATATAATCTAAAAGGGTTAACTATTTATATAAAGTGAAATATTTTCATGGTTTCAACTACTAACAACAATCAATTTCGACAAACAGTATACACAACAAAACAAAACAACCATTCAATCAAACAAGCAAATAGTTGTTCGGGTTCAAAACTTGAAATGGTACGGAATGAAAAATAACTATCCAGTGCATCATTTACTCAACAGTCTTAGATGGGACAAAAATAGATTATTTATTCATCCAACAACTTCAAATTTCCTTACCCAGCCAACTATAAAGTAAACAATATCGATTTACCAACAAATCAATTCAACTTATATAAATTCATTACATACTTTAATTGTTTGATTTCCTTTCTTTTATTCAACCCACATAAATTTTCCTTTTTATAATTTACATTTATTTCTAACAAACTTCAAATTTTATTTCTCATTCAATGGTTGTTTCCTTATTTCTACTTATTACTTACCATTATTCATTTTTATTTTATTTAGGTTATGTAAGTCTCTTTTATTTGTATTACATTTAATGAACTTCTCAAATTCAATCATTATTAAATGCTTGCATGCTATTATATTAAATTACAGTAACCCTTTTTTTTTACACTTAAATTCTTAACCTTATAACCTTCATTCTTGTAAATAAAGGATTTTATTAATTTATTACCTAAGGTTTACAGACATTTATTTATATTACCTACTTTCCATTTTATTCAGCTAGTAGCATTTAAATCATACTTGAGTTTATAACCATACACATCAATCCTTATTTATTAAAGAATTTCATTTTATTTACTTAAGTTTAAAATCACCTATTTATAATACTTACCTTTAATTTTAGCAAAATTTCAATTATAACTTAAGTTTATACCATTAAATTCTTATTTATAATATCAATTCATTGAATACTTCATTATTTCCAAAATTTCTACTTGTATAATATCTATTTCCAATCTCTTATTTAACATTTCAACTTTTCATATTTGGTAAGTTATATATGTTAAAGAAAATGCAAAAGAACTTATACAAGTTTTATCTCATCTTTTAATTAAATTTATTGTTCAACAATATTACTTTTTTTTTGTCTCATATGTTAAAATTTAAAATTTCCCTTTATAACTTTGCATTAATTCTCTTACCTAAATTAGAGGTTTCAATTCATTAATTACTTACCTTTTATTTCACAAAAATAATTTAAACTATTAATTAATGGAGATTTAATAATTAAATACCGGTTCAAATTTCAAATTATTTTAAAAATAATAGATAAATAATTTCTTACAACTTTTATATCTCTAATTATATTTAAAACAATTAAAATTTTAAATAATTTCAAAATAAATATGCAGTAGAATTTACTACAGTGGCCTTTCCCCTTTGAAACTCGAAAATGAAAGTTGATGATGCGGCCGCCATCACCGTAATTATTTTCCAACGACGGAGAGGAAAGTACATAATTTATTTTCTCCATAATCTTCTTTAAAACAATTCTTCCGAATTATACTAAATATTTATATAAGAAAATATTTATAAACAATTATTATATTTCATAAATCCTTTGAAAGCAAATTTTCAAAAATCCCGGACTTAAGTTCTAAAATTTCCAAATTTCATTGATTTTATTTTCAATCTTATTTTACCTATTCTATATAAATTTTATTACTAACAACCAATCTATTGCAACCAAATATATATATCTTTTGGAAAATTTATTTTATATATATAGAAAATATAATAGGCAAATTTATTTCATTCACCTATATTAAAAACAAATATTATGTCGGTCTGTCCTATTAAGTATTTAGAAATCCCTATTGATGACACAGCGTCCCATGCATCAACCAGAATTTATAAATACAAAAGGAACAGATCAACATAATATTAAAATCTTTTTATAACACTAACAAATACGCTCTCTCATATATATACACTCAGCGACTCCCATAGGGTATTACTACCCTATTAACAAAGAGTCAAACCCCACAAAGCCAAGGTTTATCGCTAAACCAAAGCTCTGATACCAACTGTAACATCCCGCCTTATCGCACACTTTAAACCGACACACATGACAATTCAAACCATACGGAAGGGCGGATTGTTATGGGGTAAATAAGAAAAACAGAGAAGAAATAAAACAAAACAGAATCTCACAGCGGAAGGATAAAATATAATAATCAAATATACAGTTCATGAAACTGTTTTACAAAATATTTTATTTTACTTGTACAATGAATATCAGAGTTACCCATACCAATACTATCAAATGCAGCGGAATTAAATGGTGTAGTGAAATAATATAGTAGATAGTAGTAATACAAATCTTCGTCTTCGTCCTCCAGAGCTAAATCCTCAAATCCTGAAACGCTCGGACTGACCCGAGCAAATTGAAAAGACAAAACACTCGAGTCAGAACTAAAAGATCTTATGTGAGTTAAATCAACAGGAGTAAATATGAGTGCAGTAACTCAAGAGATGCTCGGGATTTACATCTCCTAAGGATCCGTTAAACTATTTACTATGTAGTATATTGCGTTATTATAATAGCGTCTAATTGTAAAGTAAACTTACTTTTTAATAGCGTTAAGGGGTTACCCATATAGCCCTTAACACAGAATATATTCTCATAGTCTATACAGTACCGTAATCTCCCCCATACTGGGCGTCGTCAGAGGGCACTCCATAGGTATGGTACAAAACAAAACTCGTAGTAAAGGCTCGGTATGGTAGGTGACACGACACAATTAGGAAATGTCAGGGTACATATACCAATTGCTATCCGGGCTGGTGGAAACGCGCAGCGCGCAGCTGACGCCCACCTCGAACAAACTCCCCCAAAATCAAAAATAAAAGTGGCCACTGAATCAATCCAAATTAAAAGTATAATATCGAAGAGGAGTGTCCGATCGGAGGAATGACCTCATTGGCCCGAGAATCGCTCCTGTTTTAGCCACCTTATGCCAACTCACGGGAGTCGGGTCCACGTATTTACCTTACAGGAAACGCCGCCACCAACCTACTTCATTCTGGAATCTCCACCGCGTACACGGTTAGTCAAAGTGGTTTTCGGTATCGACAGAGAGTATGTCCATATCCGATCCCGGTCTCTTTGCCAACCCATCGTTATTAAACACCGCGGTCATTTAAAAATAGTTTATACTTTAAAACCAGAATAAAATTTTCATTTCAAAACTATGAATACGATATCAATTTAAACCCAAAACAATATGATATCATTTTATCTCAAATATAATTCTTTTCCAAAATCATGCTGGTTTAAAATTTAAAATATCTGGAAACCAAATATTTGACTTATACTTTCAAAGCATAATATTTAGAAATTCATATATTTTAAAACATAACTTCTAAAACTTGAATGGTTTGGATATTCAACGGTATATAAAATAAATGGTTTGACTTTAAGGTTACTTTGTAAAGAAAATAATTTCCATGGCTTTACAAATATATTTCTTTATTTAAAGTCTAAACCAAAATTTAAATATCACTTTCAAGTTCCAAAACCACTTCAATTTCTATATATATATATATATATATATATCCATTTGGAGTATTAATATTTCAAAACTAAAGTTGGAATTTATTCCTTCAACCAAATTAAATGTTCTATTATTTAGTCTTGAATATTTACATAAAAATCCATAATAAAACTCCAATTTCTTGCAATTAAATATTTTCTTCAATTAAATTATACTAGAATATTCATTTTAAATTTATTTTGGAAAAATCCAGTTATAAATATCATACCTTAAAATTTTTCAAACTTAAACATATAATATGAATTATCAAATTCCATTTCTCAATTTTCCCATTTTTATTTAATAGATTTATACACAGCTTAAATTCCAAATTTTTAACTTCATATGTATATATATAGAAGAATAACATTTATAAAATATCAAAATTAAAATTTTTTATAAACCGTATCCCATCCAAACCATAGAAATCACTTTAAAATAATTGATATATAGACCACGGTGCCTGTATAAAATTTTCTATCCTATGGTCAAGTGATACGGATATTTATCATTTCAATCCGCAATTTAAAATTAAAATTTTGCGGTTGTATATCATTTCAAACCACAATCCCGAATGAAACGAAAATGCATGATAACTTGTAGTTTAATGATACACAATAAAACATCCATTCACCCATCATCAATCAAAATTATTTCAAACATCATCAGTTTAACAACCATCAATATATATACAATATAACAAGAAATAATTGATAGTTATTAACTAACATTTTATATTCAATTAAATCTATAACTGTTTAACTAGTAGTTTATATGCAAATAAATAAATTCTAACTGTCAATTAATATGCAATAAATGAATTAAATTGACAGTTAAAATAAATGCGAATTAACCGATATGCTGAATAAAACATGCCAAACAATCATAAATAAATTTCTACTCATATCTAAAATAAATTTAACAAACATAAAAACTTTTAGAAGTTGTGAGTGGGTTAAAACACTCACCTTTTGAATTTAAATTGAATTTAAATCCGATTTAAACCCAAAAATTCGACGGTCACCAAATCAGTCCAAACCAGCGTCAACAGATCCGAAATTTAATTACGATCCTAACAAAAAAAGATTCGCGTGAAACGGATGTCATGAGAAAGTTACTCGATTAAACGCTTGGAAATTTAATCAAAACAAAATAAAATAAACAAAGAAAACGACACTCACGTTCAAGCCACGTCAGCATCACTTTTCTTCCACAATCAGAGAAATGAACGCATGCTACAGGAACCCCGAGACTTCAGAACGCACGCCAAGTCAACGACCTCCTTTGACTGCGTTTTGCCACCGCCCCTCTCCACTATCCATCGAACGAACCCCACCATCGCTTCTATCAGGACCGGCCACACCTCCCATCTAAGTCCGGTCGCCTATGGGCTCGCCGCCGCCGCCCAATTATATGCATGTCGAAACCCTAATCCAATATTAACTCCAAATCTAACCGTCGATTCACCAGATAAACTGCCTAGATGCAGTCCCCTCGGTCCACTCTACAATACCCAGAAAGGGTTTCGCCATCCGACTAATTTTTCTACGATGATGATGAATGGCCGTGGATAAACTAGGGTTTTCTGGAAAAACTGAGACCGGAGTCGAAAAACGAATCACACCAGAAAATTACGTATCTCGAGAACTATGACATATATTTTTCTGAAATTTTTCTGGAGACTTTAAATTTTGACTTTTGATTTTTGAACTGTAGATAGATTTAGGTTTTGCAACCATTGAGGAAGAGAAAGAGATGAAGAAAATGAACGTACAGACAATTGATAGAGGATGGAGGCTAGGGTTTATCACAGCATATATATAGACAAATTGTAGAAGGCTAGGTGGGCACGAGTTACGAACGTGCTAAACGGTAGTTGGCCCAAAAAGCCCTTTCTAACCCCGGAACGAAATTTGTTGAACCCATATATCGAAATAGGTCATTTAAAATATTCTGAACGCGATGGAAAAAGTCTCACATCCAAATTCGATCGTATGAAGAAGTTATACTGAAAACAATATTTCCAAATTGATTTCCAATTGATTTTAATTAAATCGATTTCAAGGCGTTTCGCGTCCATACGATCAAACGACAGGTCCGATCGATACGAAACTTGAAACCCTACAATAATTCACCGATACAGATCCGATGAAACTGGTTTCATCGAAATCGAGTCCGTGGCCAAAATGGCTATTTTTATATTAATTAAATAAATTAAAATATAAAATCCAATTTTATTTTTAAATTCTAAAATTGACCAAATTTTATCGCTTATATATTTCTTAATCAATTTCAATGATTTAACAAGTTTAGATGTGAATTAAAAGTTGATAAGTCTATCAATTTCAGTGTTAATTTCTCCACTTCCTTATATTTAGAAATTATAAATTAAGTTTTCAAAAACCTATTTTTGATTTCCAACTTTTATATACTCATCTTTTACCAGTAATAAGGATGCATTAACATTTGTTCATGGTTTCACCTTATAATCCTCAACTTCCATTTTAATTTTCAATAATTACAATTGTTGAATGTTGATACTTTAATTAAATTTATACATCTTGCTTTCTATAATCTATATCAACAAATGGTCCAATTATAAATAGAATTAACATTAACTTCATCTTATAGGATTAACTACTCCAATTACAAAACAAATCTACGCTAACTGCACGATTTAAGTCAATTTTGTAATTGAGTCTGCATTAAACGTTAAAAATTATAAATTGGAACCTCAATAAATTCGCTTATTGATTTAAAAATCTTTCTATTTAGTAAATAGGCATTTTATGGGTATAAATAACATTTGAATTATAACACATGTCATTAGTGCATGCTTCATTTCTTATAAACTCCCCTTTATTAACTAGAACACATTAACCAAAACAAAATAATTAATTTAGATTTATTTCAATCGATTGCCATTCTTAACTTAACATACTCAAAATGGTTAACCTAAATAATTGTTACCCTTTTACATTCAAATTCACTTACAACCATCATTACAACAATGTTTCCATAGATTTAGATTTAATTAAATAAATTAGATAAATGGGTAAAGTTTTGTAATTATCACTAATTCCAAATATATATGCATTAATTACTACTTATTATTATGAATTCATTTATTAATTTACTAGTTGCCTTTGTCTTCTTATATCCTATTTACTACCAATCTTTCTATCTAGTTATAGTTTATCAATATATATATATATATATATATATATATATATATATATATATATACACCTAGGCAAATCAAGTTCTTGTCTTTTCTGTTATTTCAATTAAATCGGGTATGCACAAATAAATTGTTTATAACTTATTCTTACAAAATTATTTACATGCATTCAGTTACACCTAATTTAATGCATTGATTTCATTTATAAATTAAAGGTTTTTCCTTTAAAAGCTTTATTACTAACCATACTCCAACCTCTACAAGACATTGATTTATTAAATTTGCACTTATTATGCATACTTTTAGCAACTCATATATACTTTGCATCTATTCCCCAAATTTCACATTCTATTGTTACATAATTTGCATTGATTACTATTTATTATTATTGCTTTACTGATAAATTAGATATTTGCATTGGTTTTGCTTATGCTAAATTATTTTCCCATAATAAATAAGGTTTCAAAACAATCAATAACATTTCCTTAGCCCAAACCCCGTTTACCAATTATTTTCCTTCAATAATTCATGTTGCTATAAATACGTACATTTACACTTTATAGTTATTCTAATATACCTATTCCAACACTCTTAACCCTTATCTTTACTTTCACCCACTTGTAACATAAATTTTTATTTTCAAATTTATTCCCATTTACGGTTAATCAATGTTATTTTACGTTAACCAATTTTAATATTCACCTTTAATTTCACATCTTCAAAGTATATCTAGGAAAAATCTTTCCACCACTTAATTTACTGAATCTTATGCAGTCTTACTATAAATAGGTTTTAAATTACCATTACTGTACATTCAATTACTATCCAAAGTATTTATTCATAAATCAATTCGATATATACGTTTGTTTCCTTCTATTTGATTTATACCTAGTATACATTTTTCTAAATCCTGTTTCATTACCTTCATTAAATGGTTATCGCATTGAGATCAAATTTATTAGCTTATATCGCATTATTACCATTAATTAAAATTGGCTAATTTTTTTTTTATTCAATACTCTAAATAAATAACATATTATTCCATAATTACTCTTGTTTTCACATATTCCATTCAAAATTTAAACAACAATATTTACATTATTTTATTGAATTGGAAATCTCATTTTAAATTATTAACTTTTAATAAGAACAAATGGAAACACCAAATTCCTAACATTCATTTTATTAAAAATTATGGAAAATATGACAAATTTAGTTAACGAAATTTTCGGGTCGTTACAAAGTGCTGCTGATCATTTGTTGATCGAAGCATGGCTTTTGTGAAAAGCGTAGCTTTGTGGACGAGACATCGTCGAGCCTCACAACCCTGAATGGTCGAAATAGGAAAGATGCAGCAAGGTTATTTGGGGGTAGCGCCCCTTGAGGGTATGTCATTTCTTTCTGGAAAAGGGTAGTATCATGGTATGGAGCCCAGATATTTTACCTATGTTGATGCTGCAAATGTATTATACTATGGTTTGTTGCTTTGTGGTTGAGGATCCTCGGACAAAGGTCGCAAACGACCGGGGGATGGATGGCATACTCGTGTAGTAGTTACCTAGTTACAGAGGTAACTCGGCCTTGTGTTTGTAGAGATCCGGTTAGGTTCTTGAGGCGTCCCTCCAAAGGCATACCCATGTGGCCCAGGAAGTACCTTAGCCTGGCCATTTGTTGAAAATCCAATCATCAATACGCGCCTTGTACGGTTTTAGTTGTATAACCTGCCATCTAATATGGTAGTTATAGTAGGCATACTATAATGGTGCGTACGCTGGCTAAGATTAATATTATATTTTCGAAAGGTTTTCTACACTATGCACTAATGATAATATTAAAAAGAATTTTGCGTATCAAGCATGTTTGACTATTATAAGGTGAAATCTCCCCCAAGTGTGCGATTGCATCGTGTGTGTGCTAGGAGGCCTTGTGGTAGTTTCATTTTCCAAAAAGCATAGCGGATTTCTTTTCCTTTCTTTGTGAAAAATAAAAGTTTTTAAGATATCACACCCGTCTCATGACCGACCTGAAGTTTGTTGTTCCCTTTCTATACTATGGCCCGGAATTTTTGGCAATATAAATTTAATAGTCTGTGTTAAAAATTAAATGGATTTGATAAATTTTTTAATAAAATTTGAATTGATTTAATAATCTTCTTTTAATAAATATTTAAATTGGAAGATTTTCTCTTTTTAAAGCTAATAAATTATTTTCTATTTATAATATATATAATTGTATATATTGTATATATATAAGCTTTGGTTTGGAATTTAGTAAATGAAGTAATTTTCTAATTCTAATTAATATTTGGTAAATTGAAAATTTGATTTAAATTTAACATTTAGCTTTTCAAAGGAATTTAATAAATAATTATATGGTTTATACTTAGGGTAAATCTTATTTGTTTTGAAATTTTATTTAATTAACATAAATATGAATTTAGATTAGATTAACATAAAAGCTTTGTTTTATTTTCTTTTTAAATATTGCTTGAAATTATATGTAAGAATTTAAATTACAAATTACATATGATCTTAATATATTGAGTAACAGAAGTAAATTATAATCTCTTTTATAAATTATTTAATATTGTTTAATTTGTTATTTTCAAATAATAATGATAATACTTAGTTCTTATGAACATAAATAAATTTTGTAAGAAATAGGATTTGTTGTTTTTAAAATTTAATGGCAGTTATATATGCATATACATAACTTGGTTTTTAAATTGATTTAAATTTGGATTTAAATGTGTTGAAATTTAAAGGAATAAATAGTTAAAAATATTAAAATAAGCTTATATTTATAATTTGTTTGTTTCATTTCTTTTTAATTAAAAAAGGGAGAATTTGTTTATACATACATTAAAAAAAGAATAAATGAAGATTTAAAAGTTTTTATAAACAATTTAGATTAAATTAAAATACTCTTAAATTACATGTGTAAGTTTCTTAAGACACTTTAATGACATGTGTTAAGCATAGAATAAACATTTTGACAAATGTTGAAAGAATTAGAACAAGTGTCCTTTTTAGTTTTCTTTTTCTTTTATTTTAATTAAATCAAAATCTACTTATATAAATACATTGCTCCTCATTTTATATACTTTTCTATTTTTTCAAAACTTAAGTAATCTCCAGCTGTAAAAAAATCTGAAATCAGTATTCTAACCTAAATCTAAATTCTTGTTCATCTTCTTCAAATCACCCAAAATCTGGAATTTCATTTGAAAATTCATTCAAAACAGAAAATATGTTTTCCCCTCAAAACTAATCTGCACTAATGTTTCCTCTAACCAAATCAACATTCAAACCAAAACTATCTAAATCACTCCACATACCAGAATCATATAACTTGAAGCTCTCTTCATATTCATCAACCTGAAAATCATTCTGAAAATTCTAAAACCTGCATGCAACTGAAGATCACTGCATTTCTGTTTTGAAACTTCATCAAGCCTGCATTATTTTTTGGAAGCATGCATACAAAATGTAGAATCAGGGAGCAAAGCATTGTAGAAAATCAAGATGAAAGTTTTTTTTAAAAAAAAAACAACAAAACAATAAGCAACTTGAAGTTTTCAGTTCAAAGCAATTCAGGTTCAAGCTTTTCAAAAACAAAGGCTCTACTCATAAAAAATTCTGTGAGTAACATTTTTTTTTAAAATTTAAGTAAATATAGTTGCTTGAATTTTTTTTTCCTGTGATAACCATGTTTTGTGTGGATATATATGATGTAATTATCTGTATATTTATGGATGTCTGAATGCATGCTTATATTGTGATATGTTCTTGCCTGTTCTAGAATTCCAGGTTAAAATTCATGATCAACAATCATGATATCATAATCTAATCTATGTAAGGATTGAGATTTAAACAGAATATGGCTGTGAACATAAGTTAGAGTTCAAAACTTTATTTAATATATAAAAAAAAATCTTTGTAGTTTACTCAGGAAACAAAAATATAACAGAACAAATTTTATGAAAGTAGTATTTTAATTTTCCAGATTCATTGATTAAAGCTTATAAACCGATTACATGTTCAAAGACTTGAATTTTAAAACTAAAACTAGAATTTTTAGTTTAAATATGATTAAGTGTTTCTGGTTTGACCAAAAAAGGTATTTTGGTATGACTCTATCAATCTGAGTGGTCGGGGTGGCCAGCATCGTTTAGAAAAATAAATTAATGAATTGCTAATAGTTAATGAAGGTCATTAACTAAAGATTATTTAATAATTAATTAATGTGATTAATTATATTAATTAATTTAAAGATAATCATTTGTGTAAATTGTTAAGTATAATTACTTATGGAAGTAATTAAGGAATTAATTACTTATTGTAATTAATTGAGTTAATTTGATTAGATTCAGTTAATTAATTTAGTTTAATTAATTTAAATAATCATTTGGTGATTTGTGAAGTATAATTACTTAATGTAATTAAATGGAGAAATTATTTAAGGAAGTAATTAATGGGTAATTACTGGATGTAATTAATTGAAGGTGATTTGTTGATAAAAGTAATTTGAGTATAATTACTTTGTAAAATTAATCAAGGGATTAATTTGAGATAATTAATTAAGGAGTAATTAATTTGTTGGTGAAGTAATTAAGGGAAGTTAATTACTGAATGGAGTTAATCAAGGGTGATTAACAATTATGGTATAATAAAGATTAATTACTCAACGTAATTGATTTAAATAGAAATGTAATTAGAAGATCATTAACTATTATAATTTATGATGTAATTAAGAATAGATTTAATTAGAAATAATTAATAAATGAAGTGAAAATTAATGTAATTAATTAAGGATCAATGTAATTAACTTATAGTTAATTAATTAAGGAAGTAATTAAAGATTAATTACTGTATTTGGTTAAGTATAATTAATTTGAGGAAATTAATTAGTGGATAATTACTTGAATGTAATTAAAGGTTAATTAATGAGGAATGATTAATTAAAAAGAATAATTGGTTGATGATTAATTAATTGATTGACAATTAATTAATAGTGTTGTAAGCAAGATTTATATTGGTGAAGTAATTAATTTAATTCACTTTAAATTAGTTAGAAATGATGTAGTTAATTTAATTCATTTTAAATTAATTATATTTGGGGTGATTATTAATCATTGCTTATATGGTTGGATGATATTGTTTGCCTTGAATGGTTTGAATCTCAGATATGAGATAAGTAATGTTGAGTGATATGGATGATTGGTTGCATTGTGATGATGATATGGATTATCTTTGATAATGATAATATGGATTATCTATTGTGATGATTATCTATTGTGAATTTGTGAATTATCTATCTGTGTGTATATAGATAATTGAATTGTTTTAAACTCTAAAACAACTTGGCCTTAAAAGATACGCTTTGGATTTCGATGAGACCGGGATCGGGTTTCCAGATTTGGATATCCAAAAACCACATCGATCCAAATTAACGATAGGTCGTGAATCTCATGTGAAGAGTGAAGACTCGAGGTGTAAGAACTATTTTTCAGTATAACTCTGAGGGTGATTCCGAGATGAGTTTGACGGAGTAGTACTTTCAGATTCGAGATGAAGATTTAGAGTGCAAGGGCTATCGTCGTTAACTCTGAGGGTGATTCCAAAATGAGTGTAAGGAGATAATGCCTTCGGTTTCGTTCGAACCCGGAACGAACTTGTATGGATCGAATGCTTTCAGAACATCGTCAGGTGGACGATGAGCATTCTAAGAGATGTGTTCTCTAAAGGTAATCGTAGCCTCAAGCCTCATCAACCGGGAATGGCTAATACAGGGGAGGTGCAGCAAGGCTAAGTGGGTCATGCCCAAGTAGGAAGAGATTTTCCCCTGACTAGAAGTCCCTTTTTGTTCGGTTGTGTGGGCGGTTGGAACGTAAGCCAACTATGGGGTTGTCTTTTTCGGGACTGTCCAGTAAGGGATGGTTCCGGTCTTGTGTTGCAGGGGATTGGGAGTGATCCTCGGTACGTTGATCTAGGCTATGTACTGTGACGGGCGATACCCCGGTAGCCCTGCCATTGATGGAATCCACAATCCAATAAGTGCCAACGGTTTTGATTGTATTACCCACTTTTGTGGCTAGTAGCTGGAATTTAATAAATGTAACAATTTCGGCTATTTCATATTTACTTAAAAACCCTAGACCTATTATAATATCACTGGATTTCCTATCAAATGTTTTGATTAGCGTAAGGTAAAAACTTTTCCATGTTTATGTGTGGGAAGTCTTACATGATACCTTTCTTTTCAAAGGTTTTTCAAAGTTAAGCAACGTTAACCTGTTACTCACACCAGACCCATGTCTGACCCAGAGTTTATCTTCTGTTTTCTTAAACTCTTGGGTACTCAAATTTTTACAAGTAGCCAAGGGATTCAGGTTAGCTTTGACGAATTATGGAGGAGCAATGGAGCAGGAGGCTTCTGCGTTGTAGATATATAGTTTCCGCTGTGTGTTCTCTGTGTTGGTATCTCCTGTTGAGTTGTATTGAGTTGTAATAGCAAGACATATGTTTATAACTATCTAGTATGTGATGGAAATTCTGTGTAACTCTGATTGGTGTTGTATACTATGTAATATTAATGTTATTAATATAATTTATTCGTTCCGCTGTTGAGATTCTGATGTTGTTTCTTCTTTCTTCCCTTTCTTTTCTCTTTTCTATCCCTTTCTTTCTTCAAGATGATGCGATTTTCTGTGGTGAGAAAGTCGGGTCGTCTCAGTTGGTATCAGAGCGCTAGGTTGAGTGAATACCTTGGCTTTGAAGTGATTTCTTTCTTGAGAGGGCGTATTTGTAATTTTATACATATACATACATACATACATAAATGTATGTATATATATATACACTTCTACCTATTTTTGGGTTACATGTTCGGGTTTTCCAATATAAGTTATAAAGGTAGACAAGGTAGTGGGGTGTGTAACACGACTACTACCAATGGTTGGAGTTTGAATGTTGAGGTTGGAAGTGTATTTGTCGAGACTGTAGACCTAATACCATCTCGAGTGAGTTGTGTAGAGTGTAGAGATTTCATAGATCTCAGAAGGTAACCTGTAAAGGTTCGGAGTTCATCTTTGAAGTTATATGATTATAGTTTGGATCTGTCGGCTAGGTAGAAAAGAATAATGGTATCTTGATACCTCAAGAATTAGTAGCTGTGTGATGAGACGCAGTGACTATGGATGTGTCCGAAGATTTTTCTTTGGAACAAGTTTAGGAAGTATGTCTGCTTCGATGTTGTGGCCGGATTCAGCAGGATGTTTCTGTCTGGTTTGAGGTCTGACCTTCTCGAAGAGTTTTGGATTAGGAAGTCTTTGGCATCGGTGTCAACAGTGCAACTCGGAGTGTTCTGTGCTAGCAAGAAGGTATTCTGGTTAGCAATTTTTCTGCAGATGGAGTTCAGAAGCAGCAGAGTGGATCCATTTCTTCGATGGATTGGCTAGATAAGCGTAAGCTATTCTAATTGGTAAAGAGAGAACAGTTTTCTTTGGATGTTGGACTGGTAAATCGCAAAAGTGACTTGCGATAGTTTGAGTGTTCTCTTGAGTCATCAGGGGTTTGTCCACATCTGGAGGTTGAGTTTTCTTATCAATTGGATTCTAGGAATGCTATCCGTGCTTCAGTTAGTAGAAGGATGACTTCTAGAGCAAGGGTTTGGTGAAGCAGCTTTGGTTCAGGTGGAACATCTGAGTTTTCTTTTATGGATCTGTTGGACCACATTTCTGAGATGTGTTGTCCAGTTTGTGCTCGTGCTCTTCATCAGCATTTTCTTCTATTCCAGGTCAGAATTGTGCAGCGAAAGCAGTTTGGGAGTGCTTTTGTTTTGTCTTTTTTGGATAGGAGAAGTAAGTTAGTCTTCTAATGTCTATGGAGTAGAACTGGTGTTCTTGGTTTGGATTGATCTTGAGGAGATCATTCTGTTGGGTTGTTTTGGTCCGGTTTGTTTCTAGAGACATCAGCGAAGGTTGAGCTGATCGGAAGAGATGAAGGCAGCCGAAGATCGTCAGGAGTATTTTGTGGATAAGAGACGAAGGAATTTGGATTCCGTATTCGAAGATTTGATTTTGGGTAAGTTTTCTCCGATCTAAGGAGCTTTAAGATTGGGTAAGACTAGGTAAGTCAGCTCCGAGGTGTTTTGGATCTTTTCTATGTTCTTGTGAGAATTAGTGTTTGATTTTCAAGGTTAATTGCCAGTTTAGATAATTGGGATTCGATGTGTTTCACGTATCTCTGAGGGAGTACGTGTGTGACGACCCGTCTTTCATTCCACAGAAAAACATATCATCGATAAGAAAAGAAAGAGATAGAAATAGAAAGATAGAAAGAAAAGAAACAACAATAATCAGAATCTCACAGCGGAAACGAACAAAATATAATATTTCACATATCCATTACATATGTTTACATATCAGAGTACACAAAATAATACTGCTCCATTACATCTGAATTTCATAAGAGTTTTCCCAACCATACAACTCAAAACACAACATCAAAATGCTACTACAACGAATAGAGATAGATAAGTACGTCTGGACTCTAGCTCCAGCTTCCAAAACATATGCTAAACCAAACCTAAATCACTTGGCTACTCATAAAAATTTGAGTACCCAAGAGTTTATGAAAAACAAAATAAACTTCGGGTCGGACATGGGACCGGTGTGAGTAAATCAGTTAAAGTTGTTTAACTTTAAAAATCATTTTGAAATAAAAGGTATCACGTAAGACTCCCCACAAATAAATACGGGTAAGTTTTTACCTTACGCTAACCAAAACCTTTGATAGGAAATTCAGTGATATTATAATAGGGTCTAGGGTTTTAAAATAAAATACAGAAATAGCTGGAATGCTTACATCTCACATTCCAACATAGTTGGGCACAATCAAATCGTACGGCACTTATTGGAGATTGGATTCCATACAATGGCAGGGCTACTGGGGTACCGCCCGTCACAGTACGGGGCCTAGATCACTGTACCGAGGAGCCACCCTAACTCCCCTGCAACACAAAGCCGGACCCATCCCTTACTGGACAGCTCCGAACAAGACAACCCCGCAGTTGTGGCCAACAACTGCCCACACAACCGAATATAATAAGGGACTTCTAGACAGGGGTAAATCTCACTCTCAAGTGGGGGCTACCCACGAAGCCTTGCTGCACCTCCCTTGTTTTAGCCATTCCCGGTTGATGAGGCTTGAGGTTACGATTACCTTTAGAGAATACATCTCTTATAATGCTCATCGTCCTCCTGACGATGTTCTGAAAGCATTCAATCCATACAAGTTCATTCCGGGTTCGAACGAAACCGAAGGCATTATTTCGTTACACTCATTTTGGAATCATCCTCAGAGTTAACGACAATAACCCTTGCACTCTAAAACTCCATCTCGATCTTCACTTGAGATGTCACGACCTAACGTTTAACTTGGATCGATGTTGTTTACGGAAATCAATTCGATTCCCGATCCCGGTCTCATCGAAATCCAAATGTGTCTTAAAGGCCAAGTTGTTTAAAGATTTAAACAATTCAATTCAGATTTAAACATAGCATCATGCAGCATGATCAACAGATAATAACCAATATCTATAACAGATATACAGTATCTCATCACAGACTATCTCAACTATCATTCAACAGATATCAACCATATTCAGATATCAATTCAAACAATCATCCACAAGCAAGCACTACTTAAATTCATATTATAATTAATTTAAATTAAATTAATTACTTAAGAATTTATCACTTAATCTTGCTTAACCAAACATTAATTAATTAATCATAATCATTTAATTAATTAATCACCTCTTAATTATCTCATT
This sequence comes from Allium cepa, assembly GCA_030765085.1. NCBI lineage: Eukaryota > Viridiplantae > Streptophyta > Magnoliopsida > Asparagales > Amaryllidaceae > Allium > Allium cepa. The sequence goes on along the minus strand of CM060931.1, from coordinate 902,866,534 downwards.
ATTAATTAATGTTTAATTAATTAATAATCTACATTTAATTATCAATTAATTACTATAATTATTTATTAATTAAGATTTGATTTAGGATTAATCATTCCTTAACTGATTATTGATTAACCCTTAATTTATAATTAATTATCCTCAATTAATTCTTAATTAATCACAAATTAACTTATCTTAATTACTTAATTGATTATAATTAATTATCTTAATTACTTAATTTATTATTCATTAATTAATCTTAATTATTTAATTAATTAAATCTTAACCCTTAATTAATTTACTATTAATTATAAATTAATAAATGTTTAATTACTTAATTAATTAACTCTTAATCAATTAATTAATTAACGTCTTAATCACTAATTTATTAGTCATTAATCATTTAATTAATCAGTTATTAATCACTTATGAATTAATCTTAAATTAATTAATAAATTAATTAATAACTATTAATTGTTATTTAATTTAATCCTTAATTATCCATTTAATAATCCATAAGTAATTAGTTAAATCTTAACCAATTAATTAATCCCAACCCTAATTACTAATTCAAGTAAACTTTAATTTCAAAATTTAATTAACTTTCAAAACCAACAATTTCATTTATCATTAAAAACTCTTTCATATTTAATCATTTCAATTCATTAAAACTAATTATCTTTTTAAAAAGTTAGTTTTAAAAATGTAAAATCATTTCAAAAACTTCAACAGATAATATGTGAATTACTTTTTGAAATAAAAAAATTTGCACTTTATAAAGTAGTGAAAAATATGAAGTGTTAAGGTTTTAAACTTAAAACAAAAATTGAAATGTAAAACAAGTTTAAACTTGACTTCATTTATTTGCTTAAACTCGACCAAAATCCAAACTAACACCAACAGGAACTCCATCTCCCCTACCTTCTCTTATTCTTACCTGAACCCAAACTAAAACACACGAGCAACAACCCTCACCTACCCGAGCGCACACACGAGACTCTTAACCAAAAACACGATCGCGACTTCGAGCTGTAACCCAACGCACGCGAACTAAAAACTACAGACACAAGCCACTGCCTCGTGCACATGCACAAAGCTCCGGCGCCTCCTCCGCCGCTGCCGACATCACTCGCAAACCCCAAACCATCCCACGACCTCGTATCAAACCCCAGAACTCATCAATTCAAACTCGAACGAAAATTGGGTGTTCGAACCCAACTCAGTACTGCAGACGCCTGGAAAAAAACCCATCACCCACGGCAAGCCGACCACCATTCGCCTCCCCACTTCGGCCATGCACTCACACAACATTAACACGCCTCCACCCCAAGCCGCACGTAACTCGGTCAACCAAATGCTTCACACGATCGAAAATCCCAAACTCGAAGAGACACAGGGCTAAAACCCTAAAGATCAAATTTCTAAATCCTGTGTTGCATAATAAATTCAACCACTATTTTTCTAGTGTTATACAACAATTAACACAGCTTCGGTTTAAATTTCAAAGCCTATAAACAATCCAGACATAAGAATTTGATAAAAGCCCCAAATTTAGTTAAACCCAAAATTCATCTTCAACTTTAAGTTAAAAATTCTGATTTCTCTCTTAAAATTCATGTTATGCATAATAGATTTAGGATATAAACTTGATTTATTAAAATTTGAACATGATTCACATGATATAATTATTTGTTTTACAGCATATCTACTTTCTGCAATTTTTAACTATTTCATTTGCATATTTACTTCTAACACTTCATTCATAACTCCACACTTGAAGATATCAACTCGGTATTAACTTGCTGTATTTAGATTTGAAGTTTGTTCAGAAATTTTACTCTGAACTTAAATAAACAGAGGAGTTACAATTACCTTTCAACATGCACAGTAAAAATTTAAAACTGTAAACAAATACTTCACAAAATAAATGACATGCAAGCATTTCAGAGCTAACATTCAACATGCAACATTTTTATACTTAAAGTTTTGATTTAAAATTTACTCACTTGTTTATGTTGTGAAGACTTAAGCTGCTGGAAAAATAATTTGGACTACAGATTTCTATCCTCTTCTTGAAATTGCTTTATTAACTTTGATGATGCCTCAAAACTTGAATTAATAAGTGATAAAACTTGAGACTTGATTCAGAATTTTGGTCGATTTCAAGAGTCTATACTGCAGTTTTCAGAAGTGATTTGAAGATGCAGATTTGATCACAAAAATTCTTTGCAGGTTAGATTTTGGAAAGGGTTTGAGTTTTGGTTAATTTTTGAAATGAAGATTTTTAGATTTGGAAAATAAAGAGTGTAAGAATTTCTTGCTTTAGAAAATGAGGATAAGAAAATTTTGATGAAGAATATGAAATATCTTTTTATTTGAAATTTTGTTTTTACAAACATTTAAAGAAAGTAAATTTGAATTATGACACTTGTCACAATTTAGCTAATTTTCTAACACATGTTTATTAATATGGTTTAAATGATTAACAAGTGTTAATTCATGCAAAAAGAATTAAAATGTTTTTCTTAATTGATTTAATTCTTATTTAAATTCATTTTTTATTCATATAAAATCATTTTCTTTAAAGAATGAATATAAAACAAATGTTATAACTTAAATAAAATCATGAGAATATCACTTAATACTCAAAGTAAAATTTAGAATAAAAATTAACATATTTTAAATCTTTTAATTTATCAATTCAAATTCAATTTATGTTTTAAAATCCAATTCAAAAATCAAATTTGATATGAATAAAATTTTAACACATTCATTTTCCTAATATATGTATTAGTTTTAATTAGAATAAATGTATATTTACAATTCATTTATTTGATGTTGAATAAAATAACCAATTTATCAATTTAAATTAGTTTATTATAAAGATTATCATATTTAAATGGGTTTGAAATTTCGGGATATCACATTCCTCCCCCCTTAAAAGAATTTCGTCCCCGAAATTTAAACCAAAGATAATCCAAAATTTCATTTTATTTCAACAATCCAAGCATGCATAACATTCATACATAAGCAACCATCAAACAAAACATCCAAACAACCATACACCCACTACAAACACCACTAGCTATCCAGACACATATCCAGGTAAGCCTTCCTAAAACAAACTAGAGTCTCCCAGGTACAATCTCTGGGATCCTCACTCCATTGGACTTTAACGAGTTTCACAATCTTGCTTCTGAGTTGCCTCTCGTCTTGATCAACAATTTGAACAGGATGTCTGACAACTGATAAGTCCGGCTCAACCTCTAAGTCTTCCTACACAGCTGGCTCCACAATAAGAGATGGATCATGCACATATTTCCGTAGGTGAGATACGTGGAAAACATTGTGAATTCCAGCCATCCGGACTGGCAATTCAATCCTGTATGCTACAATACCAATCCTCTCGAGAACTCGGAACGGACCAATGTATCTCAGAACGAGTTTCCCTGTCTTTCCGAATCTTACAGCTCCTTTAATAGGGGAAACTTTGACAAAGACTAAATCACCAATCTCAAACTCCTTTAATAGGAGTAGTACTTTCAGATTCGAGATGAAGATTTAGAGTGCAAGGGCTATCGTCGTTAACTCTGAGGGTGATTCCAAAATGAGTGTAAGGAGATAATGCCTTCGGTTTCGTTCGAACCCGGAACGAACTTGTATGGATCGAATGCTTTCAGAACATCGTCAGGTGGACGATGAGCATTCTAAGAGATGTGCTCTCTAAAGGTAATCGTAGCCTCAAGCCTCATCAACCGGGAATGGCTAATACAGGGGAGGTGCAGCAAGGCTAAGTGGGTCATGCCCAAGTAGGACGAGATTTTCCCCTGACTAGAAGTCCCTTTTTGTTCGGTTGTGTGGGCGGTTGGAACGTAAGCCAACTATGGGGCTGTCTTTTTCGGGACTGTCCAGTAAGGGATGGTTCCGGTCTTGTGTTGCAGGGGATTGGGAGTGATCCTCGGTACGTTGATCTAGGCTATGTACTGTGACGGGCGGTACCCCGGTAGCCCTGCCATTGATGGAATCCACAATCCAATAAGTGCCAACGGTTTTGATTGTATTACCCACTTTTGTGGCTAGTAGCTGGAATTTAAAAAATGTAACAATTTCGGCTATTTCATATTTACTTAAAAACCCTAGACCTATTATAATATCACTGGATTTCCTATCAAATGTTTTGATTGGCGTAAGGTAAAAACTTTTCCATGTTTATGTGTGGGAAGTCTTACGTGATACCTTTCTTTTCAAAGGTTTTTCAAAGTTAAGCAACTTTAACCTGTTACTCACACCAGACCCATGTCTGACCCAGAGTTTATCTTCTGTTTTCTTAAACTCTTGGGTACTCAAATTTTTACAAGTAGCCAAGGGATTCAGGTTAGCTTTGACGAATTATGGAGGAGCAATGGAGGAGGAGGCTTCTGCGTTGTAGATATATAGTTTCCGCTGTGTGTTCTCTGCGTTGGTATCTCCTGTTGAGTTGTATTGAGTTGTAATAACAAGACAGGTGTTTATAACTGTCTAGTATGTGATGGAAATTCTGTGTAACTCTGATTGGAGTTGTATACTATGTAATATTTATGTTATTAATATAATTTATTCGTTCAGCTGTTGAGATTCTGATGTTATTTCTTCTTTCTTCTCTTTCTTTTCTCTTTTCTATCCCTTTCTTTCTTCAAGATGATGCGATTTTCTGTGGTGAGAAAGTCGGGTCGTCTCAGTTGGTATTAGAGCGCTAGGTAGAGTGAATACCTAGGCTTTGAAGTGATTTCTTTCTTGAGAGAGCGTATTTTTAATTTTAAATATATATTTATATATTTACTTCTACCTATTTGTTGGTTCACCTGTTTGGGTTTTCTAATATAAGTTATAAAGGTAGATAAGGTAGCGGGGTGTGTAACACGACTACTACCAATGGTTGGAGTTTGAATGTTGAGGTTGGAAGTGTATCTGTCGAGACTGTAGACCTAATACCGTCTCGAGTGAGTTGTGTAGAGTGTAGAGATTTCATAAATCTCAGAAGGTAACCTGTAAAGGTTCGGAGTTCATCTTTGAAGTTGGATGAGTAGAGTTTGGATCTGTCGGCTAGGCAGAAGAGAATAATGGCATCTTGATACCTCAGGAATTAGTAGCCTCAGGCATTTTATATACTTAGGTTCATATCATCTATTAATAATTCTTAACCCTTTTTCAGTAAAATTTCAATTATAACCTAAGTTTATACCATTAAATTCTTATTATAACAGTAATTTATTGAATACTTCATTTTTTCTAAATTCCTACTTGTAAAATATTCAATTCCAGTTTCTCATTTAACACTTCAACTTTTATATTTGGGTAAGTTATTTATGTTAAGGAAATTGCAATTGAACTTATACAAGTTTAATCTCCATTCTTTTAATTAAATTTAATGTTTATCCATATTACTCTTTGTCTCATATGTATGCAAATTCCTCTTTATAGCTTTGCAATTATTCTCTTATTTCAATTAGAGGTTTCAATTCATTTATTACTTAACTTTTATTTCACTACAATTTAACAATTGATTAATTAATGGAGAATTTTAGAGTTGGATTCCGGGTCAGATTTCAATTTATTTCAAAATAATAGATAAATAAGTTCTTACAACTCAAAATCTCTAATTATAGTTAGAACAATAAAAGAAATTTTTTTTAGAAAATTTCATAATAAATCTGCAGTAGAATTTACTACAGTGGCCTTTCCCCTTCGAAACTCGAAATGAAAGTCGATGATGCGGCCGTCATCACCGAATTTATTTTCCAGTGACAGAGAGGAAAGTGCAGAATTTAATTATTTTTTTTCCCAAAATCTTCTTTAAAACAATTCTTCCAAATTATTCGAAATATTTATATAAGAAATTACTTATAAACCAAATCAATAAATTTCACAAATTCTTTGAAAGCAGATTTGGAAAAAATCCCGGACTTAAGTTCTAAAATCTCCAATTTGATTTATCATAATTTCAACTTAGCTTCAGTTATTATAAATATTTTATTTCCTAACACCCAATCTATAGCAACCAAATATATATATATATATCTTTATAAAAATATTTTTATATATAGAAAATATAATAGGCAAAATTCTTTCATTTACCTATACTAAAACAAATATTATGTCGGTCTGTCCTATTAAGTGTTTAGAAATCCCTATTGATGACATAGCGTCCCATGCATCAACCAGAATTTATAAATACAAAGCGGAACAGATTAACACAATATAAAAATCTTTTTATTAATACTAACAAATACGCTCTCTCATATATATACACTCAGCGACTCCCATAGGATATTACTACCCTATTAACAAAGAGTCAAACCCCACAAAGCCAAGGTTTATCGCTAAACCAAAGCTCTGATACCAACTGTAACATCCTGCCTTTCCGCACACTTTAAACCGACACACGTGCCAATTCAAACCATACGGAAGGTCGGATTGTTATGGGGTAAATGAGAAAGATAGAGAAGAAATAAAACAAAACAGAATCTCACAGCGGAAGGATAAAACATAATAATCAAATATACAGTTCATGAAACTGTTTTACAAAATAATTTATTTTTCTTGTGCAATAAATATCAGAGTTACACATACCAATACAACAATGCAGCGGAATTAAATGGTGTAGTGCACTAGTATAAATAATAATAATACAAATCTTCGTCTTCGTCCTCCAAAGCTAAATCTTCAAATCCTGAAACGCTCGGACTGACCCGAGCGAATTTGAAAAGACAAAAACACTCGAGTCAGAACTAAAAGATCTTATGTAAGTTAAATTTTACAGAAATAAATATGAGTACTGTAACTTAAGAGATGCTCGGGATTTACATCTCCTAAGGATCCGTTAAACTATTTACTATGTAGTATATTGCGCTATTATAATAGTGTCTAATTGTAAAATAAACTTACTTTTAAATAGCGTTAAGGCTTTACATTTTCCACCTTAACACAGAATATATTCCCATAGTCTATACAGTACCGTAATCTCCCCCGTACTGGGCGTCGTCAGAGGGCACTCCATAGGTATGGTACAAAACCAAAATCGTATAAGGCGCGATAGGGTAGGTGACACGGCACAACTAGGCAATGCCAGGGTAGATATACCAATTACGCTTCCGGGTCGATGGTACCCGCGTAGCCGCAGCTACCGCCCACCTCGAACAAACTCCCCCAAAATCAAAAATAGAAGTGGCCACTGAATCAATCCAAAGTCGAAGTATAATATCGAAGAGGAGTGTCCGATCAGAGGAATGACCTCATTAACCCGTCAATCGCTCCTGTTTTAGCCACCTTATGCCAACTCACGGGAGTCGGGTCCACGTATTTACCTTACAGGAAACGTCGCCCCAACCTACTTCATTCTGGAATCTCCACCGCGTACACGGTTAGTCAAAGTGGTTTTCGGTATCGACATAGAGTATGTCCATATCCGATCCCGGTCTCTTTGCCAACCAATCGTTATTATAACACCGCGGTCATTTAAAAATAGTTTATACTTTAAAACCAGAATATAATCCATTTCAAAACCATAATATTAGGATATCATTTCTTCTTTAAAACCCAAAAAGATTCATTTTGATATTATTTTATAAAACCCAAATTAATGATATCATTTCCCAAATATAAATCTTTTCCAAAAATTATGCCACTTTTAAAATTTATAATTCCTTGTAACCAAATATTTGAATATTAACTTTCAACATAATACTTTGAAATCCATAGTTTTTAAAACCATTACTTTCAAAACTAAATGGTTTGGATATTCAACAGTATATAAAATAAGTGGTTTAACTTAAATGTTACTTTGAAAAGAAATATTTCTCGTGGCTTTACAATACATTTCTTTATTTAAAGTTAAAACCAAAATTTAATATCGCTTCAAGTTCCAAAACCATTTCAATAAATTCATATATATACGTATATCCATTTTGAGTATAAATATTTCAACTAAAGTTGGATTTTATTCTTTCAAATCAAATGTTCTATTAATTAGCCTTGAATATTCACATAGAATCCATAATTTATAAGACTTCAATTTCTAGTAATAAATTATATATATTTTCCAATTCAAGTTATACTAGAATATTCATTTAATTTATTTTGGGAAAATCCAGTTATAAATATCATATCTTAAAATTTCTAACTTAACTTTTAAACATAGGATATAAATTATCAAACTCCATTTACTAAATTTTCTTCCATTTTAATAAAGAGATTTATACACCTTTTTATTTCAAAATTTTCAACTTCATATGTATATAAATATGGAAGAAAACATTTATTCAGTATAAAATTTAAGATTTTTATAAACCGTATTCCATCCAAACCATAGAAATCACATTAAAAATAGTTATATATAGACCGCGGTGCCTGTATATAGTTTTCTATCCTATGGTCAAGTGATACAGATATTTATCATTTCAATCTGCAATTTAAAAAAAATAAAACTGCGGTTGTATATCATTTCAAACCGCAATCCCGAATGAAATGTAAATGCATACTAACTTGCAGTTTAATGATATCCAAATAAAACATTCATTCAACAACACATCCATCATCCAATCACAACATCGATCAATATCAATCAATAACAATTATATATATGATCATATATAACAGGTGATAACTGGCAGTTTATTCAAATTAAATTTATCAACTATTAATCTAACAGTTTATTCAGTTATAATTTATACAACTGTTAACTAGCAATCCATATGCAACAAAAATTTCCAACAGTCAATTAATACACAATAAATCAATTAAATTAACAGTTAAATTAAATAAAATGCAATTCAACAGATATGAATGAAATAAACATGCCACATGCTCATAAATAAATTTCTATTCATTTCTAAAATTTATTTAACAAACATAAAAGCTTCTAGTAATTGTGAGTGGGTCAAAACACTCACCTTTTGAATTTAAATCGAATGTAAATCCGATTTAAACCCAAAATTTGACGGTCTCTAAATTTATCCAAACCAGCGTCATCAGATCCAGAATTTAATTATGATCCTAACAAAAGAAATTTCGTGTGAAACGGAGTTCGTATGTGAAAGTTATCACAATTAAACGATTTGCAATTGAAATAAAAAAATTAAAAATAAACAAAACAAAAATAAAATACCATGCCACATCCACCTTCCCTCGTGAAAAACGCATATGCTTCTTCTTGATTGCTAACTTTGTTCCATAATTTTTCTTTTATTTCGATTTACTTTAATTTTCCTCCTTATTATATGAATGTATGTATTTTAAAATGTTTGGAAGAAAAAGAAGATTTGAAAAAGAAGAATTGAAAAAAAATGATTAAAATAAGAACTGAAAACAGAAGAGAAGATCTAGATTTGAAAAGAAGAAAGTTTGAAATAGAAGTAAATTTGAAGAAGAAGAAGAATATTTGAAGAGAAATAAAAAAAATTAAAATGAGAGATAATAAGGAGCTTTGAGAAAAACAAGAAAAAAAGAAGAAGAAGAAGAAGAAGAAGAAGAAGAAGAATAATAGCATGGAGGCTAGGGTTAGAGTTAGGAGAAACAAAATGTAATAGAAGAATAAGAAGTAGGTTATTTATAAGGTTAGAGTTAGGTTTAGGGACAAATAGATTTGAAAGGAGAGGCTGCTATTAATTAGAAATAAAGTGAATATGAACACTTGGTATTGAAATATAGCAAATATGAACAGTCCTTTTTTTTTTTTTAAAGTAGCAGGTATTAAAAAGAGGTATTTATTAATTAGAAAGAAAATGAATATGGAGGGACAAAAATAAATGACACGTTTCGTTAGTTTGATTCTAAATTAATTAAGTGCTAGATACAGAAAAATTTGAATACATCATATATATATATATTCATACTTTAACTGTGTGACAAAATTGCTAAACATACATCAAGTACGATTAATTGGTGACAATATATAGGAATAATTAACAATAAATGTGGATGCAATCACATAAGGATCTAATAGGGAAGGAGATAAAAGTAACAACGTTGATTAATTCCACTTTCCCACTTTAGCCAATCCAATTACAAAATTTAAAATTTTATAAAATTTCTCTCCTTTGATTTCTTAAACAATTTTAATAACTAACAACAAGTTCTATGTTAATTCAATCATTAATCATTTCGCCAATTACCAAATTAAATTTCAATTATTCGCAATAAATCAAATTATAAATTTTTCATTCCAATAAATAAAATAAATCTTGACTTTTTTTTTTCTTCCATCCTTATTAATTCCACAACTTGTTCAATTTGAAAATCATTATCATATTTTCCAAATGTTACCTTAATTTAACACTTATGTAACGTATTATTAGATTCGTTGCAAGATTTCAATTTCAATCCCCATTTCTTAATATACTCAAATTCTGGACATTTTTATTTCCTTACCCATAAGTGTAACATTTATTGCCAATTCCATCCAAATTTAACAGGTAACCCTTAACAATGTTTTCAATCCAAAGGTTATACTTAAGTTTACGTTGTATTCTACAACTTATCATATTATGAAGAAAATTCACATTATTCCCCAATATTACCTTAATTCATATTAACTTAACATTAAATTTACTCTTCATTCTATTATTAACCTATTAGTATTAAATAGATGAAATTAACATTGGTTTTACACTCTATTACGTAGATATCCTTAAATTTTATCTAAGTTTATATTTACATAATATTCCAACATTAAGTTTCATCCAATTTTTTTTTCTTCCTTTTTATTTTAATTAAATCCAATTTCCCTAAAGTTACATTCAAACAAGTAAATTTTGATTTCCAATCAATCATTATACTATAACATTCTTAACATTTTTTCATTACACTACTAAATTCTACCTTGATAAGTTTACGCTTCTATTGCTTTACTTTCACACTTCCGTTAAAATATAAATTAATTCTAAAGTAACGTTTATTGTTGACCCCGCCATTTTAATTACTCATATTTAGATGAACGTTATTTCAAATAAGTTCATTGACTCATTTAAATTAGGTAGTTTATAGTAGTTGTTATCCCACCCTTACAGTTATTTCCTACTAACGTGCTACCAACTCCTTTAATTAAAATTTGAATTCCAAACCTTATTTAATATACTAAGTAAGATAAATAACATATATAGATTGCTACCAACTTTCCTTTTCTTGCATCTATGTGTTTATTACTTGACATACCAGTAAATATTACATATACACAAAATTCCGTTATCACTTGCCTAACAAGGTTATTATCACTTAAGATCTCACTGCATCCACATTTTCACATTTTCATTTCCTAGTTTCTTTACTTTATTCTACATAATTTATTACAAATGGGATTTTCTTTGGTTTACATCTTATTTGTATTTAACATTTCTCAATCACCAATTCATTTCACTTTAACTGCGGTAAATTGGCGGATAAATTGAATTTGATTCCCAAAATCTAAATTAACAAGAAACAAGGGTAGGTAACATACAATAGTCATTACTCCAAATTCTAGTCACCTAAATAGTCTTTTATTCCTTGCAAATAAATGTTACTATTTATTTTTATAGTACAAATCTCAATGATTATTCCATTTTATATTTGCTTAGGCCATTTATAGTCCACTATACATATCTACATAAATGGGTAATTTATTCAATTCATTAAGTGTCAATTCTATTAAGCCCTGTTTATATCTTATGCATTCTTCTATTACTTTACAAAAGGGAATAACTTTTAAACTCATACACTTAATAACAAAACCGTTATAAATCCAATAAACTTCCAAATCCAAGTTTGTACACATTTTACACAACTATTATGATTTCTCACAAACGTTGAATTTATTAAATGACCATTTATTATAATTTAATTCCCTTAATTGAATCAAATGCTTATTATTATATATATTCTTTTCATTCTACCATTCCTTCCCATTTTATATTCATTAACGTATTTACACATCTCTATCTTTTCAAATATAAAATAACCAAACTGATTACAAACACTGTTTCTATCAATTTTCATAAGTTTGTTCAAAACTATACTTTTGTTTACATAAAATAAATTTTATGTTTCTATTAGTTTTCTTTTCCTTTCACTACAGGCATAAATTATTACTATCTACACTAATTACATCTTTGTATTAATGAACACCATTTAAGTTAATATTTATACTAACATTCACAATTTCAACATTTATTTGTTTCTTCAAAATTACTTTAAATCAAGTTGTGAAAATTTACATTATCCACATCTATTATCATAAAATTTTATAGTTACACTAAATTGCAACCACTATACCAAATTTCTACGTTTACTCCTAAACAAATTAGAAATTATATTAATTCATTTTATTAAATATCATAAATTTAACGGGTCGTTACAATCTCCCCCACTCAAAACTTTTCGTCCCTGAAAAGGAAAAAGAAGGGAGGAGGAAGATTTACAGTGCATCTTATTTCAAATATTAACTTATAAACAATATTTTACTGGATTAATTTCCTTTAATGAAATATACTTGTTTTATAATCATTATATCCTTTAATACTTGAATTATTAAAGTTGGAAAAATACTTTCACAAAATTCTAAGTCCAAAATTTCCTGAAAATTTTGGCAAAGTCTCCTTTGTACGGAGGGACTCTGGAGAAAATATAATATCCAAATATACAAATATATTACACATATTATCCAAATAAAATATCCCAACACGGGAAAATATATAAAATAGCGCTTTATACGTAATCCGGAAACGTACCTATTTGTCGGGCAATACGCTTATTATTACGGAACCAAAAGCAGTAGCAGTTGCTTCCATAACCTGTATTTTCTTATAAGCCTAAAAGGTTAAATATTTATTTTAAAATGAACTATTCTAGTGGATTCAATCATTCATATCCAATCAAATGCAACAACCATACATTTTAACAAACAGCACACACCGCAAACAAAATCATTCAATCAAACAAACAATTAGTTGTTAGGTTCAAATTCCGAAATTGTACGAAATGTAAAATAACTATCAAGTGCATCCTTTACTCAACAGTCTTAGATGGAACAAAGATAGATTATTTCTCCATCCAACAACTTCAAAATTCCTTACCCAACAACCATACATCAACCAAACAATTCAAATCAACACCAAAATAGCTTATTATACATTTATTTCATACTTCAGTGGTTTGATTTTCTTCCCTTCATTTATGAGGGATTTCTTTGTTCTTACAAGTTTTATTTTCCAATTATCCCAAAATTCATTATATTTGTATTTCCTTTTATTACTTAAGTTTCCTTTTATTACCTAAGTTTATAAAATAAATTCTCATTAATAACAACAAATATTTTGAATATCTTCATTTCCTTACTCTTCACTTGTAATATTTCCCTTAAATTCTTAATATGCTAACATTCATTCTTATAAGTGGAAGTTTTTATTTATCCATTAACTATGAATTGCAGTCATTTAATTTTTCCTACTTTCCATTATATTAGAATAGGGAAGATTAAAACATACTTAAGTCAATAATCATACAATCAATTCTTATTTTGAGTTTCATTTTATATACTTAGGTTCATATCATCTATTAATAATTCTTAACCCTTTTTCAGTAAAATTTCAATTATAACCTAAGTTTATACCATTAAATTCTTATTATAACAGTAATTTATTGAATACTTCATTTTTCCTAAATTCCTACTTGTAAAATATTCAATTCCAATTTCTCATTTAACACTTCAACTTTTATATTTGGGTAAGTTATTTATGTTAAGGAAATTGCAATTGAACTTATACAAGTTTAATCTCCATTCTTTTAATTAAATTTAATGTTTATCCATATTACTCTTTGTCTCATATGTATGCAAATTCCTCTTTATAGCTTTGCAATTATTCTCTTATTTCAATTAGAGGTTTCAATTCATTTATTACTTAACTTTTATTTCACTACAATTTAACAATTGATTAATTAATGGAGAATTTTAGAATTGGATTCCGGGTCAGATTTCAATTTATTTCAAAATAATAAATAAATAAGTTCTTACAACTCAAAATCTCTAATTATAGTTAGAACAATAAAAGAAATTTTTTTTTTAGAAAATTTCATAATAAATCTGCAGTAGAATTTACTACAGTGGCCTTTCCCCTTCGAAACTCGAAATGAAAGTCGATGATGCGGCCGTCATCACCGAATTTATTTTCCAGTGACAGAGAGGAAAGTACAGAATTTAATTATTATTTTTTTCCCAAAATCTTCTTTAAAACAATTCTTCCAAATTATTCGAAATATTTATATAAGAAATTACTTATAAACCAAATCAATAAATTTCACAAATTCTTTGAAAGCAGATTTGGAAAAAATCCCGGACTTAAGTTCTAAAATCTTCAATTTGATTTATCATAATTTCAACTTAGCTTCAGTTATTATAAATATTTTATTTCCTAACACCCAATCTATAGCAACCAAATATATATATATCTTTATAAAAATATTTTTATATATAGAAAATATAATAGGCAAAATTCTTTCATTTACCTATACTAAAACAAATATTATGTCGGTATGTCCTATTAAGTGTTTAGAAATCCCTATTGATGACATAGCGTCCCATGCATCAACCAGAATTTATAAATACAAAGCGGAACAGATTAACACAATATAAAAATCTTTTTATTAATACTAACAAATACGCTCTCTCATATATATACACTCAGCGACTCCCATAGGATATTACTACCCTATTAACAAAGAGTCAAACCCCACAAAGCCAAGGTTTATCGCTAAACCAAAGCTCTGATACCAACTGTAACATCCTGCCTTTCCGCACACTTTAAACCGACACACGTGCCAATTCAAACCATACGGAAGGTCGGATTGTTATGGGGTAAATGAGAAAGATAGAGAAGAAATAAAACAAAACAAAACAGAATCTCACAGCGGAAGGATAAAATATAATAATCAAATATACAGTTCATGAAACTGTTTTACAAAATAATTTATTTTTCTTGTGCAATAAATATCAGAGTTACACATACCAATACAACAATGCAGCGGAATTAAATGGTGTAGTGCACTAGTATAAATAATAATAATACAAATCTTCGTCTTCGTCCTCCAAAGCTAAATCTTCAAATCCTGAAACGCTCGGACTGACCCGAGCGAATTTGAAAAGACAAAAACACTCGAGTCAGAACTAAAAGATCTTATGTAAGTTAAATTTTACAGAAATAAATATGAGTACTGTAACTTAAGAGATGCTCGGGATTTACATCTCCTAAGGATCCGTTAAACTATTTACTATGTAGTATATTGCGCTATTATAATAGTGTCTAATTGTAAAATAAACTTACTTTTAAATAGCGTTAAGGCTTTACATTTTCCACCTTAACACAGAATATATTCCCATAGTCTATACAGTACCGTAATCTCCCCCGTACTGGGCGTCGTCAGAGGGCACTCCATAGGTATGGTACAAAACCAAAATCGTATAAGGCGCGATAGGGTAGGTGACACGGCACAACTAGGCAATGCCAGGGTAGATATACCAATTACGCTTCCGGGTCGATGGTAACGCGTAGCCGCAGCTACCTCCCACCTCGAACAAACTCCCCCAAAATCAAAAATAGAAGTGGCCACTGAATCAATCCAAAGTCGAAGTATAATATCGAAGAGGAGTGTCCGATCAGAGGAATGACCTCATTAACCCGTCAATCGCTCCTGTTTTAGCCACCTTATGCCAACTCACGGGAGTCGGGTCCACGTATTTACCTTACAGGAAACGTCGCCCCAACCTACTTCATTCTGGAATCTCCACCGCGTACACGGTTAGTCAAAGTGGTTTTCGGTATCGACATAGAGTATGTCCATATCCGATCCCGGTTTCTTTGCCAACCAATCGTTATTATAACACTGCGGTCATTTAAAAATAGTTTATACTTTAAAACCAGAATATAATCCATTTCAAAACCATAATATTACGATATCATTTCTTCTTTAAAACCCAAAAAGATTCATTTTGATATTATTTTATAAAACCCAAATCAATGATATCATTTCCCAAATATAAATCTTTTCCAAAAATTATGCCACTTTTAAAATTTATAATTCCTTGTAACCAAATATTTGAATATTAACTTTCAACATAATACTTCGAAATCCATAGTTTTTAAAACCATTACTTTCAAAACTAAATGGTTTGGATATTCAACAGTATATAAAATAAGTGGTTTAACTTAAATGTTACTTTGAAAAGAAATATTTCTCGTGGCTTTACAATACATTTCTTTATTTAAAGTTAAAACCAAAATTTAATATCGCTTCAAGTTCCAAAACCATTTCAATAAATTCATATATATACGTATATCCATTTTGAGTATAAATATTTCAACTAAAGTTGGATTTTATTCTTTCAAATCAAATGTTCTATTAATTAGCCTTGAATATTCACATAGAATCCATAATTTATAAGACTTCAATTTCTAGTAATAAATTATATATATTTCCAATTCAAGTTATACTAGAATATTCATTTAATTTATTTTGGGAAAATCCAGTTATAAATATCATATCTTAAAATTTCCAACTTAACATTTAAACATAGGATATAAATTATCAAACTCCATTTACTAAATTTTCTTCCATTTTAATAAAGAGATTTATACACCTTTTTATTTCAAATTTTTCAACTTCATATGTATATAAATATGGAAGAAAACATTTATTTAGTATAAAATTTAAGATTTTTATAAACCGTATTCCATCCAAACCATAGAAATCACATTAAAAATAGTTATATATAGACCGCGGTGCCTGTATATAGTTTTCTATCCTATGGTCAAGTGATACGGATATTTATCATTTCAATCCGCAATTTAAAAAAAATAAAACTGCGGTTGTATATCATTTCAAACCGCAATCCCGAATGAAATGTAAATGCACACTAACTTGCAGTTTAATGATATCCAAATAAAACATTCATTCAACAACACATCCATCATCCAATCACAACATCGATCAATATCAATCAATAACAATTATATATATGATCATATATAACAGGTGATAACTGGCAGTTTATTCAAATTAAATTTATCAACTATTAATCTAACAGTTTATTCAGTAATAATTTATACAGCTGTTAACTAGCAATTCATATGCAACAAAAATTTCCAACAGTCAATTAATACACATTAAATCAATTAAATTAACAGTTAAATTAAATAAAATGCAATTCAACAGATATGAATGAAATAAACATGCCACATGCTCATAAATAAATTTCTATTCATTTCTAAAATTTATTTAACAAACATAAAAGCTTCTAGTAATTGTGAGTGGGTCAAAACACTCACCTTTTGAATTTAAATCGAATGTAAATCCAATTTAAACCCAAAATTTGACGGTCTCTAAATTTATCCAAACCAGCGTCATCAGATCCGGAATTTAATTACGATCCTAACAAAAGAAATTCGTGTGAAACGGAGTTCGTATGTGAAAGTTATCACAATTAAACGATTTGCAATTGAAATAAAAAAATTAAAAATAAACAAAACAAAAATAAAATACCGTGCCACATCCACCTTCCCTCGTGAAAAACGCATATGCTTCTTCTTGATTGCTAACTTTGTTCCGTAATTTTTCTTTTATTTCGATTTACTTTAATTTTCCTCCTTATTATATGAATGTATGTATTTTAAAAGGTTTGAAAGAAAAAGAAGATTTGAAAAAGAAGAATTGAAAAAAAAGATTAAAATAAGAACTGAAAACAGAAGAGAAGATCTAGATTTGAAAAGAAGAAAGTTTGAAATAGAAGTAAATTTGAAGAAGAAGAAGAAGAATATTTGAAGAGAAAGAAAAAAAATTAAAATGAGAGATAATAAGGAGCTTTGAGAAAAACAAGAAAAAAAGAAGAAGAAGAAGAAGAAGAAGAAGAAGAATAGCATGGAGGCTAGGGTTAGAGTTAGGAGAAACAAAATGTAATAGAAGAATAAGAAGTAGGTTATTTATAAGGTTAGAGTTAGGTTTAGGGACAAATAGATTTGAAAGGAGAGGCTGCTATTAATTAGAAATAAAGTGAATATGAACACTTGGTATTGAAATATAGCAAATATGAACAGTCCTTTTTTTTTTTAAAGTAGCAGGTATTAAAAAGAGGTATTTATTAATTAGAAAGAAAATGAATATGGAGGGACAAAAATAAATGACACGTTTCGTTAGTTTGATTCTAAATTAATTAAGTGCTAGATACAGAAAAATTTGAATACATCATATATATATATTCATACTTTAACTGTGTGACAAAATTGCTAAACATACATCAAGTACGATTAATTGGTGACAATATATAGGAATAATCAACAATAAATGTGGATGCAATCACATAAGGATCTAATAGGGAAGGAGATAAAAGTAACAACGTTGATTAATTCCACTTTCCCACTTTAGCCAATCCAATTACAAAATTTAAAATTTTATAAAATTTCTCTCCTTTGATTTCTTAAACAATTTTAATAACTAACAACAAGTTCTATGTTAATTCAATCATTAATCATTTCGCCAATTACCAAATTAAATTTCAATTATTCGTAATAAATCAAATTATAAATTTTTCATTCCAATAAATAAAATAAATCTTGATTTTTTTCTTCTTCCATCCTTATTAATTCCACAACTTGTTCAATTTGAAAATCATTATCATATTTTCCAAATGTTACCTTAATTTAACACTTATGTAACGTATTATTAGATTCGTTGCAAGATTTCAATTTCAATCCCCATTTCTTAATATACTCAAATTCTGGACATTTTTATTTCCTTACCCATAAGTGTAACATTTATTGCCAATTCCATCCAAATTTAACAGGTAACCCTTAACAATGTTTTCAATCCAAAGGTTATACTTAAGTTTACGTTGTATTCTACAACTTATCATATTATGAAGAAAATTCACATTATTCCCCAATATTACCTTAATTCATATTAACTTAACATTAAATTTACTCTTCATTCTATTATTAACCTATTAGTATTAAATAGATGAAATTAACATTGGTTTTACACTCTATTACGTAGATATCCTTAAATTTTATCTAAGTTTATATTTACATAATATTCCAACATTAAATTTCATCCAATTTTTTTTTCTTCCTTTTTATTTTAATTAAATCCAATTTCCCTAAAGTTACATTCAAACAAGTAAATTTTGATTTCCAATCAATCATTATACTATAACATTCTTAACATTTTTTCATTACACTACTAAATTCTACCTTGATAAGTTTACGCTTCTATTGCTTTACTTTCACACTTCCGTTAAAATATAAATTAATTCTAAAGTAACGTTTATTGTTGACCCCGCCATTTTAATTACTCATATTTAGATGAACGTTATTTCAAATAAGTTCATTGACTCATTTAAATTAGGTAGTTTATAGTAGTTGTTATCCCACCCTTACAGTTATTTCCTACTAACGTGCTACCAACTCCTTTAATTAAAATTTGAATTCCAAACCTTATTTAATATACTAAGTAAGATAAATAACATATATAGATTGCTACCAACTTTCCTTTTCTTGCATCTATGTGTTTATTACTTGACATACCAGTAAATATTACATATACACAAAATTCCGTTATCACTTGCCTAACAAGGTTATTATCACTTAAGATCTCACTGCATCCACATTTTCACATTTTCATTTCCTAGTTTCTTTACTTTATTCTACATAATTTATTACAAATGGGATTTTCTTTGGTTTACATCTTATTTGTATTTAACATTTCTCAATCACCAATTCATTTCACTTTAACTGCGGTAAATTGGCGGATAAATTGAATTTGATTCCCAAAATCTAAATTAACAAGAAACAAGGGTAGGTAACATACAATAGTCATTACTCCAAATTCTAGTCACCTAAATAGTCTTTTATTCCTTGCAAATAAATGTTACTATTTATTTTTATAGTACAAATCTCAATGATTATTCCATTTTATATTTGCTTAGGCCATTTATAGTCCACTATACATATCTACATAAATGGGTAATTTATTCAATTCATTAAGTGTCAATTCTATTAAGCCCTGTTTATATCTTATGCATTCTTCTATTACTTTACAAAAGGGAATAACTTTTAAACTCATACACTTAATAACAAAACCGTTATAAATCCAATAAACTTCCAAATCCAAGTTTGTACACATTTTACACAACTATTATGATTTCTCACAAACGTTGAATTTATTAAATGACCATTTATTATAATTTAATTCCCTTAATTGAATCAAATGCTTATTATTATATATATTCTTTTCATTCTACCATTCCTTCCCATTTTATATTCATTAACGTATTTACACATCTCTATCTTTTCAAATATAAAATAACCAAACTGATTACAAACACTGTTTCTATCAATTTTCATAAGTTTGTTCAAAACTATACTTTTGTTTACATAAAATAAATTTTATGTTTCTATTAGTTTTCTTTTCCTTTCACTACAGGCATAAATTATTACTATCTACACTAATTACATCTTTGTATTAATGAACACCATTTAAGTTAATATTTATACTAACATTCACAATTTCAACATTTATTTGTTTCTTCAAAATTACTTTAAATCAAGTTGTGAAAATTTACATTATCCACATCTATTATCATAAAATTTTATAGTTACACTAAATTGCAACCACTATACCAAATTTCTACGTTTACTCCTAAACAAATTAGAAATTATATTAATTCATTTTATTAAATATCATAAATTTAACGGGTCGTTACAATCTCCCCCACTCAAAACTTTTCGTCCCCGAAAAGGAAAAAGAAGGGAGGAGGAAGATTTACAGTGCATCTTATTTCAAATATTAACTTATAAACAATATTTTACTGGATTAATTTCCTTTAATGAAATATACTTGTTTTATAATCATTATATCCTTTAATACTTGAATTATTAAAGTTGGAAAAATACTTTCACAAAATTCTAAGTCCAAAATTTCCTGAAAATTTTGGCAAAGTCTCCTTTGTACGGAGGGACTCTGGAGAAAATATAATATCCAAATATACAAATATATTACACATATTATCCAAATAAAATATCCCAACACGGGAAAATATATAAAATAGCGCTTTATACGTAATCCGGAAACGTACCTATTTGTCGGGCAATACGCTTATTATTACGGAACCAAAAGCAGTAGCAGTTGCTTCCATAACCTGTATTTTCTTATAAGCCTAAAAGGTTAAATATTTATTTTAAAATGAACTATTCTAGTGGATTCAATCATTCATATCCAATCAAATGCAACAACCATACATTTTAACAAACAGCACACACCGCAAACAAAATCATTCAATCAAACAAACAATTAGTTGTTAGGTTCAAATTCCGAAATTGTACGAAATGTAAAATAACTATCAAGTGCATCCTTTACTCAACAGTCTTAGATGGAACAAAGATAGATTATTTCTCCATCCAACAACTTCAAAATTCCTTACCCAACAACCATACATCAACCAAACAATTCAAATCAACACCAAAATAGCTTATTATACATTTATTTCATACTTCAGTGGTTTGATTTTCTTCCCTTCATTTATGAGGGATTTCTTTGTTCTTACAAGTTTTATTTTCCAATTATCCCAAAATTCATTATATTTGTATTTCCTTTTATTACTTAAGTTTCCTTTTATTACCTAAGTTTATAAAATAAATTCTCATTAATAACAACAAATATTTTGAATATCTTCATTTCCTTACTCTTCACTTGTAATATTTCCCTTAAATTCTTAATATGCTAACATTCATTCTTATAAGTGGAAGTTTTTATTTATCCATTAACTATGAATTGCAGTCATTTAATTTTTCCTACTTTCCATTATATTAGAATAGGGAAGATTAAAACATACTTAAGTCAATAATCATACAATCAATTCTTATTTTGAGTTTCATTTTATATACTTAGGTTCATATCATCTATTAATAATTCTTAACCCTTTTTCAGTAAAATTTCAATTATAACCTAAGTTTATACCATTAAATTCTTATTATAACAGTAATTTATTGAATACTTCATTTTTCCTAAATTCCTACTTGTAAAATATTCAATTCCAGTTTCTCATTTAACACTTCAACTTTTATATTTGGGTAAGTTATTTATGTTAAGGAAATTGCAATTGAACTTATACAAGTTTAATCTCCATTCTTTTAATTAAATTTAATGTTTATCCATATTACTCTTTGTCTCATATGTATGCAAATTCCTCTTTATAGCTTTGCAATTATTCTCTTATTTCAATTAGAGGTTTCAATTCATTTATTACTTAACTTTTATTTCACTACAATTTAACAATTGATTAATTAATGGAGAATTTTAGAATTGGATTCCGGGTCAGATTTCAATTTATTTCAAAATAATAAATAAATAAGTTCTTACAACTCAAAATCTCTAATTATAGTTAGAACAATAAAAGAAATTTTTTTTTTAGAAAATTTCATAATAAATCTGCAGTAGAATTTACTACAGTGGCCTTTCCCCTTCGAAACTCGAAATGAAAGTCGATGATGCGGCCGTCATCACCGAATTTATTTTCCAGTGACAGAGAGGAAAGTACAGAATTTAATTATTATTTTTTTCCCAAAATCTTCTTTAAAACAATTCTTCCAAATTATTCGAAATATTTATATAAGAAATTACTTATAAACCAAATCAATAAATTTCACAAATTCTTTGAAAGCAGATTTGGAAAAAATCCCGGACTTAAGTTCTAAAATCTTCAATTTGATTTATCATAATTTCAACTTAGCTTCAGTTATTATAAATATTTTATTTCCTAACACCCAATCTATAGCAACCAAATATATATATATCTTTATAAAAATATTTTTATATATAGAAAATATAATAGGCAAAATTCTTTCATTTACCTATACTAAAACAAATATTATGTCGGTATGTCCTATTAAGTGTTTAGAAATCCCTATTGATGACATAGCGTCCCATGCATCAACCAGAATTTATAAATACAAAGCGGAACAGATTAACACAATATAAAAATCTTTTTATTAATACTAACAAATACGCTCTCTCATATATATACACTCAGCGACTCCCATAGGATATTACTACCCTATTAACAAAGAGTCAAACCCCACAAAGCCAAGGTTTATCGCTAAACCAAAGCTCTGATACCAACTGTAACATCCTGCCTTTCCGCACACTTTAAACCGACACACGTGCCAATTCAAACCATACGGAAGGTCGGATTGTTATGGGGTAAATGAGAAAGATAGAGAAGAAATAAAACAAAACAAAACAGAATCTCACAGCGGAAGGATAAAATATAATAATCAAATATACAGTTCATGAAACTGTTTTACAAAATAATTTATTTTTCTTGTGCAATAAATATCAGAGTTACACATACCAATACAACAATGCAGCGGAATTAAATGGTGTAGTGCACTAGTATAAATAATAATAATACAAATCTTCGTCTTCGTCCTCCAAAGCTAAATCTTCAAATCCTGAAACGCTCGGACTGACCCGAGCGAATTTGAAAAGACAAAAACACTCGAGTCAGAACTAAAAGATCTTATGTAAGTTAAATTTTACAGAAATAAATATGAGTACTGTAACTTAAGAGATGCTCGGGATTTACATCTCCTAAGGATCCGTTAAACTATTTACTATGTAGTATATTGCGCTATTATAATAGTGTCTAATTGTAAAATAAACTTACTTTTAAATAGCGTTAAGGCTTTACATTTTCCACCTTAACACAGAATATATTCCCATAGTCTATACAGTACCGTAATCTCCCCCGTACTGGGCGTCGTCAGAGGGCACTCCATAGGTATGGTACAAAACCAAAATCGTATAAGGCGCGATAGGGTAGGTGACACGGCACAACTAGGCAATGCCAGGGTAGATATACCAATTACGCTTCCGGGTCGATGGTAACGCGTAGCCGCAGCTACCTCCCACCTCGAACAAACTCCCCCAAAATCAAAAATAGAAGTGGCCACTGAATCAATCCAAAGTCGAAGTATAATATCGAAGAGGAGTGTCCGATCAGAGGAATGACCTCATTAACCCGTCAATCGCTCCTGTTTTAGCCACCTTATGCCAACTCACGGGAGTCGGGTCCACGTATTTACCTTACAGGAAACGTCGCCCCAACCTACTTCATTCTGGAATCTCCACCGCGTACACGGTTAGTCAAAGTGGTTTTCGGTATCGACATAGAGTATGTCCATATCCGATCCCGGTTTCTTTGCCAACCAATCGTTATTATAACACTGCGGTCATTTAAAAATAGTTTATACTTTAAAACCAGAATATAATCCATTTCAAAACCATAATATTACGATATCATTTCTTCTTTAAAACCCAAAAAGATTCATTTTGATATTATTTTATAAAACCCAAATCAATGATATCATTTCCCAAATATAAATCTTTTCCAAAAATTATGCCACTTTTAAAATTTATAATTCCTTGTAACCAAATATTTGAATATTAACTTTCAACATAATACTTCGAAATCCATAGTTTTTAAAACCATTACTTTCAAAACTAAATGGTTTGGATATTCAACAGTATATAAAATAAGTGGTTTAACTTAAATGTTACTTTGAAAAGAAATATTTCTCGTGGCTTTACAATACATTTCTTTATTTAAAGTTAAAACCAAAATTTAATATCGCTTCAAGTTCCAAAACCATTTCAATAAATTCATATATATACGTATATCCATTTTGAGTATAAATATTTCAACTAAAGTTGGATTTTATTCTTTCAAATCAAATGTTCTATTAATTAGCCTTGAATATTCACATAGAATCCATAATTTATAAGACTTCAATTTCTAGTAATAAATTATATATATTTCCAATTCAAGTTATACTAGAATATTCATTTAATTTATTTTGGGAAAATCCAGTTATAAATATCATATCTTAAAATTTCCAACTTAACATTTAAACATAGGATATAAATTATCAAACTCCATTTACTAAATTTTCTTCCATTTTAATAAAGAGATTTATACACCTTTTTATTTCAAAATTTTCAACTTCATATGTATATAAATATGGAAGAAAACATTTATTTAGTATAAAATTTAAGATTTTTATAAACCGTATTCCATCCAAACCATAGAAATCACATTAAAAATAGTTATATATAGACCGCGGTGCCTGTATATAGTTTTTTATCCTATGGTCAAGTGATACGGATATTTATCATTTCAATCCGCAATTTAAAAAAAATAAAACTGCGGTTGTATATCATTTCAAACCGCAATCCCGAATGAAATGTAAATGCACACTAATTTGCAGTTTAATGATATCCAAATAAAACATTCATTCAACAACACATCCATCATCCAATCACAACATCGATCAATATCAATCAATAACAATTATATATATGATCATATATAACAGGTGATAACTGGCAGTTTATTCAAATTAAATTTATCAACTATTAATCTAACAGTTTATTCAGTAATAATTTATACAGCTGTTAACTAGCAATTCATATGCAACAAAAATTTCCAACAGTCAATTAATACACATTAAATCAATTAAATTAACAGTTAAATTAAATAAAATGCAATTCAACAGATATGAATGAAATAAACATGCCAAATACTCATAAATAAATTTCTATTCATTTCTAAAATTTATTTAACAAACATAAAAGCTTCTAGTAATTGTGAGTGGGTCAAAACACTCACCTTTTGAATTTAAATCGAATGTAAATCCAATTTAAACCCAAAATTTGACGGTCTCTAAATTTATCCAAACCAGCGTCATCAGATCCGGAATTTAATTACGATCCTAACAAAAGAAATTCGTGTGAAACGGAGTTCGTATGTGAAAGTTATCACAATTAAACGATTTGCAATTGAAATAAAAAAATTAAAAATAAACAAAACAAAAATAAAATACCGTGCCACATCCACCTTCCCTCGTGAAAAACGCATATGCTTCTTCTTGATTGCTAACTTTGTTCCGTAATTTTTCTTTTATTTCGATTTACTTTAATTTTCCTCCTTATTATATGAATGTATGTATTTTAAAAGGTTTGAAAGAAAAAGAAGATTTGAAAAAGAAGAATTGAAAAAAAAGATTAAAATAAGAACTGAAAACAGAAGAGAAGATCTAGATTTGAAAAGAAGAAAGTTTGAAATAGAAGTAAATTTGAAGAAGAAGAAGAAGAATATTTGAAGAGAAAGAAAAAAAATTAAAATGAGAGATAATAAGGAGCTTTGAGAAAAACAAGAAAAAAAGAAGAAGAAGAAGAAGAAGAAGAAGAAGAATAGCATGGAGGCTAGGGTTAGAGTTAGGAGAAACAAAATGTAATAGAAGAATAAGAAGTAGGTTATTTATAAGGTTAGAGTTAGGTTTAGGGACAAATAGATTTGAAAGGAGAGGCTGCTATTAATTAGAAATAAAGTGAATATGAACACTTGGTATTGAAATATAGCAAATATGAACAGTCCTTTTTTTTTTTAAAGTAGCAGGTATTAAAAAGAGGTATTTATTAATTAGAAAGAAAATGAATATGGAGGGACAAAAATAAATGACACGTTTCGTTAGTTTGATTCTAAATTAATTAAGTGCTAGATACAGAAAAATTTGAATACATCATATATATATATTCATACTTTAACTGTGTGACAAAATTGCTAAACATACATCAAGTACGATTAATTGGTGACAATATATAGGAATAATCAACAATAAATGTGGATGCAATCACATAAGGATCTAATAGGGAAGGAGATAAAAGTAACAACGTTGATTAATTCCACTTTCCCACTTTAGCCAATCCAATTACAAAATTTAAAATTTTATAAAATTTCTCTCCTTTGATTTCTTAAACAATTTTAATAACTAACAACAAGTTCTATGTTAATTCAATCATTAATCATTTCGCCAATTACCAAATTAAATTTCAATTATTCGTAATAAATCAAATTATAAATTTTTCATTCCAATAAATAAAATAAATCTTGATTTTTTTCTTCTTCCATCCTTATTAATTCCACAACTTGTTCAATTTGAAAATCATTATCATATTTTCCAAATGTTACCTTAATTTAACACTTATGTAACGTATTATTAGATTCGTTGCAAGATTTCAATTTCAATCCCCATTTCTTAATATACTCAAATTCTGGACATTTTTATTTCCTTACCCATAAGTGTAACATTTATTGCCAATTCCATCCAAATTTAACAGGTAACCCTTAACAATGTTTTCAATCCAAAGGTTATACTTAAGTTTACGTTGTATTCTACAACTTATCATATTATGAAGAAAATTCACATTATTCCCCAATATTACCTTAATTCATATTAACTTAACATTAAATTTACTCTTCATTCTATTATTAACCTATTAGTATTAAATAGATGAAATTAACATTGGTTTTACACTCTATTACGTAGATATCCTTAAATTTTATCTAAGTTTATATTTACATAATATTCCAACATTAAATTTCATCCAATTTTTTTTTCTTCCTTTTTATTTTAATTAAATCCAATTTCCCTAAAGTTACATTCAAACAAGTAAATTTTGATTTCCAATCAATCATTATACTATAACATTCTTAACATTTTTTCATTACACTACTAAATTCTACCTTGATAAGTTTACGCTTCTATTGCTTTACTTTCACACTTCCGTTAAAATATAAATTAATTCTAAAGTAACGTTTATTGTTGACCCCGCCATTTTAATTACTCATATTTAGATGAACGTTATTTCAAATAAGTTCATTGACTCATTTAAATTAGGTAGTTTATAGTAGTTGTTATCCCACCCTTACAGTTATTTCCTACTAACGTGCTACCAACTCCTTTAATTAAAATTTGAATTCCAAACCTTATTTAATATACTAAGT
Source organism: Allium cepa (assembly GCA_030765085.1). Classification (NCBI taxonomy): domain Eukaryota; kingdom Viridiplantae; phylum Streptophyta; class Magnoliopsida; order Asparagales; family Amaryllidaceae; genus Allium; species Allium cepa. The sequence continues at coordinate 902,838,657 of CM060931.1, read as the reverse complement.
AAGATAAATAACATATATAGATTGCTACCAACTTTCCTTTTCTTGCATCTATGTGTTTATTACTTGACATACCAGTAAATATTACATATACACAAAATTCCGTTATCACTTGCCTAACAAGGTTATTATCACTTAAGATCTCACTGCATCCACATTTTCACATTTTCATTTCCTAGTTTCTTTACTTTATTCTACATAATTTATTACAAATGGGATTTTCTTTGGTTTACATCTTATTTGTATTTAACATTTCTCAATCACCAATTCATTTCACTTTAACTGCGGTAAATTGGCGGATAAATTGAATTTGATTCCCAAAATCTAAATTAACAAGAAACAAGGGTAGGTAACATACAATAGTCATTACTCCAAATTCTAGTCACCTAAATAGTCTTTTATTCCTTGCAAATAAATGTTACTATTTATTTTTATAGTACAAATCTCAATGATTATTCCATTTTATATTTGCTTAGGCCATTTATAGTCCACTATACATATCTACATAAATGGGTAATTTATTCAATTCATTAAGTGTCAATTCTATTAAGCCCTGTTTATATCTTATGCATTCTTCTATTACTTTACAAAAGGGAATAACTTTTAAACTCATACACTTAATAACAAAACCGTTATAAATCCAATAAACTTCCAAATCCAAGTTTGTACACATTTTACACAACTATTATGATTTCTCACAAACGTTGAATTTATTAAATGACCATTTATTATAATTTAATTCCCTTAATTGAATCAAATGCTTATTATTATATATATTCTTTTCATTCTACCATTCCTTCCCATTTTATATTCATTAACGTATTTACACATCTCTATCTTTTCAAATATAAAATAACCAAACTGATTACAAACACTGTTTCTATCAATTTTCATAAGTTTGTTCAAAACTATACTTTTGTTTACATAAAATAAATTTTATGTTTCTATTAGTTTTCTTTTCCTTTCACTACAGGCATAAATTATTACTATCTACACTAATTACATCTTTGTATTAATGAACACCATTTAAGTTAATATTTATACTAACATTCACAATTTCAACATTTATTTGTTTCTTCAAAATTACTTTAAATCAAGTTGTGAAAATTTACATTATCCACATCTATTATCATAAAATTTTATAGTTACACTAAATTGCAACCACTATACCAAATTTCTACGTTTACTCCTAAACAAATTAGAAATTATATTAATTCATTTTATTAAATATCATAAATTTAACGGGTCGTTACAATCTCCCCCACTCAAAACTTTTCGTCCCCGAAAAGGAAAAAGAAGGGAGGAGGAAGATTTACAGTGCATCTTATTTCAAATATTAACTTATAAACAATATTTTACTGGATTAATTTCCTTTAATGAAATATACTTGTTTTATAATCATTATATCCTTTAATACTTGAATTATTAAAGTTGGAAAAATACTTTCACAAAATTCTAAGTCCAAAATTTCCTGAAAATTTTGGCAAAGTCTCCTTTGTACGGAGGGACTCTGGAGAAAATATAATATCCAAATATACAAATATATTACACATATTATCCAAATAAAATATCCCAACACGGGAAAATATATAAAATAGCGCTTTATACGTAATCCGGAAACGTACCTATTTGTCGGGCAATACGCTTATTATTACGGAACCAAAAGCAATAGCAGTTGCTTCCATAACCTGTATTTTCTTATAAGCCTAAAAGGTTAAATATTTATTTTAAAATGAACTATTCTAGTGGATTCAATCATTCATATCCAATCAAATGCAACAACCATACATTTTAACAAACAGCACACACCGCAAACAAAATCATTCAATCAAACAAACAATTAGTTGTTAGGTTCAAATTCCGAAATTGTACGAAATGTAAAATAACTATCAAGTGCATCCTTTACTCAACAGTCTTAGATGGAACAAAGATAGATTATTTCTCCATCCAACAACTTCAAAATTCCTTACCCAACAACCATACATCAACCAAACAATTCAAATCAACACCAAAATAGCTTATTATACATTTATTTCATACTTCAGTGGTTTGATTTTCTTCCCTTCATTTATGAGGGATTTCTTTGTTCTTACAAGTTTTATTTTTCAATTATCCCAAAATTCATTATATTTGTATTTCCTTTTATTACTTAAGTTTCCTTTTATTACCTAAGTTTATAAAATAAATTCTCATTAATAGCGACAAATATTTTGAATATCTTCATTTCCTTACTCTTCACTTGTAATATTTCCCTTAAATTCTTAATATGCTAACATTCATTCTTATAAGTGGAAGTTTTTATTTATCCATTAACTATGAATTGCATTTAATTTTTCCTACTTTCCATTATATTAGAATAGGGAAGATTAAAACATACTTAAGTCAATAATCATACAATCAATTCTTATTTTGAGTTTCATTTTATATACTTAGGTTCATATCATCTATTAATATTTCTTAACCCTTTTTCAGTAAAATTTCAATTATAACCTAAGTTTATACCATTAAATTCTTATTATAACAGTAATTTATTGAATACTTCATTTTTCCTAAATTCCTACTTGTAAAACATTCAATTCCAGTTTCTCATTTAACACTTCAACTTTTATATTTGGGTAAGTTATTTATGTTAAGGAAATTGCAATTGAACTTATACAAGTTTAATCTCCATTCTTTTAATTAAATTTAATGTTTATCCATATTACTCTTTGTCTCATATGTATGCAAATTCCTCTTTATAGCTTTGCAATTATTCTCTTATTTCAATTAGAGGTTTCAATTCATTTATTACTTAACTTTTATTTCACTACAATTTAACAATTGATTAATTAATGGAGAATTTTAGAATTGGATTCCGGGTCAAATTTCAATTTATTTCAAAATAATAGATAAATAAGTTCTTACAACTCAAAATCTCTAATTATAGTTAGAACAATAAAAGAAATTTTTTTTTAGAAATTTTCATAATAAATCTGCAGTAGAATTTACTACAGTGGCCTTTCCCCTTCGAAACTCGAAATGAAAGTCGATGATGCGGCCGTCATCACCGAATTTATTTTCCAGTGACAGAGAGGAAAGTACAGAATTTATTTTTTTTTTCCAAAATCTTCTTTAAAACAATTCTTCCAAATTTGGACATAAGCTGCTTGAAAAAGAATTTGGACTGCAGATATCTATCCTCTTCTTGAAATTGCTTTATTAACTTTGATGATGCCTCAAAACTTGAATTAATAAGTGATAAAACTTGAGACTTGATTCAGAATTTTGGTTGATTTCAGGAGTCTATACTGTAGTTTTCAGAAGTGATTTGAAGATGCAGATTTTATCACCGAAATTCTTTGCAGGTTAGATTTTGGAAAGGGTTTGAGTTTAGGTTAATTTTTGAAATGAAGATTTTCAGATTTGGAAAATGAAGAGTGTAAGAATTTCTTGCTTTAGAAAATGAGGATGAGAAAATTTTGATGAAGAATATGAAATATCTTTTTATTTGAAATTTTGTTTTTACAAACATTTAAAGAAAGTAAATTTGAATTATGACACTTGTCACAATTTAGCGAATTTTCTAACACATGTTTATTAATATGGTTTAAATGATTAACAAATGTTAATTCATGCAAAAAGAATTAAAATGCTTTTCTTAATTGATTTTTTTCTTATTTAAATTCATTTTTAATTCATATAAAATCATTTTCTTTAAAGAATGAACATAAAACAAATGTTATAACTTAAATAAAATCATGAGAATATTACTTAATACTTAAAGTAAAATTTAGAATAAAAATTAATATATTTTGAATCTTTTAATTTATCATTCAAATTAAATTTAAGTTTTAAAATCCAATTCAAAAATCAAATTTATATGAATAAAATTTTAACACATTCATTATCCTAATATGTGTATTAGTTTTAATTAGAATAAATGTATATTTACAATTCATTTATTTGTTGTTGAATAAAATAACCAATTTATCAATTTAAATTAGTTTATTATAAAGATTATCATATTTAAATTGGGTTTGAAATTCCGGGATATCACAACGCGTATGATCTGTTTCTGGTTATGGAACCAACATTTCAGGAGGATGTGATTGTTGAGTCAGACTTGTTTGTAGTGTGATATTCTGTTTAGTTTTGTAAATCTTGTCGGATAGGAGCTCTGTAGCTTAGTAGTATTGATTGTTTTGATTTTGTAGAGCGAGTATCCCGGTATATATATATTTGGGAAACTCTAGGAAATTCTATCCAGAATTTTGTCTGGATAGTTAGATTTGTTTGATTGGATGAATTGGTTGCTATGATTGTTAGCATATGACTAATATATGCTTGTTTTTTAAAAATAAAATCTTAAGATAAATTATTAAATTACCTTTGCTTTTAAATTTCGGGGACGAAATTCTTTAAAGGGGGGAGGAATGTGATATCCCGGAATTTTTGGCAATATAAATTTAATAATCTGTGTTATAAATTAAATGGATTTGATAATTTTTTTTAATGAATTTTGAATTGATTTAATAATCTTCTTTTAATAAATATTTAAATTGAAAGATTTTATCTTTTTAAAGCTAATAAATTGTTTTCTGTTTATAATATATATAATTGTATATATTGTATATATATAAGCTTTGGTTTGGAATTTAGTAAATTAAGTAATTTTCTAATTCTAATTTATATTTGGTAAATTGAAATTTTGATTTAAATTTAACATTTTGCTTTTCAAAGCAATTTAATAAATAATTACATGGTTTATAGTTAGGGTAAATCTTATTTGTTTTAAAATTTTATTTAATTAACTTAAATATGAATTTAGATTAGATTTACATAAAAGCTTTGTTTTATTTTCTTTTTAAAATATTGCTTGAAATTATATGTAAGAATTTAAATTACAAATTACATATGATCTTACTATATTGAGTAAAAGAAGATCCCTTTTCTAAATTATTTAATATTGTTTAATATGTTATTTTCAAATAATAATGATAGTACTTAGTTCTTATGAGCATAAATAAATTTTGTAAGAAATAGGATTTGTTATTTTTAAAATTTAATGGTAGCTATATATGCATATATATAACTCGGTTTTTAAATTGATTTAAATTTAGATTTAAATGTTTTGAAATTTAAAGGAATAAATAGTTAAAAATATTAGAATAAGCTTATATTTATAATTTGTTTGTTTCATTTCTTTTTAATTAAAAAAGGGAGAATTTATTTATATATACAGTAAAAAAGAAATAAATGAAGATTTAAAAGTTTTTATAAACAATTTAGATTAAATTAAAATACTCTTAAATTACATGTGTAAATTTCTTAAGACACTTTAATGACATGTGTTAAGCATATAATAAACATCTTGACAAATGTTAAAAGAATTAGAACAAGTGTCCCTTTTAGTTTTCTTTTTCTTTTATTTTAATTAGATCAAAATCTACTTATAAAAATACATAGCTCCTCATTTTATCTTCTTTTCTATTTTTTTCAAAACTTAAGTAATCTCCAGCTGTAAGAAATCTGAAATCAATATTCTAACCTAAATCTAAATTCTTGTTCATCTTCTTCAAATCACCCAAAATCTGGAATTTCATTTGAAATTCATTCAGAACAGAAAATTTGTTTTCCCCTCAAAACCAGTCTGCACTAATGTTTCCTCTAACCAAATCAAAAATCAAACCAAAACTATCTAAATCACTCCACATACCAGAATCATATGACCTGAAGCTCTCTTCATATTCATCAACCTGAAAATCATTCTGAAAATTCTAAAACCTACATGCAACTGAAGATCACTGCATTTCTGTTTTGAAACTTCATCAAGCCTGCATTATTTTCTGGAAGCATGCATACAAAATGTAGAATCAGGGAGCAAAGCATTGTAGAAAATCAAGATGAAAGTTTTTTTAAAAAAAATCAACAAAACAAGAAGCAACTTGAAGTTTTCAGTTCAAAGCAATTCAGGTTCAAGCTTTTCAAAAACAAAGGCTCTACTCGTAAAAAATTCGTTGAGTAACATTTTTTTAAAAAAACTTAAGTAAATATAGTTGCTTGAATTTTTTTTCCTGTGATAATCATGTTTTGTGTGGATATATATGATGTAATTCTCTGTATATTTATGGACGTTTGAATGCATGCTTATATTGTGATATGTTCTTGCCTGTTCTAGAATTCCAGGTTAAAATTCATGATCAACAATCATGATATCATAGTCTAATCTATGTAAGGATTGATATTTAAACTGAGTATGGCTGTGAATATATGTTTGAGTTTAAAACTTTATTTAATATATAAAAAAAAGAAATCTCTGTTGTTGACTTTGGGAAACAAAAATATAACAGAACAAATTTTATGAAAGTAGTATTTTAATTTTCCAGATTCATTGATTGAAGATTATAAACCGATTACATGATCAAAGACTTGAATTTTAAAACTAAAATTAGAATTTTTTGTTTGAATATGATTAAGTATTTCTGGTTTGACCAGAAATGGTATTTTGGTATGATTCTGTCAATCTGAGTGGTTGGGGTGGCTAGCATCGTTTCTGGTGGTGGAGTGATGATCGAAGATGCAAGAAAAAAATAGATGGAGGTGAATCTGACCATTGAGGCAGTAATGATTTAGGATTGAAATTTATAACCCTAGTTTCTTTAGTTTATCAGTAATTTGATCACCGTGAACCTAATGAATGATCGAGTTCTTCCAGATTCAAGTAGGTGGTTGATGGGGTGTGGAAGTGGTTGTGGCCGGAGGTGAAACTTCTCTGATGATCCGATTTTGGTGTTTGAAGCGAATTACAATATCGACAATTTTTTTCCAGTTTAGTAGCTCGAAGCTCGATTTTGATTTTTGGTTTCTGCAAGTCGTTTGATAATCGGAATTGCGTTGGAGGATGGTCGCCGACTTGCGAGTGTCGTCACGAGAGGTCGGAATTGGTTGCCGTGATAGTGCAGGTGCACGGGGGAACTTGGTGTGTCAGCTGTGTTTTGGGAAAGATGATTTCTCGTGTTTTGTTTCGGGTTAATTCATGTTTTGCTCGAAGTTGTAGGATGTTGGACTCGAAGTCATGGATGAGTGGGCTCGGGTGTGTTGATGTTTCAGGTTTATGTATAAACTTGTCAGTACTTGGCTTGAATGTTTTCAAATAGGAAGGTTACTCGAGTTACTCGAGTTTATTTTAGTGTTTGTTCGAGCTAGAATAGGTTCGACTTGAATAATTTAATTATAGCTCGAGTTGGGTTGTTACAGATTAGAAATTCTGTTATGTTTTCAAATTTTAAATTGAAATTTAAAATATAAAGCAAAGATTTAAAATATGTTTTAAATCTAATTTTAAATTATGAATTCAAGTTTTAATTTAAATCATAGCTGGAAATGAATAAGTTGTTAAATTCAAATTTGTTGAAAATACTTTAAAGCGATTTATTATTTAAAATATTTTTAAAGAAATTTGAATTTAAATTGGAAATTTAAAATATAAAGAAATGTCTTAAACAAAGTTTAAAACTGGTTTAAATCTGAATTTGAATCTTTGGTTTAAAATAAATTTAAGTTTTATAAATTTAAGCGTAATAACAATTTTAAGTGATAAGGTAAATATAAATGTTTTGAATTTAAAAAGAATTTGTTTTAACTCTTGTAAAATTTCTTTTATAAGAAAAGTATTATTTATCATGTAAATTTAAAGGTTTTAAATTGATTTTAAAACTTGTTGAAGTTAAAATTATAATTTAATGATTTGTAAATCATTTAATTATTAGGGTAATTAAATGGATAATTAATTTATTTAATAAATTAATGAAATGAATAATTACTTAAAGTAATTTAGGGTTTTAAACTTAAGGTTTAAGATTTAATTATTCTTAGAATAATCAACTTGAAATTTTAAGTTTCATTAAGTAAATAAGATTAGATTTTAATTAATGATTAATAATTAATTAATCAAGTAATAAAGGATTAATTAAGTTATAGTTAACACTAAACTAATTGAATAATTAGGGGTTAATTAATGGGTTATTAATGATTAATTAATTTTAATTAAAAATGACTAAAATAAGTTAATTATTTTAGAAAAATAAATTAATGAATTGCTAATAGTTAATGAAGGTCATTAACTAAAGATTATTCAATAATTAATTAATGTGATTAATTAGATTAATTAATTTAAAGATAATCATTTGTGTAAATTGTTAAGTACAATTACTTGTGGAAGTAATTAAGGAGTTAATTACTTATTGTAATTAATTGAGTTAATTTGATTAGATCCAGTTAATTAATTCAGTTTAATTAATTTGAATAATCATTTGGTGATTTGTGAAGTATAATTACTTAATGTAATTAAATGGAGAAATTACTTAAGGAAGTAATTAATGGGTAATTACTGGATGTAATTAATTGAAGGTGATTTGTTGATAAAAGTAATTTGAATATAATTACTTTGTAAAATTAATCAAGGGATTAATTTGAGATAATTAATTAAGGAGTAATTAATTTATCGGTGAAGTAATTAAGGGAGGTTAATTACTGAATGGAGTTAATCAAGGGGTATTAACAATTATGTTTTAATAAAGATTAATTACTTAATGTAATTGATTTAAATAGAAATGTAATTAGAAGATCATTAATTATTATAATTTATGATGTAATTAAAAATAGATTTAATTAGAAATAATTAATAAATGAAGGGATAAATTAATGTAATAAATTAAGGATCAATGTAATTAACTTATAGTTAATTAATTAAGGAAGTAATTAAAGATTAATTACTGTATTTGGTTAAGTATAATTAATTTGAGGAAATTAATTAGTGGATAATTACTTGAATGTAATTAAAGGTTAATTAATCAGAATGATTAATTAAAAAGAATAATTGGTTGATGATTAATTTATTGATTGACAATTAATTAATAGTGTTGTAAGCAAGATTTATATTGGTGAAGTAATTAATTTAATTTACTTTAAATTGGTTATAAATGATGTAGTTAATTTAATTCATTTTAAATTAATTATATATGGGGTGATTATTAATCATTGCTTATATGGATGGATGATATTGTTTGCCTTGAATGGTTTGAATCTCAGATATGAGATAAGTAATGTTGAGTGATGTGGATGATTGGTTGCATTGTGATGTTGATATGGATTATCTTTGATAATGATAATATGGATTATCTATTGTGATGATTATCTATTGTGAATTTTTGAATTATCTATCTGTGTGTATATAGATAATTGAATTGTTTTAAACTCTAAAACAACTTGGCCTTAAAAGATACCCTTTGGATTTTGATAAGACCGGTATTGGGTTTCTAGATTTTGATATCCGTAAACTACATTGATCCAAATTAACGATAGGTCGTGAATCTCATGTGAAGAGTGAAGACTCGAGGTGTAAGAACTATTCGTCAGTATAACTCTGAGGGTGATTCCGAGATGAGTTTGACGGAGTAGTACTTTCAGATTCGAGATGAAGATTCAGAGTGCAAGGGTTATCGTCGTTAACTCTGAGGGTGATTCCAAAATGAGTGTAACGAGATAATGCCTTCGGTTTCGTTTGAACCCGGAACGAACTTGTATGGATTGAATGCTTTTAGAACATCGTTAGGTGGACGATGAGCATTCTAAGAGATGTGTTCTCTGAAGTTAATCGTGGCCTCAACCTCATCAACCGGGAATGGCTAGAACAGGGGAGGTGCAGCAAGGCTAAGTGGGTCATGCCCAAGTAGGACGAGATTTTCCCCTGTCTAGAAGTCCCTTTTGATTCGGTTGTGTGGGCGGTTGGAACGTAAGCCAACTGCGGGGTTGTCTTTTTCGGGACTGTCCAGTAAGGGATGGTTCCGGTCTTGTGTTGCAGGGGATTGGGAGTGATCCTCGGTACGTTGATCTAGGCTACGTTTTGTGTCGAGCGGTACCCCGGTAGCCCTGCCATTGATGGAATCCACAATCCAATAAGTGCCAACGGTTTTGATTGTATTACCCACTTTTGTGGCTAGTAGCTGGAATTTAATAAATGTAACAATTTCGGCTATTTCATATTTACTTGAAAACCCTAGACCTATTATAATATCATTGGATTTCCTATCAAATGTTTTGGTTAGCGTAAGGTAAAAACTTTTCCATGTTTATGTGTGGGAAGTCTTACGTGATACCTTTCTTTTCAAAGGTTTTTCAAAGTTAAGCAACTTTAACCTGTTACTCACACCAGAACCATGTCTGACCCAGAGTTTATCTTCTGTTTTCTTAAACTATTGGGTACTCAAATTTTTACGAGTAGCCAAGAGATTCAGGTTAGCTTTGACGAATTATGGAGGAGCAATGGAACAGGAGGCTTCTGCGTTGTATATATATAGTTTCCGCTATGTGTCCTTTGTGTTGGTATCTCTTGTTGAGTTGTATTGAGTTGTAATAACAAGACATATGTTTATAACTGTCTAGTATGTGATGGAAATTCTGTGTAACTCTGATTGGTGTTGTATACTATGTAATATTAATGTTATTAATATAATTTATTCGTTCCGCTGTTGAGATTCTGATGTTCTTTCTTCTTTCTTCCCTTTCTTTTCTCTTTTCTATCCCTTTCTTTCTTCAAGATGATGCGATTTTCTGTGGTGAGAAAGTCGGGTCGTCTCAGTTGGTATCAGAGCGCTAGGTTGAGTGAATATCTAGGCTTTGAAGTGATTTCTTTCTTGAGAGAGCGTATTTGTAATTTTAAATATGTATATATATATACTTCTACTTATTGTTGGGTTACCTGTTCGGGTTTTCCAATATAAGTTATAAAGGTACATAAGGTAGTGGAGTGTGTAACACGACTACTACCAATGGTTGGAGTTTGAATGTTGAGGTTGGAAGTGTATTTGTCGAGACTGTAGACCTAATACCGTCTCGAGTGAGTTGTGTAGAGTGTAGAGATTTCATAGATCTCAAAAGGTAGCCTGTAAAGGTTCGGAGTTCATCTTTGAAGTTAGATGAGTAGAGTTTGGATTTGTCGGCTAGGTAGAAGAGAATAACGGTTTCTTGATACCTCAGGAATTAGTAGCTGTGTGATGAGACGCAGTTACTATGGATGTGTCCGAAGATTTTTTTTTTTTGGAACAAATTTAGGAAGTACGTCTGCTTCGATGTTGTGGCCGGATTCAGCAGGATGTTTCTGTCTGGTTTGAGGTCCGAGTTTCTCAAAGAGTTTTGGACTAGGAAGTCTTTGGCATCGGTGTCAGCAGTGCAGCTCGGAGTGCTCTGTGCTAGCAAGAAGGTCTTCTGGTTAGCAGTTTTTCTGAAGATGGAGTTCAGAAGCAGCAGAGTGGATCCATTTCTTCGATGGATTGGCTAGATAAACGTAAGCTATTCTGATTGGTAAAGAGAGAACAGTTTTCTTTGGATACTGGACTGGTTAATCGCAAAAGTGACTTGCGATAGTTTGAGTTTTCTCTTGAGTCATCAGGGGTTTGTCCGCATTTGGAGGTTGAATTTTCTTATCAACTGGATTCTAGGAATGCTATCGGTGCTTCAGTTAGTAGAAGGATGACTTCTAGAGAAAGGGTTTGCTGAAGCAACTTAGGTTTCAGGTGGAACATCTGAGTTTTCTTTTATAGATCTGTTGGACCATATTTCTGAGATGTGTTGTCCAGTTTGTGCTCGTGTTCTTCATCAACATTTTCTTCTATTCCAGGTCAGAGTTGTGCAGCGAAAGCAATTTGGGAGTGCTTTTGTTTTATCTTTTCTGGATAGGAGAAGTAAGTTAGTCTTCTGATGTCTGTGGAGTAGAATTGGTGTTCTTGGTTTGGATTGATCTAGAGGAGATCATTCTGTTGGGTTGCTTTGGTCCGGTTTGTTTCTAGTGACATCAGCGAAGGTTGAGCTGATCGGAAGAGATGAAGGCAGCCCAGTATTGTAAGGAGTATTTTGTGGATAAGAGACGAAGGAATTTGAATTCCGGATTCGGAGATTTAATTTTGGTTAAGTTTTCTCCGATCTAAGGAGCATTAAGATTGGGTAAGACTAGGTAAGTCGGCTCCGAGGTGTTTTGGATCTTTTCTGTGTTCTTGTGAGAATTGGTGTTTGATTTTCAAGGTTGAATTGCCAGTTTAGATAATTGGGATTCGATGTGTTTCACATATCTCTGAGGGAGTACGTGTATGATCTATTTCTAGTTATGAAACCAGCATTTGAGGAATTCAGTAAATGAAGTAATTTTCTGATTCTAATTTATATTTCTTAAATTGAAAATTTGATTTAAATTTAACATTTAGCTTTTCAAAGAAATTTAATAAATAATTATATGGTTTATACTTAGGGTAAATCTTATTTGTTTTAAAATTTTATTTAATTAACTTAAATATGAATTTAGATTAGATTAACATAAAAGCTTTGTTTTATTTTCTTTTTAAAATATTGCTTGAAATTATATGTAAGAATTTAAATTACAAATTACATATGATCTTAATATATTGAGTAACAAAAGTAAATTATAATCTCTTTTATAAATTATTTAATATTGTTTAATTTGTTAATTTCAAATAATAATGATAATACTTAGTTCTTATGGACATAAATAAATTTTGTAAGAAATAGGATTTGTTATTTTTAAAATTTAATGGTAGCTATATATGCATATATATAACTTGGTTTTTAAATTGATTTAAATTTGGATTTAAATGTTTTGAAATTTAAAGGAATAAATACTTAAAAATATTAGAATAAGCTTATATTTATAATTTGTTTGTTTCATTTCTTTTTAATTAAAAAAGGGAGAATTTATTTATATATACATTAAAAAAGGAATAAACTAAGATTTAAAAGTTTTTATAAACAATTTAGATTAAATTAAAATACTCTTAAATTACATGTGTAAGTTTCTTAAGACACTTTAATGACATGTGTTAAGCATATAATAAACATTTTGACAAATGTTAAAAGAATTAGAACAAGTGTCCTTTTTAGTTTTCTTTTTCTTTTATTTTAATTAAATCAAAATCTACTTATATAAATACATTGCTCCTCATTTTATCTTCTTTTCTATTTTTTCAAAACTTAAGTAATCTCCAGCTGTAAGAAATTTGAAATCAATATCCTAGCCTAAATCTAAATTCTTGTTCATCTTCTTCAAATCACCCAAAATCTGGAATTTCTTTTGAAAATTCATTCAAAACAGAAAATATGTTTTCCCCTCAAAACCAATCTGCACTAATGTTTCCTCTAACCAAATCAACATTCAAACCAAAACTATCTAAATCACTCCACATACCAGAATCATATAACCTGAAGCTCTCTTCATATTCATCAACCTAAAAATCATTCTGAAAATTCTAAAACCTACATGCAACTGAAGATCACTGCATTTCTGTATTAAAATTTCATCAAGCCTGCATTATTTTCTGGAAGCATGCATACAAAATGTAGAATCTGGGAGCAGAGCATTGTAGAAAATCAAGATGAAAGTTTTTTAAAAAAAACAACAACAAAACAAGAGGCAACTTGAAGTTTTCAGTTCAAAGCAATTCAGGTTCAAGCTTTTCAAAAAGAAAGGCTCTACTCATAAAAAATTCTGTGAGTAACATTTTTTTTTAAAATTTAAGTAAATATAGTTGCTTGAATTTTTTTTCGTGTGATAACCATGTTTTGTGTGGATATATATGATGTAATTATCTGTATATTTATGGATGTCTGAATGCATGCTTATATTGTGATATGTTCTTGCCTGTTCTAGAATTCCAGGTTAAAATTCATGATCAACAATCATGATATCATAATCTAATCTATGTAAGGATTGAGATTTAAACAGAATATGGCTGTGAACATAAGTTAGAGTTTAAAACTTTATTTAATATAAAAAAAAAAATCTCTGTAGTTTACTCAGGAAACAAAAATATAACAGAACAAATTTTATGAAAGTAGTATTTTAATTTTCCAGATTCATTGATTAAAGCTTATAAACCGATTACATGTTCAAAGACTTGAATTTTAAAACTAAAACTAGAATTTTTAGTTTAAATATGATTAAGTGTTTCTGGTTTGACCAGAAAATGTATTTTGGTATGATTTTGTCAATCTGAGTGGTCGGGGTGGCCATCATCGTTTCTGGTGGTGGAGTGATGATCGAAGATGCAAGGAAAAATAGATGGAGGTGAATCTGAGCATTGAGGCAGTAATGATTTAGGATTGAAATTTATAACCCTAGTTTCTTTAGTTTATCATTAATTTGATCACCGTGAACCCTATGAATGATCGAGTTCTTCCAGATTCAAGTAGGTAGTTGATGGGGTGTGGAAGTGGTTGTGGCCGGAGGTGAAACTTCTCTGATGATCCAATTTTGGTGTTTGAAGCGAATTACAGTATCGACATTTTTTTTCCAGTTTAGGAGCTCGAAGCTCGATTTTGATTTTTGGTTTCTACAAGTCGTTCGATGATCGGAATTGTGTTAGAGGATGGTCGCCGACTTGCGAGTGTCGTCGCGAGAGGTCGGAATTGGTTGCTTGGTGGTGCAGGTGCACGGGGGAACTTGGTTTGTCAGCTGTGTTTTGGGGAAGATGATTTCTCGTGTTTTGTTTCGGGTTAATTCATGTTTTGCTCGAAGTTGTGGGATGTTGGACTCGAAGTCATGGTTGAGTGGGCTCGGGTGTGTTGATGTTTCAGGTTTATGTATAAACCTGTCAGTACTTGGTTTGAATGTTTTCAAATACGAAGGTTACTCGAGTTACTCGAGTTTATTTTAGTGTTTGTTCGAGCTAGAATAGGTTCGGCTCGAATAATTTAATTATAGCTCGAGTTGGGTTGTTACAGATTAGAAATTCTGTTATGTTTTCAAATTTTAAACTGAAATTTAAAATATAAAGCAAAGATTTAAAATATGTTTTAAAACTAATTTTAAATTATGAATTCAAGTTTTAATTTGAATCATAGCTGGAATGAATAAGTTATTAAATTCAAATTTTTTTAAAATACTTTAAAGGGATTTATTTTTTAAAATGTTTTTAGAGAAATTTGAATTTAAATTGGAAAAGTTAAAATATAAAGAAATGTTTTAAACAAAGTTTAAAACTGATTCAAATCTGAATTTGAATCTTTGGTTTAAAAACAATTTAAGTATTACAAATTTAAGTGTTTTAACAATTTTAAGTGATAAGGTAAATATAAATATTTTGAATTTAAAAAGGAATTTGTTTTAACTCTTGTAAAATTTCTTTTATAAGAAAAGTATTATTTATCATGTAAATTTAAAGGTTTTAAATTGATTTTAAAACTTGTTGAAGTTAAAATTATAATCTAATGATTTGTAATTCATTTAATTATTAGGGTAACTAAATGGATAATTAATTTATTTAATAAATTAATGAAATGAATAATTACTTAAAGTAATTAAGGGTTTTAAACTTAAGGTTTAAGATTTAATTATTCTAAGAATAATTAACTTTTAATTTTAAGATTCATTAATTAAATAAGATTATATTTTAATTAATGCTTAATAATTAATTAATCAAGTAATATAGGATTAATTAAGTTACAGCTAACACTTAATTAATTAAATAATTAGGGATTAATTAATGGGTTATTAATGATTAATTAATTTTAATTAAAAATGACTAAAATAAGTTAATTATTTTAAAAAAATAAATTAATGAATTGTTAATACTTAATGAAGGTCATTCACTAAAGATTATTTAATAATTAATAAATGTGATTAATTAGATTAATTAATTTAAAGATAATCATTTGTGTAAATTGTTAAGTATAATTACTTGTGGAAGTAATTAAGGAATTAATTACTTATTGTAATTAATTGAGTTAATTTGATTAGATCCAGTTAATTAATTCAGTTTAATTAATTTGAATAATCATTTGGTGATTTGTGAACTATAATTACTTAATGTAATTAAATGGAGAATTACTTAAGGAAGTAATTAATGGGTAATTACTGGATGTAATTAATTGAAGGTGATTTGTTGATAAAAGTAATTTGAGTATAATTACTTTGTAAAATTAATCAAGGGATTAATTTGAGATAATTAATTAAGGAGTAATTAATTTATTGGTGAAGTAATTAAGGGAAGTTAATTACTGAATAGAGTTAATCAAGGGTGATTAACAATTATGGTTTAATAAAGATTAATTACTTAATGTAATTGATTTAAATAGAAATGTAATTAGAAGATCATTAATTAATATAATTTATATTGTAATTAAGAATAGATTTAATTAGAAATAATTAATAAATGAAGGGATAAATTAATGTAATTAATTAAGCATCAATGTAATTAACTTATAGTTAATTAATTAAGGAAGTAATTAAAGATTAATTACTGTATTTGGTTAAGTATAATTAATTTGAGGAAATTAATTAGTGGATAATTACTTGAATGTAATTAAAGGTTAATTAATCAGGAATGATTAATTAAAAAGAATAATTGGTTGATGATTAATTAATTTATTGACAATTAATTAATAGTGTTGTAAGCAAGATTTATATTGGTGAAGTAATTAATTTAATTCACTTTAAATTAGTTAGAAATGATGTAGTTAATTTAATTCATTTTAAATTAATTATATTTGGGATGATTATTAATCATTGCTTATATGGATGATATTGTTTGCCTTGAATGGTTTGAATCTCAGATATGAGATAAGTAATGTTTAGTGATATGGATGATTGGTTGCATTGTGATGATGATATGGATTATCTTTGATAATCATAATATGGATTATCTATTGTGATGATTATCTATTGTGAATTTGTGAATTATCTATCTGTGTGTATATAGATAACTGAATTGTTTTAAACTCTAAAACAACTTGGCCTTAACAGATACGCTTTGGATTTCGATGAGACCAGGATCGGGTATCCAGATTTGGATATCCAAAAACCACATCGATCCAAATTAACGATAGGTCGTGAATCTTATGTGAAGAGTGAAGACTCGAGGTGTAAGAACTATTCGTCAGTATAACTCTGAGGGTGATTCCGAAATGAGCTTGACGGAGTAGTACTTTCAGATTCGAGATGAAGATTCAGAGTGCAAGGGTTATCGTCGTTAACTCTGAGGGTGATTCCAAAATGAGTGTAACGAGATAATGCCTTCGGTTTCGTTCGAACCTGGAACGAACTTGTATGGATTGAATGCTTTCAGAACATCGTCAAATGGACGATGAGCATTCTAAGAGATGTGTTCTCTAAAGGTAATCGTAGCCTCAAGCCTCATCAACCGGGAATGGCTAAAACAGGGGAGGTGCAGCAAGGCTAAGTGAGTCATGCCCAAGTAGAACGAGATTTTCCCCTGTCTAGAAGTCCTTTTTTATTCGGTTGTGTGGGCGGTTGGAACGTAAGCCAACTACGGGGTTGTCTTTTTCGGGACTGTCCAGTAAGGGATGGTTCCGGTCTTGTGTTGCAGGTGATTGGGAGTGATGCTTGGTACATTGATCTAGGCTACGTACTGTGACGGGCCCTGCCATTGATGGAATCCACAATCCAATAAGTGCCAACGGTTTTGATTGTATTACCCACTTTTGTGGCTAGTAGCTAGAATTTAATAAATGTAACAATTTCGGTTATTTCATATTTACTTGAAAACCCTAGACCAATTATATTATCACTGGATTTCCTATCAAATGTTTTGGTTAGCGTAAGGTAAAAACTTTTCCATGTTTATGTGTGGGAAGTCTTACGTGATACCTTTCTTTTCAAAGGTTTTTCAAAGTTAAGCAACTTTAACCTGTTACTCACACCAGACTCATGTCTGACCTAGAGTTTAATTCCTGTTTTCTTAAACTATTGGGTACTCAAATTTTTAAGAGTAGCCAAGGGATTCAGGTTAGCTTTGACGAATTATGGAGGAGCAATGGAGCAGGAGGCTTCTGCGTTGTAGATATATAGTTTCCATTGTGTGTTCTCTGTGTTGGTATCTCTTGTTGAGTTGTATTGAGTTGTAATAACTAGACAGGTGTTTATAACTGTCTAGTATGTGATGGAAATTCTGTGTAACTCTGATTGGTGTTGTATACTATGTAATATTTATGTTATTAATATAATTTATTCGTTCCGCTGTTGAGATTCTAATGTTGTTTTTTCTTTCTTGTCTTTCTTTTCTCTTTTCTATCCCTTTCTATCTTCAAGATGATGCGATTTTCTATGGTGAGAAAGTCGGGTCGTCTCAGTTGGTATCAGAGCGCTAGGTTGAGTGAATACCTTGGCTTTGAAGTGATTTCTTTCTTGAGAGGGCGTATTTGTAATTTTATACATATACATACATACATACATACATATATGTATGTATATATATATATATATATACTTCTACCTATTGTTGGGTTACATGTTCGGGTTTTCCAATATAAGTTATAAAGGTAGACAAGGTAGTGGGGTGTGTAACACGACTACTACCAATGGTTGGAGTTTGAATGTTGAGGTTGGAAGTGTATTTGTCGAGACTGTAGACCTAATACCGTCTCGAGTGAGTTGTGTAGAGTGTAGAGATTTCATAGATCTCAGAAGGTAACCTGTAAAGGTTCGGAGTTCATCTTTGAAGTTATATGATTATAGTTTGGATCTGTCGGCTAGGTAGAAAAGAATAATGGTATCTTGATACCTCAAGAATTAGTAGCTGTGTGATGAGACGCAGTGACTATGGATGTGTCCGAAGATTTTTCTTTGGAACAAGTTTAGGAAGTATGTCTGCTTCGATGTTGTGGCCGGATTCAGTAGGATGTTTCTGTCTGGTTTGAGGTCTGAGCTTCTCGAAGAGTTTTGGATTAGGAAGTCTTTGGCATCGGTGTCAACAGTGCAACTCGGAGTGTTCTGTGCTAGCAAGAAGGTATTCTGGTTAGCAATTTTTCTGAAGATGGAGTTCAGAAGCAGCAGAGTGGATCCATTTCTTCGATGGATTGGCTAGATAAGCGTAAGCTATTCTAATTGGTAAAGAGAGAACAGATTTCTTTGGATGTTGGACTGGTAAATCGCAAAAGTGACTTGCGATAGTTTGAGTGTTCTCTTGAGTCATCAGGGGTTTGTCCGCATCTGGAGGTTGAGTTTTCTTATCAATTGGATTCTAGGAATGCTATCCGTGCTTCAGTTAGTAGAAGGATGACTTCTAGAGCAAGGGTTTGGTGAAGCAGCTTTGGTTCAGGTGGAACATCTGAGTTTTCTTTTATGGATCTGTTGGACCACATTTCTGAGATGTGTTGTCCAGTTTGTGCTCGTGCTCTTCATCAGCAATTTCTTCTATTCCAGGTCAGAATTGTGTAGCGAAAGCAGTTTGGGAGTGCTTTTGTTTTGTCTTTTTTGGATAGGAGAAGTAAGTTGGTCTTCTAATGTCTATGGAGTAGAACTGGTGTTCTTGGTTTGGATTGATCTTGAGGAGATCATTCTGTTGGGTTGTTTTGGTCCGGTTTGTTTCTAGAGACATCAGCGAAGGTTGAGCTGATCGGAAGAGATGAAGGCAGCCGAAGATCGTCAGGAGTATTTTGTGGATAAGAGACGAAGGAATTTGGATTCCGAATTCGGAGATTTAATTTTGGGTAAGTTTTCTCTGATCTAAGGAGCTTTAAGATTGGGTAAGACTAGGTAAGTCAGCTCCGAGGTGTTTTGGATCTTTTCTATGTTCTTGTGAGAATTGGCGTTTGATTTTCAAGGTTAATTGCCAGTTTAGATAATTGGGATTCGATGTGTTTCACGTATCTCTGAGGGAGTACGTGTGTGACGACCCGTCTTTCATTCCACAGAAAAATATATCATCGATAAGAAAAGAAAGAGATAGAAATAGAAAGATAGAAAGAAAAGAAACAACAATAATCAGAATCTCACAGAGGAAACGAACAAAATATAATATTTCACATATCCATTACATAGGTTCACATATCAGAGTACACAAAATAATACTGCTCCATTACATCTGAATTTAATAAGAGTTTTCCCAACCATACAACTCAAAACACAACATCAAAATGCTACTACAACGAATAGAGATAGATAAGTACGTCTGGACTCCAGCTCCAGCTTCCAAAACATATGCTAAACCAAACCTAAATCAATTGGCTACTCATAAAAATTTGAGTACCCAAGAGTTTATGAAAAACAAAATAAACTTCGGGTCGGACATGGGACCGGTGTGAGTAAATCAGTTAAAGTTGTTTAACTTTAAAAATCATTTTGAAATAAAAGGTATCACGTAAGACTCCCCACAAATAAATACGGGTAAGTTTTTACCTTACGCTAACCAAAACCTTTGATAGGAAATTCAGTGATATTATAATAGGGTCTAGGGTTTTAAAATAAAATACAGAAATAGCTGGAATGCTTACATCTCACATTCCAACATAGTTGGGCATAATCAAATCGTACGGCACTTATTGGAGATTGGATTCCATACAATGGCAGGGCTACTGGGGTACCGCCCGTCACAGTACGGGGCCTAGATCACCGTACCGAGGAGCCACCCTAACTCCCCTGCAACACAAGGCCGGACCCATCCCTTATTGGACAGCTCCGAACAAGACAACCCCGCAGTTATGGCCAACAACTGCCCACACAGCCGAATATAATAAGGGACTTCTAGACAGGGGTAAATCTCACACTCAAGTGGGGGCTACCCACGAAGCCTTGCTGCACCTCCCTTGTTTTAGCCATTCCCGGTTGATGAGGCTTGAGGTTACGATTACCTTTAGAGAATACATCTCTTATAATGCTCATCGTCCTCCTGACGATGTTCTGAAAGCATTCAATCCATACAAGTTCGTTCCGGGTTCGAACGAAACCGAAGGCATTATTTCGTTACACTCATTTTGGAATCATCCTCAGAGTTAACGACAATAACCCTTGCACTCTAAAACTCCATCTCGATCTTCACTTGAGATGTCACGACCTAACGTTTAACTTGGATCGATGTTGTTTTCGGAAATCAATTCGATTCCCGATCCCGGTCTCATCGAAATCCAAATGTGTCTTAAAGGCCAAGTTGTTTAAAGATTTAAACAATTCAATTCAGATTTAAACATAGCATCATGCAGCATGATCAACAGATAATAACCAATATCTATAACAGATATACAGTATCTCATCACAGACTATCTCAACTATCATTCAACAGATATCAACCATATTCAGATATCAATTCAAACAATCATCCACAAGCAAGCACTACTTAAATTCATATTATAATTAATTTAAATTAAATTAATTACTTAAGAATTTATCACTTAATCTTGCTTAACCAAACATTAATTAATTAATCATAATCATTTAATTAATTAATCACCTCTTAATTATCTCATTATTAATTAATTAATAATCTACATTTAATTATCAATTAATTACTATAATTATTTATTAATTAAGATTTGATTTAGGATTAATCATTCCTTAACTGATTATTGATTAACCCTTAATTTATAATTAATTATCCTCAATTAATTCTTAATTAATCACAAATTAACTTATCTTAATTACTTAATTGATTATAATTAATTATCTTAATTACTTAATTTATTATTCATTAATTAATCTTAATTATTTAATTAATTAAATCTTAACCCTTAATTAATTTACTATTAATTATAAATTAATAAATGTTTAATTACTTAATTAATTAACTCTTAATCAATTAATTAATTAACGTCTTAATCACTAATTTATTAGTCATTAATCATTTAATTAATCAGTTATTAATCACTTATGAATTAATCTTAAATTAATTAATAAATTAATTAATAACTATTAATTGTTATTTAATTTAATCCTTAATTATCCATTTAATAATCCATAAGTAATTAGTTAAATCTTAACCAATTAATTAACCTAAATTAATTAATTAATCCCAACCCTAATTACTAATTAAAGTAAACTTTAATTTCAAAATTTAATTAACTTTCAAAACCAACAATTTCATTTATCATTAAAAACTCTTTCATATTTAATCATTTCAATTCATTAAAACTAATTATCTTTTTAAAAAGTTAGTTTTAAAAATGTAAAATCATTTCAAAAACTTCAACAGATAATACGTGAATTACTTTTTGAAATAAAAAAATTTGCACTTTATAAAGTAGTGAAAAATATGAAGTGTTAAGTTTTTAAACTTAAAACAAAAATTGAAATGTAAAATAAGTTTAAACTTGACTTCATTTATTTGCTTAAACTCGACCAAAATCCAAACTAACACCAACAGGAACTCCATCTCCCCTACCTTCTCTTATTCTTACCTGAACCCAAACTAAAACACATGAGCAACAACCCTCACCTACCCGAGCGCACACACGAGACTCTTAACCAAAAACACGATCGCGACTTCGAGCTGTAACCCAACGCACGCGAACTAAAAACTACAGACACAAGCCACTGCCTCGTGCACATTCACAAAGCTCCGGCGCCTCCTCCGCCGCTGCCGACATCACTCGCAAACCCCAAACCATCCCACGACCTCGTATCAAACCCCAGAACTCATCAATTCAAACTCGAACGAAAATTGGGTGTTCGAACCCAACTCAGTACTGCAGACGCCTGGAAAAAAACCCATCACCCACGGCAAGCCGACCACCATTCGCCTCCCCACTTCGGCCATGCACTCACACAACATTAACACGCCTCCACCCCAAGCCGCACGTAACTCGGTCAACCAAATGCTTCACACGATCGAAAATCCCAAACTCGAAGAGACACAGGGCTAAAACCCTAAAGATCAAATTTCTAAATCCTGTGTTGCATAATAAATTCAACCACTATTTTTCTAGTGTTATACAACAATTAACACAGCTTCGGTTTAAATTTCAAAGCCTATAAACAATCCAGACATAAGAATTTGATAAAAGCCCCAAATTTAGTTAAACCAAAATTCATCTTCAACTTTAAGTTAAAAATTCTGATTTCTCTCTTAAAATTCATGTTATGCATAATAGATTTAGGATATAAACTTGATTTATTAAAATTTGAACATGATTCACATGATATAATTATTTGTTTTACAGCATATCTACTTTCTGCAATTTTTAACTATTTCATTTGCATATTTACTTCTAACACTTCATTCATAACTCCACACTTGAAGATATCAACTCGGTATTAACTTGCTGTATTTAGATTTGAAGTTTGTTCAGAAATTTTACTCTGAACTTAAATAAACAGAGGAGTTACAATTACCTTTCAACATGCACAGTAAAAATTTAAAACTGTAAACAAATACTTCACAAAATAAATGACATGCAAGCATTTCAGAGCTAACATTCAACATGCAACATTTTTATACTTAAAGTTTTGATTTCAAAATTTACTCACTTGTTTATGTTGTGAAGACTTAAGCTGCTGGAAAAAGAATTTGGACTACAGATTTCTATCCTCTTCTTGAAATTGCTTTATTAACTTTGATGATGCCTCAAAACTTGAATTAATAAGTGATAAAACTTGAGACTTGATTCAGAATTTTGGTCGATTTCAAGAGTCTATACTGCAGTTTTCAGAAGTGATTTGAAGATGCAGATTTGATCACAAAAATTCTTTGCAGGTTAGATTTTGGAAAGGGTTTGAGTTTTGGTTAATTTTTGAAATGAAGATTTTTAGATTTGGAAAATGAAGAGTGTAAGAATTTCTTGCTTTAGAAAATGAGGATGAGAAAATTTTGATGAAGAATATGAAATATCTTTTTATTTGAAATTTTGTTTTTACAAACATTTAAAGAAAGTAAATTTGAATTATGACACTTGTCACAATTTAGCTAATTTTCTAACACATGTTTATTAATATGGTTTAAATGATTAACAAGTGTTAATTCATGCAAAAAGAATTAAAATGTTTTTCTTAATTGATTTAATTCTTATTTAAATTCATTTTTTATTCATATAAAATCATTTTCTTTAAAGAATGAATATAAAACAAATGTTATAACTTAAATAAAATCATGAGAATATTACTTAATACTCAAAGTAAAATTTAGAATAAAAATTAACATATTTTAAATCTTTTAATTTATCAATTCAAATTCAATTTATGTTTTAAAATCCAATTCAAAAATCAAATTTGATATGAATAAAATTTTAACACATTCATTTTCCTAATATATGTATTAGTTTTAATTAGAATAAATGTATATTTACAATTCATTTATTTGCTGTTGAATAAAATAACCAATTTATCAATTTAAATTAGTTTATTATAAAGATTACCATATTTAAATTGGGTTTGAAATTCCGGGATATCACATTCCTCCCCCCTTAAAAGAATTTCGTCCCCGAAATTTAAACAAAAGATAATCCAAAATTTCATTTTATTTCAACAATCCAAGCATGCATAACATCCATACATAAGCAACCATCAAACAAAACATCCAAACAACCATACACCCACTACAAACACCACTAGCTATCCAGACACATATCCAGGTAAGCCTTCCTAAAACAAACTAGAGTCTCCCAGGTACAATCTTTGGGATCCTCACTCCATTGGACTTTAACGAGCTTCACAATCTTGCTTCTGAGTTGCCTCTCGTCTTGATCAACAATTTGAACAGGATGTATGACAACTGATAAGTCCGGCTCAACCTCTAAGTCTTCCTACACAGCTGGCTCCACAATAAGAGATGGATCGTGCACATATTTCCGTAGGTGAGATACGTGGAAAACATTGTGAATTCCAGCCATCCGGACTGGCAATTCAATCCTGTATGCTACAACACCAATCCTCTCGAGAACTCGGAACGGACCAATGTATCTCGGAGCGAGTTTCCCTGTCTTTCCGAATCTTACAGCTCCTTTAATAGGGGAAACTTTGACAAAGACTAAATCACCAATCTCAAACTCCAATTGTCTTCGTCTTTTATCAGCATATTTCTTTTGTCGATCCTGAGCAGCTCTCATCCTTTTCTTGACAAGCTCGACTTTAGCAGATGCTTCACGGATCAGATCAGGTCCAAGCACAATATGGTCTTTCGACTCTATCCAACAAGCTGGAGATCTACACGGTCTTCCATACAATGCTTCATAAGGAGCCATCTGGATACTTGCTTGGTAACTGTTATTATAAGAGAACTCCACTAGATGTAGATGGTCCTCCCATGATCCTCCAAAATCTAATACACAGGCTCTCAGCATATCTTCTAGAATTCGATTAAGCCTTTCCGTTTGTCCATCTGTTTGTGGATGATATGCTGTACTCAATCTCAAATTAGTTCCCAAAGCTGATTGCAACGCCTCCCAGAATTTGCTGGTGAAGATAGGATCTCGATCACTTACAATACTGACTGGAACGCCATGCAATCTCACAATCTCTTTCAAGAAAATTTCAGCCAAAGAAACTGCAGTATGGTTTGCCTTAACTGGTATAAAATGGGCGCTTTTGGTAAGGCGATCCACAATCACCCACATTCCTTCATTCCCCTTCTTAGTTCTAGGCAGACCGTCGGCGAAGTCCATCGAAATCATTTCCCATTTACATGTCGGGACCTCCAAAGGTTGTAACACACCGGCTGGCTTCTGCTGATCTCCTTTCACTTGC
Source organism: Allium cepa (assembly GCA_030765085.1). NCBI lineage: Eukaryota > Viridiplantae > Streptophyta > Magnoliopsida > Asparagales > Amaryllidaceae > Allium > Allium cepa. Next base: position 902,813,210 of record CM060931.1, on the reverse strand, counting down.
TGGCAGATAGCACAACTATTAACGAATCTAGCTACATCCTTCTTCATACTCGGCCACCAAAAAACTCTCTTCATATCCTTGTACATCTTCGAGATTCCTAGATGGATATTCAATCTGGAGCGATGGCATTCTGACAATACTTCGTGTCTCAATCCATCTATATCCGGTACACACAATCGACCATTAATTCTCAATGCTCCTTGATTGTCTATCTTGAAATCCGAATATCGACCATCTTTAGTTCCAAGAATCAATTCTTCAAAAGACCTATCCTCCATTTGCTTGCTTATTATTCTGGTTAGAAGAATCCCTCCTGATGCAGCAACTTGTGCCACTGACCTCTTCTTCATCAAATCTTCATACCTTAATGCCATATCAATAAGCTCCACAAAGACCCTTTCAAATGTGCAGTCATTCTCTCATGATACTCAAGCCTCAACCCTTGGACAAACATCTCGTTCTTCGTAAGAGGAGTGTCTATAAGTCCTGGACCGTAGCAAGATAACTCGTTGAATTTTGTCTCATATTCAGCTATAGACATATTTCCTTGTTTCAGATTCAGAAAATCTTGATAAAGCCGAGTTCTTCCTGCAGCAGGCATAAACTTTTCCTCAAACATCTCCTTAAATTCTTCCCAAGACATACCATCCTCCGAGATATTAGCAGTCACTGAATTCCACCATACTGCGGCACCGCCTTGTAATTGCCACACAGCCATTATTCTCTTCTGCTCATCTGATAACCTCATGCTCTTAAAAATCTTCTCACACGAGCGAAGCCATGCTTGAACTTCTATTATAGTTTCTGATCCTTGAAATGGTTTTCCTCCAAGATGAACAAATTCCTTGCATAATGCGGCAAAACTGACTGGAGACGTAACTGGATTAACAGTCTCCTTATCAGTCTGCTCTCTTCTGTTACCAGTTGATGCACTTCCAACAACTCTTCCCCTTCGGCCTCTTGAACTCATATTGGCTACCTGAATAGGTAATCCAATCAATTTAGATAGGGATATAGTTATATAAGAAAATTACAAATACGCACTCTCAAGATAGATACTACTCCAGAGCCTAGGTGTTTCTCAACCATTGCTCCGATACCAACTGTGACGACCCGTCTTTCATTCCACAGAAAAACGTATCATCAATAAGAAAAGAAAGAGATAGAAATAGAAAGATAGAAAGAAAAGAAACAACAATAATCAGAATCTCACAGCGGAAACGAACATAATATAATATTTCACATATCCATTACATAGGTTTACGTATCAGAGTGCACAAAATAATACTACTCCATTACATCTGACATTCATAAGAGTTTTCCCAACCATACAACTCAAAACACAACATCAAAATGCTACTACAGCGAATAGAGATAGATAAGTACGTCTGGACTCCAGCTCCAGCTTCCAAAACATATGCTAATCCAAACCTAAATCACTTGGCTACTCATAAAAATTTGAGTACCCAAGGGTTTATGAAAAACAAAATAAACTTCGGGTCAGACATGGGTCTGGTGTGAGTAAATCAGTTAAAGTTGTTTAACTTTAAAAATCATTTTGAAACAAAAGGTATCACGTATGACTCCACACAAATAAATACGGGTAAGTTTTTACCTTACGCTAACCAAAACCTTTGATAGGAAATTCAGTGATATTATAATAGGGTCTAGGGTTTTAAAATAAAATACAGAAATAGCTGGAATGCTTACATCTCACATTCCAACATAGTTGGGCACAATCAAATCGTACGGCACTTATTGGAGATTGGATTCCATACAATGGCAGGGCTACTGGGATACCGCCCGTCACAGTACGGGGCCTGGATCACCGTACCGAGGAGCCACCCTAACTCCACTGCAACACAAGGCCGGACCCATCCCTTACTGGACAGCTCCGAACAAGACAACCCCGCAGTTGTGGCCAACAACTGCCCACACAGCCGAATATAATAAGGGACTTCTAGACAAGGGTAAATATCACTCTCAAGTGGGGGCTACCAACGAAGCCTTGCTGCACCTCCCCTGTTTTAGCCATTCCCGGTTGATGAGGCTTGAGGTTACAATTACCTTTAGAGAATACATCTCTTATAATGCTCATTGTCCTCCTGACGATGTTCTGAAAGCAGTCAATCCATACAAGTTCGTTTCGGGTTCAAACGAAACCGAAGGCATTATTTCGTTACACTCATTTTGGAATCACCCTTAGAGTTAATGACAATAACCCTTGCACTCTAAAACTCCATCTCGATCTTCACTTGAGATGTCATGACCTAACGTTTAACTTGGATCGATGTGGTTTTCGGAAATCAATTCGATTCCCGATCCCGGTCTCATTGAAATCCAAACGTGTCTTAAAGGCCAAGTTGTTTAAAGATTTAAACAATTCAATTCAGATTTAAACATAGCATCATACAACATGATAAACATATAATAACCAATATCTATCACAAATATACAATATCTCATCACAAACTATCTCAACTATCATTCAACAGATATCAACCATATTCAGATATCAATTCAAACAATCATCCACAAGCAAGCACTACTTAAATTCATATTATAATTAATTTAATTAATTTAAATTAAATTATTACTTAAGAATTTATCACTTAATCTTGGTTAACCAAACATTAATTAATTAATCATAATCATTTAATTAATTAATCACCTCTTAATTATCTCATTATTAATTAATTAATGTTTAATTAATTAATAATCTTCATTTAATTATCAATTAATTACTATAATTATTTATTAATTAAGATTTGATTTAGGATTAATCATTCCTTAACTAATTATTGATTAACCCTTAATTTATAATTAATTATCCTTAATTAATTCTTAATTAATCACAAATTAACTTATCTTAATTACTTAATTGATTATAATTAATTATCTTAATTACTTAATTTATTATTCATTAATTAATCTTAATTATTTAATTAATTAAATCTTAACCCTTAATTAATTTACTATTAATTATAAATTAATAAATGTTTAATTACTTAATTAATTAACTCTTAATCAATTAATTAATTAACTTCTTAATCACTAATTTATTAGTCATTAATCATTTAATTAATCAGTTATTAATCACTTATGAATTAATCTTAAATTAATTAATAAATTAATTAATAACTATTAATTGTTATTTAATTTAATCCTTAATTATCCATTTAATAATCCATAAGCAATTAATTAAATCTTAACCAATTAATTAACCTAAATTAATTAATTAATCCCAACCCTAATTACTAATTAAAGTAAACTTTAATTTCAAAATTTAATTAACTTTCAAAACCAACAATTTCACTTATCATTAAAAACTCTTTCATATTTATTCATTTCAATTCATTAAAACTAATTATCTTTTTAAAAAGTTAGTTTTAAAAGTGTAAAATCATTTCAAAAACTTCAACAAATAATGTGTGAATTACTTTTTGAAATAAAATATTTTGCACTTTATAAAGTAGTGAAAATATAAAGTGTTAAGGTTTTAAACTTAAAACAAAAATTGAAATGTAAAACAAGTTTAAACTTGACTTCATTTATTTGCTTAAACTCGACCAAAATCCAAACACCAACTGGAACTCCATCTCCCCTACCTTCTCTCATTCTTACCTGAACCCAAACTAAAACACAAAAGCAACAGCCCTCACCTACCCGAGCGCACACACGAGACTCTCAACCAAAAACACGATCGCGACTTCGAGCTGTAACCTAACGCACGCGAACCAAAAACTATAGACACAAGCCACTGCCTCGTGCACATGCACAAAGCTCCGGCGCCTCCTCCGTCGCCGCCGACATCACTCGCAAACCCTAAACCATCCCACGACCTCGTATCAAACCCCAGAACTCATCAATTCAAACTCGAACGAAAATTGGGTGTTCGAACCCAACTCAGTACTGCAGACGCCTGGAAAAAAACCCATCACCCACGGCAAGCCGACCACCATTCGCCCCCCCCCCCCCACTTCGGCCATGCACTCACACAACATTAACACGCCTCCACCCCAAGCCGCACGTAACTTGGTCAACCAAATGCTTCACACGATCGAAAATCCCAAACTCGAAGAGACACAGGGCTAAAACCCTAAAGATCAAATTTCTAAATCTTGTGTTGCATAATAAATTCAACCACTATTTTTCTAGTGTTATACAACAATTAACACAGCTTCGGTTTAAATTTCAAAGCCTATAAACAATCCAGACATAAGAATTTGATAAAAGCCCCGAATTTAGTTAAACCCAAATTCATCTTCAACTTTAAGTTAAAAATTCTGATTTCTCTCTTAAAATTCATGTTATGCATAATAGATTTAGGATATAAACTTGATTTATTAAAATTTGAACATGATTCACATGATATAATTATTATTTTTTACAGCATATCTACTTTCTACAGTTTTTAACTATTTCATTTGCATATTTACTTCTAACACTTAATTCATATTGAATTTAAACTCCACACTTGAAGATATCAACTCGGTAATAACTTGTTGTATTTAGATTTGAAGTTTGTTCAGAAATTTTACTCTGAACTTAAATAAACAGAGGAGTTACAATTACCTTTCAACATGCACAGTAAAAATTTAAAACTGTAAACAAATAATTCAACAAAATAAATGACATGCAAGCATTTCAGAGCTAACATTCAACATGCAACAATTTTATACTTAAAGTTTTGATTTAAAATTTACTCACTCGTTTATGTTGTGAAGACTTAAGCTGCTTGAAAAAGAATTTGGACTGCAGATATCTATCCTCTTCTTGAAATTGCTTTATTAACTTTGATGATGCCTCAAAACTTGAATTAATAAGTGATAAAACTTGAGACTTGATTCAGAATTTTGGTTGATTTCAGGAGTCTATACTGTAGTTTTTAGAAGTGATTTGAAGATGCAGATTTTATCACCGAAATTCTTTGCAGGTTAGATTTTGGAAAGGGTTTGAGTTTAGGTTAATTTTTGAAATGAAGATTTTCAGATTTGGAAAATGAAGAGTGTAAGAATTTCTTGCTTTAGAAAATGAGGATGAGAAAATTTTGATGAAGAATATGAAATATCTTTTTATTTGAAATTTTGTTTTTACAAACATTTAAAGAAAGTAAATTTAAATTATGACACTTGTCACAATTTAGCGAATTTTCTAACACATGTTTATTAATATGGTTTAAATGATTAACAAGTGTTAATTCATGCAAAAAGAATTAAAATGCTTTTCTTAATTGATTTTTTTCTTATTTAAATTCATTTTTAATTCATATAAAATCATTTTCTTTAAAGAATGAACATAAAACAAATGTTATAACTTAAATAAAATCATGAGAATATTACTTAATACTTAAAGTAAAATTTAGAATAAAAATTAACATATTTTGAATCTTTTAATTTATCATTCAAATTAAATTTAAGTTTTAAAATCCAATTCAAAAATCAAATTTATATGAATAAAATTTTAACACATTCATTATCCTAATATATGTATTAGTTTTAATTAGAATAAATGTATATTTACAATTCATTTATTTGTTGTTGAATAAAATAACCAATTTATCAATTTAAATTAGTTTATTATAAAGATTATCATATTTAAATTGGGTTTGAAATTCCGGGATATCACAACGCGTATGATCTGTTTCTGGTTATGGAACCAGCATTTCAGGAGGATGTGATTGTTGAGTCAGACTTGTTTGTAGTGTGATATTCTGTTTAGTTTTGTAAATCTTGTCGGATAGGAGCTCTGTAGCTTAGTAGTATTGATTGTTTTGATTTTGTAGAGCGAGTATCCCGGTATATATATATTTGGGAAACTCTAGGAAATTCTATCCAGAATTTTGTCTGGATAGTTAGATTTGTTTGATTGGATGAATTGGTTGCTATGATTGTTAGCATATGACTAATATATGCTTGTGTTTTAAAAATAAAATCTTAAGATAAATTATTAAATTACCTTTGCTTTTAAATTTCGGGGACGAAATTCTTTAAAGGGGGGAGGAATGTGATATCCTGGAATTTTTGGCAATATAAATTTAATAATCTGTGTTAAAAATTAAATGGATTTGATAATTTTTGTTAATAAAATTTTAATTGATTTAATAATCTTCTTTCAATAAATATTTAAATTGGAAGATTTTATCTTTTTAAAGCTAATAAATTGTTTTCTGTTTTAATATATATAATTATATATATTGTATATATATAAGCTTTGATTTGGAATTCAGTAAATGAAGTAATTTTCTAATTCTAATTTATATTTGGTAAATTGAAAATTTGATTTAAATTTAACATTTAGCTTTTCAAAGCAATTTAATAAATAATTATATGGTTTATACTTAGGGTAAATCTTATTTTATTTTAAATTTTTTATTTAATTAACTTAAATATAAATTTAGATTAGATTAACATAAAAGCTTTGTTTTATTTTCTTTTTAAAATATTGCTTGAAATTATATGTAAGAATTTAAATTATAAATTACGTATGATCTTAATATATTGAGTAATAGAAGTAAATTATAATCTCTTTTATAAATTATTTAATATTATCTAATTTGTTATTTTTAAATAATAATGATAATACTTAGTTCTTATGAACATAAATAAATTTTGTAAGAAATAGGATTTGTTATTTTTAAAATTTAATGGTAGCTATATATGCATATATATAACTTGGTTTTTAAATTGATTTAAATTTGGGTTTAAATGTTTTGAAATTTAAAGTAATAAATACTTAAAAATATTAGAATAAGCTTATATTTATAATTTGTTTGTTTCATTTATTTTTAATTAGAAAAGGGAGAATTTATTTATATATACATTAAAAAAGGAATAAATTAAGATTTAAAAGTTTTTATAAACAATTTAGATTAAATTAAAATACTCTTAAATTACATGTGTAAGTTTCTTAAGACACTTTAATGACATGTGTTAAGCATAGAGTAAACATTTTGACAAATGTTAAAAGAATTAGAACAAGTGTCCTTTTTAGTTTTCTTTTTCTTTTATTTTAATTAATTCAAAATCTACTTATATAAATACATTGCTCCTCATTTTATCTTCTTTTCTATTTTTTCAAAACTTAAGTTATCTCCAGATGTAAGAAATCTGAAATCCATATTCTAACCTAAATCTAAATTCTTGTTCATCTTCTTCAAATCACCCAAAATCTGGAATTTCATTTGAAAATTCATTCAAAACAGAAAATCTGTTTTCCCCTCAAAACCAATCTGCACTAATGTTTCCTCTAACCAAATCAACATTCAAAGCAAAACTATCTAAATCACTCCACATACCAGAATCATATAACCTGAAGCTCTCTTCATATTCATCAACCTAAAAATCATTCTGAAAATTCTAAAACCTGCATGCAACTGAAGATCACAGCATTTCTATTTTGAAACTTCATCAAGCCTGCATTATTTTCTGGAAGCATGCATATAAAATGTAGAATCAGGGAGCATAGCATTGTAGAAAATCAAGATGAAAGTTTTAAAAAAAACAACAACAAAACAAGAAGCAACGTGAAGTTTTCAATTCAAAGCAATTCAGGTTCAAGCTTTTCAAAAACAAAGGCTCTACTCATAAAAAATTTTGTGAGTAACATTTTTTTTCAAAAACTTAAGTAAATATAGTTGCTTGAATTTTTTTTCCTGATATAATCATGTTTTGTGTGGATATATATGACGTAACTCTCTGTATATTTATGGATGTCTGAATGCATGCTTATATTGTGATATGTTCTTGCCTGTTCTAGAATTCCAGGTTAAAATTCATGATCAACAATTATGATATCATAATCTAATCTATGTAAGGATTGAGATTTAAACAGAGTATGGCTGTGAACATAAGTTAGAGTTTAAAACTTTATTTAATATATATAAAAAAGAAATCTCTGTAGTTGACTCTGGAAACAAAAATATAACAGAACAAATTTTATGAAAGTAGTATTTTAATTTTCCAGATTCATTGATTAAAGCTTATAAACCGATTACATGTTCAAAGACTTGAATTTTAAAACTAAAACTAGAACTTTTAGTTTAGATATGATTAAGTGTTTCTGGTTTGACAAGAAAAGGTATTTTGGTATGATTTTGTCAATCTGAGTGGTCGGGGTGGCCATCATCGTTTCTGGTGGTGGAGTGATGATCGAAGATGCAAGGAAAAATAGATGGAGGTGAATCTGAGCATTGAGGCAGTAATGATTTAGGATTGAAATTTATAACCCTAGTTTCTTTAGTTTATCTGTAATTTGATCACCGTGAACCCTATGAATGATCGAGTTCTTCCAGATTCAAGTAGGTAGTTGATGGGGTGTGGAAGTGGTTGTGGCCGGAGGTGAAACTTCTCTGACGATCCGATTTTGGTGTTTGAAGCGAATTACAGTATTGATATTTTTTTTCCAGTTTAGGAGCTCGAAGCTCGATTTTGATTTTTGGTTTCTACAAGTCGTATGATGATCGGAATTGTGTTGGAGGATGGTCGTCGACTTGCGAGTGTCGTCGCGAGAGGTCGGAATTGGTTGCCAGGTGGTGCAGGTGCATGGGGGAACTTGGTGTGTCAGTTGTGTTTTGGGGAAGATGATTTCTCATGTTTTGTTTCGGGTTAATTCATGTTTTGCTCGAAGTTGTGGGATGTTGGACTCGAAGTCATGGTTGAGTGGGCTCGGGTGTGTTGATGTTTCAGGTTTATGTATAAACCTGTCAGTACTTGGTTTGAATGTTTTCAAATAGGAAGGTTACTCGAGTTACTCGAGTTTATTTTAGTGTTTGTTCGATCTAGAATAGGTTCAGCTCGAATAATTTAATTATAGCTCGAGTTGGGTTGTTACAGATTAGAAATTCTGTTATGTTTTCAAATTTTAAACTAAAATTTAAAATATAAAGCAAAGATTTAAAATATGTTTTAAATCTAATTTTAAATTATGAATTCAAGTTTTAATTTGAATCATAGCTGGAAATGAATAAGTTATTAAATTCAAATTTGTTTAAAATACTCTAAAGGGGTTTATTGTTTAAAAAGTTTTTAAAGAAATTTGAATTTAAATTGGAAATTTAAAGTATAAAGAAATGTTTTAAACAAAGTTTAAAACTGATTCAAATCTGAATTTGAATCTTTGGCTTAAAAAAATTTAAGTTTTATAAATTTAAGTGTTTTAACAATTGTAAGTGATAAGGTAAATATAAATGTTTTGAATTTAAAAAGGAATTTGTTTTAACTCTTGTAAAATTTCTTTTATAAGAAAGGTATTATTTATCATGTAAATTTAAAGGTTTTAAATTGATTTTAAAACTTGTTGAAGTTAAAATTATAATTTAATGATTTGTAATTCATTTAATTATTAGGGTAGGTAAATGGATAATTAATTAATTTAATAAATTAATGAAATGAATAATTACTTAAAGTAATTAAGGGTTTTAAACTTATGGTTTAAGATTTAATTATTCTTAGAATAATTAACTTGTAACTTTAAGATTCATTAATTAAATAAGATTAGATTTTAATTAATGATTAATTAATCAAGTAATAAAGGATTAATTAGGTTACAGTTAACACTTAATTAATTAAATAATTAGGGGTTAATTAATGGGTTATTAATGATTAATTAATTTTAATTAAAAATGACCAAAGTAAGTTAATTATTTTAGAAAAATAAGTTAATGAATTGGTAATAGTTAATGAAGGTCATTAACTAAATATTATTTAATAATTAATTAATGTGATCAATTAGATTAATTAATTTAAAGACAATCATTTGTGTAAATTGTTAAATATAATTACTTGTGTAAGTAATTAAGGAATTAATTACTTATTGTAATTAATTGTGTTAATTTGATTAGATTCAGTTAATTAATTCAGTATAATTAATTTAAATAATCATTTAGTGATTTGTGAAGTATAATTACTTAATGTAATTAAATGGAGAAATTACTTAAGGAAGTAATTAATGGGTAATTACTGGATGTAATTAATTGAAGGTGATTTGTTGATAAAAGTAATTTGAGTATAATTAATTTGTAAAATTAATCAAGAGATTAATTTTAGATAATTAATTAAGGAGTAATTAATTTATTGGTGAAGTAATTAAGGGAAGTTAATTACTGAACGGAGTTAATCAAGGGTGATTAACAATTATGGTTTAATAAAGATTAATTACTTAATGTAATTGATTTAAATAGAAATGTAATTAGAAGATCATTAATTATTACAATTTATGATGTAATTAAGAATAGATTTAATTAGAAATAATTAATAAATGATGGGATAAATTAATGTAATTAATTAAGGATCAATGTAATTAACTTATAGTTAATTAATTAAGGAAGTAATTAAAGATTAATTACTATATTTGGTTAAGTATAATTAATTTGAGGAAATTGATTAGTGGATAATTACTTGAATGTAATTATAGGTTAATTAATGAGGAATGATTAATTAAAAAGAATAATTGGTTGATGATTAATTAACCGATTGACAATTAATTAATAGTGTTGTAAGCAAGATTTATATTGGTGAAGTAATTAATTTAATTTACTTTAAATTAGTTAGAAATGATGTAGTTAATTTAATTGATTTTAAATTAAGTATATTTGGGGTGATTATTAATCATTGCTTATATGGATGGATGATATTGTTTGCCTTGAATGGTTTGAATCTCAGATGTGAGATAAGTAATGTTGAGTGATATAGATGATTGGTTGCATTGTGATGATGAAATGGATTATCTTTGATAATGATAATATGGATTATCTATTGTGATGATTATCGATTGTGAATTTGTGAATTATCTATCTGTGTGTATTTAGATAATTGAATTGTTTTAAACTCTAAAACAACTTGGCCTTAAAAGATACGCTTTGGATTTCGATGAGACCAGGATCGGGTTTCCAGATTTGGACATCCGAAAACCACATCGATCCAAATTAACGATAGGTCGTGAATCTCATGTAAAGAGCAAAGACTCGAGGTGTAAGAACTATTCGTCAATATAACTCTGAGGGTGATTCCGAGATGAGTTTGACGGAGTAGTACTTTCAGATTCGAGATGAAGATTCAGCGTGCAAGGGTTATCGTCGTTAACTCTAAGGGTGATTCCAAAACGAGTGTAAACGAGATAATGCCTTCGGTTTCGTTCGAACCAGGAACGAACTTGTATGGATTGAATCCTTTCAGAACATCGTCAGGTGGACGATGAGCATTCTAAGAGATGTGTTCTCTAAAGGTAATCATAGCCTCAAGCCTCATTAACCGGGAATGGCTAAAACAGGGGAGGTGCAGCAAGGCTAAGTGGGTCATGCCCAAGTAGGACGAGATTTTCCCTTGTCTAGAAGTACCTTTTTATTCGGTTGTGTGGGCGGTTGGAACGTAAGCCAACTGCGGGGTTGTCTTTTACGGGACTGTCCAGTAAGGGATGGTTCCAGTCTTGTGTTGCAGGGGATTGGGAGTGATCCTCGGTACGTTGATCTAGGCTACGTACTATGACGGGCGGTACCCCGGTAGCCCTGCCATTGATGGAATCCACAATCCAATAAGTGCCGACGGTTTTGATTGTATTACCCACTTTTGTAGCTAGTAGCTGGAATTTAATAAATGTAACAATTTCGGCTATTTCATGTTTACTTGAAAACCCTAGACCTATTATAATATCACTGGATTTCCTATTAAATGTTTTGGTTAGCGTAAGGTAAAAACTTTTCCATGTTTATGTGTGGGAAGTCTTACGTGATACCTTTTTTTTCAAAGGGTTTTCAAAGTTAAGCAACTTTAACCTGTTACTCACACCAGACCCATGTCTGACCCAGAGTTTATCTTCTGTTTTCTTAAACTATTGGGTACTCAAATTTTTACGAGTAGCCAAGGGATTCAGGTTAGCTTTGACGAATTATGGAGGAGCAATGGAGTATGTGGCTTCTGCGTTGTAGATATATAGTTTCCGCTGTGTGTTCTCTGTGTTGGTATCTCTTGTTGAGTTTTATTGTGTTGTAATAACTAGACAGGTGTTTATAACTGTCTAGTATGTGATGGAGATTCTGTGTAACTCTGAATGGTGTTGTATACTATGTAATATTTATGTTATTAATATAATTTATTCGTTCCGCTGTTGAGATTCTGATGTTTTTTCTTCTTTCTTCTCTTTCTTTTCTCTTTTCTATCCCTTTCTTTCTTCAAGATGATGTGATTTTCTATGGTGAGAAAGTCGGGTCGTCTCAGTTGGTATCAGAGCGCTAGGTTGAGTGAATACCTAGACTTTGAAGTGATTTCTTTCTTGAGAGAGCATATTTGTAATTTTAAATATATATATATATATATATTTACTTCTACCTATTGTTGGGTTACCTGTTCAGGTTTTCCAATAGTGGGGTGTGTAACATGGCCACTTCCAATGGTTGGAGTTTGAATGTTGAGGTTGGAAGTGTATCTGTCGAGACTGTAGACCTAATACTGTCTCGAGTGAGTTGTGTAGAGTGTAGAGATTTCATAGATCTCAGAAGGTAACCTGTAAAGGTTCGGAGTTCATATTTGAAGTTAGATGAGTACAGTTTGGATCTGTCGGCTAGGTAGAAGAGAATAATGGTATCTTGATACCTCAGCAATTAGTAGCTGTGTGATGAGACGCAGTGACTATGGATGTGTCCAAAGATTTTTCTTTGTAACAAGTTTAGGAAGTATGTCTGCTTTGATGTTGTGGCCGGATTCAGCAGGATGTTTCTGTCTGGTTTGAGGTTCGAGTTTCTGAAGAGTTTTGGATTAGGAAGTCTATGGCATCGGTGTCAGCAGTGCAGCTCGGAGTGTTCTATGCTAGCAAAAAGGTCTTCTGGTTAGCAGGTTTTCTGAAGATGGAGTTCAGAAGCAGCAGTGTGGATCCATTTCTTCGATGGATTGGCTAGATAAGCGTAAGCTATTCTGATTGGTAAAGAGAGATTAGTTTTCTTTGGATATTGGACTGGTTAATCGCAAAAGTGACTTGCGATAGTTTGAGTGTTCTCTTCAGTCATCAGGGGTTTGTCCGCATATGGAGGTTGAGTTTTCTTATAAACTGGATTCTAGGAATGCTATCCGTGCTTCAGTTAGTAGAAGGATGACTTCTAGAGCAAGGGTTTGGTGAAGCTGCTTAGGTTCATGTGGAACATCTGAGTTTTCTTTTATGGATCTGTTGGACCATATTTTTGAGATGTGTTGTCCAGTTTGTGCTCGTGTTCTTCATCAGCATTTTCTTCTATTCCAGGTCAGAGTTGTGCAGCGAAAGCAGTTAGGGAGTGCTTTTGTTTTATCTTTTCTGGATAGGAGAAGTAAGTTAGTCTTCTGATGTCTGTGGAGTAGAATTGGTGTTCTTGGTTTGGATTGATCTTGAGGAGATCATTCTGTTGGGTTGTTTTGGTCCGGTTTGTTTCTAGAGACATCAGCGAAGGTTGAGCTGATCGGAAGAGATGGAGGCAGCCGAGGAACGTCAGGAGTATTTTGTGGATAAGAGACAAAAGAATTTGGATTCCGGATTCGGAGATTTAATTTTGGGTAAGTTTTCTCCGATCCAAGGAGATTTAAGATTGGGTAAGACTGGGTAAGTCAGCTCCGAGGTGTTTTGGATCTTTTCTGTGTTCTTGTGAGAATTGGTGTTTGATTTTCAAGGTTGAATTGCTAGTTCAGATAATTGGGATTCGATGTGTTTCACGTATCTCTGAGGGTGTACGTGTATGATCTATTTCATGTTATGGAACCAGCATTTCAGGAGGATGTGATTGTTGAGTCAGACTTGTTTGTGGTCTGATATTCTGTTTAGTTTTGTAAATCTTATCGGATAGGAGCTCTGTAGCTTAGTAGTATTGATTGCTTGGATTTTTTAGAGCGAGTATCCCGGTATATATATATTTGGGAAACTCTAGGAAATTCTATCCAGAATTTTGTCTGGATAGTTAGATTTGTTTGATTGGATGAATTGGTTGCTATGATTGTTAGCATATAACTAATATATGCTTGTGTTTTAAAATACAATCTTAAGATAAATTATTAAATTACCTTTGCTTTTAAATTTCGGGGACGAAATTCTTTTAAGGGGGGAGGAATGTGATATCCCGGAATTTTTGGCAATATAAATTTAAAAATCTGTGTTAAAAATTAAATGGATTTGATAATTTTTGTTAATAAAATTTGAATTGATTTAATAATCTTCTTTTAATAAATATTTAAATTGGAAGATTTTATCTTTTTAAAGCTAATAAATTGTTTTATGTTTATAATATATATAATTGTATATATTGTATATATATAAGCTTTGGTTTGGAATTCAGTAAATGAAGTAATTTTCTGATTCTAATTTATATTTCTTAAATTGAAAATTAGATTTAAATTTAACATTTAGCTTTTCAAAGAAATTTAATAAATAATTATATGGTTTATACTTAGGGTAAATCTTATTTGTTTTAAAATTTTATTTAATTAACTTAAATATGAATTTAGATTAGATTAACATAAAAGCTTTGTTTTATTTTCTTTTTAAAATATTGCTTGAAATTATATGTAAGAATTTAAATTACAAATTACATATGATCTTAATATATTGAGTAACAAAAGTAAATTATAATCTCTTTTATAAAATATTTAATATTGTTTAATTTGTTATTTTCAAATAATAATGATAATACTTAGTTCTTATGAACATAAATAAATTTTGTAAGAAATAGGATTTATTATTTTTAAAATTTAATGGTAGCTATATATACATATATATAACTTGGTTTTTAAATTGGTTTAAATTTGGATTTAAATGTTTTGAAATTTAAAAGAATAAATACTTAAAAATATTAGAATAAGCTTATTTTTATAATTTGTTTGTTTCATTTCTTTTTAATTAAAAAAGGAAGAATTTATTTATATATACATTAAAAAAGGAATAAATTATGATTTAAAAGTTTTTATAAACAATTTAGATTAAATTAAAATACTCTTAAATTACATGTGTAAGTTTCTTAAGACACTTTAATGACATGTGTTAAGCATAGAATAAACATTTTGACAAATGTTAAAAGAATTAGAACAAGTGTCCTTTTTAGTTTTCTTTTTCTTTTGTTTTAATTAATTCAAAATCTACTTATATAAATACATTGCTCCTCATTTTATCTTCTTTTCTATTTTTTCAAAACTTAAGTTATCTCCAGCTGTAAGAAATCTGAAATCCATATTCTAACCTAAATCTAAATTCTTGTTCATCTTCTTCAAATCACCCAAAATCTGGAATTTCATTTGAAAATTCATTCAAAACAGAAAATCTGTTTTCCCCTCAAAACCAATATGCACTAATGTTTCCTCTAACCAAATCAACATTCAAACTAAAACTATCTAAAGCACTCCACAGACCAGAATCATATAACCTGAAGCTCTCTTCATATTCATCAACCTAAAAATCATTCTGAAAATTCTAAAACCTGCGTGCAACTGAAGATCACTGCAATTCTGTTTTGAAACTTCATCAAGCCTGCATTATTTTCTGGAAGCATGCATACAAAATGTAGAATCAGGGAGCATAGCATTGTAGAAAATCAAGATGAAAGTCTTTTTAAAAACAACAACAACATAACAAGAAGCAACTTGAAGTTTTCAGTTCAAAGCAATTCAGGTTCAAGCTTTTCAAAAACAAAGGCTCTACTCATAAAAATTTGTGAGTAACATTTTTTTAAAAAACTTAAGTAAATATAGTTGCTTGAATTTTTTTTCCTGTGATAATCATGTTTTGTGTGGATATATATGATGTAATTCTCTGTATATTTATGGATGTCTGAATGCATGCTTATATTGTGATATGTTCTTGCCTGTTCTAGAATTCTAGGTTAAAATTCATGATCAACAATCATGATATCATAATATAATCTATGTAAGGATTGAGATTTAAAGTTTAAACAGAGTATGGCTGTGAACATAAGTTAGAGTTTAAAACTTTATTTAATATACAAAAAAAAGAAATCTCCGTAGTTGACTCTGGGAAACAAAAATATAACAGAACAAATTTTATGAAAGTAGTATTTTAATTTTCCAGATTCATTGATTAAAGCTTATAAACGATTACATGATCAAAGACTTGAATTTTAAAACTAAAATTAGAATTTTTAGTTTGAATATGATTAAGTATTTCTGGTTTGACCAGAAAAGGTATTTCGTATGATTATGTCAATCTGAGTGGTCAGGGTGGCCAGCATCATTTTTGGTGGTGGAGTGATGATCGAAGATGCAAGGAAAAATAGATGGAGGTGAATCCAAGCATTGAGGCAGTAATGATTTAGGATTGAAATTTATAACCCTAGTTTCTTTAGTTTATCTGTAATTTGATCACCGTTAACCCTATGAATGATCGAGTTCTTCCAGATTCAAGTAGGTGGTTGATGGGGTGTGGAAGTGGTTGTGGCCGGAGGTGAAACTTCTCTGATGATCCGATTTTGGTGTTTGAAGCGAATTATAGTATCGACATTTTTTTCCAGTTTAGGAGCTCGAAGCTCGATTTTGATTTTTGGTTTTTGCAAGTCGTTTGATGACCAGAATTGTGTTGGAGGATGGTCGCCGACTTGCGAGTGTCGTCGCGAAAGGTCGGAATTGGTTGCCGTGGTGGTGCAGGTGCACGAGGGAACTTGGTGTGTCAGCTGTGTTTTGGCGAAGATGATTTCTCGTGTTTTGTTTCGGGTTAATTCATGTTTTGCTCGAGACTCGAAGTCATGGTTGAGTGGGCTCGGGAGTGTTGATGTTTCAGGTTTATGTATAAACCTGTCAGTACTTGGTTTGAATGTTTTCAAATAGGAAGGTTACTCGAGTTACTCGAGTTTATTTTAGTGTTTGTTCGAGCTAGAATAGGTTCGGCTCGAATAATTTAATTATAGCTCGAGTTGGGTTGTTACAGATTAGAAATTCTATTATGTTTTCAAATTTTAAACTGAAATTTAAAATATAAAGCAAAGATTTAAAATATGTTTTAAATCTAATTTTAAATTATGAATTAAATTTTAATTTGAATCATAGCTGGAAATGAATAATTTAGTAAATTCAAATTTGTTTAAAATACTTTAAAGGGATTTATTGTTTAAAATGTTTTTAAAGAAATTTGAATTTAAATTGGAAATTTAAAATATAAAGAAATGTTTTAAACAAAGTTTAAAACTGATTCAAATCTGAATTTGAATCTTTGGTTTAAAAAAAAATTAAGTTTTATAAATTTAAGTGTTTTAACAATTTTAAGTGATAAGTTAAATATAAATGTTTTGAATTTAAAAAGGAATTTGTTTTAACTCTTGCAAAATTTCTTTTATAAGAAAAGTATTATTTATCATCTAATTTGAAGGTTTTAAATTGATTTTAAAAATTGTTGAAGTTAAAATTATAATTTAATGATTTGTAATTCATTTAATTATTAGGGTAACTAAATGGATAATTAATTTATTTAATAAATTAATGGAATGAATAATTACTTAAAGTAATTAAGGGTTTTAAACTTAAGGTTAAAGATTTAATTATGCTTAGAATAATTAACTTGTAATTTTAAGATTCATTAATTAAATAAGATTAGATTTTAATTAATGATTAATAATTAATTAATCAAGTAATAAAGGATTAATTAAGTTACGTTAACACTTAATTAATTAAATAATTAGGGGTTAATTAATGGGTTATTAATGATTAATTAATTTTAATTAAAAATGATTAAAATAAGACAATTATTTTAGAAAAATAAATTTATGAATTGTTAATAGTTAATGAAGGTCAATAACTAAAGATTATTTAATAATTAACTAATGTGATTAATTTGATTAATTAATTTAAAGATAATCATTTGTGTAAATTGTTAAGTATAATTACTTATGGAAGTAATTAAGGAGTTAATTACTTATTGTAATTAATTGAGTTAATTTGATTAGATTAAGTTAATTAATTAAGTTTAATTAATTTAAATAATCATTTGGTGATTTGTGAAGTATAATTACTTAATATAATTAAATGGAGAAATTACTTAAGGAAGTAATTAATGGGTAATTACTGGAAGTAATTAATTGAAGGTTATTTGTTGATAAAAGTAATTTGAGTATAATTACTTTGTAAAATTAATCAAGGGATTAATTTGAGATAATTAATTAAGGAGTAATTAATTTATTGGTGTAGTAATTAAGGGAAGTTAATTACTGAATGGAGTTAATCAAGGGTGATTAACAATTATGGTTTAATAAAGATTAATTACTTAATGTAATTAATTTAAATAGAAATGTAACTAGAAGATCATTAATTATTATAATTTATGATGTAATTAAGAATAGATTTAATTAGAAATAATTAATGAATGAAGGGATAAATTAATGTAATTAATTAAGGATTAATGTAATTAACTTATAGTTAATTAATTAAGGAAGTAATTAAAGGTTAATTACTATATTTGGTTAAGTACAATTAATTTGAGGAAATTAATTAGTGGATAATTACTTGAATGTAATTAAAGATTAATTAATCAGGAATGATTAATTAAAAAGAATAATTGGTTGATGATTAATTAATTGATTGACAATTAATTAATAGTGTTGTAAGCAAGATTTATATTGGTGAAGTAATTAATTTAATTTACTTTAAATTAGTTAGCAATGATGTAGTTAATTTAATTCATTTTAAATTAATTATATTTGGGATGATTATTAATCATTGCTTATATGGATGGATGATATTGTTTGCCTTGAATGGTTTGAATCTCAGATATGAGATAAGTAATGTTGAGTGATATGGATGCATTGGTTGCATTGTGATGATGATATGGATTATCTTTGATAATCATAATATGGATTATCTATTGTGAATTTATGAATTATCTATCTGTGCGTATATAGATAATTGAATTGTTTTAAACTCTAAAACAACTTGGCCTTAAAAGATACGCTTTGGATTTCGATGAGACCAGGATCGGGTTTCCAGATTTGGATATCTGAAAACCACATCGATCCAAACTAACGATAGGTCGTGAATCTCATGTGAAGAGTGAAGACTCAAGGTACAAGAACTATTCTTCAGTATAACTCTAAGGGTGATTCCGAGATGAGTTTGACGGAGTAGTACTTTCAGATTCGAGATGAAGATTCAGAGTGCAAGGGTTATCGTCGTTAACTCTGAGGGTGATTACAAAATGAGTGTAACGAGATAATGCCTTCGGTTTCTTTCGAACCCGGAACGAACTTGAATGGATTGAATGCTTTCAGAACATCGTCAGGTGGACGATGAGCATTCTAAGAGATGTGTTCTCTAAAGGTAATCGTAGCCTCAAGCCTCATCAACCGGGAATGGCTAAAACAGGGGAGGTGCAGCAAGGCTAAGTGGGTCATGCCCAAGTAGGATGAGATTTTCCCCTATCTAGAAGTTCCTTTTTATTCGGATGTGTGGGCGGTTGGAACGTAAGCTAACTACGTGGTTGTCTTGTTCGGGACTGTCTAGTAAGGGATGGTTCCGGTCTTATGTTGCAGGGCATTGGGAGTGATCCTCGGTACGTTGATCTAGGGTACGTACTGTGACAAACGGTACCCTGGTAGCCCTGCCATTGATGGAATCCACAATCCAATAAGTGCCAACGATTTTGATTGTATTATCCACTTTTGTGGCTAGTAGCTGGAATTTAATAAATGTAATGATTTTGGCTATTTCATATTTACTTGAAAACCCTAGAGCTATTATAATATCACTGGATTTCCTATCAAATGTTTTGGTTAGCGTAAGGTAAAAACTTTTCCATGTTTATGTATGGGAAGTCTTAAGTGGTACCTTTCTTTTCAAAGGTTTTTCAAAGTTAAGCAACTTTAACCTATTACTCACACCAGACCCATGTCTGACCCAGAGTTTATCTTTTGTTTTTTTAAACTCTTGGGTACTCAAATTTTTACGAGTAGCCAAGAGATTCAGGTTAGCTTTGACGAATTATGGAGGAGCAATGGAGGAGGAGGCTTCTGCATTGTAGATATATAGTTTCCGCTGTGTGTTCTCTGTGTTGGTATCTCTTATTGAGTTGTATTGAGTTGTAATAACTAGACAGGTGTTTATAATTGTCTAGCATGTGATGGAAATTCTGTGCAACTCTGATTGGTGTTGTATACTATGTAATATTTATGTTATTAATATAATTTATTCATTCCGCTGTTGAGATTCTGATGTTGTTTCTTCTTTCTTCTCTTTCTTCTCTCTTTTCTATCCCTTTCTTTCTTCAAGATGATGCGATTTTCTGTGGTGAGAAAGTCGGGTCGTCTCAATTTTCCACACGGACAGCCTAGTGTCAGGTTAGCATTATTCTGGAGCGAAGTTAAGAAATTGCTGTGGAGATCTGGAGTTCAAGCTGGATGGCGAGTCGTATCAATTATATTATATAGTGTCCGCTGCTTAGGAGTTGGTGCATGTCAGTTTTCATATAGTTAAGTTATAATAACTGTCAGTAATGTACGGTGTCATTGTAAACTCTGATGATGTATGTATAAACCGATATAGTATTTTGTTTTAAAGATTATTCATTTATCTATTATATTTGTTCCGCTGTGAAATGTGAGATTCTGATCGTTGTTTTTTTCTTCTTCTATCTTTTTCTTCTTTAACCCTAACGGTTTGGTTTTCCGACATTCGATTGCACGACATTTAATACATTGGACGTATTGATGTCGACTTTTGGAAGTTGAAAAATCGGGTCATTACAAATTTGTAAATTCACAGTAATAATTAGAATTCAAGTTAAAAATAACTTTCAAATATTTAAAATCAGTCAAATATTTTCAATTTCAAATGTTCAAAATTCTGGTCGTCACAGGTTGGGAGGCGGAGTCGTTTTTCCATGACTTAGTCACCATGTCACAGGACAAAATGTGATGTCCCCGAGGTTTGAGGCCATTTGTTGATCTAATGGATATGGCAAGCAAGGTCATGGATTTAGGGAAAGCAGGATGACCATCTTTTCATGAGTAGAGATGCTATAGGTGGGTACACTATTAAGCTGGAAATGGTACCTATCGACACGGGCTGTTAGTATTATGGTGTTAGACTTTGAAGTACTGGGTCCGTTTATGTTTTTTTGAGAAAAACATGCAGTAAAACATGGAATATCATGAGTCGCTTGAGGAACACGTACATTTTGGAAGGTTGATTTGTAGGAATAATTATTGGTATGGAATAGTCCTTCATTCCAAAAAAATCGTTTATCCTATAGCGTAATATAATGTGTGTATAAATTATATTATTTGATATACAAATGAGGGGAGTACATAGGAAGTGGCATAATCTAATATGCTATAAAACATACATGTAAAGAATTAGCACATTTTATTTCTTAAATTTGGAAAAAAACGATTATCTTAATCAAGACAATTATTGCTGCTTAAAACAGTTATATATTTTCATTTTAAATAGACATCTCTTCACATTGTATATATTGGAAACTTCAAATAGTACTGATAGTTATTCTTTTTATGTTGTAAGAACTTTTACATACATAAGTCTATAGCAAGGTTCGAGATTCCATCGATATGTCGAAATTCTAGCTACTCTAGGTCAGGTTTCGATGTAGATTAGGTAGGAATACACTAAAATTTCCATTTCGAAAATTCATAGTAGAAGAATAAAAAATAAAACTATTTATAGTTACCTGTTGTACAAACGCTACATCTATCATAGTAAGATCGAGCACTGCTAAGAGAAAGCCAAGCACAAGCACGAGCAAGAGAAATTGGCTTAATTTTGTGGTTTATTTGAAGGATTGGGTTTAGTAGAAGAGACAAGGCTGGAGCATGGATAAAAAGTATAAGGCGAAGCAAGAGAAATTGAGCTCATAAGAGAAATCCAGTGTTTGAGAGAGAGAGAGAGAGATGATATATAGACGAAGAATGATATTAGGACTTAAAAGTTAAAAATCAAAAATTCTATAAAAGGACCATTTGAAATATTGGGGTTGTTGGACTATTATCAGAATTAGGATATTGGAATAATGAGAATAGATAAACAAAGATAACCGATATATTATCATATTACAAGGGTATAAATGTAATTATATAATGAGTACAACTATACATTGTTGAACAAGTCAATACAGGCCATGCATACAAACTATGTATATAGCAATGTTACATTATATATTTCATTAATTTTTGAGTGAAAAGAATATCTTCAAGTTTCTCTCAGTTTCACTTTTCTAACTTGATATCAGACCAAAACTGCCTAACGGCAATTAACCATCTTGCCAATAGCTCATCAGATCAATTGTCATCATCTGAGAGTGGCTGTGATTTTTTGACCTCCTCAGTTACTCTGTCATCATCAGAGAAAATACCCTAACCTTTGAACCAAGAATTTATGCATTCTGTTTAAGAATCAGTCTCATTTTCCTATAGTTCTATGTTGTGCCTGAAAGAGGATCAAAGAAATCTCATCCTCTCATCTTTGGCTGCATCAGAATAAAATCATCAGAAAAAGTCTCTTCAGCTAATCAAGATTCAACCCAATGGCTAGAGAAGGTGATAATGCATCAGATGCATCATCATCCCCTCAAATTGTAATTGTTAATCATATTTTTGAAATCGAAGAAATTTCTAAGAACATCACTAATCGAAGGAGTCAACTCATCACTATTCAACTATATGAAAGCAATTTCTTGCTTTGGAAGTTTCAAATCTCAACTTCCATTAGGTGATATAGCCTAGAGGAATACATTCTTGGTCCATCCCTCATTCCTATAAAGTTTATCACCAACAGTGAAGTAGTATTTGTCAATAAAAAGGAGTATATAATACATCAAAGTCAAGATATTCTCTTAAATACTTGGTTATTATCATCAATCAGTGCAAATTTACTGCCACAAATCATAGGGTGCAACACAACACAAGAAATATGGACCATAGTGGAACAAATGTTTAACACACAGTCATCAACAAGTGTGATGCATTACAAGAGACAAATGCAAAATCTATGAAAATAAAGCTTGTTGATGATAGAGCAATTAACTAAAATGAAGACATTATGTGATCTATTAGCGTCAGCAAGCCATAAAGTGGCAGATACAGAGCAAATTTTGGCCATTTTGAATGGTTTAGATGAAGAATATGAGTTAGTTGTGGTAGTTGTATCATCGAAAGAAACACTCCTAAGCATATAGTATGTTCATTCTACCTTACTAGCATACGAGGGAAGGTTAGAACAAAAGAAATCAACAATCTTCAAAGGCAAGAATCAATAAAGAAACCCCAAATATCAGAAATGAATAAAGTAATAAAAGAAGTGGACAAACTTACAAAGGCAGGGGCAGAGCTAAATGGAGTAATAATAACAAGAGAATAAGGTGTCAATTATGCCTCTAACACATCAAACTTCAAAGGAAAGAATCAAGAAAGAAACCCCAAAAATCAGAAATGAATAAAGCAACCAAAGAAGTGAACAAACTTACAAAGGCAGGGGCATAGCTAAATGGAGTAATAATAACAAGAGAATAAGGTATCAAATTTGTGAAAAATATGGTCACACAGCCAATAGATGAAATTTCAAATTTGATAAAACTTACATACCAAATCAACCAGGCAGTACCAGTCAAAGAAACTTCCATCTCAATGCTAATCTGGCTCATACAAATAAGTATTCCAAGAATTAGGGAGATAATTCAAGAATTCAGAATGATGTGGAGGTTCTGGCTAGACCAAAAGATATTTCAAAATAAAAGTTGGTATTTTGATTCAGGTGCAACCAGCCACATCACTAACAATCTACAAAATCTAAATATTGGGAACAGAGAATACAAAGGTACACAATCTATTTTTATGGGTAATGGTGAGTCTATAAAAATCACACATAGTGGAAATGCATGTATTAATGGCAAGAAAGAGTTACATCTCAATAACTTACTAAGAGTATCTCAAATTAAAATGAATTTAACGAATGTTTCTCAATTTTCCTGTGATAACCAAGTTTACTTTGAATTCTATCCAAAATTTTGTGTAGTTAGAGATTTACTAAGTTAATTTTTTTTACTATAGGGTAGGGTTCACAATGGCCTCTATATTTTCAACCTGATAAAGAACCATTGGGGTACAGATGGTAGAAAATGGTGTAGTTACTCTGGTATGGATGACAATGTAAATGATATAAGCACTTTTGTTCTCTGACATTGTAAATTAGGTCACCTAAGTGCTAATGTTGTAAGCAAGTATTAAGAAATAATAATATTAGTTTTAAAGAAATATCATTACCGTATATATGTATATATTGTCAAATGGGAAAGAGCGACAAGTTGGCATTTCCTAATTCCATGACTAAGTGTAATAAACGACTAGAGTTGGTAGCTGTTGATCTTTGGGGTCCAACACCAATCAACTCATATTGTGGTTACAATTATTACTTGTCATTTATAGATGCATATTCCATATTCACTTGGATTTATTTTCTTAAGACAAAGGCAGAAACATACAAAGCAGTAATGCAGCTCATTAATATAGCAAAAAAGCAAACCAACCAACAACTAAAGATCATACATACAGACAGAGGGGCAAATTAAAGCCATTAAAGGAATATATTATAAAGAAAATAATAGTTCACAGAATCACTTATCCTCATACCTCAGAGCATAATGGGTTAATTGAAAGGAAGCATAGGCATATTGTAGAAACCGACCTTACTCTCATGGAACAAGCATCATTACCCCTCAAATTTTAGCCAGACGCATTCTCCACTTCAGTATATCTGATAAACATAATTCCAACTAAAGTACGGAAGTACAAAACCCAAATGGGGTTCTCTTTAACATCAAAACTGACTACTCAAGCATGAAGACATTCGGATGAATGTGCTTTCCATGCTTGAGACTATACAACACCCATAAGCTAAGTTTCAGATCAGTACCACATACATTTCTAGACTATGCATCTCAACAAAAAGTATATTAGTGCTTAAGTAACAATGGCAAGATAATCATATCAAGACATGTTGCCTTCAATTAACAAGTATTTCCTTTCGCAATAAATGATATAAAGACCAGTCAAAAAGGTATATAATGCTAGAGCATCTATACCTCCCATACCTTTATACAATGAGGAATTTAGAAGAAGAATTAATGTTGACGATCAAGATGAAACTGGCTCATAACACATCGAGTATTTGGACAGACTAGGTCATGAACCATCAAAGACATTCATATAATTCAATCCAAACCAGTTACACTCAAATCATTAACCAACACAAGAACAAGAACTTCATGAAAATACTAATCATCATGAAGCCCCTCGGTCTCATGATTAGCCACCTGCACAACCTAGACATCACATGATAACAAGATCAAAAGGAGGAATTTTAAAGCCAAAAGCATTACAGCTAGTTCAGAATTAGAAGAATCGGTTACACATGAGCACGCAATAAAGAATAGGGAATGGAAAACAACAACGTATGAAGAATACAATGCTCTCATAAAAAATATAACTTAGGAATTGGTAACATTACCAGAACACAAGAATGTAATAGGGTGCAAGTGGACTTATAAGCTAAAAAGAAACTCAGATGGGACTATCACAAAATACAAAGCAAGGCTAGTTACAAGATATATATACAACAATATGGATTTGATTTTAGTGAGGCATTCTCCCATGTTGTTAAACCTACAACCATCAAAGTAACACTCACTATAGCTCTTCATAACAGTTGGAAAATTAGACAGCTAGATGTCAACAATGCATTCTTGAATGATGAACTTTAAGAAGAAGTATATGTGAAACAGCCACAAGGCCAAACAAAACCAGCAATAATGGCAAAGTCCGTGGGTTACATAAAGCAATATATGAACTCAAACAGGCACCATGAGTGTGATAAGATAAAGTGAAGTCAATTTAGTCAGACTGAGATGCAAGGAAACCAATTAAGACAATTCTCTATATACAAAGACTGACAAAAGTACAACAACATACATACTTGTATACATAGATAATTTCATAATCACAGGAAGCAGTGAAGATGAAATCATCAGCGTGGCGTATTTTTTATATAAAGAATTTTCAATTAATGACCTAGGAAATTTGAACTATTTCCTAGCAATAGAAGTGTGCAGAAATTCAAATATAGAATTAATCTTATGTCAAAGGAAGTACATCACAAAGATTTTGACCAATGAAAAAAAGGATCAAGCTAGAGCGCTACCTACTTCAATGATCAGTAATCTACACCTATCTAAAAACATGGGGGAATTCATAGGCAATGGAAAACAATATAGGAGCATAGTGGGTGCATTGTAGCATGTTACCGTTATTTGACCAGATATAGAATTTTGTGTGAATAAAGTGCGCCTCTTCGTGCAAAAACCATTAGATGAGCACTGAAGAGCAGTAAAACACATTCTAAGGTACTTGAAAGGTACAATAAACCAAGGCATAAATATAAAAGCAAGCAAAAGACAGGAGATACAAGGATACTCAGATGCAAACTAGGCAATCGATGCAGATGATTGTAGATCTACATCTTGATATTGTATGTATGTAGGAGAAAATCAAGTGCCATGGTGCTTCATAAAGCAGCTAACCATCTCCAGATTCAACACCGAAGTTGAGTACCATCGCGTGGCGAGCGCCACTGTATAAATTATATGGATCAGATCCCTTCTTAGTGAAATCGGAATTGAGCTAAAGAAGAAGCCTGTAATCTGGTGTGATAATCTCAACACCGTATCATTATCTGCTAAAGATGTACAACACTCACGAACAAAACAAATTGAAATTGATCTTTACTTTGTTCACAAATGAGTAATCGGGGGAAAAATGAATGTCAATCATCTACCAGTCTTCTATCAACGTGTCGACATACTTACAAAATCCTTATCAGCAAAGAATTTCATGAGATTGAAGTTAGAACCGAGGATTGAAGAAGACGGCGAAAGGAAAGAGGAAGAAGAAAAATCCGAGCTAGACCTAATTGATGGGGGTATTGGAAAAATGAGAATAGATAAACAATGGCGGTTGACATATTCTCATATTACAAAGGTATAAATATAACTATATAATGAGTACAACTGTACGTTATTGAACAAGTCAATATAGGCTATGTATGCGAACTCTATATATACATCAATTTTACATATGTATTTCATTAAGTTCTGAATAAAAAATAATATTTTAAGTTTCTTCCCGTTTACATTTTCCTAACTTAGGACATATTAAAAGAGAACTTTCGAGCTTTTTTATCATGAAATCGAGCTTTGTTAAATTATCAGAAATATAACTTGTTGCATCTTCAAATACAACTATATTTGTTGAATCATACGGTTATTATTGGATTTTATTTATCAACATGTTTATGCAAAAAAAATTATTGTTTTGAATGGGAATGAGAGTCAAACCGGAATTTAAACAGAATACCCAATCTTCAAAACGGAATCGAGATTTGGAAAATTCTTAACGGTCGGGACGGGGACGGAAAAAGAATTTCTAACCTCGGTCTGTAGTACTTAGTCACAGGTTGACAGCTTTAAACAACAGACTTCTATGTTTTATGGTGCTATTGACTTGAATGGCAGTTAATCACCGATTGATAGCCTTGAATGCAGCACTTTCACTGGTTGACAGTCTAATCCAGGGCAATTACTTATTGTTTAGCATTAAGTGGCCTTCCATGTTAGAGCAATTTACATAAGAATTCTACTGAAAAGTAATATATGGATCTAAATTACAAAGATCCATATGAAAACATGAATCAGTGGAATGTAATATTTTGTTCACAATATCAACGACATTAACATCTCTCTAGCATATTGTGCTGCATGCGTGTAATATACACACACATAAAATTGTTTGCGCGCGCGCCAACTTAGTTTTCTAAGGTAAAATATATGAGACCAATCGGGGATACCAAATCGCCAACAGGGGTCCCTGTACCAAACCCTCTCTATTCCTCTATCCCCAACCAATCGGGGATACCGATTTTCAGGCATTTTGCAATTAAACTCTTTTTCTCTCTCCTGCTGTTCGGGGTTTAATTGTAAAATGCCTGAAAATCATTGTTTTCGATTGGTTGGGGACAGAGGAACTCGTACAGGAGATATGGTATATGCTTTCCAACAGTAACATCACCCTAAGCATAAGCTACATTTAACCTTTTATTGTGTAATATTGTTTATAGCATTATGCACGATCTCATGTTCAAAAAAGTCACCTATTTCCTTGTAGATATTGAAAACAAAACATAACAAATACAAAGCATGCTCACAGAAAAACAACAGTAGAAAGTAGCGTATTTCTCTATCAACTTAACACTAACGCTCCTCTATACCAATATTATCCTCTATAAACTTAACAACATCAATAATTTTAGGCCTATTCTCAGCACTGTAATCAACACACTTCATAGCAATATGTAACATATGCAGCATCTCATCCTCGTCGTTACTATTTCCCATCAGTTCTGGATCAAAAACTTCAGTGCTCCATTCTTCATTAACCACAAACTCCACCCACTCAATAAGGCTTATGGGACTTCTGTATCTGTTCATATTTCTTTTATATTTTGAAGGATACAGTGTATGTGTGTTTCCAGTTATCACTTCAAGTATAACCACTCCAAATGCATAAACATCCACCTCTTCTGAAAAGACTTTTTCTTTCATTTTGCATTTGATGCATTCTTTCTGTTCTGGAGCAATGTATCCTCCCAGTTTTGATATGACTCTTTCTGGATCGATAAGTCGTGCATGGCCAAAGTCGGAGATGCAAGCAGTTCCATTATAACCAACTAGTATGTTTGGGGACTTGATGTTTCCATGCCAACCATAATATTGGTGAATGTAAGCAAGTCCCCGAGCGCTTTCAAGTACTGCTTTTATCCTCCTAGTCCAATCAAGTTTCATGCACCTTCTGCCTCCTCGATTTTCTATTCATTTAACATGAAATGAGGCTAATATAAACGTATTCATATTCATAAATTTTACGACGACACTAAAGGATAAATTTTGAGCCTAAGGGATTGCATAATTAGTGATTCAATCTTATGAGTTTAGCGGAAAATAAACGATACCATGAAGAAGGGAGTGTAATGAGCCTTTGGGAAGGTAGTTGTAGATAAGAAGCCTTCCTTGAGGAGCATAGTAAGCCTTTAAAGTTAGGACATTAGAATGTCCAACATTACCGATAACATCCATGCAATTGCGAAACTCATCGTGGTTAAAAGTATTAGAACTCTTGAGCCTCTTCACTGCAATTGTTGAGCCATTCTCGAGCACCGCTTTATACACTATTCCAACGCTACCCTTTCCTATCATCTCCGCAGAAGCACAAAGAAGCTCTTCTATCCCAAACACATCTCTTGCAGTGATGTTACTATTATTGTAATTTGGTTCTTGATAAAATACCAACTTGCTTTGCATCACCGCATCTTCTTCCTCTTCAGAATTGTCACTCTCTTCAGTTGAATCGTCTTTATTTTCCATTTGCTTACTTCCTTCTTTCCTAACTTCTTTTTGGCATGCATCTACTGCTTTTCTTTTCTTCCATATTTTACAATTAAAATAGAAGCAGAAAGAGGCCACCAACAACATAAACACAAATATAAATGCGACATTCTCGGTAAGAATCAAAATTATCACATGTTTTAATGGCCACTTTTCATCTGTATTGCCAGAACTTGAACAATTTAATCCTGAAATACAAGCGGCCACAAGCTGAGGTTCTGGTAAAGAATTTTCGCTCCTCAAAAAAGAAGTATTACCAAACTTCATAATCATGGCATGGGGCACATTGCGATATAACATGTTATATGAAACATTAAATTTCGACAGTTTAGGCAAAACAACTGTAAGATCAGGTATATGTCCAGAGAGACGATTGTAGTGAGCATAAAATGTGAGGAGTTGACTGAGGTTCCAGAATGTACTAGAAACAATGGGACCTTCAAGTTTGTTGTAGGACATATCTACATGCACTAAATGATTAAGTAAGCCCAGTTGTTGTGGTATAGAACCTGAAATACCATTTCTGTATAGACTGATTACTTTCAGATGAGATAACGAGGAGATAATGGAGAAGAGAGTTCCATTAAGGCTATTGCAATGGAGACGGAGGAAACGGAGCTGGTCGAGGCCTGAAAGCACGTCGAGGGGACCATGAAGGTCGAACTCAGGAAGAGAAAGGGAAATGACTCTACCTGTAATAGGAGAGCATAATACGCCAGTCCAGGCACAAGCATTAGATGTGCTCCAATTTAGGGCTAAATTTCCATGTATATCTGCACTTTGCCTGAATTTGGTGAGAGTATATGTGTCATTTGTTGATGTACATGATATTGAGAATGGATTTAAGCAGAGCAAGAAGAAGAAGATGACGAGCATGGTAAAAAAAGATGTTGATTATTTTTCTTCTGAAAATTTTATAATTAACGTGATAAATGCCAGATGAATGTATCCAGTCAATGTATTTTGGTAACTAATCCCACTCATTTTGGTTAGGTATTAATGTGAAGAATTTGGTTGTAAATGTATTTAGAAGGAAAGTATATTTTACATGGTATGATATTAATGCAGGTACAAATATGTGTCTGGAACTTTTCATTTGATGTCGACCACAATTATAATGTACAGCTACACAATTACCATAGACTTCAAATGGGTAAATGAAAATGTTATAGAACGAGAACATGCATTTTGTTGCTGTGTTGGAAAGGAAAAGAGAAACAAAGAAATAAAAGGGGTATGAGGTAGAGGCAAACTTTGGTATACTGGTAATTTAGAATATAGTTAAGTTCAAATTTAGTGTCTTACATTAGATTATGGGTACCTCTATTAGCACCCAACTTTTGTCTTCCCCTACGGATTTGGAGAAAGAAATTGCAAACTCCATTATTTTTTTCTTAAATCTCCCATTTATTTTCATAATTAACATTTACTTTCTAAAATACGAATAACGCTCACGTAGAACGTGATCTTATATAAAACCTCGCTCAAGCCGAGGTTTTACATAAAATCAAGCTCGAGTCGAGCAAGTTTGGTATGAAACCTGCAAGCTTGCATCAAGCGAGGTTTTATAGGAAACCACTTACGCATAGAATCGATATTACTTTCTTAAAGTTCATGAAAACTACATTTTAATTGAGTATGATTTGTTAAGTTTTCCCACCCTCTTCAAATTATGTTTGCTCATTCGTTTCGAGCTTGGTTTCTTATATTTTCTCACTCCATCCGAACTTGGTTGGAATGGATCCACTCTTATATTAAATATGGTCATATACATCTCCACTCTTCTCGTTAGCGTAATTTTTGTTTTCGAATAATCTGTAACACTACAACAAAAATACTCTATTATAACAGTGCTCTTACAACGATCCAAATTAGCTCGTTGTAATAGATACATATTACAACGGTTTCTTCTAGTCTGTTGTAATAGACGCCAGATTTCAACAACACAATACAATGGTCCGGTAAAGCCCGCTGTAATAGGTATCTATTACAACGATTTCGTCTAGTCAGTCATATAGATGTTAGTTTTCAATGACACAATACAACAGTCTAAAAAAGCCCATTGTAGTAGAAACATATTACAACGTTTTTGTCTTATTTGTTGGAATAGAGGCATGTTTTCAATAATACAATACAATGGTCCACAAAAAACCCATTGTAATAAAATGGTAATTTATAATTAATAATTATGAATGACAGCTAATATAAAACATTAAATATTAATATTAAAAGTAAACTATTAGTTGTTAGTAATTTTTAATTAATAACAAATAATAAATACTTACTTAATAATTTATAATAATAATTTATAGTCAATGATTATAAATGTCAGCTTATACATGTCATTAATTATAATTTATTGTAATGAATGATCATTAATAAATAATTTGTAACTATTAATTACTATAATTAATAAATAATAATTAATATTAAACATTTATTAATTAATGAATAACTTTAATATTTAATAATTAATGCTTAATAATTAATATACAATAAACATTTAATAATCAAAATTCAATGATAATTAAGAAGTAATGGTAATATATTAATAATTACAAATTTATAGATAAGAAGTAATATTTAATATTTAATATTTAATATTTAATATTAAATAATTAATAGTTAAAAATTAAAATTAAAGACTAAAATTTAATAATTAATAAATAATATACAATAATTAAGAACTAATATTTAGTATTTGATCTTTAATGATTATAATTAATAATTATATTAAATATTTCAAAAAATTTAATACTTTGAAATTTTCTGAAATAAATTTAAATATATCCATAAAATCTAAAAATGAAATTATGAAACTGTTGTAAAATTAAAAAATCAGAAATTAAAATTTTATAAATATTCCAAATTTGAAAAGTATAAATATTACGTTGCAACTTGTGTATGATAAAAAGTTATATTTCAATATGCATCTAGATATTTTCTTTTGTAATATTTTTATTCATATATAAATTATCTTTAGGCACCAAATCTAAAAGTTTGGCTCCAACTCCAAATTTTTGGTTTCAAATGAAATTTTTTGGCACCTGTCCCAATTTTCAACTATTAAACCGTTGAACATAATTCTCTCTTACCATCCCCTCTGAATTCCAACTCCAACCCAAATCTTCGTAGCCTCTTTCAACAGCATATGCCATCGACTATCTCAAGGCCTCGTAATAACCTAGATCCTATCGAAAGCCCCATGTTCATATTGCCTCCTAATGGAATATTGCAACAACAAACACGAATTCGATCTCCAATCCAACTTCGCAACTTCCAAATCCTTAAATTATGGCATGGCATCACACCTATCCTTTTCAGTCACAAACCTAAATTCCGACACCAAATCCACTCAAATTTCCACCCGAGCCTCCTCTATCTTGTTTCGTGGACCCAACCAGATTGCAAATCACCGAGATAATAAAAGTAGAAATACATATAGGAGAAAGAGAGCTTAGAAAGTTCAACAGCACTTTCAATGTACTTGAAACAGGTAACGATACAACTAGTAGTTACAATAATATTGATAGTGGTAGGGATCATGAAATCGAACTGCTTCTAGAAAACAAGATGGGATAAATGGATATGGGTAAAGAAATCACCATAGACCCATTAACTGATGAGGTGATAGCTTAGTCCATGTTATCTGTGATGAACATATTTTTTGCATTTTAAAACGTTTGTTTCATATATTTTTATTTTAATAAAGCGGTATTATACGGGTATTTTGTTGTGGTTTTGCAAATTATAGATTCCGAAGTGCAACGTTGAAATTAATCAGTTGTGCCATCCAATGGCTCAAATGATACGCAAAAAAAGGGTGCAACATTTTGAGTACCGAATAGTTCGAAGAGAAAGTACATATAGTTCATGAAGAAATGCATCTCACCTCACCAACATGTGTACTATTCATGCAAGAAAGCAAATGCAAATATTGAAAATACACTTTCAAAGTTTAGCTTAAAAATCTCTCAAAGCAATGCCACTTGTTAATCAAATAACAAAGCAAAGACCAATTCAAAGTGAGGTGGCCTTATTTTTCTCCAAATATCAAGCATAAGGACCTAAATAGTAGGGTTATTTGTGGAGGCTGAAGTCTTTAAATAGAGAGAGCAATGCAGATGGAAAATCATCTCTTATTCTATCACTCTTCTTCAAGTTTAATTTTAAATTCAGCAGCGTTTTTATTTTCGAACAGAATATGTAGGATTGTTGATTAGATTTAGCAATTTATTTATTCTTGTTCTTAGTTATTGCACTCTTTTCAGTTAGTTAATAAATATTTCAATTGTTTGCTCTGTTATTTTCTTTTCCGCAATTTCAATTTCTGTTCTGCATTTTACAATTTTATATTTTGGTTGCAGTTTCGATTAGTTTCAGAATCGATTTGGAGTATATTATTGTTTTTATTTCCTATTTAAGATCCACCATCGAATTTGTTTAACACGCCTAAGATTTAAATAGGGATTTCAAATATTTTAAAACACAATTCCCTGTGTTCGACCTACATACTACACGCCTGTGCGCTTGCAGAATTAATTAAACTTTATGCTTTTCTAATCAATAGAGAAGTCGCAACAAGTATTTGGCGTCGTTGCTGGGGAATTACTGTTTTGAAAATTTTCTATTTCTTAATCTATTCGTGTTAATTTATTTTTTCTGTTATTAATTTTTTTTCCATTTTCTAGTTCCTTCCACCAAAGTAGCGTTTTACAGTGATCATGCAAAAAATCTTTTTTTTCTTTCGTTGCATGTTTTCAAGTTTCACATTGGTTTAGTTTCTGTTTCAATTACTTTTCACGCTGCATTCGTCTACAGTGATTACAGGTAGCTCAACTAAGTAAATCTCAACCATTCAACAAAAAAGATCTAGGGATCAAGCTATTACAAACAGTGGAGTTTGAATCACTAGCACTGCTTAGTTGCACTGGACGGACTGCCATACCCCTCTGTAAGTAGTTTTCTAGTTTACAGGTACCCAACTGAAAACTGTTTAAATTTACTTTTGGCTACTACACCTTGATTGTTTATGCGCGTTTGGGCAAGAAATAATTTTAACCGTTTAGAAAGCCAAAATATTTCATTAAACAAATCAACGGAAATTTCAAATCAAACAAATATGAGCAATCACGGTTCACAACACAGTTCACATCACAGTTCACACCACAATTCACCAAAATTATCACCTAAATCACATGTTGGAAATATTGAAATTCATGAGAACCGACCATTATCCTTTAGAGACCGATGCTATCCAACACGGACTGTTCAACCTTCGGTTATTTCATTTCCACCCGCCGAAGGAAATAATTTCAAGCTAAAACATTCTTTTATCCAAGGGG
The DNA here is from genome assembly GCA_030765085.1 of Allium cepa. Taxonomy (NCBI): domain Eukaryota; kingdom Viridiplantae; phylum Streptophyta; class Magnoliopsida; order Asparagales; family Amaryllidaceae; genus Allium; species Allium cepa. Next base: position 902,778,426 of record CM060931.1, on the reverse strand, counting down.
TACCGAAATTCACTGGGTCTGAAAATGCTTATGAATTTCTCAGTGAATTTGAATTATATGCTTCTACAACCAAAATGCAACAACTTTCTAATGAATCCATCAAGCTAAGACTTATTCCATTCGCGCTTCTAGACAGTTCGAAAAGATGGCTTAATTTTCTTCCTAAAAATTCAATTAAAAGTTGGGACAACTTCGTTACTATATTTTTGAAGAAATTTTTTCCTTTCCACAAAATTCTTAAAATTCGAACTGAAATCAACCAATTCTCTCAGAATGAAGGAGAAAATTTTTCAAAATATTTTGATAGACTCAATCAATTGTTATATAGTTGCCCACATCATGCAATCCCTAAACACGTTTTGTGCCAAATCGTTTATGAAGGGCTTAACTATCAAAATAGATCCCAACTCGAATCAATGTGCGGAGGAGAATCCATGGCAAAAACAGACGAGGAAGCTTGGGAATTTTCAAAAGAGTATTCGGAAAAGGATATGCAATGGAAAACAATTCGTGTTCTAATTCGTGCTCCAAATAGAAGAGTACATGCCATTGACCCATCACATCTTCCTATAGATGCCCAAACTCCTCAAGAAGGAGAAGGACTGCGCCATAACTACACACAAGGCCAAATCAATGCTATAGCTCAAAATAGTCCTTATTCATCCACATAAAATCCTAACTGGAAGCACCACCCCAATTTTTCATGGTCAAATCCTAACAATGTGGCTAATCCATCACATATGTATCTAATGATACCAAATCTGAATTATCGAGCCCCAACCTCTAATGCTCAAAATTCTTAACCCGCTCCTCAAACAAAACCTTCGAACCAACCATACAGGCATCCTAATTTCAATCCATCAACCCAACCTTCTCAGCCTTCACAACAAAATGAACAAATCACTAATCAAGATGCGAGAATTGAGCAAATCACCAAACAAAATGAACAAATGTTGATAATGATGAAGGATCTCATGAAAATCAATGAGAAAGGTAAATTGCCTAGTCATCTCGAAGTGAATCCAAAGTATAACTCTCGAGGAGTAAATCTTTGTAAGGACGAAGATGTAAATTCGGTTAATGCTGTCACCACATTAAGGTCTGGAAAGACAGTAGACAACCATGTCGGCAACCCCGACGTCCTTCTTAAGTCTTCCGTTGTTCAAAATTCTGAAACTCAGTCAACACCCACTGTTGTCAATCCAAACAACTCTAATTCTTCATCCAAGGTCGGCAATCCCGACCACTCTTCGCTTTCTGATGTTGGCAACCCCAACATTTCAGCGCCCTTATCTTCACCCTCTAATATCATACCTTCTTCTTCGAATGAAAAAACTACCGAACGAGTCTATAAACCCATAGCTCCATTTCCTCATAGACTCAACAAAAAGAAGAAGCCCGCTAATTTTGACCAAATTCTTGAAATCTTCAAACAAGTTCGAGTCAATATTCTAGTTCTTGATACCATCGAGAAAATTCCTCAATATGCCAAATGTCTGACAGAGCTATGTACTCAAAAATGTGCCACTAACGTTCCTAAGACTGCATTTCTAACTACAAACACTAGCTCTGTTCTTTCAAATCGCTCCTCAATCAAGTATAAGGACCCCGGTTGTCCTACAATCGGCTGTAAAATAGATAACACTCACATTAGTCATGCCTTACTCGATCTTGGAGCGAGTGTGAATCTTTTGCCTTATACTGTGTACTGTCAACTTGGACTAGGAGAATTAAAACCTACAAACATCACAATTCAACTGGCTGACCAATGTGTCAAAGAACCATTGGGCACAGTTGAAGATGTTTTGATAAAAATCGAGCAATTCTATTTCGCAGTCGATTTTATAGTCCTAGAGACCGCACCTGTCTCAAATCCTAACGGTCAGATTTCCTTGATATTAGGTCGTCCATTTTTAGCAACATCAAATGCTATCACAAATTATAGGAACGGTCAACTCCGACTTTCCTTTGGACACCTAACCATTGAACTAAATATATTCAATCTTAACAAACAACCAAGGGATATTGAAATAGAAGAAGTTGACATGATCCAAACAATTGTAGAAAATGATTTTGGTGATATTACAGAGTCTCTTAACATGTGCCTAGATCATTTTAATTCTAATTTAAATGAAGATGAATACATTTATGAATTAAATGATATGCTATGCTCTTCTCATAATTCACTAGAATTCAATCAGTTGATGTCTACTGAAGCCTCAAAAGAAGTACGCCCTAAATTAGACTTCAAACCTCTTCCAAACGATCTTAGGTACGCATACTTAGATTCTTTAAAAAAATTCCCTGTAATATTGGCATCCGATCTCATTAAGGAGCAAGAAGAACAACTTTTGAAAATTTTAAGGGAACATAAAGAGGCAATAGGATGGGGAATCGCTGACATTAAGGGAATTAGTCCATCAATCATTGAACATCGAATACATTTAGTCGACGAGGCTAAACCAACTCGCGAAGCTCGAATGCGATTAAACCCTAATATAAGAGAAGTGGTAAAGGAAGAAATTATCAAATGTTTAGACAATAACATTATCTACCCTATCTCTGATAGTACTTGGTTAAGTCCGGTACAAGTTGTGCCCAAGAAGTCTGGAATCACTGTGACCAAAAATGGGAATAACGAACTTATTTCGACAAAAGTCAAAACAAAATGGCGTGTTTGCATCGACTATCGAAAACTCCATGCAGCAAAAAGAAAAGATCATTTTCCCCCCACTTTCATTGATCAAATGCTCGAACGCTTAGCCGGTCATGAATATTATTATTTTCTTGATGGTTACTCCAGTTATAATCAAATTCCCATTGCTTTAGGGGATCAACACAAAACGACGTTCACATGTGTAACGGCCGTGATTTTTGAATTACTATCGTAATAAATATTTTTAAATAGAAATATTAAATTAAAAATTTTGAAAAGAAAAAAAATTAGTGCAAATAACTTATAAAGTCGGTTGCCAAGTTTCTTGTTGCATTGAATATAACTAAGTGACGTTATGTTCTTAATTGACTTCACGTGCAACATAAATATTAAAACAAGGATGAAGTGCTGTCACCATATGCATAAAAACAAAGTGGAACCTAGTTGTTGATGTGCTGTCACATTTTTTTATTTATGCAAGTGGAACATTTTGTCTTGCTGCAAAACAGGTTGGAACATTTCTTTTGCTATGCTGTAGCAATATTTTATAAAATGAGGATTGAAAACTTGCTGTCACCTATTTCTAGGGCTTGTATGAACACATTGTTTATCAGCCATCATCATTTTTGTGCAAAGCTTGTCCTTTCTTCTCAAGTGCACGTCTCATTAAATGCCTTTGTACTAAAAGAGTGGTCAGCACAATATTCCTTGACTAATACACCAATTTGAAAAGAAAGTATGCCTGCATTCTCTCTTTTTCTCATTTTCTTCTTCAGTTGCTCGAGAACAGATTATAAAGGGTGGTTCATGAAAGCTTGTTTCCTTTCCTTTGAATCTCGGTTGTAATCAAGTGTGAAGCAAACATTTTAGTGAGTTAAAACTCACATTTCTAATTTATTGATTTCTTCAAATTTTCGTGTAAAATATGCTGATTGTTGATGCGTTTTTTTTGGTTGATTACTATGTCTTGAAACATTTTATTGTGTGAAATGCGATTGCCCATATTTTTGTCCATGCATGCGCTAGCCATTCTTCATGCTAGTATGTATAAACATGTTTTGCAAAGGCCCAGGCATATTTGTCGATTTCTATTTGTTTGGGTACACTACTTATATTATACAGGTTCACTTATGCATTACATAGAGAAACACAGGACGTGTACACGTTAGTTGTTTGTAAGTAAACACAATTTACAATGTACGAAAATTTAGTCCAAGTTATCAACTAAGTTTTTACATTAAAGTTGAAAAACGAAGCCAAAGTCAAGTTAATTAAAACTTTTCTATTTGCGTGCATTGTAGCTAAGGCAAACTATCTTAGTTCGAGTGTATTTTGTAGTAGTCGCCAGGTCATTGTGTGATTACTTTACAAACTGCATGCGTATAAATCAAAATCTCGCAAAATGGTTAACACATCACCCATGTTAAATATTTTAGTTCATGCATCTGGAGTTGCGTGGTCACCGTGTACATAATTCATCTTGTACAAGAAATTGGTGCAGGCTATTTTTCAGAAATATTTGATGCGTGTATTAGAATTAGTCAAAACATTTCTGTGTTGCATTTCGCAAATTTGTGTACAGGTCATCTTTTTTCACTTTAGCATACCAATGGATATACCTGATTCATATCCAGAGTTAGTGAGTGCATGTATGCCGTGTTTTTGGTGCACGAAAACATTATTTTTGGTTTTGTCAAAGGTGTAAGTGCATGCAAAAGTGACGCAGCGGATATTTCAAAACAAACTTCAATTGATGAAATGTAGCAATCGGTGATTTTGAAAATACTGCAATGCCCAAATCCGTTGATCCAAAGATGCCGGATTCTAGCTATCTTCGTCTCGTTGATCGCGCACGATACCGACAAACAAAGATCTACGATTCTTCGACGTTGATCAAGCGCACTTGATTCCGTGAATCGGCTTCACAAACGAAGATTCGAGCGCACTCGAATGACGTAGGTGGAGATAGGAGATTTCACTCGACTACCAATTAGAGAAGAAAGCATAAAGCAATCAATAAGAAATTTTTATTCAATATTCAACCACCTTTACAAATGACATAACGTGCCTATTTATAGGCTTACAACTCAATACACGACTTAACAAGGCGGTACAACAAACACACACAAACAATCTAAACACTATACAGTACACGACTCAACTTGACTCGGGACTTAAAATAACTCGGAATCGACTTAATGTGACTCGGCCACGTTCAAGTGACTCGGTAACGACTCAGGGAGATTGCCGCGACCTTATGAAATTGTCACGCGACTTACTGGGAGCAACTCATATTTTGTTCGCGACTTTTCAAAAAAAATATGAGTCGTTCGCGACTCAATGAAGTTTCACCCTACTGGAAATTGGGGAAACTCATTCGCGTTTAGGTTTTTTTTTGTGTTTTGGTTCGGGGAACGAGCTAATCGTGGCTAAGGGGAAAAGAATGGTTCGCGAGATTGATATGTGTCATGAGTCGGTGATGGATGGATCGTAGGTCGCGGGGTAGAGTTGAGTCGTGGGTCGGTGAGGGGGACGAGTCGTGGGGAAATGGATGGCGATGGGGATGAGTCGCGAATTGTGATGAGTCGCGAATTGTGGGAAGTGGCGATGGGGATGAGTCGCGAATTGTGATGAGTCGGCCGTGATTGACTCGTGGGTCGTGGATGGAGGGGACTCGTGAGTCGGTGGTGGGGATAAGTCGTGGGGAAGTGGGGTTGAGTCGGCACGGTGATGTTTTGAGGTAAACGCTTCATCATCCTCCCCTTGTTGGAAAGAATTCGTCCTCGAATTCACATCTTCGCCTTCTTCATCAAGTACCTCCCCATAATACGGGACTAAGTGCTTGACATTGAAAACATCAGAAGTATGAACATTTTCCGGCAACTTTAACCGATACACATTATCATTTATCTTCTTTAAGATTTCCACTGGACCGATCTTCCGAGCTTTCAACTTGTTATAAGTGCCAACCGGAAAACGATCTTTTGTTAACACTGCGTAGACAAAATCTCCTTCCTTGAAGACAACACTTCTTCGTTTCTTATCCGCCATTTGTTTATACCTCTCATTTGTCCTCTCTAATCGTTCCTGAACGATTCTATGGCATTCTGTCAACCCATCAACAAAATCAGCAGCTCGTTTAACTGTCCCCTTCGGTTGTGGTACCATCGTCAAATCCAACGGCCCCTTCGGTAAGCTTGAATATACAATCTGAAATGGACTGAATCCTGTACTTCGGTTATTTGCATGATTGTGAGCAAATTCAGCTTGACACAACTTTAAATCCCAACTCTTCAAATTATCTTTCACAAGACATCGTAACAAGTTTCCCAACGATCTATTCACCACCTCTGTCTGCCCATCTGTTTGCGGATGATAAGCACTACTAAAATTCAGCTTCGTTCCCACCATCTTCCACAAACTAAGCCAAAAATGACTTAAAAATCTGGTATCCCTGTCGGAAACAATAGACTCCGGCAAACCATGTAAACGATAGATTTCTTTAAAGAACAACTGAGCCACTCGAACTGCATCCGCTGTCTTCTTACAGGCTATAAAATGTGCCATCTTCGAAAACCTGTCCACCACAACAAATATAGAATCATTTCCCCTTTGAGTTCTCGGCAAACCCAAAATGAAATCCATGCTGACATCAACCCATGGTTTGGTAGGCACCGGTAATGGCATGTATAACCCCGCATTGGTTGCTGTTCCCTTAGAAACCTGGCATATATGACATCTCTCCACAAATCTTTCAACCTCTTTCCTCATCGACGGCCAAAAGTAAGATTGAGAAATCAACTGCAATGTACGATCTCTACCCACATGGCCTTCTTCATGCAACTCCTTGATAATTTTCATTCTCAAACTGCCCTCTGGAATACATAGCTGATTTCCTTTGAACAAGAATCCATTAACCAACATAAATTCATCGACACTCCCTTCCTTGACTTTCTCAACATATTTCACAAAGTAAGGATCTTCTTCAGTCATCTCTGGCAACAATTCAAATCCCGTCACTTCAACCTTCAATGTTGTTAACAAATGACTCCTCCTACTCAAAGCATCAGCCACACGATTCGTCACCCCGGATTTGTGTTTAACAACAAAGGTAAACTGCTGTAAATATGCAATCCATGATGCATGTCTCGCTGAAATTTTATCCTGCCCCTGTAAATGCTTCAAAGCTTCATGATCAGTGTAAAGAACAAATTCCTTCTGAAACAGGTAGTGTCTCCAATGCTTAACAGCTTGCACAACAGCGTAAAATTTAACGTCATATGTACTATATCTCATCTTTGCCCCTGATAACTTTTCACTGAAATATGCAATAGGTCTCCCTTGCTGACTCAACACTCCTCCAATCCCAACCTTTGATGCATCAGTGTGTAGCTCAAACAACAACTGAAAATTAGGTAAAACAAGAATTGGCGCTGTCGTCAACAGTTCTTTGATTCGTTCAAAAGCAATCTCGGCTTCTTCTGTCCACGAAAACTGTTTACCCTTCATGCAATCAGTAACTGGAGCCATTACGCTACTGAAGTGTGGAATGAATCTTCGGTAGAATGACGCTAGCCCATGAAAACTTCTCACTTCCGTAATTGTCTTTGGCTGTGGCCAATTCCTGACTGCCTCAACTTTACTCTGATCAACTTGAATACCTTCTCCTGAAACAACATATCCCAGAAATAAAACACTGTGTGTCATAAACACACATTTCTTCGTAGCAGCATAAAATTGTTCCTCTCGAAGAATAATCAACACTTCCCTCAAATGTTGAACATGCTCCTCCGTACTCCTGCTATATATCAGAATATCATCGAAATAAACCACCACGAATTTCCCAATGAATGGTCTAAAGATTTAATTCATCACCCGCATGAATGTACTAGGTGCATTTGACAAACCAAATGGCATAACCAACCATTCGTATAACCCTTCTCTCGTTTTGAAGGCTGTCTTTCATTCGTCTCCAGGTCTAATCCGAATTTGATGATAACCGCTTTTCAAATCAATCTTCGAAAAGATAGTAGCTCCACTCAACTGATCTAGCAAGTCATCCAACCTCGGCATAGGAAATCTGTAGCGAACAGTAATCTTGTTCAAAGCTCTACTATCTGTGCACATCCTCCATGTTCCATCCTTTTTCGGCACCAACAAAGCTGGCACTGCACAAGGACTCAAGCTTTCCTGAACACGTCCCTGTTCTAGCAACTCTTCCACCTGCCTTCGTAACTCTTCATGTTCCTTCGGACTCATTCGGTAATGTGGTCGATGTGGTAACACTGCTCCCGGAACAAGATCAATTTGATGTTGAATGTCTCTCAATGGCGGTAACTCCTTAGGCAACTCCTCTGGAAATACATCCTCAAACTCTTTCAAAACTGGCTTTGCTTCCTCAGGAATTTCAACCTCTTCACTGCACTCTCGCCCAATCAACAAATAGACTTCAGGCTCTTCTTCGACTTCCTTGACAAACTCCTTCAAAGTTAACAGAGTTTTCAATTCTTCAATTTCCTCCAGCTTGCTTTCTTTCTGTTGCTGCTTCTTGGGAACTAAAGTAATTTTAGTGCCTTTAAACATGAAACTATAGCTATTAGCACGACCATCATGTTGAACTGCTCTATCAAACTGCCATGGTCTGCCCAACAACAGATGACATACGTCCATGTCTACAACATCGCACCAAATTTCATCCTTGTATTTTTTTCCAATTGAGAATTTAACACAAGCTCTCCTTCCTACTTTCACCTCACCTCCTTTCCTCAACCAAGCTAACTTGTACGGTTTAGGATGCTTCTCGGTTTTCAATTCCAACTTCTTTACTGCCTCTGTAGAGATAATGTTATCGCAACTCCCAGCATCAATAACGAATTTACAAACTCTTCCAAGAATAGTGCAAGTAGACTGAAATATGTTATTCCTCAACCAACTGTCTCCCTCCTCTTGCTTTGGTGTCAAACAACTCCTTCTCATCATCAGTGAATATCCTTCGTCTCCCGATAACAAGTCTTCCTCCTCAATCTGTAAGGAATTAGAACACTCAGCCTCTTCATTCTCATCCTCAGCTTCAACTATCATAGTTCTCTTCTTCGGCTTTGGACACTCATTGCTTTTATGACCCATTTCCTGGCAATTATAACATTTGAACCCACTATTAACCTTCGCCTTCTCACCCTCCTTCACAATTGGCTTACTGACAGGTTTAGGAATATTAGAACTTCCACTGGCCCCCTTCACTTGATTGTTAGAATTAGTAAACACACCACCTCCACGTCTTCCCTGCTTCTCCCAAGCTAACGCTTTCTGATGTGCCTCTGCTACAGATCTTGGATCAAACATATTAACTATATCCTGGATCTGCATTCTCAACCCCCAATGAATCTAGCAGTTAACTGTTCTTCAGTCTCCATATTATCGTTCCTGGCAATGAGTTGGTAAAATTCATCAGCATAATCACTAACAGACTTTGTCCCTTGCCTCAGATTCTGCAACCTCTGGTACATAAGTGATTGATAGTTGTAAGGTAAGAAAGTATATCTCATCAACTTCTTCATCTTATCCCACTCAACAACCTTCGACTTCCCCATCCGTTCTCGTGTAAGTTTAGTTTGCTGCCACCATGCCAATGCTCTTCCCCTCAATCTAGTAGCAACCAACTTCACTCGACGATTCTCCGGCACTTCCTTGAAATCAAAGATTTCTTCAACATTAGATAACCAGTCTAAGAACTCCTCAGCAACCATCCCACCTTTAAACTCCGGAATCTCCATCTTCATTCCCGATTCCCATCGACGATCATCATCTACATCTCGATACTGACGTCGTGTTTGTTCTCTATCTCGATGCATACTCCCTCTGTCACCAACAAATTCCTCATCAAAATCTGAAGTATATCGTTGTCGTTCACGTCCTCCAACATCTCTACCACCACTCCTACTACCAACATTCCTATCACGATTATCAACACTTCTATGATCTTCTGTTCTCTCCCGATCTGAATGTATCGAAGTTCTACTTCTCCCATGGCTCGATTCAGGTGAAATTCTTCTTCTACTTTGATTCATTTCAAGCATCATTCTCTCTATTCGACCAATCCCTTCATTCAACTTTTCAGTAAAACTCTCGTGGATTCGTTGCTCCATTTCATCGGCCTCTTCTCTTCCATACAAGGCATTAATATTGCGACGACGTTGAGCTCGTCTCGGTGGCATGATTGAACTTCGCAAAATCTTTAAACAATAAACTTCAACAAATCAAAACTTCAACACAAAATCAAACAAGTCACGGTTCCTTAGCTTGGCTTCAAACTTCAAAACAACTTCACAAGGCTCGGCTACTTTTAAAGTATACACGGCCTTCCTGCAACAATAATAGCAAAGTGATGCTTCAACTCTTGGCTCAAACCCCTTTTCAACTTTGATCCGAAATGAAATGGATTGAAAGTTCTCCTCTTGTTGCAACTTCAATATGAGCACGACGAACACAAACTTCAAACTCCAAACTTCTCGACAATTTGCAAATTCGATCTCTAAACTTCAACTTCTTGAAACCCAAATCTCGAAATGATGCAAACTCCTTGCAATCTCGCTCTGATACCAAACTGACGCAGCGGATATTTCAAAACAAACTTCAATTGATGAAATGTAGCAATCGGTGATTTTGAAAATACTGCAATGCCCAAATCCGTTGATCCAAAGATGCCGGATTCTAGCTATCTTCGTCTCGTTGATCGCGCACGATACCGAGAAACAAAGATCTACGATTCTTCGACGTTGATCAAGCGCACTTGATTCCGTGAATCGGCTTCACAAACGAAGATTCGAGCGCACTCGAATGACGTAGGTGGAGATAGGAGATTTCACTCGACTACCAATTAGAGAAGAAAGCACAAAGCAATCAACAAGAAATTTTTATTCAATATTCAACCACCTTTACAAATGACATAACGTGCCTATTTATAGGATTACAACTCAATACACGACTTAACAAGGCGGTACAACAAACACACACAAACAATCTAAACACTATACAGTACATGACTCAACTTGACTCGGGACTTAAAATAACTCGGAATCGACTTAATGTGACTCGGCCACGTTCAAGTGACTCGGTAACGACTCAGGGAGATTGCCGCGACCTTATGAAATTGTCACGCGACTTACTGGGAGCAACTCATATTTTGTTCGCGACTTTTCAAAACAAATATGAGTCGTTCGCGACTCAATGAAGTTTCACCCTACTGGAAATTGGGGAAACTCATTCGTGTTTAGGTTTTTTTTCGTGTTTTGGGTCGGGGAACGAGCTAATCGTGGCTAAGGGGAAAAGAATGGTTCGCGAGATTGATATGTGTCATGAGTCGGTGATGGATGGATCGTAGGTCGCGGGGTAGAGTTGAGTCGTGGGTCGGTGAGGGGGACGAGTCGTGGGGAAATGGATGGCGATGGGGATGAGTCGCGAATTGTGATGAGTCGCGAATTGTGGGAAGTGGCGATGGGGATGAGTCGCGAATTGTGATGAGTCGGCCGTGATTGACTCGTGGGTCGTGGATGGAGGGGACTCGTGAGTCGGTGGTGGGGATAAGTCGTGGGGAAGTGGGGTTGAGTCGGCACGGTGATTTTTTGAGGTAAACGCTTCATCAAAAAGTTTGCATTTCCAGGTCATTGTGCGTCAACATTTTTCTTATGCAAGGTCATATTGTTACGTGCATGCATGAAAATGTGTCCGCTCCAAAAAATTTATACAAGCTGACTGAGTGTTGGTGATGCACGCACTAGAGTTCAAGTTCCAGGTCATTTCATTTTGCATCTAATTCTAGGTCTAACGTTAAAACTAGTAAGATGTGCAAACCATTCATTATATATAGTGTATGGCATTACGTGTGCACGTGTCAGTGTGTGGGAATATGCGTGAAGGAGTAAGTTTATTTGGTTGTGTTATAGGTAAACCAAACAGTTTGATTTCAAATAGGGTTGGCCTTTGTTTATAAAATATGTGGATTACATGTAGCATATCAGGATACATACAACAAAACATATGATTTATTTCTTGGATATCAAGGGCAGACAATGATCACAATCACTTTCTATGAATTTGTCAAAGGTTATTTGTCTTACAACAAAATTATGAAAACTAACACTGCATCACTGTACGTTCATGTATAACTTGCACAGCTGATGTATTAATATTATACTGTAAATATTCTCAACATAACGGCATAGCCTGAGACATGACCAATTTGTTAACCTGAAAAATACAACTGAAACTTGCATTGCTTTAGCCGGAAAGGAACATTACATGCCTCAAATCTTCGAGACATAGAATTACTATCAATTTCAGATCAATGATTATTGATACCGATGTGTGGTTTTGAAACGTATTTTGTTAACGTTATTTTTATAACGGAATTTTTACTCCGATGATATATTTTTGAAGCGTGTTGTTTTAATGGCATTTTTGATGAATAAAAATTTCTGTTGTTTTGACTTCAGTAACCGTCAATTTTAAAGGGAATTTTTAAGCGGTTATCCAGCAACGCTGATTGATAGCCGTTTTTACGGTGTTTTGTGAAGCACAATTTCGCCGTCGAAATTGCTATAGTTGTTGCTATTTTAATCACGTGTTTTTTTAAAAAAATCATTTTATAATAAATTTGTTTCCAAATTTTTACAGTTTTCGCTTTCAAAAGAACGAGGAAGCGATTTACACGCTTTAGCAAAATTGAGGACTATGAAACTTCACTTTTACTGATTCGCTTAATTCCAGACTTGTCCGTTTGAGAACGTAAAATGTTATTTTTATAAAATGTACAATTTTACACTTTCAAGGAAACGATGAAGAGATTTAAACGATTTAGCAAAAGTGTGGAGTATGGAACCACGCTTTTACTACTTCGGTTAATTCCGGACTCGTTAATTGAAATATTTGCTAATTTTATTAGGCTTTCGAGCCACTCTGCTGGACCTTCGGGTCAATTGTTGGACCTTCGGGTCATATGATGGACCTTCGGGTCAATTACCAGTACTAGACCTTCAGGTCATTTGTTGGACCTTCGGGTCGTTTGTTGGACGCCAAAAGTTATAGTACTTAGTAGGCTTCGGCCATATGAGATGCACGTACGGCGTAACTAAAACTCGCCGTCTGTTGGGATCGATCCATCTTTTATGTTGATTTTCTAGTTATCTTATTTTTATTTCTAGATTTTTGTATATTATTGTTTCGAATTCAACTTTGAATTTGGAAATTGATTTTGATGGAGTTTAATGGGATTTCTTCCTTTGAACAATGTTGATTATCTATGTTGTATTCTAGATTATGATTATTTTCTTAAGTGTTGTTTGTCATACACTTATTTCTAACGTTTAAATTAGACTGATCCGTTTATTATTTTCTTTTAAATAATACTCGGGTCAGACCGAGTTATTTCAGGATAGTCGCTATCACTGATTCAGCTGCTGCTTCAGCTTTTGGGATTTCACTTCATCTTTTTTCTAGACTTCGAGGTGTTTCTTTTTGGGTGCATTGACTCTCGTCTCATGTATGTTGATGACATGTAAATGTACATTTGGTTTATGTGAACTATCGATTATTGTAGCATGTATTCCAGACTTGTCTTCCGCAATATACCTGATATTTCTGTTCTAATGTGCTTATACTATCAGTGTTGTTATTATGAGTTGTTCTGAATTTTTCTTAAGCCACTGTAGTTTCGTTCTACATTTGGATTGAATATATATCTTTGGGAGTAATTTACACAACTCCTATCGATGTAATCCATACTCGTCTAAGGCATAACTTACGGATGGTCATATCTAACAAGCCTTATTCTTCACAATAGCAGACGTTATTCCTTATAATAACCTTTGTTATTGTGAGCATAGAGGTGGGGCGTTAAAACATGTCCCTTCGGAACTTTCGCTTATCGTTGCATGCCCTTCGGTCTTTGTAATGCTCCCGCTACCTTTCAGAGATGTATGATGCGTATATTTTCTGATATGGTGGAAGATTCCTTAGAAACATTCATGGACGATTTTTCAATGTATGGGTCATCCTTTGATCAATGCCTCCTTCGTTTAGAACGTGTCTTAAATGATGTAAGGAGAAATCTCTTGTTCTTAATTGGGAAAAATACCATTTTATGGTTAAGCGAGGAATAGTCTCAAGTCATGTTGTCTCTAAAAATGGCCTAAAAGTTGACAAACTAAAGTTGATCTTATTATTGGCCTTCCTCCTCTAAGGTCCGTAAAGGACATTCGCTCATTTCTCGGCCATGCAGGATTCTATAGGAGGTTCATTAAAGATTTCTCAAAAATTTCAAAACCTCTTTCGAATCTTCTGGCTAAAGACGTTAATTTGAATTTTCCAATGAATGTAAAACATCTTTTGAAACCCTTAAATCGATCTTGACCACTGCACCTATCATCCAACCTACAAATTGGACTTTGCCCTTCAAATTAATATGTGACGCTTCTGATTATGCCATTGGAGCCATCTTAGGTCAACGAATCGATAAACTTCCTCGAGTCATCTATTATGCTAGCAAAACTCTTAACGAAGCTCAATTGAATTACTCAACCACTGAAAAAGAGTTTTAGCGGTTATCTTTGCCCTCGATAAGTTTAGATCATATCTCGTAGGTTCTAAGGTCATAGTTCACACCGATCACGCCGCTTTACGGTATTTACTCATGAAAAAGGATACCAAACCCTGCTTAATCCGTTGGATTCTCCTTCTTCAAGAGTTTGACCTAGAAATACATGATAAAAAGGGTTTTGAAAATGTCATAGCTGATCATCTTTCTCGTATTGTTCATGAAAACTACGATAACTCTCAAATCAATGATTACTTTCCCGATGAACAAATTCTTTCCCTCTCCAGTGCACCATGGTACGCAGACATCGTAAATTATCTTGTCACAAATGAAACACCTTCCCATTGGTCAAAACAAGATAAATAAAAATTCTCTCCAATGTTCGAAACTTTTATTGGGATGATCCTTATCTCTTCAAATATTACACCGATCAAATCATACGTAGATGTGTCCCCGAACATGAATTCCATATCATCCTCTCTTTTTCACATAATCAAGCATGTGGAGGACATTTTGGAGCAAAGAAAACTGCTGCCAAGGTGTTACAGTACGGTTTTTATTGGCCTTCTCTTTTTCGCGATGCCCACGAGTTTTGCTTCAAATGCGCTAGATGTCAACGAATAGGTCATATTTCCAAACGTAACATGATGCCCCTAAACCCAATCCTTGTCATCGAAATTTTTGGTGTTTGGGACATCGATTTCATGGGTCCTTTTTCTAATTCTTTTGGAAATCTCTACATCCTAGTTGCATTAGATTACGTGTCTAAATGGGTTGAGGCCATTCCCACCGGAACGAATGACAATAAAGTTGTTGTCAAATTTTTGAAAGAAAACATATTTCCAGTTTTGGAACACCTCGAGCCATTATAAGCGATAAAGGTTCTATTTTTGTAATCGTGCTTTTGAATCTCTTCTTAAGAAATACTCTATCACTCATAAACTATCTACTGCATATCATCCACAGACTAATGATCAAGTCGAGATTTTCAATTGACAAATTAAACAAATTCTTGAAAAGACAGTTAACTCCAATTGAAAAGATTGGTCATCTAAATTGATAAACGCCCTTTGGGCATTTCGCACAGCTTATAAAACCAATCTAGGAATGTCACCATACCAATTAGTCTTTGGAAAAGCATGCCATTTACCCGTTAAGCTCGAGTACCGCGCACTTTGGGCAATCAAATACCTTGACATAGAAAAAGCCGGATCGCATCGTAAATTACAATTGTCAGAACTAGAAGAACCAGGAAATGAAGCGTATGAAAATGCAAAGATTTATAAAGAGAAAACTAAATTTTATCATGATAAATCCATACTTCGTAAGACATTCGAAGTAGGTCAGAAAGTTCTCTTATATAATTCCAGACTTCATTTATTTTTGGGAAAATTGAGATCTCGTTGGACAGGTCCATATACTATGAAAACAGTATACCCTTATGGTGCAGTTGAAATTGAAAATCCTAGAGACAGTTCCATTTCAAAGGTCAATGGACAACGCTTGAAGCCATTTCTAGAGTTTGAACAACACGAGGATGACGAGTTCGTGGATCTTCACGAAGCTAGCTATTCGGCATAAGCCACTCACTATCTTGTACATAACAGGTTGTATATTTTTTATTTTATTTTTCTGTTTTACATTTGCATTTGCATTCCATTTGACAGTTGAGACACTGTCTCATTCCAGTGTGGAGGGACGCATACCTCATTCTCTTTGTTCATATTTCATAGTGTGGCATTATTTAAAAAAAAATCATCTCATTATTTGTTTTCGAATTTCCTTTCAATTTTTTTTCTCATTTTCCATTATTTTCAGGACTTCGATTTATTTTTAATTAGTCAAGACAAAGTAAGCAGTTGAAGTCAATTGATGAATTTTTTTGCGAATCACTAATTTCAAATGTAAAATATAATGAAAAGTTGAATTACAAGCGATAATAGTGAGGTTAGTATATAGGGGGTTTCGTAGGTGATGGTTATGAAATCTTTATAAACTGTAGTCTTTGTTTTAAAAAAAAAGTGGCAGATTTAAAGTACATGCATTGACATTTCAAATCATTGATGTTAAGTGGTGCTAAGTTGAGTTGCATAAGTCTCTTTAGTTAATTTCAAAAAAAATATAATAATAATAATAATAAGAAACACCTAGAGTCGATAGATGTGCACACTTATGAAAGTGTGTGCACTCGCCACGCTCTGTACTCTTCTCACATAAGCCTGCAAGTGTAACAACCAGGTATTTTCAACCATTTGCATCCATTATAAGTGTATAGGTAGACACTCATGCCGGAATTGAATTGCTCAAAATACCGTGTTGTAAATAAAAATTTGGCAAATCTCAGAGTATACAGTAAATAATAATCACAGATCACAGATACAGAGTATTTAAAATGCAGCGGAAGTAAAAGAAATAGTAGTTCACGAAGCTACTATATAAAAATATCAGAGTTAAATAAAATACAACCGAAGAAAATAAAGTACAACAGGAGTCTCAAGATGACAACCAAGTACAAGCTGAATAGAACAACAGAACTGGAATAGATAAAACAAGATAAGCAGATATCTCCAGCGATCCCAATCTCCAGAAAGCGGAATCCAAATCTGTGAATAACTCAGGCTGACCCGAGCGTAAATAAAAATACAAACACTCGAGTCACGACATACATACTTTTACAATGTAAACCAACTCAAGTGAACTGTAGTAAAGGTACAAGTAACTTAGAAGATGCTTAGGACCGCCCATCCTCTAAGGATCCGTTAAACTATTTACTATGTAGTAATATACGCTATATACAGTAGTGTCAAATCAGTAAAGTATAATCATATAGAAAATAGAGTTAAGGGGATGGTGAACCTTAACGCGGTCGGATCTTTAAAACCAAAATCGTAGTGGGCTCGATATAAGGAGATGACACGGCACGCGAGGAAATGCCAGGGTGGATACACCGTTTGTACTCCCGGACCGGTGGTGACGGCAAGCCAACAGCTTCCGCCCACCTCGAACAATACCCCCGAATCAAAGTGGCGCCACATATCGAATCACAAAAGTAATAGAATGGTTTCCGATGGAGCATGCTCGATGAAAGGGTGCGACCCTTTGTGTAGCCCGGTATAGCTCCTGTTTTAGTCATTTATGCCAACTCACGGGAGTTGGGTCCGCGTAATATACCTCGAGAACGTCGCCACCATCCTACTTCATTCTGGAATCTCCACCGCGTACACAGTTGTTAAAGTGGTTTTCGGTACTGGCCGGCTATAAGACAATATCCGATCCCGGTCTCTTTAACAATGATCGTTATTATAACCCGTAGTTATAACTTTAAAAAATATATTTTATACTTCAAAATAAAATATCATTTCAACCCAAATCTTTATCAAAATAAAGATTAAATTATTTCCAAACCATTTCAATATATCATCATACCATATCTTTCGATTCAAATATTTATCAAAATAAAAATCAAGTCATTTCTAACCATTTCAATATATTAGATTATCATATCCTTTCAAAACTTCCTTTCAAATCATTTTAATATATCAAAATATCATAACCTTTCAAAACTTCCTTCAAAATATCTTATCTTTCAGCACTTCCTTTCAAATTATTTTAATATCAAAATGTCATATCTTTCGAAACTCCATTTTCAAATCATTTTAATATATCAAAATATCATATCTTTTCAAACCACACTTCAATCATTTAATATATCAAAATATCAAAACCACATTCATTTCAAATCATTATTCATTTTATTCAATTTAAAATACCATTTCAATTCACATTTCAAAACAGTTTATATTCAAAAAAAAATCATTTTTAATCATTAAAATGAAGTTGTTATGTTCAATAATTAAATTTCCAAAATTTTCAACTTCCAAAGTTCATTTATTCACTTAAGTTTATCAAAACAGTGAAAATTCAATTTTCGTGGCATTTAGAAAACGCTACGGAAAGATACATTCAAAACAGTTCAATTTAACAAAAGACAACATTTTAAAATGTTGTAATAGGGTTTACTTAAATTTCAAATAAACTTAGTTAAATTCAGAAATTATAGCACTTACAAAAATTGCTATAATAGCTTTTAATTCAATTTAGCTTTTTAGTTCATTATCATCAACTACAGCATTTACAGATGCTGTAATATCATTTACATTGTAATTAATAGCATTTCAAAAATGCAGTCAATTAACTTCAAATATTCAATAAAATTTCTCAACCAATTTTTTTTTTATTTATAACATTTTTAACTCATAAAATCATACATTTCACATTTATAAACATCATTTAATTTTCCTTAAGTTCATGATTTTATAAAGTTAAATTTCCATTAAAAAAAATCGAGATTTAATAATAATTCACTTATTAAATTGAAATGTTCAATTTTAAATTCATTGCATTAAATTTCAACTTAACACTTAAGTTCAAATTCTCAAATATAACTTAGTTTTATTTTTATTTACTTAACTAAAAGTTCACTTTTAAGTCAATTTCATAAATTTCCAATTTAGTTATATTTCAAAATTTCAACTTAAAGTATTCATTCATTTCACATTTCAACTTTATTAAAAATCATTAATATGATATAAAATCACTTTGAATTCATTTAAATTCAAATTATCATAAATTTATCATAATTTCATATTCAATTTAATTTCCAATTACAATTAAATCAAATTTTCCAAAATAACTTACATTCAAAATTTTCCAACTTTTCATTAATTCATTTTACTTACAATTATTCAGAAAATCAATAATATTTTACAAAAATCCTTCTTAATCAGATTTAAATCAAAATGTTTTAATATTTACATTTCTAAAATAATTTTAAAATTTTTAGAAAACATATATTAACTACGGGTCTGTATATAATTTTCTACACTAGGAAAAGTGATACTGGTAATATATCATTTCAACCCGTAATTTACAAAGAAAATCCGGGTTTTATCATTTCAAACCCGCAGTCCCAAGTAAATGAAATAAATTGAAAATCATTCAGGCCTATCATTTCAGCCCATAGCAATTTTCTCTTATTCTAAAGTCCGTTCGGGTATGTATCATTTCAACCCATAGTGATTTCTAATTTACAGGGAACTTGCAGTGTGATAAACTGATAAAATATACAGAATAGAATGAAATAACAGTAACATATGATATAACAGGTGTAATAACAGGTGTGAACATCATATGATAATAATATAAGCATATATAACATGATAATGTAGTTCTACAGATTCACAGGGTGTCAATTCACATTTGTATAAGTATAAACATCTGGTGAGATTTACTCACTTGTATTAGCTGGAGAAGACAAACAACTACACACAACAAAGATCTTCGAAGGCATGAAAGCATGAATATGATTTGAGAGTGGAGAGCCAAAGATTTATAGCCTTGGATACATTCAAACAAAACACATATATGAAACATAAGTTTCAAAAACAAGATATACTTAACAATGTTAGAAATAGATGTATAAAACAAAACCAAAGACTTTGTACTTGCTTCCTATGCTTGTTTGCATGGCCTAGGGGATTAATAAGGTCAGGTTTGAGCATGGTTTGGATCAGGTATGGGTAGGAAACGACGCGGTTACAAGGTGATGAAGTGGGTAGGAGTTTAAATATAGAGAATATAAAGTTTAAGGCATTTATAAGAGTTTTGGTTAACTTTTTGGGCTCGGCTAAGGCATGTTTGGGCTCACCCTTTCAGGTTTCAGATTTGGACAGTAGCTTAGGTGATGGGTGGTGGTCATATCAAGGTGGTGGTGGTGGCCTAAGGTGGTGGCCTTGGTGGTGGATGAAGGTAGTGAAGCAACTAGGCTAGGCTAACATGTTTTTAAGGAGTTTTCAAGGCTTTTGTGTGGAGTTTTGTCAAGGGGGAGGGTGCGGCCTAGTCAAGTCAGAGGAGGAGATGATGTTAAGTGGTGGATGGTGAAGAGGAGAAGGTGGTGGAGGTGATGACCAAGGCTAGCTAGTGGTGGCCGAGTAAAACAAACAAAGAAAACAAGGCAAAAACAAGCAAAAAGGAAGGAGAAAAAGTAGAAAAATATAGAGAAGCCATTACCAATTTTTCTCTAGCCATGAAAATGAGACGAGGTAGATGTTTTCACGTGAAAATGAAGAAAAAGAAGTCAGCTGAAGATAGTATAAGGAATGGCCAAAATAACTGATGTATTGATTGAAAAAGAAACGGTAAAAGAAACGGTGAAACGACATTACGTTTCTTAGCTTTTAAAACCTTCCATACTTCCTTTTTTTTAAATCAAATAAAACAAAATAAAATTCAGCAAGTACATCTAAAAACCTAAACAAAGTGAAAAAAAATAAAAATATATAATTAAATTTAAAGAAAATATAAAAAGAATTAAGTAAATTGCTTAAAAATTGAAAACAGGGTTCAAAAATTATAATTAAAACATATATGGCTTTGGAAAAATATCTACTTCATTTTAAAAGTATTCTAAAGCAAAATTTTGAAATAAATAATTTATTTATCATTTATAAAATAAAATAAATAATTAAATTTTAATTAAATAGAATTTAAATTAAGAAAATGGCTTAAAATTGCGAAGTAGACTTTAAAATTAGAAATAAATTCAATGCACTTTGAAAATTTTTTATATACTTGAAAAATATTTATAAATAAAGATAAGTACACAAAATAAAATTTAATTCACAAAATAAATATATAAAATTAAATTTAAATAAAATTTTAATGAAGAAAATAGCAGAAAATAAGAAAACAACCAAAAAAAAAGAAATCAACACGGTAAACTTTGGAAAAATTATAACATCACAAAAAAAATGTTTTAAAAAAAATTATATATCTAACATGTCATATAACACATATTATAAAATTATTTGATAATTAAAAATATAATTTATAAAATTTAACATAAAGAAAATTGTTAAATAATTCAATGTACACACAATATTGAAAACAGTATGACTTTCACAAATTAAATCAGTTTTCAACGAAACAAAAAGCAATGTTCTTAAAATTTTATGTACTTTCATAATAAAAGATAAAATTTAAATTTTCAAACTTTTAAAAATTTAAATTAAGTCAAAGTTTGATTATTTTGACCAAAAATTCACTTTTTGGAAAATATTCTTTTTAGTCATGCTTTGGAATGATAGTTCGTATCAAAACTAAAGTTTATCATTCAAAAAAGATAAAGTAAGTTTTTAAAAAAAAAATCAAAATTCAATTAAAATAATTAAAATATACAATTAAAAATAATCACAAAATACATGGTTGTTACACTCTCCCCCACTCAAAACTTTTTGTCCCTGAAAAGGAATGAGGTACGGGAAAGCACAGAAAGAAATAGAAATGAAATAAGATTAAGACAAGATGACAAAGAGATTGAAATTATACATGATGGCTATTGTTATAGGTAAGTTTTACAAGGTGGAGATGATCTTTCCAAGATTCTCCAAAATTAAGAACACAAGCACGAAAAGGTGGATTCAAAATGATTACCAAAGATCTATCAAAGATTATAGAAAGATGCCTATACCAATCTATAGCAAGATAATGATGATAAGGACAACCAAAAGATAGTTTGGAAAACAAAATAAGGAAATGAATTTGAAAGCACGGAAATTTCAACTTAAATAGTGAATAAATCTGTACACAAGTTAAATAAATCTTAACTATCTCAAATTCCATTATCTTATTATCCAATCATCTTAAATTAACAATTTTTAAAACCAAAGGGTTTGAAAAATAATCATTTATTATACTCATAATGTACTTAATACATTTAATTCTTCTTTATTCCTAATTAAAATTAAATTTATTCCTCCCAATATATTTATCACTTATATTAAACATACTTACACTTATTATAACTGCTTTATTTTATTCTTAGTTCTTCTAACATTAATTTATTGTAAGTTATTCAATTACCTTTTTTTATATTTACCTCTGTTAATCGTTTTAAAATTTAAGTGTATAACATTTATTATAACCACTCAAATTTTATTTATAAAAGCTTTTTATATTGTATATTATCTAATTACATTGTTAACTTCTGAAATTAAGGTATGTTATATTGGAATGCAATTGAGTATTATACAAATAAAACTTTCCAATTCAATCATTTCAAGCTTAAATCATTTATTTAAAATTTTTGATTTTCTTTTTATAATTGAAATTATTCTTTAAAATAAAATTTAAGAATTAAATTTCGATTTCTTCAACCCATTTAGAGATAAATAAATGTATGTACATAATTTATCGAATCAAATTTAAATCATATGTCTATATATATTATAGATCAAGTCATATTTTAGAAATTCAAATCAAATTGATTTCCAAAACAAAGTTGTAGCAAGACTACAGAGCAGTCTCTTCACTTCGAAACTCGAAAATGAACGTCGATTATGCTGCAGTCATTACCGAAGTTATTTTCCAGCGACAAAGAGAAGAGCACTAATTTTAAACTTAAAATTCTTTGGAAACAAATCTCTATTCAAAAATACTTTAAATAATATAACCTTTTAAAACTTTAAACACAAGGTTTGAAACCATCGGAAATTAAATTCTCAAATTTCTTGTTCTAAATTCATTTCAGTTCCCAAATCAAGTATTATCACTTCAAATAATCAATTTTAATCAGTTTATTAAGTTTCATAAATTTACTTATATATCAAAATTTATTTCATTAACCAAAATTTTAAAATATATTGTGTCAGTTTGTTCTGTCAATGTGTCTTAGAAATCCTATCAATAGCGTTGATCAAACGAATCGATCAGAAACCCAATCAACATCAACAACTCAAACAACACAATATACAAAACATTTTAATTTTAAATATTAGTTCACAAATACACTATACATGAACATATTTTCAACGAAGGATAGAGACTCAAATTTTGATTAACTCAAATCAAAGGAAATTCCGTTTTGGAAATAAGTTGGAAAGAAGGATGACATGATTAAATAACAGAATAGGAAGATGGATAAACTTATATAAATCACGGGCAACCTTAAACGCGTCAACCGTGACTTAAAGAATAATATCAATGTGGATTTTTAGGGTAAATCTACATTGATCTCAAGAGTTAGAGTTTGGGATAACAAAAGATATTAGCATCTAAACCAAGGATAGATATAAATCTCTGGTGAATCGATGCTAATTGTAAAGGAGTTTCCCCCCGTTTTCAATTCAATTTGAAAATGGCGTGACCGCCGACTCACTAAAAAGATCATTCGACGCGGAGTTATGGAATACTCCAGAGTCAAAAGAAGATGAATAGCGAGGGATACAAATGGATTTTGGAACCGCAGGGAACGTTCCAAAATTCAAAGGAATCGAGTCAAAAAGGAAGAGATTCAAACTCGAATGAAAGTGATTCTGTAAATACATTCACTCCATATGCTGAATTTTGCCTAGAGCTACCAAAGCTCTGATACCAACTGTAACAACCAGGTATTTTCAACCATTCACATCCATTATAAGTGTATAGGTAGACACTCATGCTGGAATTGAATTGCTCAAAATACCGCGTTGTAAATAAAAATTTGGAAAATCTCAGAATATACAGTAAATATAATCAAAGATCACAGATACAGAGTATTTAAAATGCAGCGGAAGTAAAAGAAATAGTAGTTCATGAAGCTACTATATAAAAATATCAGAGTTAAATAAAATACAACAAAAGAAAATAAAGTACAACAGGAGTCTCAAGATGACAACCAAGTACAAGCTGAATAGAACAACATAACTGGAATAGATAAAACTAGATAAGCAGATATCTCCAGCGATTCCAATCTCCAGAAAGCGGAATCCAAATCTGTGAATAACTCAGGCTGACCCGAGCGTAAATAAAAATACAAACACTCGAGTCAGGACATACATACTTATACAATGTAAACCAACTCAAGTGAACTGTAGTAAAGGTACAAGTAACTTAGAAGATGCTTGGGACCGCCCATCCTCTAAGGATCCGTTAAACTATTTACTATGTAGTAATATACGCTATATACAGTAGTGTCTAATCAGTAAAGTATAATCATATAGAAAATAGCGTTAAGGGGATGGTGAACCTTAACGCGGTCGGATTTTAAAACCAAAATCGTAGTGGGCTCGATATAAGGAGATGATACGGCACGCGAGGCAATGCCAGGATGGATACAACGTTTGCACTCCCGGACCGGTGGTGACGGCAAGCCAGCAGCTTCCGCCCACCTCGAACAATACCCCCGAATCAAAGTGGCGCCACATATCGAATCACAAAAGTAATAGAATGGTTTCCGATGGAGCATGCTCGATGAAAGGGTGCGACCCTTTGTGTAGCCCGGTATAGCTCCTGTTTTAGTCATTTATGCCAACTCACGGGAGTTGGGTCCACGTAATATACCTCGAGAACGTCGCCACCATCCTACCTCATTCTGGAATCTCCACCGCGTACACAGTTGTTAAAGTGGTTTTCGGTATTGGCCGGCTATAAGACAATATCCGCTCCCGGTCTCTTTAACAACGATCGTTATTATAACCCGTAGTTATAAATTTAAAAAATATATTTTATACTTCAAAATAAAATATCATTTCAACCCAAATCTTTATCACAATAAAGATTAAATTATTTCCAAACCATTTCAATATATCATCATACCATATCTTTCGATTCAAATATTTATCAAGATAAATATCGAGTCATTTCTAACCATTCCAATATATTAGATTATCATATCCTTTCAAAAATTCCTTTCAAATCATTTTAATATATCAAAATATCATAACCTTTCAAAACTTCGGTCAAAATATCTTATCTTTCAGCACTTCCTTTCAAATTATTTTAATATCAAAATGTCATATCTTTCGAAACTGCATTTTCAAATCATTTTAATATATCAAAATATCATATCTTTTCAAACCACATTTCAATCATTTAATATATCAAAATATCAAAACCACATTCTTTTCAAATCATTATTCATTTTATTCAATTTAAAATACCATTTCAATTCACATTTCAAAACAGTTTATATTCAAAAAAAATCATTTTTAATCATTAAAATGATGTTGTTATGTTCAATAATTAAATTATTAAATTTCCAAAATTTTCAACTTCCAAAGTTCATTTATTCACTTAAGTTTATCAAAACAGTGAAAATTCACTTTTCGTGGCATTTAGAAAACGCTATGGAAAGATACATTCAAAACATTTCAATTTAACAAAAGACTACATTTTAAAATGTTGTAATAGGGTTTACTTAAATTTCAAATAAACTTAGTTAAATTCAAAAATTATAGCACTTACAAAAATTGCTATAATAGCTTTTAATTCAATTTAGCTTTTTAGTTCATTATCATCAACTACAGCATTTACAAATGCTGTAATATCATTTACATTGTAATTAACAGCATTTCAAAAATGCAGTCAATTAACTTCAAATATTCAATAAAATTTCTCAACCAATTATATTTTTTTTATTTAAAACATTTTTAACTCATAAAATCATACATTTCACATTTATAAACATCATTTAATTTTCCTTAAGTTCATGATTTTATAAAGTTAAATTTCTATTAAAAAAAAATCAAGATTTAATAATAATTCACTTAATAAATTGAAATGTTCAATTTTAAATTCATTGCATTAAATTTCAACTTAACACTCAAGTTTAAATTCTCAAATATAACTTAGTTTTATTTTTATTTACTTAACTAAAAGTTCACTATTAAGTCAATTTCATAAACTTCCAATTTAGTTATATTTCAAAATTTCAACTTAAAGTATTCATTCATTTCACATTTCAACTTTATTAAAAATCATTAATATGATATAAAATCACTTTGAATTCATTTAAATTCAAATTATCATAAATTTAACATAATTTCATATTCAATTTAATTTCCAATTATAATTAAATCAAAATTTCCAAAATAACTTACATTCAAAATTTTCTAACTTTTCATTAATTCATTTTACTTACAATTATTCAGAAAATCAATAATATTTTACAAAATCCTTTTTAATTAGATTTAAATCAAAATGTTTTAATATTTACATTTCTAAAATAATTTTAGAATTTTTAGAAAACATATATTAACTACGGGTCTGTATATAATTTTCTACACTAGGAAAAGTGATACGGGTAATATATCATTTCAACCCGTAATTTACAAAGAAAATCCGGGTTTTATCATTTCTAACCCGCAGTCCCAAGTAAATGAAATAAATTGAAAATCATTCAGGCCTATCATTTCAGCCCATAACAATTTTCTCTTATTCTAAAGTCCGTTCGGGTATGTATCATTTCAACCCATAGTGATTTCTAATTTACAGGGAACTTGCAGTGTGATAAACTGATAAAATATACAGAATAGCATAAAATAACAGTAACATATGATATAATAGGTGTAATAACAGGTGTTAACATCATAATAATATAAGCATATATAACATGATAATGTAGTTCTACAGATTCACAGGGTGTCAATTCACATTTGTATAAGTATAAACATCTGGTGAGATTTACTCACTTGTATTAGCTGGAGATGACAAACAACTACACACAACAAAGATCTTCGAAGGCATGAAAGCATGAATATGATTTGAGAGTGGAGAGCCAAAGATTTATAGCCTTGGATACATTCAAACAAAACAAATATATGAAACATAAGTTTCAAAAACAAGATATACTTAACAATGTTAGAAATAGATGTATAAAACAAAACCAAAGATTTTGCACTTGCTTCCTATGCTTGTTCGCATGGCCTAGAGGATTAATAAGGTCATGTTTGAGCATGGTTTGGATTAGGTATGGGTAGGAAAAAGCGCGGTTACAAGGTGATGAAGTGGGTAGGAGTTTAAATGTAGAGAATATAAAAGGTTAAGGCATATATAAGAGTTTTGGTGAACTTTTTGGGCTCGGCTAAGGCAAGTTTGGGCTCACCCTTTCAGGTTTCAGATCTGGACAGTAGCTTAGGTGATGGGTGGTGGTCATATCAAGGTGGTGGTGTGGCCTAAGGTGGTGGCCTTGGTGGTGGATGAAGGTAGTGAAGCAACTAGGCTAGGCTAACATGTTTTTAAGGAGTTTTCAAGGCTTTGTGTGGAGTTTTGTCAAGGGGGAGGGTGCGGCCTGGTCAAGTTAGAGGAGGAGATGATGTTAAGTGGTGGATGGTGAAGAGGAGAAGGTGGTGGAGGTGATGACCAAGGCTAGCTAGTGGTGGCCGAGTAAAACAAACAAAGAAAACAAGGCAAAAACAAGCAAAAAGGAAGGAGAAAAAGTAAAAAAATATAGAGAAGCCATTACCAATTTTTCTCTAACCATGAAAATGAGAGGAGGAAGATGTTTTCACGTGAAAATGAAGAAAAAGAAGTCAGCTGAAGATAGTATAAGGAATGGCCAAAATAACTGATGTATTGATTGAAAAAGAAATGGTAAAAGAAACGGTGAAACGACTTTACGTTTCTTAGCTTTTAAAACATTCCATACTTCCTTTTCTTTTAAATAAAATAAAATAAAATAAAATTCAGCAAGTACATCTAAAAACCGAAACAAAGTGAAAAAAAATAAAAATATATAATTAAATTTAAATAAAATATAAAAAGAATTAAGTAAATTGCTTAAAAATTGAAAACAGGGTTCAAAAATTATAATCAAAACATTGATGTCTTTGGAAAAATATCTACTTCATTTTAAAAATATTCTAAAGCAAAATTTTGAAATAAAATAATTTATTTATCATTTCTAATATAAAATAAATAATTAAATTTTAATTAAATAGAATTTAAATTAAGAAAATGGCTTAAAATTGCGAAGTAGACTTTAAAATTAGAAATAAATTCAATGCACTTTGGAAAATTTTTATATACTTGAAAAATATTTATAAATAAAGATAAGTACACAAAATAAAAATTAATTCACAAAATAAATATATAAAATTAAATTTAAATAAAATTTTAATGAAGAAAATAGCAGAAAATAAGAAAACAGCAAAAAAAAAGAAATCAACACGGTAAACTTTGGAAAAATTATAACATCCCAAAAAAATGTTTTTAAAAAAAATATATATATATATCTAACATGTCATATAACACATATTAGAACATTATTTGACAATTAAAAATATAATTTATAAAATTTAACATAAAGAAAATTGTTAAATAATTCAATGTACACACAATATTGAAAACAATATAACTTTCACAAATTAGATCCGTTTTCAACGAAACAAAAAGCAATGTTCTTAAAATTTTATGTACCTTCATAATAAAAGATAAAATTTAAATTTTCAAACTTTTAAAAATTTAAATTAAAAGTCAAAGTTTCATTATTTTGACCAAAAATTCACTTTTTGGAAAATATTCTTTTTAGTCATACTTTGGAATGATAATTCATATCAAAACTAAAGTTTATCATTCAAAATAAATAAAATAAGTTTTTTTACAAAAAAATCAAAATTCAATTAAAGTAATTAAAATATACAATTATAAATAATCACAAAATATAGGGTTGTTACTGCAAGGCAGTGCATGGATGGTATATCTGGCCTCAGCATTCTGAGTTAGGTGTATAAGTAATTAATTAAATAATCACCTAAGGATTACCGACCTTTTTCGACATAGTCAGCGTCGGTTTGCACAATCCGCCAAGCTCTGTCCCAACACTCACGTAAGCCCGCGAGGCAGTGCATGGGTGGTATACCTTGGTCGAAAAGTTAGGTGTAAAATTTTTTTAGTAAAGAGAGACTAAGCTTTGAAACCAAAACACTTCTTGACTTTGTTGATTTGGCTTATTATACAAATGGAAATGAAAAATACCATTTTGAAAAAAACTATGATTAACAGTAAAGAATTTATTTCATGGCTGCACTATGTTATCAACCGAAACAACTGGCCAAACTAGAATCTAATGTATGAAAACTTGAGTTATATTGAAATTTGTGTATAGTGAGGAACGAAAAATTTCTAGAAGTTGACTAAAACTGATACACATTATTTTGTTGCAATTATTTTGAAGTAAATCGAGTCTCCATTTGTTAAAATTTTGCATTCATGTAGTACATTAGAATCATCGCATACTGCATTTGGATTTTGTGGGTAGTATCCGCTGAAAACCCTCACGAGACATCACTCGTCCTACTAGGGACAGTTAGAGGTTTAACGGCTTATTGCATACGCTCAATGCAATCGTGTTTCTTACGAAAAAAGATTTAGTTAGTTTTATTTTCTTGCTTATTCGAGGACGAGTAAATTTCTAGTGTAGGGGTATTTGATGAACGTATTTTTTGCATTTTAAACCGTTTGTCTCATATATTTTTATTTTAATAAAGCGGTATCATACGGGTATTTTGTTGTGGTTTTGCAGATTATAGATTCCGAAGTGCAACGTTGAAATTAATCGGTTGTGTCGTCCAATGGTCAAATGACACAAAAAAAAGAGTGCAACATTTCGAGTACCGAATAATTCGAAGTGAAAGTACGTATCGTTCATGAAGAAATGCATCTCATGTTACCAACGTGTGTACTATTCATGCAAGAAAGCAAATGCAAATATTGAAAATACACTTTCAAAGTTTAGCCTAAAAATCTCTCAAAGCAATGCCACTTGTTAATCAAATAACAAAGCAAAAACCAATTCAAAGTGAGATGACCTTATTTTTCTCAAAATATCAAGCATAAAGACCTAAATAGTAGGGTTATTTGTGGAGGCTGAATTCTTTAAATAGAGAGAGCAATGTAGATGGAAAATCATCTCTTACCCCATCACTCTTCTTCAAGTTTAATTTTAAATTCAGCAATGTTTTTATTTTCGAACAGAATACGTAGGATTATTGATTAGATTTAGCAATTTATTTATTCTTGTTCTTAGTTATTGCACTCTTTTCAGTTAGTTAATAAATACTTCAATTGTTTGCTCTGTTATTTTCTTTTCTGCAATTTCAATTTCTGTTCTGAATTTTGTATTTGGTTGCAATTTCGATTAGTTTCGGAATCGAATTGGAGTATATTATTGTTTTTATTTCCTGTTCAAGATCCACCATCGAATTTGTTTAACACGCCTAAGATTTAAATAGGGATTTCAAATATTTTAAAACACAATTCATTGTGTTCGACCTGCATACTACACGCCTGTGCGCTTGCAAAATTAATTAAAATTTGTGCTTTTCTAATCAATAGAAAAGTCGTAACAATCTGCTAGCACGGGTATTTTCGGGGAAGAATATGGATGTGGTGTTGTAGAGGGGAATCCAGTGAAGCAAAGATTGCTTGGTGGCGAATGGACTGTTTGTGTCTGCAGTTAGAAAAGGCACCGATTCTTGGTCTTTAGATATTAGTGCAGGTGGTTTGGTTAGTGCACTTCTTAGTGAGTGCTTATTAATGTGTTTGCTCTGCTGTGTTCATGATTGTTATGTTGTTGCATTTAATTATTTGTTATGGCCATTTGTTTTTCTTTTTTTAGGTGTCAAAGAGGTTGATGCCAAATGGATTGGATGCGCTAGTGTAGATGTGCCTGATGTAAGAGTGTGTGGCAAGATAACCTGTGATAAGGCATATATATGTTGGATGCTTGTATACAAAGGTAAAAAGGTGCACGTGCAAAAGACGAGGCCTAAGCTGCTGAATGTGTGAGGCCTAAGCTGTTGAATTTACGATGCCAACTGGTAAGCGTGCATGAAAGCTTGATAGTGATATATATTCTCACATGCTTTGACCCTGGTCTTGATTTTCATTTCTTCCTTGACTCTGGTTTTTCTGATTGCATTAGCTGGTGATATGTCGACGGTTGTTGACTTTCTGATTCCATTTGCTAGAGTTAAGCTCGACTTGTCACGTGCATGTCTGGGTATATCCTTAAGTGCGCTCTAACCTTGCACATGAGTATGAACTTGCTTATTCCCTTGTTTACTATATATGTTGATTGATGTATTTAGGGGTTTGCCTGAATTGTCATTTTGATATACTATATCTTTATGTTTGTGTACTGATATTTCATACATCCACTTGCTAGTTGATTGCATGGTTGAGTATGTGATGAACTACTTGTTGTGTGCATCTCTGTTTCTCTATTTTGATGAACAAATTTTGTTTATTGCAGTGTTTGTTTTGATCCGTTTCAATAAGTTAGCTACCAGTTGTTGACCATTTATTTGCTGCTTTTAAATATAAATGACGCTCGTTTCAAATAAATGATGCTCTTCTCAAATACGTTAACCTCTAAAGGACAAAGGGTGCGATTCTACAGTGAGAAAAGTAGTTATAGTTTGTTTAACAATTTGCAACAATTGGGATGTATCACTAGAAAGAAACACAACACAACACAACATAACTTTATGAATGGTGTGAATATATTAATCCTTTTGGTATTTTGAAATATGAATTTTTTTGTTACTTTTAGCAAATATGAGTGGACATGGTTGTTATTAGTATAATATTTTGGTTTCAGTTACAAATTAGTTTTAAATTTATAGGCGTACTTCAATGGTTTTATATTTTTTCTCATTTAAATTCAATTGCGAGGGCAAAAACAGTTGCAAAGGATTCTATTGCAACGGTCAAAAATAGTTGCAACAAGACTATTGCAATGGGCAAAAGACCATATTGCAACGTCCAATACCAGTTGTAAAATTATTCGGATATATTACAATATCGCATAAGACGATGGGCTCTGGTCCGTTGCAAAACACATGTTACAACTGGCTTTGCCTGTTGTAAAAAGGGTATTTTGTTGTAGTGTAACCTACTAATGCTACCATTCTAAAGGAACATAAATTTAATGAGTGTGAAAGGCATAACTTTGAGTGTTGATAGATGTATGATGGTTTTATATATATGGTTGATTATTATGTTAATGTTGAAGTATTATTTATAACATAATTGAATTTATTTTCCTCTTAGTTGATGATAGGGATACGACCTTAAAAGTTGAAACAATGTCAATGCAAGAAAAGTCCATTACAACCAACAAATAAAATTATTATCCATGCTATAACAGTTGTTCCCAATTTAAACCTGTACCCATGTTAGTTGAATATATTAAAAAAAAATCATCTCCTATTTAGAGCTTCAAAATGGAAGTTCGTTTGCACCAAAATCACTAATTTTATAATATTTTGAAATTTTATAAAATTTGAATAAGATATATATCATATATTTGATAACATTTTGGTAGTGCAAATACTTACAATTCAAAACAAAAATTACTATTTTTTTTGAAATGATACTTTATATACAACAAATCATTGGGACAACATATCCCATGTCAATAAATGTTCGAAAGCAAGTTTCGAACTTGTGACCTCTTACACCATAGCCGAATCAATTAACCACTTGCAGGTAACTACAAATATTTAACTAGGTAACTAAAATATTGCATTGTGAATTTCTTCCAAGTGTAAATATTTGCATTTCTTAATTCAAAGTGCGTGTAATAACAAATAATATTATTTGTTACTACACGCACTTTGAATTAAGAAATGCAAATATTTACACTTGGAAGAAATTGACAATGCAATATTTTAGTTATCTAGTTAAATGTTTGTAGTTACCTACATTTCAAATATAAAATGCATATTTTTAGTCATTCACCACAAATATTTGCATTTAAAGAGTCAAATATTTCTATTTACCTACATATGAAACAAAATGTGCAATTTTTTTCATTTAGTGAAAAGTACTTTATAATAATAAAGAAAATTTTACATAAATGCTTGATCTTTTTTCAAATTTAATAACACGTCTTATCGTAAGTTTAAAGATTTGTGTTTTAGTGTAAGTATTCAAAGCATTTGCACTTCATTGTAACAACAAATAAAAACATTTGGCTAACAATGAAATATGCTTCATATGCGCTTCATATACGCTTCATATACGTAAACAAGGAGATAATGTTTCTAAATTATAAAAAAAATCTCTAGTTTCGTTCTAAAAACATCGTGCTTACGAAAATCAATTTTTTTTTATCAACTATTCAAAATATTAATTTCATATTTGTTTGATTTAAAATAAAATACTACTTTATATTCTCTATTTAATTATTTTTCAGGGTAAGTTGTGTTGAATCGTAAAGGGGAAATGGTTTGATTCTTGGCAACCGCACTGAGTTTTCCAAAAATGCTAGCTTAAACCGGGGATGCGGGTTGTGGCGGGCCTTTTTGTGTTCCCCTCAGATGTTGCTGGCGAAGCCGGATTTACTAGGATTCCAAAAAAAAGAATGGAGTTGCATTCACCGAATAAATATGTTTATTAGAGACTCTTTTATTTTGTCTCTAAACAAAAGATTTTGTCTCTAATTTATATTTGAAATCAATTTAAGACAAATAATATTGTCCCTAAAAACATGTCTGTAAATAAATAGAGACTGCAAACATTCATCTCTAAAATATTAGTGACCTCACTAATGGTCTCAAATAATTGTCTGGATTAGAAACTAGTTAGAGACAACTTTATGGGTCTCTTATATAACGATAGAGACCGTATTCAATGTTTCAAATCAGTCATTAATATATATAGTTGTTATTATAAACCAATTGGAGACACCAAATGGAACATACTGTTATTTAGTTTCATCATACTGCAATTAAAAACAAAATATAATGTCTAACATAATATATAGAAAGATAATGGATAAATTTTCAGCACATGTACAAAAAGAGATGATCGGTTGTCTATTGCTAGAGAAACAAAGTACAAATATCATAACTAAAAAAATATCTGCACTACATCCAACAAGTTAGTCCATAAACAAATGTAAACAAAATAAAACCTAGAAAAAATGTTTCAAAGCAAAGGCAAGTTCTTCCAATAGATCATATTTGATATTTTTAGAAGCTAGCAAGTAAGGAACATTCATGCATCGTATTCACTTTAAGCTCGACCGTTTCCATGAGAGTTCAATGCTTGATTGTTTCCATGTTGATTATAATTGGGTCGACCCTATGTTATAGGTCTTAGTGGTTGCATGAAAGATCCAACTTGTTTTGAAATATTTCCAAAAGTTGATTCAAAAGGCACATGCATTGTTTAATATTGCTCGAATGTTTTGTTGACAAGGAATTGATGGTTGTGTTATTTGATAAAGTGATTGAGAAGATTGATCAGATGGCCACGAGATATAATTAGGAATTTGTTGAAACGGTTGATTAAATGGTGGATACGATAGAAAACTTGAAGGTTGCAGGAACGGTTGAGTAGGAGGTTGTAACACTTGTTTTGGTGGTTGTGTAACGACTTAGTAGTGGTAGTGGGAACGGCTGAGTAGGTGGTGGGATTTGACTTGGTGGTTGTACAAAAAATTGACTCAAGGGCTGTGATATTTGACCAGGTGGTTGGATAGACGTCTTTGGTTGTTGGTTTGTGCTTTGGAGAATAGTTGGATTAATCGAACCAAACAAGCTAGTATTGCACTTCTCTTTCTGGTATCAGTTTAAGTTCTAAAGTTATTGACATGCTAGTGGACATAGCAAGTTGTTCTTAACTTGCACGATATGCTAACAAGTTGGATTGAAAACTTCTATATAATATATATAGTACTTGCATCAACATAATGTGCTCCATAAACTTTTCCTCCTGTAAGGCCTCCGGATGACTCAATCCATAGTCGTGGATTCCATACATTTTCATCTTCTTGTAGCTCAGCTTTTTTCTTCATGTGTGTTTCATAAAAAGGTTAAAAGTGTAACATCATATAGGCTTATTGGTTAGAAACTTCTAAGCATTTATTTTGATATGGACCTATAAATGAGATAAACTAAAGCTAAGGCAAACCGAAGTCAGGTGTGCGGATGAACTACTGTGCTAATTGCACTTACAAGTGCCTACCAAACTGATGTAGCCCGATTTTCAAACCAAGTTTAAACTTAATTTATAAACCGAGTTAATAAACATGGTTTAAAAACTGGGTTTGAACTCAATTTAAAAATTGGGTCCAAACACAGTTTATTTTGAACTTAGTTTAAACAAACTTTGTTTGAACTTAGTTTAAACAAACTAGATTTGAACTTCGATGATATAAAGAAGAAAAATAACATAAGATATAAAGTAAAAGCATGCAACATATGCAACATATTTGTCACATGTTTTCTTTGCATTGCAAAATCATATATTTATTATTTGAGATAAAATTTCATAACTAAATGGGGTCAGGGAAATTGAATTGAAGAATGTAACTTCTCAATATCTTCCCTATATACAATTCATAGCTATACATGTAATTATGTCAAATCTGATAATTTTCTAAAAAGTTCCCAGGTATCATATTGCATATGGTTTATTTCTAATAGGTTTTCCTAGTTATAATTGACAAATTAAGAGAGAATGTAATTTAGGTAATTTCCCTATGTATAACCCAAATCTGTACAGCACGTGGAGTAGTAGAAAATGATGTGTTATAATCATTGCAGCTACTGCTATGTGAATATTATAAAAAATATGATTTATTCAAAGATGTTTTTGATTAACTAAATTTAAACTAAATAAATCGATTATTTTTTAAACTGAGATTAAAAATTAAGTTTTAAACTCAATTGGAAACCGAGCTTTAAACTCAATAAACTATGTTTTAAACTCAATTGAAAACTGAGTTTTAAACTTAGTTAACTCAGATAAATTCAGTTGAAAACCGAGTTTTAACTCAATCAACTCCGGTTTTTAACCAAGTTTAAACTCAGTTTTATACCCAGTTAAAAAACTGAATTTTTAACTTAGTTTATAAGCCTATAACATTAAAGTTAGACTGCAGCGATGTTGTGCTATGCTATGCTAAATTACATTAAGTATGCAGTTTACTTGGGAATAATGTTTTAGATTTAGCAGCACATCCTATAACTTATACAATAAAACTCAATTTTAAACCTAGTTAAAATACCGAGTTAACCAAGTTTTTAACTTAGTTAACAGGCTCATAACATTAAAGTTAGACTGCAACGATGTTGTGCTATGCTATGCTAAATTACATTAGATATACGGTTTACTTGGAAATAATGTTTTAGGCTGAGCAGCACAACCTATGACTTATACAGTCTCTATAAACACTACACTTGATTTATATGTCTTCATAACAACTAAAGCCAAAACCTTGTACTACTAGAGTAAGAAAATATAGATTGTACTACCATGTTATATCCAAAGGCGAACAATGTAAATTGTTTAGATTTCAACCTACAAAGAACATAACAAGATCAGTAAAGTTTAAAATAACTCACATAGACTCCTCGCAACTTGTTGTCAATAAATTCGCAAGTTTACACCAAACCATGTTTTTTTGAAACATGTACTCTATTTACTAAAGCAAACAAGGGTACAATTTATAGCATGTAGAGAACAAATGATGATAGGAGTGTAAAACATAAATCCGTTGAAAATGTTTTGGCAGCCCCCACACATCCCAAGCGTGCAAGCACTTCATTTAATGTAGAATAGACAAGACCACTGAACGTACCTTTTTTTGGTGCCAACGTCATGATTGGATATCCCGACACCCCCTAGAGCAAATATACGTTCATGGAAACACTTATTGTAACAAAAGGAATCCTTTGTTATTATATGTTACCAATCCCATATATATGCTCATATCCTTTAGGATATCTTGCGATATAGGACTTTCAGAATCTAATATACTCACTCACTCTAATACAATATGAGCCACACCTAACAAATCTCCACCTTGACAAGCATTTTTTAATTCAATTTGAAGTTACACGGAGTTCTCAAACACTTGGATAAGGTCGTTAATGCCTCTCAGCAGTTTAGGTAAGGTTGCTACCACCATTCAGTAATTTGGCCAAGCTGTTTTACAAAGAGTAAATGTTGTATCCTAGCTCAAGCCATATACTGGAGCATACTTAGGTAAATGTTGTATCATATTGGTCCCCTCGAACCATATACTCTGATATCATATTGAAAAAGTTCGACATCCCTTCGCATCCCCACTATATGCACTCATTTAGTGTAGGAGATGCAAGACTACTGAACGAAGCTCTTTTTGATGCTAGTGTCATGATTGTATATCCTGACATCCCCCTAGAGTACACATATTTTTTAAGTGGACACTTGTTGTAAAAAAAAATCCCTTGTTATTACATGCTATCTATCTCATATTTATGCTCATCTCCTTTAGAATATCTTGTGATATGAGACTTATCATAATTCAATCTATGCACCAACTCTAATACAATATGAGCTATACCTAGTAGACATCCACCTTGGCGAGCATTTCTTAATTCAATTTGAAGTTATACCGAGTTCTCAAATACTTGGATAAGGTCATTAACACCTCTCAACGCTTCAGATTAGGTCGCTACCACCACTCAATAATTTGGTCAAGCTGCTTTACAAAGATTCCTCTTTTCCACGGTCGGAGTAGGCCGCATTTTGACATATAGCTCCAGTTAATCAAAATCCCGAGCTCAAGCCACACTCTGGAGCATACTTCGGTCATGCTGCATCATATTGGTCCCCTTGAACCATCAGCTCTTATACCATATTGAAAAAGTTTCGACGCCTCCTCCCATCACCGCTATACATGTACTTCATTTAGTGTAGAAGAGGCAAGACCACTAAATGAAGCTTTTTTTTATGCCAACATCATGATTGGATATCCCAACATCCCTCTAGAGCACATATATGTTTATGGGAACACTTTTTGTAGCAGAAGGAATTCCTTATTGTTGCATGCTACCAGCCTCATATACATGCCCATCTTTTTTTGTATCTTGCAATGTAGGACTTACCAGAATCCAATCTACGCACCAGCTCTAATACAGTATGAGCCACACCCAAAAAATCATACTAAAAATCCATCATACGTTCCCCAAGTGCTTGGGAAGAATTAAAATAGAAAATTACTGAGAAGGAGCAAAAATAATAAAAAATACACAAAAGAATCAACCGTGTGGACTAAAGTTTATCTTCCACCAAACATTAATTAACCTCATTAAATACTAGATTCCACATCCATGCAAGAACTCATGGCGTCCAAAGTGCTTAGCATTCCCACAAAGATCGCTGATTCTAATACTTATCTCACACTAACGAGTAGAACCATCGATACTTTCCCTTTGCAAAGTCAGCGTCCTTGCTTACGCTTCTTGAGAGAATACTCATGATTGACTTTTTTTGTTTTATTTTCTTACCCTTTGACTTTAACCGTGATACCATGTTTTACCACACAGTGTTATCAATCACAGCATTAGGTATTATTGCAGTAAACTTGAAAGGAATTTTTTTCCTATCGATGCTTCCTCATCTATTTAAAGCTTGAACGTGATCCTAATGTGACCATCGGAGAGTAGTGTGGGGGGTTTTAGATTGCATACACTTTTCCCGAATATCCTCCATACTCCGATCATCATTCTTATCTGGCCTGTTTGCCTCTACACCGAGTTCCACCAAAGTACTTATATTCATATCATGTTTTTGTTGTGTTGTATTCGTAGTTTCTTCATGCTGAAATGCTTTTTTAAACTAAGATGCATTGTTTGACTGATGTGTTTCTATGTTCGTAGTACCTTTTTTTTGTTCATGAAGCTGTGAATTTTCTAAGCTGTTATATTCGCTAGTAGTTAGATAGTCTTGGTGTGATATCCCGGAAATTTTAGCAATATCAATTTAATAATCTGTATTTAAAATTAAATTGATTTTATAAAATTTTGTTAATAAAATTTAACTTGATTTAATAATCCAATTAAATAGACGTTTAATTGGTAAATTTTATCTTTTAAATGCTAGTGAAATGTTTTCCTATTTATAATGTGTATATATATATATTTATATATATTGTAGATAGATGAGTTTTGATTTGAAGTTTAATAAACAAATAAAATCTTGTTTTAAATTCTAATATTTATTTTGATAATTTGAAATTATTATTTTAATTAATAAATAACTATTCAAAACTATTTAATAAATAACTATTTGGTTTTTAGATACTTAAAGAAATTTTTTTAAATTGTTTAAATATATTTTAAGTATAGTTTAAATTTTAAATAAGATAAACAAAAGTTTATTTTATTTTATTTTTAAATATAGCTTGATAAATATAGTTTGGAATTATATATGGAAATTTAAATACCATTTATATACTAAACATTAATTCATTTAATTAAGATAAAAAAAAAGTAATTTATGATTTCTTTTGTAAATGATTTAAAATTGATAAATGAGTTATTTTCAAATAATAAATGTATAAGTATAGATAAATTTTAAAAGATATTATTATTTTAAAATTAAAATATGTTGATATAAATTAGTTTTAAAATTGGATTTTTAAAATGTATGAATAGAATTTGAATTTGAATTTAATTTTGAATTCAAATGAATGAACATATTTAAATAATTTTGAATAAGCTTTCATTTTTTATATAAATTGTTTTATTTCATTTTCTTTAAAAAGTGATGCATATACATTTATTTATGAAAATACTTTATATATGTATTTAATAAATAAAGAAGATTTCATTTACCTTTAAATTAAATAAAAATAAATTAAATTACTTAAGATACGTGTTATTGAACTAAGTGGTATTAATGGCAAGTGTACTAGAGTTAAGAGATTAATGTAACAAGTGTCTATTATTTTTAATTTTTAAATAAACCCATTTCACTTATAAAAGCATATTTTCTTCAATCTTCTTCTTTTCTAATCTTCACATTTTTTCAAAGATAAAAAGATTTGTTTTCAGCTGAATCAAATCTGAAACAAATTTGTATTCCAAACTCTCAAAAGTAAAATCATGTTAAAAACTAAAATGCCTCCTCAAATCAATATCCTATAATTCTTTTTCAAAATCAAACCTGAAACCTGTAATTCCTTATTGCCTGCAAACCTGAATCTGTAATGCAAGCAAGTCCTCTGTAAACCATTTTCAAATGCAAAAGAAATGGCCTGCATGCAAGTTTTAAATCAAGCATATGTCTCTGCATTCTTTTAACCTGGGAATAAGTGAAATGTGAAGCAAGTTCAAAAGTTTCTAATAGCCTGCATACAATTCTAAATGCAAAGCAATTCAAGTCTTATTAGCATGCAACTCAACTTCAAGTAAAAATCTGCAACTCAGTTTAAATCAATGGAGTAAAAGCAACTGATTTGTGCTCTGTTTCATGCTATTCCCAGGTGAGTAACACTTTTCTTTTCAAAAATTTAAGTATAATATGTTGCTTGTTTTATGACTGAAATGAGTATGCCTTGTGTTTATATACCTGATAGTATGTTGATTTGTATGTTTGTGAGTAACTACTGTTTTTACTTAAATATAGATTTGTTGCTTGATTGATGACTGAAATAGTATGATTGTGAGTAACAACATAATTTTAAGATTTAAGTAAATACTTATGTTGCCCGATCATCTATAAAATTTGTATGTTATGAATGAATCCATCAATGAGTTTTGCCTGCTCATCTATAAAATTTGCACTTCCTCTGATTTTAGTTCCAGGTCCAGTTTCTTGTAAAAAGAAATCCTCTTGCTCTTGTTTAATATTCTTGTTAAGGCTTAAGTTCTGAAACCAACATGTTAATTATACTTTAGTTTTAGTTTAAAACTTATTAAGTAAAAACAAAATTTGGTGATTGTCTCTGTAAAATTTGAAACATCGAGGTATGTTAAAAAACGGAAAAATCTCAAACATGATAATTAGTCAATTCAGTATTTTAAAATGAAAACTTAAAAAAATGATTTTTTACAACTAAAATCATATTGTGTAGTTTGGAATTGGGACTGCAGTATTTATAAACCTAGTTTTTTTGGGGGCAGGCAGTGATTTGATCAGCAGGGTGGTTGTAGTGGATCGAGTGCTTTGGAATTCCAGGGAATAGTAGATGGAGCATTGACGTACTCGTGGCCAAAGTTGTAGCCGTCACGGTGATCGGATTTTGGGTTGCATCGTAATTCTAGGTTTGGGATAAAATGGGTGCCTGTTGTTGCCAGGTTTTGGTTTGGGATACTCGAATTTGATTTCGAGTGGATTGAGTGGTTTTGATGATCGCGAGGTGATGCAGGGATGGTCGGCGACTTGATCGTTGGCTAGGT
This sequence comes from Allium cepa, assembly GCA_030765085.1. Taxonomy (NCBI): domain Eukaryota; kingdom Viridiplantae; phylum Streptophyta; class Magnoliopsida; order Asparagales; family Amaryllidaceae; genus Allium; species Allium cepa. The sequence goes on along the minus strand of CM060931.1, from coordinate 902,737,184 downwards.
AATGACTGAAGGCGGCCAGAACCACCGTGCATATGCACGGTGCATAGAAGTATATCAGGTGTTGAATTGTTTAAGGGGGAAGGTGAACTCGAGTATTACTTGGGTGATTTGATTATTTGCTCGAAGAAGTAATTGGTTTTTCTCGAAGTAAACTGAGAGAGGCATGGGAATTAAAGAGTTTACAGGTTTCTGGGTAAAACCTGTTTGTTTTCAAATCAAAATTTTAGTTTTAAAAATCTGAAGCATGTTCTTAAAACAGAATTTAAATTTAATTTAAAGTATGAATTTCAAACTAGATTTGAATTCCAGTTTTAAAATTTAATTTAAACTTTATAAATTAAAGTGTTTAAATAACTTTAAAACAGTTTAAATAAATTGAATTTAAAGGTAAGTTTTAAAATTTAAAGTAGAAGATTTAAACATAAGTTTAGATCTGGAAACAAAATCCAATTTGAATCCCTGTTTTGAAAATAAAGAAAGTTTAAATTTTTTGAATATTTAAACAACTTAGGATGTTGAAAATATTTTAAATATGATTTGTAACTTAAAAATGAAATTGGTTTAAATTTCTTTAAACATCTTTATAAAATAAGTAATGCTTTTGCATAAGTTTTTAAAAGGGTTTTTAAAATGTTTTTAAAACTTTGTTAAAGTTAAGTTTGATTTCATTTTAAATTTTAAATTTAAAATGTAATTTGGAAACAAACTTTGAAGTAAGTTATTTTAAATATTTCTTTGTTAATGATAATGAAATTATTAATAAGAAATATTTTACTTATAATAAATCAAAGATTTAATAATTTTGGTTTATTAAATTAATAAGGTAATTAGATGGTTAATTAATTAATTAAATTAATTAAATAAGGATTTTGAATTAATTAATTAAGGTTGAGTTAATTAATTAAGATTAATTAATTTGGAAATAAAATCATTAATTAATTTAGTTAAGATTTTAATTAATGATTAGAAATTAATCAAGAGGTTAAGATTAATTAAGTTAAAACTTAATTAATTAAACAATTAGTGATTAATTAAATGATTTATTAAAGATTAATAAATTTGTGGTTAATAATGATTAATTTAAATTAATTACTTAAGTAAGGTAATTAAGAAATTTTTTATAAGTTAATGAAGGTCATTAACTTGGGACTATTTATTAATTAATTAGTGATTAATTTTGATAATTAATTAAATTAAATAATCATTATGGAATTTAGTTAAGTATGGTTACTTTATGAAGGTAATTAAGGTTATTAATTACTCATTGAAATTTATTATTTAATTTGATTAGTTTAATTAATTAAGTAAGTTCAATTAATTTATAATAATCATTTGATGGGTTGATAGTAATTAATGAATGATAATTACTTAGAGAAGTAATTAAGATGAGTAATTACTGAATGTAATTTATCTAAAGTATGGTAGAGTTTGGGGTTAACTGCTTGTGTAAATTATTATGGAAGACAATTACTTTGTGAAAGTAATTAATAATTAATTACTTGGTGTAATTAATTTAAGCAATTATTGATTAAGTCATTTGGAAAATATTAAGTAATGTAATTAATTAAGGGTAATCAATTACCAATAAAATTGATCAAGGATGATTAATAATTAATTAATTATTAAATATAATTAATTTAGGAGTAATCAATTTACTCAATGCAGTAATTAAAGAATAGTTCATTACTGAAGTTAATTAATCAAAGTAATTAATAATTAAGGTTAATTACTTAATGAAGTTAATTTATTTAAATGTAATTAGGAATCATTAATATAATTAATGATGTAATTAAGGATTGATTAATTAAGATTAATTAATTAATGACAAGTGATTAAAATAATTAATTAATGTAATTAATTAAGGATTAATGTAATTAATTATAATTAATTAATTAATGAAGTAATTAGAGGTTAATTTCTGTATTTGATTAAGAATAATTAATTTGTGAAATTAATTACTTGAATATAATTAAAGGATGATTAATAAAGGGTAATTAATCAAGAATGATAAATTAGTGGTTAATTAATTAGTTGATTGGTTTGTAATCAATTGTTATATAAGCAAGATTTATAGATTGAGGTAATTAATTTAATTTACTTTAAATTAATTAGAGATAATGTAATTAATTTAATTCATTTTAAATTAATTATATATGGTGTGATTATTAAATCCTTGTTTATATATGGATGATATAGATTTCCTTGAATGGTTTGAATCTCAGATATGAGATTAGTGATATTGTGTGGTATGGATGCATTGGTTGCATTGTGATGATGATATGGATTATCTTCTTATAATGATAATATGGATTATCTGTGGTGATGATTATCTATTGTGATGATGTGAATTATCTATCTATGTGTACATAGATAGTTTATATTGAATTGTTTTAAACTTAAAACAACTTGGACCTAAATGACACGTTTTGGATTTCGATGAGACCGGGACCGGGTTTCCATATTTGGATATCCGAAAACCACATCGATCCAAATTAACGATAGGTCGTGAATCTCAAGTGAAGATGAAGATTCAGAGTGCAAGGGTTATCGTCGTTAACTCTGAGGGTGATTCCAAAATGAGTGTAACGAGATAATGCCTTCGGTTTCGTTCGAACCCGAAACGAACTTGTATGGATTGAATGCTTTCAAAACATCGTCAGGTGGACGATGAGCATTCTAAGAGATGTGTTCTCTAAAGGTAATCGTAGCCTCAAGCCTTATCAACCGGGAATGGCTAAAACAGGGGAGGTGCAGCAAGGCTAGGTGGGTCATGCCCATTTCAGGACAAGATTTTCCCCTGTCTAGAAGTTCCTTTTATTTCGGCTATGTGGGCGGTTGATTCGCGACAACTGCCGGGGTTGTCTTGTTCGGGACTGTCCAGTAAGGGATGGTTCCGGCCTTGTGTTGCAGGGGAGCGAGCGTACTCCTCGGTACGGTGATCTAGGCGTCATACTATGACGGGCGGTACCCCAGTAGCCCTGCCATTGTATGGAATCCAAAATCCAATAAGTGTCGTACGTATTAGTTGTGCCCAACTATGTTGGAACGTGAGATGTAAGCATTCCAGCTATTTCTGTATTTTACTTGAAAACCCTAGATACTATTATAATATCACTGGATTTCCTATCAAATGTTTTGGTTAGCATAAGGTAAAAACTTACCCGTATTTATGTGTGGGAAGTCTTACATGATACCTTTCCTTTTAAAGGTTTTTCAAAAATTAAGCAACTTTAACCTGTTACTCACACCAGACCCATGTCTAACCCGGAGTTTATTTCTGTTTTTCTTAAACTCTTGGGTACTCAAATTTTTATGAGTAGCCAAGGGATTCAGGTTAGCTTTGAAGAATTATGGAGAAGCAAATGGAGCAAGAGGCTTCTGCGTTGTAGTTATCTAGTATTCCGCTGTGTTGGTATCTCTGAGTAGTTTGTTTGAGTTGTTCTGTACTGTGTTGTAATAACTAGACAGGTGGTTATAACTGTCTAGTATGTGTTGTATTATCTGTGTAACTCTGCTAGTGTTGTATATCTATGTAATACTTTTGTTATTAATATAATTTATCCGTTTCACTGTTGAGATTCTGTTGTTGTTTCTTCTTTCTTCTCTTTCTTTCTCTTTCTATCCCTTTCTTTCTTAATTCATGATACGTCTTTCTGGTTAGTGGAAGACGGGTCGTGACACCTGGTTTGTGTTTGTGTTTGTTTTTGCCATCCATACCTTTTCAAATGAATAGCTTAATGGATGGCCATAACACTTACAATTATGACATGCAAGTGGTCTCCATTATTATTCTATGGGTTGAACGAACACCTTGTTCCCATTCACTATTATAACTTTATTTAGGAATTTAAATTCATTATTGATTTCTACTAGAACCATGACATATGAGATTTTAATCATACATTTAGTGTAACGATCCATCTTTAATGATATCCTAAGACCGAAAAAATTCTAATCCCTTCTTTAGACCAAAACTTCAATATTAGCCATGAAGTCGAACCCATACCGAAATGGATTACAAAATTTCCTTTAAAAAATTGAGATCCAATGACCACCTTTTCATCGTCGCACATTTTTATCACAGAAATAGGGACCTCCTAATATTCTTTCACAGTCTTCCTTATTTGCAAATTTAATAACATAAGATCCATTTTCTTTGGTATGGATATAGAACTCTACTTTATGTTGCCAAACCCTTTCAATATATGATCTAAAATAATGATGGTATGGACGTGAACCAACCACATAAATAAATATACAATTTTCCCAATACCTTTTAGTTGAATCTTACGCTGAATTTGTCATTCGACCGCAAATTGTTAGAACCTTATATTTTGATGTTTTGATAACGCCAACTATACAAATATATGTTGTATATACTAACCACTTTTGCAGGAAATGATATAAACATTACAAAGAGATAATTATATCAAATTGATGCTATAAAGTACTATCAATGATAGCGTCTATGTCTAGAAGTATAAATATGTTAATATCTTTTCTATGTAGTATAACACACATGATTTTTCAGAAATCGAATTTTCAAAAACATGAAAACAAACTTGAACTTCAACCGGCCGAACCACCCAGGTCAGTCGGCTGAACTGTGCATGTACATATGAATATCTTTGACTATTCAACCAACTTAATGACTATATTTAACCGGTTAAAAACTGCCTAAAAAGAACTAGTTCTTTGCTGATTTCAAAATCGTCGATTCGACTGGCTGCCACACTCTATTCAACCGTCTGAATCTGTATAACAGTCAGTTTTCTAGAAAGGTGCCTCTTCTACATGAAGGGTTACATCTCTTAAATTAAGAGTTGCAGTCCTAACTTTTCACCGTTTCTTTTCACGAATGATTACGACTATCAAACTCTGTACAAAGAAAATTATTTCCTTGTTTTCATCATTAATTCTATTTACAATTCTCTCTTTCTTTACTATTGAATCTTAAGCATCTAATTCCAAACTGCTTTACTTTTTTATCACACGATCATTGAAGAATATTCCTTGTGATCAAAATTACTTGCTTTCTTCACAAACTACACGATATATCACAAAGGAGACGATTATAGAAAGGGTGTATGTTATTGACTTATTAGTGCTATTCAAGAGCATACTCATTCAAATACATCTCTGCTATTTGTCCTGTTGTATTATCCTCAGGCGATTGAAGTCCTATTCGGTTGTCTAGGTGGTTGAAATCCTGTTCAGCTGTAGGCGGTGCAAGACCCGTTTCTTCGGGTTAAGTGAGGGCATCGATTAAATCCAGAACGAGTGTAGGACTAGACGTAGAATGGGAAGTTAGAACCAATATAAAAATCTCTAGTGTCATTCACTTTATTACTTTTATTTTTATATTTATATTTCGCACTAGTAAATAGTTTAGTTAATATTTCATGTTACACAATACTTAGTCATTTTAATTTGGTATCATAGCAGATAATCATATAACAACAAAGTTTTTGATATTCAAGTAATATGGAAAATAACTCAACATCAATTTTTGTTGAAGGTCAATCCACTACATGACCACCACTATTTAATGGATTAAACTATAATTATTGGTCAATTAGGATGAGAATTTACATGCAAACAAATGGATACGACACTTGGAATATCACTCAACAAGAATATTTTGCACCTACCACTCCTTATGCATAAAGACATAGAAATTAGTTGCTATAGCAAATACTAAAGCTATGAATACGTTGTTTTGTTCCTTGAGGAAAAATGAGTTTAATAGGGTTATTATTTGTACTTAAGCATATGAAATTTGGTGCACTCTTAAAGTTACTTATAAAGGTATTAATAAGGTTAAACAAAGCAAGATACCTAAAATTTTAGAATGAAGCAAGATGAAAACATAAATGAGATGTATTCCATATTTTAAGATATATATCACTCACTTTTGGCATTAGGAGAAAAATACACTGATTATGATATTGTTTCAAACACCTAAACTCTTAAACGGATGAGTGAGAATGAAAAGTCTTAGCAATTGAAGAAGATAACGACATTTCTACCATAAACCTAGAAGAGCTAATAGGAAATCTTATGTCATATGAAGTTAATTTGTAGGCAAAACGAGTTCAAGCTCAAGATAGAAAAACAACAACATTCCATGTCGAAAAAGAAGAATCTGACAAAGATGATATCGTGTTTATAACTAAGAATTTCATAAAATTTTTGAAATTTAGAAAGAATAGAAAGTTTGAAAATAATAGAAACAACAAACATCATCCTCAAGTCTTGAATGCTACGAATGCCACAGAAAGGGGCATATAAAAAAAAATGACCAATCGCAAGAAAGATGGATATAACTATAAAAGCAAGAGTGACAGATATAAGAAGAAACAAGCTTTTTAAGTTACATGGGTAGATTCGGATCACTACAAGAAAATTTACTTTTTATAACGGCAATAGATAACTCTTTATTATATAGCATTATTGTTCCACTTAATTTGTTTTTAATTGGGATTGGAGCTGAACGCATTGAATGAGCGGGCTCTTACTTTCTACCATTTCCCCAAACTATTTTTTCCTTCCCTCTTACTCATTTTTATGGCCGCCATTTCCTAAATTATATTTCCATTCCCTCATCCTCAAATTATCTCCTCCAATCCTTAATCTTATTTTCTAGGTCACAATTTGGTGACCACTCTTACTTGCCTACTACCTCTTTCTTCGATTTGACGGTATCCCACAGCGCTGCTACCCTCCCCACCATCGTCCTCTCTGTTAAGTACAATCTCATCCTTGAACACCACCTCCTTGCCACTTCCAAAGATGCCGAACAAGCCTTCATCTGCTTGACTACATGGCTGTTCAACGCCTCTATTCTGTAAGAAAAGGTCACAATCATGTTACAGGCGGGAGGTTACCCTAAATTAAGTAAGTAGCTGCTAGCCCTAATCTTTTAATTCTTGTAAGTTTTGTAGTTGATAAAATCAATTGATAAACCCTTGTCATTGATCAACCCTATTTGAAAAAAATAGAAAATGATTCAAATTTTAATTTGGTAGCTTTGAGATTGAGAAAGAGTATGGTATGCTGTGCAGTAGAATACGTCTTGAAGTCGATGATTGTTGATTCTTTGACATTACATTTAAATTTATGTATCCTTGCTCTTAACAAGTGGACTGATTTGTATTTCCATTTGGTCTTCCGGTATTGTATATCTTTTTGTCCTTTATAGCATTCAGTAGAATCCCTTTAGCTATAACTTGATTAAACAAACAACTAAAACAACTTTTGTCTTATATGATGTGCTTGGCTGAAGGTAAAGATGATAGCATTATACAACTTGAATGGCCATATCTACTGATGAAAAGTGGTCAAATAAAGAAAATAAGAACATACCATTTTGCTATATGTTTTCTCAAAACTCATTAGATAAATACTCAAGTAGGATCTTACAAGTGAACTATTTAGCCATGATATATGGACAAGAAATTAGGATAGGTCCTTGTGACAACCTATGAACCTTGGATATGATTCAAAATGAACCATGGTTTGAGTGAAGTTAATTCAGACAGGAGTTTATTGGATATATTTTTGATTATTGTGAATTATAAAACAGAAACAAAAAAAGGTCACTCCTCCTTACTCCAGTTAACAACGTAATGTATGTTTTGACCGAAATTGTGCTGAATAACAAGTTTTGAGCTTACAATTGTGTGAAGTGCAATCTTTGAATCTTCTTGTATTTCTCTGTTTTGTATGCTTTGATGTTTATGCATATATTCTTCTACAACTTTCTATATTTTAGTTCAACTATATATTACTTTGGCCATTTCATTGTCAAATTATCCGAGTTATGTTTTTCTTACATTTCAATCATGAATCTTATTTAGGTATTCACATTTTCACACCCAAAATTTTCTGAAAAGAAAAACAATCAAAGATACAAGAAAATATATTTTGAACTACTTTCGGATACAGAATCAGCTATGTTACATGGCATGTTTGCTAAATCCTCCTATAGAGTTCGTTTGGGCATATCATCCCTTATATAAGTGATAAAAGAGGCATGAAACTTTAAAACAAGTTCACCACCTTGATAGAAGTCCTGTTTATAGAAGAAACAAATTGTGACCATGAACTACAATAATTTTAGAAAAATGATCATTATTCAATAGCTGGGAATGAAATTTCAAGGAATATCTTTACATGATCAATATGATCCATCAGAGACTAAAATGAGATTTATAGAGGTTTAGTTAATTCCATGAAATGATTATTGGTAATTGGCATTGCTGCATGAAGGAAAGTTAATCTTAGATTCTTACTATTAAGCTATAGTAGTATTGTCACTACATGCGGTTATGTACAATCGATGCTAATGAAGTATTAGGTTATACTTTTTTCTGTAGGATTTGCTGGCCACTTCAATTTAGTTCTATACAAGGATTTTCAGCTTGGTATGGAACCTACTACAGCAACACTAAACATGTTTAGCTGGTTTGCCCATATTTTTAAAAACAATACCTTTATTATTGACTATCACTGAAAGTGAAAAATATTTAAAATCCTGTTACGTGTAGTTTTCCCGTCTTCTTCCCTCCTAAACACCAATTTATATACCTTCAAACTCATCAATAAAAGCCCACTTTCGGTGCTGTTGTGGTCCAACAAAATTTAGTTTCTACCTCGCAGTTGCTTATAATTCATAATCATCAAGCAAAAATTTACAAATCTTGATCGGTGTGATCGGTGTGATCAGTGTGAAATGTAATTAATTTCATAAAAATGTTAAATGTGTAGTACACTGTAGAAAGTTCTTAACATCTTGTTACATTATTTTGGATGGCTTTGTTGTGTCACTACTATGAAATAACAATTACAAGTAAAAATGATTGGTAAAAATGAACAATGCTCTACATGAACTGGCTCTAGAACTAGTATATTCTTAATCTTACAATAACTTAGTTTTATAAAACTTAACTAAGTTTTTAATAATAAATTAATAATTAGTTTTATAAAAAATTAACTAAGTTTATAATAATACTACTACTGCTACTAATAGTAATAAACTATGAAATATTAACCAAGTTATCTAAATTTATAATAATAATAAATTAACTAAGTTAAAATAATTATAATAAAGTAATAAATAATAACAATAACAACAACAACAATAATAATAAATTAAGTAAGTCAATAAAAATTAATCAAGTTTAAAATAATACTACTAACAACAACAAGAGTCAAAGTAGTAATAATAACAATAAACAACCAACTAATTAAGTTTAGAATGATAAAGGAGGCTTGGGTTCTAGCAAAAAGGCTCAGGTTCGATTTCCACCATGCGCTTCCCTATCCTATATAGATTTACTAGGGCGCATGAGGGCTTGGATCAGCGGACGACTTTACTATACCCTCCTCAGGAGCTTATCGGCCCGTCGGGTTGTCCTGGATTTTCAAAAAAAAAAAAAACAATAAACAACTAAATTTATAAATATTAACCAAGTTTCATAATAATTAATTAAGTTTAGAATGATAACAGCAACAAAAATAATAAATAAAACTAACCGTAGGTTTTACAAAAATTAACTAATGTTATATTAATAATACTACTACTACTACTAATAATAAATTATAAAATATTAACCAAGTTATCTAAGTTTTATAAAATGTAACTAAATTTATATAATAATGATAATAAATTATAAAATATTAACCATATATAAATTTTATAAAATGTAACCAAATTTATACAATAATAATAATAATAAATCTACTAAGTTCATAAAAGTTAACTCGTGTACTAAGTTTTATAAAAATTAACTAAATTTGTAACAATAATAATAGATTAACTAAGTTTAAGAAAATTAACCAAGCTTATAATAAATTAATAAATTATAAAACAGTAAACAAGTTTACTAAGTTTTACAAAATAGTAGTAGTAATAATAATAATATAATAAGTTAATTTAGTTTATAAAAATCAACTAAGTTTAAAATAGTAATACTAACAACAACAACAACAACAACAACAAGAGTCATAGTAATAATAACAACAATAAACAAACTAAGTTTATAAATATTAAATAAGTTTCATAATAATTAACTAAGTTTAGAACAATAATAACAACAACGATAATAAATAATAAATTAACTAAAAGTTTCATAACTAAGTTTATAATAATAATAATGATAATGATAATAATAATATCAATACTAATAAATTATAGAATTGACTAAGTTTCATAAAAATAACTAAGTTTAGAACAACAACAACAACAATAATGATGATGATGATAAATGATAAAGTACTAACCAATTTATTTTATAAAATTTAACTAATTTTATACATTACAAGAAAAGTTAATTTTTATAACGCCAACAGATAACACTTTATTTTGTAACACTTTATTTCAATTAGAACTAAGTTTTAAAAATTAACTATATTTGAAATAATAATAATACAATACTTATAATACATTATAGAATATTAACTAAATTTATTTATATAATAATAAAATAATAAATTAACTAAGTTTACATAAATAATGACACTCTTACTCTAAAAAGTAATATAGTAATGAATCCAATGATGCTAGAGTAAGAAAGCAAGAACAACTTGCAAATAGCAAAGCATTAAAATAGTGACGCTCTCAGCTGTACATAGGTTAGGCTTAGAATTGCTTCGTATCCGTTGACTAAAATCAATTGCAATGTGATTTAGTAGTTACATAGACATGTTGGTCTAATAAGTCGACTAGTAAGACCATGTAAATTTTTCATGAGCCATCATATTTGGGTGTATGCTAAGTGCATTTTCTAAACTATAATTACAGATGTGTTGTGTAATATGCAAAAGCACACGAGTGAAGTGATTTTAGAGAAATAAACAAAGACACACAAAAACTTAGTAAGATAACATAGTTGCAACATGGTGTTTGATGCCACAGTTACTGCATATATATACATACATACATACAGTTACTGCTTAAACTTTAAAAAGAAATGAGTACCTCTTTCTAATGCATCAATAACCTACGTTGATGGAATTCAACTACTGTAGGTTATTGTTCACCATATAGGCAAGTCCTTCATCATTTCCTGGTTCAGTGGCTTATGGTCCTCATTGCTATAACATTTCTTAAATTTTTCACTTGAGATTCTGTCATTTTTGATTTGTTTTCTTGAATTTTTTTGAAGCATGTTTGATAATATTGTGAACTTTTGCTATTGGCTTTGTAACCTTAACGTATAAAGGGATGAGTGGGTTCTAAAGCCCATCATTCTTCTCATGATTTGGGATATTTATCAAACCGACTTCTTATACGTTTTTTGCATTATAAATTCAACTTTCACAAAATTATATAGATTTTTTATGGAAAATGAACATAGTTTTGTGATGTGATTGACTTTACTTATCTCTATATATTTGTCATCTTTTCTTTCCTTATTAATATTGATTTATTATGTTGGAATTCCTTAAAATGAATGATATATACAAAGTCCCACATCGCCAAATTATTGAAGCAATATTGGTTTATATATGGCTTTCTCATGATGAGGTTGGGGGCCTGGGGCTCCCAAATGTATGCTTCATTGTGAGGAGGGAGATCATGCATCCCCACCACACGCGCGCGCGTCGCCGCCGTCCATCCGACCGAACCGGGTCGGGTTTGAGTCTGGGTCTAATATGATACTCGTATTTTTACTGCAACTGGATCGGGCTTTGTTAACAGTTGCAGGCTATACGAACGGACATGACTGTTCATACGCGGATTGCTAAGGATGTGCGACTTCTGAAGCGAGCGGGTTGAATAGGCGCGACAGTAGCGGGTGCGACCCGTTAGAAGCAAACAGGTGCGACCCGATTGAAGCGGACGCGGGCGAACAGATGCGGCGCGAGCGGGTGAGACCTGACTGAAGAGGCGCGGGCGAAACAGTAGTGGGTGAACCGATGTGACTGTACGAAGAGGTACAGACGCGACTGTTTGAGCGAACGGGTGCAGACATGACCGTTCGGAAGAGATACGGACCAACTATAAATAAGAAGGAAAACTGATCACTTTCCCAACTGAATTTTCAGAATCTGAATCTTCTTCTTCTCTTCTACTACCATACTCTAAATCACAGAGTGATATACTCATTACAATCTCGAGCAGAATACGTCTGTTGTATCTTGGAAGAATTTTGAAATAAAATTCTTAAGGGGATCGCTACGACGAGCCTCAGACATAATCCGGTTAGAATTCTAGACTAGACATATAACATCTTAAGAATTTTACTGGTATTTTACTAAAACAGAGATGTCAACAGTAGAATTTTCTTATAAATGTGAGACATGTGTAGAAGCAAAAATGGTCAAACAACCATTTAAATCTGTTGACAGAAGCATCGAACCATTCGGTTTGATACATACAGATTTATGTGATTTAAAATCACTACCTACAAAAGGTGGGAAAAAGTATTTTATTACTTTTATTGGTGATTATATGCGATATTGCTATGTATATCTTTTAAATAGTAAAGATGAAGCAATAACATCGTTTATAAAATACAAAGCTGAGGTAGAAAATCAGTTAAATAAAAAGATCAAGATACTAAGATCTGATCGAGGTGGAGAATATGAATCACCATTTAAACAGTTCTGTGCCAAAAATTGTATAATTCATCAAACAACAGCTCCATATTCACCACAACAAAATGGTGTAGCCGAGAGGAAGAACAGAACGTTAAAAGACATGATTACCTCCATGCTTTTAAATTCTGGTCTAACGACGAACTTGTGGGGGGAAGCATTAAATATGTCTAATCACATATTAAACAAAGTCCCTCACAATAAAACAGGAACAATTCCATATGAGTTATGGAAAGGCACAAACCAAGTTTTAAATACCTCAAAGTGTGGGGGTGCTTGGCAAAAGTTCCAGTTCCGCCTCCCAAGAAGTCAAACTTGGACCAAAAACAGTAGATTGTTATTATCTTGGGGCAGCCCACAATAGTAATGCCTACAGATTCTTGGTATTCAAGTCTGATATAACTGATATTCATGTAAATACAATCATGGAATTAAGAGATGCCTCATTCTTTGAAGATGTGTTTCCACACAAAAGGAATAAAGGAAATAAGGTCCCAAAAAGGACAAGGGAAGAATCAAACGATTCGCATGAAGATGAAACTCATCATGAAATTAAGGATGCTGAACCAAGAAGAAGCGTAAGGGCTAGAACTTCCAAAACATTTGGTTCGGACTTTTATACATATGTATTAGAGCACGAACCTCAAATGTACAAGGAAGCAATGTCATCTTCTGAATCCTCATGTTGGAAAGAAGCAATCCAAAGTGAGATTGATTCAATTCTAAGTAATAAAACTTGGGAAATTGTTGATATTCCACCAGGAATAAAACCAATTAGCTGCAAATGGATTTTCAAGAAGAAAATGAAAGCAGATGGCTCTATCGACAAGTATAAAGCCAGATTAGTAGCTAAAGGATATCGTCAAAAAGAAGGAGTAGACTTTTTTGATACATATTCGCCGGTAACACGAATAACCTCTATAAGAATGCTAATAGCAATTGCATCCATCTATAATCTAGAGATTCATCAGATGGATTTAAAAACAGCATTCTTAAATGGAAATCTCGATGAGGAGATTTACATGGAGCAACCTGAGGGATTTATTTCCAAAGGAAATGAAAACAAAGTCTGTAGATAAGTCAAATCATTATACGGACTAAAACAAGCTCCAAAGCAATGGCACGCAAAATTTGATAGTGTCATGATGAGAAATGGTTTTTGTATAAATGAATGTGACAAATGTGTTTATTATAAACAACTTGGACAATCATATGTGATGATCTGTCTATATGTGGACGATATGCTAATATTCGGTCCAAATACTCAGGTAATTGAGACCATAAAAAAATGTTGATCAACAATTTCGACATGAAAGACTTAGGTGTTGCAGATGTTATTTTGGGAATAAAAATAATAAGAACACCTAATGGAATTGAGTTATCTCAATCACATTATGTAGAAAAAGTGATTGAAAGATTTCAAAATTTTGGAACTAAAGGAGTAAATACACCTTTTAATCCATCAGAAGTACTGCATAAAAACACTGATGAGTGTAATGCAACTGGAATATTCTCATGTAATAGGATGTCTCATGTATCTCATGAATTGCACAAGACCAGATATAGCTTATGCAGTAAGTCGATTGAGCAGGTATACGAGCAATCCAGGAAAGGAACACTGGAAAGCACTAATGAGAGTGCTTGGATATTTAAAAAATACCACTACCTATTCCTTACATTATGGAAAATACCCTACCGTCTTAGAAGGATATAGTGATGCAAATTGGATTGCAGATTCAGAGGAATCAAAATCAACAAGTGGTTATGTCTTTACCCTAGCAAGGGCAGCAGTGTCATGGAAATCTATTAAACAAACATGCATAGCTCGATCCACTATGAAATCAGATTTCATTGCATTAGATAAAGCAGGCGAAGAAGCAGAATGGCTTCGTCACTTTTTAGAAGATATTCCATTTTGACCTAAACCCGTACCGGCTATATGTATACACTGTGATAACCAAGCTGCGCTAAGTAGAGCGTACAACTTTGTGTATAATGGAAAGTCATGACATATTCGTCGATGCCATAACAAAGTTAGGCAGTTACTCTCAAATGGAACAATTTCCATAGATTATGTGAGAACAAATGATAACCTAGCGGATCCATTTACTAAAGGTTTATCAAGAGAGAAAATTGACTGCGCATCGAGAGGAATGAGTTTAAAATCCTAAACCACAAAGAGTTATCTTATACGGAAACCTATCCTAGCGACTGGAGATCCCACAGAATAGGATCAATAGGCAAACCGGTTCTAAATAACTCAAGACGTAATGCATTTGCATGGACATAATCCAACTCCATTCCTATGGTCCACAACATAAATGCAAGCCTATAGAAGTATTTAAAGCTTAAAACTATGTTTTTTAATGATGACCATATCTTGGAAATAACAAGTGGGGTATATGTAGGATACTCTTAATGGTTGCGATCACCTATGTTAGTGTGAGCTGGGTCGGCTCTATGAGAATATTAAAAGGCTTTTATTCTCTAAAACACTCGCAGAACCAAAAATTGTTCAGGATCAAAATGAACACAACCAAGAGATTGGATGAGAAGGGAATCAATGCTTTGTAAAACTTATTGTCTGGATATACAATAAAGGCCGATGGTTCAAGATGAAATAATTCACCGATTTGCCAAGTAGATCCGATAAGTTTTAACTAGGGAAGGTTCAAAGTGAAATATCTACTTATTCACGATAAAGCATTATTCCATATATACTCTGTGATATTTCGCTTTGTGTGGGGGATATGTATATTATCATTCATGTGGGGGATTGTTGGAATTCCTTAAAATGAATGAAATATACAAAGTCCCACATCGCCAAATTATTGAAGCTATATTGGTTTGTATATGGCATTCTCATGAGGAGGTTGGGGGCCTGGGGCTCTCAAATGTATGCTTGGTTGTGAGGAGGGAGATCATGCATCCCCACCACGCGCGTGCGCCGCCTTCCGTCCGGGCCGGGTTTGGTCTAATATGATACTCGTATTTTTACTGCAACTGGAACGGGCTTTTTTAACAGTTGCAGGCTATACGAACGGACGCGACTGTTCATGCGCGGATTGCTGAGGAGGTGCGACTTCTGAAGCAAGCGGGTTGAATAGGCGCGAACAGTAGCGGGTGCGACCCGTTAGAAGCAAACAGGTGCGAGCCGATTGAAGCGGACGTGAGCGAACAGATGCGGCGCGAGAGGGTGCGACCCGACTGAAGAGGCGCGGCCGAAACAGTAGCGGGTGAACAAATGTGACTGTACGAAGAGGTACAGACGCGACTGTTTGAGCGAACGGGTGCAGACACGACCGTTCAGAAGTGATACAGACCAACTATAAATAAGAAGAAAAATTGATCACTTTCCCAAGTGAATTTTCAGAATCCGAATCTTCTTCTTCTCTTCTGCTACCATACTCTGAATCAGAGTGATATACTCATTACAACCTCGAGCAGAACACGTCTGTTGTATCTTGGGAGAATTTTGAAATAAAATTCTTAAGGAGATCGTTACGACGAGCCTCAGACATAATCCGGCTAGAATTCTAGATTATTTGTATATTTATATAAATTATTCTATATTCTATTCTTTATTCTGGTTATACTATTTGTTCAAAATAGTATAACGCCGTTGTTGTAACTTATTTAAAACATTCATATTGTTATAAAAATTAATACAGAATTCCAGTGTAGTGGAAATCAGAGTTATAAACTTGTGCGACGAGTTTATAATTGATTACTCTCTGTTTTGGTATACTAGACGTATAACATATTATGCGTGAAAGTTCTTTCATAAATGCTTGAATCGTGCAAACTTATTTATTTAAACACTTAATGTCAAAAAGAAATCAGTCGGAGAATATAATTTTTATGTACTGATCATTTATTTGTAAGTCATATATGTAGTGTTGAAATTTACATGTTGTTGCTTTTGTTTTCATTTGTGCTGATGGTTGTCAGTTGACTTTATTAATTTATTTTTAGTAAACTATTTCAAATCTGAGTTGCTTGATTATTTTCAATTATCAGGTTTGTGACATAATGGAATGAAAAACTTCAAGTGAGAGCAATACAAATTGACCAAATAGAACATTTTATGTTCTGCATGTACTTCTAGTGTAAGATTAATCTGTCATATATATTTTCATTTTCTGTTCTTTTTTGTTCATTTTTTTAATTTTTTGTTCACTTTGTCTTTGGTTAGTTGCATTAAGAATTACAGTGAATTTTCCAAAACTTCCATGCAATCTTCGTACCATTTTACAATTCCTCAATGTCATAACAATACCTCTGTATAACAAAGGTTGATATGTGCCCACCTCATATGTTACTGCAAATGAAATTAGAATGCTGTGTTAGCAGCTTTGTGCTCTTTCATTATCATTTATTTGGAACAACTCATAGTCTTAGGTTAGCTAGAAAGAAATAATTCAACGAGATAGATGTCCTCTATGGGATAATAGTACGTCCGTTGTGCCATTAAACTTATGATATAGGAAGAAGAGAAGAAGGGTTAAAACTTAAAATGCGATATACATACATTTTTATAGAAGTGAATTCAGTTTACTTTTCGTAGCATGCCTCTCCTTGAAATTGAGAACAATTTTTGAATAATATTTGATGCTTATCTGAATTTCAAGCTATCGAGTTTCATTTAAGATTTCCAAGATGCATTAAATTTTGTTTATGGTTTTAAAAATAAGTAATTTCGAAGACGTTAAAGATTTCACCCGATTATGAGTTATCGTACGTATAATGGTTTTTGAAAATAAAATGGGATCTCAATGTACTTGTGTGTAAGATTCAAGCATTAAGATAAAAGATCTTTCCATACTTTTTTGTTTTGGCAATTATTGAATTTCATGATAGTTTTTCTTTAAATATATAGCTAAAAGGTTCAAATATTCATGTGCACCAAGTTCCAGAGTATACACGGACTCTTAAAGCAGGAGCAATATATATATATATATATATATATATATATATATATATATATATATATATATATATATATATGGATTTTATAGATCAATCTTGTGTGTGTGTAATCAAATTTTGCAAGTTTCAAAGCTATATTAGTTCTGACAGTATATGAGGTTTCATTCTATATAATATTTTATTGTTTTGACTAAATGAATGTCAACTGGTGTTGTAAATGTAATCTAACCTTTTCTATTTATCACATCTTTATGTATTGTGAGATTGAAAAAAAGGATGGGGGAGCACGCAAGTTTCTGTTCTACTACTTTTCTGCGATTACCATATTGCATTTTTTTTGGAGGAGTGAAAATTTTGAAATGGCACTAACAATTGAAGTTTGAGTTTTGTATGGTGGAAACTGGAATGAAGATTCTTTATCCATTTTGTGGTGATAGTTTCCTGAATGAGGAATACCTGATTCTATTTTAATTGAAGTTTCTAACATTGTTTTTTGAAACTGGATACTTATATTTACAAAGTAGGCGGCACACAAGTCCGCAAGAATCATGGTAATGCACAGTTTAATATGCCAGAGGAAGGGATCGAACTGCGGACCTATCGTCAACAGCCTGACGTTTTTACCACTGCACCAAGGCCTCAGACAAGTTTCTAACATTTACATGCACTGTTTTTTGAAAAGTAAAACAGTTGAAATATACGAACCTTTCAGAATTATGTGTACAATTTCGTTTCCAGATGAGCTTTTGGGTAAAACATAGTTTTGATACATGCAAGTTTTATATATTTACTTATTTAGTATCAAGGGTACATGATGTCATACATGTATGATAACTCATACTTATAGAAATGCATTCCCTATTATCATATTACTACTATATTTTCTATACTGATTAAATGATTCTGCATCTGATGCTTAATTTTTACTTTCGAAAATTATTAATTCAGTTGATTTCATTCTTATATCTGATAACTATAAAGTAAGTACTCTTTTTGGCATACGTGACAACTTGTTTTCCTTTTGATTATAAACCGTCCAGATGTTATAATTTGGATTTATGCCTGTTGGGCTAGTGCTCATTGTTGATCAAGAAATTCAATGTTGGTAAATTCCTTTTGGTGTATCTGATATCCTAATATTAAATTCTATGTGAATTTTTTTATTTCAAATATTAAATGATTGCTCCAGATACAATTACTATATGTATTCACTGATATATGCAAATTTTAATAAATTCTAGATATTTTAGTCCCTTGCTCGGTGAATGAATAATTTGACTAAGACTAAATCTCAGCCATATATCAATCACTCTCACTCTCACTGGTCTCTTGGAGATTGATATAATGTATGACAAACATCGTCTCAGGCAGACACATGAAATTAATTTCAAACAAACGAAATTAGTGCATATATAATCATTCTTCATAAGAAATTAGTTTCATAATGTATGACAAACACATGAAATTAGTTTCAAACAAACGAAAATATCATGTTAATCACTCTCACTGGTCTCGTAGAAGAGTCTTAATAATGTCCAAGTCACATGCACCATTTTTCCATGTGAAAAATATCAATTACAACTTACACTAGTACACACTATAAAGTACACAAGTAACAACTAGTCCAGGTTATAATGTTCAAACAAAGCGTGTGTGTATATGTGTACACACATGACTATTAAATAAGATGTTTTATACACAGTACTGTAATTGTAGTGTAACAATATTCCATTATGGAAGTAAATTTTAACTGTGGAAAGCACTCACTTGGATAAATAATGCTCAAGTAGCAAATACGAAAATACTTTCCATGTGCAGTTCCAAATTTTCCTTCTCTATTTTGCTAAAATAAAGGTGTTCTCTTTGCAATACACCGGGTTTTAGGTGAACTTTAAGTAGCACCAAATTAAAAGAGTTTAAGACACATGCCTGAGATACAGTCTTAGTCAAATAAAAGACAAGTAAATTCTAGATTCAGGTTAATCTCTCCATGGTCTGTCTCATCAACATCCTCTGTTTTTTTCTTCACTAAACCCTTTTGTCTGAATGTACGACCATCCATCTAATAATAGAAGGTACTACCAATAGTTTGTATTTTTCATAACAATTTTATATAATTATTTTCAAGTTGTTCATAATTTTCAGGAAATACTACCAATGACCGAAGACATGCATGAAGAAAGGCTTTGAGAAGTTTAAGTTCTTAGTGATGCATTTGGTGCTTGTAGACGTTAACTTTAAACTATATTGTCTTTTGTTATTATGAATATGTATTGAATTTGGTAACTCATGTATTGAACTTATTTTTTGTTAGTTGATACTTTATTTTGTTATCATGAATATGCGTTACATTTGTTGATTATTATATTTTTTCATTCACACATTGTTCAAATTGTTATCTATTTAAAAAAAATCATTTTGACTGTTATTATTAAACTGTAATAGTGAGGTGCATTAAATATATAGTAAAATAAAGCAACTCCTGAAAAGCGTTATAACTATATGACATAAGTGCTATAAAAAAATAATGCAATGTATGAGGTTACCGTCAAAGGATAGGAGCAAATAGGCGTTATTGTATACACATTTTCTAGCAGTATATATATGTTGTAAATGAATGTAGAATATACTACAAACATCTTGATATATAGCGCAAAATAGGCGCTTTTGAATAACTATTTTATAGCAGCTACACTTTGCTATAAAGATTATGTTATTTTTGTTAAGATTGCAACGTTTTATAGCAGTTATAATGAGCTTACGTCTTTATGTAACATAGCGGCTAATTTATGCTATGAAATCATGCTTTTTTATTGCGGTTTTTGTGTGTGTCATAAATGTGCAATTCTCTTTTTATAACATGTCGATATATAACGTTTATTAAACCACTATATTTGTGTTTAATAGCAGCTATATGCCGCTATAAATGACTGTTTTTCTTGTAATGGATTCCTCTTCCTCATCATACAATGGCAGTGATTTAGAACAAGTCTATGCTTTAAGGCTACAAATGATGATGTAAGTGATCTTACTTTTGATGATTTAGTTGATATATATTCGAAATTATTAGATAAACTAAGAAATCTTAAGAGAAAGTATAAATGTTCACTAGAAAGGCTAACTAGAAATGAAATCAAAGTTGATATTTTAAGAGACTAAAAGAAAATCCTAGAAGAAGAACTTGTTGTTTCACAAGAATCTTGTCTAATATTGCTTCTCAACTTACTATTAGTGAAATCGAGACTCAATAAGAAAAGAATGACACATTATTAATAGAAAATCATGAATTGAAATCAACTGTTAAAATACTAGAAATAGATATTGCCAGTCTTAAACAAAGTTAGATAATATTACCAAAAATGTTTCCAACTTTAATAGAGACAGAAAATCTTTCTAAGATTATAGAAAATTCACAATCCACTACAAGTAAAAAGGGATTAGGATATAAAAAATTTACAAAAGTAAAAGCTAGTCCTAAATAGTATAACTATATATATATAAATGTCAAGAAGAAAAACAATAATCTTGAAAAACCAATTTTAAATTCTACTAGTAAAACGAAAACTACATATCATTTGAAATCTATTACGATTTGGGTTCTAAAGACTAATAATCATTTGACTAGAAAAATGTATATAAAATCTTTATGACTTCTATTCATAGGGGCAATAATTTTGTTTATAGAAGGTATTCTAAATCCTCATGGGGTTGGCTTCCTAAGATCTAACTATTAGGACCCAAACAAAGGAAGTGGGTACCAACATCATTTTTATATATTTTGCAGGTACCAATTAAGAAAAGAGGAAAATGGATAATTGGTAATGGTTGCTTAAAACATATGACAGGAAATCAAAAAATGTTGACAAACATTATCTATTTAGATAGAGGATCTGTCACATTTGGAGATAACTACAAAGGATATATCAGTGGCAAAGGCGATGTAAGTAACGAAGGTACATTTAACTCACCTTTTATTACAAATGTTCTATTAGTTAAGGATTTAAAACATAATCTCTTAAGTACTAGTCAACTCTGTGATAAAGATTTCAAAATTACCTTTGAAAAGGATCAATGTATATTTACGATAAAGATCAAAATTTAATTTTTGAAGAAAATTGTAAAAGAAATATGTACACTTTAAATATGAAAATTAATTATAACAAAAATTTAATTTTAATAGCCAAAGAAAATGATCTTTGGTTATGGCACAAGGGATTTTATCACATTAATTTCAAACCTATTAGTAAATTATCTCATAACAGCGAAAGGATTACCAAAAATGAATTATAAGGTAAATATTGTCAGTTAGGAAAACTAACGAAATTATATTTTAAACCTAAGAAAATTATTTCTACATTACAAACACTTGATACATTTGGGTCTTTTTGGACCTACTCAAGTTCAATCAATTAATCATTATAAGTATGTTTTGTAATTGTAGATGATTTTTAGGATATACATGGAAAATATTTTTGAAAAATGAAAGTGATACTTCTGAAAATTTTAAAATCCTTGCAAAAAAATAAAAAATTTCAAGAATTAAAAAATTAAAAACATTAGAAGTGACCATGGTGGTGAATTTGGTACTAACTTATTTGAAAATTATTGTATCAAGATTTTTTTTTTCATAATTGTTCATTTCCTAAAACTCCAAAACAAAATGGAATTGCATAAAGGAAAAATAAAACGTTACAACAATGTAGTAGAACTTTACTCGGCGGTAGTAATATGCCAAAACATTTTGGGCATAAGCTATAGCAACTGCCTGCTATGTTCTAAATCGTGTCTCTATTCGTCCCTTAACTAAACACACACCATACAAGCTATTTAATGGAAAGAAACTTAATATCTCACATTTTAAAATTTTTAGTTCTGAATGTTTTTTATTAAATATAGAAGATCAACTTGGAAAATTCGATCCAAAATCGGATGAAGGAATATTTATTGAATATTCGAAACAAAATAAAGCATACAGAATATACAATAAAGGAACAAAAATAATAGAAGAAACACTGTATATTTCTTTTGATTAAATAAAATAATAATGAAGATGATGGAATAAATACAAAACAAGTAATTCAGAAGATGAAAATATT
This sequence comes from Allium cepa, assembly GCA_030765085.1. Classification (NCBI taxonomy): domain Eukaryota; kingdom Viridiplantae; phylum Streptophyta; class Magnoliopsida; order Asparagales; family Amaryllidaceae; genus Allium; species Allium cepa. The sequence continues at coordinate 902,714,556 of CM060931.1, read as the reverse complement.
GGTAATAATGTTGAAAATAATATTGAAAATTTACCCAATGAAAATGAAATATGTTCTCCCCCTAGAGTATTAAGAAAGCATCCTATCGAAAATATTATTGGAGAAATAAATACAAAGTCAGGACATGGAGTCAATTAAATCAAATGGAACATGTTGCTTTTATTTCTAACATTGAACCTAAAAATGTAAAAGAAGATTCTATTGAATTGTAGCTATGCAAGGAGAGCTAAACCAATTCCAATGGAATGGCTTTTAGGACTTAGTTCTTAGACTTAGTGATCGGACAGTTATCAATACAAAGTGAGTTTTTAAAAATAAAGCTGGTGAGCAACGAAATATAACTCATATTAAAACTAGATTACTCACTTAAGGCTACAATCAAGAAGAAGGAATAGACTAGAAAGAAATACTTGCTCTTGTCGCTCGATTAGTAGCAATACGTATCTTGTTAGCCTTCTCCTGTTATTATTATTTCAATTATATCAAATGAATGTAAAAAGTGCCTTTTTAAATGGTTTTTAAAAGAAAATGTCTATGTAGAACAACCCCCTTTGTTTACACATGAAAAATATCCAGATTATGTTTATAAATTAAAGAAAGCATTACATGATTTAAAACAAGCAGCTCATGCTTTGTACGATTATCTCAAGAGCTATCTTATAAACTTAGGTTTTTAAAGTGGAAAGGTAGATCAAACACTTATCATTAAATAGGATAAGGAAGATATTTTAATAACTTAAGTATATGTCGACAATATCATTTTCGGCTCCACAAGTGAAAAATTATGTAAAAAAATTTCTAACATTATTAAAAGAGAATTCGTGATGTCACATATGGGAGAACTCTCATATTTTCTCGATTTACAAATTAACAATTAAGTAATGGTATTTTCATAAATCAATAGAAATATTGTAACAATTTAGTAAAATGTTTTGATGTGGAAAATACTTCCGTAAAACCAACTCCAACGAGCACAACGGTCCATCTCGATTGAGACAAAAAGGGTAAAAACATGGATCAAAAACTATATCGAAGTATGATCGATTCTTTATGATATTTCACCACTAGTCGTCCCGATATCATGATAAGCGTGTGTCCATGTGCATGATTTCAAGAAAATACCAAAGAATCACATTTACAAGCCATGAAATGAATTTTGCGCTATTTAAGCAACACTAGAGACCATGGCTCTTTTATCCGAAAGGATGTCTTTCAAATTAGTAACACATAGTGATGCCAACTTCTACAGATGTCGAACAGACCGAAAGAGTACAAATGGTACATGCCATTTCATTGGACAGTCTCTGGTATCATGGTTTAGTAAGATGCAAAATTATGTCTCACTCTCGAAATGTGAAGCAGAATTTATCTCTACTGCTTTGGTGTGTGCACAAATGATCTATACGTAACAAATTCTTCATAATTTCGGTATTAATCCTTCTAAATCAACAATTTATTGTGATAATACAAGTATAGTGAATTTTTTAAAAAATTTGATAAATTATTTGCGAACTAAACATATTGATATCCGACATCTTTTTCTATGTGACAACATAGAAAAAGATATTATTTCTCTCCAATTCGTATCTACAGAAAATCAATTTGCAGACACATTTACCAAATATTAAATGAAAACACTTCTATAAAACTAAGATGAGAGCTTGAAATTGTATGACTACTAGAATTATATTTTTTTTAATTTTATTTCCATAGGTAATAAAGAAATAAGTGCATAAAATATTCAACCAAATTGACACAACTTCTCTTGCATTACAACCTACTATTTTAGATAAATCAAGTAAAGGTCATAAAACTTGTGTTTGTATTAACCATTAATAATGTAAATATAATTCACAGTTTACAAATCAAAAAGATATTAAACTCTCATAATATTTATAAAAATAGAAATAAATTATATATAAGAATAGAATGAGTGTAGATGAAATTAATATAAAAACAAAAATGATCTTTTTAGATAAAAAATGTCTTCCTAAAGAATTCTGCATACATATCCATTGATTTCAGCTCATCCACTACCACACCTTCCAATAACTAAACTCCTATATATATATATATATATATATATATATATATATATATTCCCGTATGCATTACACCTTCTCCAAATCATCACATTTGTTGTACTCTGAATGGAAAAAGAGTAAGAAGGAACATAGATTTTGGTTCACCTTCTACACAAATAGAAGATATACATCATTTTCAATAAGAAATAATCAGTGTTCAAGGCAAAATGTACTATGAATAAAAAAATCAAGGAGCTTATTTGGGTTTCCTTAAGAAATGTGCTCTTAAGATTTATGGTCATTGTCCTAAGAGTAATAACATCTAGAGACAATCGCCTCGTCGCATAGAAGTACATCCTCGTAATTCATGGGATAAAGGTCCATTGATTAAACTCACCCCTGTTCGAAAAAACTTTTGGTCCCCTCTTAAACCATTGAAGGAGAAGATTGAACCAAATTCGTTCGAAAGATGAATCCGAGTCTTCTAGAAATAAATAAAATCCTATAAGCCGAAATGTCTACATTATATATATATATATATATATATATATAATATAAGCGGTTTCTATTTAGTAAATATATGTTATTCTTAAAATTTATTGAATAGAATTGTTTAATATGTGAATAAAGCTCTAATAAATACACATGTATACATTGGATACAAGCTGATTTGTGCAAAGACAGTAGATTCATCCAGCTGAACACCCTAGTTCAAAAGGCTGAATCTTCAAAGGCCCATCAATTTTTTCCAAGAATTCAGCCGGCCGATCCCAAAAATACCGATGACTGAATCGACCCATTTTTGGCCTATTTCTTTGCTGGTTTCATTTTCTAAAGCATTCAGCCCGCTACCCGAACAATACAGCCAGCTGAATATTCAACCATCCCTTATCTCCACTCAACAATTAGATGGACGAATTGCTTCTATCAACAGGCTGGTGCATCGAATTTTAGTTTTTTAAAATAATCGGTGCATCTTTGAAGGCACCCATTTAATTCCCCACCAACTAATATATCTACTCAACCCTTCATTTCCTCATCACTCTTTATTTCAACAAAGAAAAATCCATTCTCCTTAAATCTAAAAATTAAAATTTTACCGTCAAATCTCTCTTCAAATCAAACAATGACTTTAAGACCCAAAAGAGGAAGACAAGCCTCCACTTCTACTGGTCCATCCTAAGACCAAATCAGGGCATGGCTTTATGATGATACCATTGCTACAAGATTAAATAGCATGAAGAATTCGAAAAACCTTTGAAAGAGATTTTATGAAATTTGCTGATTTCAATGGATATGGAATTCAGGAGATCGTAGAGGCAAATAATTTATATTCTCTTATAGGGTTTAACGCTAGCAATGTCAAGTTTAACCCACTTTTAATTGAACTTTTCTTTGCAAACATGAACTTAGATCATCAATCCACAAAACAAAAACTAATTGTATTTGGACTATGGTTTGTGGCATTAAGATTTATCTTCCCCTACAATATTTAGGACATATTTTAAGATGTCCATCTCAAGGCTTAGATATCGATGAAATTGAAGTTGACATGTTTCATCGAGATAAAGTGTCACACAGATTTCTATCCAACGATATGACCTAACAAAAATCTTATGCACTGTGTCCAAAAGCTTGGTTAATTCATCATGCTCTTATCCGATTACTTTAACCTCGAACCGATTGCTACGAAAAAGTTTATAAAAGGGGTTTTCAAGCTATATATGCAATTTACTCATCTCAATTCAGGTAAGATAATTTTAGAAGAATTTGATAGCTGTTAATTATAGAAGAAATTAAAAAACAATTCATTATGGAGCATATATTATGCGTATCTTGCAATATTTTGGAGTAGTAATACCAAATTTCGAGTTCACAATAATAAGCGAACTCAACTCCAAAACATTGAGTCACATGGGTCTTTCAAAACATCCTACAAGTGATGACATAATTACCTTTCAACAATGGTTTGCAAATCATGGCCAAGGTATTGCACAATTCCATGACATTATCGTTGCTTCCTCATCCCAAGGACCGCAAGCTCAAGGAGATGATAATGAAATTGGAGAAATCAATATGGATGCCCCTTCTGAACATGCTTTTTTTACCTTATCCAAAAACCAAAGTAGGTTTGGTCATTGTTTAACAAAAATTGAGCACAACGTGTCAAAAACCAACAAAAAGCTCAATTCCACCAAAGGCTTCTTGAACAAGATTTGGGTAAGCTTTCTTGCTCTTCATCCACATTTGCTATTTCTCTTACTTCATCAACATGATTTACTGAAAATATGGCTCCTTTCACTTAGATAACTTTTGAAGAGGAAGACAAAAACAAAGTAGGTAACTCTTAAAGCTAAGAGTTTTGATTGTTCTCTATATCTTGGTATGTTTCTATCATCATCTTATTATGACTCTTATTTATGTTCTGTGTTTAAATCTTTAAAAAAATTGTGTTGTAATGTTTGTGATGACTCGATCATTATCTTTCTGTGGTGTTATATTGAATAGTTCTTTGTCATGTTATAGAAATGTTATTTCCATGACATGTCTATGTGTTTTGTGTCCTCTGGTCTATGATGTTTTAAGTAATGTGATGATTGTATGTTCTGTGATGTTTTAAGTCTAATACTATTCTCTTAAAATTGTTTATTTTTACAAACTTTTTATTTCTCCTATTAATATCCATTTCCCTTTTGTCGATGACAAAAAGGGAGAATAAGTAATACCTTATTGATATGGGGAGTATCAAGTTAGGAGGAGAATAACTCAATTTAAAATTGAACTTATATAGTTGTCATCATCAAAAAGGGGGAGAACGTTAGGACCTTATATTTTGATAATGACAACTATACAAGTATATATTGTATACAAGTATATGTATATACTGACCATTTTTGTAGGAAATGATATCAAGTTTACAAAGAGACATTTAAATCAAAATGAAGACTAAATTGACGCTATAAAGCATTATCAGTCATAGTGTCTATGTCTAGAGGTATAAAGTTGTTAAAATCTCTTCTATGTGGTATATAAGCACACATGATTTTTTAGAATCTGAATTTTCAAAAACATCACAACAAAATTGAAATTCAGCAAGCTGGACCGCCCAAGTCATCCGACTGAATCTGTGCATGTGCACATGAATATCTTTGATTATTCAGCCGACTGAACAACTATATTCAACTGACTGAAAACTACCTAAAATGAATTGTATCCTTGCTGATTTCAAAATCATCTATTCAACTAGCTGCCACACTCTATTCAGTCGGCTAAATCTGTACAACGGCTAGTTTTTCAAAAAGTTACCTCTTCTTCATGAAGGGCTACATCTCCTAAATCAAGAGTTGCAGTCCTAACTTTTCACCTTTTCTTTTCACGAATGATTGCAACTATCAAAATCTATATAAAGCAATTAATTTCATTTTTTAATCATCAATTTTACTAGCAATTCTATCTATCTTTATTATTGAATGCTCAAGAATTCAATTCCAAACTGCTTTATATTTTTGATCACACGATCATTCAAGAATATTTTCTTGTGATCGAAATTACTTTCTTTCTTTACAAATTACACGATATACCATAAAGAAGAAGATTATTAGAAGGGTGTATGTTATTATCTTATCGATGCTATTCAAGAGCATGCTCATTCAAATACATTTCTGCTATTTATAGTTGAAATCCTGTTGTAGTATTCTCATGGTGTTGAAGTCCTATTCAGACTGCATTTTTTTACAGTTGCAGGTATTTCTATTTTGGACTGCATTTTTTACAAGGTGACTATAACTATACATTTTAGTATTATACTCACAAGCAAACGGTAATGTTATGCATATATAGGTAGCCGTAAGCTTTTCTTTTCCATGTCACCTTGTCATTTGTTACATGCTAAATAGTTCATAGATTTCTTTCAATTATACTATGGAGAATCCGACAGGTCGATAAACTCCTGAGAGGAATTAAGTTGTGTCTGCTCGCTTTAACTCATGACATGTATATTCCCCAGGTATTATTTTTTACGAGAAGTGTGTGCAAGGCATGACTCAAACCTAAGTTTGTTAGTAAACCTAGGCACTCCTTCCATTATGCCACACTTGGGCCTAAATAGTTTATAGATTGTAATACACAAACCATCTAAATCAAAGGCAATCATAGTAGCCTTACATAGTAGTGCAATAGTATCCTAGACCTCGAAACAAGTAGTGCATATTTAGAGCATTCCCAACCAAGGCTGAGATTGGTAACCGACCGGTCACCAACATGGGGTCGATGGCTCCATTTTGGGTTGCCTTGGCAACCCACTAGATTGCTAAGCCAACCTAGAGGGCAATGGGTTTAGCCGGATTTCTTATAGCCGGCTAACCTTAGCCAGCTATAAGAAAGTAGGCTAAACCCCCAATGTGGCAATGGTCAAAAATGACCATTGCCCCATAGCCAACTTTAATAAAGCCGACTAATGGAAATGGTTATTTTTTTAACTATTGCCTTCTTCCCCTCTTAACCTTATATAATATTCCGATTTAATAAATTTATTTACACAAATTTCTTCAAGATTTCCACTTTTTTCAACGAATAATCTATATACAATTTCATTCATGTCAAAAAATCAAAAAGGAAAATCTCAAAAATCTTCATATCCCAATTTTCTATCACAACACAAACCCGATAACCAAAACAAGTTTCAATTCAATTAGAATACATTTAATTCTCAGCATAGCCGAATTCAATATCATTCTAAAAATTTTCAATAATAAAATTAAAAAATTTTTTCCCAACAAATTCCAAATTCATATCATTCTCCACAAAATCAAAATTCCTTTCATTCGTAATAAAATTTGAACCACTATCAAAATTCCCAAAATACCTCATTTCAACAAAACTATAACTATTACCCAAACTATTTGTCTCCAAATAGCCAACATTGGCCAATGGTTCCTTTCACTCTTAAAATTTGATAAGAAATTTGAATAATCTATTCGAAGATAACAGTTGAGGAAACCAAGAATCGCAATTCGAGGGCGATGAAATTGCTAAAGAAGATATTTATAGGAATTATAATTTGTCCACCGCTCAAGGAAAGGGAAAGCAAACAATGGGAATCATTATTAATGAATCTCTTAATGTAGAAAGTGAAAATCCACAACTAAATGGCCTAACAGCTCGAAAATGGTCGCTGGACAAGTAAGCCGAATTAGCATTCTGTTGGGTTGAATATTCTAAAGACAATACGAAAGATAGGAGCAAAACTGAAAGTTCCTTTTGGAATTCTGCCTGTAATTTATTCAATTATCAATGTCCAAATAATGTTCCAAGAATCGTTGATAAATTGAAGTAATCATGGAAAAGAATAAATTCCAACTGTCAATGTTGGAAAGAAATAATGGCTGGAATTCATACACGAGAATAAAGTGGATCAAATGATATAGATTTGTAATGATTTTAAATTTGTAATTCAAATTCTAATATTTCGTTTTTTATGTTTTACCAATATTTCATCTTCTATAGCTTAGTTAAGCCAATGCATTGTATATGTCTGAACATAATAATCAACCATTCAACCTACAAATTGCTATGACCTATTCTCGCACGAGGAAAAATAGAGTCGAGTGCGATAAGAATACTCGGTATTGAAGCTTCTTCATAGGAAGATGAGTGATGAATCGAGTTTTAGAAGTTCCCGTCCACATGAAGACACATCCTTTACCACTATTACAGGGGGTAGGTCTCCAGGAAAGTTCAAGGGGAAGAAAAAAATCCACCAGCAATTACACCGCCCGTTATAAACATATTGGTGAGCGTATGGCGGCCACTAAAAATGCAAATGAGTTATACATGGATATAAAAGAATTGAAGAGGGTTGAGAGGTTTAAGGATAGGCAACAACGTCATGATGAAATACAACGGTTAAGAGTTGACGAACAAGAGTTAAGAAAACATGAATTAGCTTGGCAACAAAGAGCTGATGAGTTGACACTTTTAAGTTGCAACCTAAATGAACTTAATCTAATGCGAAGGTTGTATATGGAGGCACAAATCGAGGAGTATCATAGACGTCAAGGAGGCTTGCAGGAAACTATATTCATAATTTTATATCTTATTATTATTGTAGCTTGTATTTGTATCGTTGTTATTGTTATTGTTATTGTCAATGTTATTGTTATTGTTTCTCTTTTAGATATATTTATCGTTAATGACATTTTTATTCTCATTGTTTTCTAATTGATGTAACCAAACCACATCGGATTAGATTTACAATAGATATTAAAAATTCAAACATAACAAAGTTACAACACGTCAACAACTACAAATAGATAAGCGAAACATACAAGAAGAGAAAAAGATAAAATAGTTAATCCACATATCACTTTTACTAATGGTTTCCTATATGTTCCCAGTTATGTTCCACCCGTTCTTATCTTAAATCAAGACGAGCTTGTAGATCTCAAATATCTTCGATTCTTTGCATGTATTAGGCAAAAATTATTTAGGCCTTTGTAAGGATTTTTTGAAATGCCATAGCAATGTTCAGACAGTTTCTTAGTTGAAGCTCGTATACGCCACGTTCTTCTTTCACAATCATATTATGTAAATAATACAACATTACATGATATTAGATAATACCATAGGATCATGGTAGTATACCTCATTTCATAAGATATGAAACCTTCCTTGAAACACTCCAAAAGCTCATTCAACATCTTTTCTCAAACTCACTTGTTGTTGGGTGGATTTTGCTTCTTTTGCATTTGGTTTTTAATAGGCATGCACAAGTTTTTTCCATTTTGGATAAATCCCCTTTACTAGATAATAACCATGTAATGATCTTTGTCTCATATTTTGTAATTGCATGAGGGGTGCTATATTATTGCATATATTATTAAATAAATATGGCTATCGTAGGATGTTAATATCATTAAGTGAACCTGATGCTCCAAAAAAGCATGCCATATGACACTGTAAGAAAATATGCTTTTAGTTGCATTTATTAGTAGCGTTTCGAAGTCAAGTGCAACAATTATTGTTTTACGCCCTATTTTCACCAAAGCCAACAGTTGCCGCCCACCCCGTCTATGCATTTTTCTTCACTTCTGCCAAAAGTTGCCGCCAAACTTTTTACTTGTTACGTTTTTCATTTTAGATTTGGTGTTTCATTTTTCTTCACTTTCAAAAAAATTTACATGTCCCAATTCTCATCGTCCTCATCCACTTCATTTTTCCTCCATCGCCATCATCGCACTTCTCTCAGTAATGCGCTACTCTTCTTCATAGTCAATCAAATCCTCTCCGACACGCTACTTCTCTTCATAGTCGATTGAATATGTGCTAATCCTCTCCATCGATCGACGATTTCATCATGCTACTCGTCGTAAGTATGGATTTCTCCAAATTCGCTTCATTTTATATTGTTCGATGCCAAGTTTATATATGGATTTACACTGACCCTAGTTCGCTACTCGTCTTCGTCATTTTTCCAAACCCTAGTTCGTGGATAAACCCTAATTTGGAATAAGTTACGATGCGATTACTATTTCCTGCAATATTTTTTTTTGTTCCTGGCATGACAACCTAGAGATGGTGTAAGGGAAGTGCATTTTTTCCATTCAATCCCATCGATAAATTAACTACCTTGACATATATTCGGTCTGATGGAAGTTGGCCGTGCAAATAAGGTTTATTTTGAGCAGATATTCATAATTTCATAGCTTTATTCTAAAAAATGAAAAATGAAACTAATTATATCAATTTTTATTCTTATAGTGGTCATTATTTTGGAACAGGTCCTGGCTCTATGAAACTACAGAAAAGATGTTGGAAACAAGTTTCAGGTAATTTATATTGTGTTTCATCATTTTAAATAGTTTTGTCATATATTTGTTATCAAAAGAAGATGTTAGAAGCAATTACAAATAGTTTTATCAATTTAATCTATGTATACGCACTAGTAGCAAGTGTTTACCCGTTACAATTAGTTAGTTTTCAGTAAGAAGTTTTGAATTTTTGGTTCAGATAATAAATAAACACAGTTATAATAAATTATTTTATAACTAATAGAAGGCAACAATAATGAAATAGGTACAAATGTAACATGCAAGTTATCTAGCACTAATGAAATAGAAAGCATCAACAGTTAAATTGACTTCGCTTTATTTTAATTGGATTTATTTGTTGTTTTTATTTCTTGAATTAATTATAGAAACACCGCAAAAACAAAAACTTTAAATGCCATCTCAAGCCCAAAGGGTTTCTGGATAGATTTCTGAAAATTGACTGTAAAAGTTCCATCAATGATTGGTGCTCTCATTAAGGATTGGAACACTAAATTAGATTGTTAGTTCGAATCTTTTATCAAATCTGCGCCTAACTTTGATTACATTTAAGGGTGGGTATTGCTCAAGATGGTTGTTTGTATTATGGCAGTAGCCACCGAAATAGCAATCAACCTAAGAAGTTAATCAGAAATAAATTTGCATAGAAATTTACTGTTTAAAACGTATTTTTATTTCCGTAGTTGAAATAAATGATATTCGATTGAGGCTTTCCTTATTTTTCGTCTTCCAAGATACAACAATTGTTTTTGTTTGAGATTGTTATGTTCACACCTAAATCTGTGATATGACGAAGAGAATGGAATGGAGAAGAAGACGATTAACGACTAGAAATGATGTAAAATGTGATTGGTATTTCATCTACTTATATAGACAGTTAATCTGTTCAATCTGTCATTAGAAAACTTTTAATGATCACAACCGTCGGGAAAAGAAGTTAGTTTATCTCAGCAAAAACATATAACATATGTCCGGAAAGACGACCCACGTGTGTTAACCATAGCCATCTACCTCCTCCCTCTCGCATAAAACATTCTAACGCAATCGCACAAAACATTTGTTCCAATATTTATTTCATACCAACTTCCAAGACATATATCTCATTCATATGAAATTTGTTTTTGAACGAATGAACTATACAATTGACTCTCTCTCTACGAATTATATGATAGGACTTTGATTAGCCACAATCGGACGTTCGAAGATGTTTGAGTCTGCGTTCGAAGTTACTGATTTCTGAAGTTTGTAATAACCTCTGTCTTCATTGTTGCGGATAAAGCGATCAAGATGACCAGGATAGTTCCTTTATTCATGTAACAACCCGGAATTTTTGACAGCATATTTTAATGCATATTTAATCTAATTTAAATTAAATATAAGCTTGCCAATGTTTAAAATGATGAGATCTTGGATATTTAACAGTTATATATGTATTTATACAAGAAAGTTATTATTTGAAAATTTAAAATAGAATGCTTCAAACCCATTAAAACAAAACCTGTCTTATTCAATAAAATCAAATCAAAGACTTTATATTTTTGTTATTTGATAATATACATATGAATACAATTTTAGTTTTTGAAATCATAAGTTTAAAAATTTACAAACATTGTAATATTAACATAAACATCAAATGCAAAGGTATAAAACAATATAAATAATTATAACATAAACATTCAAAACTAGTATAAAACGTAATCATAAATTATAAGATGTAATTAAACTAATATAAATATAAAAATATAAATTATAACTTGAAATATATAAATACAAGTATATGTTATAAATCAAATGTTTGAAAATTTAATTAACAAATAAAAAATAAAAATCAGGCTTCACTAAGAATAATAAACATATGTATAAATGAGCAAGCTTCTACAATAAGACAAGGAAATGTATAGCTAAATATACTTACAAAATCAAGTTGAACCTGAAAGAAAGAAAATAAAAATAAATATCTTTGTACAATCACAATGCTATAAATTAAAATATAAACCTTATGAGCTACTGGAAAATATTTATGCATAAGAAAATAAAGTTTCACTTCAATATAAAACAAAATCTGTGTCTTACATAAACATGTTTGGCCGAAATAATAATAAATATCTTTGTACAAATTGCAACTATCAGTAAAACATTAAATACTTGTTATCATAATTAAGGGCATAAGCATTAACTAGCACAACATTTTGTTTGAGTAAAGTACTGCAGCAGAAATATCTTTATCATTTCATACTGCAGGGTATTATCACTTAGCCAATTGAAGAAAATGACAATACAAATACACTCTGTCTAGATACAACCTACTGTTAAGTAGCTTCAATCTATATATATCCACCTATAAACTTTCAGTTCGTTTATAAAAACTTAAACTAAAAGCAAACCTGAGAAGCATTGCTATTTTGCAAACTTAGATTTAATTCAACAGCAAAACAACATGGAGAGTTTCAGGGAATTCAACTGCAATCTCTTCAACACACCTTGCCTTCTGTTCAAATTGTTCTTGTGAGTAAACATACTTTCTTAAATTTTAAGTATGATAATTAACTTCTGATGTTTTGTGTTGCTATATATATATATATTGAAAATAAATGGAAACTATAAGGACCTGTATTGATTTATGCATTGGAAGCTTCTGTTCCTGATTTTTGTCAAGTTTCTGAGTAAAAGAAGTAAAGGATATTAATACTTCTCCATTTGAATTAATTTTAAACCTAAGATGTAAGTAATTCAGAGTGTTTAACATAAAACAAAGCCTGGAAATATATTGAAGTATAACAGTAGGATATAAACACTGTTTTTGTTTCAAGTTACTGGTAAACTAATTAAAAAGGTTCAAAATTCAAATGTTTAAATTTGTAAATTCAATAACATGTTTAGATTCCATACACATAATTATGATTTTTAGCATAAAAATTATGATTTTTAAGCAAGGGTATTAAGAGCAGTTTTGAAATGAAACAAAAATGGGTTTTCGTTAAATTTGGATGATCGAGTTAATTTTAATTTCTGTAAATTGATATGAAGTAAGTTTGTAATCCATTTAACACCAGAAAAATGCAGGAAAAATTATTCAATGAAGGGATTTTGAGTTTGAATCAAAAGTAGGGTTTAGTGCCTTTTTTTTTCAATGCTCTGTAAAAATTTGTTGCGGCTCCATTAGGCGATCGAGTGGCTCGTGGTTGTGAGCGAAGGCCGAGGAAGGTATGGGCGTGACATGGATGAGGGGGGTTTGCCTCCGGTGATCAGAATTGGAGGGGTGAAGGGTATTTTTTTGTGGTTGCTCGAAACAGTGGTTCGAGCTTCAGGCCTTTCTTTGATTTTGAACTTTTCTCATCGATTTGAGTTTTGTTTTCGTGTCTATGTCCGTTATGCGACTTGCCGGAGGCGTCGTGCTTCGCCAGGACGTTGGCGAACCACCGTGCATGTGCACGGTGGTGTACAGTGTAGCAATTTTGGGTTTGGGACCATATTGGGTGAATGCTCGAGTGGGAAGGGGAGGTTACTTTGGGTTTTCCTGGGTGTGAGCGCGTGAATGTTGTTACTGCATTTTTAATTTTACTTAAACTTAAAATTAAAAATAGAAGAAAGAAAATTGGGGAGAAGAAAGAAGGAGATGGGAGAGAGACACGGGAGAGGCACGGGAGGAAAATCGAGACTTTCTCGAGTGAAGGAGGAGCCGTCTCGACCCATTACTGAGTGCATGCATAATTTTGTTTTAGTGTCTGTTATATCTAAGTTAAACTGAACAATAGTTAGATTGTCTAAGTTAAAAGGTTATTAAAGTAGTATGTAAAGATATGTGATTAATAATAAGTAATTAAGGATGTTAATTAATTTTATTTTAAATCTTAAATTGATAACTTTAAATTGATTTTGTAATTAGAAATAAATCATATGTTAAAACAATTTAAAACATAAAAATGTTAGCTAATTACTTAAAAGTTAATTCATAAATGATAATTAACTTAAGTGATTAATTGAAGATTATATAGTTAATAAAATTGATTAGCATAAATAATTTGTGACAATTGAATAACCAATTAATCTTTAATAAGTAAGTTATGAATTAATAATTAAGAGTCAACTAATTAACTGAGTAATTAAGTAATATTTAATGAATAAGAGTTGAGTAATTAAATAATTAATTAAAGATTAGATGATCAATAAATTAATAATTAATAAATGATTTACTAAGTAATTAATTGATCATTAATAAGTTAACTAATCAGTAATTTATTAAACAGAATAAAATAATGTATTCTTAAGCAAATAATTAGTTAAGAAAAACCAAATTGTTTGGTATGCATTGATAATTATGTTTGATTTACTTTGATATCTGTTGGTGATTTTTCTGTGATATGTTGTGATATATTATGGATATCTGTGATAACTGTGTATGATCTATCTGTTATAATGTTATGTGAATTCTAATATTAAATTGAACTGTTAAGTTAAATAGACAACTTGGCCTTAAAATGGCATTTGGATTCCGATGAGACCGGGATCGGAAGAATCAATTTTGATTCTCTGAAAACCACATCGATCCAAATTAAACGATAGGTCGTGACTTATCTAATGGTGATCGAGATGGTGTTTCAGAATGCAAGGGTTATCCTCGCTAACTCTGAGGGTGATTCCAAAATGAGTGTAACGACATAATGCCTTCGGTTTCGTTCGAACCTAGAATGAACTTGTATGGATTGAATGCTTTCAACACATAGTCAGGTGGACGGTGAGCATTCTAAGATATGTTCAATAAAGGTAATCGTAGCCTCAAGCCTCATCAACCGGGAATGGCTAAAACATGGAAGATGCAGCAAGGTTAGGTGGGTCATGCCTAAGCAGGACAGGATATTCCCCTGTCTAGATGTTCCTTTTTATTTCGGCTGTGTGAGCAGTCGTTGGCCACAACTGTAGGGTTATCTTATTCGGGACTGTTCAGTAAGGAATGGTTCCGGCCTTGTGTTGTAGGGGATCGGGAGTGATCCTCGATACGGTGATCTAGGCCCCGTACTGTGACGGGCGGTACCCCAGTAGCCCTGCCATTATTGGAAACCCATTTTCCCTACGAGACCCTACGGTTTTGATCTGTATTACCCACTTTCATGGCTAGTAGCTGGAATTTAATAGATGTAACAATTTCGTCTATTTTCTATTTACTTGAAAACCCTAGACACTATTATAATATCACTGAATTTCCTATAAATTGTTTTGGTTAGCGTAAGGTAAAAACTTACCCGTATTTATTTGTGGGGAGTCTTACGTGATACCTCTATTTTCAAATGATTTTCAAGTTAAGCAACTTTAACCTGTTTACTCATACCAGACCCATGTGTGACCCGGAGTTTATATTTTGTTTTTCATAAACTCTTGGGTACTCAAATTTTTATGAGTAGCCAAGTGATAGGTATTGGAAGTGTTGATTTTCTAGAGAAGCTATTTTGGGAAGAAGATCAGACGTATGTATCTATATATGTAGTTCCGTTGTGTAGTTAGTGTATGCAGTATTTTGGATGTATGTATGGACATATATGTATATGACAGTCCTGTTATGTGATATTGTATGACTCTGATGTATGTATAACTATGTAATAGTTATGTGATGTATTATATTTTGTTCCATTCCGCTGTGAGATTCTGATGTTGTTATTCTTTCTTTCTATTCTTTTCTATTTCTATCCCTTTCTTTCTTAATGATGAAACGTCTTTCTGGGTTGGGAAAGGCGGGTCGTCACAATTCATCACATTGTGGTTAAACTTGTTCTCAAAGTTTTCCTCATAAGATGTAAAGCTTCCTTATAGGCTAAGGTTGTTTCTCTTTGTTTCATATAAGTCATCGATCTCTACGTTTGTTCAAGATTTAGGGATACAAGGAACAAAAAGGCATTAGAGGTTACATTATATCCATGCCAGGCAACTAATTTATGTTGGGCATAAGAAGACTACGCATCTTCTCGTCTTGGGTTCAGATGAGATTTCTGTGTTTCGACAATCGACCTAGACTCAAATGATGGAGTGGAGGTAGGTTTAACTTTCCTTCTCATTCAAAAGTACTGATATGGTTTTTCATCAGGGAACATTTTTTCATGAAGCCAGATTTGAGGATTTAAGTTGATAGTTGTTTTTTTAGATTGACACAGAAGAATTCAAATTGCCAATTGTTTTTGTTGACAATCAATCGTTGAATGTGATCCCTGTGTTACATAATTTGTGCAATGACAGGCAATTGTTGATGGATGGTGTAGTAGTGAGTGTAGGGGTATTTGAGTTGTAGGATGTTGATAATCAGTAGTACAAGCATAATTTAGGGTTGGACAGTGCTGTTCTAGTCGAAATGGTACAGCAGTGGTGCCAAGTATTTGTTGAAGAAGGCGGTTGTATTGGAGGGGCTGTCAATATGAAGTTGCTGTCGATATGAAGTGGATGAAGTATTTGTAGGTGATGGATGATTGTATGGCTGTTGACAATAAGTGTTTCAGGATATTTATTTTTGGAGGATTGCGGTGAAGGAGAATATTTTAGAGTTGTGACTGTGCTTGTTCTTGACAGTTGTTATTGGCACGTATGTTTCAATGTGGCAACAAAGACTAATGACAGTAGAAGGTAGGAGAAATGCATTGGATCAAGATGCTTGCTATTCCGGATGGGAAAAGCAAATTCGAGGTTTACACTGATGCTTGTATAGTGGGTTTGGGAGCAGTTCTGATGCAGAACGGAAGGGTCATTGCGTATGCTAGTCGGCAGTTGAAGCCTCATGAGAAGAACTACGCTACGCATGATCTTGAATTGCTCGTCATTGTTTTTGCTTTGAAAATTTGGAGACATTATCTTTTGGTAGAGAAATTCGAATTGTTCACGGATCACAAACCGTTGAATATCTATTCTCTCAAAAAGATCTAAATCTGAGATAGCAGCGGTGGGTTGAATTTCTTGCATCTTATGATTTGGATATTCTGTATACTCCCGGTAAAGCGAATGTCGTAACTGATGCTCTCAGCAGGAATGCAATTCTTTCTCTTCTGGAAGTGGTTCCATCTCTTATTGAAAGGATCTCAAGCAAGCAAGAATCTGATAAGATGTTGAGGAGGATCATTAAAAGAGTCAGGAAGGGTCATTGTCCTAGTTTTGAAATTGATGGCCAAGGAACGTTAAGGATCAATGGGAGAATCTGTGTTCCGAATGATAGGAATTGAGGCAGGAAGTGTTGTCTGAAAGTCACCGCTCCAAATTGAATATTCATCCAGGAATCTCGAAGATGTACAAAGGCATGAGGAGAGCTTTCTGGTGGCCGAATATGAAGAAGGATGTTGCTAGATTTGTGAACAGCTGTGCCATCTGTCAACAAGTTAAAGGTGATCAACAGAAATCTGTCGGGTTATTGCAACCTCTGGAAGTTCCGAATTGGAAATGGGAAATGATCTCGATGGATTTTATTGATGGTTTGCCTAGAACCAGGAAAGGGAATGACGGTATATGGGTTATTGTAGATCGTTTAACTAAGAGTGCCCATTTTATACCAGTAAAGGCAACCCGTACTGCAGTTTCTTTAGCGGAAATTTTATTGAAGGAGATAGTTCGATTGCATGGTGTTCCCGTCAGCATAGTAAGTGATCGTGATCCTATTTTCACTAGCAAATTTTGGGAAGCTCTGCAATCAGCAATGGGAACAGATTTGAGATTGAGTACAGCCTATCATCCTCAAATGGACGGACGGACGAAGAGGCTGAATCGTATTCTTGAGGATATGCTACGGGCTTGTGTTTTAGATTTTGGAGGATCTTGGGAGGACCATCTTCATCTAGTGGAATTTTCTTATAATAACAGTTATCAAGCGAGTATCAAGATGGCTCCTTATGAAGCTTTATACGGAAAACCGTGTAGATCCCCATCTTGTTGGATTGAATCAAAGGATCGTCTTGTGCTCGGGCCTGATCTTATTCGAGAAGCTTCTGCGAAGGTTGAGCTTATCAAGAAAAGGATGAAAGCTGCTCAAGATCGTCAGAAGAAATATGCGGATAGAAGACGAAGGCCATTGGAATTTGAGATCGAAGACTTGGTTTTTGTTAAAGTTTCCCCAATTAAAGGTGCAATAAGATTTGGAAAGACAGGTAAACTTGCTTCGAGATACATTGGACCATTTCGAGTGTTGGAAAGAATTGGAGCTGTAGCCTACAGGATTGAATTGCCAGAGCGGATGTCTGGGATTCACAATGTGTTTCTTGTATCACATTTGAGGAAATTTGTTCATGATCCGTCATTGGTTGTAGAACCAGTAGTTCAAGAAGACTTGGAAGTGGAACCCGATTTAACTGTAGTCAGAAATCCAATTCAGATTGTGGACCGAGACGAGAAGCAACTCAGAAACAAAGTGGTGAAACTCGTCAAGGTGTAATGGAGTGAGGATCCCAGAGATTGTACTTGGGAAACTCTTGATAGTTTTAAGAATGCTTATAAGGATTTATGTTCGGATAACTAGTGATGTTTGTTAGAATAGACTGTTTGATTATTTGCTATTATATGGATGATATGTATGTTTGGATTGTTAATATAAAAGCTTTTGAATTAACTGTTGTTCTAAATTTCGGGGACGAAATTCTTTTAAGGGGGGAGGAATGTAACAACCCGGAATTTTTGACAGCATATTTTAATGCATATTTAATCTAATTTAAATTAAATATAAGCTTGTCAATGTTTAAAATGACGAGATCTTGGATATTTAACAAATATATATGTATTTATACAAGAAAGTTATGATTTGAAAATCTAAAATAGAATGCTTCAAACCCATTAAAACAAAATCTGTCTTATTCAATAAAATCAAATCAGAGACTTCATATTTTTGTTATTTGATAATATACATATGAATACAATTTTAGTTTTTGAAATGATAAGTTTAAAAATTTACAAACATAGTAATATTAACATAAACATCTAATGGAAAGGTATAAAAAAATATAAATAATTATAACATAAACATTCAAAACTAGTATAAAACGTAATCATAAATTATAAGATGTAATTAAAGTAATATAAATATACAAATATAAATTATAACTTGAAATATATAAATACAAGTATATGTTATAAATCAAATGTTTGAAAATTTAATTAACAAATAAAAAATCAAAATCAGGCTTCACTAAGAATAATAAACATATGTATAAATAAGCAAGCTTC
This sequence comes from Allium cepa, assembly GCA_030765085.1. NCBI lineage: Eukaryota > Viridiplantae > Streptophyta > Magnoliopsida > Asparagales > Amaryllidaceae > Allium > Allium cepa. The sequence continues at coordinate 902,695,526 of CM060931.1, read as the reverse complement.
TACAATAAGACAAGGAAATGTATAGCTAAATATACTTACAAAATCAAGTTGAACCTGAAAGAAAGAAAATAAAATAAATACCTTTGTACAATCACAATTCTATAAATTAAAATATAAACCTTATGAGCTACTGAAAAATATTTATGCATAAGAAAACAAAGTTTCACTTCAATATAAAACAAAATCTGTGTCTTACATAAACATGTTTGGCCGAAATAATAATAAATATCTTTGTACAAATTGCAACTATTAGTAAAACATTAAATAATTGTTATCATAATTAAGGGCATAAGCATTAACTAGCACAACATTTTGTTTGAGTACAGTACTGCAACAGAAATATCTTTATCATTTCATACTGCAGGGTATTATCACTTAGCCAATTAAAGAAAATGACAATACAAATACACTCTGTCTAGATACAACCTACTGTTAAGTAGCATCAATCTATATATATCCACCTATAAACTTTCAGTTCATTTATAAAAACTAAAACTAAAAGCAAACCTAAGAAGCATTGCTATTTTGCAAACTTTGATTTAATTCAACAGCAAAACAACAGGGAGAGTTTCAGGGAATTCAACTGCAATTTCTTCAACACACTTTGCCTTCTGTTCAAATTGTTCTTGTGAGTAAACATGCTTTCTTAAATTTTAAGTATGGTAATTAACTTCTGATGTTTTGTGTTGCTATATATATATTGAAAATATATGGAAACTATAAGGACCTATATTGATTTATGCATTTGAAGCTTCTGTTCCTGATTTTTGTCAAGTTTCTGAGTAAAAAAGTAAAGGATATTAATACTTCTCCATTTGAATTAATTTTAAACCTAAGATGTAAGTAATTCAGAGTGTTTAACATAAAACAAAGCCTGGAAATATATTGAAGTATAACAGTAGGATATAAACACTGTTTTTGTTTCAAGTTACAGGTAAACTAATTAAAAAGGTTCAAAATTCAAATGTTTAAATTTGTAAATTCAATAACATGTTTAGATTCCATACACATAATTATGATTTTTAGCATAAAAATTATGATTTTTAAGCAAGGGTATTAAGAGAAGTTTTGAAATGAAACAAAAATGGGTTTTCGTCAAATTTGGATGATCGAGTTAATTTTAATTTCTGTAAATTGATATGAAGTAAGTTTGTAATCCATTTAACACCAAAAAAATGCTGGAAAAATTATTCAATGAAGGGATTTTGAGTTTGAATCAAAAGTAGGGTTTAGTGCCTATTTTTTTTCAATGCTCTGTAAAAATTTGTTGCGGCTCCATTAGGCGATCGAGTGGCTCGGGGTTGTGAGCGAAGGCCGAGGAAGGTATGGGCGTGACATGGATGAGGGGGGTTCGCCTCCGGTGATCAGAATTAGAGGGCGAAGGTTTTTTTTTCGTGGTTGCTCGAAACAGTGGTTCGAGCTTCAGGCCTTTCTTTGATTTTGAACTTTTCTCATCCATTTGAGTTTTGTTTTCGTGTCTATGTCCGTTATGAGACTTGCCGGAGGCGTCGTGCTTCGCCAGGACGTTGGCGAACCACCGTGCATGTGAACGGTGGTGTACAGTGTAGCAATTTTGGGTTTGGGACCATATTGGGTGAATGCTCGAGTGATACTCGAGTCGGAAGGGGAGGTTACTTCGGGTTTTCCTGGGTGTGAGCGCGTGAATGTTGTTACTGCAGTTTTAATTTTACTTAAACTTAAAAATAAAAATAGAAGAAAGAAAACCGGGGAGAAGAAAGAAGGAGATGGGAGAGAGACACGGGAGAGGCACGGGAGGAAACTCGAGACTTTCTCGAGTGAAGGAGGAGCTGTCTCGGCCCATTACTTAGTGCATGCATAATTTTGTTTAGTGTCTGTTATATCTAAGTTAAACTAAACAATAGTTAGACTTTTTAAGTTAAAAGGTTATTAAAGTAGTATGTAAAGACATGTGATTAATAATAAGTAATTAAGGATGTTAATTAATTTGTATTTGAAATCTTAGATTGATAACTTTAAATTGATTTTGTAATTAGAAATAAATCATATGTTAAAACAATTTAAAACATAAAAATGTTAGCTAATTACTTAAAAGTTAATTCATGAATGATAATTAACTTAAGTGATTAATTGAAGATTATATAGTTAATAAAATTGATTAGCATAAATAATTTGTGACAATTGAATAACTAATTAATCTTTAATAAGTAAGTTATGAATTAATAATTAAGAATCAACTAATTAACTGAGTAATTAAGTAATAATTAATGAATAAGAGTTGAGTAATTAAATAATTAATTAAAGATTAGATGATCAATAAATTAATAATTAATAAATGATTTACTAAGTAATTAATTGATCATTAATAAGTTAATTAATCAGTAATTTATTAAACATAATAAAATAGTTTATTCTTAAGCAAATAATTAGTTAAGAAAAACCAAATTGTTTGGTATGCATTGATAATTATGTTTGATTTACTTTGATATCTGTTGATGATTTTTCTGTGATATGTTGTGATATATTATGGATATCTGTGATAACTGTGTATGATCTATCTGTTATAACTGTTATGTGAATTCTAATATTAAATTGAACTGTTAAGTTAAATAGACAACTTGGCCTTAAAATGGCGTTTGGATTCCGATGAGACCGGGATCGGAAGAATCAATTTTGATTCTTCGAAAACCACATCGATCCAAATTAAACGATAGGTCGTGACTTATCAAGTGGTGATCGAGATGGTGTTTCAGAATGCAAGGGTTATCGTCGTTAACTCTGAGGGTGATTCCAAAATGTGTGTAACGAGATAATGCCTTCGGTTTCGTTCGAACTCGGTACGAACTTGTATGGATTAAATGCATTCAACACATAGTCAGGTGGACGGTGAGCATTCTAAGATATGTTCAATAAAGGTAATCGTAGCCTCAAGCCTCATCAACCGGGAATGGCTAAAACAGGGGAGATGTAGCACGGTTGGATGGGTCATGCCCAAGCAGGACAAGATATTCCCCTGTCTAGATGTCCCTTTTTATTTCGGCCGTGTGAGCAGTTGTTGGCCACAACTGCGGGGTTATCTTGTTCAGGACTGTTCAGTAAGGAATGGTTCCGGCCTTGTGTTGCAGGGGATCGGGAGTGATCCTCTGTACGGTGATCTAGGCCCCGTACTGTGACGGGCGGTACCACAGTAGCCCTGCCATTGTTGGAAACCCATTTTCCCTACGAGACCCTACGGTTTTGATCTGTATTATTCACTTTCGTGGCTAGTAGCTGGAATTTAATAGATGTAACAATTTCGGCTATTTTCTATTTACTTGAAACCCTAGACACCGTTATAATATCACTGAATTTCCTATAAATTGTTTTGGTTAGCGTAAGGTAAAAACTTACCCGTATTTATTTGTGGGGAGTCTTACGTGATACCTTTATTTTCAAATGATTTTCAAGTTAAGCAACTTTAACCTGTGTACTCATACCAGACCCATGTCTGACCCGGAGTTTATATTTTGTTTTTCATAAACTCTTGGGTACTCAAATTTTTATGAGTAGCCAAATGATAGGTATTGGAAGTGTTGATTTTCTGGAGAAGCTATTTTGGGAAGAAGATCAGACGTATGTTTCTATATATGTAGTTCCGTTGTGTAGTTAGTGTATGCAGTATTTTGGATGTATGTATGGACATATATGTATATGACAGTCCTGTTATATGATATTGTATGACTCTAATGTATGTATAACTATGAATAGTTATGTGATGTATTATATTTTGTTCCATTCCGCTGTGAGATTCTGATGTTGTTATTCTTTCTTTCTATTCTTTTCTATTTCTATCCCCTTCTTTCTTAATGATGAAACGTCTTTCTGGGTAGGGAAAGGCGGGTCGTCACAGTTGGTATCAGAGCGCTAGGTAGAGCGAGTACCTAGGCTCTTGTGTTATATTTCTCTTGATAGTGCGTATTTGTATTTTCATATAACTATATATATCTATCTAAATTTTTGAGTTACCTGTTCAGGTGACCAACATGAGTTCAGGAAGAAGAGGTAGAGTTAGAGCCAGTACTTCAACAGATAATGGACGAAGCCGAATGTTAGTGAGGCTGTCAATCCAGTACCGTCTCAAGTTAGTTTTGCAGCTTTATGCAAGGATTTCAAAAATCTCGGAGGCCAACCATTCAAAGGTTCGGAGTCAATAATTGAAGTTCAAGACTGGCTACGCTCTTGCGAACGTATTTTCAAGAGCATGAAATTGACTGATAAGCGTAAGAGGCATATGGCATCGTGGCAATTGCAAGGTGGTGCAGCAGCATGGTGGGATTCAACTATTGCAAATATTTCTGAGGATGACATTTCATGGGACAGATTCAAGGAGCTGTTTGAAGAGAAGTTTGTGCCGACGGCAGGGAGAACCCAATTGTATCAGGATTTTCTGTATTTGAAGCAGGGTAATATGTCTGTTTCGGAGTATGAAACCAGATTCAACGAACTCTCTTGTTATGGACCAGGACTCGTCGATACTCCACTGAAAAAGAATGAGAAATTTGTGCAAGGGTTGAGGCCTGAATTCCATGGGAAATTAACAGTGCTTTTGAAAGGATCTTTTGTTGATTTGATTGATATGGCATTGAGATATGAAAGTTTGATGAGTAAGAAACCGGGGGCTCCAGTTGTAGCTTCAAGTGGGAATTTCACTAATTCGAATAAGCGGAAGTTCGATCGTAAATGGAGAAAGCCGAATAAGAAGAAACCTGGGAATAACAACGGACCTCGAAAGTGCTACATTTGTCAACAGGAAGGACATTTGGCAAATAAGTGTCCTAGGAAGGGATTCCAGCAGCAGCAACAGCAACCGCATCAGAGTGGCTCAGGATCAGCTATGGTTCAGAAATCATTGTGCTTTAATTGTCATCAGCCAGGACACATGATCAAGAATTGTCCACTTTTGCAGAGGGCACCTCAGAATAAAGTTTTTGCTTTGGAAACCGAACCATCTTCTTCTTCGATGGGAAAAGGAGTATTAGAAGGTACTTTACTTTTAGATGGAATATATATTAAAGTTTTGTTTGATTCGGGTGCTTCCTTGAGTTTTATTTCTTTGGACTCTGTTGAAAAGTTCTCTCTTACCCCTAGTTCTGTAGACAGTCCTATCTTGGTATCTAATCCTATAGGAGGGGTGACTAAATTAGACACTATCTATAAGGACTTGAAGATCTCTTATCTATCTCACAGTTTTTCTTGTGACCCGTATGTGTTGAATATTAAGGGATTTGATCTTATTTTGGGAATGGATTGGCTGGACAAGTATAAAGCCGTTTTGAATTGTGATGAAAGAACAGTTTCGTTGGAAACTGATCTGGGTAGAATTGCCAGAGTGTCGTGTGATAATTATGGAATTCACTTGAGTAGTCTTTTGCATGGAATTGAGACTTCTGAAGAGAAAGTTGAAGACATCGATGTGGTACAAGATTTTGCTGATGTATTTGAAGAAGTGAAGTGTCTACCACCACATCGAGAAATAGAGTTCCGTATTGATTTGATTCCAGGAGCTGTGCTAGTGATTCAGCCCAGTAGGAGAATGGCTCCTAGGGAAAAAGAAGAGTTGATTAAGCAGACTCAGGATCTTTTAGAGAAGGGGTTGATTAGACCCAGTTTTTCTTGTTGGGGTTCGGCGGCAGTGTTTGGGACTAAATCGGATGGATCACTGAGGTTCTGTGTGGATTATAGAGAATTGAACAAAGTGACTATCCGTAATAAATATCCTCTTCCTCATATCGATGATCTTTTTGACCAGTTGCATGGTGTTTCTATCTTTTCTCAATTGGATATAGCTTCAGGTTTACATCAGTTAAGGATAGCTGAAGACAGTATTCCCTTGACTGCATTTAGGGGACCGAATTGTTTCTATGAGTGGTTGGTTATGCCGTTCGGATTAACCAACGCTCCTGCCTACTTCGTTGACCTCATGAATCGAGTCTTTAGGGATGTGCTGAATAAGTTTGTGCTGGTATTCATTAATGATATCTTGGTCTATTCCAAATTCGAAAAAGAGTACAGGGAACATTTGAGGATTGTATTGGAGAGTCTGAGAAGCATGTGCTGAAGGCGAAGTTTTCGAAGTATCATTTCTGGAAATCGGAGGTTAAATTTTTAGGGCACATTGTTTCTGGTGAAGGCATTTCTGTAGACCCAACGAAAGTTGAAACTATTCTGGAATGGCAACAGCCAGAGACACCGACGGAAGTTCGCAGTTTTCTAGGATTGGCTGGCTACTACAGGAAATTTATCAGGGAATATTCCAAGATTTCTTCGCATCTGACTAAGCTGACTAGAAAAGGAGCAAAATTCAAATGGACACCTCAGTGCGAAGAAGCTTTTCAGGAATTGAAGATAAGGCTTACTAGTGCACCAGTACTTGCTATTCCGGATGGGAAAAGAAAATTCGAGGTTTACACTGATGCTTGTATAGTGGGCTTGGGAACAGTTCTGATGCAGAACGGAAGGGTTATTGCGTATGCTAGTCGGCAGTTGAATCCTCATGAGAAGAACTACGCTACGCATGATCTTGAATTGCTAGTCATTGTTTTTGCTTTGAAAATTTGGAGACATTATCTTTTGGGAGAGAAATTCGAATTGTTCACGGATCACAAACCGTTGAAATATCTATTCTCTCAAAAAGATCCAAATCCGAGACAGCAGCGGTGGGTTGAATTTCTTGCATCTTATGATTTGGATATTCTGTATACTCCCGGTAAAGCGATTGTCGTAGCTGATGCTCTCAGCAGGAACGCAATTCGTTCTCTTCTGGAAGTGGTTCCATCTCTTATTGAAAGGATCTCAAGCAAGCAAGAATCTGATAAGATGTTGAGGAGGATCATTAAAAGAGTCAGGAAGGGTCAATATCCTAGTTTTGAAATTGATGGCCAAGGAACGTTAAGGATCAATGGGAGAATCTGTGTTCCGAATGATAAGGAATTGAGGCAGGGAAGTGTTGTCTGAAAGTCACCGCTCCAAATTGAATATTCATCCAGTAATCTCGAAGATGTACAAAGACATGAGGAGAGCTTTCTGGTGGCCGAATATGAAGAAGGATGTTGCTAGATTTGTGAACAGTTGTACCATCTGTCAACAAGTTAAAGGTGATCAACAGAAATCTGCCGGGTTATTGCAACCTTTGGAAGTTCCGAATTGGAAATGGGAAATGATCTCGATGGATTTTATTGATGGTTTGCCTAGAACCAGGAAAGGGAATGACGGTATATGGGTTATTGTAGATCGTTTAACTAAGAGTGCCCATTTTATACCAGTAAAGGCAACCCGTACTGCAGTTTCTTTAGCGGAAATTTTCTTGAAGGAGATAGTTCGATTGCATGGTGTTCTCGTCAGCATAGTAAGTGATCGTGATCCTATTTTCACTAGCAAATTTTGGGAAGCTCTGCAATCAGCAATGGGAACAGATTTGAGATTGAGTACAACCTATCATCCTCAAATGGACGGACAGACGGAGAGGCTGAATCGTATTCTTGAGGATTTGCTACAGGCTTGTGTTTTAGATTTTGGAGGATCTTGGGAGGACCATCTTCATCTAGTGGAATTTTCTTATAATAACAGTTATCAAGCGAGTATCAAGATGGCTCCTTATGAAGCTTTATATGGAAGACCGTGTAGATCCCCATCTTGTTGGATTGAATCGAATGATCGTCTTGTGCTCGGGCCTGATCTCATTCGAGAAGCTTCTGCGAAGGTTGAGCTTATCAAGAAAAGGATGAAAGCTGCTCAAGATCGTCAGAAGAAATATGCGGATAGAAGACGAAGGCCATTGGAATTTGAGATCGGAGACTTGGTTTTTGTTAAAGTTTCCCCAATTAAAGGTGCAATAAGATTTGGAAAGACAGGTAAACTTGCTCCGAGATACATTGGACCATTTCGAGTGTTGGAAAGAATTGGAGCTGTAGCCTACAGGATTGAATTGCCAGAGCGGATGTCTGGGATTCACAATGTGTTTCATGTATCGCATTTGAGGAAATTTGTTCATGATCCGTCACTGGTTGTAGAACCAGTAGTTCAAGAAGACTTGGAAGTGGAACCCGATTTAACTGTAGTCAGAAATCCAATTCAGATTGTGGACCGAGACGAGAAGCAACTCAGAAACAAAGTGGTGAAACTCGTCAAGGTGCAATGGAGTGAGGATCCCAGAGATTGTACTTGGGAAACTCTCGATAGTTTTAAGAATGCTTATACGGATTTATGTTCGGATAATTAGTGATGTTTGTTAGAATAGACTGTTTGATTGTTTGCTATTGTATGGATGATATGTATGTTTGGATTGTTAATATAAATGCTTTTGAATTAACTGTTGATTTAAATTTCGAGGACGAAATTCTTTTAAGGGGGGAGGAATGTAACAACCCGGAATTTTTGACAGCATATTTTAATGCATATTTAATCTAATTTAAATTAAATATAAGCTTGTCAATGTTTAAAATGATGAGATCTTGGATATTTAACAATTATATATGTATTTATACAAGAAAGTTATGATTTGAAAATCTAAAATAGAATGCTTCAAACCCATTAAAACAAAATCTGTCTTATTCAATAAAATCAAATCAAAGACTTCATATTTTTGTTATTTGATAATATACATATGAATACAATTTTAGTTTTTGAAAAGATAAGTTTAAAAATTTACAAACATAGTAATATTAACATAAACATCTAATGCAAAGGTATAAAACAATATAAATAATTATAACATAAACATTCAAAACTAGTATAAAACATAATCATAAATTATAAGATGTAATTAAAGTAATATAAATATACAAATATAAATTATAACTTGAAATATATAAATACAAGTATATGTTATAAATCAAATGTTTGAAAATTTAATTAACAAATAAAAAATCAAAATCAGGCTTCACTAGGAATAATAAACATATGTATAAATGAGCAAGCTTCTACAATAAGACAAGGAAATGTACAGCTAAATATACTTACAAAATCAAGTTGAACCTGAAAGAAAGAAAATAAAATAAATATATTTGTACAATCACAATGCTATAAATTAAAATATAAACCTTATGAGCTACTGGAAAATATTTATGCATAAGAAAACAAAGTTTCACTTCAATATAAAACAAAATCTGTGTCTTACATAAACATGTTTGGCCGAAATAATAATAAATATCTTTGTACAAATTGCAACTATCAGTAAAACATTAAATACTTGTTATCATAATTAAGGGCATAAGCATTAACTAGCACAACATTTTGTTTGAGTAAAGTACTGCAGCAGAAATATCTTTATCGTTTCATACTACAGGGTATTATCACTTAGCCAATTAAAGAAAATGACAATACAAATACACTCTGTCTAGATACGACCTACTGTTAAGTAGCTTCAATCTATATATATCCACCTATAAACTTTCAGTTCGTTTATAAAAACTTAAACTAAAAGCAAACCTGAGAAGCATTGCTATTTTGCAAACTTAGATTTAATTCAACAGCAAAACAACATGGAGAGTTTCAGGGAATTTAACTGCAATCTCTTCAACACACCTTGCCTTCTGTTCAAATTGTTCTTGTGAGTAAACATACTTTCTTAAATTTTAAGTATGATAATTAACTTCTGATGTTTTGTGTTGCTATATATATATATCGAAAATAAATGGAAACTATAAGGACCTGTATTGATTTATGCATTGGAAGCTTCTGTTCCTGATTTTTGTCAAGTTTCTGAGTAAAAGAAGTAAAGGATATTAATACTTCTCCATTTGAATTAATTTTAAACCTAATATGTAAGTAATTCAGAGTGTTTAACATAAAACAAAGCCTGGAAATATATTGAAGTATAACAGTAGGATATAAACATTGTTTTTGTTTCAAGTTACAGGTAAACTAATTAAAAAGGTTCAAAATTCAAATTTTTAAATTTGTAAATTCAATAACATGTTTAGATTCCATACACATAATTATGATTTTTAAGCAAGGGTATTAAGAGCATTTTTGAAATGAAACAAAAATGGGTTTTCGTCAAATTTGGATGATCGAGTTAATTTTAATTTCTGTAAATTGATATGAAGTAAGTTTGTAATCCATTTAACACCAGAAAAATGCAGGAAAAATTATTCAATGAAGGGATTTTGAGTTTGAATCAAAAGTAGGGTTTAGTGCCTATTTTTTTTCAATGCTCTGTAAAAATTTGTTGCGGCTCCATTAGGCGATCGAGTGGCTCGTGGTTGTGAGCGAAGGCCGATGAAGGTATGGGCGTGACATGGAGGAGGGGGGTTTGCCTCCGGTGATCAGAATTGGAGGGGCGAAGGGTTTTTTTTTTGTGGTTGCTCGAAACAGTGGTTCGAGCTTCAGCCCTTTCTTTGATTTCGAACTTTTCTCATCGATTTGAGTTTTGTTTTCGTGTCTATGTCCGTTATGCGACTTGCCGGAGGCGTCGTGCTTCGCCAGGACGTTGGCGAACCACCGTGCATGTGCACGGTGGTGTATAGTGTAGCAGTTTTGGGTTTGGGACCATATTGGGTGAATGCTCGAGTGATACTCGAGTGGGAAGGGGAGGTTACTTCAGGTTTTCCTGGGTGTGAGCGCGTGAATGTTGTTACTGCAGTTTTAATTTTACTTAAACTTAAAAATAAAAATAGAAGAAAGAAGACTGGGGAGAAGAAAGAAGGAGATGGGAGAGAGACACGGGAGAGGCACGGGAGGAAACTCGAGACTTTCTCGAGTGAAGGAGGAGCTGTCTCGACCCATTACTGAGTGCATGCATAATTTTGTTTTAGTGTCTGTTATATCTAAGTTAAACTAAACAATAGTTAGTTTGTTTAAGTTAAAAGGTTATTAAAGTAGTATGTAAAGATATGTGATTAATAATAAGTAATTAAGGGTGTTAATTAATTTGTATTTTAAATCTTAAATTGATAACTTTAAATTGATTTTGTAATTAGAAATAAATCATATGTTAAAACAATTTAAAACATAAAAATGTTAGCTAATTACTTAAAAGTTAATTCATAAATGATAATTAACTTAAGTGATTAATTGAAGATTATATAGTTAATAAAATTGATTAGCATAAATAATTTGTGACAATTGAATAACTAATTAATCTTTAATAAGTAAGTTATGAATTAATAATTAAGAGTCAACTAATTAACTGAGTAATTAAGTAATAATTAATTAATAAGAGTTGAGTAATTAAATAATTAATTAAAGATTAGATGATCAATAAATTAATAATTAATAAATGATTTACTAAGTAATTAATTGATCATTAATAAGTTAATTAATCAGTAATTTATTAAACAAAATAAAATAGTTTATTCTTAAGCAAATAATTAGTTAAGAAAAACCAAATTGTTTGGTATGCATTGATAATTATGTTTGATTTACTTTGATATCTATTGATGATTTTTCTGTGATATGTTGTGATATATTATGGATATCTGTGATAACTGTGTATGATCTATCTGTTATAACTGTTATGTGAATTCTAATATTAAATTGAACTGTTAAGTTAAATAGACAACCTGGCCTTAAAATGGCATTTGGATTCCGATGAGACCGGGATCGGAAGAATCAATTTTGATTCTCCGAAAACCACATCGATCCAAATTAAACGATAGGTCATGACTTATCAAGTGGTGATCGAGATGGTGTTTCAAAATGTAAGGGTTATCGTCGCTAACTCTAAGGGTGATTCCAAAATGAGTGTAACGAGATAATGCCTTCGGTTTCGTTCGAACCCAGAACGAACTTGTATGGATTGAATGATTTCAACACATAGTCAGGTGGACGGTGAGCATTCTAAGATATGTTCAATAAAGGTAATCGTAGCCTCAAGCCTCATCAACCGGGAATGGCTAAAACATGGAAGATGCAGCAAGGTTAGGTGGGTCATGCCCAAGCAGGACAAGATATTCCCCTGTCTAGATGTCCCTTTTTATTTCGGCTGTGTGAGCAGTCGTTGGCCACAACTGCGGGGTTATCTTGTTTGGGACTGTTAAGTAAGGAATGGTTCCGGCCTTGTGTTGTAGGGGATCGGGAGTGATCCTCGATACGGTGATCTAGGCCCCGTACTGTGACGGGCGGTACCCCAGTAGCCCTGCCATTATTGGAAACCCATTTTCCCTACGAGACCCTACGGTTTTGATCTGTATTACCCACTTTCATGGCTAGTAGCTGGAATTTAATAGATGTAACAATTTCGTCTATTTTCTATTTACTTGAAAACCCTAGACACTATTATAATATCACTGAATTTCCTATAAATTGTTTTGGTTAGCGTAAGGTAAAAACTTACCCGTATTTATTTGTGGGGAGTCTTACGTGATACCTCTATTTTCAAATGATTTTCAAGTTAAGCAACTTTAACCTGTTTACTCATACCAGACCCATGTCTGACCCGGAGTTTATATTTTGTTTTTCATAAACTCTTGGGTACTCAAATTTTTATGAGTAGCCAAGTGATAGGTATTGGAAGTGTTGATTTTCTAGAGAAGCTATTTTGGGAAGAAGATCAGACGTATGTATCTATATATGTAGTTCCGTTGTGTAGTTAGTGTATGCAGTATTTTGGATGTATGTATGGACATATATGTATATGACAGTCCTGTTATGTGATATTGTATGACTCTGATGTATGTATAACTATGTAATAGTTATGTGATGTATTATATTTTGTTCCATTCCGCTGTGAGATTCTGATGTTGTTATTCTCTCTTTCTATTCTTTTCTATTTCTATCCCATTCTTTCTTAATGATGAAACGTCTTTCTGGGTTAGGAAAGGCGGGTCGTCACAATTCATCACATTGTGGTTAAACTTGTTCTCAAAGTTTTCCTCATAAGATGTAAAGCTTCCTTATAGGCTAAGGTTGTTTCTCTTTGTTTCATATAAGTCATCGATCTCTACGTTTGTTCAAGATTTAGGGATACAAGGAACAAAAACGCATTAGAGGTTACATTATATCTATGCCAGGCAACTAATTTATGTTGGGCATAAGAAGACTACGCATCTTCTCGTCTTGGGTTCAGATGAGATTTCTGTGTTTCGACAATCGACCTAGACTCAAATGATGGAGTGGAGGTAGGTTTAACTTTCCTTCTCATTCAAAAGTACTGATGTGGTTTTTCATCAGGGAACATTTTTTCATGAAGCCAGATTTGAGGATTTAAGTTGATAGTTATTTTCATAGAATGACACAGAAGAATTCAAATTGCCAATTGTTTTTGTTGACAATCAATCGTTGAATGTGATCCTTGTGTTACATAATTTGTGCAATGACAGGCAATTGTTGATGGATGGTGTAGTAGTGAGTGTAGGGGTATTTGAGTTGTAGGATGTTGATGATCAGTAGTACAAGCACAATTTAGGGTTGGACAGTGCTGTTCTAGTCGAAATGGTACAGCAGTGGTGCCAAGTATTTGTTGAAGAAGGCAGTTGTATTGGAGGGGCTGTCAATACGAAGTTGCTGTCGATATGAAGTGGATGAAGTATTTGTAGGCGATGGATGATTGTATGGCTGTTGACAATAAGTGGTTCAGGATATTTATTTTTGGAGGATTGCGGCGAAGGAGAATAGTTTAGAGTTGTGACTATGCTTGTTCTTGACAGTTGTTATTGGCACGTATGTTTCAATGTGGCAACAAAGACTAATGGCAGTAGAAGGTAGGGGAAATGCATTGGATCAAGATGCTTGCTGCTTTAGTTTTCTAATCAAAATCCAGTGGATCAATGTAGTTGCTTTTAATATAGGGTTGTTTTTGAGGCAGATTGCTAATGTTTGAAGAGTTGCAGTGGTGGGTGGAGGAAGAGGTTTGGCAAGTAGTTGAAGGTGGAGGTGATGTTGCTGTGAAGAGATGCAGGTGGCCTTTCTGGAATATGGCAGTGATGGTAGGAAGCAGAAGTGAGGATGTATTGATGGGTATAGTTAAGAGCAGTTTTGTGGTGACAGTGTATCATTGAAGTGCAAATGTTTGTTGTATTGCAGTGTGCAGTGGTCAGGGAGCTAGACAAAGGTGAGCAATCAACTGATTGTAGAGGTAGTAATGGCAACAAGTGGGTTAGTTGTGTTTGAAGTGGTGGTATGGTGATGGTCTGTAAAGCAATAGTGATGCTGGTAGAGTGGAAGCAAGGGGATGTTGAAATGAGTTGAAACAGTTTGTGAATGATAGTATTGTGATGGTGGGGTGTGTGAATGATGGTAATGTAGAACCGTCAGGAGGAAATATATGTTTGTATGGAGTATGACAGGATGACCGGCAAAGGCAGTTGGAAGTATGAGTTGTTGCAGTGCACTGATTGGTGTTATAGAAGTGTTATGCGGATGTTGTGATATTGTTGGTGATTGGTGGAAGCAGTGGTTTGGCGGAAAGAAAGTGATGATCAGTGGTAGAGTGGGCGATAGCTACAAAAACAAATTATGTAACACAGGGCTCACATTCAATCACTGTAATTCGATTAATTTGATTAATCTTGCATATTTACAAATTCAATCACATCATCTTTGATTTCCTTTAGGTGATAATTCTTTTAGGTAGTAACCCTTTCTGTTTACAAATTTAGAATGCTCAGGCTTCTAAATAGATTCAAATTGGATATTAGCAAGTTACAATTGAAAATCGTTTTAGGCAATGTTTATTAATTTTTGAATTCTATTTATTTAGCTATTAGTTTTTAATATGCATGGTTTTGGTCACAGCTATATTTTTGTAAACGCGTCTGGAAGTCGATTCTAATGCAGTTGCTAAAGTCATTTTGAAGGTGTCAAGTCTTTGGTCGAGGTGGTTGGGGTTAATGGCAAATTTTCCAAAGAGATCTATAAAGCTTTTCCAAGTAATAAGTGCATATTCATATCCTTAACTTAGCTTGGTTAATTATTTACTTGCTGGGATTAATTAATAATTATTAACTTAGTTGTGCATGTAAATTAAGGAACCTAACATGCACAACTAGTGGAAATAATTTGATCATTCCACTAAGTTAATCAATAATAATAATATAATTAAGTTAACTGAATTTTAATAATAATAATAGTAATAGTAATAATAAGTCAATTTAGTTAACTAAGTTAATAAAAATTAATTATTAAAATTAAACAAGTTTTATAAAATTAACTAAGTTTAAGTTAACTACATTTTATAATAGTAATAATATAACTAGTTTGACAAAGTTTTATAAATAAAGACGATGATAACGAATTAACTAAGTTTATAATAATAATAAATTAACTAAGTTAACCAAGTTAATAAAAATTAACTAAGTTTTGTTAAAATTAAATAAGCTTTATAAAATTAACTAAGTTTAAGATAACTAAATTTTATAAATAATAATAATAACTAATTTAAAAAAGTTTTAAGTAATAATAATGACGATGATGAAGAATTAACTAAGTTTATAAAAATTAACTAAGTTTATAATATTAATAATAGTAATACAATTAAGTTAACTAAGTTTTAATAATAATAATAATAATAAATTAACCAAGTTGATTGAGTTAATAAAAATTAACTAAGTTTTATTAAAATTAACAAGTTTTATAAAATTAACTAAGTTTAAGTTAACTAAATTTTATAAATAATAATAATATAACTAATTTAACAGCTTTATAAATAATAATGATGATGAATTAACCAATTTATTTTAAAAATTAACTAAGTTTATAATAATAATATAATTAAGTTAACCAAGTTCTAATAATAATAACAACAACAACAACAACAACAACAATAATAATAATAAATTAACTAAGTTAACCAAGTTAATAAAAATTAACTAAGTTTTGTTAAAATTAAAGAAGTTTTATAAAATTTACTAAGTTTAAGTTAACTAAATTTTATAAATAATAGTATGATATATTTGTACAATGTTGTAGTTGTTTGATATTAGATTTGAAGTCTTACGAATTAACATAATTGTTTGACTATATGTTGTAATTTCACTTGTGCAGGCATTGGATTTTCGAAGAGAGCAAGGTTGGACTTTTATGGTGCTAGCTTTCATTTGTGCATGCAACAAAGAATTATGGGTAAACAAACGTTTTGTTAGCACTAGTTGTGTGACTGTGTACGGTTATGTACTACTTCTGTATCAATGTATGGTAATGTACCTTGTGTTTATGGTAGTTCATTTGTTCATGTATTATTTATTTATTATTGAACTATTTATTATTATTGTTTAATATAAATTATGAATAAAGTGAATTGGAGAGTGAACGAGCTAGCAGAATGTGAGAAATAGACAAAGAAAAACAAAAATATTTAGTGGCGTTTATCACTTGCACTGCTTTTAACACTTGCTAGCCCCACCAATGGGGACTATAACGACCCTGACGCGACCTTCGAAAATTGGCACTGAATACATCGCCCGTATTTGAACGCCGTAGATCCAAACGTCATCTGTTTCGCCGAAGCTTATAACACATTAAGTACAACAACACAGCGTAGGAAATGAATAATATTATTGGTATACAACATTTGATTACAATGATACAACACATTGATACAATTGATATCAACATCAGAGATACAAAAACAATAGTGGAAGAAAGCCTCCAAAAGATAATATCTTCGGAAGTCCACAAGAGAGATACTCCAATTAACACCATTGCCAATGCGCCAAGACTAGAAAGACTCCAAACCAAAAAGCAAGAACCACCATCAACAATGAAGTGAAGCAACTCGATCCAAATGCGATTGCCAAACCAAAGACTTCGAAGGGTATTGAGTCTACACCTACTATTTGATTATCTGAAAAACCTAACTCTAGACTGCCCGTGTGGAAAATTGTGGGCACCCAGAGTTTGGGAAGGGAACAATAAACTCCGGGTCAGTCATGGGACTGGTATGAGCAAACAAAAACAGTTTTATCTTTAAAACAAATAATAAAAGATTTTAAAATTGAAATCCGCAATGCTTTTTGGAAATTGAAACTGCCATAAGGCCTCCCACCACACACACAATGCAAGCGCACACTTGGAGGAGATTTCTCCTTATGACAGTCAAATATGCTTGATACGCGAAAATCATTTGATATTATTATTAGTGCATAGTGCAGAAAACCTTTCGAAAGTACAATATTAATCTTAGTCAGCATAGATACCATTGTATTATGCCTGCTATAGCTACCACATGAGTTATACAATTGCAATCGTAAAGGGCTCGTATTGTTTTGTTTGGATTTCCAACAAATGGTCAGGCAAATGAACTTCCCACACAAAAAGGAACGCCTCTGGAGGGACGCCTCCGAGAACCTAACCGGATCTTTGCCAACACAAAGCCGGGTTGCCTCTGTAACTAGGTAACTACTGACATGAGCATGCCATCCCCCGGCCAATTGCGACCTTTATCCGAGGTACCTCTACACCAACAACCACAAAGCAATAAGTTTGAAGCATCCACAAAGTTAAGTTCTGGGCTCCATACCATGATACCACTCATAATCCATAAGGAAATGGACATACCCTCAAGGGGCGCTACCCCCAAATAAACTTGCTGCCATGATTCCTGTTTCGACCACAACCGAGTTATGAGGCTCGACGAAGTCTCGTCCACAAAGCTACACTTTTTCACGAAGCCATGCTTTGATCGACAAATGATCAGCAGCACTTCGTATGCCACATTACCAAATTGGGAATGTATCACTAGTAACCATCAACTACATAACCTCTGAGCTCGTATGTCTTAGAGAAGGGTGTTAAGCTAAGAGAATAAAATCTCCGCCACCAAACAAAAATGTATTTGATAGAAATCGATTTTACATCTCAAAGTGTAATGTCAGACACACATCCATACAAGTCTGTTCCGGGTTCGTGCAGAACCGAAGGCACTTCACAAAGAAGCCCTTGCAATTTCGGGCATCCTCAATCCCGATCAGACTCCCCATCACATATGGAGATCTCTATACCGGAGCAACTCAGTGCAGAGTCATTCGACAGGTTATCCTATCGTTCTTGAAGACACCCGTCTTCACCACCGGTCTTCAAATGCTATCCATTTCGTCGTATCACTATTCGGAATGGGTTATATGACACAAGGTCCTCTCCCGGCTAAACCAAATAGTGAGCACAATATTTTAAGACATATGGATAATGGGATCTCAGTTAAGTCACAACTTGTTACCTAAAACTTTTTTTTCAAATGGTTTAAACAAATTACCATTTCCAAATCCTTAAACAAATAGATTCACTTCATAAAGTTTACCCATCTTTCATAAAGATTCATTCACAATATTTAAACAAAAGATCTATCTTTGAGATTCTCTTTTGTTTGAAAACAAAGTTCACCAAATATTTCACAAAGATTCCTTTATAGCTTTCGAAACAATTCCATTACAAATCTTTTATACAAAGGAATATACCTTTAAGATCCTCTTCAATTTCAAAACAAGGTTCATAATTTTTCACAAAGATTAATTCATAGTTTTCAAAACTATTTCAATTCCATTTCAAACTTGAAATCTTTCCAGACAAATTGGAAATCATTTCTTCATACGAAAGCCATTATTATTTGAAAACAAATAGTTTTCGTTTCAAAAAAATCTGATTACATTTGCACGAGTCAAAGCCTTTCAAGTATAAAACTTGGGTTAAATTCAAATTCCCAAAATAATATTTTTAAAATGGTTTAAATCCCCTAAAAAAATTTATAACTTGTATACCCTTTTAAACCATAATTTACAAACAAAGAATTCAATTTCAAATCTTGAATTTAAATTCAAATCAAACTATTTAAATTTCAAAACTTTATTAAGATATTCAAAATAACTTTTATCTTTCAAACTCTTTTTCAAATGCTTTTCACATTTAATCAAATTCCATTTCAAAAATTATTTGGATTCAAAATTCAATCTTTAAACAAAATAATATTTAAATTTCAAAATATCTGTGACTGACCAATTTCCACGTGTAATCCATATTTGTGTGTGTATGGTGTAGTCCAGGGGTTTTACATAATAGTGTAACAACATCAATCCTTACAGATTCAATCATATTAATATCGATAAGCTGTATATCCCTATAACGCTTATCTCCATTCATAGATTTACAGATAAATAATGTACATTCATCACAGATAAATAAATTACATTCATCACAGCTTGAATCAAAATAATTCATCACACAGCATCACACATCAGTGGTATCAAATAATTCAACATTCAATACAATTCAAACATTCATAAGTAGGATCAATTAATCATCTGGTTTATTTAAACCAGATTAATTACTAATCCTGGATAATTAACATTAATTAATTACAAATTATTTTAATTAATTATTTTTAATCATTTATTAGTTAACCATTAGTAATAAATTAATCAAAATTTAATTATTAATTAATTAACCTTTAATCATTAAATAATTAACCTTTAATTATCCTTTAATTAATTATTCTTAATTAATTATTCTTAATTAATTACAATAAGTGATTATTCCTAATCACCTAGTCATCTTTAACCATTAATTTATTAATTACTTTTACTTAAGTAATTATTATTTTTAAGTAATTAATTTCCTTTAATTAAAAACCCTTTAATTTATTTCATTAATTATTCTTTAATTTAATCATAATAATTAATTAGTCTTAATATAATTACATAAAGTAATTAGCTTTAATTTAATTACATAAGGTAACTGGCTTTTGAATCAATTTCACAAAGTAATTAGCTTTAATTACCTCATAAATTATCAATCCTAGATTAAGCTTAAAAAAATAAAACATTTCCTTTATAATTACTTAATCACATTATTTAAAAATCATCTATCTTTTTAATTAACACTTAATTTTATTCGAAAATTGAGTTTCAAATATCTTTATGATTAACTTAACAAACTTTAAGTTATAGAAATCATAAAATCTCATAATCACATGTCAAAGAAAACCTTTACATATGGGAAATTTTATTTAAGAAAATTTTTAACTGGATTTATCTAAATTGCAAATACTTCGCTTTTTAAACTTTTAAAACCCGATCTTAACCTTTGCTTCGGGTATAACCCGTAATTCACCCGAGTCAAACAAATGTTTTTCCCGAGCTTAATTCTTCTTCCTTTCATTTTCCTTTTTAAAACGTTATTTTAGTTTAAATTTAAAATATAGTTTTAAACACTCAAACTGCCCGATACAACACTCGAGCTACCGGCCCATTTTCTCGAGATTGAACCTGAGGCAAACGTTTCTTCCCCAACCCATTAATATCGCCAGATATCCAAGGTAGACCATGCATGTGCACAGTTGCCTGAAACACTTCCGACCAATCTTGCCACCATCGGCAAGTCGACAACGACCACCTCAAACTAGCCGACCACCCAGAACACTCCATATCACCGTGGTTCGAATTCAAGTGTTTCGATCATACAGGCACTCAAAACCAATCAACAAAATGTGCCTCGCCGACACCGTTACTGACCATCAAAAACTTCGCCATCCTGACCAGAGTTGCGCCATGAACCCTAGCTTCAATCCCCCCGCACCGGTGACACTCGATCCATCAGGGACGCCTCAACAGTTCGATTTCTGATCCATACAAATACACGAGCTTAAACCCTATCTTATTGACGTTCAACCACCACGGCTACTAATAATTTGCATTGCCATTTTTCTGATGACCCTTGACTTCTGAGCTAGCTATGGCCAAAATCTCATGACCCACTTCCACACTGATCATCAGAATTTTCCGATCAACCCAAAATCGTTCAATTCCCAAATGTTCAGTGAATCTTGCTTGAAAATTTTGATTTTACTTTTAAAAATCACAAATTTAGGTAACGAAACAGATTATAAACCTAGAATCAAGAATTATTCAAGTTGAAGATTTAATAAGTTTATCATTTCCACTGTTCTTCATTTGTCAGGTGAGCAAACTTCCTGAATCTGTCAATAGATATTTGAATAATACTTGAAAGTGTGATGGTGAAAATGGTTTGCATGAATGCTTTTTATCTGAAAAATGGTTGAACTTCTCTGTATATATCTGAGAAGGGGTGTGCATTTAATCAGTTAATTAATTACTTATGAAACTACTAATTCTGGTTATGTTTAATTTGTAAACTAAAAATCTTTAAGGAAACAATGTGCCACTTGTTTAATTAATTAGACACTTGTCAATATTTGTATAAACACTTGTTTAAACAAAGAAATTTATGTTTAAGACCTTATTTTAAACTTTTATTTAATTTATATTTTAAACCCTTTCTTTTATATATTTATAAAACATGTTTTAACCCTTTATAAATTCTTTTATTTAATTTCATATTTACATATGTTTATATTTTCAATTTATATTTAGACAACCTTAAAGAAATGATTTTTAAATTCTAATTATTCATTATTAAATAATCACACATATACATACATACATACATACATACATACATACATACATACATATATATAGTGGAAATTAGCCACAAGGGCCTCTTTAGCAAGTGCAATTAGTTTCTAGGACACACAACTGAAATAATTACTTTTAAGGACCAAATGAAAAATAAATAGTTTCTAAGGCCTAAAAACCTATGAAATTATGTCCTTGAAAGTGATTGGACTGCTGATTTTGTCCTTAGAAGTAAATATTCAGCTGACTTCGGCCTTGAAATTAATTTCTATGGATGTGTGTCCTGGAAACTTATTGGAGTGCAAAATTTGTCATTCTAGTGAAATGCCTTCATATATATATGTTTTAAAAGTATAAAGCTTTTAAATCCAATTTGTTTTATATTTTTTATTACTGAATTTCCAAATCAAAGTTTAAATTTTCAAAAAATATATATATTTGTTTCTTTAAAATATAGAATTCTAAATCCAATTTTTGTTTCCAGTATTCAAATTATTTCTCAAATAAATTCACAAATAAATCCAAACCCAATTTATTTTTAAATTTATACAATTGAATTCTCAAGTTAAATTCAATTTATTTTCTAAAATATTTATTTTAGAGTTTTAAATTCAAAATGAAATTCAAAATAAATCTATATACATATAAATAAACACATATGTATATTAGATAACAAATTTCTATTAGTATAAAATTATATAATTTTCAAATCCAATTTTTTTAATTTATTTATAAGATATTTAATTTAGAATTTCAAAGCCCCAATTAAATTTAAAACCAATACACAAATAAACATATATCTTACTAAATTTGAAAAATTCAAATTAATTCACAATTTTATTCAAAAGTTTATTTTAATTACCAATTTAAATTTGATTAAAAATCGGGACCGTTACAGGAACAGAATGCCAAAATGTTCCATTATATCAAACATTGTATTTACGTTAATGCTTACCAGGCTGACTAGTGGAGACAGAATGCTAGAGCGTCCCATCATATCGAACACTATAGGAATGTTGCATGCTTTTAATGCTTGCCAGGCTGACCCGTGGAGACATAATGCCACAGCGTACCATCATATCGAACGCTGTAGCCACATTGCACTACTTTTAACGTTCGCTAGCTTGTCCTATGGGGATAGAAGGCCATAGTGTAATCGTCAAATCAAACACTATAGCCATGTTGCATTGCTTTCAATGCTTTACAGCCTGAAGTGGAGACAAAAGGCCTCAGTTACTTTTAATGCTTTTAATGTTTCACTGTTTTAATGCTTTCCAGCTTAACTAGTGGAGACAGAAGGCCTCGGTTTTATTTATATCATACTGCTTACCGTAATGCTCTTCACTAATATCATACCAGTAGCACATAAAAATGGTAGACTACAATTATACTTCCTTGCCCTCATCATTCTCGTATGAAGGTCTTTTAAGACACGATACCTTGTTGGATACATCTTCCTCCCAACCACCAACCAAGTGGTACGTTGAAATGGAGGAAAGACACTATAAGGATGTAAGGGAGCACAAGAGAGATTTGTGGTAGTTCAGACTGTTAGAGGATGGAGGAAGAAAAAGAGAAGAGGGGCATGGCCATAATGGGAAAAGAAAAAGAAGGCGTGAAACATGCCACCAAGTACCCTAATAGATCAAGAAGCTAACTCTAGATTCATATACTGTAAGTGTGGAGTTTCTTTTTTGTATACTGTTATAAGAAACATAATTGACATCTGTTGACGTCACTATAGATGCTGCAATTTTCTAGATGGTTGTGAATTTTGGCAATGGACTAACGATCCTTTACCTCATCGAGCAATTGTGAATTTTGGAAATGACTATGAAGTAGGATATACCTGAGTGCTCTATGTAAGGTCTTGTAAAACTGGGGGGACAACCCTACTACGAATGCATGAAGGTCTACCAAATCAACGGATGTAGCATGAACAAAAGTAGCCATATGCAGTGGAGTGTAAATCGGTGCAAAACAAAAATTTCGATCGGCGTTGATGAAGGAATCAGCCGATCATCACTCATTGCGTACTCCTATAAAGCGGCAATGTCATACACCTTCAAAAATGGTGTATCTGTTGTGGATCGTCAGGAACCAAATCATCGTCTTAGGTCTATCTCCAAATGCGCTCGCTAAGGAACCAACAACATCATCCCATGGAGGGAGATGATAATGATGGAAATGTCTAATAGATAGGAAGCCAGCATGCAGTATGTTCTTGACGGTCATAAAAGGAGAATCTTCATAAGGATACTAAACAATACTCTCTCGTGTAGTCCTTTACTCAATCTGATTTCGGACTATAGCTAATATATGATGTGTCTTGCCTTCTTTCACCATTGTGTGGTTCTCAGCTCCTACTCTAACCCGAGGGAAGAATAGAGGTAACGTGGAGTCCGAAGTTAGGTAAGTCGTATTGCGAAAGTACTCATAGTACCAATACTACAAAATCTCCCAAAAACCTGTAATTGATGTTGATCCGACCTTAATAACGCACGATCCAAAGAGCGATACAAATATGCAAATATCGGAGTCCCCCAATTATATCTAATTGGACTATCAACTGACAATTCCACAATAGCTGCAACATGTCACACAGGCAACGTGATCGATGGATTTGAAAAGAATATGTTTCCCATCATAAAAAGAATAAACAGTCGAGCAATCTCCAAATTGTTTCCTGCATTTTAATTATCTATCAACTCAGAGATTGATATCTAATGTAACTGGTTCTAATATGTAATTCAAACAACAGTCCATCTTGTAAGTTAAAATGTGAAAGTACACTAGCTAAATGGTTAAAGTGTTGGTACTGCTCGTCATATAGTAAGGTTTTCTCCTATTTGATGCCTAAATTGGTAAGCATAATAAACTCTAAAGTGGTCAAACCTAACTCTTCAAAATCAAAAGTGAAATGTATGAGCGGCCTTCCGCCAACATGCGGCTAAAGCACCACATAATGGAACATCCGAATTTAAAAGATTTTCAATACCTAATAAAGCAATTTATGGTTATAGAAAGGACTAAAAAGCGTTAAATACATGAGGAGTAATTAAGTAAATATGTACTCAAGAAATCTCCAAATCCTATATCCCGAAGGAAAGCAAGAAAAATGCCATCGGCATCAACTGCTCAAATAGATTTATAAAGGCGGATTACACTAGACCAAGACTTAGGGTGCGCTTATGACGAGCCTTATTTTAAACAGGTCGCATATGCAATTTATATTCTACAATTTTAACTAAAAGTTAAATTTTAAAGAAGATATCTTATCTAATCTTCGATCCACGTGCTAACGTGTACTTCATTGTTGGAAAGCATACGAAAATCAATCAATTCCTTATTGGATCCTAAATTTTGATTGATATGGAAATCTAGAACCGCATCTCTTGTATTTTTCGTCAAGCGTCTTTGCCTAATTATGGTGCTTTGTAGACTTCCTGCACCATTAGCTAGGACATCGTTGTCTTCTTCGACATGGGCGTTTACGTTGTTAGTCGGAACATTTCCACTGCTGCGACTGCCACTTCTAAAGATTCCCCTCCATGCTCTTATTATGTTTATTTTTTTTTTGGAATTCATTTATTTTACAAATTTTTTTTCTTGACTAAACTGGATTGGAGATAAGAAGCAGGATGAAGAAGATAGCTTTGTGCTCTTTGAAATGGCAATAGCCAACTTATTCATGAGTGGCTATTGCGTGTTAACATAGCCGGCTTTATAAAAGCCGTCTACGTTGACATTATGAATTGCAATCTACAGCTTTACGTGGATTGCAATCCAACGGCTGTGGATTTCAATCTATGTGAATTACTTTAGCAGGCTATATAAAAGCCAGCTAAAGCAGCTTTTTTGCCTCCTTTTTTTGCGTTGGGGTTAAATGGAGATCATTGGGAGATGCATGGATGTTTGGGCGTGCTTGTGGTTGGGATGCTCTTAGAAACTAGTACTTCTCCTTCTTGAACCAATACAGTCTCTCCACCATTGCACTTTCATATATATGCACCAAGCAATGCCAGAAGCATAGATAACATGTTTGCTGATCTTTGTAAATACACGTGCCTCAGACTCACAATTAAATCATATCACTGAACAAACCACGTACCATATTGTCTCGTTTTTCTCTTCGCTGTCAACACCTTTGTTTCTATAATCACGTGTTCCAGATCATGTGAGCTTCTTGAAGTTATGGCCTTGCCCGCACTTCATGCCCAACCGCTCTAGCTGCCCTTCTTGCATTGCCGACCTTTCCAGTTGTACCGGGCTTACTATCCACTCCTGTAGTGCCAGGCTTACTAGGTCTTCTTATGCTTTCTAAATCTTAGGCATGTTGTTTAGTACTTAGGGATGTACCAAAGTTGTATGCTGTTCTTATTATCTTATAAAGTCTCATCCTAAGTTAGGTGACAACATGTATGTTAATATTTTGTATTTCTCATAACAATGACAATCATAGGTGGATGTTATAGTTCCCACCTTCTTTCTAATATGTAACTCTTTGTATTGTACTGATTATTGGTAAGTAAACACTACAAGCAACGGAAGGCATAGCAACGACAAATAGCCGTTGGCGGCCGTTGCTAGCCGTTGCCAGCTGTTACTAAAAGCCGTTGCTATTAAGCACGTTGCAACTTGTTCCGGCAACAGCAATAGCAACGGCTCCGTTACCAATTTAGCAACGGGTGGCGACGACCAGTTGTCCACGTGGCAATAGTTAGTTACAATCCCGGTCGTCACGTGGCGTCGCGAGCCGTTGCAAGCTTGGAACCAGATAGCCGTTGCTACCCGTTGCGAGCCGTTGCAAACCTGAACCAGATAGCCGTTGCTAGCCGTTGCGAGCCGTTGCAAACCTGAAACTTTTTAAATTTTCCAGCAGCCAGCTTTCACTCTTCCAACCTCTGTCGTCGCAAATCATTCCACATCACAATAATCACTTCAATCCATCGTATACATTCCATTCCAACCATCATATAACCAAATACAACGCAAATAATCAAATAAAACACATATCAATAATCACGCAACTATATAATCAACTAACACAAATCCATACATCTCAAATCCATCACACATAATATCCATCACCAACAAATATCCATTAAAACCACAATAAGTACATCAACCAACATACTACCATCTTACCCAAACACCAAACAAACTACCAAGTCCAAGTCCATCAACCAACACCAAACCAACATCAACCAACACCAAACAAACTACCAAGTCCATCAACCAACATATGTACACACCAACATAAGTACACAAGTCCAACAAATATCCATTAAAACCACAGGGAACAAAAAAGGAAGTGCCACCAAAATTTTGTAAACCGTTTAAACTGAAATGATTTACAAAATATGATTATTTTATTGTGTTTGTAACTTGTCCAAATACTAGGACAAATCCAACAAATATTGTATCAGATGAATATAAATATCCGTTCTTGAAAAAAAGGATATCCATATAACGATCATATACAACACTTGTCAGACGGGGCCAAAATATCTCTAAGGGATTTACATAAATAAAACATATTTTCTAATTATTCTTCTAACAACTACAAAATATTTTATAATTAATTAATTCATTATATTTATTAACTAAATTTTAAAACGTGTTATAATTTTCGCTGAATAATTAGCTCATTATTATTACGCTCATTTCAAAATTTTATAATTCATTCAACGAATTATATTTATTTTAAACTACGATAACACTTATAATTAGCACTTCTGAATTAAATTATCGTTAACTGTACCTATGTATCAAGATATGTATTAATTACTATACAATGAACTTTGCCGTAAACTATACACATTATTTTAAATAAAAACAAATATTGTCATAAACTTAAATATCAACAAGCATGTTCATCAATAATATACACTAATTTTAAAATCAAACCACCAATCAAAATCAACTAATACAAATATTACCAAAACTAAATAATCATCATTTTCAACATAATCATAAACTAATTTAACTTCCACCTAACTTAAAACACTATAATCATCACCCAATATCACTATAATTATCACCCAATATCACTATGATCAACTAATACAATTATTTTCGAAATTAGGGTTTTCCAATTAATCCTAAATTAAACCTCAATCAAAGCCAAATCAAGTTTAGAAGAAATACCAGCGAGTTTTGGAGGTGTTTGAGCGACGTGGAGGCAACTAGCAACGGCTGGAGTTGGAGAGGCGGCGGATTGTGACGGGGAGGAGGGTTTTGGGAAGAAGTCGTTGTGGTGGGAAATGATAATCTGTTCGCGGATTGCAGCTTATATTTGCGATTTGCAACGGCTAGCAACGGCTAGCAACGGCCGTCTTTTTTAGCCGTTGCCAGCCGTTGCAACAATCCGATACAAAATGGGCCATTTTCTTGTAGTGAAACTAGCATTTAAAGTTGTATTAAAGAAATAATAAATTATTAATTATAGTAATTTGCTATCTTTATATGGAATAGCTAATATGATGTTGCATCTAACATTAATAAATAAGTGCTAATTTAAATGTGCTACTTTAAATCTCTTGCAAAATTTGGTCAGTAGATGATTATATGTGTACATAGTTTTCCCTTAATTTCTATAAACATCAAGCAATATAAGTTTTGTTACCTTCTTTTACTTTCCTAATTTTTTCAAATGAAAAGAAAGCTTTTGTAGCTCCATGCAGTAAAATTTAAGTTTCGGAGGGGCAACAGTTTTTTTAATTCAAATAGAAGATTGAGTAAACACAAAGCAACTCAAAAAAATATTAAGTTTTTCGTTACCTTTAATGAAATATGTACCACTTGCGCATTATGTGAAGCACTGGACACAGAACCAGTGGTGTGACGTGTATATGTCCCCTCTGTTGGTGTCAAACGATTAGCTCTCATCTTCTTACATTTGTCGTCATATGTGCTTTCCACTATACCAAACAGCCCCTTTTGCAACACTTTTCCCATCCAATTTTGTAACATTTATTTTCGTTACAAATTACCAACAGTTATTACCGTTACAAAATATTACAATGGTTATTACCAGTACAAAAGGTGACAATTTTGTAAATACATCCAACTACAGTAGCATGCTTAGTAGTTTTATCTTTGGCCGATAGTAGTTTTATCTTTGGCCGAAATTTATCAATTTGCTGTAAACAACAAAAACCTCGTTCATGAATTACAGCCGCCACCTAAATTCTTTCTTTAAAGTTCATCTTTGCTTCACCCTTGCACCTTTGTTCTTGTCTGCCATCTCTCTCCACCTTCCATGTTGTTCTTCCCTATATACATACCTTTTCACTTCCGATTTGGCACGTTTGGCTAACAACCACTATTTTGAAACTATGGTTTCTCCTTAAACTCTTAGCTACGGTCTAATTTTTGGTTACAAGATTAGGGAAGTTAGGGACTAAGTCACCTATTGCTCTTCATAATGTGAGTTTCCGACCCTGTCAAGTTCCAAATAGAAAGCAACCAAGTTTCCTTCTCTATACAACTTTCCAATCTCCAAGGACTTTCAAGATCTGGAACTAAAATTTTAACCATTAGGGTTACAACCGCCATCGCCACTTTAGGCTGAAACAAGAACACGTAAGTACTCAATCCCATTTGTATATTAGTCATTTAATGGTAGTATTATTCGATGTAATTGATTTCGTTAAACGATTATAGATCTTTTTTCTTTTGATGAGTTCAAGGAAATGAATTTAAAGAAATGGTATGGAATCAATAACAATGTTTCTAAAGTGTTTGAGCTTCTTACTACTACATCTAAGACCCAAAAAGGTTTGGTTCCAGCTTTAATTTACTAGAAATTACCTAGTTAGTATAAAGATGAAATAAAAGAGATATAAAATAACATGGAATGTATATGAAAGGATTATATACCACTATAACATATCCCTTCTTAGTTTTGGTTGGGCATAAGACAGTCTTATTTTGTAAAAAATCAAAGTGGATAAAGTTATGAATCTATGTGTGCTTTGGCATAAAATTCACGCGACAATACTAGTAATTTGTATTTCTAAGTCAGATTTATATCACGAAAACATATAATGATGGTATTTAATTAGAAAATCATAAAGAAAATTTATTACATTGTCTTAACCTACGTCTCTTACATTTTACACTACAAACTCTGAAACCCCAACTTCTTTCAAAGTGTCGCATCAGGAAAGTCATTCCTAAATATTCCATTTATATATAGCACGTGTGTGCTTAAATCTTAAATAAAGTCAAGGGATGGTCCTTTTCTCGGTAATGTCATCTAGTTGTTATGATTGGAATCTATAATTCGATGAAAAAACATTTTTTTAACTAAACAACAATTGTCTTTTAGGTGTTAGACCACAGATTTTTCATTATTTATCGAAGAACTATAATGGTATTTTGAGGAATCCTTAAAAGACTTAGTATAGAATAAAAGATGGCTGATTCAGTGCAACATCCCAGGCTTAATTACCTTGTATTTTATATAAATGAGGAAGGTTCACCACCACTTTATCTTGGGCTGCATCACTGTAATGATATTTTATGGACAAGTTCACATTACTTAACCATCTCCACAAAGTGTGGCCTTATTTGGATATATCAGACGTATCATAATTGTTGCTTCTAGTTAAAGGTTAAAATAAAAGTTTGAATGGTTAACATTGACCTAAGGCTTTGAAGATACTATAAATTTCAAAATGGTCTCATTTTTTGGGGATGGTACTCATAATGTAGGATAAACATCTATAAATTTTTATAGTGTTTGAAGTGAAAAGGATCAAAATATCTTCTTCTGATACTACTTCCATAAACTAATCCTTTAATCCATGGTTACATGAAAGTTTGAATTCAAAGTTAACTATACAAGAAAACTGCGGTTTACCTACGCCAAAATGGCGTAGACGGGACGTAGGTAAATGCATTAACTACGTAACCCCCACGTCAGTTCTGGCATAGGTAAAACCTGCGTAAGTAATAAAATACCTACGCTTTACCTACGCCATCCGTTGAGTTGTTTTCTACGCTTTTCGTACGCCATAATTTTTCTACGCCTTCCCCACGCCATGCTGTACCTACGGTTTTGTTACGACATTTTTACTTCTTTAAGCACTCACGATTTTCCTACGTCATTCGTTTACCTACGTCTTTCCTACGCCCAGTTTTCCTACGCTTTCCCTACGTCATTCTTACATATTACATTTCATACGTCCTCTCTACGTCATTCATTTATCCACGGTTTACCTACGTCTGTGTTTTTAATGTTTTTCCTACGCCATGCACACGACTTTTTTGCTGCATCAATATTCCATTTACCTACGCCTTCCCTACGTCTTTTCTGAAGCAAATTTGATATATTACTATTGAATTTCATTTCACCACATTAAATAGAAACTAAAATCAACTTATTTTATATATATACACATTCAAACACAAAGATTAACATCAAACCATTCATTTTTAATTCAAAAAACAAATATCTCATTCATATTACAAAGTCAAACAATATTAATCAAGTTCCTATATGTTAAAATAATACGATAATATGTTCATAATACATGACATTATACAGATACCATTAAGAAAGCTTTCAATACCCTCATCCCTCACGACGATCATTCGGCTCTCCATCAAATCACTTTCGAAGCATCTCGGTGAGTTGTTCTACTGCATCTTTAGCATTTGAATATCCCCTTCTTGACGCTCCACCTTTTCCTCTACTTTGGCTCTAATCCGTGCTTCTCCCTTATTGATGCTATAAGTGGCGTCTTTGTATTTCTGCATTTTATCAAATATTGCATCAATTTCTACATTTTAAACTAATTAAAATAATGTTCTGTTGAAAGTTTAAATACTTACTCCAGGGATATTGCCATAATATGGCCTACGGTCCTTTCTTTTAGCTATAGTGCTAGTAAGCTTGTCAAATACTTCTTCCTCGACTTCATATGAAATTACTGTGCCTTGACTTTTCAATTCTTCGATTCTAGCTTGATATTGTGCCTGTATTTGTAATTTTTCAAATAAATTTTGATTGATTTATTTGTTCTAAAACAATAGTCACTTTACCCTACTCAGAGTTGGACCTTGAAAAAATGATGCAGATAGTAATTCATATTTCATATCATCTTTGAGACCATCAACTATACTTATATTATTATCAGATAGTCAATATAAACTTGTTTTTTCTATTGACTAGTTTATTCTGTGCTCCTAAATCATATCTTCCTCTTTTTTAAAGGCCATTTAGTAAAGCACAGGATTCCTCTCTATGTGAACTACAGCATATTGAGTTTTATGGGCTTGTATAACAGCCAAATAAGTGCATGTTACAAAACAAACAACTAATACAATAAATTAAACTTATATTGAAGCATTTGTATACTTTCGTGGCAATATCAGTAAATATTATTAAAGCTAAAGCATGTTTTTATCTCGAATTCTGGACAATTCTAATGGGGGAATTTTTCATTTGCTATTCCCACTATTGCTCCATCTTTCAGCTTTCAAGTTATGTTCACAGTGTATGGATTTTTCATGAACCTTTAGACAATGATTCAAGTATAACTGACACGAATTTAATGATAAAACGACCTAATTTCTACAAGAAATATTGTAATTTATTGATCAAAATTTGGATATGTTTCAGTATTAATACCAACCTGCTATTTTTGGGACAATCTACTGAGCATCAGAAAGGTAAACAGATAATACCCCAGGGAAACAGATAACAATGGGAGGTGAAAGAAGAACCTATGAAGAGCACAAGTCATTATAATATGGCAAAGGAAGAAAGGAGAACAAGCAAAAAGAAGGATATTAGGATAAAATTAATATTCTCTTAAAACTCATCCTGTATGGAACAAAAATGAAAAAATAGCCCATGGATGCTCCTATAAACAGTTTGTCTGCAAACAATGAATAGAAATATATTTATACTCACTTAACTGACGAACATATAGCCGAAGTCAAAATTGTAATGTACAATTCAAGGACCGATAAAGGAACTTGTTGTCACCTTTAAAATATCAAACCAAAAAAGCAGCCAGAGCAAGAAGGAAAACAATAAGGCAAACAAATAAAACTTGGGTTCTGGTCAGATTGAAATTGTCTGAAGACCAGTAATGAATAACGCCAATGCCAAGAATAGCCAGAAGCATAACAAGGAATGTGACGCAACCTGTAACAAATGGAATGATTACAAATATCATATGTTAAGGTGAAAATAAAATTCAGCCATGAGAAATCTTGACATATCAACTGACTGTCCATGGTGTAATAATAGTTATAACTGCAGATATGGCAACACTAAGGAGAAAAATCCGATGATAACAAACACACAGATACCAAATGAATGTTTCCAATCATCATCTTTCCTAAAGAAAAAAATTATGTGCGACTTGTAAGGAAGCAGATCTATGTTGAAACAACGTAAATTAGAAAATTAGAGAACTCATGAACTTGCCATTTATATAACCTAATGAATAATGAGAATGTCCCAGGTACTCAATATGCATACACTGACAAGACCTAATACTCCTATAGAAGAAAATCGATTCAGAAAATTAATATAAAAATACAAGTATATTAAGTATTCTCAGATCAAGTGCATCAAGTGAATAAATCAACAATAAAGAAATTAATTGCTACAGAGATTTACAAATAACAAGCAAACCTCTTTTAAAACTGTGATGATATATCCTTGGGTTGCATTATGGGGAAGAGAAAAATGTTTATTTGTGCATCAGTACAACCATTTACATAAATGGCTCATAATATGAAATGAAAAGAAAAATCTTGAATAACTTATGTAAATTGTAACAATACCACCTTCCTACAACTTTGATGATTATTTATATGGGTTACATAATACTATTGTAGAGGCTTGTGCACGCAAACTTTTTTATAGTACACTAAATATTTTTCATATTTTTCTTATATGTTATTTTTTCTCTCCAAACGCTATAACTAGGGTAGCAAAGATTCTTCGTTTTATTGTAGATAATCATTTATAAAGCTGTATCTATTAAGATAGTTGAATGAGTAATTAAAATAAAGCATGTTTGGATAATATAAGACATGGAAGAAAACTACTTTTAGCCTACATACCATAACACATGTTGCAAAGGTTCCTAATGAAATATGTGTAGTATAAAACTTCTTTTTGTAATTAAGTTACATTGGAACAACCATATTGAAAAAAAAATTTATTATACAAATAATCTGAAACACTATGTTCCCCATAACTGCATATATATAAACTTACAGTAAATTAGGCATTAGGATGGTGTGATACTAAGCAAACCATTTAATGAAACCGATGTAACTAAAAAGAATTAATTTACTAAAAGAAGTTTTTTTAATAGCATTAATTAAGAGAAACAATATCTTCGAAAGTAAAACTGAAATCGGCGATGTTGGCAAGATAGTAGCCACTAACTGCGGATAGTGAGTAAAGAAACAAAAACATGTAGTCCTAACTACACCCTTATAAGAAGCTAACAAATATGAAGACCGCTCTGTTACTTCACTTCAACCATCCAAAATCCTGAACCATGCACTTGATGAAGTTGTGATTACAAAGTTAGTAATATAGCAAAATTAGAATAGTTTCTTAGATGACGATTTGATGAATTTAATAACAAATTCCATAAGAAAGATTTTTTTTATTTGCATAAATGCTGCCAAATCAATAATTTAGCACATGAATCATGAAACGATTTATGTAAAAATATATTGATGAACATAAAATATAGTTCTAGAAAGCAATCGTTGTATAATGAGAATTACGTATGATTACCTCCATATAATGAACCATGATATACAACTGGTTCCATAATCATCCCACTATCCATTATCTTTTAAGTAATAAACTACAATCCATAGAATCCATGAACATTGGCTAGTCGAATTATAAAACTCAACCAATTTTAAAATCCAGCAGTAAAAGTAGATGTCAAATTTGTGTGGCACATGTTAAGATTAAGAAGAAACTAGCACGCCCCTATGTATTCAATAAGGCTGGTATATTTTTAGGTCAAATTATTGTATTAAGTGCTATGTTAGAACTCATGGTTAGTTTTTATCTAAATTAGCTGATGTAAAGTTGTTAGCAGCTAATAGTTTTCTCCTGGCATCTCAAGAAAATCTTGTTATTTGTATTGACAATTATTCTCTTCTAAAACTTATAATGGTTACATTTTAATAATCATCTTTTCTTCAAAAAGAATTTATAAGTCATAACTCTTTGCCCATAAAAATCAATCAGTTGCAGAAGTTAATGGATTTCAACATCAAACTTCAGTTTTCTAATTTTTAAAGTTCGAATTCCAGTTCTAAAAATGCAAACGAATAGTTGAACACAACTATATTTTGAAGGACATATAAATTTGAAGAAAACCAACTGAAGTTAAAGCTATATTCCAAAACTAAGGAAAATTCCAAATAAGCACAGTCCAACACCTAAAATGACAATGAGATGATCAGTGAACAAACTTAGATGAAAATTGTGGTGAAATGCTCTTCTGGAAATAAAAAAACATGCCTAATTTTCCCTTTATTTTCATTTAAATCTGGATATGTAAAAATCTTGTTCGAAATCAAGTCGTCCCAACCATAAAATACCAAGCGCAACCAATGGTTGTTCTACATATGTAGCCAAAAAAACTTTAATTTGCATTGTGATGATCAGTGGCATTGGAGGAAGAACTGCATTGTTCTTAATTTTCTAGATAGAATCATAAATACATCTGTTGTTTATAATGGTCATAGCTGTGCCAGTATCAACTTATTAATTCAAAAATCAAAAATAAATACATGCACTCAGTGAATGTCTTATCTCCTTACATCCAATCTCTTGTTCACACCATTTTGCTAATTTTCATAAAAACTAATACAAAATAAATTGTATCCATAATGAGAAAAATGATAAAGGAAACTTAAATTTAAAAGAACAAAATTAATTTGTAGTTCAAAAAATGCAGCTTTTTATGTCAACATTTGCTTAGTTTTCTAGTTTTCTATTTTTTGAATTATTTTTGTTTGATTTTTATTGTGTGTCTGTTGTGTGTGTTAACTTGCATTTAATTTTTTTATTGTTATGTTTTGTGTGTGATTTTATTTGTTGCATCTCTTGTTTTCAATTTGCATTTGCATTTCTATTTAAAAAAATTGTACATTAGTTCATTTCAGAAAAAAATTCCATTTCATTACCATTTTCATTTGTACAACTTTCAAAAAAATTATACAAGTCAATTCATTTTCTGTTCTCTATTCTCGGTTCATATCGGTGTGTGCTGTGCACTTTAACCCTTACCACTTCAAATCATTTTTTCTCTCTGCAAGACCACCATCTCTTCATTGCTCACACAGTTTACATTCAACTACCCCTCCTCTATCAGTCACCATAACTGACTAAACCTCCCTGAACCACACTCCCCTATGACAGTTCCCTTAATACCACCCAATTCAAAATTCACAGCTCCATTCATAAACCACTACAACACAGCAAAAAAATCCATGCTCCACAAAACAAACCACAACACTGCTCTCTGAACAACTAACCGAAACAACAGATGTCACTCCACATCCATTTCCAATCACATTGCTCACCCTACAAACTTCTCCACTAGTTCAGTGCACACAGTGCAGAACTGACAACTGTTGTGCCTACACCATCTTCTTACTACAACCCCCTTCACCACATACATTGCCACTTATGTTCAATCACAATGCACCACTCGACAAAAATCTATTCAGACCGCCAACCTTTACAACCCATACCAATCTTCATCAAACAACCCATACCCAAATTAAAATTTCCACAAAAGTTTCCTCTCAAGTGTAAATGCCTGAGCTCTAGTGAACTCCTTATAAACCATTAAATAGTCGCGCGTGTAGTCAAAGACAAATGATTCAAGCAAGATGAAAATATTTAAAGAAAGAAAGCAAAATACATTCATAAAATAAACGAGACATTCAACTAGTCCAACCAAACCAAGCATAACATACTCTATATTAGTCTGCATTGATATCATATTAATATATATGATACAAGTGGGTTTAACTTAGCTGTTTTTTCTAGACATAATAACGCATAATTTTCCAATAGTGATTGCACTTCATCATAATCCAATTTCAATACAATCTGCAACAACCCAAAAGCTCCTCTCTGCCACACTTCATCCTCAAACAAAAACTGCCGTACATTGCCTTCACTTCTACCATAATCATCACTACCATCTCTTCACTAGCAATTTGCCTTCACCCAAACAGCCGCAACCCTCTGCTTCACTCCTCATCACAGTAGTCCATCAAAACACGCACTCAAATTAAAAATCCACCGTCAACCGCGAGCAAACCCAAATCAAATCAAATGCAAACCCTCAATCACAATCATGACATTATCGCAATCGATCCACAAAGCCGCTTCTTTTTTTAATCATGTTTTCTATTTTTAAATTGCAACATCATCGCATTTTGATTTTTTTAATTTACTAGAGGTGAACGGGGTTAAGATAGTGTAACTGGGTGTTTGTTTTTTTTAATCGCAACATCATCGCATCTATTCAAAACCCTAAATTGTTAGGGAAAAAAGAAGAAGAAACAGCAAAATAAGAGAGAAAGGAGAAATGATTAGAACTTTAATCCAATAAAAACAAATAAAAGGAGGGGAAGGAAATTTACCTGAAATTACAGAGACGAGAAATGGAAAAGTATAGTCGAATTAGGTTTTTTTCGTTCTTGAGTTAAAAACTGGGGCTGGGATAATAAGAAGAAAGGTTGGGAAACATACGGTGGTTAAAGTAAAAATAAAAAACCTATTTTTCTCCTAGGCGTAGGGATGGCGTGGGAATTTCCGACGCCTTTCTTACGCCGATCTATAATTGTAGAAAATTAACAAAGGCGTGGAAATGGCGTAGGAGATTATCTATGTCTTTTCTACAGTATAGTTTGGGTGTAGGAGATTTTCTACACCTTTCCTACGCCTCGATTTTTTTTACTACGTATTGAAGTTGACGTAGGAAAGGAGTAGAAAACTTCCTTACGTCCTTCTTACGTCTTTACCTCTTTCTACCTGTTTCCTACGCCTTCCCTACCCCCCGCCTTTTGGCGTAGGAAAGACGTCGGAAACTTT
This sequence comes from Allium cepa, assembly GCA_030765085.1. NCBI lineage: Eukaryota > Viridiplantae > Streptophyta > Magnoliopsida > Asparagales > Amaryllidaceae > Allium > Allium cepa. Next base: position 902,658,086 of record CM060931.1, on the reverse strand, counting down.
GCGTAGGAAATTGAAGTGTTTTCTAGTAGTGTAACGACTTCAATGATGTATAAGAGTTCTTGAAACTGTCAAATTTTTTATATCTAATTTTGATTCTAAAAAGAGATTAAACACTTATTAGAAGGAAATAAAGAATATAAGCATAATCTTGGAGAGTTTATCAAACTTTTTTCACTTACTATGACGACTAATATGATAATTTCTCTTAGTACATGATAGGTTGTGACATGAGGTTTATCTTTATAAATTCCTATGTGTACAAGATCAGTAATATGAACAACTTTCTTCTACCACCGAAGTGTTTTTTCCTTATCTTTAAGTTTATATATGTTAAATCTTTATGAGATACCAAAATGCAAGTGTTGTTCATAGTCCCTTTACTAAGGGGATTTAGCAAATATTAAAAGCCATTTTGTAACTGCATGACACATCATCTATAACAAACTAGATTTTCGACCATAAAAAATCGATACTAATACGTCCACTGTATTACATGCCGAACATTCAAGTGCTGGAAATATCGATCTGTTAAGGTGAAAGAAGAAGGTAGAAGACGGAGAAAACTAAAACAATACAGAATCTCACACTGTAGTGAATAATATATAATACAACCACGATATTTACAGAAAGGAAACATCTTTATTCATATATACAACATCAGAGTACATTAGACTTATCCTAAATTTTTGGATAGTTATAGAAACCTATCCTCACATTGACAAACATACAAACTCTATTATAGAGGAAGTAAAAATTCATGAATAAGCCTTGCTTATCCAACTTCTCTCCAGCTCTAAAGTATCTAGCCAAACCTGGGAAAACAAAGCTCGGTCTGACCTGAGCATTACATGGAATAACGCCCGGGTCAGTCTGGTAAAACAACATGAGTAAAACTCGATAAAAAGTAACAACCAAATTGATTTCTACATCTAAAAACTTTTCAAACAAAAGGTATCTCCTAATACCACACTGCATATAAAAATGGATGGGTTTTTACCTTATGATAGCCAAAACATTTTATATCAAAATGCAGTGATATTATCATAGTGTCTAGGTTTAAAGTAAATACATAAAATAGCTGAAATGCTTGCTTCTCACATTCCAACATACTAGGCTCTGCAATCGCAAATGTAAGGCGTGTATTGAAGATTGGGTTTCAACTAATGAATGGGCTACTGGGGTACCGCTAGCCACAGTAAACCTCTAGAAAAATATACAAGGTCATACCTAACGACCTCTGCCAACGCAGAACCAGCCTACCACTTGCTAGATAGTACCGAACGTATCATCACCACGATATCTTTGCAACCTTTAATCGAGAGCTCCCACATATGAACTCATTTATTATTGTGTATATACGTAGTATACCATAATAGGTGCGACCCACATAGCCCTATTGCATATCCCCTGTTTTAGTCATTTTCGGTTGATGAGGCTTGAGGCTATGTTTTAACTTTCTGAATAGCAATCCAACTTGGAATGCTAACACGGACCTCTAGACGTCAATGCAATGCCGGCGTTCATCCTTAAAAGTTTGTTTTGGGTCTGAAACAAAACCGAAGGCACTAACTCTACTACATCATTTTGGAAACCACCTGATTAGTAGTGGTAGCCATTGCACTTCAAAGAGCACCGTCTTCAATCATCATCAAGATGTCTTCCACTACAACGTTGGGACAGAGTGGTTTTTGGATATATAAATCCGATTCCAGTCTCTCCATACCAACAACTGATAATTTCCAGTTGAGTCGCTCCCGGTTATTTTAGAAGTAAGTTCGAGTCCTTGTCGGAAACTCAAATTTTACATTCATAATTCCTAAGTCATATTACGCCAAATTTGATAGCCGGTTATTGAACTATCAAATTACAACAACAAAATCTAGAGATTGAATTACCCAAAACAATCACTAAGCCTCAAAATCCATTTTCATTTATAAATTTCCTTTCCCAAACATTTATCAACATTCATATACTTATCTCCTTTACATCAGTATATTCTCAAAACATTTATAAGATTTCCCATTTCCAAATCTCTTAAACGGATTTGACTATATTATTCAAATTGTAGAAAATGATAACTCTATGCACTATTCCTTTGGTGTTTTGTGTGGAATGGATGTTCCATACCATCATTTCTTTAAAAGGTCAACCTCGAGAACCTAAACCTTGAATTTCTGTTGTAATTATCTTCAATAAATCCTTTTACAAATTTCCCATACCAATAAAATCCTTTTTGCTTTAACCCATACCCGTTTACAAAACATTTATCAGCCTCTATACCCATTTATGAGACTTTTATAAATATTCTAACTCATTTATATAAACATCTTTATAAACTTTCAAACCTTGTTTAAAAATCCTTTTATAGACATCCAAGCCCATTTATAAAATCCTTTTATTAATATTCAAAACTATTTCTAAAACTCCTTTTATGAATACCTCAAAATTATTAATGAACTTCTTTATATAACATTCAAAACAATTGTCAAATCATTCTTAAAATACCTTTTTTAAAACAGAATAACCTTGAAGGCAATTTTAAAAGGAAATGAAATATTAACTTTCCACAACCAAATAGAGGATTAATGACTACAACGGATCATTAAATTGGGTTTACTTATCCATGTTATATCATCGGTATTTATCAGATATGAAAGGAATTCACACATAACATACAACCAATCATAGGTAGATGTCCATGTTACAAATATAGATACATCCATTATCGGTGAAAAATGTATATATAGAAGTATATTCTATTTGCTTAAGTTACCAGGACCCGCTTATTGAAATTAACTTCCTTGTGTTTATCACTTTACCGATATTCAACATTTGTGCTAAACATAAGTCAACTTACTTCCATGAAATGTGTCAACGTTTTATAATCACTACTTTAATTTATTTGGTTACTTAATGGTCCAAATGAGAGATCCATTGATTTGAAATCAATTAACCTTAAAAAGAAAAGTGATTTAAAACATAACCGATTAAGTTTAAAAATAGCTTCGAAAAGATTAAAGTATATTTAATTAGCTTAAACCCTAATTATAACTTAATTAATCAATACTAATTCGTAATTAAACTTTAATTGACTCAATGAACTTGGTTAATTCCTAAGTAATTTCCTAATGTATCTTAGTCAGGGCCGGTCCTAGGAGGTGTCATACCTAAAGCCAAAAGTGAAAACAAGGCCCTTGTACATAGACGTTGTCAAATTAACACGCTTAGATGAATCGAACTACAATTAGAAAAGATTTAATTCTTAATAACCGAATACACAACATTGCTTGCATATGTGAATATAGTGTTTAATAAGTGGACTATAATCTTCTACGGTGCAATATGAATCAAATGAGAAAAACATGATACATTATTCAGTTATGATTAAATGATTAATTTGGTTCTGGAGTATATAAATGAGTAAAAATGAAGAATTCAGTTGAGCTTGACGAATATAATTGATGTAACTTTAAGTAGAATGCTTTTTAAAAATTTGTGATTACTGGATGTATAACAAATAAAAACAAAATTAACAGTGACAGTGCCAGATTGTTTTTTTAATCTCGTTTTTCTAATCAAAAACAAAATTAACATGATGGCTCATATCAAATCAAAAAAAGAATTAGAAAAACAAAATTAACAGTGCCCAAATATCATGTTAACGATCTAATAGTTTTTCTAATCAAAATTACACTTCATGTCTAATTGTTTTTTTATAAAACCCAATTGTCAAATCAGTAACAATGAGACTAATTAGTAATTCATTCATACCTGAAGACTGGAGTGCCGAGTGCTGACTGTCGAGTCGACTGGTGGCTGCTGCGTGCTGAGTCTCCGGTGGCTGCCGACTGGTGTGCCGTGCCGCCGCCGCTGCCGCTGCCGTGCCGCTGGAGGCTGGAGCCGCCCTTCCCCAACTCGAGATTGACGACGACGAGATCGAGAAGCCCTAGCTTTGAATCGCCGCGCCGGCTGCTGGAGCTTGGAGGAGCCGATGGACGAATCGCGATTGAGATGAGAGATGGCATTTTTTTGGTGCCCTGGTTTGAACGGTGCCCTAAGCGGTTGCTTCCCCCGCTTTGGGGAAGGGTCGAGCCTAATCTTAGTTAAGGTTTAAACAATTCTTTATTAGTTAAACCCTAAGTAATTAAAAAGTAATTAAGTAATCACTTAATTAAATAATGATTAATCAACTAGTTAACTCAATTAAATAATAATTAACCATTAAATTACTTCTTAACTTCATAAATCACTAATTAAAAGAAGGAATCACTCAAATCGGATTTCGTTTGAGGTTGATATGATTAAAAGAAGGAGAGCTATTTTCATACCTGAATTTTTGAGTTTAAAATTATACTGCAAAGAAATAAGACTTTGACATACTTAAGCTTGAAATTAGAAAAGTGTTAAAAGCGAAAGTTGTAGCTACTGAAATTTTATTCGATTTGAAAAAAGAAAATCTTTATTTGGTGTATAGGAAGCTATGGCCGAATAAATTGGAGGAAAAATGGAGAAGAAAGTGTATTAAAACAAGTTTGCATCTTTAAAAAAATTTAAAACTTTTGATTTTTTTAAAAAAAAACTTAAAACTAACATAAGAAGCCATGAAATTATGAAGAAAGATTTAGGAAAATGGAAATTGAAAAGTAAATGAAAATATGGCGAAGGATTTGTGTATTTATAGACAAACGAAAGTAAAGAAATTACTAAATTATCCTTTGAATTAACTAATGTAACATGTCATGATTTTGTAAGGTCACATCACCACCTACTCCCCCTCTCTAGTCACGTCCATCATTCCCCTTTTGATTCCATACCTTAGGCTATGATTGCATGCTCAATAATGATGATGATGTTAAATAAATGACGAGAGATAAGGTGTATCATATATATATATATATATATATATATTATATATATATATATAAAGTGCATGTGTGCATGCATGCATACATATATATATATATATATATTATAATTTAAACCATGACTTGTCACATCACTACTAAACATATTTTACATAAGATAATATATTATTAAGTGTTTATATAGTTAATTATCTACTATATATGAGTATATATAGTGCATAAAGGTGAACAACGTTTGCGACAACTTTCTATATGTCGAAAAATTGAAGTTCTGGAAAACGTTCTTTGGTCACATTTTCTATTTTTCTACGAACTATCTATTTTGGTAAACAAATTTTAAAAACTATTTTACCATCATTATTAAATAATTAAAATAGGTTTATTTTTAAATAAAAACCCATTTATTTAATATTCAAACTTAACTTAAATTTCGAAGAAATATATAAAGCCGATGATATCAACTGTCGATGTCATAAATACATTTTATTTTCAAAAGATAAAATAAATTATTTTATTTCATTATCTTGGTTGAATACATATATTAATGTACGTGTCCAAGCCGTGCACAATCCTTATTGTTTAAAAGCAGTTATATTAATAAAATGATTTCCGGTTGCTTTATCGATATTTTACCTAGGACGATATTTACAGGTTTTCAATATTTTACCTAGGTAATTTGTCCGCAAATATTTTTCCCAAGAAAAATAACTATTATTATTTACCACTTAAAAAAGGATTTTTTTTTACTTTTAAACCTATATCTATATATCTTAAAAATAAATATAATTTATCCAAGTGATAAATTTGCGGATCGTTACATTCTTCCCCTTTGAAAAAATTTCACCCCCAAAATTATACTAAAACCCTATTCCCAAAAATACTTAAAAATACTCATCGATCCGTATGATGTACATAGACCATTCTTATGTAAAATCTAGTTTGATCACTCATTTGAATGCATAGGTTTCCTTCCAAACTAGTATCGCTCACTTGACTTCCAAATGCGGACATTGATCGGGCCTTATAATTAGTAACCTCTATTGCATAACCATAAATTATGATAGAAAACCTTTGGTTCCATATAAGAACCCTTAGCAACACTCAGCCTCAAAGATTGCGCAGTAAATCCCTATTCGGAATGGTGTGAAACACCTCGAGTCATGTGCTCGAATCTTGGCTCAAGAACTACGTGAAAAGGAAAAATGATCTACGTGCAACCTACGTACTAATCCCATTGGTTCTTACTTCCTAAGATAATAATTACCCTTTTTAACGCATCACCTTTTTACTTAAGAACATTACTTAAGTTTATTAACATTCTATGACTCAAATTCATTTTAGTATGATATTCTTTTATATCTAAAAGAGCAATACAATTTAAAATCTTAAATTGGTTTTACTTAACTTGAGATGTTTAACAAATTTAAAACTTTATTTATTAATCCGCTCTAAATTTAGACACTTTTTATTTTGAAAATTCTATTCTTTCAATGGATTCGAGAACATAAAAACCCGATTTTATTTCAAAAACCTTTCAAAATGATACTTTATATTTAGCCCTTTTAAAAACATAATATACAGCCCGAGTAACCCATATCAAGGAATGGAACGCTACCAAATTGTATTATATATTTACTAAGTAGGGAAATACACAAGAGAAGTGTTTACCATTCAAACACATCTCTTACCCATTATAAGTCATCTCCAAGACACACGAACTAGTTAATCATAAAAATATTTCTTTCTTCACAAATTCCCTTTTGAAACAGTACTATTTATAGATAAATAGTTCTTTAGTAAAATCATTTACTAGCTTTGGATTCATTCGGATTCGAACTCGTTTCTATTGTACAATGATAAAGAGGATAATTTACTAAGTGCGCTATCATATTTTCCTAAGCAAACATTCAATTGTCACTTAGAAGATTATTCCAACTATCATGAAATAGATCGAAACTCCTTCCCGAACTGTCCAAAGAAAACTTTATTTTCAAATCTATTTAAAAATATTTATATCTTTAAATCTCTTTAAGTACAATTCCTACAACTTTTCAAAAATCATTTAAATCTTTATCAAATCCATCGAGATTTAATATTCTCACAATCCTTTTCATTTTTGTAAGGTCATCTAAAGATTTTCTTTTGACTAAACACATTCTATTCTAAATCCAATTTTAACCTAGGTAAAATTATTTAATTTAACCTAGGTCATCTAAAAATCATTCCTTTATATACAAAATATATCCTAGGTAAAATTATTTCATTGTCCAATTTAGAAACAATAGATGTCAATTGGACTTGTTCAAGTGTTTAGGAAATACCTATTGATAAATTTGGCTAACCCCATCGATCAGAATTCTTAAGCCACTTAACATATCAAACAACACAATATAATTTTTTTTTACTCACTAACAAACACACATTCATATTTATAATACACTCAGGCTCATTCTAAGGTCTTACTTACCCAATTCCAAATGAGTTTACCCCACCATGGCCAAGGTTCTCGCTTAACATTCAGCTTTGATACCAAAATGTAATGAACCAGATTTTTGACTCTAAAAAATCAACACTAATACATCCACCGTATTACATGCCTAAGATTAAAGTGCCGGAAATACTAATTTTTTAGGGTGAAAGAAGAAGGTAGAAAATAGAGAAAACTAAAACAACACAGAATCTCACGATGCAGCGAATTATATATAATACAACCATCATCTTTACAAAAAGGAAACATCTTTATTCATATATACAACATTAGAGTACATTAGACTTATCATACATTTTTGGACAGTTACAGAAACCTGTCCTCACATTGACAAACATACATACTCTATAATACAACAGAAGTAAAAAACACATAAATATATTTTTCCCATCTAGCTCCTCTCTAGCCCCAAAGAATCTAGCCAAACCTAGGAAAAACATGGTCTCTCTACCTCGAGCATTACATGGAATAACACCCGGGCCAGTCTGGTAAACCAGCATGAGTAAAACTCGATAACAAGCAACAACCAAACCGATTTCTACATTTGAAAACTTTTCAAACAAAGCGTACCTCGTAAGACCACACCGCATATAAAAATAGACGGGTATTTACCTAACGATAATCAAAATATTTTACATAAAATCTAGAGATATTATCATAGTGTCTTGGTTTAAAGTAAATAGATAAAATTGTTGAAAAGCTTGCATCTCACATTCCAATATACAAGGCTCTACGATCGAAAAAGATGTGGCAAATATGGAGATTGGATTCCAACGAACGACTGGGCTACTGGGGCACCGTCCACCATAGTACACCTATAAACAATGTACCAGTTGCACCTAACGACCCCTGCCAACACAGAACCGACCTACCCTTTGCTGGTTAGTACCAAATATATCATCACCCTGATTTCTTTGCAACCTTTAATCGAGAGCACCCACATACATGAATTCATTTATGATTGTGTATATACCTAGAAGAGGATGATGTACCCTAATGGGTGCGACCCACATAGCCTACTGCATATCCCCTGTTTTAGCCATTCTCGGTTGGTGAGGCTTAAGGCTACGTTTTACTTTTATGAATAACAATCCATCTTGGAATACTAACACCGCCCTCCAGGTGTCAGTGTAATGCTAGCATTCATCCATACTAGTTCGTTCTAGGACTAAACGAAACCGACGGCACTAACTTTACTACATCCATTTTGGAATCATCCTCAGGATTAGTAGCAGTAGCCCTTGCACTTCAAACAGCACCACCTTCAATCATCATCAAGATGTCTTCCATTCGAATATAGATGTTGGTTTAGAGTGGTTTTCGGATATATAAATCCGATCCTGATCTCCTCGTACCAACAACCGATAATTTCCGGATGACTCATTCCCGGTTCTTTAGGAAGTAAGTATTCAAGTCCTTGTCGAAAACTCGAATTTTACATTCATACCTCCTAAGTCAAATTAGGCCAAATTTAATTGTCTGTTATTTAACTATCAAATAATAACAATAGAGTCTTGAGATTTAATTTCCTAACGCAATTACTAAGCCTCAAAACAATTTTCTTTATATATCTCCGTTCCCAATCATTTATCAACATTCATGTATTTATCTCCTTTGCATAACTATATCCACAAAACATTAATATGATTTTCCATTTTCAAATCTCTTAAACGGATTTAACTACATTATTTTAATTGGAGAAAAGGAAAACTCAAAGCACTATTCCTTGGTGTCAAATGTGGAACGGATATTCCATAACACCTTTTTTTTGAAAGGTCAATCTCGGAAAACCCAAACCTCGAATTCCTATTGTAATTATCTTTAAATAGAACCTTTTACAAATTTCCGTTACCCATGAAATCCATTTGGCTTTAACCGAAACCCATTTACAATATATTTATCAACTTCCATACTCATTTATGAGACTCTTTACAAATATTCAAACTCGACTATATAAACTTCTTTACAACTTTCAAATCTTGCATAAAAGATCCCTTTATAGACGTCCAAATTTATAAAATCTTTTTATAAACATTCAAAACTATTTCTAAAACTCTTTTTATGAATACCCCAAAATAACGTGAACTTCTTTACATAATATTCAAAGAAATTGTCAAATCACTCTTCAAATATCTTGTTCAAAATAGAATAACCTTGAAGATCATTTTAAAATACAATGAAATATTAACTTTCCAAAACTAAACGGAGGCTCAATGACTACAATGGATCATTAAATTTTGATTTACTTATCCATATTATATCATGGATATTGCCTAATATCAGATATGTAAGGGAATTACACATAACATACAATCAATCATAGGTAGATGTCCAAATTGAAAATATAGATACACCAATTATTGGTGAAAAATGTACATATAGAAGTATATTCTATATGCTTAAGTTACCATGCCCTGATTATTTAAATTAACTTCTTTTTGTTTATCACATTACCGATATTCAATACTTATGCTAAACACAAGTATACTTACTTCCCATAAAACGTGCCAACGTTTTATAATCACTACTTTAATTCATTTGGTTACTTGGTCAATCCTTTGATTTGAAATCAATACCTTAAAAAGAAAATTGAGTTAAAATATAACGGACTAAGTTTAAAAATAGCTTTGAAAAGATTGAAGTATATTCAATTAGCTTAAACCCTAATTATATATTAATTAAATCAAGAATAATTCATAACTAAACTTTTATTAACTTAATGAACTTAGTTAAGTCCTAATTAACTTCCTTATGTATCTTAGTTGAGGTTTAAACAATTCATTATTAGTTAAACCCTAACTAATTAAAAATTAATTAAATAATCACTAAATTAAATAATAAGAAACCATTTAATTACCTTTAACTTCATAAATCATTAATTAAAAACCTTATTAATCACTACTTAATCATTAACTTTCCTTAAGTGTTACTTAAACCTTAATCACTTACTTAATTACTAATTAAGTATTTAATTAATTAATTAGGTAAATATATTATTAAGTTATCTAAACATAACACTTTTTATGTTGCTAATAAAGTTCGTAAAATTTTTGCAAAACATTCCAAAAAAACATTTTAAAATGAAAATCAACAATTTTATCGAACTGCATCCATAACGACTATCGCTATGAGCACAGTTCGCTTAAACTTGCTTTAAGAAAAATACTTTGCTTATTCCTTCTACTATAAGTTCGAAAACCTAATTTTTGAAAGTTTTTGAAAATTAAAAGAAAGATAAAAAATTTAAAACTATTTCCAATATTTTGAAACTAGAAAACTTTGTTTTGATTCCAAATTAGATGTCACGTCCGTCGCAACATACAAAGATGTAAACTTTGTAATTCTTACACAACATACAACTAGTTTTGATCATAACCACACCATTAACTTACCATACACTGATATCACATTCTTAAAACCAAATATACCATTTTAAACATCCAAACATGACGCTTAACATCCATACACAACATTTAAAATCCAAACATTGTTAACCATAGATCGCAAACGCATATCATTATCATAGCATGATATTTAACAACATGAACTATGGATTTCCACAACATAGAATCGATGGAAATAAAATTAGTTCTTTCTAAAAATGAAATAGTTTTACTCATCGAAAATCTTTGAAACCTGAAATGCCTTAGATGCACAAAAATCATCCCAAAATATGTCAACTTCCACGTGATTTTTGGACATACTACTCTTAGATTTTGAAAAAGTGATCAAAGGAATTTTTTTATAAAATTCTTTTCATGGAAAATTGAAAAAGGGAGTCATTCAATTAGAATTTGTTTGAGGTAGATATGGTCAAAAGAAGGAGAGCTATTTTCAGACCTAAATTTCTGAGTTTAAAAGTATACTTCAAAGAAATGAGATTTTGGCATAACTAAGCTTGAAATTAGAAAAAAGTGTTAATGGAGAAACTTGTAGCTACTGAAATTTTATACGATGTGAATAAACGAAAATCTTGATTTGGTGTAAGGTAAAAGAAGTTATGGTCGAATAAAGTGGAGAAAAAAAGAAGAAGAAAATTTTTAAAAACAAGTTTGCATCTTTAAAACAAGTTAAAACTTTTGATTTTTAATGAAAAACTTAAACTAACATAAAAAGCCATGAAATTATGAAGAAAGCCTTAGGGAAATGGAAATGAAGAAGTAAATGGAAATACGGTGAAGGGGATGCGTGTTTATAGACAAAAGAAAGTAAGAAAACTACTAAACTGTCCTTTGAATTAATTAACATAACATGTCATGATTTTATAAGGTGACATCACCACTTACTCCCCCTCTCTAGTCACGTTCATCATTCCCCCCTCTTATTCCAACCTAGAGATTATGATTGCATGCCTAATAATGATGATGTTAAAGAAATGACAAGAGAGGTGTATTATATATATATATATATATATATATATATATATATATATATAAAGTGCACTTATATATATGTTATAATTTAAACCATGATTTGTCACATCACTATCTAAACATATTTAATATATGATAATATATTATTAAGTCTATCATTAGTGGTTAATTATCTGCTATATATGAGTATATATAGTGCATACGGTTGAACAACGTTCTCGACAACTTTCCGGTGTTGAAAATTCGAAATTCCGAAAAACATTCTTCGATCATATTTTCTATTTTTCTACGAACCGTCTATTTTGGTAAAAAAAAATTTAAAAACTATTTTACCATCATTATTAAATAATTAAGATAGCTTTATTTGTAAATAAAAACCCATTTATTTAATATCTAAACTTAACTTGAATTTTCGAAGAAATATATAAAATCGACGATATCAACTGTCGATGTCATAAATACATTTTATTTGCAAAAAATAAAATAAATTATTTTATTACACAATCTTGTTTAAATACATATATTAGTTTATGTATCCAAATCCATGCATAATCCTTATTGTTTAAAAACAGTTTTATTGATAGAACAATTTTCGGCCGTTTTTTTCGATATTTTACCTAGGATGATATTTACAAATTTTCAATATTTTACTTTGGTAATCTGTCTGCAAATATTTTTCCCAAATAAATTAACTATTATTCTTTACCACTTAAAACATGATTATTTCTTACTTTTAAACCCATATCTAAATATTTCAAAAATAAATATAATTTATCCAAGTGATAAATTTGTGGCTCATTATATTCTTCCCCCCTTAAAAGAATTTTGTCCTCAAAATTATACCACAACCGTATTCCAAGAAATACTTAAATCTATTCATCAACCCATATGACGTACACAGATCATTCCTATGTAAAAATTTGGTTCGATCACTCGCTTAAACACATAACTTTAATTCCGAACTAGTATCACTCACTCGACTTCGTATTGCAGACTTTGATCAGGCTTCTTCGTTAGAAACGTCTATTCTCTTTGCATAGCCATAAACTACGATAGATAAGCTTTAATTCCATATAAAAACCCGCATCAATGTTCATCGTAAAAAAGCGGGCAATAAATCCCTATTCGGAATGGTATGAAACACCTCGAGTCATGTATTCGAATCTTGGACCAAGAACTACATGGAAAGGAGAAATGATCTACGTACAACCTACGTACTAATCCTATTGGTTCCTGCTTCCTAAGATAATAATCACCCATTTTAAAGAATCATCAATTTACTTAAGAAAGTTACTTTAGTTTATTAACATTCTACAACTCAAATTCATTTTAGTATGATACACTTCTATATCCAAAAGTGTATATACAATTTAAATCTTATATTGGTTTTATTTAACCTAGGATTTTCACCAAATTTAAAACTTTATTTATTAACCCACTCTTAATCAAGACATCATTTTATTTTGAAAACTTTATTCTTTTAAGGGATTCGAGAATACAATATCCGGGTTTTATTTCTTTCGAAATGATACTTTATATTTAACACTTTTGAAAACACAATATATAGCTCCGGTAAATCTAAAATGATATTAAGGAGCCGGGAGATACCAAATAGTATTATATATCCCTCTTACTAAGTAAGGAAATATACAAGAGAGGTGTTTACCATCTGAACACATCTCTTACCCATTTTTCTTCATTTCCAAGACACTCGAACTAGTTAATCATAAAAATATTTTTTTTCCTCACAAATTCCTTTTTGAAATAATACTATTTATAGATTAATATTTCATTAATAAATTCATCAACTAGCTTAGGAACATTTGGATTCGAACCCGTTTCGATTATACACTGCTAAAGAGGTTAATTTACTAAGCGCATTATCATATCTGCCTAAGCAAATATTTGATTGTCACTTAGAAGATTATTTCGAGTATCATAAAACAGATTGAAACTCCTTCCCAAACTGTCCAAAGTAAACTTCACTTTCAAATCCATTTTAAAATAATTTTAATCTTAAAATCTTTTCAAGTACATTTACTACAACTTTTCCAAAATCATTTAAAACTTTATCAAGGCACCAGGATTTACTATTCTCACAATCCTTTTCATTTTTATAAGGCTATCTAAAGATTTTTTTTTTTATCTAAACACATTCAATTCTAAATCAAATTTTAACCCTACATCTCACCGATAACTATATTGACTTTTGAAAACATTCCTTTATATATAAAATACATCCTAGGTAAAATTACTTCATTTACCAATTTTAAAACTATATTATGTCAATTGGACTTGTTTAAGATTTTATGAAATCTCTAACGATTACGTTGGCCTAACTCATCAACTTAACAGTACAAACAACATAATGTAAAACATTTTACTCACTAACAAATATGCTCATATTTATAATACACCCAGGCTCTTTCTAGGGTCTCACTTACCCCATTCCAACCGAGTTTACCCCAACAGAGCCAAGGTTTTCGCTTAACCATCAGCTCTGATATCAAATGTAACAAACTGAATTTTAAACCCTAAAAAATCAACACTATTAAGTCCACTGTATTATATGTCGAACATTCAAGTGCCGGAAATACCGATCCGTTCGAGTGAAAGAAGAAGGCAGAAGATAGAGAAAACTAAAACAATATAGAATTTCACAACGTAGCAAATTATATATAATACATCATGGTCTTTGTAGAAAGGAAACATATTTATTCATACATAAAATATTATAGAATACAATAGCCTATGATTTTTGTTTGATGACAATAAACATATATATATACATATTCGTTTAATGTATTTGTTATTGTACTATTTTATTTTTCCACATGAGCAAATAAATATTTGTTGAATAAAATAAATAACTCGAAATTCATATTTAAACAAATATTTTATTTAAGTACAAATTCGAATAGTACAAATTTAAGCTCTCACTATACAAGTTTCAATTACAACACAATTTTCACTATACAATCTTTACATGCATATTTCACCTCACTACATAATTCACTCATCACTCGTATTTTATCTTCAACTCTATTCATCCTATATCCAGATCTGAACTTTCTGTAAAATAAACACTGACATAGTAAAATTGAAAACGAAATATTTTTTAGAGCACAAGGAAGTGTGTGTTTGAAAATATTGTTTTCCATAGTTATTTGGGTTGTTCATCATCATTTTTGTTAATTCATCTTACATGAACAACTTGTTAGATGCACAGTGTATCACTGTACATGCCACAAGGTCTTGCATACTGATATACACTTGTTAAAACTGCAGGGACTGGTAAGCACAAGGTCAAACCCAAGGCAAGACTGGATTCAACTCAAGTGCAAATGCAGAAACAAATCAACCCAGCAAACATTGAAGGCATGCAAAAGAGATACAAAATCAAAATGCAAAGAAAACAGACCAGTCATCATAACCCAGCCAGACCAGACTAAAATGCAAGGCTAACAAGACATGGTCAGGAGCAACAAAATCAAAGGGGTAGTTTAACTCGAGGAATCACAACATGCAACCAGGTTCATGTTGAACCATATAAACAGCGGTGAACCAAAAAGCTTAACCAGACCAGTGTGTACATGCATACAATATACAACATGAAGAGTCAACACAAGGGCTGCAACCAAACAGACCAGAACAGAGCAGTGGTGAACACGAAGACTCCAACTAGACATGCTACACTCAGGCAATCAAGTTCAGTTTCAAGTTCAATGGTCAGTCAAAACAATCGAGTAACAACATGCATATACATGTGTACATGTGTCTCGAGAATCAAGTGCAGACTCCAAATGTACAAAGACACAAGGAAGCACACATACAATATTTCAGACCAAACTTCAATTGAAAACAACATATCAACACAACAAGATTTCAAATGAAACCAACAGATCAACCTATCAACCAAGCATAGTATTTGGCACATGCACAAGGGCAATTAGATTCGAGCAAAGCAGCAACATAGAAATACATATGAATATAGATATGCATATAGGCATTCAATATGCAAGCATTCAGGCAATTCACTTAAACAACACAAGAATGAAGCTCACACATACATACATACATATACGAACATACATACATGCATATATATATATATATATGTATATGTATATACATGGAGATATCTATGCATTGGAACTGGACATGGAACTCGAAGCAACTAGCATAGTGACATGTATATACATATGCAACATAGGAGATAGCCAGACAACATAGGTTATAAACATCAATGGCAATGCATATGATCAGAGTAAGAGGGTAACATGATGAATAAGTCAAAAACATATGAACAAAGCAAAGAATGAATTAAAGGAAAGGTGGAAAAAGTCACAAATGATATCATGATGAACTAGTCAATCTTCAGGAAGTCAAATCAATACAATATATATCTCAAATTCAAATGCCAAGCTACAATCGAGGGATGAACAAGTCAGAAATCATAGGATCACTCGATCAAAAATCAACGCAAGTGCTAGAATCATGAAAAATTCAAACCAAAATATATGAATGAAATAATAGGGTTTCAATCCCTATAAACTAAACACAATTCATCATCGGTAATTATCATAGTTCGAGTTCAAGAAAATCAACAGAAGCGACCGTGAGCAATCAAAGCTAGGGAGTCGATTGATGAAGCAAATCAAAGCAGTATTTTCACTTCAATCGATCGATTTTGAGCGGTGGCTTCAATTAAACCAAAACCCTAATTTTTTGAAGAGCAAAAAAGGAATGACTGAAGAAGTTACTCGAACGAAAAAATAAAGGGAAGAAAATCTTCACTTTAATTATCTATTGATCCATGTCTTATTATATTTACTGGGCTTATGTTTTAATAGGGTTTTGTGGTTACTTTTATGATTTTGTAATTTCCTTTTTAAAAGTGTGTAAATTTCTAGTTGTGTAACTAGGTACAAACTAGGGGGCGTAGTTTGAGAATTCGCAACTCAGCGGCCGAGTTATGGTAGAGTTTTGAGCTTAGAGTTAGCGTAATCAAGTTAGCGGGTATCGCAAGTTTACGTGTGTTCGTAAGCTTTTGGTTACTTAATTTCTAGTAGAAAGCTTGAGGGCAG
The DNA here is from genome assembly GCA_030765085.1 of Allium cepa. Taxonomy (NCBI): domain Eukaryota; kingdom Viridiplantae; phylum Streptophyta; class Magnoliopsida; order Asparagales; family Amaryllidaceae; genus Allium; species Allium cepa. Next base: position 902,641,273 of record CM060931.1, on the reverse strand, counting down.
CATGTTGGCAGGTTTTTGCTGAACCTAGGTAAACCTATGTGTGATCTCTACTGGATTACTTTCTGTTTTTATTTTTCCACATTAATTTTTAGCAGATCCTATTCATCCCCCCTCTAGAGTGAAAATGATGATACAAGTGGTATTAGAGCTAGGAATAAAAACCATTTTTCTGTTAAAAAACATGGTTTTTTCTTTCAATAGCTTCATTTAATAATGCTTTTGCTGAAGGTCAGTCTGTAGCTAGACCACCTATGTACAATGGTGAATATGCATATTGGAAAGCTAGAATGATTTTTTTTAAAACCGTAGATGCATGGAATATTGTTGAAACAGGACATAGCATACCAACATTAGTGGTGGGTAATCAAGAAGTCGAAAAACCTATGGATTAATGGACAGATCTTGAAAATAAACTGCAAACTGCTAACGCTAAAGCCATGAATTCTATTATTCTCTCATTAGATAATATTGAATTTAATCGTGTCTCACATTATCTAACTGTGCCGAAAATCTAGCACACGTTTGAAGTGACACTACACCATTATAAGTTATTAACAACGGGTAAAAACCGTTGTTAAGTCCAAAAGCAACGGGTAAAAACCGTCTTCAACACAGGAGTGGTTGAATCTAGCGATGGGAGAAAACCGTTGCTTTATTTCCAAAAGGCAACGGGTATAAACCGTTGCAAATTGGGACAAAGGCAACGGGTATAAACCGTTGCAAACTGGGCCAAAGGCAACGGGTATTAACCGTTGCAAACTGGGCCAAAGGCAACGGGTATAAACCGTTGCAAATTGGACCAAAGGCAAGGGGTATAAACCGTTTCTTTATGGGCAATAGGCAACGGGTATAAACCGTTGCTTAATGTACAAAAGGCAACGGTTACAAACCGTTGCTTAATGGGCAAAAATCAACGGATATAAACCGTTGCTTTCTGTCCAAAAAGCAACGGGTGCAAGTGTTGCTTTATGGCCAAAAAACGTTGCTTTATGTCCAGTAAAAAACGGTTAAAAACCGTTGCTTTATGCCCAAAGTCACACATAAAGCAACGGTTAACACCCGTTGCACATAGTGTTTGCTCCTGCTCCTACAAAATCACATCTGTAACTCACTACCGCACGCATATCTCAGTATATATACCAGAATATCAATATATATCAAAATATGCCAGAGTATCAAAATATTGGTACACGAGCACTATAAGCATATCACACATATGCCATACATATAAAATTATCAAACTTATAATTACACTCATTGTTTTGCAAACAGAATGCTACCGTGCCGGAATATCATACTTATTACATTGCATTGTTTATTACACTACACTACAAAGATTTCAGTAATTACACTACATTGTTTTGCAAGCAGTGAAGTCTACATATAATAAACACATTAAAAGGATGCTGAGCAGGTTAGCCGAAGCTGATATTTCTTTGGCTCATGCTGTGGTGCATACAGTATTCTATCCAATTCCTGCGCAAAAGTAAAAACAGGTTTTAAACTCAAATCATACAGTGAATTTTATCTTGGTCAAGTTCAGTTAATAGAGCAACGGAATTCCTGTGTAAGAAATAATAATGCACAAGTAAAAGTGGCAGCAAACATTTAAACAACTATAACAACACTAACAAAAAAAACTGCCTTTCAACTTCATCCCATCCCCTCTGCTATACACTTCCACTCACAACCACACTCCTACACACTACAGCACTTCCTCATTTTCTCTGTTTTCACCTCATCCACACTTAAGTACTACATCACACCCCCTACTGCCTATTGCCTGTCAACAACATACACCATTAGCTTGGTCAAGTACTACACTTAAGTACTACACTATTTTTGGGTTTTTGTCCAATGTTGCACCGTTTGTACTGAGCCAGAAATCATGTAATATGAACAAGTTGCTCGGACATATCTAACCTTAAATGTCCACCTCCTCCGAATGCATTTGATTCTACTATTTTTCTTAATTATCTCATTCGGGTATTGTTAAATCCATAATCTTTAAAGTTTGTACGTGCACACACCTATCAAGTTAAATCCAAACATTTTATAATGGTTTTTTCAATAAATATTGCTTGATGTTAATAGTATGTACTAATTTTGCACCATTAATATCCAACAAATGCTATTTTGCAGTATACCTTTAAGTTATTACCTCATCGGTAGGTGTACATTATGTATGCTTAATCTATGATTGATTTCACCTAGAATATATGAAAACAAAAGGATATTGCACATAGCCTCGTTATCATAAATAAGCCAAGTACAGGTTTGGTTCTACTCAGTACTCAGGCAAAAGAGATGTCTGCGAATGCGGCGAGTGTTTCTGCTGGAAATCCAACATTGATTAAACGAGTTAATTATATGCATTCTAACTGTTATAACTTTTAAATCAATTATATGCATTCTAACAACTGTAATTCCTTATATTGTCTGCTTCAAAACCAATCCCCTATCAACTGCACATTCACATCACATCATAAAAACTGTAACAGTCTTCTTCTGACTGCTCCGCAGCCTTCAACTTCCCTTTCATCCACCATTTACACTTCCAACCTGGTTCCCTTGGTACCAGTAAGCCATCAAACACAAACTACAAACCTGCCTGCACTCCAACAACGTTTCCATATTTCCTATTCAAACCGATCACTACACATTTCATTTCCTCTTCAAACCAAATCACAACTATAACACTGTCAGCATAATTCAACTATCCCGACCAACCTCTCTAACTCCACATTCTGCAATGAACTCCAGCATTACAAACTGCCTCCCACTTCCTATTCACCAACTCTACCACAAACCACCAGTATCAACCACTCAAACCACCAGTAAACACTCCAGTAACCACTCCAGTTCCCTACCAAACATTCCAGTCCCCTACCATTTCAGTCCCCTCCCCTACATCATAACCAAATTATTTTACCACCCATTAAACCCAATTAGTACGATACACACATAAATTTTTTAGCTAATCAATTTTTAGTTTATTGGACCTCCATTCATCGTTCAGGCACATTGATCATGTCGGCCAAATTATTGCACGGAGTCCCCTCCATAACAAGATCAAACGCCTTATATGTCTTAATAAAATTTGCTCCAAGAGATCACTGTTAAGCTGCTGTACATCTGATATATGAACCAACGTCCCCTTATTGATTTGTGTGATCCCACCAACTTCTCACCACATTACGATTTTTGTCAGTCCGACTGACAATAATCGTAATGTGATGAAAAACTGGTGGGATCAGACAAATCAGAAGGGGACGTTGTTTACTATATCAGATGTACAGCAGCTTAACAGCAATCGGGCATCACAGGGATGGGCGGGAAGGGGAACATTCACTTTTATGCGGCAGTGATAAAGTCTTCCTGCATCACCAGAATTTTAAACTTAAGCGGATTCAAAACAATATCTAAAATACTGACTGAAATAAAAGATGCAAATACAAAAATATATTGCCTTAGCACTGCTGAACTAAAGGGTGCAAATACAATATCTTGAACTGCCTGTCTACCTACAAACACAAAGTAAGAAAGAATAGTCAAGCTGATCATATGTATGTATGTGCACATGTGTGTGTGTATGTGATCATATGTAAGTACCTACAACTACAAACACAAAATGAACTCTTGCAACATATCCATCCTTATGGATCCATCAGGATATTATAATGGCACTAATAAAAAATATAATGCATCTATTACTATCATATAACACACCATTTTACATTTTACACCATTTTAAATAAATATTTTGTTAAGGTACAATAACTGCTCTGAAATACAAAGTTAACATATGCATTTGATTAGATCTTCTAATTTTTCATTGTCTTCAAAAGCTGATTGATAAACGGTGGGAAACTCAGTGTCATCCACATTTATGGTCGACCGTTTTGGTGTATGCAAAACCACAAACCATCCGTTATTTTTTAAATCTTTTGAGTAGAACACTTGACTCGCTTCCGATGCAAGAATAAATGGCTCATCATTCACACTATCTTTATTCTTCAATTTTCCCAAGTTAACTGTGATCAAGCTTGAAACAGAATCGATTTTACAACCATTGATCTTATCTTCGACCTTTACCCAATCACAATAAAAAATTGTTTGTTTGAAGTCAATGTAATCCAACTCAATTATCTGTTGAATGACTCCGTAATAAGTTGTTTCTGCTTCCTTAAAATTTTTATCCTTCCCACTCGCTCTAAATTGTGTAATTTCTCTCATGCATACACCACTATCCTGTGTTAGCTTTCGCTCTTCATAACTCTTCGGAGAAAATAAAAACCCATTCACTTGGTACTTCATATAACTACGGGCATCAAACTTCGGCCCGTTAACTAACCGCCAAAGAGTTGAGTCAACATCGACGGTCTTCAACAACTACAACAAACACAATAAGTAAAAAAACATTGTCAAGGAGGTGTATGGTCAACTTGAAAATATGTTAAATATTTAATACATATACCTCCTCACGTAACCAAAAAGTGAAATTTTTAATAGCTTCCCCAGAGGTACCCCCGCCTCGAGTTTGAGATTTGGTGCTTCGAACATAGGAGTTATACCTCCTACGAAAAACACATAATAAATACTATATATATGAATTGATTTACAATAATAAGAATTCAGAAAAAATTCATGAATTTACTTCTTCCATTCATCCAATCCGTCGTACTTATCAAGGACCCATTTACGCACTTGTTGAAATTGCACTTGAGTTAACGTTATATCTTTACCATTATGTAGTGCTATTTCATCAGCAAACTCATCATCCTCGTCTAAAAATGCTTCACGGGTATGTTTATGAGTGCCAGCACCTCCTTTTGGCATATACTCCATGCAGTAAAGACTAGCTTCTTGTACAATATATCCTTCTGCAATACACCCTTCAATATATCTTTTGTTGCGCACATATCCTTTGTATGTTTTCATCAACCTATGAAGATGAATAATTGTAAATTGTAGACATCAATAGCTACTTAAATCAAATAATTATGTACATAACTAAAATTAGTAATTTACCGTTCAAATGGGTACATCCACCTATATCTAACCGGACCAGAAATCAATGCCTCATCGGCTAAATAAACCATAAGGTGAATACCGATATCAAAAAATGCAGTGGCAAAATGTTTTTCAATAACACACATTGCTTCTACCAAACTAGCCTTTGCTTTTAGAAGATGTTCCCTGTTGATCACCTTTGAGCACAAAATATTATAAAAGAGACTAATGCGGTGAATAGCATTCCGTAGATCCTTATGTTGCGGAAAACAATGCTGAAGCAATACCGGAAGTAAATGTTGCATTATGACGTGGTAATCATGTGACTTCATATTTTTTAGTTCAGGAGGGTTGATGCTCACATTGTTATGGAAGTTCGAAGAGAATTTGCTCGGCACTTTCAAAATTTTCAAAACGGTGCAAAACCGTATCTTTTCTTCTTTGCTCAAAGTGAAAGTCGCATTTGGTATGGTTACTTTACTTGTTTCAGGATCTTCTATCACCTACAACTTTTGTTTTATACCCATGATTTTCAAATCCTTCCGTGCATTGATCCCATCTTTTAACATGTCTTTATGGTTCATAATTGTGTTGATCAAATGTTTCGTGACATTCATCTCCGTAGGCATAACATCAATATTATGCCGGGTCAAATTTGTTTTCCAATATGGCAAATCAAAGAACTTCGACCTCCTATACCATGCAGGAACTTCTTCATCGATTGTCTTTTTCCGTTTTCGACCAATTTCCGGTATGTTTTTACCAACTTTCATTTTTATATTCGCTACCTTTTTTTCAACTTGATAACCAGTCAGTGGTTTTGGAGGACGCTTAAGTTCTTGCTCGTTGTTGAAATTTGTCTTATCGTATCGAAACTTGTGTCCGGACGGAAGAAATCTACGATGTCCCATGTAACAAATCTTCTTACTTTCAGGGAGATAAACAGATGTAGTTTCTTCTCCACAAATAGGACATGCAAAGTAGCCATGAGTTGTACATCCCGATGAAGTCCCAAGAGCGGGATGATCATGGATTGCCCACAACACTCTAGCTCTCATTATGAATTCAGATTTCTTAAATGAATCAAATGTAACGACTCCTTCCCATAACTACTTTAACTCATCTATCAAAGGTTCTAAATAAACATCAATATCCTTTCCCCTTTTTTTTGGCCCAGAAATCAACAGTGTTAATATTGAGAACACTCTTTTCATGCACAAAGACGGAGGAAGGTTATATGGTACTACAATTACTGGCCAACAGCTGTAAGGGTTAGTTAAAGAAGCATTCGGACAGAAACCGTCTGTTGCTATTCCAAGCGTGATATTTCGTGGTTTAGCAGCAAACGAAGAATCAAAAGAATCTGTAGTTTTCCATTGAGAAGTATCACACGAATGACGCATTATAGTTGTACCGGACTTGGCACGACCATGCCAGGTCATCGCTTCTGCTATCCATGGTACAGTATACAGTCATCTCAATCTAGAAATTAAAGGAAAATGTCTTAAGGTCTTTTGAGGTACTGTGGTAGCTTTTCTCTCTTTGTCGAATGATGTCTTATATCTTGGTGCGTTGCAATTTGTACAAGAAACTTTGTTCGCATTATCTTTCCAGTACAAGATGCAGTCATTAATGCATGCATCATAAGTTATGTAATTTATCCCAAATTGCTTAATGATCTTCTTCACGTCGGGGTACTTTGACGGTAGCGTGTTACCTTCGGGGAGTAAATCCTTTATGAATTTGAGTAGTGCAGTCACACCATTGTCTGAAAAGCCATATTGGGTCTTCAAGCTATTAAGTTTCACAATGGCGTACAACTTTGTAATCTCTTTTGGACAAGAAGGATACAATGGCTCTGTTGCAGTTGCACTATCAAAAAATGATTTATCCGTAAACTGCTCACCAATATTAGCATTATCATGCAACTGACTTGTAGGTTGAAAATGATGGAATCTATCCGCATCATTGATCAAATCCTCCATCCTAATATGTTCGGACTCATCAGTATTTGTGGCATGACTAGCCGGTTGTTGTTTTGGCTTCTCCGGTATTCTTTCCTGGTGAAAACACCAAACGGTATATGATTGAACAATACCATATCTAAGCACATGAAAATGAATGTCATTTAATTTGAATGTATCTTCATTTTTGCACCACGTGCAAGGGCACGAATACTTTTCCTTATTGCCACCGTTTTCAGCAACAAATTTAACGAAATTTCTGACACCTTCCATATATTCTGCATTTCTTCGATCAGATTGATTCATCCATTGTTTGTCTATACTAAAAGACATACTGAAATAAAATTACAAGAGCTAATAAGAAATCATGGGTAACAATATCTTATGGCTTTCCACCAAGTTCAACTCTGATATTAACTAAACAGATGTATATTCTTCTGATTTCACTTGAAATTTGACATTAGTTTCAAACTATTTCCAAAAAAATTTCCATTACAACGGCGCCATTTTGTAGCACCAGAGTAATGTCTATGCATTACCCCTCTCCTGATACTTGGCTTGCGCCATTAACAAAAATTTTATCCACTTACTAAATATGGTCTCATATTTAGTAAAACAAAATTCATTGCATCAACTTATACCCTAGCAGTCATTATAAGCAGCTATGTCTAACTAGCATGCAGTACAGTACAACATTTAGGCTTTAGTAAATATGAGAATGCACACTACAACACTATTTCTCTTCCATGTTGCAATGTTTGGCTGATGATACACCGCACGTACGGGACGTGTTAGATTATCTCACATTGTACAATTTGTAAAACAAATCATATATAAATGTAAAAAGATCATCTTTTGCATAACCAATTGTTTCTTGGTTCTCTAACACTTACACTTAAAATATCAAATATGTATTCTGATGGTTCAGATTAGAAGGTGCATCTCTGCTTTGGCAAACTGTTAAAGAGTAGTAGATATTGACTATAATCAATCCCCGAAAACTTAATGAAACATCAATCGTAAAAGATGAAGATAATGATGGAACTCAAATAACAGCTTATATGGTAACACTAAACAAACCCATAAGCAAGCATTATAGGGAATAAACTGTTCCTTAACTTGTGTTGCATCCCTTTCTTTATTATTCTAAACTACAAATATAAGCATGTAATCTTTTCCTATTATTCAACCATAGAAACGAATGGATTCACCGTGTACAGACAGCCAGTCGTCGATTATACATATAAAGCATTGAGTAGAAACACACATGCTTGTTTTCCAAATAATTTACTGATTTCTATTAATCATGTGTGGATTACAGATTAATTTGTTATCATTGCATTTGGCAATCTTTTAACTAAGTTGTGATAAGTCAATTTTCAAGGTGACTGTAACATTCGTCCTAAATCTCTTTTCAACGACATGGAACAAGCAAAAGGTGGAAATTTTTTGGCCGAGAAGAATCAGAAAATCCTTGGTACATAGTTAAAAGTTTATCTTATCACCATGAAGATATTCACGTTAAATTTGAACCAGGTTCTTCAAGACTTAGCCGAGCAACGTATGAAGTTAAAGGTTCTTTTAATTCTACACATAAGTACTATGATATAACTATGCACCAAAAATACATGTACACAGATTTTCCATTTCAATTGACAACAAGTATTATTACAAAACAAAGCTTACCTGGCAGTTATGCGCTCTCTTCGATTATGCCAATGAAACTCGAGGAACCAAATATCAAAGATACACAGATCTGAGATAATTAAGATTTCAAATTAGATTTTATAATACAAGTATGAAACAAAATCAAATTTAAAATAGAAATCAAATAATTAAAAATGAGTACCCAACCTGGAGTAGGTATTCGATAAATTCACGTTGTAATACTTCTCCGAATACAGATCTAAGAGGGCCACTGATTGGCGTTGAATGAAGGAAGAACTGGTGTGGCTGGAAAGAAGATGAGTTCGCAGCTGGACACGATTAGGTGGAAAGATGGGTTCGCGGTTGGATGGAAGATGATTTCACGATTAGATGGAAAGATGAGCGGGTTGAAGCAAATCGAATTGGTGGAATTGGGTTTTTTTTATTTAGGTTTTCTTTTCGTTGAAAGAGGACGAAACGAATATCAAAGGAAAGGAGGGAAGGAAAAGTGACGAGCCAATTCTTTTTTGCTCCCAGCGAATATTTGGCACAAAATTAGCGCCATTATTTGCCACAACATTTACGACGGTTACAAACCGTTGCTAATTAGCCACAGTTGAAAACCGTTGCTAGTTGGAACGAAGCGCGCCAAAAATTATGGCGCGAAAGGATGAAATTCACTGCCATCATTTGTCTCCAAAGAAGCCACGGTTAATAACCATTCCCAATTAGCAACGATAAAAAACCGTTGCTAACTGAACCAAGACGGTGATTAACCCTTTCTAAATGGCAACGGTTAATAACCATTGCCAAATGCGCGGATGGTTAGTTGCAAATCTCAGTATTTGGTGTAGTGTGACTCATGTAGGAACTTTCCATGTTAAAGAATCTCACCTTGCCATGCTTAGTAGTGAGTACGAGCATAATGGCAAAAGATGAAAGTGTCAAAGAAATGTATAGACGACTTTCTAATCTTGTATACAAATCAAAATCCCTAGGAAGACCATACATAGAATAGGAAATAGTCTGAAAGATCCTCAGAATTCTTCCACGAAATTTCGAAGCAAATGTGACTTCCATTCAAGAATCAAAGGATCCGAAACGTGTTAAAGTTTAAGAACACATCTGAAACCTTATCACTTATGAGCTAGAAATCAAATTCAAGAAAGAACGTGAAGTAGGAGACACACGAAAGAAATCAATAGCTTTCAAAGGAACAATGGAAAGTGAAGATGACGATGGTGATGATGAAGGAGCAGTTGAACCGGCACTGATAGTAAAGAGATTCAAAAAGTGGAACCGCATGCATGGAAATCCAGCCCTAAATCAACAGCTAAAAAGCATATCGCCAAAGTTTTAGACAACTCTAAAAAGCAAGAGATCATTTGTCACAAGTGCAATAAACCTAGTCATATCAAGCCAAATTTTCCTCGAAATCAATTCAGCAAAGGAAAGAAACCAACAAGGAGAAGAATTACAGCAACTTGGAATGAAAGTGATAAAGAAGATAATGAAAGCACTGGCAGTGAGAGTGAAAAAGCAAATCTGTGTCTTTTAGGAGAAACAAGTGACAACAATGATGATGAGCCAAGCAAGGTATCAAAACCTACTCATTCACAATTACTTATACATTTTCATGAAGTAAATGGATGTTTTGAAAGACTTAGGGAGAAATATGCTAAAAACGAATCACAAAGAGATACTTTGATAGAACAAAAAAAGCATCTTGATCAATTGGTTCAAAACTATAGAAAAAAGAGCCCTAAGCGTGATAAGTGTCCATCATTCGAAAAGGAAATAAAAAAATCAGAAACTAGAATTAAATCGCTTGAAAATGAAATTCTAGTTTTGAAAGAAAGTGAAAATACTAAGAGAGAAAATTCTGTTAAAAAGTGCACTTTATTATTGAATGAAAATGTATCTCTTAAGTCATAAGTCCAACAATTGTCTACAACTTTAGGAAAATTCTCCAAAGGAGGAAGATTACTAGATATGCTAATAGGGAAACAAACTGTTAATACTATCAGACAAGGACTTGGGTATACTCAATCTGAAAAAGGTAGAAGTGAAACAAATTATGTTAATTCCGAGTGCCCCCGGTTGTTAACATGACCGACCTACCTCTGTAGCTAGATAGTATCGAATATGTCATCCCCCGGTTGTTAACGATCTTTATCCAAGCGCTCGATTTCCATACACCACATTCATTTACATCCCGAATGACATAGCGGAAAGAAATATATCTAGATGGGGATGATCATATCCTAATGGTATGACCCACATAGCCTTGCTGCATCTAACCCTGTTTCGGTCATTTCCAGTTGATGAGGCTTGAGGCAACGATTACGTTTTCACATAGCATAAATTTCCTTCCATTTTGAATGCCACATTGCCATTCAATGTTCACATGACTAATCTCTACAAATAGATAATTTCCCAAGCTTGTATGTCTCGGTAAAAGTGTGCTAAGCTAAGAGAAGGTGTCTTCTCTGCCACTGACTGATATACGTTTTACAGAGATCACTCAATGTGATTAGAATGCAAGGTCAGACACACGTCCATACAAGTATAACAACCCGATATTTCCAACCATTCGCATCCACACATGTTGGACTTGAATTGTTTAAAATACCGCGTTGTAAATAAAATTTGGCAAATCTCAAAATATATAGTAAATAAATAATCACGGAATCAGAATACTCGCAGCGGAATATCGAAATAACTTAGTGGTTCATGAAGCCACTATCAATAGTCTCAAAATAAGTATAAAGTACATAGTCTTAAACCAAATATAGTTTAAAATCTCCACAGAAAATCTCAATATTAGATTGTCTTGATTACAAAGCCTAATAAGAATGGAACAGAAACTTGACGGCAGCTTGAAAAGAGATGATCAGCAGAAGTCCAAGCTCCGGAGTGAAGTCTGAACTGAAACTCAGGCTGACACAAGCGTAAATTAAAACATAAACTCTCGAGTCAGGACATACATACTTATACGGTGTAAGCTAATTCAAGTGAACTGTAATAAAATACAAGTAACTTAAAGGATGCTTGGGACCGCCCATCATCTAAGGATCCGTTAAACTATTTACTATATAGTAATACTTCGCTATTATAATAGTGTCTATTAGTAAAATAAACTTACTTTTAAATAGCGTTAAGGAGTGACCCAATATTCCCCTTAACACGTAATAGTCCCAGTAGTCCATCCAATATCATAGTCCCTCCTGATCGGAAAGCCACCAGAGGATACCACACGGGCTAGGGAAGAAAACCAAACTCGTACAAGGCTCGCTATGGTAGGTGACACGACACAACTACGCAATGCCAGGGTAGATATACCAATTACGCATCTGGACCGGTGGTAACACGTAGCTGCTGCTACCCCCACCTCGAAAAACACTCCCAAATCAAAGGTGCTCACCAAACAATCACAAAGTAATAAAATGGCATATGAAGAAGTGCGTCTGATCAAAGGTGCTACCTTATTAGTCCGTCAATAACTCCTGTTTTAGCCACCATATGCCAACTCACAGGAGTCGGGTCCACGTATTTACCTCAAAGGAAACGTCACCACCATCCTACTTTATTTTGGAATCTCCACCGCATACACGGTTGTCAAAGTGGTTTTCGGTATTGATAGAGAGTATGCCCATATCCGATCCCAGTCTCTTTAACAACCAACGTTATTATTACCCATGGTTATAAAGAATCTAAAATAGTTATATATTTCAATCAAAATGCTACTTTTGAAACTATTTAAAAGTGAAGTTATTTTTCTTAGAAAATAAAATATAAAATCCTAAAAGTTTAGCCTTAGTCCAATTATATCAACTACAGCACTTGCACAGTGCGGTAATATCCTTTATAATAAATTTGAGTAAATTAAAATTTAGATTTCAATATAATTTCAGCAAAATTAATCCTTTTATTTGAACAAAACAAAATTTCCACTTTTAAATAGTCATTTAAATTTCTTAATAATTTATGATTTTTATAAAGTAAATTCTTCAAGTATATATCTAACTTTTATACTTTATATAAAATCAAGTACACATTTTATTTGAATTTGACTTAATAATTAAGTTAAATTACCGTTTCCAAACTAACTAAATTTCCAATTAATTTCTTATCTTACCTTTATTTCAAAACCAGCCTCCCATTTCTAAATCACGTTATATTTCAGCTTCCATATTCACTAATTTAACTATTTATTTCAGCTTCCATATTCACTAATTTAACTATTTAATTCATAGAAAACTTATCCTCGCTTTATATTCATGTTATAACAAATTTCATATTTTATTTCTTAGCTGAAATTCCAATTATTTTACAAATCCAAATTTATAAGAGAAATTTATACTTTAAAATTTTAACTTTTATTTATTTACATCTTTAACTTATAAAATATAACTATGCTTAAGAATCATTTTAAATCAAATTTTAAACAAAATATTATACATTCTAATTTTAAAAATATTTAATAATTCTAGAAAATTTATACACACACAAATATATATATATATATATATATATATATATATATATATAACCACGGGGATTTTTAAATGGCGACTGATAGTGGCGACTGTAATGGCGAAACAAAGGCGATTGAAGGAAAAACTGCTGAGATCTCAACAAATCAACCTTTCACCGAAGAATGACACAGGGTGGACAGAGATAAGGAATAAAAACAAAAACAAAAGCATTAATCCAATCAGATATGAACAGCAGTACAATAGGGTAAAAGCAAATCTGGGAGGACCTTTTAGGGTTACAGATCTGGTGGGACCAAAATCTGGCAAAAACTCTTCAGATCTGGTGGGACCTATAGCATATAACGTCAAAAAGGGATCAGATCTGGCGAATCCAATTACAAAGAAACCAGGAATCAGGAAAGGAATCAGGACATGGGCAGATGCTATTGCGGGTAACACATGCATAAATGGTGGGGTCAACAAATTCGAAGTTATGGAAGATGAGGAAGGAGCATATGCGGATCTTGATGAAGAAGTATTTAGTACGGCAAAAAGCATGTGGGGAACTGCTATAGAAATGTATGTTGTAGGTAAAAGACCATATTATGTTCATCTTAATGCATATGTCAAAAGAGAGTGGAAACCCACAGGAAATTGGGACATTTTTCCCAGAGAAAATGGTTTTTACCTAATTAAATTCAGTAATGAAACAGATTGTAAGAAAGTATTAGATGGGGGTCCATGGTTCATTGATAGTAAACTTATATTCACAAAAAAATGGGAACCTAATTTGAGGCTTGAGAGAGACATGCTAGAATCACACCCAGTTTGGGTGAGATTGAGAAACTTAGATTTGTCCTTGTGGAATGCTCGTGGAATTCGTATAATAGCTAGTCTAATTGGTAACCCATTAGACATGGATGATTAAACAAGGCTTGTCAAAAGGTTAAACTGTGCTAGAGTTCTTGTCGAAATAAAAGCAAATGATAACATCAAAAAGCAAGTGAGAGCTAAAGACAGACAAGGAAATATATACATCCAGGAAATAGAATATGAATACATACCTCCGATATGTAGCAACTGCAAATGTTTTGGTCACACATTGACACAATGTGAAACAGTGATTTGCCTCATTAAACAAGTGTGGAAACAAAAAACTACTACTGAACAAAATGAAATTCCATAACAAAATATGATACAGTTGAGCCCTACCACAACTATTTCAAATATATACAATGAACAAGAGAATATTACAGACCAGGAGGATAAGACTAATGCTCCAGAAAAGGTAAACCAAAATGCAGATCAGGTCTGCATAATGTGGAGGAGGGAAATGGTCAATCCTATAGCTTGGAGACAAACCCATCATCTGTAACCATAGAAGAAGAAGAGGAGATAAATAATGTTGTACTTGATAATATAGAAACTGAATCAGAGACAGAAGAAGAGAACATAAACAAATATACAAAATCAAATCAAAAATATATAACACAATCCAAGAAACCAGTGATTAAAGATAAGGTGAGCTCAAGTCGCGAGGTGTCTCCTAGAAAACTGAGGAGTCGACCTCCAACAACCAAATGTCCATAATCAGTTGGAATGTAAGATGTCCAAACAATGATATAAGGCGTTTAGACCTCTTAAATCTTAGAAGGAAATACTCTCCTTCTATATTAAATATCCTAGAGAATAAATTCAATGAAGAAAATATTAAATTCTTTATTCAATCCTTAGATGCTGAATGGGAAATGATGCATAATAATGATGTAGGTGGAAAAGGACGTATTCTCCTTCTATGGAATAAAAGAATATGGAATGTCAAATTGATAGATAAAGATGATCAACAAATAACAATAAAAGCTGTAAATTCAGGTGGCATGAAACTTATATTAAGTTGTGTATATGCAAGCAATCTATCTTCTCATCGTACAAATCTATGGAAAGTCATCAGAGATATGAGTAGTAAGATAAATGAGCTCTGGATTGTCATGGGGGACTTTAATGCTATTCACAAAGCAGAGGAAAAAAAAGAAGGGCTCACCATCAGAGTATCCCAGCTAGAAGAATTTAACAATTGCATAACTGGGGCAGGATTGCTGGAACCAGTCCACTGTGGCCTGAAATATACATGGAGAACTGGTGAATGTAAGAAAATATCGTGTAAATTAGACAGAGCGTTAGTAAATGTAAAATGCATAAATAAATTGTCTAACACTAGAGTAAATATCCTACCCCCCTCAACTAGTGATCATTTTCTTATACTTATAAACTTAAAAGGGGAGAATTTGCACACAAAAGGAAAACCTTTCAGGTATTCCAATCAATGGCATGAATTAGAAGGTTATACAGAGGCCACCCACATAAATGACATCCCTAGGGAAGAGGGGATAGAATGCTACAAACTTGTGCAACTCCTCAAGAATGTCAAGAAGCAACTAAAAGAATGGAACAAAACAAGAATTAAAAATGTTGATCAGATCAACAAACTTCCAACAAAATGTGAAGAAATATTGACATCAATTGATAATGGAGAGTCTACTGAAGAAACATGGAAGATATACTACCAATATCAAAAAGTCTAAAAGAAGCACTTGGAATAAAAGCCATTGAACTCAAACAGAAAGCTAAAGAAAAATGGATAACTGAAGGGGATGAATGCACAAAATTTTTCTACACAAAAATGGCAGTCAGGCAGAATTTCAATTATAATTATCATTTGATTGATCAAGATGGTAATGAATGTGTTAACAGCTCAGAATTTGAAGAACAAGCAATAAAATATTATAATGAGATGTTCAATGGATAAATTAATAACTCATTACCAATTATACAGAGCAGGAGGATGGTAAATTCCGGGGGAAAAGGTTGCTGGCCGAGAATATCAATATGGAAGAGGTTTGGGAAGCTGTAAGAACCATACATATAGACCCCAGTCCCGGGCCAGATGGACTGGGATCCAAGTTCTTCACTCTCCACTGGGAATCCCTGAAAAAAGAAATTTTATCAGCAATCAAGATATATCAAATTTGTTAAAGAAATTAATCACACATTCATATGCCTCATTCCAAAGAAAGTTAATCCATCAAAAATTGAAGACTACCGACCTATATCTTGTTGTAATGTGATATACAAAATTCTAAGCAAGATACTATGCAACAGAATGAAACTCGTGTTACCTGACCTCATATCAGAATGTCAAAGTGCATTCATCAAAGGGAGAAGCATATCTGAAAACTCATTGATGGCACATGAACTGGTTAGAAACTTCAACAAACCAGGTGCGGATAAATTCTGCCTTAAAGTGGATCTTCATAAAGCATATGATAAAATAAATTGAAATTTTATTATTCATATGCTAAAAACTATGGGTTTTCCCCCAAGATTTGTGAACATAATAAGAGAGTGCATCACAACTCCAACCTTCTCAATCCTGATTAATGGTGTACCGAAAGGTTTTCTAGGCTCCAACAGAGGAATCAGACAGGGTGATCCTCTATCCCCTTATTTGTTTGCTATTGCCATGGAATACTTCTCGTTACAAATGGAGCTGGCGACACATAACAGAATAATCCAGCCTATATATATCATTCAGCCTATAGTGATCCACCTACTATATGCAGACGACTTGATCATATGTGTAAAATCCAGCAACACATCGGCTAGAGCTGTTAAGGATATATTCTGCAAACTAGAGAGATACACAGGCCTTGAAATGAATGAACAAAAAACCAAGTGCTACTTCAACAAAACATGCAACAAGAAAATGAGATATTAGACATATTAAAAGTGGAAGAAGGTGTTCTCCCTGTGAAATACCTAGGTGTTCCTCTATCTTTGTAACGACCCCATATTTTTTTTTATGAATTTAATAATTAAAAGAATTTTTGAATTTAAATTGTAAAATTTATTATAAATGGCAGCGAGTTTCCCCGATTATTATAGAAAATATGTTAAGTCATATGAATTTGAAAATTCGTATATATGTGAATATATATGTATATATTGGATTTGAAATAAAATCTTAAACATGGGGTTTTAAGAATAAATGAAACATAGAATAAAACGCATTAAACAAATTTGTTAAGGAACAAACACACTAAGACAACTTTTACAATTTGTACATAAAGTAAAAGGAATATATATCAAACATAAGCAAAACAGATATATGAAAGGAAGACATAAAATATATATATAAAAGCAAAAGAAATATGTACAAACTAACAAAGTAAAGCTTTAAATAAAATAAAGAAATACGTTCAAATGTTAACAAATAACAATAACAACTTTATATCTATATAACATAATCAAAAGCAACCTAGCCAAGTAGCATAAGTATGCAAGCAAGAATATAAAACAAAGTCTATTAAACATAAACAAAGATAAAATAAAGCAAAGTAAATACGAAACATACATATGGAAGTATTGCAAAGCAAAGACAAAAGAAATGATAAAAGCATATTCAAGTATTAACAAATAAACAAAGAAAATACACTTACCAAATAATACAATGTAAATAAATCCATACAAGATGAACTATAAAATATAAGTTTAACACATTGAACAAAATATGTACAAACAGTACAAAGGCTTGCAAAAGAAGCAAACATGAAATATACATAAGTATGTACAGCCGAAATCAAATGAACACAAATTATAAGTATATGGTACAATACAATTAATACTAGCATACAAAAAAAATCAAGATTTCAGTCAATAAAATCTTTGACTAAATACAAACTAAAACATTTGAACAGCAAAACAATTAATGCAATATCTTAGCCACCAAATATTTTGATATTACACATAGCAGGTTGTATCACTAGTAAACAAATGAAAAAAAAAAGATGATAAGTATAAGCTTCCTATATAAGCCAAAACTAATTAATGTTAGTATATACTAATATCCTATCAGCCACCATTGGAAAACAAAAATCTCTGAAAAAAATTTGACAAAAACAATCTTAGTACAAAATATGTCACCCTGTGTACAAACAGAAATAATCACCTGTAGAGTTCATCTCCTATATATCAACTTCTCCACATTTGAGTTCGAGCTGAGAAACTTTATTTGAAAACTTAAACAAAGATTCAATTTAAACAACACCTCAAATTCAACCAAACCAGAGAAACAAAGGAGAAGATTTCCAGTATCAACTTCAAAACCAGTTTTCAATTTTGCAAAAAATTGAAAACAAAAGGGGGCCTCAACTTTTCAAACTTCAAAACTTCTGGAAAACAAGATGTTTAAAGTGAGTAACTTATTTTCTTAAAATGTTCAAAGTATAAAACTGTTGCTTATATATAAATATATCTATGAATAAGTTTGTTTATATACATGTATGGATCCTCTGAATGAAATTGAGAATTGGAAGTGTGTATAGGCTCACTGTTATGACTCTGAACACCAGAATTTGATTTCAAAAATCATTTCTTCCCAATCTGATCGATATTTGGATTTAGAGTCAAAATAGATATTGTCTGCTTAACCCTGAACTGAATTTTAAAAATAAATTCAAATTAAAATAACTTGTTATCACCTCTGGAAAGAAATATGTCTGAGCACAACTCAAATTTATCAAAAATTCGAATCTCTTAATTTACAAATTCAAGTATCTAAACTGAATCCCCATACAATAACAAGATTTTTAAACCTAATTTGATGATTTTTAATGGTGTGGTATGAGAGCAGTTTGGGTTCGTTCGATTTTTGCATTTCGAGTCGTCGTGGGCGATCGCGATGATGGGAGAGGTCAGGGCTGAGGATGGAGGTGCGGGGGTGATCGAGGGGTCTGGGAAAAATACCCAGAGGTTGAACAAAGCCTTGTGGTGGCGGTGGGTGGCGTTTGAACTCCGGTGACCTAGTTTCGAGGGGGTCGCAAATTTTTGTTTCGTTCGACACCATTGCTCGATCGAGTGTCATGTGGTTCTTGGAAATGGTAAGTGGAGTAGCGACGGATAGATGGCCGAAGTTTGAGGTTCGCTGGTTGTCACGGTGGCGAGGACGGCGGCAGTTCCAGGTTTAAGAGTTCCGGCTGTTCTTTTTCTTTTGTTTGTTCCAGGTTCAATTTGAAACTCGAATCCAAATTCGAGTTGAGTTAGAGACATCGGGTGATTGGGTCAGTGTTTGGGGACGTTCTTCGATGTGGGAAGGCCGTCGAACTTGATCGGAATCGATCGGGGTCATTGTGCATGTGCACGGTGTACCTTTGCGTTTCCTGTTGTTTTGTGTTTAGGTTGGAGGTAACTCGAGTGATTCTCGAGTAAACTGTTGGTTTACTCGAAGCAAGGAAGGGTTTGACCTGAAGCACTTTGCTTTGGTCTCGGGTTGAGCTGGCTTGCTACAGGTTGTACAAAACTGCCTGTAGTTTAAATTTAAGCCAAATCTAAATAAATTTAAATTGTGAGCTAGTTGTAACCGAAAGTTAAAACTAGTGTGAAGTTAGATTCAAATGGAACTTTTAATCTTAAAGTTGTAAAAAGAAATTTGGATTTTCAAATCAAAAAAATTTAAAGCCAAATTTCAATATGAATTCAAGTCTTTTGAATCCAAATCTGGAAATTTTAAATAAATTTTAAACTGAATCTTAAATCAAGATATAAATATAAATCAAGTTTGAATTGGAAGTTAGTAAAAAGAATAATAAAGTTTTCAGATTTAAATTGTTTCAAATAGTTTAAACGATAAAATGAATTTGTATATTGATTTGAATTTAAATGGAATTGGACTTCAAATTCTCTCGACTTTTAGTGTAAGATGAATAATTCTTTAACTTGAAAAAAAAACAAAGGGTTTTGAATTGTTTAAAACTGTTAAAGTTATTTTAAATCTTAAATTTTAAACTGAAATGTAAAAAGTGAATTTGAAGGTCTTTAAGTACCTTGTTAATGATAATTTGATCATTAATAAGAAAAATATTCTTATCTTTAATAAATGAGGGTTTATAATTTGTAATTATTAAATTAATTAAAATGGAAAATTAATGTTTTGAATTAATTTAGTAATTAAGAGTTAAATTTATTTAATTAAGATTTAAGCTTAATTAATTAAGGGATAATTAACTTGTCATTAAGAATCGTGAATTAATTAATCGTCGTTAAGAATAAATCAAGTTATAGTTAATATTTAATTAATGAAATAAGTAGGATTAATTAATGAGTTCTTAATGGTTATTCAATTTATAATCAATAAAGATGAATATAAGTAAATTTCTTTAGCAAAGTAATTAAAGAATTGTTATTAGTTAAATAAAGGTCATTACCTAAAATTATTTGAATAATAAATCTATGTGATTAATTTTCATAATTACTCTAGATCAATTAACTTAATAATAATCATTTGTGAAGTGTAATTATTTAAGGGAAATAATTAATTGATTTTTGTTTACCATAACTAGTAAATAATTCATAAAATTAATCTGATTTGAATTTAATCAGATAATTAGATAAATCCTACTTATGGATGTTTGGATTTTATTAAATGGTTGAATTTTTGGATATCCCTGCTATGTGACGCTTTATGATATATCTTGATTTGTGTTGTGATCTGTGATATAATTTATTATCTGTGATATATATGTCGGTGTTATGTGAATGAAAGATAAGCGTTATAGTTTATATCGCTTATCAACTATATTTCTATGTTATAATCTGTGATGATTGATGATGTTGCACTATTGTGTTAAACCCTTGGACCACACTTATACACACACAAATATGGATTTCACGAGGAAATCGATTAAGTCACAGATTTTGAAATGATTTTCAAAGTTGAATATTTAAATTCAAATGTTTTGGAAATGGATTGGGATTAAAGTGAAGAGCTTTTGAAATGGAATTTCAAAAGATAAAATTTCATTTGAATTCAATATTTGAAATTAAATTCTATGATTTGGAAATTAGGGACTAAAGATGTTATACCAGTTATAGGGGTTAAACTATTTAAAAATATTGATTGGGGAATTTGAATTTAAATTCAAAGGCTTTAACTCGTGTAAATAAAAATTTGGATATTTCGGAAACGAAAACTATTTGTTTCCATATAATAAAAGCTTTCATATAGGAAGTGAACGTCCAATTTGTGTTAAAAGGATTTCAAGTAAAAAAATGAAAATGATTTTCCAAATTATGGAAACGATTTGAAAGTTATAAGTTAAATCTTTAATTTAAAGATTTAACGAGTTAATCCAATTGAAATGGGGATTGATTTGAAATCCGTAAATGGATCTTTGTGAATGGGGTGAACTTTGTGATTTAAATCTTTTGTTTAAAAGATTAAAGTGTGGAAATTATTTAAAACATTGAAGGTTTTCGAAATAAATCTTTTGTTTAAAAGATTTGAGATGGTAATTAGTTTAAACCATTTGAATGAAAGTTTTGAATTATTAAGTTGTGACTTAATTGAAATCTCATATCCATATGTTTTAAATGTTGCGCTCACTATTCGGTTTAGCCGGGAGAGGACCTTTGTGTCGTATAACCCATTCCGAATATGTGATACGTCATTATGGATAGCATTTAAAGACCGGTGTTGAAGACCGGGTATTTGTGAAAACGATAGGATAACCTATCGATTGTCTCTGCACTGAGTTGCTCCGGTATAGAGATTTCCTAAGTGATGGGAAGTCCGATCGGGATTGTGAATACCCGGATCGCAAGGGCTTCTTCGGAAGTGCCTTCGGTTCTGTTCGAACCCGGAACAGACTTGTATGGTTACATGTCTGACACTACACTTTGAGATATAAAGCAGATTTCTTTCGAATACATTTCTGTTGGTGGCGGAGAATTTATTCTCTTAGCTTAACACCCTTCTCTGAGACGTACGAGCTCAGAGGTTATGTAGTTGAAGGTTATCTGCAATATACTCCCAATTTGGTAGTGTGGCATGCTGAGTGCTGCTGTGTGTTGATGATCATTGTTTGATCATTTGTGATATGATCATTTGTTTGATCATTTATCTTTGTGATCATTACTTTGATCATTTGTTGACCCAAAGCATGGCTTTGTACCAAAGCGTAGCTTTGTGGACGAGACTGCATCAGGACCTCACACCCCGGAAATGGTCAAAACAGGAAAGATGAGGCAAGGTTATGAGGGTCGCGCCCTTTAGGGTGTGTCATTCCCTTCTGGTAAAGGGTGGTATTAGGTATGGAGCCCTGATATTTAACCTATGTGGTAGCTCCAATCTCATTTACTGTGTGGTTGTTGCTTAGAGGCGCCTCGGATAAAGGTCCCAAAGGACCGGGGAGTGGCATGCTCGAGTAGTAGTTACCTAGTTATAGAGGTAACCCGGCCTTGTGTTGGCAGAGATCCGGTTAGGTTCTCGGGACGTCCCGCCAGAGGCGATCCCATGTGGCAGTAGGAAGTTCCTTAGCCTGACCATTTGTTGGAAAACCCAATCAAAACAATACGAGCCTTGTACGGTTTTAGTTGTATTACCTGCCATCTACTTATGGTGGCGCCCCACTGTTTGGATGGTAGCTATAGTAGGCATAGTTCGGAATGTCTATGCTGGCTAAGATTAATATTCTACTTTCGAAATGTTTTCTGCACTGTGCACTTATAATAATAATATCAAAGAACTTTCTACGTATCAAGCATGTTTGACTATCATAAGAAGAAATCTCCTCCAATTCTGCGTTTGCATTGTGTGTGTGGCGGGAGGTCTTATGGTAGTTTCATTTTCTAAAAGCATTGCGAATTTACTTAAGAATTCTCTTGTTGTTTTATTTAAAAGCTTAACTATTTTTGTTACTCATACCAGTCCCATGACTGACTCGGAGTTTATTGTTCCTTTCCTAAACTCTGGGTGCTCACTATTTTCCACACGAGCAGTCTAGAGTTGGGTTTTTCAGATAATTAGGTTTGGTAGATGATCTGAGGTTAGTTCAGTCTTTGGATATGGACAAGACTTGCTTGTCTTAGTGTTTTGGATGATGGTTCGAGCTGCTATTGAAGTTCTCTCTTGAAGATTATATTTGAGTTATCTGTTCCGCTGCTGGTGTTAGCCATTTTCTTTTCCGCTGCTATTTTATTGTATCATATCTCTGATGTATATCGACATCTATTGTATCATCTGTTGTACCAGGATGTTGTATATTGATATTCATTATTTCTTCCGCTGTGTTTGTTTACTTAATGGTGTTATAAGCTCCGGCGACTCGGATTTGAACGGTCGGATCTACGGCATTCGAGTACGATGTAAAGTATGGATGCCGATTTTCAAACGGGCAAAATCCGCTTCGTTACATTTGGTATCAGAGCCGAGGGTTAAAACTTTAGCTCAGGAGTATAACACATTAAGTAACTCATTAGAGATAGGGTGAAGTAAACCCTAGAATGAGTAATCCCTAAGATATCCGTTCGTATGCCTCAGTAAATTCTTTTACTATCCACTGATAGTGAGTATGAGTGCAAGAAGAGAACGAGATAGGGGACAGGGAAGTACCACTATAAATGGTCTATACCCTGCAACAGTGGAAACAATCTTTCTCTATCGATTTTTTTTGATTCGTTTTTCCAAATTCTTTTGATTGCTTCGTGACAGTTCCAGAAAGAAGTTTCAGTGTGATGATGGCCCTACGAATCATTGTAGAAAATTCTTACTTCGTATTTTCATCGTTTCCTATTAGAGTTTGATTTAAACCTTAATTAATATTAATTGGAAATTTGGAACTGAACTTTGAAATAAATTGAAAATTTTAAATTGAGTTAACTTGATTAATAGGATATGAAGCTAACTTTGAATTGTATTGATAAAACGATTTTGGTTGAAAACAAATTTTGAATTTCTGTTATAACTTCTTGGGTAGAATAAAATATGAAATATAAACTTTGATGTATTTCTCAGCCTATAAAATTCTAAAATTAAGATCTTAATATTTGGATTTTGATTTTAATTGTAGAGAACAAATAGCGTTATCCGAGGAGGAAAGGTCAGGAGAGTGGGTGATTATGCTTCATCCAGTAGGGTACGAGATGATGAAGGTGAGTCATCAGTTCATAGGGAATTCCCAGTGGAGCCTGTAGTGCAGCCCCAACCACCAGTGGAAGAAGAAGAAGATGAGGAGGAATTCGAATAGGAATTCGAAGAAGAGTTCGAGGAAGAATTCGAAGAAGAAGTTGAAGAGGAATTCGAGGAAGAGGTTGAGGCGGAAGAAGAACCTGAAGTGGAAGAAGAGTCCGAAGGTGACGAAGCAATTCATTGGGATTTGGATAATGCCGTGGATGATGGTGATCCCATTGAGGACGAGGAGTTAAATGGTGGGTACCTTATTCTGGAAGAATCTGATCCGGAGGAGATTTCTGAGACAGACGATGAGGTTGAAGTGATAGACCTGTCAGGGCCTGAGAGGGAGAGTTCTGACAGTGAGGATTAGTAGTTGGTCGGTTTGACTTATTTTGGGGTATTATATAGGTATTTTGGACTTGAGATCATAGTAAAGGTTGGATGTTAGTAGGTTATGTATGACTATAACTCATGTACTAATATTTTGAGTAGTGTTTAATATAAAATATATTATGAATGGCCTGAAAATATCCATGTGTTACTAGTATAATTTGAATTACCATTAGTCTATTTTGTGTGTGTATAATTCGAGAAACGAGCTGTACAATTTCGAGGACGAAATTCTTTTAAGGGGGGAAGTCTGTAACGACCCCATATTTTTTTTTATGAATTTAATAATTAAAAGAATTTTTGAATTTAAATTGTAAAATTTATTATAAATGGCAGCGAGTTTCCCCGATTATTATAGAAAATATGTTAAGTCATATGAATTTGAAAATTCGTATATATGTGAATATATATGTATATATTGGATTTGAAATAAAATCTTAAACATGGGGTTTTAAGAATAAATGAAACATAGAATAAAACGCATTAAACAAATTTGTTAAGGAACAAACACACTAAGACAACTTTTACAATTTGTACATAAAGTAAAAGGAATATATATCAAACATAAGCAAAACAGATATATGAAAGGAAGACATAAAATATATATATAAAAGCAAAAGAAATATGTACAAACTAACAAAGTAAAGCTTTAAATAAAATAAAGAAATACGTTCAAATGTTAACAAATAACAATAACAACTTTATATCTATATAACATAATCAAAAGCAACCTAGCCAAGTAGCATAAGTATGCAAGCAAGAATATAAAACAAAGTCTATTAAACATAAACAAAGATAAAATAAAGCAAAGTAAATACGAAACATACATATGGAAGTATTGCAAAGCAAAGACAAAAGAAATGATAAAAGCATATTCAAGTATTAACAAATAAACAAAGAAAATACACTTACCAAATAATACAATGTAAATAAATCCATACAAGATGAACTATAAAATATAAGTTTAACACATTGAACAAAATATGTACAAACAGTACAAAGGCTTGCAAAAGAAGCAAACATGAAATATACATAAGTATGTACAGCCGAAATCAAATGAACACAAATTATAAGTATATGGTACAATACAATTAATACTAGCATACAAAAAAAATCAAGATTTCAGTCAATAAAATCTTTGACTAAATACAAACTAAAACATTTGAACAGCAAAACAATTAATGCAATATCTTAGCCACCAAATATTTTGATATTACACATAGCAGGTTGTATCACTAGTAAACAAATGAAAAAAAAAAGATGATAAGTATAAGCTTCCTATATAAGCCAAAACTAATTAATGTTAGTATATACTAATATCCTATCAGCCACCATTGGAAAACAAAAATCTCTGAAAAAAATTTGACAAAAACAATCTTAGTACAAAATATGTCACCCTGTGTACAAACAGAAATAATCACCTGTAGAGTTCATCTCCTATATATCAACTTCTCCACATTTGAGTTCGAGCTGAGAAACTTTATTTGAAAACTTAAACAAAGATTCAATTTAAACAACACCTCAAATTCAACCAAACCAGAGAAACAAAGGAGAAGATTTCCAGTATCAACTTCAAAACCAGTTTTCAATTTTGCAAAAAATTGAAAACAAAAGGGGGCCTCAACTTTTCAAACTTCAAAACTTCTGGAAAACAAGATGTTTAAAGTGAGTAACTTATTTTCTTAAAATGTTCAAAGTATAAAACTGTTGCTTATATATAAATATATCTATGAATAAGTTTGTTTATATACATGTATGGATCCTCTGAATGAAATTGAGAATTGGAAGTGTGTATAGGCTCACTGTTATGACTCTGAACACCAGAATTTGATTTCAAAAATCATTTCTTCCCAATCTGATCGATATTTGGATTTAGAGTCAAAATAGATATTGTCTGCTTAACCCTGAACTGAATTTTAAAAATAAATTCAAATTAAAATAACTTGTTATCACCTCTGGAAAGAAATATGTCTGAGCACAACTCAAATTTATCAAAAATTCGAATCTCTTAATTTACAAATTCAAGTATCTAAACTGAATCCCCATACAATAAAAAGATTTTTAAACCTAATTTGATGATTTTTAATGGTGTGGTATGAGAGCAGTTTGGGTTCGTTCGATTTTTGCATTTCGAGTCGTCGTGGGCGATCGCGATGATGGGAGAGGTCAGGGCTGAGGATGGAGGTGCGGGGGTGATCGAGGGGTCTGGGAAAAATACCCAGAGGTTGAACAAAGCCTTGTGGTGGCGGTGGGTGGCGTTTGAACTCCGGTGACCTAGTTTCGAGGGGGTCGCAAATTTTTGTTTCGTTCGACACCATTGCTCGATCGAGTGTCATGTGGTTCTTGGAAATGGTAAGTGGAGTAGCGACGGATAGATGGCCGAAGTTTGAGGTTCGCTGGTTGTCACGGTGGCGAGGACGGCGGCAGTTCCAGGTTTAAGAGTTCCGGCTGTTCTTTTTCTTTTGTTTGTTCCAGGTTCAATTTGAAACTCGAATCCAAATTCGAGTTGAGTTAGAGACATCGGGTGATTGGGTCAGTGTTTGGGGACGTTCTTCGATGTGGGAAGGCCGTCGAACTTGATCGGAATCGATCGGGGTCATTGTGCATGTGCACGGTGTACCTTTGCGTTTCCTGTTGTTTTGTGTTTGGGTTGGAGGTAACTCGAGTGATTCTCGAGTAAACTGTTGGTTTACTCGAAGCAAGGAAGGGTTTGACCTGAAGCACTTTGCTTTGGTCTCAGGTTGAGCTGGCTTGCTACAGGTTGTACAAAACTGCCTGTAGTTTAAAT
Organism: Allium cepa; assembly: GCA_030765085.1. Taxonomy (NCBI): domain Eukaryota; kingdom Viridiplantae; phylum Streptophyta; class Magnoliopsida; order Asparagales; family Amaryllidaceae; genus Allium; species Allium cepa. The sequence goes on along the minus strand of CM060931.1, from coordinate 902,613,988 downwards.
TTAAGCCAAATCTAAATAAATTTAAATTGTGAGCTAGTTGTAACCGAAAGTTAAAACTAGTGTGAAGTTAGATTCAAATGGAACTTTTAATCTTAAAGTTGTAAAAAGAAACTTGGATTTTCAAATCAAAAAAATTTAAAGCCAAATTTCAATATGAATTCAAGTCTTTTGAATCCAAATCTGGAAATTTTAAATAAATTTTAAACTGAATCTTAGATCAAGATATAAATATAAATCAAGTTTGAATTGGAAGTTAGTAAAAAGAATAATAAAGTTTTCAGATTTAAATTGTTTCAAATAGTTTAAACGATAAAATGAATTTGTATATTGATTTGAATTTAAATGGAATTGGACTTCAAATTCTCTCGACTTCTAGTGTAAGATGAATAATTCTTTAACTTGAAAAAAAAAACAAAGGGTTTTGAATTGTTTAAAACTGTTAAAGTTATTTTAAATCTTAAATTTTAAACTGAAATGTAAAAAGTGAATTTGAAGGTCTTTAAGTACCTTGTTAATGATAATTTGATCATTAATAAGAAAAATATTCCTATCTTTAATAAATGAGGGTTTATAATTTGTAATTATTAAATTAATTAAAATGGAAAATTAATGTTTTGAATTAATTTAGTAATTAAGAGTTAAATTTATTTAATTAAGATTTAAGCTTAATTAATTAAGGGATAATTAACTTGTCATTAAGAATCGTGAATTAATTAATCGTCGTTAAGAATAAATCAAGTTATAGTTAATATTTAATTAATGAAATAAGTAGGATTAATTAAAGAGTTCTTAATGGTTATTCAATTTATAATCAATAAAGATGAATATAAGTAAATTTCTTTAGCAAAGTAATTAAAGAATTGTTATTTGTTAAATAAAGGTCATTACCTAAAATTATTTGAATAATAAATCTATGTGATTAATTTTCATAATTACTCTAGATCAATTAACTTAATAATAATCATTTGTGAAGTGTAATTATTTAAGGGAAATAATTAATCGATTTTTGTTTACCATAACTAGTAAATTTTTCATAAAATTAATCTGATTTGAATTTAATCAGATAATTAGATAAATCCTACTTATGGATGTTTGGATTTTATTAAATGGTTGAATTTTTGGATATCCCTGCTATGTGATGCTTTATGATATATCTTGATTTGTGTTGTGATCTGTGATATAATTTATTATCTGTGATATATATGTCGGTGTTATGTGAATGAAAGATAAGCGTTATAGTTTATATCGCTTATCAACTATATTTCTATGTTATAATCTGTGATGATTGATGATGTTGCACTATTGTGTTAAACCCTTGGACCACACTTATACACACACAAATATGGATTTCACGAGGAAATCGATTAAGTCACAGATTTTGAAATGATTTTCAAAATTGAATATTTAAATTCAAATGTTTTGGAAATGGATTGGGATTAAAGTGAAGAGCTTTTGAAATGGAATTTCAAAAGATAAAATTTCATTTGAATTCAATATTTGAAATTAAATTCTATGATTTGGAAATTAGGGACTAAAGATGTTATACCAGTTATAGGGGTTAAACTATTTAAAAATATTGATTTGGGAATTTGAATTTAAATTCAAAGGCTTTAACTCGTGTAAATAAAAATTTGGATATTTCGGAAACGAAAACTATTTGTTTCCATATAATAAAAGCTTTCATATAGGAAGTGAACGTCCAATTTGTGTTAAAAGGATTTCAAGTAAAAAAATGAAAATGATTTTCCAAATTATGGAAACGATTTGAAAGTTATAAGTTAAATCTTTAATTTAAAGATTTAACGAGTTAATCCAATTAAAATGGGGATTGATTTGAAATCCGTAAATGGATCTTTGTGAATGGGGTGAACTTTGTGATTTAAATCTTTTGTTTAAAAGATTAAAGTGTGGAAATTATTTAAAACATTGAAGGTTTTCGAAATAAATCTTTTGTTTAAAAGATTTGAGATGGTAATTAGTTTAAACCATTTGAATGAAAGTTTTGAATTATTAAGTTGTGACTTAATTGAAATCTCATATCCATATGTTTTAAATGTTGCGCTCACTATTCGGTTTAGCCGGGAGAGGACCTTTGTGTCGTATAACCCATTCCGAATATGTGATACGTCATTATGGATAGCATTTGAAGACCGGTGTTGAAGACCGGGTATTTGTGAAAACGATAGGATAACCTATCGATTGTCTCTGCACTGAGTTGCTCCGGTATAGAGATTTCCTAAGTGATGGGAAGTCCGATCGGGATTGTGAATACCCGGATTGCAAGGGCTTCTTCGGAAGTGCCTTCGGTTCTGTTCGAACCCGGAACAGACTTGTATGGTTACATGTCTGACACTACACTTTGAGATATAAAGCAGATTTCTTTCGAATACATTTCTGTTGGTGGCGGAGAATTTATTCTCTTAGCTTAACACCCTTCTCTGAGACGTACGAGCTCAGAGGTTATGTAGTTGAAGGTTATCTGCAATATACTCCCAATTTGGTAGTGTGGCATGCTGAGTGCTGCTGTGTGTTGATGATCATTGTTTGATCATTTGTGATATGATCATTTGTTTGATCATTTATCTTTGTGATCATTACTTTGATCATTTGTTGACCCAAAGCATGGCTTTGTACCAAAGCGTAGCTTTGTGGACGAGACTGCATCAGGACCTCACACCCCGGAAATGGTCAAAACAGGAAAGATGAGGCAAGGTTATGAGGGTCGCGCCCTTTAGGGTGCGTCATTCCCTTCTGGTAAAGGGTGGTATTAGGTATGGAGCCCTGATATTTAACCTATGTGGTAGCTCCAATCTCATTTACTGTGTGGTTGTTGCTTAGAGGCGCCTCGGATAAAGGTCCCAAAGGACCGGGGAGTGGCATGCTCGAGTAGTAGTTACCTAGTTATAGAGGTAACCCGGCCTTGTGTTGGCAGAGATCCGGTTAGGTTCTCGGGACGTCCCGCCAGAGGCGATCCCATGTGGCAGTAGGAAGTTCCTTAGCCTGACCATTTGTTGGAAAACCCAATCAAAACAATACGAGCCTTGTACGGTTTTAGTTGTATTACCTGCCATCTACTTATGGTGGCGCCCCACTGTTTGGATGGTAGCTATAGTAGGCATAGTTCGGAATGTCTATGCTGGCTAAGATTAATATTCTACTTTCGAAATGTTTTCTGCACTGTGCACTTATAATAATAATATCAAAGAACTTTCTACGTATCAAGCATGTTTGACTATCATAAGAAGAAATCTCCTCCAATTCTGCGTTTGCATTGTGTGTGTGGCGGGAGGTCTTATGGTAGTTTCATTTTCTAAAAGCATTGCGAATTTACTTAAGAATTCTCTTGTTGTTTTATTTAAAATCTTAACTATTTTTGTTACTCATACCAGTCCCATGACTGACTCGGAGTTTATTGTTCCTTTCCTAAACTCTGGGTGCTCACTATTTTCCACACGAGCAGTCTAGAGTTGGGTTTTTCAGATAATTAGGTTTGGTAGATGATCTGAGGTTAGTTCAGTCTTTGGATATGGACAAGACTTGCTTGTCTTAGTGTTTTGGATGATGGTTCGAGCTGCTATTGAAGTTCTCTCTTGAAGATTATATTTGAGTTATCTGTTCCGCTGCTGGTGTTAGCCATTTTCTTTTCCGCTGCTATTTTATTGTATCATATCTCTGATGTATATCGACATCTATTGTATCATCTGTTGTACCAGGATGTTGTATATTGATATTCATTATTTCTTCCGCTGTGTTTGTTTACTTAATGGTGTTATAAGCTCCGGCGACTCGGATTTGAACGGTCGGATCTACGGCATTCGAGTACGATGTAAAGTATGGATGCCGATTTTCAAACGGGCAAAATCCGCTTCGTTACATTTGGTATCAGAGCCGAGGGTTAAAACTTTAGCTCAGGAGTATAACACATTAAGTAACTCATTAGAGATAGGGTGAAGTAAACCCTAGAATGAGTAATCCCTAAGATATCCGTTCGTATGCCTCAGTAAATTCTTTTACTATCCACTGATAGTGAGTATGAGTGCAAGAAGAGAACGAGATAGGGGACAGGGAAGTACCACTATAAATGGTCTATACCCTGCAACAGTGGAAACAATCTTTCTCTATCGATTTTTTTTGATTCGTTTTTCCAAATTCTTTTGATTGCTTCGTGACAGTTCCAGAAAGAAGTTTCAGTGTGATGATGGCCCTACGAATCATTGTAGAAAATTCTTACTTCGTATTTTCATCGTTTCCTATTAGAGTTTGATTTAAACCTTAATTAATATTAATTGGAAATTTGGAACTGAACTTTGAAATAAATTGAAAATTTTAAATTGAGTTAACTTGATTAATAGGATATGAAGCTAACTTTGAATTGTATTGATAAAACGATTTTGGTTGAAAACAAATTTTGAATTTCTGTTATAACTTCTTGGGTAGAATAAAATATGAAATATAAACTTTGATGTATTTCTCAGCCTATAAAATTCTAAAATTAAGATCTTAATATTTGGATTTTGATTTTAATTGTAGAGAACAAATAGCGTTATCCGAGGAGGAAAGGTCAGGAGAGTGGGTGATTATGCTTCATCCAGTAGGGTACGAGATGATGAAGGTGAGTCATCAGTTCATAGGGAATTCCCAGTGGAGCCTGTAGTGCAGCCCCAACCACCAGTGGAAGAAGAAGAAGATGAGGAGGAATTCGAATAGGAATTCGAAGAAGAGTTCGAGGAAGAATTCGAAGAAGAAGTTGAAGAGGAATTCGAGGAAGAGGTTGAGGCGGAAGAAGAACCTGAAGTGGAAGAAGAGTCCGAAGGTGACGAAGCAATTCATTGGGATTTGGATAATGCCGTGGATGATGGTGATCCCATTGAGGACGAGGAGTTAAATGGTGGGTACCTTATTCTGGAAGAATCTGATCCGGAGGAGATTTCTGAGACAGACGATGAGGTTGAAGTGATAGACCTGTCAGGGCCTGAGAGGGAGAGTTCTGACAGTGAGGATTAGTAGTTGGTCGGTTTGACTTATTTTGGGGTATTATATAGGTATTTTGGACTTGAGATCATAGTAAAGGTTGGATGTTAGTAGGTTATGTATGACTATAACTCATGTACTAATATTTTGAGTAGTGTTTAATATAAAATATATTATGAATGGCCTGAAAATATCCATGTGTTACTAGTATAATTTGAATTACCATTAGTCTATTTTGTGTGTGTATAATTCGAGAAACGAGCTGTACAATTTCGAGGACGAAATTCTTTTAAGGGGGGAAGTCTGTAACGACCCCATATTTTTTTTTATGAATTTAATAATTAAAAGAATTTTTGAATTTAAATTGTAAAATTTATTATAAATGGCAGCGAGTTTCCCCGATTATTATAGAAAATATGTTAAGTCATATGAATTTGAAAATTCGTATATATGTGAATATATATGTATATATTGGATTTGAAATAAAATCTTAAACATGGGGTTTTAAGAATAAATGAAACATAGAATAAAACGCATTAAACAAATTTGTTAAGGAACAAACACACTAAGACAACTTTTACAATTTGTACATAAAGTAAAAGGAATATATATCAAACATAAGCAAAACAGATATATGAAAGGAAGACATAAAATATATATATAAAAGCAAAAGAAATATGTACAAACTAACAAAGTAAAGCTTTAAATAAAATAAAGAAATACGTTCAAATGTTAACAAATAACAATAACAACTTTATATCTATATAACATAATCAAAAGCAACCTAGCCAAGTAGCATAAGTATGCAAGCAAGAATATAAAACAAAGTCTATTAAACATAAACAAAGATAAAATAAAGCAAAGTAAATACGAAACATACATATGGAAGTATTGCAAAGCAAAGACAAAAGAAATGATAAAAGCATATTCAAGTATTAACAAATAAACAAAGAAAATACACTTACCAAATAATACAATGTAAATAAATCCATACAAGATGAACTATAAAATATAAGTTTAACACATTGAACAAAATATGTACAAACAGTACAAAGGCTTGCAAAAGAAGCAAACATGAAATATACATAAGTATGTACAGCCGAAATCAAATGAACACAAATTATAAGTATATGGTACAATACAATTAATACTAGCATACAAAAAAAATCAAGATTTCAGTCAATAAAATCTTTGACTAAATACAAACTAAAACATTTGAACAGCAAAACAATTAATGCAATATCTTAGCCACCAAATATTTTGATATTACACATAGCAGGTTGTATCACTAGTAAACAAATGAAAAAAAAAAGATGATAAGTATAAGCTTCCTATATAAGCCAAAACTAATTAATGTTAGTATATACTAATATCCTATCAGCCACCATTGGAAAACAAAAATCTCTGAAAAAAATTTGACAATAACAATCTTAGTACAAAATATGTCACCCTGTGTACAAACAGAAATAATCACCTGTAGAGTTCATCTCCTATATATCAACTTCTCCACATTTGAGTTCGAGCTGAGAAACTTTATTTGAAAACTTAAACAAAGATTCAATTTAAACAACACCTCAAATTCAACCAAACCAGAGAAACAAAGGAGAAGATTTCCAGTATCAACTTCAAAACCAGTTTTCAATTTTGCAAAAAATTGAAAACAAAAGGGGGCCTCAACTTTTCAAACTTCAAAACTTCTGGAAAACAAGATGTTTAAAGTGAGTAACTTATTTTCTTAAAATGTTCAAAGTATAAAACTGTTGCTTATATATAAATATATCTATGAATAAGTTTGTTTATATACATGTATGGATCCTCTGAATGAAATTGAGAATTGGAAGTGTGTATAGGCTCACTGTTATGACTCTGAACACCAGAATTTGATTTCAAAAATCATTTCTTCCCAATCTGATCGATATTTGGATTTAGAGTCAAAATAGATATTGTCTGCTTAACCCTGAACTGAATTTTAAAAATAAATTCAAATTAAAATAACTTGTTATCACCTCTGGAAAGAAATATGTCTGAGCACAACTCAAATTTATCAAAAATTCGAATCTCTTAATTTACAAATTCAAGTATCTAAACTGAATCCCCATACAATAACAAGATTTTTAAACCTAATTTGATGATTTTTAATGGTGTGGTATGAGAGCAGTTTGGGTTCGTTCGATTTTTGCATTTCGAGTCGTCGTGGGCGATCGCGATGATGGGAGAGGTCAGGGCTGAGGATGGAGGTGCGGGGGTGATCGAGGGGTCTGGGAAAAATACCCAGAGGTTGAACAAAGCCTTGTGGTGGCGGTGGGTGGCGTTTGAACTCCGGTGACCTAGTTTCGAGGGGGTCGCAAATTTTTGTTTCGTTCGACACCATTGCTCGATCGAGTGTCATGTGGTTCTTGGAAATGGTAAGTGGAGTAGCGACGGATAGATGGCCGAAGTTTGAGGTTCGCTGGTTGTCACGGTGGCGAGGACGGTGGCAGTTCCAGGTTTAAGAGTTCCGGCTGTTCTTTTTCTTTTGTTTGTTCCAGGTTCAATTTGAAACTCGAATCCAAATTCGAGTTGAGTTAGAGACATCGGGTGATTGGGTCAGTGTTTGGGGACGTTCTTCGATGTGGGAAGGCCGTCGAACTTGATCGGAATCGATCGGGGTCATTGTGCATGTGCACGGTGTACCTTTGCGTTTCCTGTTGTTTTGTGTTTGGGTTGGAGGTAACTCGAGTGATTCTCGAGTAAACTGTTGGTTTACTCGAAGCAAGGAAGGGTTTGACCTGAAGCACTTTGCTTTGGTCTCGGGTTGAGCTGGCTTGCTACAGGTTGTACAAAACTGCCTGTAGTTTAAATTTAAGCCAAATCTAAATAAATTTAAATTGTGAGCTAGTTGTAACCGAAAGTTAAAACTAGTGTGAAGTTAGATTCAAATGGAACTTTTAATCTTAAAGTTGTAAAAAGAAACTTGGATTTTCAAATCAAAAAAATTTAAAGCCAAATTTCAATATGAATTCAAGTCTTTTGAATCCAAATCTGGAAATTTTAAATAAATTTTAAACTGAATCTTAGATCAAGATATAAATATAAATCAAGTTTGAATTGGAAGTTAGTAAAAAGAATAATAAAGTTTTCAGATTTAAATTGTTTCAAATAGTTTAAACGATAAAATGAATTTGTATATTGATTTGAATTTAAATGGAATTGGACTTCAAATTCTCTCGACTTCTAGTGTAAGATGAATAATTCTTTAACTTGAAAAAAAAACAAAGGGTTTTGAATTGTTTAAAACTGTTAAAGTTATTTTAAATCTTAAATTTTAAACTGAAATGTAAAAAGTGAATTTGAAGGTCTTTAAGTACCTTGTTAATGATAATTTGATCATTAATAAGAAAAATATTCCTATCTTTAATAAATGAGGGTTTATAATTTGTAATTATTAAATTAATTAAAATGGAAAATTAATGTTTTGAATTAATTTAGTAATTAAGAGTTAAATTTATTTAATTAAGATTTAAGCTTAATTAATTAAGGGATAATTAACTTGTCATTAAGAATCGTGAATTAATTAATCGTCGTTAAGAATAAATCAAGTTATAGTTAATATTTAATTAATGAAATAAGTAGGATTAATTAAAGAGTTCTTAATGGTTATTCAATTTATAATCAATAAAGATGAATATAAGTAAATTTCTTTAGCAAAGTAATTAAAGAATTGTTATTTGTTAAATAAAGGTCATTACCTAAAATTATTTGAATAATAAATCTATGTGATTAATTTTCATAATTACTCTAGATCAATTAACTTAATAATAATCATTTGTGAAGTGTAATTATTTAAGGGAAATAATTAATCGATTTTTGTTTACCATAACTAGTAAATTTTTCATAAAATTAATCTTATTTGAATTTAATCAGATAATTAGATAAATCCAACTTATGGATGTTTGGATTTTATTAAATGGTTGAATTTTTGGATATCCCTGCTATGTGATGCTTTATGATATATCTTGATTTGTGTTGTGATCTGTGATATAATTTATTATCTGTGATATATATGTCGGTGTTATGTGAATGAAAGATAAGCGTTATAGTTTATATCGCTTATCAACTATATTTCTATGTTATAATCTGTGATGATTGATGATGTTGCACTATTGTGTTAAACCCTTGGACCACACTTATACACACACAAATATGGATTTCACGAGGAAATCGATTAAGTCACAGATTTTGAAATGATTTTCAAAATTGAATATTTAAATTCAAATGTTTTGGAAATGGATTGGGATTAAAGTGAAGAGCTTTTGAAATGGAATTTCAAAAGATAAAATTTCATTTGAATTTAATATTTGAAATTAAATTCTATGATTTGGAAATTAGGGACTAAAGATGTTATACCAGTTATAGGGGTTAAACTATTTAAAAATATTGATTTGGGAATTTGAATTTAAATTCAAAGGCTTTAACTCGTGTAAATAAAAATTTGGATATTTCGGAAACGAAAACTATTTGTTTCCATATAACAAAAGCTTTCATATAGGAAGTGAACGTCCAATTTGTGTTAAAAGGATTTCAAGTAAAAAAATGAAAATGATTTTCCAAATTATGGAAACGATTTGAAAGTTATAAGTTAAATCTTTAATTTAAAGATTTAACGAGTTAATCCAATTGAAATGGGGATTGATTTGAAATCCGTAAATGGATCTTCGTGAATGGGGTGAACTTTGTGATTTAAATCTTTTGTTTAAAAGATTAAAGTGTGGAAATTATTTAAAACATTGAAGGTTTTCGAAATAAATCTTTTGTTTAAAAGATTTGAGATGGTAATTAGTTTAAACCATTTGAATGAAAGTTTTGAATTATTAAGTTGTGACTTAATTGAAATCTCATATCCATATGTTTTAAATGTTGCGCTCACTATTCGGTTTAGCCGGGAGAGGACCTTTGTGTCGTATAAACCATTCCGAATATGTGATACGTCGTTATGGATAGCATTTGAAGACCGGTGTTGAAGACCGGGTATTTGTGGAAACGATAGGATAACCTATCGATTGTCTCTGCACTGAGTTGCTCCGGTATAGAGATTTCCTAAGTGATGGGAAGTCCGATCAGGATTGTGAATACCCGGATTGCAAGGGCTTCTTCGGAAGTGCCTTCGGTTCTGTTCGAACCCGGAACAGACTTGTATGGTTACATGTCTGACACTACACTTTGAGATATAAAGCAGATTTCTTTTGAATACATTTCTGTTGGTGGCGGAGAATTTATTCTCTTAGCTTAACACCCTTCTCTGAGACGTACGAGCTCAGAGGTTATGTAGTTGAAGGTTATCAGCAATATACTCCCAATTTGGTAGTGTGGCATGCTGAGTGCTGCTGTATGTTGATGATCATTGTTTGATCATTTATGATATGATCATTTGTTTGATCATTTATCTTTGTGATCATTACTTTGATCATTTGTTGACCCAAAGCATGGCTTTGTACCAAAGCATGGCTTTGTGGACGAGACTGCATCAGGACCTCACACCCCGGAAATGGTCAAAACAGGAAAGATGTGGCAAGGTTATGAGGGTCGCGCCCTTTAGGGTGTGTCATTCCCTTCTGGTAAAGGGTGGTATTAGGTATGGAGCCCTGATATTTAACCTTTGTGGTAGCTCCAATCTCATTTACTGTGTGGTTGTTGCTTAGAGGCGCCTCGGATAAAGGTCCCAAAGGACCGGGGAGTGGCATGCTCGAGTAGTAGTTACCTAGTTACAGAGGTAACCCGGCCTTGTGTTGGCAGAGATCCGGTTAGGTTCTCGGGACGTCCCGCCAGAGGCGATCCCATGTGGCAGTAGGAAGTTCCTTAGCCTGACCATTTGTTGGAAAACCCAATCAAAACAATACGAGCCTTGTACGGTTTTAGTTGTATTACCTGCCATCTACTTATGGTGGCGCCCCACTGTTTGGATGGTAGCTATAGTAGGCATAGTTCGGAATGTCTATGCTGGCTAAGATTAATATTCTACTTTCGAAATGTTTTCTACACTGTGCACTTATAATAATAATATCAAAGAACTTTCTACGTATCAAGCATGTTTGACTATCATAAGAAGAAATCTCCTCCAATTCTGCATTTGCATTGTGTGTGTGGCGGGAGGTCTTATGGTAGTTTCATTTTCTAAAAGCATTGCAAATTTACTTAAGAATTCTCTTGTTGTTTTATTTAAAAGCTTAACTATTTTTGTTACTCATACCAGTCCCATGACTGACTCGGAGTTTATTGTTCCTTTCCTAAACTCTGGGTGCTCACTATTTTCCACACGAGCAGTCTAGAGTTGGGTTTTTCAGATAATTAGGTTTGGTAGATGATCTGAGGTTAGTTCAGTCTTTGGATATGGACAAGACTTGCTTGTCTTAGTGTTTTGGATGATGGTTCGAGCTGCTATTGAAGTTCTCTCTTGAAGATTATATTTGAGTTATCTGTTCCGCTGCTGGTGTTAGCCATTTTCTTTTCCGCTGCTATTTTATTGTATCATATCTCCGATGTATATCGACATCTATTGTATCATCTGTTGTACCAGGATGTTGTATATTGATATTCATTATTTCTTCCGCTGTGTTTGTTTACTTAATGGTGTTATAAGCTCCGGCGACTCGGATTTGAACGGTCGGATCTACGGCATTCGAGTACGATGTAAAGTATGGATGTCGATTTTCAAACGGGCAAAATCCGCTTCATTACAATCTTCAAATAAGATAACTGACAGAGAATGTGCAGTTTTAATCTCTTCGATGAGGGATAAATTGCAAGGATGGAGCTCCAGACTTTTATCGCTAGTAGGAAGAATTGAACTGGTACACACTATAATTCACTCCAAAATAAATTTCTGGCTACAAACCTACCAACTACCAGATGCCTCAATTCAGAAAATAGAAAAGGTCTGTGCGGATTTTATTTGGAAGGGAGGCATGTATAAAATTAAATATGAGAACTTGTGTAGACCTAAAGAGGAAGGAGGAGTTGGTCTAAGAAGAATTAGGGATATGAGGCTGGTATACACTCTAAAACAAGCTTGGAGAATAATCACAGGAAAAGGATTATGGGAGAATTGGATGAGGAATAGATACATTAAAGGGAATTTCTGGTGCATGCAAATAGATAACAATGCTTTGAAAAACTGGAAAGCCATCATGAGAATAAGGGAAAAACTTGCCTCATGTAGTACAAAAGAAATAGCAATGGGAAGAGAAACTGACTTATGGAGAGATCCTTGGATAACAGGTGAATCTTTAATCAATATACTGGGAATTCACACATTCTCAGATTATGGATGCCCCGACAGAAAAGTATCAGAAATTATCAATAACAACGAATGGGATTGTTCTCAGGCGCCAGTCAACCAGAACATTAAAGATAAAATACATTTTATGCCAATATTTAGCGGTAGAGAAAATGATATGCGTAAAGGCCCGCAAATCCATACCCCTTTGAACTAACCAAAACCACCACTCGTCAGCTCAAAGTGGAACAAAAATACGAGTCTTCGGGTTAAAGAAGAAAGAGGTAGAAGAAGAAGGAAAGAAAACAACATCAGAATCTCACATCACAACGGAATAAAATATAATATATAGAATACAGTTTTAAATACAAGAAATTTGTGCTGTATACATATACATACATATCATCATCAGAGTACATCAATCAATCATACATGTCCATACACAGCGGAGATAATAGACAAATACATAAATACGCTCTGTCACCATCTCGTCTCCTGAGCTCCAGCATATAACCTGAACCTGTTTAATTCGGCCTGACCCGAGCATCATATAAAACAACACCCGAGTCAGTCTGGAATACCAGCGTGAGAAAATCACACTCAACTGGATTATTAAAGTTTCAAAAATCTTTTGAAAACAAAAGCATCTCGTAAGACCACGCCACAAATAAACATGTCGGGTTTTTACCTTACGATAGCTAAAACAATTTTTATAGAAATCCTCTGATATTATAATAGGGTCTATATACAAATACTTATAAAATAGCCAAAATTGTTACATCTATTAAATTCCAGCTACTAGCCACGGAGTGGGTAATACAAACAAAACTCGTACAAGGCTCGTAGGGAGAATGGATTTCCATCAATGGTTGGGCTATTGGGGTACCGCCCGTCACAGTACCTGGCCTAGATCAGAGTACCGAGGCATACGCCCGCTCCCCTGCAACACAAGGCCGGAACCATTCCTTAATGAACAGTCCCGAACAAGATAACCCCTTAGTTGGCACGACCAACCACCCACTAAGCCGAATAAAAAGGGACATCTAGACAGGGGAAAATCTTGTCCTGCTTGGGCATGACCCACCTAACCTTGCTGCACCTCCCCTGTTTTAGCCATTCCCGGTTGATGAGGCTTGAGGTTAAGCGTTACCTTTCAAGAACGCATCACTTAGAATGCTCATCGTCCTCCTGACGATGTTCTGAAAGCATTCAATCCATACAAGTCGCCCTGGGTCTGGACAAACCGAATCACCATCTTCAACTCTTCACGGTCTTCATTCGTAATCGTTCAAATCGGATCGAAGTGGTTTTCGGATAATTAAATCCGATCCCGGACTCTTCGAAATGATCAGCGCATTGTCCAATATTGATAGTCGGTTATTTAACTATCAATTAATCATACACAAGCAACCATCAAATAATTTCCTCAAATTATTTATCTCAAATATCATTCAGATATTATTCCCATTTAACCCATTTGAAATAAATTTTCAAAGTCTTTTATTTCCATGAAATCACTTAACTGATTTCTCATACACACTCAATTTGATTTAACCCTTGAAAATATTTCATATTTTCTCATCCCTTTTACAAAAATCAATATATACTTTACTTATAAATTTTCAAACTCAATTCCTTCACTTAATAAGATTTCTCCTCAATCTTATCTCATTTAATAACTCACTTATCATCACAAGAGGATTATTAATTGGATTTTAAAAGAATTTGAAAACATTTAGATTTATAAAATAAGAAGTACAGTTTTATACAATTTACGGTTTAAAAGAAATATTTAACATAAAAATTAGAGTTCATATCCAGTTAACGATAAATTGTACAACTGGTTTTAGAAAATTAAAGTTTATTATAAATATTTGCCTATCCTTCGAAAATATCTAATTCGAAACATTTAAATTCAAGTAATAGTTTACAAGAAATTTATATAATGTAGTAATTTAAAATACTCCTTTTAATAAATAAGTTTATAAATTTTAGAAAAACCCAATATTCATCCATAAGTTCCTCTTGACCATATTCTCACTTCTTACCTCTAGAAATATTCAACTATTTCCTTCCAAAACCAATTTCCATAACTCAAATCAAGTCCTTACCATGACTTATCTCATTACATATTCGCTAATACTTTCTATCTCATTTATAAACTCCGTTTATAAATTTATAACTCCCTGAGTTTTCCCTTTTATTTAGTTAGGAAGACAATTTATTCAACAATCCTATTTTATTGAATTTTATTCTTTAATTCAATTCCATATTGTTCCTTAATAAAATCCCATTTCATTCCTTAACAAAGTTCCCTTATTTTATTTCTTAATATTGTTCTTTTATTTTATTTTTATTAATATAGTTTTGCTTTACTTCAAATCTATTCATCGATTACAATATTTTCTTTAAGTCTTTGTACATAATTTAATTTCTCCCAAACTCAACTTTAACTAATTTTAGGTTTAACTAAAGTAATAAATATTCTTATACTTTAGTCTCAATAGAAGTAAATTTAAAACCTAAAGAGATATTCTTCTAATTTAAAATTTCATTTAACTTCCTTCAATTAAATTATTTATAGCAATTTAAAAAATTAGTAAATTCCAATTTCCATATAAATTTAATTCGCATGCCAATCAATATCAATATCATTCATCCTGTCATATGGCAATAATATATATAATAAATAAATATCTTTGAGGAATCCTGTTGGATCCCTCCAACCTGTTTTCCCTGCACCCACAAATGTTAGCACAATAACATATCAATTCCACTTTCAAATGGATATTACAGTATATGGGTTATGATATTAACCAGTGAATAAATTATTATCAATCAACCAAGCACATCCAATAATTTAAATTTCACATTTAAAATTTATTTATGGCATCCAAATGAGTGAGAAAATCTCACCTTTTCTTTTAAGTTGCAATCCATTCCAATATTGCTTTGGTTTTCTCGATTTTTGACCTTGAATAACGATTTGACGATTCATTAATACTTGAACAGATCGAACAATTAATTACTGTTTAAATAAATTTATTTAACTCTACTAATTTAATTTTACCTAATGATTTATTTCAACAAAAATTATTTTAGTTTCTCTTTTATAATTACTTGTACCAAAATGACTTATATTCATTTTAAAAATCTAATCTTTATATTGTTTTCAGAGTCCCACATATATATATAAAATTTCTATCTTTCCTAATTATATATATACATTTTTATTCTAAAGAAATAAATTCATCTTAAATTTTCAAAACAGAAAAGATATTAACTTTTGACTGTAAAAATATTTTTCTTTTCTGTTTGCTGCCTATATAAAATCCGCATTTTCTCTGACTACGAAAATTCTATTTTTGAACTTTATCGTTTTGTTTTTTTTGTTTTTTTTAAACCAAAACCTTAGCACTGTAAAATTTTAAATTTTCAAAAATTAAAAACCTACTTGCTGTCAAAATTTAAATTTCAAACAAAAATACACAAATTATACCTCACTGCACGACAACGATCCCTCCAACCCGAGCTGCCTCGATTGAGCCTACCCTTCAGCCATGCCTGAGCTCACGACCTCCTCCTTCACGCGCGCACGAGCACTCGTCACCGCCGCCGCGATTGACGCTGCCGAGCATACGAGATTCATCGACCACCCACGACGCCGATCCCCCTTCCTGTATGCGACCACGTCGCCTCCTCCGTTCCCGTGCGCGAGCCCCGATGCCAAATCAATTATGTCGAAGCCCTAGCTCCTCCAACCCTAGCGACAACACCCTCTACGCGTGCAACTTGTACCTTCACGCGCGAACGCGCCAATTTCCACACCTCCGAGCTCGAGAATCGCGACTCCCCTCCGCGCGCGCAACCCCCATTTTATAAATTCGATTTCTAATTTAGGAATATAGAAAAAGAACGTGATTTAGGAACATAAAAGCTTCAGCCATTATAATTATTTTCCTTACGATACTGATCTCTGAGCGAAAGAGAAGTGTCGTGATTAGAGGATGCATGATGAGATCGTGCATTCAAGAAGTAAATGAAGCGTCTTTGAGAAGCTGAAAGGAAAAATACGGCTATGATTTGATGTAGGATATTTAAATAAATAATTAATTGTTTTCGAATCGTTTTTATTCCAAACGATCACACGACAGCTGCGAAAATTACGAAATTTGAAATCCGACAATAATTCAATATTACGGATCCAACGGCACAGGTTTCGTCGAATTCCGAGACTATATCTCGGAATGTTATTTTTAAATGTCAATTTAAACGATGTAAATTTAAAATTAAACAAACGACGGTTAAATTCAATTTCAATCCATCTATTATTCTCAGTATTATTCATATAAATTTTATAAGCCGTTAAAATATTTCCAACAAGCTTATAATTCCAGATTTAAATAATTTACCCAATTGTCAATTACTATTGAATTTATTCAATTAATTGTTATATTTAAATTCTGAGTTCTTTTTATTAAATCAAACCAACTTTTCATATTCAAAATCAAATTATAATCCAAATTAAACATTTAAATTCATTTTAAATATCGCAAATTAACTGTTGAAAAAGCCGGGTCGTTACAATATGTGGGCATGGAAACCTACAGGAGGTGAGTTCACTACTAAATCAGCTTGGGAAAAAAAAGAAAGCGGGACAATAAGGTCGAATGGAGTAAAATTATCTGGAATCAAGCTAACAACCCGAAAATGGCTTTCACAGCTTACAAAGCAATTCTTAAACGGCTGCCTACAAAGGACAGACTTGTTAAATGGGGGATTTTAACAGAAAACAAATGCGAACTATGCAACCTAGAAGAAGAGTCGCATTAGCATCTTTTCTTTGCATGCAATTTTTCGAATGAAGTATGGAAATGATGTAAAGTACAGACAAATCTAATGAAAGCTACAAGTACACTGGAGGAAGAGATTGATCACCTGGTTCAGCGGAGGAATGTCGTAGACGTAGAAACCAAATTGGCCGGCATCGCTATCACTACGACCGTTTGCAACATTTGGAAGGAGAGAAATCGTCGATTATATCAGAAAACACAGAGAAATCACATAGAAGTCAGCAAAATCGTGAGAAATGACATACAATTGATACGAATGAGAATCAAGGACTGGAAAAATACCTTGCGGGAATTAGGTGAAGCTCAAATTGCAGAAGCGGATCAGAATCAAGCATCGGAAGGATTCCCAGGTACGAGCTATTCTCGGCCTCCATGATTCTGAAGATGGAGATGAAGTAATTGTATTTATTTATTTATGGTAATTTTGAGTTGAAAGATGTTCTGTCGGACTTGTATGTAAACCTACTCGGCTCGAACTGGGCCTTGGATATTTGGGTTGTAATGCCTTATAAAAGCTTACCCATTTACAATATATATATATATAACCACGGGTCTGTATAATATTTTCTAACCTAGGTCAAGTGCTATGGATAATATATCATTTCAATACGTAATTTATAAAGAAAATCCTGGTTTTATCATTTCAAACCCGCAATCCCAAGTTAAATAAATAACTAAATGAATAAAATAAATATCGTTCAGGCCTATCATTTCAGCCTGTAACAATTTCTATTCTACAGGGAACTAGCAGTGGGATTAAGCAGTAAATTAATAAATAGTATAACAGCATAAATAAAACAGTATCTTATATAACAGATGATGTGTAGGTTTAATAACAGGATTTTTAACATCATCAATTTATATAACAATCAAATAAAATGAAATAAAATTTTATTGTACAATTACACTTGTTATTAATTCATAGATATATAAGTACGTTTGTCAGGTGAGAATACTCACCTTCTCGAAGCTGCAGAATTTATTCAAACAACGATATCTACCCCGAAAGAAGAGTACAGAAGGCACGATCAATTTTCAGTGGATGCAACGACTTGATTCAAATCTTGAACAAAGTAATTAAATAAAACTAAGTATTCAAATCTTATCACGAACACATCAAATTTGAAACAAGATTGAATTAAAGGAAATTGACACAACGGCTCGACCACTCACCACACGACTTGACCCACATATCAAAGGCTCGGCTTGTTCATTCATTCCTTTTTTTTATATTTTTTATTTTTTATTATTTTTTTATTATTTTTATTTTTACTAAGTGCAACATGTGGTTTATGTATTAATACTTCATAGTTTTTCTTAGTATAAAATACTTCATATGGATATGTTCATAGTGCATAAGGACTGTTATTCATGTATGTATCTACCTATCCATATTCACTATATATCCTAACACGCGAATGCTCAGGATGTTCTACTCACATGCACAGTTGGCTCCCTACTATTCTATTCACCCTATTATTATAATTTTTTTTTCTTTTTTTATAAAAAGGCACGACCCTTGCCAAATTTCAAAACTCGAATGCATGCACTCCTGAGGCTTCACGTCATGGCATAGAGGACTGGTTACACAAGCTACAGGTGGTGCACATTTTCTAAGGATAATTTCAACCTAGTCTCTAGTTGGACAACACAACACTATGCTTTCCCATATATTCATTCCTGCCATGTACGCATAATTTACTTCTCCATTTATTTATTTATTTATTTATTTTTAATTTAAACTGAATGCATGCAGTAGCATGCCAAGTCAGCGGCTAACGACCCAATCATGCAGGAGCAAAATGCAAAATTATGCGGCTCTCTTCCCTATTATATTTTTTTCAAAGCCTGAAACACAAACATTTGGAACAGATTAATGCAGGGTTAAACTCAGGTGGCTCAAGCCTATATACATGCATGCACTCGAGACTTAGTCCTATAGGCTGATGTTAAAAGGTGGCGCATGCATTGTTTCCCCCCTTTTTTTTCTTTTTTTTTCGAACGTTGGCCAGCACAAAGTCACAGGATGGTTCATGGTGTAAGGACAGTGACAGAACAAGGAGCGAAGGGTGGTGACGGAGCAGCCGAGCACGATGGAACACACAATAGGAAATAGAGAAAAACAAAAAAAAGAAAGAGGAAAATAAGAAGGAAGAAGGGATGCAGCTATGTATCTGATGCTACTTGAAGCTTTAGCACGACAGGGAAGAAAATGAATGAAATTGTTGCAAATGTGCTACGTATTTAAAGATGAGCTTGCGGTAATGGAAATGAAAATGAGGGGTATGAATTTATATAATAGGTTGCGTGTTTTTGGGCATGCAAAAAATCAACGCAGGAAAAAAATGGCAAGTGAATTCAAATTTTAGAATGCTAAAAGAACAGAATGATTTCACTATATTATTAAAGGTTGTGTTTTATAATTAAATTGGCTGAGTGATTTTAGCAAAGTAACGGCAAGAATTGATTTAAAACAATTATACCCGTGATTGGAATATGTACATAGGGTATCTTGCGTGATTTTAGAGGGAGAAACTGCAAGAGATAAATGAACTTTTGAACTTACTCTAATAAATAAAATCTTGCACTGATTTATGGTGAAAATAGGCAACGATTAATTTATTTCGTTGATTTACAAAAGAAACGGCAAGAAAAATGGAACGTCTACGGATTAAATTCTTTATTTAGCTAAGATAATAATTTAAAGAAGGCGAGTGATGGAGATAATTGAGTTTGTTAAAAATGCAAGAAATAAATTGCTTTAGGAACGGTTAATGGAAAGAAAAAAAGAACGTGATTATTTAAAAGATGTAAATGATGATTTTGGGGTGAAAGAAATAGATAAGCAATTAATTGATTGCGTTGATTTTTGGGAACTATGGCAAGAATTTAAAAATGTGAACGGTTATGGAATTTGTGATCATGGGTTTTCATTTATATAAGAGAAGTTGCGCAATTCACGTAAAGAAAAAAAATTATGGCAAGAAATCATTTTTAGATGGTCAGGAGATTATTCTGCGTGATGTTTGCTTTATGAAGAGGTAAATTTTGTTGATTTATTAATTTAAAAACACATGCAAAATGATAAAATGAGAAACGCCAATTCAAGGCATGCGACACTTTTAGGCAGTATTCGTTAGAATGGCAAGAGAAATAACTGCATAGATTTATGTGGGAGATGTCAAAGGCAAGAAATAACAATTTTGAACGTGTTTGATTAAAAGATGCAAACTGCATAGGTTAAAATGCAAGAATTAATAAAATTTGTTTTTAGATGGCACGTAAATTTAGCAGGTTATAAATCTTATTGATCGTGACTTATTGTTCAACTGAGAAGGAATGGTTTAAATTTTACACCAAAGTGACTGCGTTAAATGGTGAGGCACGTTTTACACTTAAAGGGAGTAATTTGCCTTGATTTAATGGAAGAAGGAAACGGTAAGCAAATAAAATTTAAATAGTAAGGGAAATCAAAGATTTCATACCAATTTTAGAATGATTGAAAATAAAGGAAAAGGTAACGTTTACATGCGAATTTAGGCAACTTTTAAACGAAATTAACAGGCTAGGAAATTTATTCATTTACCACTTAGAATTGCACATCTACAAATCAATTAATTATTTATATCTACGGTATGAATTTTTAAGAATGCGTACTACAACCGCAATAATATACACCCGAATTTATACAAAAGTAACGCTTATACGTTATTTATTCCATTAAATAATGTGCTTTTAAACGCGTAATTAAACAGTTTATTGATACACTGTAAATTTTGTAATTTATTACTTAACGAAAAAAATAAAATTTGTTTACGTACTTCTGATTCATATTACCATTTACAAGGAAATTTATTATTCAAATGGGTGTAAATAAGTAAAACAAATTATTACTAATTTTAAAAAGGTAGATAATCCATGTTTGAAAAAGACAAAAGCAAAATATAAATGTTGTTACAATAATTCAGTTAAATTAAAATAATTTGAAATTAGAGTTTGAAAGATAAAATTTAGAATTTTAAAAATTCCAATTAGAGTTAATCTTTAACCAAAGTCAAAATTTCAGTAATCTTATCCTTTAATTAAAAATTTGGAAAATATTTTAATCAATTTTAAAAATTTAGATTTTTATATAATATACCCCAAAGTTTTACAACTAAAAGAATGAAATATTTGTTAAATTTTGGCCTGTTACACTCTCCCCCACTCAGAACTTTTCGTCCTCGAAAAGGAAGAAGGTAAGGGAATAGAAACAACCTGAAAGAAAACTAAATTGAAACTTAAATTGGAATCATTAATCTAAACCATACAAATTCAATTTTAAATTAATAATTGATTTCATTTATTTAATTTTACTCAAGTTAAATTTTACTACTTCAAATTTCATTACTTCATCTTCCAATTATCTTAAAATAAAAATTTCTAAAATCATAAGTTTGAAAATCATTTGTCATACTCAAAAATGTGTTCAATAAATTAACTTCTTCTTTATTCCTAACTATAATTAAATTTATTTCTCCCAATATATTTTTCTCATCTATGTTAAATATGTTTACACTTATTACAACTATTTAAATTTATTCTTAGTTCCTTTAACATCATTTTATATTGAAAATTATTTCATTATCCTTTTATTTTATTTACCTCTGTTAATCTTTTTATAACTAGAATTTAAGTGTATAACATTTATTATAACCCTCAAATTTTATTTATAAATCTTTTTATATTGTATATTATCCAATTACATTGTTAACTTCTGAAAATCAAGGTAAGTTATATTGAAATGCAATTGAGTATTATACAAATAAAACTTTCAAATTCAATATCTCAAGTTTGAATCATTTATTCAAAATTTTGATTTTCTTTTTATAATTGAAATTATTCTTCAAGATAAAATTTAAGAATTAAATTTCCGATTCCCTTCAAACCATTTAGAGATAAACAAATATATGTATATAATATGTCCAATCAAATTTAAATCATATGTCTATATATTATAAATCAAGTCATATTTTAGAGATTCAAATCAATTAAATTCTCAAGGTAACACCGTAGCCAGACTACAGAATGGTCTCTTCACATCAAAACACGAAAATGAATGTCGATGATGCTGCAGTCATCGCCGAAATTATTTCCCAGCGACAAAGAGAAGAGCGTTAATTTTCAAACCTTTAAAATTCTTTGGAAACAAATTTCTATTCGAAAATAATTTAAATAATATATCTTTTAAAACTTTAACACAAGGTTTGAAACCATCAAGAATTCAAGTTCTTGTTTTAAATTCATTTCTGTTTCCAAATTAATTTATAACCGTTGTTTATAGTTCAATTATTTATATGAGACAAAACCCTTGGTTTACAAAACCATAAATAAAATCAAAGACTATTATCTCTTGACAACTAGTTAAATTAATTATAAAAATTCTGAAAATTATACTTATATATATAATATTAGATTTTTTTCTTCTTCCAAATATATGAATAAATTTTTCAAAACAAGGATAAAGATTCAAATTTGATGGACTCAAATCAAAGAGAATTTTGATTTAAAGATAAGTTGGAATTAGAAGATCCGATGATTAAATAACAGAATATGGAACTAGATAAGTTTATATAAATCGCGGGCAACCTTAACCTGGTCAACCGTGACTTAAAGAGTAAGATCGATGTGGATTTTCTTGGGTAAATCTACATTCGATCTGAAGAGATAGAGTTCGGAATAACCAAAGATACTAGCATATAACCGAGGATAAATATAAATCTCTGGTGAATCAATGCTAATTGTAAAGGAGTTTCACCCCTTTATTAGAATATTGGCGAGACCGCCAATTCACTATAAAGATCATCCGAAGTGGAGTTATGGGATACTCCAGAATCTAAAGAAGATGAATATTGAGTGACACGAATGAACTTTGGAACCGTAGGGAACGTTCCAAAATTCAAAGGAAATTGAATCAAAAAGAAGAGATTGAATGAAAGTGATTCTGTAAATCAAATTTACCATACATTCTAAGTTTTGACTAGAGCCAAAGCTCTAATACCAAACTGTAACGACCCGATATTTCCAACCATTCGCATCCGCACATGTCGGACTTGAATTGTTCAAAATACCTCGTTGTAAATAAAATTTGGCAAATCTCTAAATATACAGTAAATAAATAATCACAAAATCATAGACACAGAATCATAATACTCGCGGCGGAATATAAAAATAACTTAGTGGTTCATGAAGCCACTATCAGTAGTCTCAAAATAAGTATAAAGTACATAGTCTTAAACCAAATATAGTTTGAAATCTTCACAGAAAATCTCAATATTAGATTGTCTTGATTACAAAGCCTAATAAGAACCGAACAGAAACTTGACAGCAGCTTGAAAAGAGATGATCAGCAGAAGTCCAAGCTCCGGAGTGAAGTCTGAACTGAAACTCAGGCTGACCCGAGCGTAAATTAAAACATAAACACTCGAGTTAGGACATACATACTTATACAGTGTAAGCTAATTCAAGTGAACTGTAATAAAATACAAGTAACTTAAAGGATGCTTGGGACCGCCCATCATCTAAGGATCCGTTAAACTATTTACTATATAGTAATACTTCGCTATTATAACAGTGTCTATTAGTAAAATAAACTTACTTTTAAATAGCGTTAAGGAGTGACCCAATATTCCCCTTAACACGTAATAGTCCTAGTAGTCCATCCAATATCATAGTCCCTCCTGATCAGGAAGCCACCAGAGGATACCACACGGGCTATGGGAGAAAACCAAACTCGTACAAGGCTCGCTATGGTAGGTGACATGGCACAACTAGGCAATACCAGGATAGATATACCAATTACGCATCCGGACCGGTGGTATCGCGTAGCTGCTGCTACCGCCCACCTTGAACAATACTCCCAAATCAAAGGTGCGCACCAAATAATCACGAAGTAATAAAATGGCATACGAAGAAGTGTGTCTGATAAAAGGTGCTACCTCATTAGTCCGTCAATCGCTCCTGTTTTAGCCACCTTATGCCAACTCACGGGAATCAGATCCATGTATTTACCTCAAAGGAAACGTCACCACCATACTACTTCATTCTGGAATCTCCACCGCGTACACGGTTGTCAAAGTGGTTTTCGGTATCGATAGAAAGTGTGCCCATATCCGATCCCGGTATCTTTAACAACCAACGTTATAATTACCCGTGGTTATAAAGAATCTAAGATAGTTTATATTTCAATCAAAATGCTACTTTTGAAACTATTTAAAAGTTACGTTATTTTTCTTACAAAATAAAATATAAAATCCCAAAAGTTTAGCCTTAGTCCAATTGTATCAACTACAGCACTTGCAAAGTGCGGTAATATCCTTTATAATAAATTTGAGCAAATTAAAATTTAGATTTCAATATAATTTCAGCAAAATTAAACCTTTTATTTAAACAAATCAAAATTTTCACTTTTAAATAGTAATTTAAATTTCTCAATAATTTGTGATTTTTATAAAGTAAATCCTTCAAGTATATATCTAACTTTTATACTTTATATAAAATCAAGTACCCATTTTCTATGAATTTTACTTAATAATTAAGTTAAATTACCGTTTCCATAACTATATTTCAAATTAATTTCTTATCTTACCTTTATTTCAAAACCAGCCTCCCATTTCTAAATCAAGTTATATTTCAACTTCCATATTTCACTAATTTAACTATTTAATTCATAGAAAACTTATCTTCGCTTTATATTCAAGTTATAACAAATTTCATATTTTATTTGTTTGCTAAAATTCCATTTATTTTACAAATCCAAATATACAATAGAAATTTATACTTTAAAATTTTAACTTTTATTTATTTACATCTTTAAGTTGTAAAATATAACTATGCTTAAGAATCATTTTAAATCAAATTTTAAAAAAAATATTATACATTCTAATTTTGCAAATATTTAATAATTCCAGAAAATTTATACACACACAAATATATATATATATATATATATAACTACGGGTCTGTATAATATTTTCTAACCTAGGTCAAGTGCTACAGATAATATATCATTTCAATCTGTAATTTATAAAGAAAATCCGGGTTTTATCATTTCAAACCCGCAATCCCAAGTTAAATAAATAACTAAATAAATGAATAAAATAAATATCACTCAGGCCTATCATTTCAGCCTGTAACGATTTCTATTCTATAGAGAACTAGTAGTGGGATTAAACAGTAAATTAATAAATAGTATGACAACATAAATAAAACAGTATCTAATATAACTGACGATGTGTAGGTTTAATAACAGGGTTTTTAACATCATCAATTTATATAGCAGTCAAATAAAATGAAATAAAATTTTATTCTACAATTACACTTGTTATCAATTCATAGATATATAAGTACGTTTGTCAGGTAAGAATATCCACCTTCTCAAAGCTGCAGAATTTATTCAAACAACGATATCTACCCCGAAAGAAGGTTATAGAAGGCACGATCAATTTTCAGTGGATGCAACGACTTGATTCAAATCTTGAACAAAGTAATTAAATAAAACTAAGTATTCGAATCTTATCACGAACACAGCAAATTTAAAACAAGATTGAATTAAAGGAAATCGACACAACGGCTCGACCACTCACCACACGACTTGACCCACATATCAAAGGCTCGGCTTGTTCATTCATTCCTTTTTTTTACTAAGTGCAACATGTGGTTTGCGTATTAATACTTCATAATTATTCTTAGTATACAATACTTCATATGGATCTGTTCATAGTGCATAAAGACTGTTATTCATGTATGTATCTACCTACCTATATTTACTATATATCCTAACACGCTAATGCTCAGGATGTTCTACTCACATGCACAGGTGGCTCCTTACTATTCTATTCACCCTCTTGTTATAATATTTTTTTCTTTTTTTATAAAAAGGCATGGCCCTTGCCAAATTTCAAAACTCGAATGCATGCACTCCTGAGACTTCACGTCATGGCATAGAGGACTGTCTACACAAGCTACAGGTGGCACACATTTTCTACTTCAGAAATGCAAAAGGGTAATTTCAACCTAGTCTCTAGTTGGACAACACAACACTATGCTTGCCCATATATTCATTCCTGACATGTATGCATAATTTACTTCTCCCTTTATTTATTAATTTTTTATTTAAACTGAACGCGTGCAGTAGCATGCCAAGTCAGTGGCTAACGACCCAATCAGGCAGGAGCAGAATACAAAATGATGCGGCTCTCTTCCCTATTATATTTTTTTCAAAGCCTGAAACACAAACATTTGAAACAGATTAAGGCAGGGTTAAACTCAGGTGGCTCAAGCCTATATACATGTATGCACTCGAGATTTAGTCCTATAGGCTGAGGTCAAAAGGTGGCGCATGCATTGTATCCCCTTTTTTTTCGAACGTTGGTCAGCATAAAGTCACGGGATGGTTCATGGTGTAAGGTCGGTGATAGAACAAGGAGCGAAGGGTGGTGGCGGTGTAGCCGAGCACGGTGGAACAAACAATAGGAAATAGAGAAAAACTAAAAAAAGAAAGAGGAAAATAAGAAGGAAGAAGGGATGCAGCTAAGTACCTGATGCTACCAGAATCTTTAGCACGACAGGGAAGAAAATGAATGAAATTGTTGCAAATGCGCTACGTATTTAAAGATGAGCTTGTGGTAATGGAAATGTAAATGAGGGGTTATAAATTTATATAGTGGGTTGCATGTTTTTGGGCATGCGAAAAATCAATGCAGAAAAAAAATGGCAAGTGAATTCAAATTTTAGAATGCTAAAAAAACTGAATGATTTCACTGTATTATTAAAGGTTGCGTTTTATAATTAAATTGGTTTAGTGATTTTAGCAAAGTAACGACAATAATTGATTTTAAAAAACAATACCCGTGATTGGAATATGTACATAGGGTATCTGGCCTGATTTTGGAGGGAGAAACTGCAAGAGATAAATGAACTTTTGAATGTACTCTAATAAATAAAATCTTGCGCTGATTTAAGGTGAAAATAGGCAACGATTAATTTATTTCGTTGATTTGCAAAAGAAACGGGAAGAAAAATGAAACGTCTACGGATTAAATTCCTTATTTAGCTAAGATAATAAATTAAAGAAGGTGCATGATGGAGATAATTGCGTTTGTTGAAAATGCAAGAAATAAATTGCTTTAGGAACGGTAAATGGAAAGAAAAAAAAAGAATGTGATTATTTAAAAGATGTAAACAGGCGATGATTTTGGGGTGAAAGAAATAGGCAAGCAATTAATTGATTGCATTGATTTTTGGGAACTATGGCAAGAATTTAAAAATGTGAACGGTTATGGAATTTGTGATCATGGGTTTTCTTTTATATAAGAGAAGTTGCGCAATTCACGTAAAGGAAAAAAAATATGGCAAGAAATCATTTTTAAGTGGTCAGGAGATTATTCTGCGTGATGTTTGCTTTATGAAGAGGTAAATTTTGTTGATTTATTAATTTAAAAACGCAGGCAAAATGATAAAATGAGAAACGCCAATTCAAGGCATGCGAAAATTTTTAGGCAATATTTGTTAGAATGGCAAGAGAAATAACTGCATAGATTTATGTGGGAGAGGTCAAAGGCAAGAAATAACAATTTTGAACGTGTTTGATTAAAAGATGCAAAATGCATAGGTTAAAACGCAAGAATTAATAAAATTTGTTTTTGAATGGCACGTAGATTTAGCAGGTTATAAATCTTATTGATCGTGACTTATTGTTCAACAGAGAAGGAATGGTTTAAATTTTACACCAAAGTGATTGCGTTAAATGGTGAGGTACGTTTTACACTTAAAGGGAGTAATTTGCGTTGATTTAATGAAAGAAGGAAACGGTAAGCAAATAAAATTTAAATAGTAAGGGAAATCAAAGATTTCATATCAATTTTAGAACGATTGAAAATAAAGGAAAAGGTGACGTTTACATGCGAATTTAGGCAACTTTCAAACGAAATTAATAGGCTAGGAAATTTATTCATTTACCACTTAGAATTACACATCTACAAATCAATTAATTATTTATATCTACAGTACGAATTTCTAAGAATGCGTACTACAACCGCAATAATATACACACAAATTTATACAAAAGTAACGCTTATAGATTAATTATTCCATCAAATAAAGTGCCTTTTAAACGCGTAATTAAACAGTTTATTAATACACTGTAAATTTTGAAATTTATTACTTAACTAAAAAAAAATTTGTTTACGTTCATCTGATTCATATTGCCATTTACAAGGAAATTTATTATTCAAATGGATGTAAATAAGTAAAACGAAATATTACTAATTTTAAAAAGGTAGATAATCCATTTTTAAAAAAGACAAAAGCAAAGTATAAAGTTGTTTCAATAATTCAATTGAATTAAAAGAATTTGAAATTAGAGTTTGAAAGATAAAATTTAGAATTTTAAAAATTCCAATTAGAGTTAATCTTTAGCAAAGTCAAAATTTCAGAAATCTTATCCTTTAATTAAAAATTTTGGAAATGTTTTAATCAATTTTAAAAATTTGGATTTTTATATAATAAACCCCAAAGTTTTATAATTAAAAGAATGAAATATTTGCTAAATTTTGGACAGTTACAACAAGTTTGTTACGAGACTAAACGAAATCGAAAGTACTTTCCTCGGTCATTACTAGGCGAGAAGTCCTTGTGGTTCTGAGATTTTTCATAACAAAGAGACCACTGCTACAATAAGTAAATCGGGAGTTTATCCCCAAGTAATCAACCAGTAGTCCTTTTTATTATTCATCTCAATATCTCCGTCTTCAAACAGCTTCATTCTTCAAAGACGTAAATTGATTCTAAGTATTTTCAGATAGGAATTGTCCAAATCTAACCCTGGTTCCTTTAAAACCCAATCATCGATAAAAAGTGAATATGAGTATGCAAGATTTATTAAATCTCTTCCCATTCATTTCTTTTGGATGATTAAAAAATCTCTTCCTTTTGTCTTAGAGTAATTCTAAGTTCATTCACTTATTAATTGGGAAAACATTTCCAATTTTCTTACTTATCATTGATCTAGAATTTCTCAACTTTTAAATGGATCAAAAACAATGTTATTTAAGCATCTTTTACTATAAACCCAAAATCAATCTTAGAAAATATTATTGAGTAGATAGGATCATTGAAATCATTCTAATTTTACTCAATATCAATTTTTGTATTCAACAAGTGCTATGGGCGGAATAACGGTGAGATCACCTTTTAAATTCCACAAGTAGGACAAGTTCCCTCTTCGGAATTTAATACCAAGTATAAGAAGATTATCTTTATGCAATCCAATTTATATTTTATTCATTTTGGAGATTTCTTAAATTTTGGATAATACTAATCTTCTTTGATTTTGGAAAAACTTAGTATAATCTTTTTAGAGCATCCAAGCTTTCCTTTCGACCTGTTCCACCCCTCGCCTAAGAAGAGAAAATACAGGCCAGTTAAGTACAGGGCACTGGTTGATCTATTCCTAACCTTAGTTAAATACCTTCTTTATCTTTCCAAATCTCATAGGTAGGATAAATGCACTAGTCGTTTCCGCATACTCAGTTATTAGCTTTTATTTTGGAATTGATTATAAAGATCCAAAATCATTATTTAAAACACTTAATTATCCTTGTAAAAATAATTATGAAAGATTCTAAAAAGAATTGTCGGTTAAAACGTCTATTTTCTACGTTAATTAAAATTGTTGCAAAAGCTTGTCGAAAAACATTGCAAAAAACGTTGCAAATAGTGTTTCAAACCTCTATTCTTCAAATCGACTTTTATATCATTTAGAAATCCATCTTTTCAACTTAAATCACTTTTTAAACATTTTAAATGATTTTTATAACTTATTTCATATTTTTAGAGCCTTAAAAATATCAATTTCTAACTTTGGTCACTTAATTCCAAAAGCGCGGTTTTTCTAAAAAATTATTTTGGACATAATTTAGAATCTACAAGATGAAATCTTGATTTTATTTTTCTATTTCAAAATTATAGTTATAATAGACTAGAAATTTCTTGTTTGCCTCTAGTTTGAAAAAATTTGGTCACTTATTTATACTTGAGTTTTGGAAGGTAAATGACTTAAATACCCTTGCCTTACTTTTTGACTTTTGTGTAAGCATGATGTGAAGTGCATTAATGGTGGAAAGGATCTTAAGATGTGATTTGTGCTTAAGAACTGATGTTTGCCTCTTATTCTTACTTTTCAAATTACTAAAAAATCCCTTTGTTCCTTTTCCATGCAAGAAAGGACTTGTACATTTATGGTGAAAGACGTTAGGATTTGAGTTATGTACTTATGAAATGATGTTTGCCTTATTTTATTAAACTTTAGAATGTCAAAATAACTTTTTCTCCTTTTCAATACTTGATAAGACTTGATTATTAATGGTGAGAAGATATGCTAAGTCCTTTTGTGTAATGATGGTGTTTCTTAAGCTTACTTAAACACTCTTTTATCAAATTATGCTTCTACACTTTTCTTTTATGTTTTGTTTTATTTACTTTATAAAAAAGTGATATTTGTTTGATATGATTTATATGTAATGTGATATAGTTTCTCATAGTTTGTAAAGATGTATTATACATGTTATAAAGTGCATATTTTCATACAACGTTGCGACGACTTGTTACAGTTGAAAACAATGTTGTTAATGACAAATTTTACAGTCAAAATTTGGTATTTTTGTTAAACTATATATTTAAGTAAACCAAACTTAAAAATTGATTTCCTATTATATTAAGTGAATTAAAAACAAGTTTATCCTGGTTAAAATTCCATACCATTAGGGTTAATATTAAAATATTGAATTTTGAAGTTGCATTGACAAAATGTGACAAATTTTCAATATTTTTGTAAAACGATTATAAACCTATTTTTAAATCCTTAAATATTCTTCTATTATCTTTATTAAGTCATTTTGATAAGATTTAACTTTTCAAATAAATATTTAAACCTATTTATTTAATCATTTATTTACTTTTTACAAATCTTAACTTTGTTGATTGGTTCAAAAATCCAATTTTATGCTTATTAATTATTAACTATAAGAATAAATAATTTCTCTATTATGTATACTATAATATTATTATTGAGTTAGATTTCAAGAGCACACAGGTCTCCTTCATATTTTGGGAGATGAACAGTCACGTTTTTAATTTCTTTCTATTCCAAACTTTGAAATGTGATAAATTTTTCTACATTAATTGAATTTAAGAATCGATTTCACTATTAAATCTCAAATTTAATAAGCTTTCCAATGATACTAATTGTTACTAACTAAAAGTAATTTTTTTAAAATCATATTTTTTTAGATTATTCATATTATTAAAGTTATTGAATCTGTTTGAGTTTATTTCTTTTAACTAATCTATGTCGTTGATTGCTTTGAAAATTTCCAGCCTCTGATTCTACTTTCACAAATTACAGTCAAGTCTGGTGAAATCCAACATCACCAAAATACAGAAACAATGTTAGATGGAATTAGAATGGAATGAGAAAGCTCAAAAGCATTAAATACAATTATATGCTTCTTATTATATTGAATTTTCTTTGACTGTAAAAGAAATACAATGATATTGTTCACACTAAAATAAATATTGTTAAATAATGGTTGTTAGCTCCAACACTTCAGACACAAAATATGTATGCTTTAGATTTAGCATATTTTTCAAAAGAATTGTTCAAAATAGAAATAAATCTCTTTATTCTCTAATCTTATCATTCTACAATAATATGATGTTGCATAATGTGTTCCTAGACGTAGTCAGTTATGGGATCATCATCAACACTTGCGTTCTCATGAATCATGTCAACGTTGCTTTTGGCATTTTTGGATCAATGGTCAAGTGTAAACCAAATGTTGTTATCTGCACTGCTCTTATAGATAGTTATTACCGAAGCAGCAAATGGAATCAATGACATCAAGTATTAAAGGAAATGATTAATAAAGGTATCTTACCAAATGAAGTTACATATAATACAGCTGATGCTTGGAGCAAAAGCTGATGCACACAATAAATTATATGTGTATAAATTATATGTGTATTGTGTGGAAATTTTATCTTTGAAATCATTTTTGCTCGATATTTTGCAATTGTTTATCAAGCACCAGTACTATCTGCATTACTATTTTCAAAGATTTATACACAAGTTTTAGACAAAATGCAAACTTATTTGAAAATTGATAAAAAAAAAAGATCACTATTTCTTAATCAATGAACCATATAAATCATTTAAACTTGTTATGATGGTAAGATGTTGAGTGCGGTCCGTATGCGAAGCACGGGTTTGCACTAGTTATTTATTATATATCACTTATTTATTTACGTTTTTAAACTCTTTTAAATTTAAAATAAACAAAATCTCTTATTTTCGAAGTAGGAAAATTAAGGATCGTTACAACACCGCACATAAAAATGGACGGATTTTACCTTACGATAACTAATATATTTTATATCGAAATCTAGTGATATTATCATAGTGTCTCTTTTAAAGTACATAGATATAATAGCTAAAATGCGTGCATTTCACATTCCAACAACTTAGGGTCTACGATCGATAACCTAAGGCATGTATTGGAGATTGGATTCCAACTAATGACTAGGCTACTGGGGTACCGCCCACCATAGTACACCTTTGAAAAATGTACCGAGGTCGTACCTAACAAACCCTGCCAACACAGAACCAGCCTACCCCTTGCTGGATAGTACCGAATATATCATTACCTCGATTACTTTCCAAACTTTAATCGAGAGCTCCCACGTATAGGAATTCATTATGAATGTGTATATATCTAGAAGGGGATGATATAGCCTAATGTGGGCGACCCACATAGCCATACCATATATCCTCTATTTTAGTCATTCATGGTTGATGAGGCTTAAGGCTATATTTTAACTTTCTGAAAAGCAATCCATCTTGGAATGCTAACATTGCCCTCTAAGCGTCAATGCAATGGCAGCATTCATCCATACAAGTTCGTTCTTTGTCTGAACGAAACCGTAGGCACTAACTCTACTACATCCAATTTGGAATCACCTTTAGGATTAGTAGCAATGGCCCTTACACTTCAAAAAGCATCGTCTTCAATCATCATCAAGATGTCTTCCGCTCGAACATACATGCTAGATCGGAGTGGTTTTCGGATATATAAATAGATCCTAGTCTCTCCGTACCAACAACCGATAATTTTCGGTTGACTCATTCTTGGTTCTTTTGGAAGTAAGTATTCGAGTCCAAGTCGAAAACTCAAATTTTACATTCATACTTCCTAAGTCAAATTAGGTGAAATTTGATAGTCGATTGTTTAACTATCAAATGATAATAACAAATCTAGAGATTTAATTAGTAAAGCAATCACTAACCCACAAAACCATTTTCATTTATAAATTCCTTTCCCAAACATTTATCAACATTCATGTACTTATCTCCTTTACATAATTATATTCACAAATGATTTATAAGATTTCCCATTTCCAAATCTCTTAAACGGATTTAACTATATTATTTTAATTAGAGAAAAGGATAACTCTAAGCACCATTCTTTCGGTGTTAAGTGTGAAACGAATGTTCCATAGTACCATTTTTCTAAAGGGTAAACATCAAGAAACCCAAATCTCAAATTCCTATTGTAATTATCTTCAATAAATCCCTTTACAAATTTCCCTTACCCATGAAATCTTTTTTTCTTTAACCCATGCCTATTTACAAAACAATTATCAACTTCCATACTCATTAATGAGACACTTTAAAAATATTCAAACCCGATCATATAAACTTCTTTATAAACTTTCAAACCTTGTATAAAGCTTCCCTTTATAGACATCCAAACCCATTTATAAAATCTTTTTATAAACATTCAAAACTATTTCTAAAACTCCATTTATGAATACCCTAAAATTATTCATGAACATCTTTGTATAATATTGAAAACAATTGTTAAATCATTCTTCAAATATCTTGTTCAAAATAAAATAACCTTGAAGGGCATTCTAAAAGAAAATGAAATATTAACCTTCCAAAACCAAATAGAGGCTTAGTGACTACAATGGATCATTAAATTTGGATTTACTTGTCCAAGTTATATCATGGGTATTGCCTAACATCAGATATGTATGAGATTCACACATAACATACAATCAATCGTAGGTACAAATATAGATACATACCTTATCGGTGAAAAATGTATATATAGAAGTTTATTTTATATGCTTAAGTTACCATGACTTGCTTATCGAAATTAACTTCCTTGTATTTATAACGTTGCCGATATTCTACATCTGTGCTAAACACAAGTCAACTTACTTCCCATAAAACGTTTCAATGTTTTATAATCACTACTTTAATTTATTTGCTACTTAATGGTCCAGACGAGAGATCATTTGATTTGAAATCAATTAACCTTGAAAAGAAAATTGATTTAAAACATAACCGATTAAGTTTAAAAATAGCTTTAGAAAGATTAAAGTATATTCAATTAACTTAAACCCTAATTCTATCTTAAATAAATCACGACTAATTCATAATTGAACTTTAATTAGCTTAATGAACTTGGTTAAGTCCTAATTAACTTCCTAATGTGTGTAGTTAAGGTTTAAACTATTCATTATTAGTTATACCCTAATTAATTAAAAATTAATTAAATAACCACTTAATTAAATAATAATTAATCAACTAATTAACTTAATTAAATAATAATTAATCATTTAATTACTTCTTAACTTCATAAATCACTAATTAAAAACTTTATTAATCACTAATTAATCATTAACCTTCCTTAAATGTTACTTAAACCTTATTCACTTAATTAATTACTAATTAAGTACTAATTACTTTTAATTAATTAATTTATTAAATAAATAAATTATGTAAACTTGACTCTTTTTATGTTACTAATCATGTTAGAATTTTTTTTTTCAAAATATTCCAAAAAAACATTTTAACACGAAAATCGACAATTTTATGGAACTGCGTCCATAGCGATTATCGCCATGAGCACATTTCGCTTAAACTTACTTTAAGTGATATACTTTTCTTATTCCTTGCCATTAAAAGTTTAGAACCTAATTTTTGAAAGTTTCTAAAACTTAAAAACAAAGATAAAAACTTTGAAACCATTTCCAAAAATTTGAAACTAGAAAACTTAGTTTCGATTCCAAATCGGATCTCATGTCCGTTGCAACATACAAAGGTGTAAATTTTGTAATTCTTACAAAAAATACAACTAGTTTTGATCACAACTATACCAACAGCATACCGCATACCAACATCAAATTCTTACAACCAAACATACTACTTAAACAATCAAGCATGATGCTTAACATCCAAACACAATATTTAATATCCAAACTATGCTAACCACAAATCGCAAATGTATATCATTATTATAGCATGATACCGTAATAACATGAACTATGGATTTCCGTAACATATAATATATGGAGATAAACTTAATTGTTTCAAAAAATGAGATATTTTTACTCACCGAAAATCTTTGAAACCTTAAATGGCTTAAATGCACAAAAATCATCCAAAAAATATGTCATCTTCCACGTGATTTTTGGACATATTACTCTTATATTTTGAAAAAGTGATCAAAAGAAAAGTTTTAGATAATTTTTTTCTCTACAAATTAAAAAGAATCACTAAAATTAGATTTTGTTTGAGGAAGATATGATCAGAAGAAGGCGAGTTATTTTCGGAGCTAAATTTATGAGTTTAAAATTATACCGCAAAGAAAAGAGTCTTTGACATACCTAATGAAATTAGAAAATGGGTTAAAAGAGAGAGCTATGTCTACCAAAATTTTATAAGATTTGATAAAAAGAAAATATTGATTTGGTGCAAAATATGGGAAGCTATGGCTGAATAAATTGAAGGAAAAATGGAGAAGAAGGACTTTAAAAGCAAGTTTGCATCTTTAAAAAAATTTAAAACTTTTGACTTATAAAAAACTTAAAACTAACATAAGAAGACATGAAATTATGAAGAAAGCTTTAGGAAAACAGAAATGGAGAAGTAAATGAAAATATGGTGAAGGAGATGCATAATAGACAAATGAAAGTTTAAGGAAATCACTAAACTATCCTTTGAATTAATTAACATAACATGTCATGATTTTGTAAGGTCACGTCACCACCTACTCCCCCTCTCTAGTCACGCATCATTCCCCCTCTTGTTCCATCCCTTAGGCTATGATTGCATGTTGAATAGTGATGATGATGTTAAAGAAATGACAAGAGATAAGGTGTATTTTATATATATAAAGTGCATATGCATATATATGTTATAATTTAAACCATGACTTGTCACTTCACTATCTAAATATATTCAACATAAGATGTAACGACCCGTAATTTTTTGACAATTAACAATGGTTAATTTAATAAACTTTGTTATTTAATATTGAAAGAATTAAATTTTGTGATGCATTAATGAAATAATAACTAAAAATGAAATGTAACAATGTTAATTAAAACAGTTTATTAACCATTTGAATGAAATTCCAATGAATGAAACGATGTAAATGTTATACTTGGGTATAAATTGATATAAGAAAACAATGTAAACATTGAAGTGATAAATGAAATAGTATGAAGTAAATAACCATTGGATAAAATTTGGGTTATGTAAGAAATTGTAACATTTGTGTGTAAATAATGAATTTATAAGTGTGATTTAAAGTTAATGGTAATAATTAGTATACGTTGCCTATTTATTTAGCTTTGTTGTGTATTTAATTTGAAACCAATTACAATAAATGCAATTAAGTATTACATTAATATTAAGTAATAATGTAAAATTTACTCATAATATGATAATTGGTAGAATAATAAGAATGAGAATCAAGATTTAATAAATTTTTGGAATATAAGTTATAATAATTGGATTTATTGCAATTTAATGTCATTAAAATTGTGTTAATGCAAATAAAGCTGATAGTGGAAATATTTATGTAATAAGATATCAACTAATTTTAATCCTATAAGAATGAAACCTAGATGAGTGAATTAATTGGAAAACTAAATTTTAATTAATAAGGAATTTTTTTGACAAATTCAATATAATTGAAAATAATAGTTAATACAAAGGAAAGATGCAAATTTGAATATATTAATGTAATGGTATACAAACAACTATTAACGAGGTTAATTGAGTAATAATGGATTGAATATAAAGGTTGAAAATAAAATTAAAACAATTAATTGAAATTTAATTTTAATAAATTGGATTTGATTATAGGGAAGCTGAACGCTGTAATTCGCGTTATAACCAACGTTGAATAGTCATATAAACTTGTGTTAAGTTATGGTAAAAGTCCAAGTGACTAAAAATAATGAATTGGTTAGTTTATAAATATTGAAACAAAATGTGATTAATTAATTTAATATTAATTTATTTCATTAACTGAAAATAGCCATTTTGGCCACTAACTCGGATTTTGGCGAAACCAGTTTCGTCGGATCTGTAACAGTGAATTATTATAGGGTTTCAAGTTCCGTAAAGATTGGACTTGTCGTTTGATCGTACGAGCTCGAAACACCTAGAAATCAATTTGAAATAAGCTAATTTTAACGTAACTTCTTCATACGATGGAATTAGGACAAAATATGAAAACATTTATTTTGATATATGGGTTGATTCATTTGCGTTCCGGAGTCGAAATGGGCTTTTCAGATTGTGTGCCGTTTTTTCAATCTGGTCCATTCTTTCTGTTTCCAGCTTTATTTATAAATACCTCATTATAAACCCTAGCCGCTCCTCGTTGTCATTTGTTTGTACGTACATTTCTTCTCAACTCTTCATTCCAAAGGCAGACAATCCAAATTTCAAATCCAAATCAAAAATCAAGTTGAAAATCAAACTCCTGAAACAATATCGAATTATATATTGATTTGAAGATCTCGATGAGCGCAAGTCAATTATGTGATTCGTTGTTCGATCTGGGTCATTGTGTGGCCGAATTTGGGTGAAGAAGGCTCGGCCGTTCATTGGGGTTTGATGATCTGTGAACGATGGCCGATTCAAGGTTAGGGTTTGGTGGAGATCGATGAGCGGAGTTCATTTATATGGTCGGTTTGGCAGATTAACAGTCGGATTTCCCTCGAAAATTGCATTAGGGTTTCGGCATATGGTGGCGGTCGGCCCATTTTTCATGCAATCGACGGCTTTAGGTGGCCTTCGTGGT
Source organism: Allium cepa (assembly GCA_030765085.1). Lineage (NCBI taxonomy): Eukaryota > Viridiplantae > Streptophyta > Magnoliopsida > Asparagales > Amaryllidaceae > Allium > Allium cepa. The sequence continues at coordinate 902,575,709 of CM060931.1, read as the reverse complement.
CTTGGCATAAGCGGCGGCGAGCTACAGGTAGCGGCGGCCGGGCACTTGAGGCAGCGCGACGGCGTGTGGCTTGGTGCATGCGTGGCAGCTTCGTAGTGTTTGCATGTGAGAGGGTTTGATAGACGAGGGTCCTGGATGGTGAGCTGACGTGGTGAGTTAAGTTTTTTTAATTTAAATTCAAACTCAAATGTTATAACTTACATAACTTTTACATACAAGGTCCAATTCACGCGTAGTTTCTTGCATTGGGATCGTATCAGAATTTTAAACATTTTGATGCTTGTTTGGATGAATTCAAAGACTATTCAAATTTTGGGTTTAAATTGGATTTAAATTCGATTTAAATCAAAGGTTAGTGTTTTAACCCACTCACAACTTCTAAAATTTCTTATGTTTGTTAAATTTAATTTATGATATGATTAAAAATTTATTTATGACTGTTTGGTACATTTTGAATCATCATCTCAATTAAATTTAATATATTTGAATTAATTCATTATTTAATTTATTATTGAATATAAATTGCCAGTTAAATACCTATTATTGATTATCAGTTCTATATTGATATTTATCAATTGATTTGGATGATGATTGTGATGGATGTTGATCGTTGATGTTGGATGAATGGATGACGTATTTTATATCATTATAAACTGCAAGTTCACCATGGGTTGAAATGATACATACCCGTATGATCTATAGATTAAGAAAAAATCGTTATGGGTTAAATTGATAGACTTGAGCAATTTTATGGATGTTATATATTTTGGGATTGCGGTTTGAAATGATATATAACCGTAAAATTTTAAATTACGAATTGAAATGATAGATGTCTGTATCACTTGACCCTAGGATAGAGAATTATATACGGACACCGGCTTGGTTAAATTAAATGATTTTAAAATCCTTAATTTTGAATTGAATTAAATGATATTTTGGAAGAAAAAAATTTGATTTATATAAATTGAAGTATTTAAAAATCAAGTTTGGTGTTGAAATGTGAATTGGCTTAAATGGAATTATTTTAAGAAATTAAATTGAAATGGTCTGATTTTGTTGAATTGAAATAAATAGTTTTAAATTGATATAAATTCCAAATTCATGTTTTCAAATATAAACTGTTTTAAATTATATTATTTTTAAGATTCTAAATCTTAAGATTTTCAGATTTATAAATTATTTTAACCAATACTAACTATATTAAATCAATTTAACCTATTTTAAACCATTTAAATTATTTTAAAACTAATTAAACCATTTTAACTTATATTAAATATAATTAATCTATTTTAAAGCTATTTAATTTATTTTAATTTTATTTAATCTGTTTTAAATCTATTTAACTATTTACAACTATTTAAGACAATTTTCTTCTAAATTCCAAACTAAGTAAAATGGATGGGTTATATTCAAATTCTTGATTTTAAAAGTGAATATGGTTAATGACATTATAACCTAAGTTGGAATTTTGAATGTGATAATAAATCGAAATGATGAGAAATATGATTGAAAGCGGTATAGTTTTGAGAATACGATATTTTGATATAAATTGTGAATTTGAATTTGAAAGGAAATATAATTATCGAACTATTATTTCAAAGGCGAATATGATTTCGAATGTAAGTAATGACTTTGAAAGTGATATGGTTTGAATTGAATATGATATTTTGACATCAATTATGAAACGATTTTGGAAATGTAAAGAAGCATCTAGTGTGTAATAAGCGACTGGTTGTCGAAGAGACCAGGATCGGTCGTTTTCATACTCTCTGCCAATACCCAAAACCACTTTGACAACTTGTAAGCGGTGGAGATTCTATAATGAAGTTGGATGGTGGCGACGATCCTATATGAGGTATATACATGGACCCAACTCTCATGAGTTGGCTTAAGGTGGCTAAAACAGGAGTAATCAACAGGCCAAGTGAGGTCATTGCTCCGATCGGGCACACACCATCGGTATTATATTCCTCCCATCGGGCACACTGGATAGGAGATGTCAAACCTCATAAACATCTCTGACACCGTTTCGCTCATATTTATTTATCATTTATTTAACTTATGTAAGATCTTTTAGTTCTGACTCTGTGTTTTGTCTTTTCAATTCGCTCGGGTCAGCCTGAGCATTTCAGGATTTTAAGACCTTATTTCTGAAGGACGAAGACGAAGATTTTATTATTATTATTTATTATATTATTCCACTGCATCACACTGTTCCATTACATTGTTATTAGTTTATCTATGATATGTGTAACTCTGATTTTGTGTTGTATAAGCATAGTCAAATGTTTTGTAAACAGCTTCATTAACTGTTATTTGATTATTATATTTTGTCATTCCTTGTGAGATTCTGTTTTGTTTTATTCCTTTCACTTTTTCCTATTTACCCCAATAAAAATATGCCCTTATGTATGGTTTGAGTTGGCACATGTGTATGCTTAAAGCATCCAAAAAGGCGGGATGTTACAGTTGGTATCAGAGCTTTGGTTTAGCGAAAACCTTAGCTTTCTAGGGTCTGACTCTTTATTAATAGGGTAGTAATGCCCTATGTTGAGTCGCTGAGTGCATAATATACGAGAGAGCATATCTGTTAGTGTTATAAAAGGTTTTTATACCGTGTTAATTTTTTCCGTTTTGTATTTATAATTTCTGGTTGGTGCATAAGACGCTATGACATCGATAGGGGTTTTTAAACACTTAATAGGACAGACCGACACAATATTTTTTTTAAATATAGGTAAATGAAATAATTTTTCTTATTGTATATTTTCTGTATATAAAATAATTATTTATAAATGGTATATATTTGGTTGTAATATATTATTAGGTAGTGAAATTTAAAATACTGGTTGGAAATAAGATTTGAAAATAAAATTAATGAAAATTTTAAATTTAGAACTTAAAGTTCCGGGGTTATTGAAATTTCTTTCAAATGATTTTGGAATATAATAACAATATTATTTAGAAGTATTTTCTAATAAATATTTCAATATGATTTGAAAGAGTTGTTTTAAAGAAACTTTGGAAAGAAATAAGTTCTGTACTCCCCTCTGTCGCTGGAAAATAATTTCTGTGATGAGTGCACGCATCATCGACATTCATTTTCGAGTTTCGAAATGGGAAGGCCATTGTAGTAGTTTACTGTAGATTTAGTTTGATAAACAAATATAAATTTCAAATAGTTTTAAATATAATTGGACATATAAATTGCAAGTATATACATCTACCTATTGTTTTAAATGATTTAAATGGAACCCGACATTTAGTTCTTAAATTTCTATGAATTAGAAATTTTAATTAATGAAATGGAATTTTAACTAATCAATAATTGGAACTTATAAAATGAAGATAAGAAACTAAATGCTAAGTTATAAACGAAATATACAAAAATTGGAACTTGTAAATCAAAAGAATTTGAAAATCTAAAAGATATGATTTTTGAACATTAAGTTAACTAAAATGAAATAAGATAAACTTGCGTAACTTTCAATTACATTCCCAAAGACATATATATAACTTGGTAATTATAAAAGTTGAAATGTTAAAAGAGTATGTAATGAAAAATTTTACAAGTAAAACTTATGTAATGGAAGTGTTCAATCGATTACTTTTATAAATAAGAATTTGATGTTATTGCTATTATAAACCTAAGTTATAATTGAAATGTTACTATAATAAAAGGTGATAGAAGGTAAGCATTGTAAGTAGATGATTATAAACTTAAGTAAATGAATTGATATGCTAAGCAATGGAATTGAACATAAATACTGTAAATAAATGAATTATAAGTTTAAGTAAATATTGAAGTTATTTATTATAAAAATAAGTAGGAAGATGGATAGTGTAAGTAAAAGACTATAAACTTAAGTTAATGTTTGAAGCTATGTATAACTAAATTTAAATAAATGAAATTAAGAAATGAATGAACGAATAGAAATTTACTTTTTGTAAGGAATGAATGTAAACTAAAGAAATGATCAGTGAGAAACGGAATTAAAAAGAATGAACTTGATTTATTGCTTGAAATTGTTGTTGTTTTGGCTTAAGGTTGTTGGGGAAAGATACTCCTAATTGTTTTGGATGCATGAATATAATGTTGAATTTTATCTAAGACTATAGAGTATATGGTATACTTAGTAGTTTATTTGTCATTTAATGCAATTAAGAGTGTTTAAACATGAACAAACCGTTTGTTTGGTTTGCTATGGATGGATGGTTGATTATATTGATTCCATATAATGATTGTATACTATAGTTGTAGGTGATTGTTGTTTATATTAATTTGTTTATTAGTGGTTGAAACAACTTTAGATATTTCATATAATTATTAGTTCCTTTTGGATTATATAAGTGAAATACAGGTTTATGGAAGCAATCGCTATTGCTTTTGGTTTCATAATTAAGCGTTAATTGCCCGACAAATAAGTACGTTCTCGGATTACGGTTTTATAGCGATATTATATTGTTCCCGCTGTTGGGATGTATTATTTTGAAAATTTATGATATATATTGTTATTATTGATATTATTATTTCTCCCGAGCTTCTCCATACAAAGGAGACGCTGTAGAAATGTTTTGAAAATTTTAGACTTCGACAATTTTGGGAAGTGTTTTCCAAATTTTATTAGTTTGAGTATAGAAGGATTTAATGATTATTAAGGGATACATTTGATTTAAATTGATTAATTTTTTACATTTATTTTTTTATAAATTTAATATTTTGAATAAGATATATTGATTGCTTAATTCCTTCTTTTCCCTTTCTTTTCCTTTTCGAGGATGAAAAGTTTTAAGTGGGGAGAGTGTAATGACTCATAAATTTTCTATAATTAAAAATAGTTAATTTCATAAACTTTGTTATTTAATATTGAAAGAACTAAAAATTTGTGATGTATTAATGAATTAATAACTAAAAATGAAATGTAACAATGTTAATTAAAGCAACTTATTAGCCACTTGAATGAAATTCCAATGAATGAAATGATGTAAATGTTATACTTGGGTATAAATTGATATAAGAAAACAAATGTAAACATTGAAGTAACAAATGAAATAGTATGAAATAAATGACAATTGGATAAAATTTGGGTTATGTAAGAAATTGTTGTGTGTAAACAATGAATTTATAAGTGTGATTTAAAGTTAGTGGTAATAATTAATATACGTTGCCTCTTTATTTAGCCTTGTTGTATTTATTTGAAACCATTTGCAATAAATGCAATCAAGTATTACGTAAATATTTGGTAATAATGTAAAATTTATTTGTAATATGACAATTGATAGAATAACAAGAGCGGGAATCAAGATTTAACCAATTTTTGGAATATAAGTTATAATAATTGGATTTATTGCAATTTAATGTCATTATAGTTGTGTTAATGTGAATAAAGCTGATAGTGGAAATATTTATGTAATAAGATATCAACTAATTTTAATCCTATAAGAATGAAACCTAGATGAGTGAAGTAATTGGGAAATTAAATTTTAATTAATAAGGAAATTTTTATGACAAATTCAATATAATGGAAAATAATAGTTAATACAAAGGAAAGATGGAAATTTGAATATATTAATGTAATGGAAGACAAACAACTATTAACTAGGTTAATTGAGTAATAATTGAATATAAAGGTTGAAATTCAAATTAAAACAATTAATTAAAATTTATTTTTAATAAATTGGATTTGATTATAGGAAAACTGAACGCTGTAATTAGCATTATAATCAACATTGAATTGTCATATAAACTTGTATTAAGTTATGGTAAAAGTCCAAGTTATTAAAAATGATGAATTGGTTTGTTTATAAATATTGAATAAAAATGTGATTAATTAATTTAATACTAATTTATATCATTAACTAAAAATAGCCATTTTGGCTGATTACTCGGATGTCGACGAAACCAGTTTCATCGGATCCGTAACGGTGAATTATTATAGGGTTTCAAGTTCCGTAACGATCGGACTTGTCGTTTGATCGTTCGGGATCGAAATGCCTAGAAATCAATTTAATTAAAATCAGTTGAAATTAATTTGAAATAAGCTGACATTAACGTAACTTCTTCATATAACGGAATTAGGACAAAATATTTGAAATTTTAATATTTGGGTTGACCCATTTGCTTTCCGGAGTCGAAACGGGCTTTTTGGGCTGCGTGTCATTCAGTCAATCTGATCCATTTTTTCTATTTCCAGATTTTTTCGATTTCCAGATTTCTTCTCAACTCGTCATTCCAATGGCAGACAACATCTAATTTTCAAATTTCAAATCCAAATCAAAAATCAAGTTGAAAATCAATCTCCTCAAACAATATCTAATTATATATCGATTTGAAGCTCTCGACGAGTGCACGTCAATTATGTGATTCACTGTTCGATCTGGGTTTCCGTGTGGCCGAATTTAGGTAAGAAGGCTCGGTCGTTCATTGGGGTTCGATGATCTGTGACTGATGGCCGATTCAACGGTACGGTTTGGTGGAGATCGATGAGAAGAATTCATTTATATGGTTGGTTCGGTGAATTAACGGTCAGATTTCCCTTGGAAATTGCATTAGGGTTACGGCATATGGTGGCGGCCGACCCATTTTTCGTGCGATTGACGGTGTCAGGTGGCCTTCGCGGTCTTGGGATGAGCGGCGGCGAGCTAGAGGTAGCGACGGCTGGGCACTTGAAGCGGTGCGACAGCGTGTAGCTTGGCGCGTGCATGGTGGCTTCGTAGTGTTTGCGTGCGAGAGGGTTTGGTAGACGAGGGTTCTTGTAACGACCCGGAAATTTCGATCTCGAAAATTCCAGATAGTTAGAAAAGAAAAGGAAAAGAAAGAAAAAGAAACAGGAACAAGACATAGAAACCTCACATTCGCAGCGGATCAAAAAATAATATCACATAACAACAGTTTACAAATGAAGAACTGGTATCAATACACTTATATTTATATATCAGAGTTACAACCATTACTATTCACTGGACAGTTTTGAACAACATGTCCTAATTATACAATAATATACCACAGTGGTAAATACTCCATACGTTCCAGCCATCCAGCTCGCCTCCTGAGCTTTAGAACGTCCTTACTTGAAAATCTGTAATACTCGGTCTGACCCGAGCAGTACATCAAAGCAACACCGGGTCAGGCTGGAAACCAGCATGAGCAAACCCATCTAACAAAGAATACAAAAACATACAACTTATATAACCCGGGCAACTTATATCAATTTACAACTTCACAAGTTGTTATAGATATCACATATTTCACACATCAATTTCTAAGTGTCAAAACTTAGATTAAAAGGTCCAATTCACTTAAAATCATTTCATTTCAGCTCATTGATTTCACATATGAATCTAATATGAATCGAAGTGTTTTCGGATATTTACTCATACCCGACTCCGGTCTCTTCGAATCCGATATCATCTAAACCCAGGTTATCCAATTTAATACCATTCAACTTAATGACCGGATAACACTTTTATACAGCAATTTATAATTGATAGATAATCACATTATCACCATCTATCCAACATATCATATTACAAAGCAATTCATATCAGAGATACCAACCAATTCAAAACACTCATCATCATTCAATCATTAATAAGCAAGATTGATCATTTCCATTAATCACATAGATAAATAATCCTCTAATTACTTTCATTAGTTAATTATTCTTAAATTTCATTTAACAATTAACCTTTAACTTAATTACATTTATTAATCAACCTTGATTAATAACAATCGGAAATTAACTTTCCTAAATTACTTTATCAATTAAACCAACTCCTTAACTAATTTATTAATTAATCCTTTAATTACACTGAGTAAATTATCATTTAAATTATTAATCTCAAATTCTTAGTCAAATAATCTTTAATGGATTTATTATTCTTAATTAATTAATCTTTAATCAATAATTAATTAATTTCCCTTAACTACTTCATTAATTTAATTAATCATTAATTATCCAAGATCATAATTTATTTTAGGATAAGCTTTTAATCTTACAAATTATTTAATTAACCCATGAAATTAGACACTTCATTTTTATCATTCATATTTAAAATCAAGTTAAGAATAATTTAAGAACTTAACCTGTTACATTTAAGTTAACAAACCCTACCCTTCTTAAATCAAAATAGAACATTTATATTATAAGAACTAGATTTAAGAAATAATTTAATCTAGATTTCATTTAAGTTTAAAACTTACTTTTATTATAACTAAGCCCATTCCAATATCTTATTTACATGGCCCACAAACATGCTTCGGCCCATTTAAACCTCTCTATTTCATTACGCCACCTTCCCTCACTTTAAGCCCAAACCAGCCCATATCCTATTTCCCCTGCAACTCCTTCAAACATCTCCAATCCTTACCTTTACCCAAAAACAAACCCTGGACCGGAACGTGCACGTTCGTGTGCACGTGTACATCAATGGCGATCACCGATTCCGATCATCCACTATTCACGCAAAACACACTTATACACTACCATGCGCTATTGCTCTGGAAACGAGAAATTCTGACCTTGTTCGAAAAATCAAACTTTGCAGCTTTCATTTGAAAGCGTCATCCCACTACGGCCGCCTCGACCATCCACCACGTTCTACCGATCAACCCCAAACTGCGCCTGAAGCTTCATCGTCATCCACTCCTACTTATTTCCCACGACTGCACCTTCAATTCTTCCCCACCTCGCCACGTTATTCCCAAGTCCGATCATACCCAAAATTGCCTCTGAAACCCTAAATCACCTTCGATCACCAAACTCCGCCATCAGAAAAATTCTTCACCAATTTGGCCGAGCTCCTCAACCTATAATCTTGCTTCAGCAATAAGTTATATGCTTCTAGCATCATTGATCATCGACAGTTCTAAAATTCCCAAATACTGATCAACTAACCTTTCCTCCCCATAAACTTACTTAAAAATCTAGAAATGATTTCTAAAATTCAGAGTTTTACAAGGCGAATGAGATTATATAAAATGAAACCCGTAATTGAAACAACAAATTTCCTGCTACATATTATCATTTACTATAATATTCATTTTACCAGATAATCTCTTAATAATATTATTTGTTATCATTTTGATAATTTATATCGCACAAATTCAAACAAATTTCTTCCAAATATTCCATGCTAAACATGATCAGGTGAAGAGATTTACAAAATTTGAAATTATTTAGGTTGTCGAAATTTAAAACAGAGATATACACGTATTTCACACAGACATGCAAACTGTGAATAAATTTTATACATTCGAATCAACATCTATTCATTCATCTAATCATAAATTTGAGTTAGTATCTTCAATAGTTGCAGGCTCAATATTCGGATGATTTAACAGCTAAGGTTCAAACAAATTTGCTCTCAGATTAAGGAAGAATAGAGGAAATTAAACCATCAGGCATCAATTTATCATGCTTGTTTCAGATATAGGTTGCATGCATCAGATTTTTCAATAAATTTTAAAACATGTATCAGTTTTACTCACCTGTTCTAGTAAAAGCATAGAACAGAGCCTGGAAATTTATAATTATCCGCCCTTTTGCTCTGAAGCTGAATCTTTGCTTTGAAACTAATCTTGAACTTGAATTTGTTTTAGGTTGATGTTGCCTTTGCTTCAGGTTTTCTTTTCTAGGTTTGATTCCTTTTTTTTCCTCTTTTGATTAAATTTTCAGTTTTTATTTTGAGAAAAATGAAAGAAGATGAGGATGCTTTGAATTTTGTATAAAGCCTTGTTTAATTCTTGATATTTATTTTCATAAAAATTTAAAAAGAGAACAAAGGCGCCACATGTAAATTTGCATGATAACACAAATTACAATTGTTAAAATATATGATTACCAAGCTTACAAATGTCTTCATGTATTTATATTTATTTATTTCTTATGCTTTCTTTCTTTTATATTTATTTATTTATTATATTTTTTTATTCTATGTTTTGAGAAATTGCTTTATGTTATATATATACACAACTAGGATTATTTCATGGATAAAATTTTATAAAAGAAAATACATTAAATCCCATTATTTACTTCTATTTCAAATTTAAGTCATAATAATATACACTCTTGACTATATGAACACACCTAAAAACTTCAATACTATAAAGCTTGCATATGTCTATTTACATATTTTTATTCACCATAAAGTTTCCTACTTACGGAAAATTATTTATTATAGTTTTAAATCCATTTATATATATATATACATAAAGATATTTTAAAATTATCAGAATTTTATCTGTTCAACTGAATAAAACCAGTTAATTATTCAATTGAAAGATATTTTAAAAAAAATCTGGGTTATCACATTCCTTCCCCCTTTGAATCTTTTCGTTCTCGAAAAGGAACGAATTCAGAATTTATTAAAATGCTTATTATTAGAAAAATTATTATTTGAAACACTTTTAAAACACTTTTTTAAAAATCTACATAATATTATAAAATGGTTTTATAAAAAATACTTTTTATAACTAGATGTTTCAACCAGTCCATCCTTGTTCTCATAGAAATTCGGTCATATGTTGACTAGGCGTACGACTGACATTCTATAAGTACTTAGCAGATCCATTTTCAACATCCAGTGAAAATATAGAAAACAGTTTTTGAAAATAGAGGATATATCTTTGGTGAGAATGCTCTGGAAATCATCACCCCCATCCACGGTCGCAGTTACATTCCAGGGTTACGATGCCATCGCAGCAAAAGTCCATGTAACTGCAGGCTCTCCGTGGCCTCTGGATTATGCCATGAAACCCACAACAGATCGCAGTTACATTCCAGGGTTACGTTGCCATCACAGCAAAAGTCCATGTAACTGCAGGCTCTCTGCGGCCCTGATTATCACTGTCGAAATGAAACTTCTCCATTCCTACATAGGTCGCAGTCTACCGATTTAAAATCAAACGCAGTCTGTTGGCTCTCAGCGGAACACACGAATTTTGCTATGGTATACTCTACTCATAATCCCCAGGAACTAGTTTTGTCCGGACTCCTCATAGGATCAACTTTAGAACCCCCCCTAGGGCTCAAGGCAGCACCACCCGGTGGCACTCTTGAGAAGTTCATTTCAAGGGAGCGCCTTTTTCCCTAGAGCCATCATCAAAACATTTTATACTATATACATATGGTATCTTTAAATCATACACCTAGTATGATCTCATACAAAGCTCCTTTATATAAAATCTATTATTCTAAAATCGATAATTCTCAAACTAGGCTTTCCAAACTCTCATATTGATTTTACCCAAAAATCAAAAGCCTTTCCAAATCCAAAGGTTCCCAAAACCTTTTCTAAAATCCTCATAAGATCCTTTATATATATATATATACATATAATCTTTAAAACTTTGGATCATTTCAAACTTGTATAAAACTCCTTTCATACTTCAAAACACCTTCAAAATCCTTTTCTTCTGGCAATAGATTCAACATGGGGAGTTTCATTTTATAAAACAAAGATATTTATCTTTGTTTACTCAAAGTGAAATATTCAAATTTGATTACTCCTTTCAATATCATTTTCATTCAAATCCGTACGATGTACATATATCATCCGTACGCTATGCCAATCTAATCGCTCACTCGACCATACAATTTCACCTTCAAACTAGCATCGTCCACCTGACTTCCTAGTGCGGACACAGATCTGGTTTCTTGATCAGAAACTGTCATTCTCCTTGCTTAGTCATAACTATGATAGAGAATATCCAGAACCAATCAACAATCCATATCCAGGTTCGCCGTCGAAAATCGAGTGAAAAATTCTAACTCGGATCGACATACTATCCCGAAATTCAGTGCTCGAATCTGCATCAAATCATTATGCGAATAGAATAACATACGTACACCCTACGTATTTATCTTTATTGGTTATTAGCCAAATCAATTCCATTTCTTTTCACATTCACTTTGATTTTCATTCACTTACACACAATTGCTTCAATCCATTTGGATTATCACCTCTATTCTTATCTCGATTGGGTATTTAACCAATAACAGTTTGAACTCCGACCAGTTTATTTAGAAAATAGCTTGAAAATTTTGAAAATAGATAAGTAGTTGGAAAATAATTACTAGTTTGTAAAATAGGTGTTGTAATATCCCGGAATTTTTAACAATATCAATTTAATAATCTTTATTTAAAATTAAATTGATATTGATATTTTGTTAATAATAATTCAATTTGATTTAATAATCTTCTTCAATAAATATTTAATTGGTTATTTTATCTTTTAAAAATAATAAATTGATTTCTATTTATATTATAAATATACGGTTTATATTTTAAATAGATTAGCATTATTTAATTTTAATAAGTAAAGCATATTTTTCTAATTCTAATATTTGTAGTAATTTGAAAATTATTTTTATTTAATATTTAAGCATTCCAAAGTTAAATAAATAAATCTTAGTTTAAACTTAATAAGTGAATCATGTTTTAAAAATTCTAATGTATACATTTTAATTTGGAAATTTTGATTTAAATTAGTATTGAGTTTTTAAAACTATTTAATAAATAAATATATGATTTTTAAATATTGATAAGAAGAATATTTAAATGTTTAAATATAATTTGGCTTGTGTTTTAAATTTAGAATGAATTAACAAAAAGTTTTATGGCATAATAAAATAGATAATTTATTGATAAAAATATAATTTCTTTTAAAATGATTTTAATTTAATAATAAGATATTTATAAAAACAATATTAATAGTGTATTGTCTTTATAAATAGATTTTGAATAAAATTTGCAATTGTTATTTCAAATAAAATTTATATACATAACTTGATTTGAAAATAATTGATTTTGAATTTGATTTGAATTTAAAATTCCAAAGTATAAATCTTAATTGTTTTAATTTTTATATGTATAAATTTTATTTATAAACATGGTTTGTTTTTATTTCTTTAATAAATGTGTATACATATTCAAATATTAACTCACAAATTTAATTTGGCTTAATACATACATTAATCTGTAAATTAAGTATTAATTATTTTAAAGAGACAAGTGTTGCATTCTTAAGCATTAATTAAACAAGTGTTAAAAGATTAACATAACAATGCGACAAATGTAGAAAATTTGTACAAGTGTAAAATTTTGTTTTAGTTTTTCGTTTATTTAATTAAATATGAAAATTTGATTTATATAAACTTACATTTCATTCATACTTTTTTTTTCCATTCCCTAAATCAAAAAAAAAACTTCAATACTCTTCATATTTAAAAAAACAGTAGCTCCTCTTCAAAAATTCTGCATATTCAATACCAAATCAAAAACTCATCATCAAAATCAAATGTGTAAACAAATCATGTTCAATGCATAAATCAAACCCTGCATGTTCAAATCTAAACATCCTTAAAATCAAAAAGCCTGCATATTCAAATTCCCCTTTATCATGAAGGTCTGCATTACTCAAAATCTGGAAAATAGATTTTGCATGTCACCTAAGAAAAAAAATAAAAAAAATAGGCCTGCATTCTATTTTTCTGCAATCTGGAAATGATAAACTCTGCATGCACCTGCATCTTCAAATCAAGTATAAAGCTTTAACTCTGGCAACTGCATTTTTAAATAAACAAGCAACTCTGTTCCAAAGCAAAAGCATTTTTAGCATTTCTGTGCAAAGTTTTCAAAGCTATCTCAAAATCTGTTCTCTGCTTCTTCATGTGAGGTGATTAACTTTTTAAATTTAAATTTTTTTAAAATAGGTTGCATGCTAGTATATTAAAATGGAATAGTTATTTCTTATGTTATAGATAATTGTTGATATGAAAATAAATGGTGTGCATGCTGTTTTTTTTCAATTGCCCGTTCTCTTTTTTTTTGATTTTCCAGGCACCCACAATTTCATTAAATACTTATCACTTAATTTGTTTTCTGATATAATGAAAGTTATAAAGCAAAGTTGTTTTATTTTCTTAAGTTAATATTAAAAATTTCAAGAAAATAAAATATGAGAAGTTGTCTCGGGGAAACACAGAAGGAAACATCAGTGCATGTTAATTTTTTAAAAAAGGAAAAAAATAAAAATAAAAACCCAAGCATATTAATATTGTAATTCAGTTTCATAAATTTAAAAGAACTAACTGAAACTTGATTTTTAAATCAAGAATTTGGATTTTTGAGAGTTTAGTTAAGGTTACAGTTAGTTCTTGAACTAAAAATGGATTTTAAGCAAATCATGATGATCTATGACTTGAGGAAGCTCAGGGTTCTTCTAAGTTGTAGAGGAGGGTTTGTAGATTCTTATAAAAATCATTAGTGATGTTGAAATTCAGTGAGGAAGGTGCAGATTGAAAATCTATTTTTAACCCTAGTTTTGAAATGGGGATGAAGATCAGTCATTATGGAATGAAGGAGTGACCGACTGCTATGAGGTTTTGGAAGGTGTTAGAATGGTCGTGGATGAGTTCTAGGCCGGAGAGGTTGAACATCTGGTGGTTGGAGCAGCGAAGACTCGCCGTTGACAGGTTTTGGCAGAAACCTGATTTATGTTTCTAGGTTTGAGTTTTCGCACTCGATCTTGATTTCGTGGGTGGTAGTTTGTTTTGATGTTCGTGAGGTGTTGTAGTGATGGCTCCTGATGTGTAGCAATCATCAGCGGCGATCTATTGTGGCCGACATCGCCGTGCATATGCACGGTGATGATTTGCACTAATGAAAGTGGGTAAGATTGGTAGCAGGGGATAGATGATGCGTTGCTCAAAGCAATAGGGCATTGGGTTCGGGGAAGATAGGTACTAAACTCGAAGTAATTTTAGGGGTTCTCGGGTTTGCTCTGTTTTTTTTAGGTTACAGAAACCTGTTAAATTGGGTTTAAAATTTTTAAAATCTAAAGTTTTATTGTTAAGGAAAGTTTAAATCAAATTTAAATTCAAGTTTGAATTTTAAAAATTCAAGTTTAATTCAAAATCTCAGATTTTATAATTTTTAGAACATGAAGTTTTTAAAGTTTTTGAAACTTAGGTTTGAATTTTTTGAACTTAGTTTAAATTCAGGTTTGAATTTTGAAACTCAGGTTTAAATTTAAAATCTTAGATTTTAAATAAAAATAAAGTTTTAAAAATATAACTTAATTAACTACTATATTTTGTTAAGAGTAGTTTGAACTTTTTAAAAAATGAAGTTCTTGTTAGAATAAGAGCAAATTTAAATGAAGTTTAAATCTGGAAATTTAGAAAATGAATTTCAGATTTTGAAATTAAAAGAAGGTTTAAATTTGAAAGATTTTAACAAAATGTAAATTGAAAATTTTGAAATTTTTAAAGGGTTTTAAATTTTCTAAACTATGATTTAGTTTAAAATATATTCATTTTAAACCATGTATTTAAAATGAAATTTAAAAGTAAGTTCAAAAGAAAATTTGTTTTCAACTAAATTTGTTTTTGAACAAAATTAGAAATGTTTTGTCTTAAATTAATTAAGATTAATGATTTGAAATTAATTTAATAAATGGAGTAATTAAGGAATGGTTAATTAATTTAATTAATTAATGATTTGAAATTAAGGAATATTGATTAATGATTAATCAATTTATAATTAACATCATTAATTAGATTATTTAAGAATTATTAATTAAGTAATTAAGTTTTAATCAAGTTTAATTAATTAAATAATTAAGGATGAATTAAGAGACAATTAATACTTAATTAATTAAATAATTAGACTTTAATTAATGGATAATTAAACATAATTTGTAATTAATCTAAGTTAATTACCTAATAAAAATAATTAGAGAATGGTTAATGAAGGTCATTAACCAGGATTATTTAACAATTAATTAATGTGGTTAATTTTTTTAATTAATTAGATTAATTAATTTAATAATAACCATTTGTGAATGGTTTGAGTATAATTACTTAATGGAGTGATTAAGAAATTAATTACTTAATGTAGTTTATTTAGTTTAATGTGATTGTTTATTTTAATTAATTAAGTTTAATTAATTTTAAACACTTGGGTTTTAAAGATAATTACCGTGTATAATTATGGATTGGAAATTACTTAGTTAAGTAATTGATTGATAATTACAAAATGTACTTAAATGAAGATATCTAAGAATGAAGTATTTGGATTAAATTATTTAGTAATTAATCAAGGGATTAATTAAGGAATTAATTAAGGGATAATTAATTTGGTTTAATGAAGTAATTAAGTTAGTTAATTACTGAATGTAATTAATCTAGTATGATTAATAATTATGAGTTAATTACTTAAGGTAATTAATTTAAGAAGATAATTATTCAAATATAATTAAGGATCATTAATTATTATAATTAATGATGTAATTAAAAGTTGATTAGTTATGATTAATTAATCAATGATAGGTAATTAAATCTAATTAATTAATGTAATTAATTAAGAATTAAGGTAGTTAATTATAGTTAATTAATTAATTGAAGTAATTAAAGGTTAATTACTGTTTGGTTGAGAAATATTTAATTTGTGAAATTAATTAAGGATAATTACATGAATGTAAATAAGAGTAATTAATCATGGGTGATTAATTAAGGTGAATAATAATAAATGATTAATTGATTGTAATCAATTAAATGGTTGAGTAAGCAAGATATATATTGATTAAGTAATTAATTTAATTTATTTTAAATTAATTAAAGATGAAGTAATTAATTTAATTCATTTTAAATTAATTAGATATTGAGATAGTTAATTTAATTCATTTTAAATTAATTATATTGTGATGAAGTAAATCATTGCTTATGTATGAATGGATGACATTGATTGTCTTAGATGCTTTGTGATCTCAGTAATGAGATAAGTAATATTGTGTGGTATGAATGCTTGGTTGCATTGTGGTGATAACATAGATTAACTATGGTGATGGTGATATATGGATTATTTATTGATTACCTGTTTATTTGATAGTGTTGATTATCAATTGTGATTTGTGAGTTATCTATCTACGTGTATATAGATACTGTATTGAATTGTTTTCAAACTTTAGAACAACTTGGACATAAAAGACATGCTTTGGATTTCGATGAGACCGGGATCGTGTTGCTATATTTGGATATCCGAAAACCACATCGATTCCAATTAAACGTTAGGTCGTGAATCCTAGTAGAGCTTTGTGAAGACTCGAGGTGTAAGAACTATTCGTCAGTATAACTCTAGGGGTGATTCCATAATGAGTTTGATGGAATATTACTTATAGATTCGAGATGGTGGTTCAGAGTGCAAGGGTTATCATCGTTAACTCTGAGGGTGATTCCAAAATGAGTGTATCGAGATAGTGCCTTCAGTTTCGTTCGAACCCGGAACGAACTTGTATGGATTGAATGCTTTCAAAACATCTTCAGGTGGACGATGAGAACTCTAAGATAATATGTCCTATAAAGGTAATCGTAGCCTCAAGCCTCATCAACCGGAAATGGCTAAAACATGGGAGGTGCAGCAAGGCTTCATGGGTAGCCCCCACTTGAGAGTGAGATTTACCCCTGTCTAGAGGTTCCTTTATATTCGGCTGTGTGGGAGGTTGCTAGCTACAACCGCGGGGTTGTCTTGTTCGGAACTATTCAGTAAGGAATGGGTCCGGCCTTGTGTTGCAGGGGAGCGGGCGTACTCCTCGGTACGTTGATCTAGTCCACGTACTGTGACGGGCGGTACCCCAGTAGCCCTGCCATTGTATGGAATCCAAAATCCAATAAGTTCCAACGGTTTTGACTGTATTACCCACTTTTGTGGCTTGTAGCTGGAATTTAATCATGTAACAATTTCGGCTATTACATATTTATTTGAAAACCCTAGACCTATTATAATATCACTGATTTTCCTATCAAATATTTTGGTTAGCGTAAGGTAAAAACTTTTCCATGTTTATGTGTGGGAAGTCTTACGTGATACCTTTCTTTTCAAAAGGTTTTTGAAAGTTAAGTAACCTTAACCTGTTACTCACGCCAGACCCATGTCTGACCCAGAGTTTATTTCTGTTTTTCTTAAACTCTTGGGTACTCAAATTTTTACGAGTAGCCAAGGGATTCAGGTTAGCTTTGACGAATTGTGGAGGAGCAAATGGAGCAGGAGGCTTCTGCGTGTAGATATATATAGCATTCCGCTGTGTAGATTTCTCTGAGTTATTTCTTGTACCGTATTGAGTTGTATAACTAGACAGGTATTTATAACTGTCTAGTATGTAATGTATATCTATGTAACTCTGATAGTGGTTGTAAACTATGTAATGTTTATGTTATTAATATAATTTATTCATTCCGCTGTTTAGATTCTGATTTTGTTTCTTTCTTCTCTTCTTTCTTTTCTCTTTTCTATCTCTTTCTTTCTTAATAAATGATGCGATTTTCTGTGGTAAGAAAGTCGGGTCATTTCAGGTGTAAAATAGTTAAGTAATTGTAAAATAGTTGGAAAATAGTCAAATAGTTATAGAAATTTTAAATAATTACAAAATAGTTGAAAAATAGCAATTAGTTACGAAGTAGTTGAAAAACAGTAATTTAGTTTATAAAACAGTTGAAAAATTGTTTAATAGTTCCAAAAATAATTGTACAACAAGTAAAAGATAGTTTGGCTTTTTAAAAGAAAGGTTGTATATATAATGAATAGCTTGGAAAAATAGGTGTATATTAAAACAATTATATTAAAAATAGTCCAGAGTCAAAACTGTTCACTTCCCAATCTCCATTCTTATCAATTCAATTTAAATTTCCACTTCCATTTAAATGGACTCAATTTCAATTTAAATAATTTCAATTTCCATTGAAATTGATTTAACCCCAATTCAAGTTGAATCCTCAATTTCTTTTCAAATTAATCAACTTCAAATTTTCCATTTGAATTTTATACTTATACATTTTCAATCACAATTTCAATTAATTCAAATCAAATTCAGTTTGAACTAATTTCAATTTAAATTCTAAATTTAAACCATCTCGAATTATATAAATTCGAGTTAATGCTTCAATTGTTGATTTAATTCCTTTAAATCAATTTACCTTTAATGTTTTTAAGCAATTCAATTCACAGTTCAGACCTAACATATTATACCACAAATCAAATTAAGCTTTTTACATCAATAACTCAAACCTTTAAACAACTTAATTTTGAGTTAAATTCTCAAAATCCCATTTTAAATTATCTTTACTTAACCTTTCCAAAGTTCAAATAAGAGTTTAAAACAATTTTATCCTTACAAATTTAATTTATTACTAAATTTTATCTTCCAGTTTAAAACTAGTTCCTTAAACAATTTTAATTTACAAGTGTAATTAGTCAAATTTTCAGTTCAATGTAATTTCTTATCCTTAATTTCAAATTATAGTGTGATTTTCCTTTTATCCCAATTTAAATTAACCATTTTAACTTTCCAAGTTAAATCTTGATTTCATCTTGAAATTTTCAAATCAGGTTGATCATTCTAACTTATTTAACCTTTTTCCAAGTTAAACTCAATTCACTTAATCCAGTCAACCTTACCCAGTTTGAACTTCCATTTCAAATTTTGAACTTCTCATAAATAATCTTTCACTTATTAAGTTCAAAGACTTATCACTTTGGGTATCATATCTCATTCCAGATTTACACTTAATATTTAAAGTTTATTTCAAACCATCTTTGATATTATGTATATCCACACATATACATAATTACTCCTTGGCTCACCAAGCCAATTTTCAAAATTTAAACCACGCTTGGTTTTAATTCAAACAAATTCTTTTAAAGTTTACAAACAACTTCTTATTCTAAAATAAGATTACATTCAAAATAGTTTAAATGATATTATTTCCTTTAAAATTTTGAAAACAATTTTCAAATGTTTAAATTTAGAATTCAAAACTTCACAATTGGAAACCCACTTTAAATTTACATGTCATGCTTATTTAAAGGCCCTTAAAACATTTTATTTTTGCTTACTCATTAATACACATTTTATTATTAAACACAACAATTATTTATGATAATAACCCAAATTACCATACCTGAATCCCAATTTATTATTATTTTATTCTGAAACTCTTTCCAAAATTCAAGATTTTAATTTTCGTTTGAATTTATTTCAAACTTATCTTTATTCAATTTTCAATTTCAATTAGGTTGTATTATATTACTTCTTATTTTAATTCAATAATTTAACAACCAATTCCCTTAATATTTATTAGAAAGAGATATTTCTTTATATATATCAAAATATATTCTTATATAAAATCATTTAAAATCCTTATATAAGAAAATAACAAGTACGCTCTCTCTTATACACACACACACAACTCAATACACACACACACACACTCAACTCAACCTAGGGTACCACCTACCCTATCCTTAATGAGTAATCCCACCAGAGCCAAGGTTCTCGTTTAACCTTCCGCTCTGATACCAAAATGTAACAACCCAGAAATTTCGATCCCGAAAATTCCAGATAGTTAGAAAAGAAAAGAAAAAGAAAGAAGAAGAAACAGGAACAAGACACAAAAACCTCACATTCGCAGCGGATCAAAATATAATATCACATAACAACATTTTACAAAAGAAGAACTGGTATCAATACACTTATATTTATATATCAGAGTTACAACCATTACTATTCACTGGACAGTTTTAAACAACATGTCCTAATTATACAATAATATACCACAGTGGTAAATACTCCATAAGTTCCAGCCATCCAGCTCACCTCCTGAGCTTCAGAACGTCCTTACCTGAAAATCTATAATACTCAGTCTGACCCGAGCATTACATTAAAGCAACACCGGGTCAGGCTGGAAACCAGCGTGAGCAAACCCATCTAACAAAGAATACAAAAACATACAACTTACATAACCCGGGTAACTTATATCAATTTACAACTTCACAAGTTGTTATAGATATCACATATTTCACACATCAATTTCTAAGTGTCAAAACTTAGATTAAAAGGTCCAATTCACTTAAAATCATTTCATTTCAGCACATTGATTTCACACATGAATCTAATATGAATCGAAGTGTTTTCGGATATTCACTCATACCCGACTCCGGTCTCTTCGAATCCAATATCATCTAAACCCAGGTTATCCAATTAAATACCATTCAACTTAATGACCGGATAACACTTTTATGCAGCAATTTATAATTGATAGATAATCACATTATCACCATCTATCCAACATATCATATTACAAAGCAATTCATATCAGAGATACCAACCAATTCAAAACACTCATCATCATTCAATCATTAATAAGCAAGATTGATCATTTCCATTAATCACATAGATTAATAATCCTCTAATTACTTGCATTAGTTAATTATTCTTAAATTTCATTTAACAATTAACCTTTAACTTAATTACATTCATTAATCAACCTTGATTAATCACAATCAGAAATTAACTTTCCTAAATTACTTTATCAATTAAACCAACTCCTTGATTAATTTATTAATTAATCCTTTAATTACACTGAGTAAATTATCATTTAAATTATTAATCTCAAATTTTTAGTCAAATAATCTTTAATGGATTTATTATTCTTAATTAATTAATCTTTAATCAATAATTAATTAATTTCCCTTAACTACTTCATTAATTTAATTAATCATTAATTATCCAAGATCATAATTTATTTTAAGATAATCTATTAATCTTACAAATTATTTAATTAACCCATGAAATTAAACACTTCATTTTTATCATTCATATTTAAAATCAAGTTAAGAATAATTTAAGAACTTTACGTGATACATTTAAGTTAACAAACCCTACCCTTCTTAAATCTAAATAGAACATTTATTTTATGAGAACTAGATTTAAGAAATAATTTAATCTAGATTTCATTTAAGTTTAAAACTTACTTTTATTATAACTAAGCCCATTCCAATATCTTATTTAAATGGCCCACAAACATGCTTCGGCCCATTTAAACCTCTCTATTTCATTACGCCACCTTCCCTCACTTTAAGCCCAAACCGGCCCATATCCTATTTCCCCTGCAACTCCTTCAAACATCTCCAATCCTTACCTTTACCCAAAAACAAACCCTGGACCGGAACGTGCACGTTCGTGTGCACATGTACATCAATGGCGATCACCGATTCCGATCATCCACTATTCACGCAAAACACACTCATACACTTCCATGCACTATTCCTCCGGAAACGAGAAATTCTGACCTTGTTCGAAAAATCAAACTTTGCAGCTTTCATTTGAAAGCGTCATCCCACCACGTCCGCCTCGACCATCCACCACGTTCGACCGATCAACCCCAAACTGCGCCTGAAGCTTCATCGTCATCCACTCCTACTTATTTCCCACGACTGCACCTTCAATTCTTCCCTACGTCGCCACGTTATTCCCAAGTCCGATCATACCCAAAATTGCCTCTGAAACCCTAAATCACCTTCGATCACCAACCTCCGCCATCAGAAAAATTCTTCACCAATTTGGCCGAGCTCCTCAACCTATAATCTTGCTTCAGCAACAAGTTAGACGCTTCCAGCATCTTTGATCATCGACAGTTCAAAAATTCCCAAATACCGATCAACTAACCTTTCCTCCCCATAAACTTACTTAAAATCTGGAAATGATTTCTAAAATTCAGAGTTTTACAAGGCGAATGAGATTATATAAAATGAAACCCGTAATTGAAACAACAAATTTCCTGCTACATATTATCATTTACTATAATATTCATTTTACCAGATAATCTCTTAATAATATTATTTGTTATCATTTTTATAATTTATATTGCACAAATTCAAACAAATTTCTTCCAAATATTCCATGCTAAACATGAACAGGTGAAGAGATTTACAAAATTTGAACTTATTTAGGTTGTCGAAATTTAAAACAGAGATATACACGTATTTCACACAGACATGCAAACTTAACCAAAATTTTATACATTCGAATCAACATCTATTCATTCATGTAATCATAAATTTGAGTTAGTATCTTCAATAGTTGCAGGCTCAATATTCGGATGATTTAACAGCTAAGGTTCAAACAAATTTGCTCTCAGATTAAGGAAGAACAGAGGAAATTAAACCATAAGGCATCAATTTATCATGCTCGTTTCAGATATAGGTTGCATGCATCAGATTGTTCAACAGATTTTAAAATAAGTATCCGTTTTACTCACCTGTTCTTGTAAAAGCATAGAACAGAGCTTGGAAATTTATAATTATCTTCTCTTTTGCTCTGAAGCTGAATCTTTGCTTTGAAACTAATCTTGAACTTGAATTTGTTTTAGGTCGATGTTGCCTTTGCTTCAGGTTTTCTTTTCCAGGTTTGATTCCTTTTTTTTTTCCTCTTTTGATTAAATTTCATTTTTTATTTTGAGAAAAAAACGAAAGAAGATGAGGATGCTTTGAATTTTGTATAAAGCTTTGTTTAATTCTTGATATTTATTTTCATAAAAATTTAAAAAGAGAACATAGGTGCCACATGTAAATTTGCATGATAACACTAATTACAATTGTTAAAATATATGATTATCAAGCTTACAAATGTCTTCATGTATTTATATTTATTTATTTCTTATGTTTTCTTTCTTTTATATTTATTCATTTATTATAGTTTTTTGTTCTATGTTTTGAGAAATTGCTTTATGTTATATATATATATACACACAATGGGATTATTATTTCATGGATAAAATTTTATAAAACAATATACATTAAATCCCATTATTTACTTCTATTTAAAATTTAAGTCATAATAATATACACTCTTGACTCTATGAACACACCTAAAAACTTCAATACTATAAAGTTTGCATATGTCTATTTACATATTTTTATTCTCCATAAAGTTTCCTACTTACAGAAAATTATTCATTATAGTTTTAAATCCATTTATATATATATATATTCTGATATTTTAAAATTATTAGAATTTTATCTGTTCAACTGAATAAAACCAGTTAATTATTCAATTGACAGATATTTTAAAAAAAATCCGGGTTATCAAAGTTCTGGATGGTGAGCGGATGTGGTGAGTTAAGTTTTTTTTATTTAAATTCAAACTCAAATGTTATAACTTACATAACTTTCACATATGAGGTCCAATTCACACGCGGTTTCCTGCATTGGGATCGTATCAGAATTTGTGACATTTTATCTCTCGTTCGAACAAATTCAGAGACTGTTCAAATTTTGGGTTTAAATTCGATTTAAATTCAAAGATGAGTGTTATATCACACTAACAACTTCTAAAATTTCTTACGTTTGTTAAATTTAATTTATGATGTGATTAGAAATTTATTTATGGCTGTTTGGTACATTTTGAATCATCACCTCAGTTAATTTGAATTTATGTGAATTAAATCGTTATTTAGTTTATCATTGAATATAAATTGCCAGTTAAATGCAAGTTATTTATTATCAGTTCTATATTGTTATTTATTGATTGATTTGGATGATGATTGTGATGGATGTTGATTATTGATATTGGATGAGTGGATGATGTATTTTATATCGTTATAAACTGCAAGTTCACTATGTGTTGAAACGATACATACCCAAATCATCTATAGATTAAGGAAAAATCGTTATGGGTTGAAATGATAGACTCGAGCGATTTTATGGATGTTATTTATTTCGGGATTGCGGTTTGAAATGATATATAACCGTCAAATTATAAATTGTGGATTGAAATGATAAATATCTGTATCACTTGACCCTGGGGTCGAGAATTATATACAGACACCGAATTGGTCAAATTAAATGATTTTAAAACCCTTAATTTTTGAATGGAATTAAATGATATTTTGGAAGAAAAAAATTTGATTTATATAAATTGAAGTATTTTTGAAAAATCAAGTTTGGTGTTGAAATGTGAGTTGGCTTAAAAGGAATTGTTTTGAGAAATTAAAATGAAATGGTCTGCTTTTGTTGAAATGAAATAAATAGTTTTAAATTGATATGAATTCCAAATTCATGTTTTCAAATATAAATTATTTTTAGTTATATTATTTTTAAGATTCTAAATCTTAAGATTTTCAGATTTAAAAACTATTTTAACCTATACTAACTATATTAAATCAGTTTAACCTATTTTAAACCATTTAAATTATTTTAAAACTAATTAAATCATTTTAACTTATATTAAATCTAATTAATCTATTTTAAAGCTATTTAATCTATTTTAATTTCATTTAATCTATTTTAAATCTATTTAACTATTTACAACTATTTAAGACTATTTTCTTCTAAATTCCAAACTAAGTAAAATGGATGGGTTATATTCAAATTCTCGATTTTAAAAGTGAATATGGTTAATGATATTATAACCTAAGTTGGAATTTCAATGTTACAATAAATCGGAATGATGACTTTGAAGCAAGGACTTAACCTATTTTGGAAATATGATTTTTGGAAGAAATATGATTTGAAAGCGGTATAGTTTTGAGAACACGATATTTTGATAGAAATTGTGAATTTGAATTTGAAAGGAAATATAATTATCGAACTACGATTTCAAAGGCGAATATGATTTCAAAAGTAAGTAATGATTTCGAAAGTGATATGGTTTCAATTGAATATGATATGTTGATATCAACAATGAAACGATTTTGGAAATGAAAAGAACTATCCGGTGTGTAATAAGCGATTGCTTGTCAAAGAGACTGGGATCAGATGTGTCAACTCTCTGCCAATACCGAAAACTACTTTGACAATTGTGTACGCTGTGGAGATTCCAGAATGAAGTTGGATGATGGCGACAATCCTGTATGAGGTATATACATGGACCCGACTCCCATGAGTTGGCTTAAGATAGCTAAAACAGGAGCAGGACGGGCCAAGTGAGGTCATTCCTCCGAATGGGCACACTCCATTGATACTATATTCTGACTTTTGATTTATTTGGTGGCCGCCCTTCATTTTTTACTCGGAAGAGTGTTTCGAGGTGGGTGGTGGTAGCTGCTATGCATTACCACCAGTCCGAAAGTGTAATTGGTATATCTACCCTAGCATTGCCTAGTTGTGTCGTGTCACCTAACCTGGCACGCCTTCTACGAGTTAGTTTTGTACCATACCTGTGGAGTGCCCTCTAACGATGTCCAGTACATGCGAGATTACGGTACTGTATAGACTATGGGAATATATAAAATGTGTTAAGGGGGATATGGTAACTTCTTAACGCTATTTTAATAGTTTACTTTACTATAGACATTATTATAATAACGTATATTACTACATAGTAGATAGTTTAACAGATCCTTAGGAGGTGTGAATCCCGAGCATCTTTTGAGTTACTGCACTCATGTTAGACACTTGCTAGGAAAGGTTAAATCCCGTAAACATCTTTGACGTCGTTCCACACATATTTATTTACCATTGATATAACTTACATAAGATCTTTTAGTTCTGACTCGAGCATTTTGTCTTTTCAATTCACTCGGGTCAGCCTAGGCATTTCAGGATTTGAAGACCTTATTTTTGGAGGACAAATACGAATTTTTTATTATTATTTATTATATTATTCCACTGCATCACACTGTTCCCCTGCATTGTTATTTATTTATCTCTGATATGTATAACTATGATTCTGTGTTATATAAGTATAATTAAATGTTTTGTAAACACTTCATGAACTGTTATTTGATTATTATATTTTGTCATTCCGCTATGAGATTTTGTTTTGTTTTATTCCTTTCTCTTTTTCCTATTTACCCTAATGACAATCTGTCCTTTTGTTTGGCTTGAGTTGGCACGTGTTTCTACTTAAAGCATCCAATAAGGCGGGATGTTACATAAGATAATATATTATTACGTATATTATTATATGGTTAATTATCTACTATATATGAGTATATATAGTTCATAAAGGCGAACAACATTCCCGATAACTTTCCGGCGTCGAAAAGTTGAAATTCTAGAAAACGTTCTTTAGTCATATTTTTTATTTTTCTATGAACTACCTATTTTGGTGAAGAAAATTTAAAAATTATTTTACCATCATTATTTAATAATTAAAATAGTTTTATTTTTAAATATAAACCTATCTATTTAATATTTAAAATTAACTTGAATTTTCAAAGAAATATATGAAACTGATGGTACCAACTGTTGATGTCATAAATACATTTTATTTTCAAAAATAAAATAAATTATTTTATTTAAGAATACTTTTTAAATACATATATTGGTGTATGTATCCAAAGTCTTGCATGATCTTATTATTTAAAAGCAATTTTATTGATAAAATGATTTCCGACTGTTTTATCGATATTTTTCCTAGGAACATATCTATAAATTTTTAATATTTTACCTCTGTAATTTGTTCGCAAATATTTTTCCCAAATAAAATGACTATTATTATTGACCACTTAAAACATAATTATTTCTTACTTTTGAACCCATATCTAAATATTTTAAAATAAATATAATTTGTCCAAGTATTACATTTGCGGGTCGTTACATCATCCAACTACTATGATTGCTGTGACTACCCGACTTTCTAGCCCCACAGAGTCGTATCATCTTGAAGAAAGAAAGGGTGAGAAAATAGGAAAGATAGAGAAGAAAGAACAACAACATCAGAATCTCACAGCGGAACGAATAAATTATATTAATCACATAAGTATTTACATAATATACAACATCAATCAGAGTTACACAGATAATAGATCACATACTAGTCAGTTATAAACACCTATCTAGCTAATACAACTCGATACAACTCAAACAAATAACTCAAAGATACCAACACAGCGGAACTATATATATATATCTACAACGCTGAAGCCTCCTGCTCCATTCTCCTCCAGAATTCGTCAAAGCTAACCTGAATGCCTTGGCTACTCGTAAAAATTTGAGTACCCGAGAGTTTAGGAAAAACAGAAATAAACTTTGGGTCAGACATGGGTCTGATGTGAGTAACAAGTTAAAGTTTCTTAATTTTGAAAACCTTTTGAAACAAAAGTATCACGTAAGACTTCCCACACATAAACATGGGTAAGTTTTTACCTTACACTAACCAAAACATTTGATAGGAAATTCAGTAATATTATAATAGGTCTAAGGTTTTCAAATAAATAGAAAATAGCCGAAATTGATACATCTATTAAATTCCAGCTACTAGCCACAATAGTGGGTAATACAATCAAATCCGATGGCACTTTTTGGATTTTGGATTCCATACAATGGCAGGGCTACTGGGGTACCGCCCGTTACAGTACGTGGCCTAGATCAACGTACCGAGGATCACTCCCGACCCCTAACAACACAAGGCCGGAACCATTCCTTACTGAACAGTCCCAAACAAGATAACCCCGGAAGTTGTTGCAATCAACCGCCCACACAGCCGAAAAAATAAAGGGACATCTAGACAAGGGTATATCTCATCCTGCTTGGGCATGACCCACCTAACCTTGCTGCACCTCCCCTGTTTTAGCCATTACCGGTTGATGATGCTTAAGGATACGATTACCTTTAGAGAATACATTTCTTAGAATGCTCATCGCCCACCTGACGATGTTCTGAAAGCATTCAATCCATACAAGTTCGTTCCGTGTTCGAACGAAACAGAAGGCATTATCTCGTTACACTCATTTTGGAATCACCCTCAGAGTTAACGACAATAACCCTTGCATTCTGAATCTTCATCTTCACTTCAGATTCACGATCTATCGTTATTTTGAATCGATGTGGTTTTCGGATGTCCAAATATGGAAACCCGATCTCGGTCTCATCGAAATCCAAAACGTATCTTTTAAGGCCAAGTTGTCTACTTAGTCTTAACAGTTCAATTCAATATTATCAAAATACACATAGATAGATAATTCACATCTCATAATAGATAATCACATTATCATCATAAACAAATAATTAATATTATCATCCAAACAGATACTTACTATTATCATACTTAAACCATACATCCATGTCACGTAGATATTATTCATCTCATATCTGAATTCACAATCATCAAATGAAATATCAATATCATTCATCCATAAGCAATGATTTATAATCATACCATTTATAATTAATTTAAAATGAATTAAATTAACTACTTCTATCTCTAATTAATTTAAAGTAAATTAAATTAATTACTTCATCTATAAATCCTTCTTATACAACCATTAACTAATTATAAATCAAATTAATTAATTATTCTCTAGATATTCATCTTGATTAAACACCTTTGATTAATCATTTTCTAATTAAAATAAGTAACTAATCTTTATTTAATTCCACAAATTAATTATTTTAAATCATTCATAGTAATTAACATATAATTACTTCATTTATTAATTAAATATAAATAATTACATTTATCCTTAATTAATTACATAAATTAATCACCACATTATTAATTATTCCTTAATTAACCAATTCCTAATTACATCATTAATTATATTAATTAATGATCTCTAATTTAGATTTAAATTAAATTACTTTATTTAAATTAATTACATTAAATAAATAATATTTAATTAAACATAATTATTAATCACCTTTGATTAATAACATACGAGTAATAAACTATCCTTAATTAATTATATTAATAAATTAATTATCCTATAATTAATTATCTCCATTACTTAATCCTTTGATTTAATTTCAAAAGTAATTATCCAAATTACTTCATTAACACATCATCTTTCACTAATTACATTCAGTAATTAACATTAATAACTTCCCTAAGTAATTATGCTCCATTAAATACACTAAGTAATTACACTTATCAAATTATCAAATGATTTCTTAAATTAATTAAACTAAATTAATTAACTTAAATTAATCATATTATCAAAATTTATTACAATAAGTAATTTATTTCTTAATTACTTTTATCAAGTAATTACATTTAACAAATTTACAATAGATTATCTAATTAATCTAATTAATTATCAAAATTAATCACACTAATTAATTAATTAATAATCCTTAGTTAATTATCTTCATTAACTAATAACATTTCTTAATTTACTTCTTAATTAATCTCTAGTTATAAATTAATCTAAATTACTAATTTATAAATTAAATACATAAGTCATTCCTTAATTAACTTATACATTAAATCATTTTAATATCTGAATTACTTCTAAGATAATTTATTTCTTTATTAATGACTCCCTTAATATTAAAGTGTATTAGAACATTACATTTTAAATTTAAATTCAAATTCCATTTTGAATTTAAGGTTTAAAATGATTATTGTTTACACATTTACTAAATTTTAATTCAATTTATAATCTTTTAAATAAATGTAAAAAACATTTATTACTTACATATGAACTTATATAAGAAAATCCTTTAAATTCAACTACTTAAATCTTTATTTAAATTTAAACTTCCAAAATACATTAATATTTTAACTTGCAAATTCAAGTTTAAAACAATTTATTTAACTTCCATTTAAAAATCCCTTTAAAAAGAACTATGTCAAAATCAATTCAAATATTTATTTGAAACAAATTACCTTTTTTAAAAACTATTTGATTTAAACTGGTTTTATATATTTAGATTTAAAAACTGATTTAAATTTCAGATTTGAATTCAAGAAAAACTTGAATTCATCAGTTAACTTTGAATTTAAAACTTTGGTTTAACTTGCTTTTAAAAACTTGATTTTCAATTCTTGATTTAAAATCCAAATTCATTTTTTTTTAAACTTAAATTCAAAAGTTCATCTGAATCTATACTTTAAACTTTTAATTTAAAACACAATTTAAAAAATCCTGTTTTTAAATTTTGAACAAAACTAAACCTGAAACAATCAGGTTTACTAAAACCTAAAACCATCCACTCACTCGAGTGTACCCAGACTTGCTTCGAGTCTTCCCTTCCTCTGCTTCGAGTCACATACTCGAGTGACCCGAGTACTTCCCGAGTCAAAATACCCTGCACCCAACAAAATTCTTCAGCACTACAATGTGCACGGTGCACGTGCACCGTGGCTCCACCACCTCCGGCCACCCACTAGAACTTCAACACGACGCCGACCATCACCAGACACGATCACGACCACCCAAAGCCATCACGGCAACTCGAATCGAAATCGAGTTCGAAACTCAAACCTGGAAACTCGACATGGCCTATCACCCAAAGCCTGTAAACGTGCCGTTCACCCAACCTCGGCCACCTGAACACGCGAAACTCGGGCCAGGAACTCGTCTTCGACCAAGCTACCACCTCCCAAGATCTCGTGCAACTCGATGCACGGTGGAAGTTGCGGTGATCAAAAGTTCGACCACCATAAGAATTAGGGCCACCCACTAAAATCGTACGCCACTGCCACCACGTGGAACGTGAGCACTTCCGGTCATTTTCCCCATCACCTCAGTAAGCTCCTCCACTTCCTCACACAACCCTAGCATCTCCAATACCGCTGGTCGCCAAAAATCACCCAAAAACAAACTTTTGTTCAAATCGAACTGCACCTAAACCATTCGATTGAAAATCATCATATTAATTTAAAAATCATATTTTGGTATTTGTATTTGATTCATAAACCTGAATTTATAAACTATGACAAATTATTTTTGACTAAATTTAAGTTTTACTCTGTGTTTTACATTTCCAGAAGCAATACTAAGTTATTTATCTTAAGTAAAATTTTAAATTAGTATTGGTGATGTAGCACACAAATTTCGTTTGTAACTTGAATTGAAATAGAGATTAAATCAAGAGGTTTTAAATAAACATCAAAACTAGAACTTAAAAACAGGAAGCAGAGGAATTCCTGGTATGCATACATCATATATCAGATCTTAACAATATAAATACACAGACACACTTGAAGATATGCAATAATTATCACAGCACAGCATGAAACCATACTTTTGCTTTAATTTTAAGGGTGAAGTTACTCACAATTTGGAGAAGATGAACATGGCATATTTTATTTTGAAAACAGCCTGAACTTTTAAATCTGGAACTGTTTGTTTTGATTCTCCTCCCACAATCTTCTTGTCTTTTTATTTTGATGGAGTTTTAGAATGGTTTCAGTTTATAAAAATGAAAATGTTTGCTACTTGTATATTTCCAGGTTTGTTATGTTTTGAACGAACTAAAAATAAGAAGGCATGTATATAAAGAAGTTTACAGGGTAGGTGAAACCTGGGTTAAGCAATTTGCAGGTACAATATTGTTTTTGTTTGTATCAGGCAAGATTTATATTTTGGGGGCCGAGTTTTACTTTTTTACAATTCGAATTGACAATTGTTGCTGGCATCTAATACTTAAGTACTTTGTGTCTTACTTAGCTTATTTTATTCTTCATGTTTAGATACTTGCTTTGCATTTCTTCTCTAACCTGCATATTTTATTTGCAGCTACACATCTTGCTTGTTTATTTGCCTGCATATGTTTTTGTACTTTATGTCTCATATTACTCATTTCTATATATAGATATTTTTGCTTTACTTTGCTTTACATTCTTTCTTTGCCTGCATCTACTTTTTTTTTTACTTTTCTTTGTTTCTTAACTTTGCATTTTAAAACCCTACAGGCTACATGTTTATTTACAAGCTACCTGCATTTTATTTTATCTTGTTCTTGCATTCAAAACCTTTACAGGTTACATACAAACACATTTTTACTTACCTGGCAGCTTTATACTTTATGTACGTATTATTCTTTTGTTTTAGTTATGTTATAAATTTTTAGATTAAGTATTTATCATAGTTTCTTGTGTTTATATATTTATACTTATGTTTATAACCATATAATGGATTTATGCTTATGTTTAAATATTTATAAGATTTATTTTATCTTAAACATACTTGAAAGATTTTATTTTATATTTACAAATCATAGCTTCCTTTTAAAATACATATATACGAATAAGTTTGAAACAACAATTTCTATTAAAATCCATTTGTAAAGACATTACATTATTATTATTGTTTGAAAAAAAAACTCATTATTAAATTAAAATAATTTATAAATGAAATTATCACTATATAAATAAGTTACTTATTTTATCAACTATATTTAAAACAAGAACAAAACAACCTTTGTTAAATTTAAATTTAAGTTAAAATCATTTAAACAAATTTTAACTTTATCTTGAGTATATTTAAACCATATTTTTATCAAGCTATACTAAAAAGAAAATAAAACAATCTTTTTGTTAATAAATTTTAAATTTAAACTTAAGCTAGAATAAGTTCTAACTATTAAACATTTATCTTAAGTATTTAAAACCATATAGTTATTTATTTAATAGCTTAATACTAAATTGAATCAAATTTCCAAGTTATCAGAAATATTAAAATTAGAAAACATGTCTTTATTTATAAAATTTAAAACAGAGCTTATCTATTTATAATATATACAAATATATACATACTATAAATAGAAAACAATTTATTAGCTTTAAAAGATAAATTATCAGTTAAATATTTATTTAAAAGAAGATTATTAAACCAATTCGAATCTTATTAACAAATATTATCAAAATCAGTTTAATTTTAATACAAATTATTAAATTTATATTGCCAAAAATTCCGGGATATCACAAGTGCAATCGAACTTCAATCAATTGAAATATATGACATGTTACACTTAATTGCATGCACTTGTTTATTTATGTGGATACGTGTTATTCTTCAAATGCACTTGAACTTCAATCCTTATTAGTACTAGAAAGAAGAACCAACAAACTATGCCTTCGTGTAAAATCGGATTTGCACTACCATTTTCACAGATTAAGCAAGAAAAATGCTTTTTTCATAGCATAAATCTTGCCACAACAAAGTCATAAAGATGGACTTGAATATATTTTTATTCTTCTTTACTTTAGCTGTTATTTATTTTAGGATACATAACATTAAAAATTAATTTTTAAATTGTGTTGCAATATATGTTTTTACCATATAATTTTTTCAGCATTTATGTACTATGAAGCAGCGGTTATATGGTATTGGGTATCTATTGAGTGTTGGTCAGGTTTCCAAGATTGAAGATGGCTGGTGTAATAATGGCGTCATGTAATGATTTCATTTGTATCACAAATTATTATTTTAATTTAGTATGATTAACTAATAGTATACATAAAATTTTATGTACAAAGTTTACATAATTATTACATCAGTTTTGCAAAATTGGTTTGTTAGGATTACATGAATTATTCAATTGGCTTTACATGTTAGCTACGTATTTCCTTTTTGTTGTTTATAATAATGCATTATTGTATGATTTATATTTTTGTTACCTTAAATTTAATTACATTAATAGTCATTCAAATTCCCATGTCAAATTTTCTTATCCTGTTTTTTTTCATTAACTCGTATTTTCTAACAGTGTGTGAGTATCTCAATTATAACGTCTATTTCCTTGTAAAGCATATCAAACCGTCTGAATACACACAAACATATGTATGAACAGTTATCAATTAATTTGGAAGTGCTATAAATCTGCCTCTCATGTTAGATTACTATACCGACCGTACAATTGTTGTTTTTTGCAGTGGCACAACAAAGAGTTGTTTCAACTTCAAACCATAAAAGGAATGCTCTCCTTCTGTATGATGGTATGCAATTATGTTAACTGAAAGATTTTGGATTGCAATGTATTGCAACTTTCCATGTTAAAATTTACATGTATTTTTTTGGATTTTGTCATCATGCTATATTTTCCATCAAAATTAACAACCTTATCGTGTTATTACAATGAAATTTTGAAGATAAATAAATTAAATGATGTTGGTTGCTACATATGTGTACCGTAAGTATAAATATATGCTTGAGAGTTTATGTTTCAAAAACTAATCGAGATTTTGTTATCAAAATGTTGGTTAATGCAATTTTGTTTGGACAAAAATGTGGTTTTAGTGCATTGATGTTCGATTTCCAAATCCATTATCTATTATAATTTATTCACAATTTTTGTTAGAAGATTTATTTTTGCACTATGTTTCAACTACAGTTTTACTCATTGGTTTTTTACTTCTAATGTTTCCATGAATCTTTAAAGTTTCTAACATTTTTATGATTTCAGTGGACTATATGTGCAATGGTTGATGTTTTCGTCATATATAGTTATGTACTAAATTATGTAGTACTTTTTGTGTTGATTAACTAAGAGAAGAAGCATTATTTTGTTGCTGTTGAAGGTGATACTTGATTCCATCATCAACAAAGGAGAAGGAAGTCACGGTGGAGAAGCTAACAATGAAGAGCTTGGTCGAACCTTAGGAGTGATAGAGGAAGAAGAAGCAACGTGATTTGGAGATAGGGAGTTCGTTTGGTAGAGGAGCTCGTCTGGAGAAGGAATGCTGAACGAAATGTTGACAAGGATGAAGCCGCAGTTCTAAGGCTTGGAAGGATTTGGAGCGGTGATTTGCCGAACAAGATATTCGTTTGGTGATTTTCCGATGGAATATTTCGTTCGATGATTTTTCTACCGGTCCAAATTTTTTACTTGGCATTTTGCCGAACCAAATGGCACCGAGCCAGATGCATGTCGAACCAAACCCCAGGGCTTTATATAGCAGCTACCTCTCCTCATTTCTTCACTCTATAAATAATGGAGCTTCTAGACAACAATGGCAGCCGAAATTGAAAGCTAATTTCACCCAATTTCAGAGCCATCGTAGACAGCTGAAACTCTGCAGAATTTTGTATGTATCATTAATTCTTCTTTTGTATAGCCTCCAAAAGTGAATCAATCTTGTAACTCTAATCTTTTAGTGATTAATGAAATCTCTTTTCCCCAAGTGGACGTACACTAGTTAGAGGTTGTGGAATCACTATAAATACTGGTGTTATTTATTTTTCTACATTGCATAGATCTGTGACTGTCTGTTATGGTGTTCATTTTTTTGTTTATTCCGTCTCACTACAGTCAAGATCCAGTTGTTTTCCGCTGTGTTGGATTTTTAATCCCTTAGACCAATCATTTGAAGGGATTTTCCCTAAAAGTATGGTATCGGAGCTACAAGGTTGATTAAGGAGTGTTAGACGCTATGGCAGGAGATGAAGCGACTCCGGTTGTTACAACCCTATACTAGAGGGATGTATATCGCGTCAGGATCATAGTTGGCAATTGAGAAATGGAATGGGGATGAAGACTTCGAGAAGTGCCAATGGAGGATGAAGGCTGTTCTAGTGAGGGATGAAGTCCATCCAGCAGTGTTTGGCCATGAGGAGTTGACGGCTGACATCTCAATCGCGTAAAGGAAGAAGATTGAATAATGGGGGTTTACTACTTTACAACTAGCTATGGGAGAGAATGTTAGAGATTTGCAGTGAAACCACTGCTAGGGTGATTTGGACCAAGTTGGAGATTTGCTACTTGAGGAAATATCTAACTAACCATCTGATATTGCTGAAGACATTTTTCACCATGCGGATAAGAGAGGGTACTTTTGTAAAGGAACGTCTTGATTTCTTCGATGATCTCGTGATGAAGATTGTTGACTTGAAGATGGATGAGGAGCAAATTGCAATATTCTTTTGTGTTCTCTTCTGCAGCGATACACAAGTTTCGCTAACAGCCTTCTCTTTGCTAGAGACACATTGATAGTGGAAGATGTGAAGTCGGGTCTTCTATCTGTGGGCTTTAGAGATCAGATGAAGGAAACTGGTGAAGAAAGTAGAGGTGGAAGTAGTAGTCATGGCCTATTTGTTGAAAGAGGTAGAGAAGATAAGAGGAATTGGCACTCTAGAGGGCGTTCCAATTTCAGGAAGCCCGGTAATTGTAGAAGAGGAAAGTCTAAGGACGGAAAATGTTTTATCTACAAGTAACCTGGTCATTGGAAAAAGGATTGTCTAGGTTTGAAGAAGAAGAAAGAAGACGGATCTTCATCATTTGAGGCGGAGAATGTAGGATTGATTTCACCCTAGAGGGGGGGGTGAATAGGGTGATAGTGTTAATTATAAAAATTAATCGCGGAAGCTTATAAAATATTCAATTCAGATCACAGAATAGCAGCACAGATATCGCAGAATATAAATAACAGAAAAAACAGAACAACACAGAATTTACCCAGCTTCGGCAAAACCCCGCCAACGTGCTGCCCCCAAGATTTCTACTAGAAATTAGATAGTCCCTCGCTTACACACGTAAACTCGCTATACCCGCTATTGACTAATCTAACTCTACGCCCAAAACCTTGCCACAACTCAACCACCGAGTTGCGAATTCCCAAACTACGACACGTAGTTTGTCCCCTAGTCACACGACTAGAAAATTAAATGAAAATACAAATTAAAAACAATTTAAAACAAAATAACCCTAATTTAAAACCAAAAGCCTATTTTTTTTAACAAGGCCGGCCTTTTTTTTATATATTAATTGGCCCGTTCTCTTTATTTCATTCATTTGTGAAAAATGGCCGCCGTTGTTAATCTCGTTCGCTCCTCTTTGCAACTGAATTAGGGCTTGCGTCCTTGATCCAAATTAGGGCTTTCGAAGAGCCGTTATTACTTCGATCGAATATGTGGTTGTTCGAGAGTTGCCTTGCTTGATCGATTTCTCGTTGCTCACCACGGCTGCTTCGTTGATCGAATTCCTTCCTTGCTTCGGTATGTAATTATATGCTTTTGCTTTTACTGATTATATGCTTGCTTGAATTCGATGCCATAAAATTGCCGATGATGATATCAATTTATAGGGTTCGATTCCCTGAATTCTCGTCGTATATACTTTATTTGAATTTGTCAATTGCTTCATCTCGGCCGTATGATTTTTCTTTGATGCTGATGATTTCTCTGACTTCTTCAAATCATATAATGTTGTTGCTTGATATTCACGGTGTTGATTCGTGACTTGGTCAAATTACTTGGTCGCTACGGTTTAATTGTTATCTGACTTCGGTCTTGATTTATTCAACTTGAAATTCATTTGTGAATTCATGTGCTTGTTCATTAGCTCTCGATTTTGCACTGCAGTTGTCTTCGATGTGATTTTATACATCTGATGGAATTTAATTTTGCAGTATTGCATATCCATATAAACTTGATGTTGTCAATGAGAGTTGTTGGATTGATGTTCTTCATGTTGTTTACTGCATATGGCTTCTCTTCACTTGATCCGTCCATTCAAGTCTTCACCGTGTCTTGTTTGATTTTGATGGTTGTTGCTGTGTATAACATTGTTGTAGTTTCCTTTCCATGAGTCACTTGTGCTCGGGCTCACTGTACACTGAAGCATTCTGGTTTGATTTGCTACTTGTCTCGGCCTATAGTGTTTACTTGAGTGTTGCTGAGTTTCATCATGATTTGCATTTTGATGCTCTTTGAGTTGCAGTGCTTCATTTCTAGTGACTTGTGCATTTGTCTTTGCACTTGCATACTGCTGCTTGTTGCAGTTTGGTTACTTGTGTACATACTTTGTCGAATTCATTTGAGTAGTTTGGTTATTGGATTTTCACTGTCCACATGTCACTGGTCTTGATCAATGCTCGTCCATGTTGCATATTGGACATGTTTGGTTCACCTATTTACTGTTAGTCAAGTCTTGTTGACATGCCTGCATATCCATGTCTACTTCATATTGCTTTGTTCTGACCAGTTCATTGATACTCCTTTCTTGATGCTGCACTGTTCACTGTTGCACACGATCATATTGACTTAAGTTGTATTTCTTTGAGATGCTTACTAGCTTGGTCCATGTATACATAGTTGTGTTGCATTACATTTGCTTGTATCACTGGTTGGTCTGAATTTTTGCTGCAACCTTTATTGAGCTTGTACACCATGTTGCATGCATTGAGTGACTGGTTTTGGTCGAGACTTGATTCTTTGTTGGCCCTGGCTGTTGTCTTTGTGGTCTTCTCATTCATGTTGCAACTGGTTTGAACTTTGAATGCATTCACGTTGATTTTTGAAATTTCACTTGAGTTGAATCTAGTTTCAAAAACTCGGGTTTGACCTTGTGCTCGTGTCGTGATTGCACGTGAGTTGAACCCGGCTTTTCATTTGGGTTTGACCTGTGCTCACTTGTCCCTGTAAATCGATCAAGTGTATATCGATGTGCACGGCCTTGTGGCATATACAGTGATACAATGTGTATGTCACAAGCTGTTCGTGTGTGATGAATTCAAATATAAATGATGACGAATAACCCAAATAACTGAGGCAAATAATATTTTCAAAAATCATATTTTATTTTATATTGCAGAAATATTTCTTTTTCAATTTTACTGCGTTAGTGAATATTTTTGCAGATTGCTCAGATGCTGGATTCAAACTGGAATGAAGTTGAAGATTAATACGAGTGCGAGCGACATGTAGTGAGGTGAAAATGTAAAAATGAATTGTGATGTAATCAGAAATGTATTGTAATAGAAAATGTATATTTATAGTGAGAGCTTGAAGTTGTACTATCAAAAATTGTAATAAATATTTATTTGAATAAAATATTCGTTTGAATTCAAATTCAGTGTTATTTATTTTATTCAGCAAATATTTATTTAACCTATGAAAAATAAAATAGTACATTAACAAATACATTTAAACGAATGTATATATGTTTATTATCATCAAACAAAAATCATATAAGCGCATATTCAACAATCTCCCCCTTTTAATGATAACAAACATATA
Organism: Allium cepa; assembly: GCA_030765085.1. Taxonomy (NCBI): domain Eukaryota; kingdom Viridiplantae; phylum Streptophyta; class Magnoliopsida; order Asparagales; family Amaryllidaceae; genus Allium; species Allium cepa. The sequence goes on along the minus strand of CM060931.1, from coordinate 902,536,248 downwards.
TTTAAGATTTTGAATATGTTAAATATGTTTGATCATTGATATGCTCTAATTTGCTCCCCCTATTTAAATGTTTCCTCTCTACACAATACTCTCCCTACATATATGCATACAAATAAAAATATGCAAATGAGCCTAGATACAAATAGAAAATTATTTGACCTCTGCTTGATTTTATTTGACAAAATCTTAACCTTTCTCTCCCCCTTTTGTTATCAGCAAAAGAGTAATAGTAATAGAAAAGTAGAGATATAGTGATCGATATTAATTCAACATTAAAACTCAATTGAATATAAATATTAAATTTCAATAAAAAATCAAACAAAAATCATAAATATTTTGTTAGGCGCATATTCCACTTTTAGAATGATGGAAATGATGTCATCATATAAAACCATACAGATGTGTCTATTCGTGGTAAGTTATATAACGAATTTGAATATCTACTAACCATGCATAACCGTTAGGACTTTTAAATGAGATTAGTAGTATTCCAATTTTATTTTAAAAAAAAATGAATTCAAGTATCTTCTAACCACGCATAACCGTGAGGTATTTTAAATGGGATTAGAATCAACTTGTTTATTTTAAAAAATCAACTTTTGATATGCGTTCCATACATGCATAACCGTGAGGACTTTTAAATGAGCATGGAAGCGCATAACAAATTCCAAGTAATTCACCTATGCATAACCGTGAGGACTTTTAAATGAGAGTGAATACTTTGATATTTATTATTATTATTATTACCCTTTTTTAAAAAAAATGTGAAAATGAAAAACGAACGATTCCTGTTTAAAGTACCACATATCGACAAACTATATAGAATTTTGATGAGTGGTTGTCATTAGAAATATGATAGATATAGAGATGGTCATGGAATTTTTACCAACAAAAAGTTTTATAACTCTTGTTTAAATTTCTAAAGAAAATTTTTAATTATACTTTCTCGAGTTATCATATATGATCAATATCAACACTCATCACTTTTTCAATCACTATTTTTCTTTTCGATAATCATTTGGGAGTCAGATTAGTCAATATAGTAATTTGAAATCAAATTCAAAAATAATTATTAAATTAATTTTTCAAAAATGACTAATCTGAAAATATGGTCAAAAGTGATTTTCTCTAGGGGGTTTTAAAAGGAAAATTTTTCTGCTATTTGAAAATTATTTGAAATGAAAAATATGCAGATATTTTCTTTGAAAAACGATGCAGTTACTAAATGTCTCAATAAAAATCACGTTTCACTAGTAATTTTTCTATCAACTAAATTACTAGTGTAATCTGCATCTGAATTTCTCTTTTACTCAAAATTATCATCAATTGAATTTTTATAGACCAAACCATGAAGTGTGCACCAAAAATTTCAAACTCAATTTTTACAGCAATTTAAATGACATTCTTTTGAAATTGAATTGAAGCCGTGTAAATAATGTAACGACCCGATATTTTCAACCATTCGCATCCGCACATGTCGGACTTGAATTGCTCAAAATACCGCGTTGTAAATAAAATTTGGCAAATCTCAGAATATACAGTAAATACATAATCACAGATCACAGACACAGAGTATTTAATAATGCAGCGGAATTTAAAAGAAATAGTAGTTCATGAAGCTACTATATAAAAATAAGATACATCAGAGTTAAACAAGATACAACAAAAGTAACAAGATACATCAGGTACAAATCAGAATACATCACTGAATTCACTGGATACAGAAAGCAAAATAGATGGCTGGATCTTCAAGGAAAGCACCAACTCCGAAGGTGAATCTTGAATGCAAACTCACTCAATCTGACTCGAGCGTAAAGCAAAATACAAAACACTCGAGTCAGGACATAAATACTTATGAACTGTAATTAAACTCAAGTGAACAGTACCAAAAATGCATCAGTAACTTAAAGGATGCTTGGGATCGCCCATCCTTTAAGGATCCGTTAAACTATTTACTATGTAGTAATATTGCGCTACTATAATAATGTCTACAGTAAAATAAACATACTTTTAAATAGCGTTCCGGGCTACCCATATCACCCTTCACACATAATAGTCCCAGTAGTCCATCCAATATCATGCCATCTCCACTCTGGGTGACTGTCAGAGGATACCACACGGGCTATGGGAGAAAAACAAACTCGTAGTAAAGGCTCGGTATGGTAGGTGACATGGCACACAAGGCAATGCCAGGGTAGATATACCAATTACGCACACGGGCTGGTGGTAACGCAGCAGCCACATACGCCCACCTCGGAACACACTCCCAATCAAAATCGGAGGATGGCCATCTAATCAATCACCAGTAAGAGTATAGTATCGAAAGAATGTGTCCGACCAGAGGTGCTACCTCCTTTGGCCCGAGATCGCTCCTGTTTTAGCCACCTTATGCCAACTCACGGGAGTTGGGTCCACGTAATATACCTCAAGAACGTCGCCACCATCCTACTTCATTCTGGAATCTCCACCGCGTACACGGTTGTTAAAGTGGTTTTCGGAGTTGGCAGAGAGTATGACAACTTCCGATCCCGGTCTCTTTAACAACCAAACGTTATGCTAACGCCGTGGTCATTTCAAAATAGTTTATATTTCAAAAGGATCAAATCATTTCATTTCAAACTATATTTCTTTCAAAATAGTTTATACTTCGAAACCAAAACCATTTTTATTTCAAAACTATTTATTCAATCAAAATAGTTTATACTTCAAAACCAAAAACATTTCAAACATATATTCATTTCAAAATCATAATATTTTCAAAGTATAACTCTTTCGAAACCAAAAATACATGAAACAATTACACTTTGAAAATCATAACATTTCAAAATCATACATTTGAAATCATGGGATATTCATTTAATTCTTTACATTTTACAATTCATTCAATTAATCCCAAATTTTCAATTTCCAACTTAATTCAATTCAAACCATCAGTTTCAATTAAATTTCCCAATAACCATTTCAAATCATATCATTTTCAAATATAGATTTGATCCACAAATTAAACTATTCAATTTTTAATAAATTTCAAAGCTTTAATATCCCGCATTTCAAAACTAAATTTTATAATTTCATAGATCTCAAATCTAGTTTCATTATTACTTAGTTTTGAAATATTCATTTCATAAATCCAATACTATTTAAATAAACTCAATTTACAATCAAACTAAATATCCTTTCATACTAATATAAACTTCAAATATTCATTTATCAAAAGTACATATCATTCTAATTCATATTCTTTATCAAAATAAAGATCAAATCATTTCCAAACCTTATTATCAAATCATTATTTGAATTCAAATTCAAATACTCAAATTTAAATATCATTTTTAAATCAAATAAGTCATTCATTTGTTATTTCAAGTATCATTACAAAATACATTAAAAATTCCATTCAAAATTCATTTATCTCATTACATTTCATTCCATTTAACACATAACCAAGTAAACCTTACTTAAATTCAAATTCAAATTTAAATTCCTTAAAAATTCAAATTTAAATATTAAAATATATTCAAAACTTCTTAAATTTCACAATTAATCAATTTCCAAAATTTAAATCATTTAACAGTTTAAAATATAACTCAAACAGTGTTAAAACTATAACATTTCAAACATTGTCAAATTATAGCAACGACAGCATTTATAAAGTGCTATCGTAGCTTATAGCTTCCAAAAATGGTTTAGTTCAAGAATAACGGCATTTATAAAATGTCGTAATAGATATTTAGTTATTTCAAACATTGTTAGATTCAAAACAATAGCATTTAAAAATGCTGTCAAAAGACTACAACATTTTGAAAATGCTATAAAATTCCAGATTTCATTTTAGCTTTTCGAAAATAATAATAAAACTCCAAATTTTTATTATAACTTAAAAGTCATATTTCTAGACTTTAAAATTTCACATTTAAAATCATTTTAACATATGATTTAACACAAAAAAATTTTAGATCAAATATTCAATTTAAAAACTCCATTCATTTATTAAGTCAAAATTCACTGTTTATTAACATATAAATTAAATAAAACTTAAAATTTTACTTCATATATAATTTTAAAACTTTAAATTTAATTTCCATTATTTATTTACATTTTAAAATAAAATTTAAAGTCTAAAATCTCAACTATTTCACATTTACGTACTCAAATTCACAATTTCAAGACTTAATATTTAATTTTCTTAAAACCATAAAATATATATTTTTAAATCAAAATTTCATACTTTTAAAAATACATATTTAATAAAAATCATTTAAAAATATACCACGGGGTCTGTATATAATTTTCTAACCTAGGTCAAGTGATACGGATATATATCATTTCAATCCGCAGTTTACAAAGAAAACCCGGGTTCTATCATTTCAAACCCGCAATCCCAAGTCAAATAAAATACAATAAAAATCGCTCAGGCCTATCATTTCAGCCCATAACGATTTTTTCTAATCTAAAGTCCGTTTGGGTATGTATCATTTCAACCCATTGTGATTCTATTCTAACAGGGAACTTGCAGTGTGAATATATGCATAAACAATATAAACAATGTCAGTGTCACAATATAATGTCATATATCAGATGTCAGGTGATAATTAACAGTTTTAACATGTTAACAACATGGCATAGCATATCATATGATCATCATTAACTTGCATAAATATTTTATATTACTAAACACTTGTCATCAATTCATTATTTTATAAGTATAAATGTCAGAGTGAGAAAGACTCACCTTTTCAAGCTGAAGACCACTAGGACACACAAACGATTCCAAAGGCACGACAAGCACGATACAGTACGACTAGTTAGTGGAGAGAGCCAATATGTCATCTTGTAAACAACCCAAAACAAGACAATATAACATATGAATATTCAACACAAAATTATTTAGAAAAAGTTGAAATACAAGGCAATAAAGACAAGACATTGTCTTTACCATTCGAATGCTCGACCAAGGTGGATCATGAGCTTAGCCAATGATGTGTTAAGCTTAGGATTGGCATCATATAGGTCAGGTTTGGGTCAGGTATGGCATCAAAACAAGTAGAGATGAAGGTGTAGTGGTGCTAACATGAAGCATACCAAAGACAATGCAAAAGAGGCAAGTTGTTCAACTTTTTGGCTCGGCTTAGGTCAATTGGAGCTCCGCCATAGGGGGTCTAAGATCTGGTCAATGGTCATGTGGCAGCCAAAAGTGATGTAGATGATGGTGGTGGTGGCTAAGGAGTGGCCAAAGGCAACTATGAAGGTAATAGTGAAGTATAGGCTTGGCTAGCATTGTTTTGGTGAAGTTTGGCAAAGCTTTGCAATGTTTTTGTGGTGATGCTTCATGTAAAGGGTCATGGCCTGAATTTTTGGTCAAAGGAGGGCTAATGGCTGCTGTAGATGGAGGAGGTGATGGTGGAGCTGATGGAGTGGAGAGGTGCCAAGCCTAGAAGGTGAAGAAAGCAATGCAAATAACATAAGAAACAAGAAGGAAAACATGAAAAAAGAAATAGAAATTTTACCAAAAATTTTTCTCAGGTTGATGGCCGATCTTTTTTGGAGTTGAGAAGCTTAAATTTTCGTAAAAATGACGAGGAAAAAGATACGGCTGAAGCAATGGAGTTAAGGCAGCAAAAATGAAAAGGTAATGATTGATAATGAAAAGGTGAGAATACAAAGAGGCTTAAGCAAATAAAGAGTCACAAACCTTTCAAATTTCCACCATTTCTTTTTAAATTTTAAATACATGTAAAATATATATAAATACAGATTAAAAAACGAAAATATTGTAAATAAACAAAAATAAATAAATAAATATTAATTAAATATAATTAAATTAAGAAAATTGCAAAGAAAATGTAAACTAGGCTTGAAAATTTGAAAATAAATGAAATGAACTTTGGAAAAATTGTATGTACATGAACATATTTATAAATAAAGATAAAAACATAAAAATAAAATGCATACATAAAATGAATAAATAAATTTTAATTAAATATAATTTAAATAAAGAAAATAACAGAAAAATGGAAACCAACCTTTAAAAATAGAAAATAAATTCAACGAGCTTTGGAAAAATTCAAACATCACTTTAAAAATATTTAAAAGGTAAAAAAAATATGTAACATAGCATATAATACAATTTAAAGTAAGATATTACAATTAAAAAGATTATTTATATAATTTAAAATAAACAATTTTGTTAACTACAGCAAATTTCACAGAATAGTTAAAAAGGCATAACTTTCACATTATAAATCAGATTTCAACGAAACGAAAAGCAGTGTTCTTAAAATTTTATTTAATTTCATAATAAAATATAAAATTCAAATTTTCAAACTTTCAAATTTTAAATTTAAAAGTCAAAGTTTGACCATTTTGACCAAAATTCACTTTTCTGGAAATATTCCATTTATGCATGATTGAAATTCTAATCCACATCAAAATCAACATTTATATTTCAATTAACAAAATATATTCATTTTAATAAATAAAATAAAGTTTTTAAATTAGGAATTTAAATTAAAATAATTAAAATATACAATTACAATAATCAGAAAATACAGGGTTGTTACACTCTACCCCACTCAAAACTTTTCATCCCCGAAAAGGTATGAGGTACGGGAAAGCACAGAAAAAGATAGAATGAAATAGTATTAAGACAAGATGACAAGAAGATTAAAATTATACCTGATAACTGTTGCTATAGGTAAGTTTAACAAGGTGGAGATGATCTTTCCAACATCCTCCAGAATCAAGAACACAAGCATGAAAAAAAATCTTTTAGAATCTGATTCACCCTTCCCGTTTAACCGAAGGTCTGTGGATGGCAAGCAGTGCTTAGATTCAATGATGAGTACCAAAGATTATTAAAGATTATAGAAAGATTTCTAAACAGACTGGTATAAACAATAACCTCCCATTCTGTAGCAAGATAAGGGAAATTAGGACCACTAAAAGATAGTTTGAAAAACAAAATAAGATAATAAATTTGAAACCATAAAATTTCAAATTAAACTGAAAATTACACATAAGTCAAATAAATCTTAAGCATCTCTAATTTCATTATCTTATCATCCAATTATCTTAAATTAACAAATCCCTAAAATCATGTATTTGAAAAAATCTATTATTATACTCAAAATGTACCAAATAAAATTTAATTCTTCTTCACTACTAATTAAAATTAAATTTATTCCTCTCAATATATTTTATCACCTATGTTAAATATATTTACACTCATTGTAACTGCCTTAAATTTATTCTTAGTTCCTTTATCATCATTTTATATTGTAAATTATTCCATTACCCTTTTTCTTTATTTACCTCTGTTAATCCTTTTATAACTTAAATTTAAGTATATAACATTTATAATAACCACTCAAATTTTATTTATAAAATCTTTTTTTTTATATTGTATATTATCCAATTACATATTCAACTTTTGAAAATTAAGGTAAGTTATATTGGAATGAAATTGTGTATTATACAAATAAAACTTTCTATTTAAATTATTTCAAGCTTGAATATTAATCCAAATCTTGAAATTATACTTAGAAATTATCTTTGAAGAAAAAATTTTGGAATTAAATTTCCGATAAATTCCAAACTATTTAGAGATAAATAAATGCTCATATACTATATATATATATATCCATTCAAATTTAAATCATATATTAGCATATGTTATAAATCCATTCTTATTTTAGAAATTAAAATCAATTAAATTTTCCCAAAACAAAACTGTAGCAAGACTACAGAATGGTCTCTTCACTTCAAAACTCGAAAATGAACGTCGATGATGCTGCAGTCATCACCGAAATTATTTTCCAACGACAAAGAGAAGAGCACTAAATTTAAATTTAAAATTCTTTGGAAACAAATTTCTATTCGAAAATACTTTAAATAATATATCCTTTAAAATTTTAAACATAAGGTTTGAAATCCATCGGAAATTAAATTCTCAAATTCTTGTTTTACATTCATTTTAAATTTCCAAATAAATTTATAACCATGTTTTATAGTTCAATTAGATATATAAAACAATAGAAAATGATATATAAAATCAAATATTATTTCTTAACAACCAATTCAAATAAAATCCAGATAAAGATATATAATAAAGGTACAAAATTTATTTCACAAAAATTTATTTCATTACTAAATTTTAAAAACATATTGTGTCAGTTTTCTCTGTTCAAGTGTTTTGGAAATCTTATCGATGGCGTTGATCAGACGAATCGATTAGAAACCCAAATCAACATCAACAACTCAAACAACACAATATATAAAACGTTTTAAATATTAGTTTACAAATACACTTCAAGAATAATTTGAAGATAAGTTGGAAACAAAGATGAGATGATTAAATAACAGAATAGGGAGATGGATGAATTTATATAAATCGCGGGCAACCTTAACCGGGTCAACCATGACTTAAAGAATAAGATCGATGTGGATTTCTTGGGTAAATCGACATTCGATCTCAAGATGTAGAGTTCGAAGTTATAAGAGATACTAGCATCTAAACCGAGGATATAGAATCTCTGGTGAATCGATGTTGTTGTAAAGGAGTTTTCCCCCTTTACAAATAAATTTGAGGTTGGCGAGACCGCCGACTCATTATGAAGATCTTTTGAAGTTGAGTTATGGGATACTCCAGAAACAAAAGACGATAAATAGTGAGGGACACGAATGGATTTTGGAACCACGGGGAATGTTCCAAAATTCAAAGGAATCGAGTCAAAAAGGAAGAGGTTTAAACTCGAATGAAAGTGATTCTGTAAATACATTTACCCTATATACTGAGTTTTGCCTAGAGCTACCAAAGCCTTGATACCAACTGTAACGACCCGATATTTTCAACCATTCGCATCCGCACATGTCGGACTTGAATTGCTCAAAATACCGCGTTGTAAATAAAATTTGGCAAATCTCAGAATATACAGTAAATACATAATCACAGATCACAGACACAGAGTATTTAATAATGCAGCGGAATTTAAAAGAAATAGTAGTTCATGAAGCTACTATATAAAAATAAGATACATCAGAGTTAAACAAGATACAACAAAAGTAACAAGATACATCAGGTACAAATCAGAATACATCACTGAATTCACTGGATACAGAAAGCAAAATAGATGGCTGGATCTTCAAGGAAAGCTCCAACTCCGAAGGTGAATCTTGAATGCTAACTCACTCAATCTGACTCGAGCGTACAGCAAAATACAAAACACTCGAGTCAGGACATAAATACTTATGAACTGTAAATAAACTCAAGTGAACAGTAACAAAAATGCATCAGTAACTTAAAGGATGCTTGGGATCGCCCATCCTTTAAGGATCCGTTAAACTATTTACTATGTAGTAATATTGCGCTACTATAATATGTCTACAGTAAAATAAACATACTTTTAAATAGCGTTCCGGGCTACCCATATCACCCTTCACACATAATAGTCCCAGTAGTCCATCCAATATCATGCCATCTCCACTCTGGGTGACTGTCAGAGGATACCACACGGGCTACGGGAGAAAAACAAACTCGTAGTAAAGGCTCGGTATGGTAGGTGACACGGCACACAAGGCAATGCCAGGGTAGATATACCAATTACGCACACGGGCTGGTGGTAACGCAGCAGCCACATACGGCCACCTCGGAACACACTCCCAATCAAAATCGGAGGATGGCCATCTAATCAATCACCAGTAAGAGTATAGTATCGAAGGAATGTGTCCGACCAGAGGTGCTACCTCCTTTGGCCCGAGATCGCTCCTGTTTTAGCCACCTTATGCCAACTCACGGGAGTTGGGTCCACGTAATATACCTCAAGAACGTCGCCACCATCCTACTTCATTCTGGAATCTCCACCGCGTACACGGTTGTTAAAGTGGTTTTCGGAGTTGGCAGAGAGTATGACAACTTCCGATCCCGGTCTCTTTAACAACCAAACGTTATGCTAACGCCGTGGTCATTTCAAAATAGTTTATATTTCAAAAGGATCAAATCATTTCATTTCAAACTATATTTCTTTCAAAATAGTTTATACTTCGAAACCAAAACCATTTTTATTTCAAAACTATTTATTCAATCAAAATAGTTTATACTTCAAAACCAAAAACATTTCAAACATATATTCATTTCAAAATCATAATATTTTCAAAGTATAACTCTTTCGAAACCAAAAATACATGAAACAATTACACTTTGAAAATCATAACATTTCAAAATCATACATTTGAAATCATGGGATATTCATTTAATTCTTTACATTTTACAATTCATTCAATTAATCCCAAATTTTCAATTTCCAACTTAATTCAATTCAAACTATCAGTTTCAATTAAATTTCCCAATAACCATTTCAAATCATATCATTTTCAAATATAGATTTGATCCACAAATTAAACTATTCAATTTTTAATAAATTTCAAAGCTTTAATATCCCTCATTTCAAAACTAAATTTTATAATTTCATATATCTCAAATCTAGTTTCATTATCGCTTAGTTTTGAAATATTCATTTCATAAATCCAATGCTATTTAAATAAACTCAATTTACAATTAAACTAAATATCCTTTCATACCAATATAAATTTCAAATATTCATTTATCAAAAGTACATATCATTCTAATTCATATTCTTTATCAAAATAAAGATCAAATTATTTCCAAACCTTATTATCAAATCATTATTTGAATTCAAATTCAAATACTCAAATTTAAATATCATTTTTAAATCAAATAAGTCATTCATTTTTTTATTTCAAGTATCATTACAAAATACATTAAAAATTCCATTCAAAATTCATTTATCTCATTGCATTTCATTCCATTTAACACATAACCAAGTAAACCTTACTTAAATTCAAATTCAAATTTAAATTCCTTAAAAATTCAAATTTAAATATTAAAATATATTCAAAACTTCTTAAATTTCACAATTAATCAATTTCCAAAATTTAAATCATTTAACAGTTTAAAATATAACTCAAACAGTGTTAAAACTATAACATTTCAAACATTGTCAAATTATAGCAACGCAGCATTTATAAAGTGCTATCGTAGCTTATAGCTTCCAAAAATGGTTTAGTTCAAGAATAACGGCATTTATAAAATGTCGTAATAGATATTTAGTTATTTCAAACATTGTTAGATTCAAAACAATAGCATTTAAAAATGCTGTCAAAAGACTACAACATTTTGAAAATGCTATAAAATTCCAGATTTCATTTTAGCTTTTCGAAAATAATAATAAAACTCCAAATTTTTATTATAACTTAAAAGTCATATTTCTAGACTTTAAAATTTCACATTTAAAATCATTTTAACATATGATTTAACACAAAAAAAATTTTAGATCAAATATTCAATTTAAAAACTCCATTCATTTATTAAGTCAAAATTCACTGTTTATTAACATATAAATTAAATAAAACTTAAAATTTTACTTCATGTATAATTTTAAAACTTTAAATTTAATTTCCATTATTTATTTACATTTTAAAATAAAATTTAAAGTCTAAAATCTTAACTATTTCACATTTACATACTCAAATTCTCAATTTCAAGACTTAATATTTAATTTTCTTAAAACCATAAAATATATATTTTTAAATCAAAATTTCATACTTTTAAAAATACATATTTAATAAAAATCATTTAAAAATATACCACGGGGTCTGTATATAATTTTCTAACCTAGGTCAAGTGATACGGATATATATCATTTCAATCCGCAGTTTACAAAGAAAACCCGGGTTCTATCATTTCAAACCCGCAATCCCAAATCAAATAAAATACAATAAAAATCGCTCAGGCCTATCATTTCAGCCCATAACGATTTTTCCCTAATCTAAAGTCCATTTGGGTATGTATCATTTCAACCCATTGTGATTCTATTCTAACAGGGAACTTGCAGTGTGAATATATGCATAAACAATATAAACAATGTCAGTGTCACAATATAATGTCATATATCAGATGTCAGGTGATAATTAACAGTTTTAACATGGTAACAACATGGCACAGCATATCATATGATCATCATTAACTTGCATAAACATTTTATATTACTAAACACTTGTCATCAATTCACTATTTCATAAGTATAAATGTCAGAGTGAGAAAGACTCACCTTTTCAAGCTGAAGACCACTAGGACACACAAACGATTCCAAAGGCACGACAAGCACGATACAGCATGACTAGTGATTCAAATTAGTGGAGAGAGCCAATATGTCATCTTGTAAACAACCCAAAACAAGACAATATAACATATGAATATTCAACACAAAATTATTTAGAAAAAGTTGAAATACAAGGCAATAAAGACAAGACCTTGTCTTTACCATTCGAATGCTCGACCAAGGTGGATCATGAGCTTAGCCAATGATGTGTTAAGCTCAGGATTGGCATCATATAGGTCAGGTTTGGGTCAGGTATGGCATCAAAACAAGTAGAGATGAAGGTGTAGTGGTGCTAACATGAAGCATACCAAAGACAATGCAAAAGAGGCAAGTTGTTCAACTTTTTGGCTCGGCTTAGGTCAATTGGAGCTCCGCCATAGGGGGTTTCAGATCTGGTCAGTGGTCATGTGGCAGCCAAAAGTGATGTAGATGATGGTGGTGGCGGCTAAGGAGTGGCCAAAGGCAACTATGAAGGTAATAGTGGAGTATAGGCTTGGCTAGCATTGTTTTGGTGAAGTTTGGCAAAGCTTTGCAATGTTTTTGTGGTGATGCTTCATGTGAAGGGTCATGGCCTGAATTTTTGGTCAAAGGAGGGGCTAATGGCTGCTGCAGATGGAGGAGGTGATGGTGGAGCTGATGGAGTGGAGAGGTGCCAAGCCTAGAAGGTGAAGAAAGCAATGCAAATAACATAAGAAACAAGAAGGAAAACATGAAAAAAGAAATAGAAATTTTACCAAAACTTTTTCTCAGGTTGATGGCCAATCTTTTTTGGAGTTGAGAAGCTTAAATTTTCGTGAAAATGATGAGGAAAAAGATACGACTGAAGCAATGGAGTTAAGGCAGCAAAAATGAAAAGGTAATGGTTGATAATGAAAAGGTGAGAATACAAAGAGGCTTAAGCAAATAAAGAGTCACAAACCTTTCAAATTTCCACCATTTCTTTTTAAATTTTAAATACATGTAAAATATATATAAATACAGATAAAAAATGAAAATATTGTAAATAACAAAAATAAATAAATAAATATTAATTAAATATAATTAAATTAAGAAAATTGCAAAGAAAATGTAAACTAGGCTTGAAAATTTGAAAATAAATGAAATGAACTTTGGAAAAATTGTATGTACATGAAACATATTTATAAATAAAGATAAAAACATAAAAATAAAATTCATACATAAAATGAATAAATAAATTTTAATTAAATATAATTTAAATAAAGAAAATAACAGAAAAATGGAAACCAACCTTTAAAAATAGAAAATAAATTCAACGAGCTTTGGAAAAATTCAAACATCACCTTAAAAATATTTAACAGGTAAAAAAAATATGTAACATAGCATATAATACAATTTAAAATAAGATATTACAATTAAAAAGATTATTTATATAATTTAAAATAAACAATTTTGTTAACTACAGCAAATTTCACAGAATAGTTAAAAAGACATAACTTTCACATTATAAATCAGATTTCAACGAAACGAAAAGCAGTGTTCTTAAAATTTTATTTACTTTCATAATAAAATATAAAATTCAAATTTTCAAACTTTCAAATTTTAAATTTAAAAGTCAAAGTTTGACCATTTTGACCAAAATTCACTTTTCTGGAAATATTCCATTTATGCATGATTGAAATTCTAATCCACATCAAAATCAACATTTATATTTCAATTAACAAAATATATTCATTTTAATAAATAAAATAAAGTTTTTAAATTAGGAATTTAAATTAAAATAATTAAAATATACAATTACAATAATCAGAAAATACAGGGTTGTTACAAATAATCAGAAAACCGTGAATATAGAGTCAGCCGTATTATAACCAATTGTATTATCCAACAAAACACTATTTTTAATCCAAACTGATATATATGAAGTAATTCAAAGAATCTAGAGATTTTTATAGTGTTTTTGGCATAAGAATATAATTGGCCAACTATTTTGAATAAGTCAGAATCATCATCTTTTCATCATTTCAATATTGGCTGATTTTAATTCAGAATACGGTGCAGATTATCACATTTAATATATTGTTTAAAACATACCATTACCTGTTTTACCTTTACAATAATTTTCGTTGTTGTCCGTTGTGATTCTGTCATCTTTATACTAGGCTAAGGAACTTAGCTTTGTCGCCCGTTGTGTTTCTGGAACAACCAAAATCCAGAGAACACTATTGTTGTTCCTTAGCCTGCCACCACACCTACACGGAAAAGGATTTATGTGACCTATTTGTTTTTATAGGTCCATGATTGTTAGTGGCAGAATATTTAGAAAAATAATTTTGTGAAGACCCAAAACTATTTATAATTGTTCCCTTCGGCACCCAAATTTGTTTAACTTTGAGAGATTTTATATTTGTGCCTTTTGAAACCCAAATCGGTATAGTTTTCACATGTTTGGGTCTATACCAACAATTATTATGATCGTGTCCAAATTTTCTACAAATTGTGCACATAGAATTAGCTTGATTAATATTGCTTTCAACAATTTTCGAATTATTATATCGAAGTCCTTGTCTAACCGTATTAACAGTTTGCTTTCCTAATAGCATATTCAACGATTTTTCACTTTTTGAAAATTTATCTAAAGTCGTTGACAATTGTTGGACTTGTGTTTTGAGAGATTCATTTTCGTTTAACAACTGTGTGCACTTTTTAATAGAATTCTCTCTCCTAGTATTTTCATTCTCTTTTAAAATCAGAATTTCATTTTTCAAGAGATTTTATATTGATTTCTGATTTTTTAATTTCTTCTTCGAATATTGGACACTTATCACACTTAGGGATCCTACTCTGATAGGTTTTAACTAATTGGTCAAGTTGTTCATTACATTCTATCAAAGTATCCTTTTGAGATTCAAGTTTGGCGTATTTTTCCCTAAGTCGTTCGAAACAGCCGTTTACTTCATGAAAATATATAAGCAACTCAGAATGGGTAAGTTTTGATACCTCACTTGGCTCACTGTCAGTTGTATCACCTCGAAGACACAATTCTGCCTTTTCGCTTTCACTGCCAGTGCTTTGATCATCCTTGTCTATTTCGTCCCAAGTGGCTGCAAAACTTTTCTTTTTCTGTTTCTTTCCATGGCTGAATTTAATTTGTGGACATTCGGGCTTGATATGACCGGGTTTGTTGCAATTATAACAAATGATCTTCTGTTCTTCTGAGTGGTCAAGTGCTTTGCCTATTCTGCTTTTCAATTCTTGATTTCGAGCTGGATTTCCGTGTTTGCGATTCCACCTTTTGAATTTCTTTATTAGTAGCGCCAGCTCTGCTGCTCCATCATCATCATCATCGTTATCATCATCACTTTCGGTTGTTCCTTTGAGCGCCATTGATTTCTTTCGAGTATCTCCTCCTTCACGCTCTTCCTTGAATTTCATTTCTAGCTCATAAGTGGTGAGATTTCCGATGAGTTCTTCGACTTTCATTTGTTTCAAATCTTTTGATTCTTGAATGGCAGTCACTTTTGCTTCAAATTTTCGTGGAAGGACTCTAAGGATTTTTCGGACTATCTCCAACTCTGTGTATGTTTTTCCAAGAGCTTTTGATTTGTAAACGATATTGGATACTCGTCCATGCATCTCTTTGAAATTTTCTTCCTTCGCCATTGTGAAGTTCTCGTATTCGCTGCTTAGCATGGCAAGGCGAGATTCTTTGACTTGAGATGTTCCTTCGTGAGTCACTTCTAGTGTGTGCCATATTTCCCATGCAGTTAGACAATGTGAGA
This sequence comes from Allium cepa, assembly GCA_030765085.1. NCBI lineage: Eukaryota > Viridiplantae > Streptophyta > Magnoliopsida > Asparagales > Amaryllidaceae > Allium > Allium cepa. The sequence continues at coordinate 902,520,332 of CM060931.1, read as the reverse complement.
CACGATTAAATTCAAATTGATCCAACAACAGATAATAGAATTCATAACTCTAGCATTAGCATTTTGTAATCTATTTTCTAGTTCTGTCCATTGATCTTTTGGTTTCTCTATTTCCTGATTATCTACAGTTATAGTTGGTATTCTATAACCTGTCTCAACAATATTCCATGCGTCAATGGTTTTCAGAAAAATTTCCATCCTATTTTTCCAATAAGCATATTCACCATTGAACATTGGTGGTCTAACTATGGACTGACCCTCTGCAAAAGCATTATTAAAAGAAGACATTTTAAAAATTCAAATTTTAAAAAAACAAAAATTGATTTTTTTCAAAAAATCGAATTTTTAAAACAAATGTTGACTTCTATTCCTAGCTCTGATACCAATTGTAGGATCGATTTCACCCTAGAGGGGGGTGAATAAGGTGATAGTGTTAATTATAAAAATTAATCGCGGAAGCTTATAAAATATTCAATTCAGATCACAGAATAGCAGCACAGATATCGCAGAATATAAATAACAGAAAAAACAGAACAACACAGAATTTACCCAGCTTCGGCAAAACCCTGCCTACGTGCTGCCCCCAAGGTTTCTACTAGAAATTAGATAGTACCTCGCTTACACACGTAAACTCGCTATACCCGCTATTGACTAATCTAACTCTACGCTCAAAACCTTGCCACAACTCAACCACTGAGTTGCGAATTCCCAAACTACGACACGTAGTTTGTCCCCTAGTCACACGACTAGAAAATTAAATGAAAATACAAATTTAAAACAATTTAAAACAAAATAACCCTAATTTTAAACCAAAACCCTATTTTTTTTAACAAGGCCGGCCTTTTTTTAATATTAATTGGCCCGTTCTCTTTATTTCATTCATTTGTGAAAAATGGCCGCCGTTGTTAATCTCGTTCGTTCCTCTTTGCAACTGAATTAGGGCTTGCGTCCTTGATCCAAATTAGGGCTTTCGAAGAACCGTTATTACTTCGATCGAATCTGTGGTTGTTCGAGAGTTGCCTTGCTTGATGGATTTCTCCTTGCTCACCGCGGCTGCTTCGTTGATCGAATTCCTTCCTTGCTTCGGTATGTAATTATATGCTTTTGCTTTTACTGATTATATGCTTGCTTGAATTCGATGCCATAAAATTGCCGATGATGATATCAATTTATAGGGTTCGATTCCCTGAATTCTCGTCGTATATACTTTATTTGAATTTGTCAATTGCTTTATCTCGGCCGTATGATTTTTCTTTGATGCTGATAATTTCTGTGACTTCTTCAATTCATATAATGTTGTTGCTTGATATTCACGGTGTTGATTCGTGACTTGGTCAAATTACTTGGTCGCTACGGTTTAATTGTTATCTGACTTCGGTCTTGATTTGTTCAACTTGAAATTCATTTGTGAATTCATGTGCTTGTTCATTAGCTCTCGATTTTGCACCGCAGTTGTCTTCGATGTGATTTTATACATCTGATGGCATTTAATTTTGCAGTATTTCATATCCATATAAACTTGATGTTGTCAATGAGAGTTGTTGGATTGATGTTCTTCATGTTGTTTACTGCATATGGCTTCTCTTCACTTGATCCGTCCATTCAAGTCTTCACCGTGTCTTGTTTGATTTTGATGGTTGTTGCTGTGTATAACATTGTTGTAGTTTCCTTTCCATGAGTCACTTGTGCTCGGGCTCACTGTACACTGAAGCATTCTGGTTTGATTTGCTACTTGTCTCGGCCTATAGTGTTTACTTGAGTGTTGCTAAGTTTCTTCATGATTTGCATTTTGATGCTCTTTGAGTTGCAGTGCTTCATTTCTAGTGACTTGTGCATTTGTCTTTCCACTTGCATACTGCTGCTTGTTGCAGTTTGGTTACTTGTGTACATACTTTGTCGAATTCATTTGAGTAGTTTGGTTATTTGATTTTCACTGTCCACATGTCACTAGTCTTGATCAATGCTCGGCCATGTTGCATATTGGACATGTTTGGTTCACCTATTTACTGTTAGTCAAGTCTTGTTGACATGCCTGCATATCCATGTCTACTTCATATTGCTTTGTTCTGACCAGTTCATTGATACTCCTTTCTTGATGCTGCACTGTTCACTGTTGCACACGATCATATTGACTTAAGTTGTATTTCTTTGAGATGCTTACTAGCTTGGTCCATGTATACATAGTTGTGTTGCATTGCAGTTGCTTGTATCACTGGTTGGTCTGAATTTTTGCTACAATCTTTATTGAGCTTGTACACCATGTTGCATGCATTGAGTGACTGGTTTTGGTCGAGACTTGATTCTTTATTGGCACTGGCTGTTGTCTTTGTGGTCTTCTCATTCATGTTGCAACTAGTTTGGACTTTGAATGCATTCACGTTAATTTTTGAAATTTCACTTGAGTTGAACCCAGTTTCAAAAAATTGGGTTTGACCTTGTGCTCGTGTCGTGATTGCACGTGAGTTGAACCCGGCTTTTCATTTGGGTTTGACCTGTGCTCAGTTGTCCCTGTAAATCGATCAAGTGTATATCGATGTGCACGGCCTTGTGGCATATACAGTGATACACTGTGTATGTCACAAGTTGTTCGTGTGTGATGAATTCAAATATAAATGGTCACGAACAACCCAAATAACTGAGGGAAATAATATTTTCAAAAATCATATTTTATTTTATATTGCAGAAATATTTTTTTTTCAATTTTACCGCGTTAGTGAATATTTTTGCAGATTGCTCAAATGCTGGATTCAAACTGGAATGAAGTTGAAAATTAATACGAGTGCGAGTGATATGTAGTGAGGTGAAAATGTAAAAATGAATTGTGATGTAATCAGAAATGTATTGTAATAGAAAATGTATATTTATAGTGAGAGCTTGAAGTTCTACTATCAAAAATTGTAATAAATATTTATTTGAATAAAATATTCGTTTGAATTCAAATTCAGTGTTATTTATTTTATTCAGAAAATATTTATTTAATCTATGAAAAATAAAATAGTACATTAACAAATACATTTAAACGAATGTATATATGTTTATTATCATCAAACAAAAATCATATAAGCGCATATTCAACAGAGAAGTCTGTATCTGACGATGTGTTGTCTGCAGTAGTATCGAATGTCTCAAACCATTGGATGCTAGACTCGGGGGCATCTTTCCATATGATGCATAATGAGGAGTACTTTAGTTCTTTCGTTAGATGAGAGGAAAGCTCTATTCTTATAATTAATGATGCTTGCTGTAGAGCAATGGATGAAGGTACAGTGAGGATTACGATGTTTGACGGAGTGATACGCACTTTGAAAGGTGTTCGGTATGTTCCAAGTCTATGGAAGACCTTAATATCTTTAGGACAATTGGCTTCTTTGGGATGCAAGGTATCTATCGAGAAGGATCGTCTGAAGGTTTCGAGAGGTGCACTAGTTATTGTGAAAGGATTTGTGTTCAGAGATCTTTATTTGCTGAAAGGAACTACAGTTCTTGGAGAGGCGTGTGTTGGAGTAGACAGTTCTCATGCATTGGATGCCACAAAGCTTTGGCATCTCAGGTTGGCTCATATTTCAGAGAAGGGCTTAGGGTTGCTTCAAAGATGAAAGATGATCAAAGGAGAAAGCTTCGACAAGACGAAATTTTGCCAGGAGTGTGTGTTAGGCAAGTAAACTAAAGTATCTTTGGAGTTGGGCTCCACAGATCGAGACAAGTACTTGAGTACGTATATAAAGATGTTTGGAGACTAGTTGCTACTCCTTCTCTTAAAGGAGGAAAGTTTTTTATCTGTTTCATTAATGACTTTTCTCGAAAAGTATGGGTGTATGTGATGATGGCCAAATCAGAGAGTTTTGAGAAGTTCAAAGATTGGAAAGCCCTTGTTGAGAACTAATCTAGTTCTAGGTTGAAGGTGCCAAGATATGATAATGGCGGTGTATTTGTCTCTAGGTAGTTCCTCGACTTTTGTAGACAGCTTGGCATTCAGAGACATTTCACTATGTTTGAAGATCTTCAATCCAATAGGATTGTAGAAAGGATGAGTATGATTCTACTGTAGAAGGCTCGTTGCTTGAGATTGACGATGGGCTTGTCTAGAGGCTTTTGGGCTGAGGCATCATCAACTGTGGCACATGTCATAAATCTAATTCCATACTTAGCCATAGATGTGAAGATTATAGAAGAGAAGTAGAGAGGTAAAGCTGTGTACCTTGGTTACTTATGAATTTTTGGTTTTCCTATGTACGTTCACCATACAGGTGATGATAAGTTGGAGGCTAGAGCATACAAGGGCATACTAATGGGATACACCGATGGTATCAAAGGGTGTCAAATTTGGAACCCTATTGATCTAAAGATTGTTCATTCCAGACATGTTACTTTTGATGAGTCTGGTATGTTCAATCTGAAGGAGAAGCTACCAACTACGTTAGAAGAATCTGATAGGCCTAAGGATATGGAAGAAGTTCCCGTATTCCAGCTAAGGAGTAGAGTTGTTGTTGATGATGTTGAGGAAAACGTAGTTGATGAAACATCATAGGATAGTCCACAGGTACCTTTTAGTAGTGCTGGTGATGTGCATGAATCTAGAGGAAGTTCAGTTCAAGGTGGAGCTGAAAGGAGTTTAGGCGAAGCAGTACCTACCAAGGTTAGTCATAGGATTATTAGGCCGCCCGAAAGGTATGGTGATTGGCAGTTTGCGAACCTTAAGCTTGGTGATCAGTTTGACTATGCCCTGCATATGGTTCTTGAGGAGCCGCTTGACCTCAATGAAGCTTTGAAGTCATATGACAGTTCATAGTGGATGTACGCTATGGAAGAGGAGTTAGAGTCGTTGAAGAAGAACAAGACTTGGGATTTGGTACCACCTCCTCAAGGAGCCGAGCCATAAGTTGCAAATGGGTATTCAAGGTGAAGGATGATGGGAGACACAGGGCTAGAATAGTTGCTAGAGGGTTTTCACAAATAAAGGGATTAGAGTATAATGAGATATTCTCTCCAATAGTGAGGCATACGTCCATTCGCATTTTGCTCACTATTGTCGCAGCTCATGACTTGGAGCTGGAGCAACTGGATGTGAAAACTGCTTTCTTGCATGGAGACTTGGATGAGACAATCTATATGAAGCGGCCAGAAGGATTTTCCATTGATGGGAAAGAAAATTGGGTTTGGAAATTGAAGAAATCTTTATATGGACTTAAGCAGTCATCTAGACAATGGTACAAGAGGTTTGACTCTTTTATCATTTCACTTGGTTTTGATTGTAGTATCAAAGATGCTCCTGTGTACTTCAAGCATTTAAAGAATAATATATAGGTTTATCTACTCCTGTACATGGATGATATGTTGATTTCTTCCAAGAATAAAGCTGAAATCGATACTTTAAATAGAAAGCTAAAAGCGGAATTCGAAATGAAAGACCATGGAGAAGCAAAGAAAATTTAGTATGGAAATCCAAAGGGATAGAAAGCTAGGGCTTTGAGGCCTCACTCAAAAGGAGTACATTTGAAAGGTGCTTACTCGGTTTAGCATGGAAGGGGCAAAGGCAATCAGCACACCCATGCCTTTGCACATACAGCTTTCTAGTGAAGGCTCTTCGATCTCGAAAAAGGACAAGGCTTATATGATGATGGTCTCATATACAAGTGCAGTTGGCAATTTTATGTATGCCATGGTCTGCATTAGGCCTGACATTGCATAGGCTGTTGGATTGGTAAGTAGATTCATGGTGAATCCAAGAAAAATGCGTTGGGAAGCAGTGAAGTGTATCTTCAGATATCTTAGAGGAACTCCAAACCATGGACTTTTCTTTGGCGGCAGAGGAAGAGATTTCACCTTGGTTGGTTTTTGCGGTTCTGACTACGCCCGTGACAGATATTGAAGGAAGTCTACCTCCGGATATGTGTTCACCATTGGTGGGACACTGATAAGTTAGAGAGCGAGGTTGTAGATGATTGTGGCGTTGTCTACTACCGATGCAGAGCTCGTAGCTGCGGTTGAAGCGGCTAAAGAGGTGCTTTATTTGAGGTGACTGTTGTGTGATTTGGGCTTCATATATGAAGGCGTGGATGTGTACTGTGATAGTCAGAGTGCAATTTACTTAGCTGAAAATTTGGCATTTAGCTCGAGGACGAAGCATATGGAAGTGGGAGAGTCGTTTCTTGTCTTGATGAGTGAAGAGATGCTAGTTCGTCTTTTGAAAGTTCACATAAAGGAGAATGCCGCATACATGTTTACAAAGTCGTTGCCTGTTGTTAATTTTGACCTTTGCTCGGACTTGATTCGCTTAATGAAGTTCATGGTGCGATGGGGTGACACTGGGGGAGATTAGGGATGGTTTATGGAGACATCTATTTTCATGATGGAGATTGATAGGTTCTACATGGAATGGGTACTTCAAACACTTTGTTGTTGGGCGGTGGCCTTGCCGGAGTTTATTGACAGAGTGTAACGGGTGATGGCATTGCCGAAGCTCATTGGGTAAGTATTCATTGCTTGGAGCATTAAGGTGTAGATTGTCTTAGATGGTTTGATGGAATATGGTATCACATCGTCAAACAAGAAGAAGGAAGTTGCGGTGGAGAAGCTGACATGGAAAAGCTTGGCCGAAACCCTAGGAGTGATAGAGGAAGAAGAAGCAACGTGATTTGGAGATAGGGAGTTCGTTCGGTGGAGGAGCTCATTCGGAGAAGAAGCAATGCCGAACGAAATGTTGATGAGGAAGAAGCCATAGTGCTAGGGCTTGGAAGGATTTGGAGAAGTGATTTTCCGAACGAGATATTACGTTCGGTGATTTTCCAAACGAAATATTTCATTCGGTGATTTGCCTACCAGTCCAAATTTTTCGCTCGGCATTTTACCGAACCAAATGGCGCCAAACTAGATGCATACCGAACAAAACCCCAGGGCTGCTATATAGTAGCTACCTCTTCTTATTTCTTCACTCTATAAACAGTGGAGCTTCTGGACAACAATGGCAGCTGAAATCAATAGCTAATTTTAGCCAACTTCAGAGCCATTCTAGAGAGCTGAAACTCTGCAAAATTTTGTCTGCATTGTCAATTCTTCTTATGTATAGCCTTCAGAAGTGAATCAACCTTGTAACTCTAATATTTCAGTGATTAATAAAATCTCCTCTCCCCAAGTGGACGTACACTGTCTAAAGGTAGTGGAACCACTATAAATATTGGTGTTATTTATTTTTTTGCATTGCATAGATATGTGACTGTCTGTTCTGATGTTCATCTCTTTGTTTGTTCTGTCTCACTACATTCACAATCCAGTTGTTTTCAGCTGCGTTATTATAATTCCCTTAGGCTGATCATCTAAAGGGATTTTCCCCAATAGTCGCTACATTTTGACAAACATTTCCTATAATATTAAATACAAAATTATCACATCGATTTGGACCATTTCTCGATTTGTGTTGAACTTTAGACAATGTTATGCAAATCTTCTTTGTATCGTTTCAACAATTACCCCAAAGGGACATCACATTAATTTTGGATGTCATGGAATCATTTTAATCTTTATATAGTAGTATTTTAGTACATTTGTCATAAATAATATTTGCATATATGGTTGGTGGAAAAAAACTTACTTTCCTTTGAAATGGTGATCAAAAGTTCATATTTGGGTAGTACACAAACTAAGTACACACTTTAATTACTTCACTTAAATTGCGAACAACGATTTCATCTTCCTCCTTTGATAATATACATCTAAGTGAAAGCCTATTATCAAAGTAAATATCGATCTGTATACATATATCAACTGTGAGTAAATTATTAGTCTTTTTTGTTCTTACATTTCTATGCTTCAACATAATAATCTTTAATGTGGTAGTTTCTAGTATTTTATTGCTTTTTAATTTAGCAGTGACCTATATTTGTTAAATTGGATAATGGATTTTAAAACAATTGTTAAATTCATTAAGAAAGCCATATCATGAATTTAAGCTCACTCACCAGATCCAATAATTATTAACATAACTAAAGGAAAAGAAAGAGCACAAAGTTCAAAAAAAAATTGTATCGTAACGTAGATTAATTATACACTATGTTGTTCCAAACTTTTGTTTATTGTGTATAATGAATATGAAAAGCGATCTAGATGATAGTGTGCTAATATAACTTAAATGGTTACCTAGCATTATGAAACTGGATAATCATCAATTCAGCCAAATTTCACCAATTTGGTATTTAAGAGAGATAAAGAGGAAAAACTCAAATTTGGAAACACATTTTACGAAAATTTTGAGAGCCAGATGTAATAATTTGACTGAACACTTTTTATGTGAAAAAATATATCACATTAATGTCTATGTTAATCAATCTAAAGATTTCAAAAATAAGGGTTATTAAATCAACTAATAAAAATTATTTGATATGTTAACATAAAAATAAGTATAATAAGTATATAGTGATTTTTTAAATAAATCGATTTTTTTTTGAAAAGTAACATTATTTTAAAGATTTGATTTTTAACCAATGGGAGATTATGGGTAAAAATGAACTTACCGAATAATGTTTTTGAATTAAAGCAACATGCTTTTGTTTCTTTAACTGAAGCCATTTGCTTCAGTTTGTCATGTTGAAACATATGCGTCATTTAGATAAATTGAAGCATATGCTTCAACAAACTACTTTTAGTGGAACATAGGAAAAATAATTTATCGTATATTTTATATATGATTTTAACTTAAAATAAAACAGGGATGGAGATTGGGATTCAGATGACATATGCAAAGGAGAAATGGAACCTGCATTCAAGGGAAGTATCATACTGATATTACTTTATTTTTATGTTTCTCTACAAACATTTTCACTTCACTACAAAGTCGTATTTTCAAAAAGTTCGTACTTATATCCTTATGGAAAATTTACATGTGTAGTTTTCTTATTTCCTTTCCATATAAACAGATCTCTTATTGTGGTCTGAAACGTAGCAACATATCAAGCTACATATGTGGTATTACTAACTAATCCTATGGAGTCAGATAAAATTTACCGTAATATAATCCTTTCTCTATTCTATTTAAAATGTAGTGCGTTGTTAAAATTTATTCACCTCATATAATTTCATATTTATAATAACTGCTTTTTATTGAGATTTTTTTGCTATGAATTACGTATAAAATGTTGATATATTTTTGGCCTTTTTCTCTGAACTATGTAGGTTGATGAATCGTGCATGAAGTAATCTGTAGTTTGGCTGGAAATGGATTCATGGTAACATGGGCTCAGTAAGCACTAATCTGTATTTTACTATTAGACCAAACTCAAAAACCAAATCTAATTTCTTATTTGAACTTGAATTATCTTATATCAAAAGGGAAAAACATGACCTTTCAAAGAAGTAAAATATGATATGACATAATAATATTTGGTCCTTTTGATATAGCAAGTACGCATAGATGACCAATGGACATGTCCGTACAAAAATTTGACCATATTTGAAAATGAGTTTTTGTTTGGAAAATTACTGCTTCTTCTTTGTTCTATTGCCTCAATGGTGAAGCATTTTAGCACACAATTATCTCTTGATGTTTCATTTTCATTATTGCATCAATAGTCTACAAGCTTTTTTGGTTAGGCTTATGTAGTATACATAATGGGTATGTGATATTTTGGTCAGGTGCTACTTGGTTATATTTTATATAAGATATTCAAAATAAGAATGTGTGTAACTAATTATTTAGGTACTATTATGTGATCTTTTGCTCCAAATGTTACACATAATGATCAAGTATTTACAGCTGGCATAATGCTGGGTGCAAGTCTGCAGCTAGCACAGTGGCGGGTGCAAGTCTACAGCCAGCACTGTTGTAGGCACAAGTCTTGAAGCACAAGATCTCTTTTTCTTATTTCTTGTCGAGGTTACATTTAGCATGTGTTTAGAAACATGAAACTATGTATAATTGGGTATTTTTCACTTTAAAACTGAAATATTATGAAATTACCTTGTTATTTCATGTATAAAACTTGGTGTAAGCATATCTTTTGTCTAATTATATATTATAGTGATTATAGATATGTTTTCGATCATTCTTTTTATTTAATTATGTGCAGATTTAGTTGAAGATGTAATACAACATTTATTCATAACATATATCATGGCATATTAGAAAAATATTTGTAACCTTTCGATTGCAAACATTTATAACAATTGGTAATCTTGAGTTTTCCATGGATATAACTGTTGTTAATTAGTTAACTAATCTTAGGGAAGGGGCCTTTGCCAACTATTATAATGTTGGAAATTGATATTTTCCCAATGGTTATAACCATTGGGAAATTATTCATTCCCAACGGTTATAACCGTTGGAAATCTGTTACAAAATTTGCCATGCACCTACTTGTAACGGTTATTATCGTTATAAATTTCGGTTTTAACAATTATAACCTTTGGGAAAAAGCAATTCTTGTATTGTGTTTGCGCCATTTAGTATAATCAATTTATTTTGTACATCTTCTTGGATCCATGCTAGAGGGGTGCCTCGGTAGTCGGTTATTTTTATGGTTTGCTTTAATCATTTTGCACTTTATTGTGCATAATTTTTTTTTCAAGACAGAAGCTGCTTTCTTTTTGCACATCTCATAAACCTTGTGCTCATAATATGCCCTCCACAAAAAATGCAAGATAACTAATGATGCATTTACTTCTATATAATTGGCTCCAGAATTTCTAGACCATAAAATACCCAGAGCTATGCAAAATAATATTTTATTAAAAATAAAACTTTATCAAAATATTCTATAAAACAAAAGCAATAGTAAAGAGGAAACAAACAAGAGATGTCTACTTCATGTCTTAGAAAAGAATATATTTTGATGGGAAATGTTATATATTATAATTCAATTCAAACACAAACAAAATATTAAGATACCTTAAACTCATCAAGTAACATCAGTTTTTTCTTCTGGGGAACTTTCTAAAATGCATACCGTGGGTAAATCGCATATCTTAAATAGATCTAATAAGAAGTGCAGCAGATTTGTTTTAAGTCCATAACAATCAAAAGGTCAAATATAAACTATTCAATATACATTATTTTGTAATATAAATGTAAAACTATGTAGAGTTCCTTTTCATTCAAGAGGCCTTTTTTGAGTAAAAGGATCAACTGGAGTATCATATCCTCTAATCGGAACATAATAACTTTTATCAGCTATATTTTCTGCCCTTGCTTCATCTACCTCATATTCTCCAATATCCAATGCATCGTTTCTCTCTTAGACATCTACTTCCGCTTCCAAAGCATGCTCTCCTCCAACTTCCATAATATTTTCTACTTTATCCTCACAAGTTGATTAGTGTGCTCTTGCTTCTCTTTCAGTGCATCACCCCCTCCAATTCCCATCATAGCTTATACTCCATCCTTATACATGCTTGATTGGTTTTCATTAATGTTATATCTATCATTTCATCCTTCTTTCAGAAGTTTGGCTACATCCTATACTAGTTAAATTTCTAACTAGGCCTTAAAATTTTGAAACTACTATTATACTTCTACAAAATATCACAAGACAGATGGGTGGAAGCCAGTTCCATTATGTTCATTGTACTAACTACGATTACAGCGATGCCACATTTTTCAGACCATCTAATAATTAGTCTATGTAATAAAGCATAAGGAGGCTAATTAGGATATATAAATAGTAATAAATATTTAGAGATTGCACACGATAATTGATGCTATGAAGCAAAAATGTATTATGTATATTCATTTTATATATCAGTGATATATTGTTAGTTTAGCTTACTTACAAGAGTAATCCTCAAGCTTTAGGCTAATCCTATTTATTAAAGAAATAATTTTTTGGTATTGATGCTCGTTGGGCAGTGGATGTGACACCCCACCTCTATATTCTCACTAACTAAGGACACTACTGGGTAGTGCCATCAATTAGTTCGAAGAATAAGGCTATTGAGGAGCGATCATCTGTGTAATTGCTTTGTGCGAGTACTGATATGTCAGATAGTATGACATGCATTTCATTTCAAGCAAAAGTCTGACATATCAAATACAAACTCAAAGCTACTACACAGTGGCTATGTGGTCTTTGGAAACAAATATAAAATAAGCATAACACAAAATTAGTCTCAAATATTCATATCACTAAGGCGGAAGCAGATATGAATATAACACATAGAAGTGAACATCAAAATAGTGGTCATACAAGATCCACCACATCACAAAAGAATAGGTACAAGTGCTAGACAAAAGAATAAGTATGCATCAAGGAGTCTCTATCTCGAATGTATAAAAGAAAAAACTACTAAGCTAAATTAGTAAGCCAAAATTCAGAAGCTAATCCTTGCTAAGAAGTCAAGTGGAAGCATCTGAAACACCTCGGTCTGAACCAAGTATTATTTAAGAAGAAAAATAATAAACAGATCAGTCTAGCTATAAATATCATATAAGATGAAATAGGATAAGAGTTACGATAAAAATATATGATGACAATAATGCAATACTGTGATAAGTATTCATTTGATAACAACAAAAATCATACAATATCTCGAATCTCCTCAAATATCCAAAAAAATATCATATTCTTTAGTTATTCACCAATCGTCAGATATTGACAAAACATATCAATGCAAATCACAAAAATTGGTGAAACACAAATTCTAGAAATCAATAATTAGAAATCTAGAGAAAAAAGGGGAGGCCTATCAGAAGCAAGAGCATGAGAACTCACCAACACGTGTATCACAAATGAGACGTTATCCCATGGGTCGCTAACTTATAAAATGAACCGAACATCAATGCACCTAAAAAATACACCCCATGCACAGTCGAACATCGACGCACCTAAAAAGATATGCCCCTTGCACAGTGGAACATTGACGCATCTAAAAAGATATGCCCCATGCACATACTTTTTGAGCTGAACACCGACGTACCTGAAAAGATACGATTGCTCCACGAACGGTTTGCTCCACGATTGCTCCACGAAGTGCTTATGCACCGACTCATTGAGCTGATTACTCCATGAACGGTCAAAAGACCATGGGTTGCGAACCCCCTGAATTAAGCTGAAGCTCCATAGAATAAGTGTAAATTACACCAAGCTAGTAAATAAATGAGTTTAGCTTCATGCCCCATAACCACTGGCTTAACTTGAATACTTACAAACAAATTGTAGATTTTCACTCGAAAATACAAAATGATCATCATTGATCAAATAGAAGTGTAAATTACACTAAGCTAGTAAATAAATGAGTTTAGCTTCATGTCCCATAACCACTGGCTTAACATAAATATTTACGAACAGATTGTAGATTTCCACTCGAAAATTATCACGATATTTCAATCAAATAAGTCCAAGAATTAACCGACGAAGTAAACGCAGGTGTTTCATACCACTTGTTTTGCTAAGCCATTTAATTAGATTTCTCATACGAATGAGGTAAAGGTTTGTATATACTAATAGATTGGAAAACGGTTTTAAAACGAGCTTTGTATTAAAAGTAGTGTTGGAATCGTTTTTGCGAAAGAGTTTGAGTATTTACTACTAGTATTAAAACCTTTGAATTTTAAAGCGACAAATCACAGAACTGATCGTAAAAACAATCTATCACTAAAATCCACATTTGATGACGTGAATTAAAAACCATAAAAATCGATACCAAATCCATACAATGGATATTCCCAAAAACTCAGGAAAAAAGTCATCAAATTCTATAACAAGTGGCAACAAATAACTAGATCAACAAAATCGATAAAATGGCAATCCACTCAAAATAGGCAAATTGGCTTAATTTATCAAGGTCAGACGTCTGGTATGTCTTCCCAGACAATTGAGCCGAAGGTCTGGAAATTTTCTTCCAGATCTCCCAAATGTCTGGTAAATAACCTCAGACGTCTGAGCCGTAAATCTAAAATTTTTATTCCATAGCATCAGACGTCTAAGCATTTTACCAAACGTCTAAGCTGAAGCTCAGGGCACCATTTTTGCCTAGGCCATTGATGGCCAAATCAACTTTTAAGCAATTGAATGAGCGATGATGGTAGGGATTTATGCCAAATGACAACCCAACCCTATAGACTCTTCAATGCACTCCAAACAACATGTACAAACATCCATGGTAAGATTTTCGTGAATTCAAAATACGAAAATTCGAAAATTTGCCAAACCAATTCAATTCAAAAGAAAATAAACATGAAATAGATGTTAGGAATTCAAACCTAACAACAATAAAAGCTATAAAAGTAGATGTGAGATCAAAATCTCACCTTTAAATTCAAAAACAAGGATGAGAAGCTCCAAAACTAAGCAAGACCAATTCCTCTTCACTACACCTATAGAATCTTCAATCTATTATCAAATGAAAAGATTTCCTAAGTTACGTTATAGGAATTTCTGAAAATTGAAGAGGGATTGAGATGGAGAAGATGAAGAGGAGGTTTACCTAAGCTTCTCTTTGATTTTGGAGATAGAATTTGAATTTCCAAAGAATCTAGGGCTTGGGAATTTTCATTTCCCCTCTTTTCCCCCATTTTTCTCTTTAGCTTGAGTGTTAGGTAATGAGGAATAGAATGAATGAAGAGTTGAGAAGTTAGGGTATTTGGTAGAGAAGTTTGGATTCCCTTATTGGGTTGGTGGGCTAGAACACAACCCAAACCCCAAACGAAAATACCAAAATTCTAATTGACTCCAAACATATCAATTTTTATACTCAAACAAGTTATAAACATCGTTTTAAACTCAATGAAAGTAGTCTCGAGTCCAGATTCGACTGTTTACAAAAAGTCAAATTTTGGACTTTAAATTCAACTAACGATGCTATATTTAAATAAAGCATTTAAATATATAATAGTAAAATATGCGGTTGTTATAGACTCCTCTCCTTAAAGAAATTGCGTCCTTGCAATACTTAAGAAGAAAACAAAGAGTAACAACCACACTAAGCCATAACATCACAAAAGAAACTTTTCAAGTGAGAAGTTCACCTTAAAGAGAACGAGAGTGTAAGTCTGGGTGTGTTTGGTCGATGAATTCTCTGGATTCCCAAGAACAATTCTTAGGATTTGCAGACCATTGAACTTTCACAAGCGAAACATCTTTATTATGAAGGCGTTTAACCTCTATAGCAATGATACAAATAGGATGTTTCTCATAAGTCAAACAACGTGAAACTTCAACTGCTTCAGTAATACCAGGCTCAAGAATAGAATCGGTATCTCTAAGGCATTTTCATAGTTGAGAAACTGGATTACATCATGAGTAGCAGAAAATTAAGTCTGTAATTAAAGGCGATAAGCCACTGAATCAATGCATTCGGTAATGGAAAATGGGATATCGAGTGCCAATTTTCCTAAACGATTGAAATGCACAACACCCTTCATAGGTGAAACAACAAATCTTCTACAGAAAATTCCAAATTCCTTCTTCAGTTATCGGCATAGGATTTTTATCTACTTTGAGCTTCTCTCATCCTATGCCGAATAAGGTCAATTTTTTTTGTGGAATCACGAATAAAATCTAGACCTAAAACCAGCCTCTCACCGGCTTCAAGCGAACATGCAGGAGATCGGCATGGCCTTCCGTAGAGTACCTCAAAAGGTGCCATACCAATACTAGATTGGAAGAAATTATTGTAAGAAAACTCGACAAGGGAAATATGATCTTCCCAACTTGCACTAAAATCAAGAAACATGCACGAAGAAGATCTTTGAGAGTTTGATTCACACGCTTTGTTTGTCGATCGGACTGAGGATGATAAGCAGTGCTAAAATTTAGCTTCGTTCCCAAAGCTTTTTGAAGACCTTTCCAAAATCCAGTAGTAAATAATGGATCACAACCACAAACAAAAGAAGTAGGAACTCCATACAATTTAACAATTTCTTTAATATAAAGTTTGGCTAAAAGAGATACGGTCCAATTGGACAGAATGGGAATAAAATGGGTGGATTTTGTAAGTCTATATACGATCATCCATAAACTGTCGTGACCCGAACGAGAACGGGGAAGACTGTCAATAAAGTCCATGGAGACTTGATCCCACTTCCAAACTGGAATGTCCAAAGGTTGGAATAACCCACCCGGCCTTTGATGCTCGGCCTTTACGAGTTGGCAAGTCACGCAATGCTTAATAAAGTTAGCAATACCATATTTCATTACATCCCAATAATAAAGTTGTTTCATGGCCGCATAATATTTTACTACTACTAGAATGAATGGTAAATTTAGAATAACGAGAATCATCTAAAATGTCTTTATGAAGATCATTAATACTAGGCAGGATAAGTCTTTCAAATTTTCAAATGCCTTCGCAAGCATCGATTTCTAAGTCTTTCAAACCATCAACCTTATTTTTATCCCTACAACTTTGGTTAAGAAGTGCCAATTCAGGATCTTTCTTTTGAGCTTCAAGAATGCGGTTTAAAAGAGAAGGATGAGCCTCAAGGCTAATAAAACATTAGATGAACATAAGTCGGATTCATGATCCCGAATATCACAAGTGGACAAAGTCTCGAGATCATTCCATTCGAATATCATCATGGAAACAACTGATTATTGCTTATGACTAAGGGCATCGACAACTCGATTTCCCTTTCTGGGAGCATAAAGGATATCAAGATCATAAGATACAAGGAATTCGATCCAACATTGTTGATGCAAATTAAGTTCCTTTTGAGAAAATAAACACTTCATAGATTTATGGTTGGAGTAGAGAACAAATTTCTCCCCTAAAAGATAATGACACCATATTCCAAGGGCGAAAACAATGGCCATGCACTTAAATCATGAGTGGCATATCTAGTCTCGATAGGCTTTAATTGCCTAGAAGCATAAGCAATAACATGCTCCCTTTGCATGAGAACGGCTCCCAAACCAACACGACTAGCGTCGGTATAAACAATCAAGTCCTGGTTCCCTTCGGCAATCACAAGAATAGGAGCATAGATAAAACCTTTTTGGGGTTCTTATTCAAGGCATAGATAAACCTTTGATTCTTTACAAGATCAAAAATTTGTTGGGCAGACATGAATACGCCATCCAAAGAAAGACCATTGGATTGACTAGCACTAGGACTGCCAGGTCTAACCATCTTTTCTTCTTTAAGAAAGAAAGAACGAAGAGGAAAATGTTATTCTTGAAATGAATTCAAATAAGCTTGATTAGTTAAACAAAGTACCATAAAAGAAAATAGGATAAAACGGGTCCTAAGACTTAACACAATTCCTAAGAGAGACTTAGGACAATGATTTTTGTCATAATATTTTATATAGTTTCGAAGTTTGGCTCTGATACCAAGCTGTGACACCCCACCTCTATACTCACACTAACCAAGGAAATTACTGGGTAACGCCGTCAATTAGTACAAAGAATAAGGCTGTTGAGGAGCGACCATCTATGTAATTGCTTTGTGCGAGTACCAATGTGTCAGAAGTATGACATCCATTTCATTTCAAGAGGAAATCTGACTACCAAATACAAACTCAAAGCTACTACACAGTCGCTATGTGGTCTTCGAAAAAAAATATAAAATAAGCATAACAAAAAATCAGTCTCAAATATTCATATCACTAAGGCAGAAACATATATATATATATATATATATATATATATATATATATATAACACATAGAAGTGAACATCAAAGTAGTGGTCATACAAGATCGACTACATAAAAAAAGAATAGGTACAAGTGCTAGACAAAAGAATAAGTATACATTAAGGAGTCTCTATCTTGATTGTATAAAAGCAAAAACTACTAAGCTAAAGTAGTTAGCCAAAAGTCAGAAGCTAGTCCCTACGAAGAAGTCAACTGGAAGCACCTGAAACACCTTGGTCCGACCCGAGTATTATTTAAGAAGAAAAATAATAAACGGATCAATTTACCTATAAATATCAGAGAAGATGAGATAGGATAAGAGATACGACAAAAATATATGATAACAATAATGCCATACCGTGAAAGTATACATTTGATAATATAAAAAAACCATACAATATCACAAATCTCCTCAAATTTCCGAAAAGAATATCATATTCTTTAGCTTATTCACCAAACCTCAAATATTGAAAAAAATATCAATGCAAATCGTAAAAATTGGTAAAACACAAATTCTAGAAATCAATATTAGAAATCCAGAAAAACACAAAGGGGGAGGCCTATCACAAGCGGCAGCATGAAAACTCACCAACACGTGTATCACAAATGTGACGTTATCCAATGGGTCGCTAACTTATAAAATAAACCAAACATCGACGAACCTAAAAAGATACGCCCCATGCGCCGTCGAACATCGACACACCTAAAAAGATACGCCCCATGCGCAGTTGAACATCGACGCACCTAAAAAGATACGCCCCATGCACAGACTTATTGAGCCGAACAACGATGCACCTAAGAAGATACGCCCCATGCACCGACTTATTGAGCCGATTGTTTCACGAACAGTCAAAAGACCATGGGTTGCTTCCCTACCGAATTGAGCCGAAGCTGCATAGAATAATTTTAAATTACATCAAGCTAGTAAATAAATGAGTTTAACTTCATGACCCATAACCACTGGCTTAACTTAAATATTTACGAACAAATTGTAGATTTTCACTCGAAAATATAAAATGATCTTCAATGATAAAAAAAAGTGTAAATTACACTAAGCTTCTAAATAAATGAGTTTAGCTTCATGTCCCATAACCACTGGTGTGACAACCCGGATTCGACGTCCGAAAAAGGGCATCCGTATTCGAATGCCGGAGATTCAAACGTTGAGTCCAGTTCGCTGGAGCTTATAACACATTAGGTGAAAACAACACAGTGGAAACAAAGAAGGAAATTTATTGATACACAATATGGATACAACATGGATACAACAAAAGAACAACATCAGAGATCTATATGTACACAACAGTGGAATAAAAATACAGCAGAATACACAACAGCGGAAAGATAACTTTAATATGGTCTTCAAGAGAGAGAGAGAGAGAGAGAGTGATCCAACAGACCGCATCTCCATTTCAAAGCTTCAAAGCTCAAACCAAAAAGCTTGAAACCACTATCATTCAGCACTGAAGTAAATCCGATCCAAACCAAAGACTTCAAGACTGCTAAATCTATATCTACTGAAAATCTGACTCTAGGCTGCCCGTGTAGAAAATTATGGCACCCAGAGTTTAGAAAAGGGAACAATAAACTCCAGGTTAGTCATGGGACTGGTGTGAGCAAACAAAATCAGTTATTTGAACAAAAGAAATAAAAAGAAAAGAAACTTGTTATGCTTTTTGGAAAATGAAACTACCATAAGGTCTCCCGCCACACACACAATGCAACCGCATACTTGGGGGAGGTTTCTCCTTATAGCAGTCAAACATGCTTGATATGCGAAAATCCTTTTGATATTATTATTAGTGCATAATGTGGAAAACAATTCGAAAGTATAATATTAATCTTAGCCAGCATACGTACCATTATAATATACCAACTATAGCTACCATGTTAAATGACATGTTGTACAACTAAAACCGTACATGGCTTGTATTGGGGATTGAATTTCCAACAAATGGTCAAGGCTAAGGAACTTCCTTTTCGAAAGGGTACGCCTCTGGAGGGACGCCCCGAGGACCTAACCGGATCTCTACCAACACAAGGCCGGGTTATTCTGTAACTAAGTAACTAACTTTCACGAGTATGCCATCCCTCGGTCGGTACGATCTTTACCGAGGCCTCAACACAAATTCCAACAAATCCACATAAGTAAAATATCCGGGCTCCATACCATGATACCACTTTTTATGCAGAAGGAAATGCACATACCCTAAAGGGCGCGACCCCCGTAACATTGCTGCATCCTTCATGTTTCGACCATTTCCAAGGTGTGAGGTTCAATGAAGTCTCGTCCCAAAAAGCTATGCTTTCTACAAAAGCCATGCTTCGATCAACCAATGATTAGAACTTAGCATGCCACATCACCAAATTGGGAATATATCAACCATCAACTACATAACATCTAAGCTCGTACATCTCAAAGAAGGGTGTTAAGCCAAGAAAATAAATTCTCCGCCACCAAACAGAAATGTATTTGATAGAAACTAGCTTTACATTTCAAAGTGTAACGTCAGACATACATCCATACAATTCCATCCTGGCTCTGAATGGAACCGAAGGCACTTCGTCCAGTTAAGGAAACAAGTCCTTGCAAATCCGGATATCCCCTAATCATGTCCGGACTCCTCATCACTTAGGGTAATCTCCATACCAGAGCAACTCAGTGTAGAGACAATCATTAAGTAATCCTTTCGTTTTCGAAAATACCTGATCTTCAACCACCGTCTTCAAATGCCATCCCATTTCGTCGTATCATTTAATCAGAATGGGTTTTATGACTTAATGTCCTCCCCCGGCTTATCCGAATAATGAGCGCTTATTTAAAAACATATGGATACATTCAGATCTTAGTTAAGTCACAACTTATTTCCCAAAAGCTTTCTTCTTGAATGGTTTAAACAAATTTCCATTGTTAATCTTTTAAACAAAAGATCCATCTTTTAAGATCCTCTTCAATTTCAAACAAGGTTTACCAAATCTTTAACAAAGATTCATTCATAGTTTTCAAAAATTTCCATTTCAAACTTGAAATATTTTCAACAAAAATTGAAAATTCTTTCTTTATATGAAAGCTATTATCATTTGAAAAAAAAGGTTTTTCGTTTTGGGAATATCCGATTAAATTTGCTCATGTTATAGCCTTTTAAAGTATAAATCGAAAAATCAACGAACTGTCGTATCCTCGGTAAGTTCTATTTAGGTTAAATTTAAATTCTCAAAATAATTCATTTAAAATACCTAAAAAATGGTTTAAAATCCATATATAACACCCGTATAATCCTTTCTAAACCATAGTTTCCAAAATTTTAAAATTTTAACAAGCCATATTATGTTCAAAATAATTTTAATTTCAAGACTTCCTTTTCCAAAAGTTTTTTTTTCATATTTAATCCAGTTTTACTTCCATGTCATTTTGGATTCAAAATTCAACTTTTAAATAAAATAATATTAAAATCAAAATACCCATGACTTAACCAATTTCCCATGAAATCCATATTTGTGTGTGTGCTGTGTGTAAGGGTTTTGCATACAACAATAAAATATCACGACCATTATAAATCCAAGCATAACAATATCAATGAGCGGTATAATCCTATAACGCTTATCTTTCATTCATAGATAAACATGTATATTCATCATAGATAAATAAATTACATTTATCACAGCTCAATCCAAAGCAACCATATCACAGAACATCACATATCGGAGATATCAAACAATTCAAGGCATTCAATATAATCCAATCATCCATAAGCAAGATAAATTAATTACATAGTTTATAATTAATTTCATTTAAACCAAATAAATTAATTACTTAGTAATTAAATACCTAATCCTGATTAATTAACATTAATTAATAACAAACCATTTGTTATTATTTTAACTAATGAAAGTTATTAATCAAACTTAATTATCCATCTTAATTAATCATCCTCAATTAATTAATTGTCCCTTAATTAATCACATAAATTAATTAACTTGGAGTTAATTACATTAATTAATTAATAACATAAAATTAATTAACCTTAACTTATTAATCAATTAACCTTTAATTAATTAACCTTTAATTAATTAACCTTTAATTACAAATTATCTTTTAATTACTTACATTAAGTAATTATCCCTTAATCACTTGATTAATTAACCTTTAATCACTGATTAATTATCCTTAATTACTTTCCTTAAATAATCAATTAATTAACCTTTAATTATAAATTAATTAACCTTTAATTAATTAATTGTCCTTTAATGTAATTACGTTAAGTAATTATCCCTTAATTACATTAAGTAATTATCCCTTAATTACATTAAGTAATAAATTTTATTAATTATATTAAGTAATTATCCTTTGATTAATTACATAAATTAATTATCCTATAATTAATTAATTAATGACCCTTTAATTATTCAAGACCCTAACTTAACTAAAAGATAAACCCTTTATCTTAATTAATTACATTATTTAAAATCTCATTAAATAAACCTTTGAAATAAATTATCATTAACATATAAATTTAACTTAAAACCTTTAATTTATTTAATAATCAAAAACATTATTTAAGATAAACCATTTATCTTTAAAATCTCATTTAAATAGCTTTTGGAATTAATTCATCGTTAACCATAAATTAACTTAGACCTTTAAGTGTATTAACAATTAAAAACATCCTTATCTCCTTAATTAACTTCTTAATTAAGCTATTTAATTTTGTTTAAATAAACTTAAGAATTAATTAGAATAAAGGATGTCTATTAAAACTTAATTAATTAAAATAATTATTTAAAAACCTTTAATTAATCCCTAAAAATAAATACAAATCATATAAAAGAATTTGTTTAAGAAAATTATTAGAATTTGATTAATTTAAACTTTTAAAACTTGTAAATATACTCCTAAATTTTTGACCCGAGCAACAACCCTAGCCCAAACTCAAAATCCCTGAGTTAAACCCCGAGTCACCCCTCCCATCATTTTTCTTTTCTGTTCTGATTTAAATTTTAAACCTTGTAACACTCATGCGAACTCACTCGAAAACGATCCCGAGCCAAAACTTCTTTTCCCCGAGTACAAACTCGAGCCACCATGTTCTTCCCAAATTCAACAGCAACCCAGAACTGCGGATATACTAACGACACTCGTGCACATGCACAGATGATCAGAGCAACTTCGACCAACATCGATGGCTCCATCAAGTCACCACCGAACATCTCGACCTATACGACCTTTTAGAATTCACGATGAACACCTGAATCGAAATTGAGAGCGCCGAGCACCGCCTGGAACAAAACCCAGTCACCAAAATCGCTTCGAATCGCCCAACTACAACCATCGTAGACCACGTCATCACGCTCGGAGACTCTCTAGAGCATCCCCTTCCTAATCCCCCAACACTGGTCGACTCCAGTTCACCCACGACGACGAACAAACTTTGCAAGCCCAATCGACCAAGTCAGGGTATTAAACCCTACTTCGCCACTGTCCCGCCACCACGGTGGTCAGAAAATAAGGATCTCGGACGACTAACCAAAGCACGAAAGCCAGGATCTTTTAAAAAATTGATTCCTATTTGAAAGTGCATGACCGCATGGATAAGCTTACACTAACCCGTCAATTTTGGATCTAGTTCGAGATTTTCGCAATAACCGTTTCATTTACAGCAGGATTCACTGCATTTTATATGTTTCGAATGTATTTGCTTACCTTTGATGGACATTTAGATATTCATTTTCAAAATTGCAGTAGCGCTAAAAATAGTTCTTTCTATTCAATATCTTTATGGGGAAAAGAAGTACCCCAAGCAATAAAAAATAATTATTGTTTTCAACAATGAATACTAAGTTTTATTTTTTGAAACCATTTTTTTCCAAGACCGTCAACCTCCCAACTACCTCTAGCAGCAATCACGATCATCCACCTTGCTCTGATCGCCGTAAATTGCCAAAAACCCAATTCTTGATCAACCATGAATTCCTCATTCAATACCAAACTAAAAACCTTGAATTTATTTTTTAAAATTATGGTTTTTGAAGGTGAGTTGGATGATATAGGTGAATCAAGAAAACGTGATACTCGAATTTTTAACATACTTAAGATTTTACTGTATATCTTCTTCCCCGTTAAACTATCTTCAAATTTTTCTTAAAATATTTTTATAACTTAGATCTTGATTAAAAAAACATATTTTGTTTATATCCTAAATCCTAAAAAGGATTAGAGGAAGAGAATTTGGATTTTGAACAGGTTTTTGAAACCTGTAATCAAAACAGAGGCAATTATGCCTGTTCCCAGACATGCACAAATGTATATATTTATATTTGTATACATTCAACATATTTACATTCAAGCAAACATTTTTCAGAGCTTCACTTCAAACATTAATCACCACATCAAGTTATAGATCAGATCAAAAGTAATTTACTCACCTTTTGATGTTGAACAGAGAAGCCCGTATATTTGTTTGAATTTGATCTTTTTGAAACTGGATCTTCGAGTCTGATCTTCTACTTGATGTTTGAATTCCTTCGGGCCAAAGTTTGTAAGGATTTCTTTGCTAATTTCTTTGCTTTAACTCCCAGGTTTTGAATTTGAAAGACCGTTTTTGAAAACTGGATCTTGCTTTGGTTTGAAACTATAAAGATTTGAATCTTTGCTTGATTTTTGAACTACTATGAATTGATCTTGTTTTATAATTTTATTTTCTAGTTTGTAGCTTATCAGGTTTTGGATTTTGAATAAAAATTTAAATGACGGCAAATGAAAGATAGGAGTAGAGGGATAGGTATATATAACTTGTTTTTTCCTTTTATTTATCAAATTTAAAAATGATTTTTTTTAAAGATATGTGACACTTGTTATATTAGCATGATATTAAGCTTACATTTGTTCAATTACATGCTATATGGTTTACACTTGTTAAATACATATATTATTAATGTTACACATGACTTTTTTCGTGTTATTAAATATTTTTAAATATGTTTATTAATTTCAAAAGATATATATATATATATATATATATATATATATATATATATGTTAAAGCTTTTTTATTAAATCTTTATATTATATTTTCAATTAAGTTTTGTATTTATTTATATTTACCTTTTATTATATTTAGTTTTATGTGTTTTTATATTAATATATATTGACAAACCATATTTATATCATGTATAAATTTAAAAGAAAGTATTTAAACCTTTTATTAAATCTTTTTCAACTAAAGCTATTATATCTAATATTAACAAATATTTATCTATAGAGTTTTTAAATATATAATTTAACTTTTAAATATCTTTTGAAAATTATTATATTAATTTCAAAATATAACTTTCAAATCATAATGTATATATACATATATATATGTATATATATTAGAAAACAAATTTTTATTAGTTTTTAAAATATAGAGTTTTTTAAATCCAATTTATTCTATGATATTTATTTTTTGAATTTCAAATCAAAATTCTTTTTAAAATCTATTTATTTATACAAAATAAACATATATTTTATTAATCTATGAAAAATAATTCAAATTAGTTCACAAATTAATCCAAAAATTATATTGACTACTAAATTAAATTTGACTTAAAAATGAGATCGTTACAGAATCCCCCCTTAAGAAAATTTCGTCCTCGAAATTTGCAAGACAGGAAGATAAACAAAGAACATAGAAAGGTAGAGAATTTGTTCATCAGATCAAACTAAAATATCTATTCTATATTTGGGACAAATCAGAATATCATCAATAAATATGAAAATGAATTTATTCAATTCTTTACAAAATACTTGGGTCATCAGGTCTACGAAATATGCAGGGGCATTAGTTAGTCCGAAGGGTATAACTAACCATTCGTAGAATGTATCGAGACTCCAAAGAATAGTCAAATGGATACAATCTTTCGCAATTCTCAGCTGATGGAATCCTTGGGCTAGATCCATCTTAGAAAAGAATCGAGCACCAAGCAATTAAACAGGTCGTCGATTCGGGGCAAAAGAAATTCTTGAACAATATGGATTCCAAACTCAGGTCGGAATATCCTAAAGTATACATTAGCTTGTCCCTCTTCGGACTTGTATCCTTACTAAAATCACAACAAAATTCCCAAATTTGGTTTTGATCGAAATTGTTCTATTGATACAATCTAATTTAGCTTTATATTTTGTTAACCAATCTATTTCAAGTAAAATTTCAAATTCCTTCAAGTCAAGAACGAAAAGACTGATAAGAAAATATGAAATAGGAACCTTTTCTACAACGTAAACAAAGATTCATAGGGCTTCCAACCGGATTCTTCACACAATAGGTTCGTCTACGAAAACGGGTTCAGAATTTTATTCCTTTATGATTTATTTGGAAAATAAAATTATGCATGAATCTAATGTCGAATAAAACTCTAACAATTTTAATTATAAATAAGAAAATTAGAAGTAAGGTAATCTTCTTCATACATCCCGAAAATACTTGCGAAAGGCATATAACACTGCTCAAATACTTGCTTGAGTCTACATAAATCCATCCTCCGACTCGGCCAAAGTAATGATCTCCACACATTAAAGCATCTTCTTGTTGTTTCCAGGAAGCCATCAAAAAATTGAAATTGGATGATGATCAAAGGAAGTTGATGGAAAATGTTGTTCCCAACCATTAGTGTTGCAGGGTATTGACCATTTGTAGTGGTACTCCCCTGTCCCCTACCTTGTCCTCTTCTTGCATTCATTCTCACTATCAGTGAATGGTAAGAGAATTAACTGAAGCATACAGACAAGATATCTTAGGGAATATACTCATTCTAAGGCATGTATAACCCTATCTCTAATGAGTAACCTAATGTTTATACTCCAAAGCTAAAGTTCTTACTCAACCTTTAGCTTTGATACCAAATGCGACGACCCAGATTCGACGTCCGAAAAACGACATCTGTATTCGAATGCTGGAGATTCAAACATTGAGTCCGGTTCATTGGAGCTTATAACACATTAGGTGAAAACAACACATTAGAAACAAAGAAGAAATTTTATTGATACACAAACATGGAAACAACAAAAGAACAATATCAGAGATCCATATACACACAACAGCGGAACAAGAATACGACGGAATACACAACAATGGAAAGATCACCTCAATATGGTCTTCAAGAGAGAGAGAGAGATCCAACAGACTGCATCTCCATTCCAAAGCTTCAAAGCTCAAACCAAAAAGCTCGAAACCACTGTCATGCTGCAATGAAGCAAATCCAATCCCAAAATCAAAGACTTCAAGACTGCCAAATCTATATCTATTGATAACCTGACTCTAGACTGCCCGTGTGGAAAATTATGGACAATCAGAGTTTAGAAAAAGGAACAATAAACTCCAGGTCAGTCATGGGACTGGTGTGAGCAAAAAAAAACAGTTATTTGAACAAAAGAATAAAAAGAAAAGAAATCCGTTATGCTTTTTGGAAAATAAAACTACCATACGGTTTTCCGCCACACACAATGCAATCGCACACTTAGGGGAGGTTTCTTCTTATAGCTGTCAAACATGCTTGATACGCAAAAATCCTTTCGATATTATTATTAGTGCATAGTGTGGAAAACATTTCGAAAGTATAATATTAACCTTAGCCAGCATACATACCATTATAATATGCCTACTATAGCTACCATGTTAAATTGCAGGTTACACAACTAAAATTGTACATGGCTCGTACTAGGTGATTGGATTTCCAACAAATGGTCAAGGCTAAGGAACTTCCTTTTCGAATGGGTACGCCTCTGGAGGGACGGCTCGAGAACCTAACCGGATCTCTTCCAACACAAGGTCGGGTTAGCTCTGTACTAGCTAACTAACTTTCACGAGTATGCCATCCTCCGGTTGTAACCGACCTTTACCGAGGCCTCAAAAAAAATTCTAACAAATTCACATAAGTAAAATATCTGGGCTCCATACCATGATACCACTTTTTATGCAGAAGGAAATGCACATACCCTAAGGGGCACGACAAGCGTAACATTGCTGCATCCTTCTTGTTTCGACCATTTTCGGAGTGTAAGGTTCGATGAAGTCTCGTCCCACAAAGCTACGTTTTTCACAAAAGCCATGCTTCGATCAACTAATGATCAGCACTTAGCATGCCACATTACCAAATTGGGAATATATCACTAGTAACCATCAACTACATAACCTCTGAGCTCGTACGTCTCAGAGAAGGGTGTTAAGCTAAGAGAATAAATTCTCCACCGCCAAACAGAAATGTATTTGATAGAAACCAGCTTTACATCTCAAAGTGTAACGTCAGCCATACATCCATGCAAGTCCATCCTGGCTCTGAACGGAACCGAAGGAACTTTGTCCAATTAAGGAAAGAAGTCCTGGCAAATCCGGATATCCCCTAATCACGTCTGGACTCCCCATCACTTAGGATAATCTCCATACCGGAGAAACTCAGTGCAGAGACAATCGACAGGTAATCCTTTTGTTTTCGAAAATACCCGGTCTTCAACCACCGTATTCAAATGCCATCCCATTTTGTCGTATAATTTATTCGGAATAGGTTTTATGATTTAATGTCCTCCCCCAGTTTAACCGAATAATGAGCGCTTATTTAAAAACATATGGATACATTCGTATCTTAGTTAAGTCACAACTAATCTCCCAAATATTTTCTTCTTGAATGGTTTAAACAAATTTCCTTTGTTAATCTTTTAAACAAAAGATCCATCTTTTAAGATCCTCTTCAATTTCAAACAAGGTTTACCAAATCTTTAACAATGATTCATCCATAGTTTTCAAAGCTATTTCCATCTCAAACTTGAAATCCTTCCAACAAAAAATGGAAATTCTTTCTTTATATGAAAGCTATTATCATTTGAAAACAAAGGTTTTTCGTTTCGGGAAAATCCAATTAAATTTGCTCAAGTTATAGCCTTTTAAAGTATAAATCGAAAAAATCAGCGAACTGCCGTATCCTCGCAAGTTCTATTTGGGTTGAATTTAAATTCCCAAAATAATTCATTTAAAATACTTTAAAAATGGTTTAAAATCCATGGATATAACCTGTATAATCCTTTTTAAACCATAGTTTTTAAATTTTCAAAACTTTAACAAGCCATATTATATTCAAAATAATTTTAATTTTAAGACTTCCTTTTCCAAAAGTTTTTTTTTGATATTTAATCCAATTTAAATTCCAAACCATTTTGGATTCAAAATTCAACTTTTAAATAAAATAATATTAAATTCGAAATACCCATGACTTAACCAATTTCCCATGAAATCCATATTTGTGTGTGTTGTGCGTAGGGGTTTTGCATACAACAATAAAATATCACAACCATCATAAATCGAAGCACAACAATAAAAATAAGAGGTACAATCCTATAATGCTTATTTTTCATTCACAGATAAACATGTAAATTCATCACAGATAAGTAAATTACATTTATCGCAACTCAATCCAAAACAATCATATCACAGAACATCGCATATCAGAGTTATCAAACAATTCAAGGCGTTCAATATAATCCAATCATCTATGAGCAAGATAAATTAATTACATAGTTTATCACTAATTTCATTTAAACCAAATAAATTAATTACTTAGGAATTAATTACCTAATCCTGATTAATTAAAATTAATTAATAACAAGCCATTTTTTTATTATTTTGATTAATGAAAGTTATTAATCAACCTTAATTATCCATCTTAATTAATCATCCTCAATTAATTAATTGTCACTTAATTAATCACATAAATTAATTAACCTGGAGTTAATTACATTAATTAATTAAACCTTAATTAATCACGTAAAATTAATTAACCTTAAATTATTAATTAATTAACCTTTAATTACTAATTATCTTTTAATTACTTACATTAAGTAATTATCCTTTAATCACTTGATTAATTAACCTTTAATCATTAAATATTATCCTTAATTACTTTCCTTTATTAATCAATTAATTAACCTTTAATTATAAATTAATTAACCTTTAATTAATTAATTAATTATCCTTTAATGTAATTACATTAAGTAATTATCCCTTAATTACATTAAGTAATAATTTATTACTAATTATGTAAGTAATTATCCTTTGATTAATTACATAAATTAATTACCCTATAATTAATTAATTAATGATCCTTTAATTAATCAAGACCCTAAAATAATTAAAAGATAAACCCTTCATCTTCATTAATTACATCATTTAAAATCTCATTAAATAAATCTTTGAAATAAATCACCATTAACATATAAATTTAACTTAAAGCCTTTAATTTAATTAATAATCAAAAACCTTATTTAAGATAAACCATTTATCTTTAAAATCTCATTTAAATAACTTTTGGAATTAATTTATTATTAACCATAAATTAACTTAGACCTTTAAGTTAATTAACAATTAAAAACATCCTTATCTCCTTAACTTCTTAATTAAGCTATTTAATTTTATTTAAAATAAATTTAAGAATTAATCAGAATAAAGGATATCTATTAAAACTTAATTAATTAAAATAATTATTTAAAAACCTTTAATTAATCCCCAAAAATAAATACATATCATATAAAAGAATCTGTTTAAGAAAATTATTAAAACTTGATTAATTTAAACTTTTAAAACTTGTAAATATACTCCTAGCTTTCTGACCCAAGCAACAACCCGAGCCCAAACTCAAAATCCCCAAGTCAAACCCCGAGTCACCCCTCCCATCATTTTTTTCTGTTTTGATTTAAATATTAAACCCTGTAACACTCACGCGGACTCACCTGAAAACGATCCCGAGCCAAAACTTCTTTTCCCCGAGTACAAACTCGAGCTACCATCTTCTTCCCAAATTCAACAGCAACCTAGAACTACTGATATACTAATGACACCTATGCACATGCATAGATGATCAGAGTAACTCTGACCAACATCGATGGCTCCATCAAGTCGCCATCGAACATCTCAATCTATACGACCTTCCAGAATTCACGATGAACACCTGAATCGAAATCAAGAGCGACGAGCACCACCTGGAACAAAACCCAGTCACTAAAATCGCCTCGAATCTCCCAAATCCGACCATTGTAGACCACGTCATCACGCCCGAAGACTCTCTAGAGCATCCCCTTCCTAAACCCCCAACACCGGTCGACTCCGGCTCACCCACGATGACGAACAACTTTGCATACCCAATCGACCAAGTCAGGGTATTAAACCCTATTCGCCACTGTCTTGCCACCACGGTGGTCAGAAAATTCTCTGACCATTTTTTCCCGAGACTGTCAACCTCCCAACTACTTCTAGTAACAATCCCGATCATCCACCTTGCTCCGATCGCTATAAATTGCCAAAACCCAATTCTCGTTCAACCATGAATTCCTCATTCAATACCAAACTTAAAATCTTGAATTTATTTTAAAAATCATGGTTTTCGAAGGCGAGTTGGATGATATAGGTGAATCAAGAAAACATGATACTTGAATTTTTAACATACTTAAGATTTTACTATATATCTTCTTCCTAGTTAAACTATCTTCAAATTTTGCTTAAAAATATTTTTAGAACTTAGATCTTGATTAAACAAACATATTTGGTTATATCATAAATCCTAAAAAGTATTAGAGGAAGAGAGTTTGGATTTTGAACAGGTTATTGAAACCTGTAATCAAAAAAGAGGCAATTATGCCTGTTTGAAGACATGCACAGATGTATATTCATATTTGTATACATTCAACATATTTACATTCAAGCAAACATTTTTCACAACTTTACTTCAAACATTAATCACCACATCAAGTTATAGATCCGATCAAAAGTAATTTACTCACCTTTTGATGTTGAACAGAGAAGCCTGTATATTTGTTTTGAATTTGATATTTTTGAAACTGGAACTTTGAGTCTGATCTTCTACTTGATGTTTGAATTACTTCAGGCAGAAGTTTGTAAGGATTTGTTTGCTGATTTGTTTGCTTTAGCTCCCAGGTTTTGAATTTGAAAGATTGTTTTTGAAAACTGGATCTTGCTTTGGTTTGAAATTGTAAAGATTTGAATCTTTGCTTGATTTTTGAACTGCTATGAATTGATCTTGTTTTATAATTTTATTTTCTGGTTTATAGCTTACTTATGTTTTGGATTTTGAATGAAATTTTAAATGAAGCCAAATGAACGATAGGAGTAGAGGGATAGGTATATAACTTGTTTTTTCCTTTTATTTATCAAATTTAAAAATGAAAAGAAATTTTAAAAATATGTGACACTTGTTATATTTGCGTGATATTAATCTTACATTTGTTCAATTACGTGCTATATGGTTTACACTTGTTAAATACATATGTTATTAATGTTACACATATCTTATTTCATGTTATTAAATATTTTTAAAAATGTTTATTAATTTCAAAAGATATATATATATATATATATATATATATATATATGATAAAGCTTTTTTATTAAATCTTTTATTATATTTTCAATTTAGTTTTATATTTATATATATTTACATTTTATTAAATTTAATATTATGTGTTTCTATATTAATATATATATTTACAAACCATATTTATATCATATATAAATTTAAAAGAAAGTATTTAAACCTTTAATTAAATCTTTTCCATCTAAAGCTATTATATCTAATATTAATAAATATTTATCTATAGAGTTTTTAAACATAGAATTTAACTTTTAAATAGATTTTGAAAATTATTATATTAATTTCAAAATATAACTTTCAAATCATAATGTATATACATATACATACATACATACATACATACATACACATATATATATATATATATTTGAAAATAAATTTTTATTTGTTTTTAAAATATAGAGTTTTTTAAATCCAACTTATTTCTAAAATATTTATTTTTTGAATTTCAAATCAAAATTCTTTTTACAATCTATTTGTTTATACAAAATAGACACATATTTTATTTGTTTATGAAAAATAATTCAAATTAGTTCACAAATGAATCTAAAAATTATATTAAATACTAAATTAAATTTGACTTAATGCGGGACCGTCACAACTGGCTTAACTTAAATATTTACGAACAAATTGTAGATTTTCACTCAAAAATTATCACGAGACTTCAATCGAACAAGTCCAAGAACTATCCGATGAAGTAAAAGAAATTGTTTCATACCACTTGTTTTGCTAAGCCATTTAATTAAATTTCCCATACAAATGAGGTAAAGGTTTGTATATACTAATAGATTGAAAAACGGTTTTAAAACCAGCTATGTATTAAAAGTTGTCTTGGAATCGTTTTTGTGAAAGAGTTTGAGTATTTACTATTAGTATAAAAACCTTTGTATTTTAAAGTGACAAATCACAGAACTTATTGTAAAAACAATCTATCACCAAAATCCACATTCGACGATGCGAATTAAAAAAACTATAAAAATCGATGTCAAATCCATAAATGGATATTCCCAAAAGTCCTGGAAAGAAGTCATCAAAGTCGATAATAAATGGCAACAAATAACCGGATCAACAAAAATCAATAAATTGGAAATCCACTCAAAATAGGCAAATTGGCTTAATCTATCAGGGTTAGTTGACTGGTGGTCTTCCCAAACGTCATAGCTGAAGGTCTGGAAATTTTCATCCAGATCATCCATACGTCTGGTAAATAACCTCAGACATTTGAGCTGTAAATCTGGAATTTTTATTCCGTAGCATCTGACGTCTGAGCATTTTACCAGACGTCTGAGCTGAAGCTCACGGCACATTTTTGCCTAGGCCGGGCCATATCAACTTTGAAGCAACCGAAGTCTGAGCTGAAGCTCACGGCACATTTTTTCCTAGGCCGGGCCATATCAACTTTGAAGCAACCGAATGAGCGACGATGGCTAGGGATTTATGCCAAACGATAACCCAACCCCGTAGGCTCTTCAATACACTCCAAACAACATGTACAAACGTCATAGTATGATTTTCATAGATTTTGAATTCAAAATACAAAAATTGGGAAATTGGCCAAACTAATTCAATTCAAAAGAAAATAAACATGAAATAGATGTTAAGAATTCATACCTAACAACAATGAAAGCTATAGACATAGATGTGAGATCAAAATCTCACCTTTAAATTCAAAAACACGGAGTGAGAAGCTCTAAAACAAAGCAAGACCAATTCCTCTTCACCACACCTCTAGAATCTTCAATCTAATTATCAAATGCAAAGATTTCCTAAGCTAGGTTATAGGAATTTCCGAAAATTGAAGAGGGGTTGAGATGGAAAAGATGAAGAGAAGGCTTACCTAAGCTTCTCTTTGATTTTGGTACTAGAATTTGAATTTCCTAAGAATCCAGGGCTTAGGAATTTTGATTTCCCCTCTTTTCCCCCATTTTTCTCTTTAGCTTGAGTGTTAGGAAATGAGGTGTAGAATGAATGAAGAGTAGAGGAGTTATGGTATTTGGTAGAGGAGTTTGGGTTCTCTTATTGGGTTGGTGGGCTAGAACACAACCTCAAGCCTGAATAAAAATACCAAAATTCCAATCAACTCCAAACATATCGATGTTTATACTCAAACAAGTTGTAAACGTCATTTTAAACTCAATGGAAGTTGTCTCCAGTCTAGATTCGACTATTTACAAAAGTCACATTTTGGACTTCTAATTCAACTAACGATGCTATATTTAAATAAAATATTTGAATATATAATCTAAAATATGCAGATTGTTACAATGGAGGAATAACTACACATTTCTTAGGAAGCAAGCTCTCAATTTGGTCAAATCAAAAATTAACCAATTGTAATTATGCACTTATTAGTATTACAAATTCAATGCTGCAACAACGGGTTTAATTCTTTTATCCTCATTTTCTCTATCTCCATATGTCAGATTCATCTTAATCATCAATTTTGATATGATTTGATTATTTTAATGGTATGGTCATACCTACTCAAATATCAAAGCATACGATATGTAGTTGAGATTTAATTGGGCGCATGGGCATAGTGGAATTGGGGATAGAGGAATTGAGCTGAACAATAAGGATTATAAAACATTACGTAAGTGCATGGAAGAATATTTAACTCTTCTTGTTAATCGTGCTTTAAGTAATGAACCTGCTCTTACTGTTGGTCTTCTAAGAAAGCATTCCCATGATTTCTTGTAGAGGTATGTTTTATCAATCAATTTATTTTAGTATTAAGACATTTTATTTATTAAAATCTAGTAAAATTGGTTGGATATGGATGTGATCGATTATTTTTTAATCAATTCAACCAAAGATAGTGCTGTTGAAAATGACTCACCTGCAAATTTAAGTTTGCAAGGATATGAAATGATCGATGTAACAAAGGGAA
The DNA here is from genome assembly GCA_030765085.1 of Allium cepa. Lineage (NCBI taxonomy): Eukaryota > Viridiplantae > Streptophyta > Magnoliopsida > Asparagales > Amaryllidaceae > Allium > Allium cepa. Next base: position 902,485,474 of record CM060931.1, on the reverse strand, counting down.
TTACTGAATATCAGTTTCCTGAAGTAATTTCTTGTGATGTTATTATCACCGTAATAGTTAGAAATACAGCTTTCGTTGTATTTCATGATAAACATATATATAGGGCATGTTTAGTCCAACATTTTGAACTTGTTTTAGGTTTTCAGGTTTCAAAACAGTGAAAATGCACTTGGTTTATAGTTCCTCAGAATGCATTTCACATAACATTAGCTATTGTTTGGTTTGTTATTTCTAGTTTTGGGTTTTCATCTACATAAAAATGCACACAACGCATTTACATTGTCGAAAATGACCAATTTATAAAACGAAGTTAACATACAAAATAGAAAACAACTTTTTTTTCCATGCTTTGGGAAATAACACAAGCACGTGAAACAATCCATGCTTCGTCGTCCCTCTTTCCTTTCATCCTCTCACTCATCTTTCTTTCATCCCTCCCATCGTCCCTCTATTCTTCTCATATTTGAGATACATATTGAAAATCAAAAACACAAAATTCATTTTTAAACCAAACACTACCTTAATTTATAAAAATGTATTTCATATAGAAAATTAATTTTCTTAATGTTTTAACTCTGTGATAGATGCAAAATATAAAGGGTTAATTAATTAGCTTTATTGGAATTGAATTGAAATGAACTTATAATTTATTATATATTGCTGTAACAAAATTATTGACATGTAATGTAAATAATAAAGTATAAGGCTAAAAAGTATCAAGGGCACTAGACCAGTCGTTGACCTATGAATGGAACTCATTCATTTGCAAAAACTTACAGCACCATGAAAATATTTATAATACAAGTAGATATTATATATGTAACTTACCAATCGGTAGAATGCAAATCATACTATTTTTGGACATAAACCATATTTATTTATGCGACTTGTGCTAAAATAAGTGTGGCCCAAATGGAATTTTTTTACAGTACATTCACAGAAAACTACCAATACGTATTATATTAATCGACTTTTAGTGCTTGTGTTAGATAATAAAGAAGAGGGTGTCATACATATAATCAAGGAAATGTGCTTTGATCTAGTCATATTACATACTTTATTGGACTAATTTTCTTTAAAACGTTATGCGATGCTGAAAGTGCAACCAAAATCAATACTCTTCCGATATATGAAAAGAATCAAACAATAACAATGGATCATTAAAAGAATATTAAAAATACAAGAAATATGGCATCACTCATTAACCATCGATAGTATATAAACATTTTCTCCTCATATAACATTTGGTAATTTGGATAGAAATTTTGTTATTTGCTTGAAACATAAAAAAGTCATATCAATAGCAAAGAAAGGAGACTAAAGCTCAACTAATATCTATATAAAACCTCATATTTGTAAAATATAACACTATCCTTATATTATTCCAAGTAATATATGGTCATAATTTACGAGGGTGCTAGTTATTCAAATATCTAGAATGGGATAAACTGAATAAAACTAGGTAACTAAATGATGATGGTGTTATGAAATTCGAACTTGTGGCCAATCTAATCCAAACTACAAAACAAATCAGAATAAGTGATATCGTTGAAAGATGTGCAAATAAACCAAACAATATCTCAACATCAAAACTCAAAAACAATCCAAATGAACCAATCTCCATCACAAGAAAACAAATAAAAACAAAAATAAAAGTAAATCACACACAGGATTTATAATTGTTCTACCAACGTTGTGTTAGTGTACATCCACTTTGAAGAGAGCCATTTTACTATCACAATGAATGAGTACAAGAGATTTTAGAATGGTTGCACAAAATTATATTGCATTTGATATTGCAGAGCTTATGAACTGAAGAAACCTGATGGAGAATTCTTTTTACGTTTGAATTAACCTATTACTTTTGAGATCTGAAAAATATATTTTACATAAAGAATTCTCATTTGAAAGATACCACATTTGCCCCTTGAAACCTCCACAATCAAAACACAGTAGCATAAGAATAAAAACCACATCCCAGACAACTAGATATCTAATAACATACACAGACGCCTAACTACAGTGATTCAGACATCTAACTTATATCTTAGAGTCTAAATGTGCCCAAAATTGCACTGTAAACTCTCATTTTGGTTTCCAAAGACAACTAGACCTCTAACTTCCAATTTAGACGTCTAACTTCCAAAAGAACCTCTAACTTCCTATTTAGATGTCTGAATTCCTATAGCTATGTTTTGCTTTTTCGAACTACGATATCTTAAGCTCTTGGGCTCTAATCCATAAACCTTCTTCACCAATATTATGCTATTTCGTCCTCTTTAATTCGACTAGTGTTGTAAGGATCTAACACTCCACCTCGACGCTATATTCATCTCTGTACACCCAGAATAAATGTTACAAGACCACCACTACCTCTGCCTTCTACCATAACACTTGAGTACTTTCCCAATAAGCTCCAACAAAGCTATCATTCATTACACTTCATTAACGAGCTCCAGCAAAGCCACGGCCAGCTAACAAACTGTTGAAAGTATCCAAATCCAAAAAAATCCTACGAAAAGAAAAAGTACTTAGGAATCTAAAACCATCACTTTTACTCTTCATCATCAAAAAACAAACTACTCCCTCCACCATGTCATCCCGTTTCTCTAAACTTTAATAAGCGAATCAAGTTCAAGCATGCTCGAACTTCTTAACCGACAATGCTTTTGTATACATATTTGTCGTATTATCAATTATGTGCACTTTTTGAAGATTGAATTTTTTTCTTCATCCATGGCTACCAAAAATGACTTTCTCACCCCTATGTGTTTAGTCCAAGAGCTAAAAGCCAAATTATTCGCCAAGTGTATTGCAATTTGGCTATCACATTAAACATCAATACTATCATTTTCAAAACCCAATTCACACAACAACTGCCTTAAGTATAGTGCTACATCTGTTGTCTCCATCGCGGCTATCAACTCTGTCTCTATGTGGATAAAGCAACTATAGCTTGCATTCTCGATCTCCAACTTGTGGCTGTAACACCAAGAGTGAAGACATACCCGAAAGTTGATTTCCTCTGATCCCCATCACCGATGTAGTTCGAATCACAATAACCAACCAACTTGTAATTCATCCCATCACTATCGCCAAAACAAGACCATGAGATGAAATGCCTTTAAGTAATCTAAAAATAACCTTCATAACTTCCTAATGCGGTTTTTTCAGATTAGCCATATACCGACTAACTATCCCGACGATATTTGCAATATCGGGCCTTGTAGATACCATGCCATATATTAAACTTCCAACTACACTTGCATATGACATCCTTGCTATATAAGTCTTATCTTTCTCCTAGATAGGTAATCCCTAAATAGAAACCTTCATATACAAAGGTAAATGTGCATTTGATGCCTTTACATTCTCCATGATAAGCCGGCAGAGCACTTTCTCTATATACTCCTTTTGAGTAAATTTCAATGCAAAACACTTTTGATTTCTTTCTATTTCCATGTCCAAAATTTTCTTTGCCTCTCTATGGTCTTTCATATAAAATTCCGATTTTAAGCAATTTTTTAAGTTGGTGATTTCATTTTTATCTTTAGAAGCAATGAGCATGTCATCCATATATAAGAGTAAATACTCCTTACAATCATTTTTTAACATCTTAATATATACACAAGCATAATTAATGCTTCCATCAAAACCATTTTTAGGTATAAAATGATCAAATCTCTTATACCATTTTCTAAGTGATTGCTTTAAACCATATAGTGATTTTTTTAACTTGCAAACTAAATTTGGCATACCATATATGACAAAACCTTCTAGTTTCTCCCTATAAATGTCTTCATCCAAGTAACTATGCAAAAAGATGGTTTTCACATTAAGATGCATCGATTTCAAATCATGAATAGAAACTATAACAAGTATTACCCAAATTGAAGTATGGCGCATAACCAGTGCAAAAATCTCATCATACTCCTTTTCCTTCCTTTGTGTAAACGTCTTAGCCACTAATCTAGCTTTATCTCCCATCATCCTTCACCGTTCATATTCATTTGTACCCAATAGCATGATTTCCTTTAGAAAGTGGAACAAAATCCCAAGTTTGATTCTTCAATAAAGATTGCATCTCTTCCTCCATGACACAAATCCATATTGAGCCATCACTCTAATCCATGACATCATCAAGGTCTGTTGGCTCATCTTGGACTACATGAAGCGCATAGTCAAATAATCACAAAACCTAAGATAGTTCCAATCACCATATCTATCAGGTGGTCTTATACTACGACAACCAACTTGAGTTGCAATACTATCATCCAAACTCCTTTTGGCTCCACCTTAAACCGAACCATATCTAAAATCATGTACATCACCAACACTACTAGTGGAAACTTGTGGACTATAATGTAACAACAACCACTCCTTCATCACAAGCAACTCCAACAACTCTACTCCTTGGACGAAAATGGGAACAACTTCACTCTCCTTTGATTCATCGTGAACCAAGTTGGAAGATCAGATGAGCTCTCAATCTTCTTGAACAAAGCCGACTCTTTAAAACCAACATTACAAGAATCCACAACTTTCTTAGTTTCTGGATTCCAAATCCGGTAGCCTTTGACACCATCTGTATAACCAAACAAGCTTTAGGCTCAAGCTTATCATTTCCTAGATCATGCACATAAACCGGACTACTAAACACATGAAGGTAGCTCAAGTCAATGCTCTTCCCTTCCACACTTCTTTTGGAATTTTGTCATCAATAGCCGAGCACAGAACTCGATTTACAATATGCACTGTAGTCGACAAAGTATCGACCTAAAATCACGTCGTCAAACCCGATGTCAATCTCAAACATTGAGCTTTTTCAAGTAGAGTACAATTCGTTCTCTCCGCAACCCTATTCGATTGTGGATCCCCTAGTGTAGTAAAATGCATCTAAATGTTATGATGCTTGCAAAAATCCATGAACTCTCCGGAAACACACTCCCCACCATTGTTGGACCTCAATACCTCCAAATACTTACCACTCTCATTCTCAACAAGTGCCTTCCATGCTTTGTACTTTGCAAATTCCTCTAGTTGGCCTTCATTACATATACTCACACTTTTCGACAAAAAACATCAACAAAAGAAATATAATAACAAGCTCACCCAAAGAAGCTACTAGTGCTGGCCATCAAAAATCGAGTGAACATACTCAAGAACATCTTTTAAATCATGCTTTCCTTCACCGAATGATACTTTAGTTTGCTTCCGCATGACATATTCCTTGCAAAACTCAAGTTTTTTGAAACTCCCTCCATTAATCATCTCCATCTTTCAAAGAACTTTCAAACTCCTCTCCAAAACATGATCCAACATAAAATGCCACCACCTTCTCGCATGCAAACCATGAGAAATATCAACATCTATACATTTCACCCTCAATAGTCACACCTTCAAGCAAATAAACTCCATAAGCTCTAGCACCTTTCATCACCACAAATGCACCCTTTGAAACTCGCAAGTTTTCACTCTCAATAGTGATTTTAAATCCCAAAGGATCCAGTTGCCCTAAGGAAATAAGAGATTTACGAAGATCCTGATAATAGCGTACATTAATGAGTGTACGAATTACACCATCAAACATCCGAATTCATATGGAACTAATACCCATTGATGTACAAATAGCATCATTACCTGTAACAATTGAATTTTCCACCTTGTCGCAATAAGAGGCAAAAATTCTTAGTGAAATAAGGGACACATCCATAAAATCAAACTTAATACACAAAAATCCTCCCAAAAAAGATATAAATCACATCCCTATTATCAAATACTGCAATTTTCTTCCCTAAAATACCCCTCTGCTCCATTGTTGAACATTGATTCTTTATGTGTGGATACTATTCTCACATGCATAATTAAATTTTGTACCCCATTAATTATCAATCTTTAAAATGCAATAACTTTTTGTGGAAACGATGGATTAACAAAATGTTTTCACCATTAAATCACAAATTTTATTATCTTTCTAATGATTGGTATTGTGCATATGTAAAAACAATGGCATGACAAGTTATTCCCGATTTTTTTTTATAAATTGATGTTTTTCAAATTTTCTGCAATTATATGGTATGATTGTAGGCAATTCAGCAATTATATGCAATAATTGCGAAAATGTCTACAGTTATATAGTATGATTGCGGACAATTCAGCAATTATACGCAATAATTGCAGAAATGTCTGCAATTATGTGGTATAGTTGCACTTTTCTACAATTACTTGGAATAATTGTAGAGTTTTCTGCAATAATTCGATATAATTGCATAAAAGTATGCACTTATATGGAATAATTCCATATAAATACATAAAAATCTTCAATTACATGGAATAATTGCTGATATTTAAAGAAAAATTGATAATCATTTCATATAATTACATAAAATGGCAAGTATACTGTATAATTGCAGAAAAGTCGACAATTATATGGAATAACAGCAGAGAAGTGTGCAATTATTACATATAATTGCATAAAAGTCTGCAATTATTCCATATAATTGCATAAAATCTACAACTATATGGAATAATTATTGACATATGAAGAAAAATCGATGATGTTCAAAAATTGCATAATTCTCTGTAAATATATGGAATAATTGCAGCCTCACTGCGATTATGATTTTTTGGTATCAACAATGGATCTCATTTCAAAGATCATAAAATTTATGATTTTTTGGTGAAAACTGTACGCCGATCCAGTGTTTCTACATAAAGTTTTATGCGTTTGAAATGCTAAAAACGTAAAGGGTATTTGGGTCTTTTGGCGCATGCAGATTTGAAAATAGGGAATAGAAACATAATTTTAGTTTGGGGAGAGTGTTTTCTCTATTTTGAAACTTAACAGGGATGTGAGCCAAATTATCCCGAATTCTTGTTCTGGTTATATGATAAGACACAACATTCGCCACTCGAAACATCCGATGCTACTGCCATCAATAAATTTTCTTTTATCTTACCAACATCACTCTCCACCGCCACCAATGAAGATGCTACATCCTTCTTCTTCTTATCCTTGTTCGAACACTTATTCTTCCAATGATCGAGCTTCTTACAAATAAATCACTTGTTATTTATTTCTTTCAACTTTCCTCTCCAACCAGGCTTTCTTGATTTAGAACGCTCATTATTCCCCTTCTTCTCATTTCTCTCCTTCACCAAAAAAAAACCATGATCACTACTAGCACCATTACTACTATTACTCAACTTCTTCATTTGATTCTACAACTCCTTGCTAAGAGGATCTGCTTTAACATCACTAAGAGTCAAAGTGTTAAACCAAAAATTGGCTTATCATTTATGATGTCATGCCAAACCAAAATTTGGTCCAACATCCACGATATTACGATGGTGTCATTAAACCAAAGATTGACTCAAAAATTGATAAACAATGATGTTATTCGAAATAGTCCTATAATGCCTATGGACATCGGGAGGGCAATGAAGTTGTTGAAAAGTTTGAACCTATGTCCAAAGGCAAAGTAGATAGTCGCTTAATCCAAGACAAATTTTTCCATATGCATGTCCGTGGTTTGATAATAGTTATATATGCACAACGCATGAGAAATATGTTATGAAAATTGTTTCATTTCTTATTCTCATTAGTTTCGAAAGTTACGATTCTTGATTTTTTCCCTAATTGAATTTAGGGTTACAACGTTTAAATTTAGGAAGGAGGAAAAGGAAAGATTCACCCCTTTTGAATGACCAAGAGGGTATATTTATAGGAGCGAAAGATGGTGGCATGACTGTCATGTGTCCTTTGGCATCGTCGATTTTCGGCATCCTTCACTGTGCTGATGATATGCGACAACCTTCTTTACATTAATGATTTACACCGTCCATTTAAATATTGGTGATTTACGATACCTCTCTGAACACTGATGTTTTATAACAACCTTCTATTCATTTGTTGATATGCGGATACCTACCGTGTCTCGCGAAGTTCAAAATCCTTCAAAATTGTTAGCATTGGGCATCCATCTTTCCATTGATGATACATGACATCAATTGTGTCATAGTTATTCAGTATCAATGGCATCATTCCTTTGCTTCTTGCTCTACGACATTAACTTGTAGAGGCTCGATGCCATTTGAATTACTTGAGATATGATATCTTCTTATTTCTAGGCTTTCAATACTTCTGCAATGTTGTCATTCGTCGTCATTTGTCATATGCTTTTATAAGTCCGATATCTTCTTGCCTTATTGTTAATGTTCGGCAAGAGTTCTTCTCGACATTTTTATTGATGAAGCTCGCTATTGTTTAGAGATTTGACACTCGCTTTCATTAGATATTATGCAACATTCTCTATTTTCAGAAGCTTGAAAACATTCCCCTTTGTTGTAGTTCAACATCCCTCTAAATTCATCACTTTTTGTTATTCTTGTACGTTTAGTTGCCTGATATTTCAAAGGGTCACAAAAATTTGATATCATCCGCTTCCTTATATATTCGACAACCTCTACGGTTTTTATCATTCAACATTGCTATAGATTCAAAACCTTGGTATGGTACCTTTCTCACTATTGAGGTTTGACAACCACATTTCCATGTTTTTATATGATACTTTCCTAGATTGGCCAATTATGTGGAATTCGATACTCCTAAAAATTCAACTTCTTTATATAGAAATATGACATTATTTTTGGAGTTGCATGAAGTTCAAAATCCCTTCTTGTCATTAATTTCGACATTTTTTGTGGCACGACATCCTCTGGTTGAAGTAATATTATATTCCCTTGCTTTCATATTTGTTCCTCTTAAAAAATATATGGATAACACAAAGTATCGTTATTATAGATCAAGCTATTTGGAAAATCCATATAACAGTCCTGTAACGAGAATAACAAGACCATTGCTTTTCTGCTTCTCAATCTTCAAGTCAACCACCTTCACCTTCATTAGCAAACCATTAAAGATATTCAAGTGCACCTTGAGCGAAGTTCCTCCTTCATCTTATAGGTAAAGAATATTCGCAACAAGATCAAATGATTAGTTAGTGATTTCTTCATATACAATTCCTCCAACTTATCCCAAGTACCCTTAGCGGTGGTCTCACCACTAGTTTCAAAGATCACATTCTTACTCATAGCATATCGAAGTGTATTGAATGTTTACTCTTTTATTTCCTCTCTCAACATCCGACATGTCCGCCAGCAACAAATGTGTATCAAACACAACCAGATGCACATGATTTCGCCAAAGAATCGCATTCATCTTCCATTTATCAATAATCAGTTAAGCACCAAAGATTGCATATGAGCCACGTACATATGGTGCTACACTACTTCGACCAATCATTTAGGGGCTTTTAGAGATATTATCTTATTCTAGCATTTCCACATACACTTAACAAACACCGGCGCTTTGATACCAAATGTTATGAAATTCGAACTCGAAACCACTCCAATCCAAACTCTAAAACATAGCGGAATAAGCCAGATCGTTGAAAGATGAGCAAAAACAACCAATCAATATCTCAACACCAAAACCCAAAACCAATCCAGATAAACCAATCTCAATCACAAGTAAGCAATTAAAAGTAATAATTAAAGTAAATCACACACAAGATTTATAGTGGTCCTACTAACGTTGTGTAGTGTACATTCACTTTGGAAAGTGCCTTTTTATTATGATAATAAAAGAGTACAAGCGAGTTTACAATGATTACTCAAAATTCTATTGAATTTGATACCGTGGAGATCAAGATTTGAAGAAACCTTGAGGGGGAATTCTCTTTTGTGTTTGAATGAACCGCTCACTTTTGAGATTTAAAAAATATATTTTATATAAAGAATTCCCATTTGGTACCTACGAAATTTGCCTTTTAAAGCCTTCACAATCAAAACATAGCAGCATGGGCATAAAAGACCACATCCTAGGCAACAAAATATCTAAAAATAAACTCAAACACTAACTATAGTGATTTAGACGTCTAATTAGAATTTAGATGTCTAAATATGCCCAAAATTGCATTATAAATTTCTGAGTTTGGTTTCTTGGGACAACTAGACATTTAACTTCTAATTTAGATGTCTAACTTCCAATTTAGACATCAAAATTTCTATTTAGCATTTAAATTCTTATAGCTATGTTTTGCTTCTTCAAACTATGATATCTTAGGCTCTCAAGCTTCGATTCGCTTAATGTCTTCACCAATATCATGTAGGATCATTTTCACCATAGAGGGTGGGTGAATAGGGTGATACTAATAGTAATAAAATTAATGTAGAAATAAAAACAACGACAGAAAGTAATACAGTAGAGATCACACACAAATTTACCCAGCTTGGGCAATAACCTGCCTACGTGCTGCCCCCACAGTTTCTACTAGAAATTAAGTAGTCAGACACTTACAAACACACGTAAACTTGCGACACTTACTAACTTGACTAACCTAACTCTAAGCTCAAAACCCTACCACAAATAAGTCACCGAGTTGCGAATTCTCAGACCATGCGCCGTAGTTTTTTCTAGAAAGTTACACAATTTAAAAGGATAAATTATAAATGAAAATAAAATAAAATAAAAAACCAATTATTTAAAACATAAGCCCAACAATAAAATTGGATCGGCCCACTTAATTAATAAAAGACAGTCTTCCCTTTATTCTTTTCTCTGTGAAGTGGCTTTAGCAGATTTTTTATTTGCTCCCAAAAATTAGGTGTCGTTCGATTGAAGCATACGCTTGAACTAACATTTGAATTGAATGCTAGAATGCTCTTGTTCCTCAATTAGCTTTAATGCTTCTTCATATTGCTTTGCGGATGCTTCAAATGTCGAGCTTGAATGCTTGGATTAAATTGATACGTGATTTTCATTTTTCGATTTCGATTATGCTCAACTTTGATTCGAATTATTGGTTTTTGATTTACTTCAATGGCTTGCTCTGGTATTGGCTTGAACTTGAATTCTTTGTATGCCGATGATGTTAACTAGGTTAAATAGGATTCGAAATCCTGTAGTCTCGTTCATATTTTTTTTTGAATCTATCCATTTCTTTGCTCAACCACACATTTTTTGATTGTGCGATTTAGATGATTTTTGACTTGACCTCTAGTTTACTCTATTTGAATTTGAATGAGTTCGAATCCGTTCTTTTCTCTTTGACTTGAAACTGTGAAGTTTATTGGTTTACTATCTTCGTTCCATTCTTTGCTCTGATTTTTTACATATTCAAATTTTTTTTAAATATATTCGAATTTGTTAATTCTTCAACTGTGACCTTCGCGACCTTGACTATTTGAAACATAACTGTTTTTTATTATTCTTTTATATGCGTTGTCCACTTGAGTGTGTTGACTTGTTTATCATGTTTCATTTGACTGATTTCATTACAACATTAAACTGAGTTGATCTAGTTGAACTTGAACTCCAAATGCTATGGTTGCATTCGCTATATATATGTATATATATATATATATAAACTGCTTCATGTTAAACTTCCAGTTGCTTCGAGTCAGTTCATTTCTTGATCTTATTACTGTGCTGTAGACTGGTTCTATGTTTTAGTTTGTATGCATGTACATTTTGTTGTCTGCACTTTTTTCTGGTTTGTGTTTGCATTGCTTCGAGTCATTTCATGGTTCTATTCACTGCCTCTGAATAATTTGCTCTGGCCATTCACCTGTCTGAATGTAGCTTATACATGTCTTGTTTTGTTATTTCATTTCTCTAGTCTGGATTTGTTGTTTGTGCACTGGCTTTGTTTCATGTCTGGTGTGGTTGCTCCCCATACCTAAACTGATGTTATTGCTTAATGTTTTGCATTTCTGTTTTGACTGAGGGTTCACTTGTAGTCAAGTTCATGTTAGAACTGATATGTGTCTGGTCCATTTTATACATTACTGGTTCATCACTTTGTCTTTTTGCACTTGAAATTGTCTGGAGCTTGTATATGTTCAAGTCATGTTTGCTGTTTCCTTTGTTTTGTAAACTGATTCACATGTTGTTTGGTCTGGTCTGTTCTTGTTTTGTTTTGAATTCCTGAATCTGGTCTGTGGTTGGCGTTTTTGTTCTAATCCACTTCATTGAACATTTACATGACTGGTGCCTTTTGATGTTGTCTCTGTTTCATGTGCAATGCCCTGGTGCCATATGTATTGTAGTGCTTTCATGTTAAATTTTTGGTCTAGCATTTTCATTTGAGTTGATTCCAGCTTTTTCTTGGTTTGACCTTGTGCTGACATGTCCCTGCAATTTTAATGAGCAAGCGTATATCGGTGTGCACGATCTTATGGCATGTATAGTGATACACTTTGTGTAACGATCCCGGATTTTTATTGAGTTTAAATTGCTAATTAATTTAATTTTTGAATAAAAATGGTGAAATTAATTGCTAAATAGGATTGAGTTTTTCTAAATTCAAACAAAAATAGGTGGGTTTATTTTATTAAAACATAATTAAGTTTTAAAAATAATTTCTTTAAAGGTTAAATATCTATAAATAATAAATGAATGCAAAATGTAAAATAAATAAAATATAAATATATATGTATATAGAGAAATAAGACAATACATATTTAAGTTAGAAAGAGCAATAGATATATATAAGATACATTAAAATATAAATTGATTTCATTAGGAAATTCTAAACAACATATTAAAATAGAAATTTGTTTATATTATAAAGTAATAAGACAAAATAATTATGTACAAACAAATAAAATATAAATATGCAGGTATGAACAAGCTAATAAAGTATAAATATGAACAAGAATTTATAAGTATCTATGAACAAAGCGAAAGAAAAACAAAATACATTCAAGTATATACAAATAAGTATAAATCAGTAGACCTGGAAGAAAAACAAGAAATAAAATACATTCAAGGGTGTGAAATTCAAATATAAAACATAAATATCTTTGAGCTTGTACGAGAAGACAGTCAAATACATTCAAGTAGATTAAAAAATGAAGACAAAGTAATTAATGCAATATCTTCAGCCACCAAAACAACATATCAGCCACCATATGAAGAAAAATATCTCTGGAATTTGTACAAAAACAAATTATCACCCGTAAACTCAAAAATATAACATCACCTGTGAGCTTTCTTCTATATCAATCTTCATTTCAGTTTCGTCCATCATAAGCTAAAAATCTGTAGTAAACATTCTTTAAAACTTGAACAAACTACAAACCAGAGATCAAAGACGCAAGTTTCAGCTAGAAAATTCAAGCCTGTTGCAAAATGAAAACAGCTTGTTAGTCGCTATGCTCTGATACCAAATGAAAGTGGGGGTGAGTATACTAATGCACGTACTAATATAGTACACACGGATCGTGTAATATGGACTACAATATAAATGCGGAAATAGATGATAATAGCATAGTAAATAAAAAATAGAAAAATCACACCAGAGATTTTTATACTGGTTCGGAGCACCGTCCTACGTCCAGTCCCAGACTACTATCTGGATTTTCACTAATTACAACCTCGCTTCACCCGGAGGAACAGGTTTACAATTACCCGAACAGCCGAACGGGATTTCACGCCTCTACAACACTGAGGGCTTCAACACTTGCCTCTTACAATACTGAGGACTTCAACAAAAAAACAATTACAATTGTTGTTGACAACTTGTGCTCTTGTAAACACGGATTTGTCACTTGTAGTACACTTTTCCTATAATCTTATCCTCAAATTGTGAATGATGTTTGTGAAGATTATGGAATTTATATTGCTTATTGAATCAAAATATATGAGATAGTGTCAATGATTCAATAAGGAATGAAAGTAGTTTAGAGCTTTTTGAATGCAAGTGAATTCAAAGAATAGATAGAGAGCATATATAATCTTAATAAAACTTATTGTTTTAATCAATGATATTGATGTGTATTTATAGAGAGAAAATAGTTATAACCCTTGGTGAAAAGTTGCAGTCAAAAGTTATGATCATTAATGAAGAAGAAGAGACGCAACTATTGAAGAAAGATGTGTCTTTTGGAAGAAGTTGTTCTCTGTTTAAAAACGGTCGACAGGTCAAAAACTAACCGGTAGACAGGTTTTTAAAAATATAGTCGTTATGTACATGTGTGCACGTTTATTGTGCACATTCAACAGGAACGGTCGACCGTTCATTTTTGGACCGGTCGACCGGTCTCTGTTAAGTTGCACAATAAAGTGCACAACCTATATAAATGTGTGTATATATATATATATATTATATTTTGTGCATGATTATTTGAGGATAGATTTTGACAATTTTATTACTATTATAACATCAAATAATCAACCTATAATCTAGAGTACCATATGTACGTCTTGATTTGTCGATCGCTTTAATATTGTTGTCAGCAATCAAAATCTTCATAGAAGCTGTGACTCAACACAGCTCTGTTCTTTTTCCTGAAAACACAGTGAGTAACATTTTTTTTAAAACATAAAGTATGAACCTGTTGAATATTCATCTGTGAATGATTCATGTTTAATATGTATGCTTGGGTATTTTCTTTGTTTCAACTCTATGTGTATATATCTTTATCTTTGATAGTGCTGAAGTATTCAACTTTCTCTCTGTTTAGCTCATAGGGTATAGGATAACCAAAAAAATTCAATTTCTTATCATCTAATTAGTATTAGGTTTTTATTCTAAAAGCAAATATGTGTATATAGATAGGAACTATAATTTAAAAATAGTTTCAAGAAAAAAAAATAGTATGAACAAATTTGGTTTTTAAAGTGCAAATCCAAATTTTGAAATAATTCGACCATGATGAATTGAAGATTCAATTACATATATGGAATCTTTACTTAAAAATATGATTTTTGAGATTTGTATGGTGATTGTTAGATGCATAGTTTGAGAGCACTTTTGGGATGATCGAAAATTGAATTTCGATCGATTTCAGGCGGCCGGAGGAGTTTTGGGAGTCGGGGTTTCGCGTGGAGGTGGAGGAGCCTACGGTGGGGTTGGGAAAAATAGCTGGAGTTGTTCCAGTTCGACGTGGTGGGGCGGCGAATGCTTAAAGTTTTATAACCAAGTTTTGTAAGGTCGGGAAGTTTTGATTCGATCGTCATCCACGTGTGATCGAGTTGCTCGTGCTTTTGGGTGATGGTAGGAGGAGCGATGATGAGTAGATGGCCAGAGTTCTAGAGTTTCTGGTCGTCGAGGTTGTGCGAACGACGTGATCTCTAGGTTTTGGTGATGAGGCCAATTCAAGTTTCCAGATTTCGAGTTTATACTCGAATTCGAATTTTCGAGGAGAATGGTTATTCTTATGGTAGGAGGATGGGTTATAGGTGATCATCAACGTGCTCGATGAAGTGGTGGCGGCTGGAGTTGATCATCGACGACGTGCACGTGCACTAACTCTGGTCATCTGGAATTTGGGTAGTTGGGACGAAGCAGGGTGTGTGCATATTTGTCTCGATTTTCACTCGAAGTAATAGGTTGTTTGGCTCGTGTTAAGTTAGGGTTGAACTCGAAGTAAAAGAAGGTTGCCTCGGGTTGTTTTGTTTTGCTACAGGTTTTAGCAAACCTGACGGTAAATTTGAATTCAAAGCAAATTTAAACAGAATTTAAATGGTGAGATAGTTTTAAAAACAAGTTTAAATCTAGATAAAGTTAGACTCAAAATGGCTTTAAAGTCTTAAAGTTTTAAAATATTTAAAAAGTGGTTTCAGGTTTTTAAAAAAAGACCGACCGTTTTTCTAAATTTTTCAAATTTAATTCAATATTTAAAAACAGAATTTAACTGGGTTTAAATTCAAAAGATAAGTTTAGTTTCAAATAAACCTTTTTCTTAAGCTTTTAAAATAAATTGGGATTTTAAATCAAGAATTTAAAATCAAGATTTTAAAAGCAAGTTCAAATCAAAGTTTTAAATCAAAAAGCTTAAAGCCAGGTTTGAATCAAATGTTTAGATATGGATTCAAGTTCTTGAATTCAAACCTGTGATTTAGATCAGTTTTTAAATCTGATGGTTTTAAACAAGTTTAAATCAAATAGTTTTTTAAAGTAATTTGTTTTCAAATAAACATTTGAATTGGATTTTTGATAAATTTCTTTTATAAAAAGGATTTTGAATGAAAAGTTAAATAATTTATTTTAACTTGAATTTGCAAGTTAAAATGTAATGTATTTTAAAGCTAAAATTTTAAATAAAAATTTAAGTGATTTAGTTAGAACTTTTCTTATATAGGTTTATGAGTTGATATTTAAATTTGGTTAATGTTTTAATATATGATCATTTTAAATCTTAAATTCAAAATGAAATTTGAATCTAAATTTAGAATCGTAATGTTTTAAATACAACTTAATATTAATGAAGTTATTAATAAAGAAATGGATTAACTTAGAGATAATTAAGGTATTAAAATGATTTAATGAATAAGATAATTAAGGAATGACTTATTTATTTAATTTATAAATTAATGATTTAGATTAATTTATAATTAGAGATAAATTAGCAAAGTAATTAAAGAAATGTTATTAGTTAATGAAGGTCATTAGCTAAGATAATTTAAATAATTTATTAATGTAATTAATTTTAATAATTAATTTAGATTAATTAATTAATGATAATCATTTATGAAATTGTATAAGTGTAATTATTTTATGAAAGTGATTAAGAAATTAATTACTCACTGTAATTAATTGAGTTTAATTTGATAAGTCTGAGTTAATTGTCAAATATTGTGTACTAGATTGATATTTCTGATATGTGATTGTGATGCCATGCAATGTGAACTGCTTTGTGCGGAACTATATTTTTGTGATTTGATTCTCTGTGTATATGAAAACCCTATTTGCCCTTAAAACGTCATTTAAATTTCGATGTGACAAGGAGTCGGATTCCAGTTAGCTATCCGGAAACCACATAGAATCGTAATGGTAAATCTTTGTGATTGATAAATTCACTTTATCTGTGATGATTGATGATGTTTCACTATTGTGTAAAACCCCTGGACCACACCATACACACACGAATATGGATTGCACGTGGAATTTGTTAAGTCGCAATTTTTTGAAATAGTTTTGAATTTGAATTTTGAATCCAAATAGTTCTAGAAATACATTGGGATTAAAGTAAGAAGTTTTTGAAAAGGAATTTCAAGGATAAAAATTTATTTTTAAATAACTTAATATAACTTAATGTTTAAATAATTTGATTTAAATTTAAATTCAAAATTTGAAACTGAATTCTATGATTTGAAACTAGGGATTAAAGATGTTATACAAGTTTATATGGGATTAAACCATTTTAAGTGTATTGATTTGGGAATTTGAATTTAAATTCAAAGGCTTTAACTCGTGCAAATATGATTGGATTTTTCTGAAACGAAAACTATTTGTTTTCAAATAATAAAAGATTTCATATAAGAAATGAATGTCCAGTTTGTGTTAAAAGAATTTCTAGTTTGAAATGAAAATGATTTCCAAGTTGTGGAAACAGTTTGAAAGCTATAAGTTAAATCTTTAATTTAAAGGTTAATGAGTTAATCCAATCGAAATGGAAATTGTTTTGAAATCTGTAAATGGATCTTTGTTAAACTGGGTGAACTTTGTGAAGTAAATCTTTTTATTAAAAAGATTTGAAATGGTAATTTGTTTTAACCATTTGAAGAAAAGTTTTGGGTGATAAGTTGTGACTTAACTGAAATCCCATATCCATATGTTTTAAATATTGCGCTCTTTATTCGGTTTAGCCGGGAGAGGAACTTGTGTCATAAAACCCATTCTGAATAATGATACGTCGTTATGGATTGCATTTGAAGACCGGTGATGAAGACCGGGGTATTTGTGAGAACGATAGGATAACCTATCGATTGGCTCCACACTGAGTTGCTCCGGTATAGAGTTCTCCGTAAGTGATGGGAAGTCCGATCGGGATTGTGAATACCCGAATTTGCAAGGGCTTCTTCCTTTATTGGACAAAGTGCCTTCAGTTCTATTCGAATCCGAGACAGACTTGTATGGTTGTATGTCTGACACTACACTTTGAGATGTAAAGCAGATTTCTTTCAAATACATATCTGTTGGTGGTGGAGAATTTATTCTCTTTGCTTGATACCCTTCTCTGAGACGTTCGAGCTCAGAGGTTATGTAGTTGAAGGTTATCAGCGATATACTCCCAGTTTGGTAGTGTGACATGCTGAGTGCTGCTATGTGTTGATGATCATTGGTTGATCATTTGTGATCAAAGCATGGCTTTTGTATAAAGCGTAGCTTTGTGGACGAGACTGCATCAGGACCTTACACCTCGGAAATGGTCAAAACAGGAAAGATGCGGCAAGGTTATGAGGGTCGCTCCCTTTAGGGTGTGTCATTCCCTTCTGGTAATGGGTTGTATCATGGTATGGAGCCCGGATATTTGCCTATGTGGTGGGCTTCAATCTCATTTACTGTGTGGTTGTTGCTTTGTGGTTTAGAGGCGCCTCGGATAAAGGTCCCAAAGGACCGGGGGTGGCATGCTCGTGTAGTAGTTACCTAGTTACAGAGGTAACCCGGCCTTGTGTTGGCAGAAAGCTGGTTAAGTTCTCGGGACGTCCTGCCAGAGGCGTACCCATTGACAGTAGGAAGTTCCTTAGCCTGACCATTTGTTGGAAATCCAAACAAAACAATACGAGCCCTTTACGATTGCAGTTGTATAACCTGCCTCCTTAGGAGGCAGCTATAGCAGGCATAATATAATGGTACCTATGCTGGTTAAGATTAATATTATACTTTCGAAATGTTTTCCACTATGCACTAATAATAATATAAAAGAAGAATTTTGCGTAGTTAGCATGTTTGACTATCATAAGGAGAAATCTCCCCCATGTGTGCGGTTGCATTGTGTGTGTGCCGGGAGGCCTTATGGTAGTTTCATTTTCCAAAAAGAATTGCGAATTTATTTTAAATTCTTTTGT
Organism: Allium cepa; assembly: GCA_030765085.1. Classification (NCBI taxonomy): domain Eukaryota; kingdom Viridiplantae; phylum Streptophyta; class Magnoliopsida; order Asparagales; family Amaryllidaceae; genus Allium; species Allium cepa. Next base: position 902,466,615 of record CM060931.1, on the reverse strand, counting down.
TGTTCGTTTTAATAGATAAACTGTTTTTGTTACTCACACCAATCCCGTGACTGACTTGGAGTTTATTGTTCCTTTCCTAAACTCTGGGTGCCCATAATTTTTCCACACGGGCAGTCTAGAGTTGGGTTTTTCAGATAGTCAGGTTAGTAGATTATCTGGAGTTAGTTCAGTGTTTGGATTTGGACGAGACTTACTAATCTAGGTGAAACGTCATTATTGGGAGTTCGGACTATTTCTGGATTGGTGTCTTGGAGATGGAGATATTCGTTCACTGTGTCTTGTATCTCTGATAGTATTGATATCTATTGTATCATTATGTTGTATCATATTATACCGGACATTGTATTTGCCATTGTATCAATGTTATATATATATTGATATTCTTTTCTTCCACTGTTTTTTACTTAATGGTGTTATAAGCTCTGGCGAACCAGATTCAACGTTTGGATCTGCGGCATTGGAATATGAGTGTCATATTCGGTGCCGATTTTCGAAGGTCGAGTCAGGGCCGTCACATTTGGTATCAGAGCTGAGAGTTAAAACTTGAGCTCAGGAGTATAACACATTAAGTAACTCATTTGAGATAGGGTGAAGTAAACTCTAGAATGAGTATATCCCTAAGATATCCATTCGAATGCCTCAGTAAATTCTCTTACTATTCACTGATAGTAAGTACGAGTGCAAGAAGAGGACGAGCTAGGGGACAGGGGAGTACCACTTCAAATGGTCAGTATCCTACAATAGTGGAAACAATCTTTCTCTATCATTTTCCTTTGATTCGACTTCAAATTCTTTTGATTTACTTCGTGACAGCTCTAGAAAGAAGTTTCGGTGTGATGGTGGCCCTACGAATCGTGTAGATAAGATCCTACCTCGTATCTTCGTTATCAGATTTTTGATCTAAACTTTAATGAATTAGAAATTTGAAATTGAACTTTCTAAATAAATTGGTTAACAAATATGAAGCTAAATTTGAATTGAATCAATAAAACGATATCGGTTAAAACCAAATTGGAAATTCTATTATAATTTCTTGTGTAGATCAAAGTCTGAAGAGGGACAAGTTGGTATATAATTTGTGGTGCTCCAACCTAAGTTGGAATCCATATCTTGTATTTGAGAAATTGTAGAAGATTGAATCTATCAATCTATTCTTTTGGGTCTCGATATATTCTACGTGTGGTTAGTTATCCTTTAGACTAACCAGTGCCCTGCGTATTTCGTAGATTTGATCACCCGAGTATCTTGTGAAAAATTTGTATGAGTTTGTTCTCATATTGTTGATATTCTGATTTGGTAAGCCAAATACAGAATAGATATCCAGTTTGACCTGGAAAACTGTTTCTCTATTTTTGTGTATTTATCTTTGTTATTTTCGTGCCTGCAAATTTCGGGGACGAAATTTCTTATGGGGGGAATCTGTAACGATCCCGGATTTTAATTGAGTTTAAATTGCTAATTAATTTAATTTTTGAATAAAAAATGGTGAAATTAATTGGTAAATTGGATCGAGTTTTTCTAAATTCAAATAAAAAAAGGTGTCATTATTTTATTAAAATATAATTAAGTTTTAAAAAAAATTTCTTTAAAGGTTAAGTATCTATAAATAATAAATGAATGCAAAATGCAAAATAAATAAAATATAAATATATATGTATATAGGGAAATAAGAAAACACTATTTAAGTTAGAAAGAGCAATATATATATATATATATATATATATATATATATATATAAGATAAATTAAAACATAAAGTGAGTAACGACCCGACTTTCAATCACCAGAAAGACGCATTACTATTTAAGAAAGATTGAGATAGAAAAAAAAAGAGAAGAAAGAACAACAACACATCAGAATCTCACATCGGAATGAATGAAATATAATATATAACATATAAATATAGTATCATATACATCAGAGTACACAACTATACATCTCAATTTAGACAGTTATAACATTTCTGTCTAATATACAATACAAGATCAACTATACAGAATAACACACATCGGAAACTCTGTCTATATATCTACAAGCTGAAGCCTCCTGCTCCAAAGCTCCTCCAGAATTCGTCAAGGATAACCTGAATCACTTGACTACTCATACATAATATGAGTACCCAAGAGTTTAATAAAACAGAAAATAAACACTCGGGTCAGACAGGGGTCTGGTGTGAGTAAACAGTTCAAAATTGCTTACTTTTAGAAAATCCTTCGAAAGAAAAGGTATCACGTAAGACTTCCCACACATAAACATGGAAATGTTTTTACCTTACGCTAACCAAAACATTTGATAGGAAATCCAATGATATTATAATAGTGTCTAGTGTTTTCAAGTAAATATGAAATAATCGAAACTGTTACATTAATTAAATTCCAGCTACTAGCCACAAAAGTGGGTAATACAAACAAAACCGTAGGGTCTCGTAGGAAGAATGGGTTTCCATCAATGTTAGGGCTACTGGGGTACCGCCCGTCACAGTACGTGGCCTAGATCACCGTACTGAGGAGCCATCCTAATTCCCCTGTAGCACAAGGCCGGGACCATTCCTTACTGAACAGTGCCGAACAAGGCCACCCCACAGTTGGCTGCAGATCCAACCGCCCACAAAGCCGAAATAAAAAGGGACATCTAGACAGGGGCAAACGTCCTACTTGGGCATGACCCACTTAACCTTGCTGCACCTCCCCTGTTTTAGCCATTCCCGGTTGATGAGGCTTGAGGCTGCGATTACCTTTATATGACACATCTATCTTAGAATGCTCATCGTCCACCTGACGATGTTCTGAAAGCATTCAATCCATACAAGTCCGTTCCGGGTTCGAACGGAACCGAAGGCACTATCTCGTTGCACTCATTTTGGAATCACCCTCAGAGTCAACGACAATAGCCCTGCACTCTGAATCACCATCTCGAATCTATAAGCACTATCTTCGTCAAACTTATCTCGGAATCACCCCTAGAGTTACACTGACGAATAGTTCTTACACCTCGTGTCTTCACTTGTACTTCACTTGGATTCACGACCTAACGTTTATTTTGGATCGGTGTGGTTTTCGGATATCCAAATATGGAAACCCGATCCTGGTCTCAGCGAATCCAAACGCTATTTTAATGTCCAAGTTTTACTTAAGGGTTTTAAACAGTAGATATTCAGAATATCACTTAAACATAAATGGATGATTCACAACACACAGATAGATAATTCACAATTATCAAATTCATCTACACATATCACAAGGCAACATATATATCACATCTTAGATATATCACATTCATAGCATCACATATCAGCCAATGACATACGATATCATCCAATATCATTAACTCATCCAATGATACTTACCAACCAATCATTCATCATCCATACACAAGGTTTGATCCAACTTAATTAATTAAATTAATCCTTACTTAAACACTTGGATTATCATCAATCCATCTTACATATTCATTAATTAATTACAAATTAATTAACTAACATCACTTAATTATCCACTTTGAATTAATCATCCTTGATTAATTATTACTTAATTACTTTAAGTAATTATTCGTTGATTACAAATTTAATTAATCATCCTGATTAATTACTTCTTAATTATCCAAGTAATTATCTCTTAATTACCCTTTAAATTAATCATCCTTTGATTTATTATTATTAATTAATTATCTGATAATTATTTCTTAATTATCCCTTAAATATTAATCATACCTAATTAATCACCTCATTAATTAATCATACTTGATTAATTGCTTTTAATTAAAACACTCTTGATTAATTACCTTTAATTAATCACATTTGATTAATTAGTTTTAATTAATCGTATTTGATTAATTACATTTAATTAAATTTAATAATTAAAACTTAATTATAAATTAATTATCCTTAAATTATTAATTAATAATTAATTAATTATTTCCATTAATTAATGATTACTTTCATTAATTAAATTTCATTCTTAATTAATTAATTTAACAAGTAATTAATCACTTAATTAATTACTCTTAATTCTTTCATAAATTAACTAATCTTCACTTAATAACTAAATTTAAACCTTTAATTAATTCTCTAATTAATAACACAAGTGATTAACCCTAATCACTTCTACCTAATTACTTCCATAAAGTAATTATCTTTAACTTAATTACCTCCAGCAATCAATTGCTTAATTACTTCACCAAGTAATTATACTTAATTAGCTTCAAAGTGATTATCTGTAAATTAATCACAAATTAATTACTTAATTAATTATTTAATTGATCATTTAAATTAATTAAATGATTCTTAACTTCTTATATTAAAAAGTTTCTTAATTAAGAAAATCATTATCTTAATTAAACTGTATTAACCAAAACACTTTAATTATTAATAAAAATGAATTATCTTAATTATTTTCACAAATTTATTTATCTTTAAATAATCAAAACTTATATTTTCTTGATTACTAAACTTAAGTCATCAAACCTTATAAAATATTTTAAAAATCAATTATAATGAAAATAATATAAATATTCAAATTAAAATTTTTAAATCTTTAAAACTTTCCAAAGTTATTAAATAAAATTTAATACAACTTTATTCAAACATTCACTTATTTTATTTTAAAAAACTTTTATATTTCAAAATATAAAACTTGTTTAAAAACTTAACTTTTGAGACAATTTAATTTGTTAGTAAAAACTTGCTCTATTTTGTTTTGAAAACTTGAATTATTTAAAAAAAATTAAATCCCTTTGTTTCAAAACTCTAAAAAAAATCAAACATTACTGTTAACATTTTAACTTTTAAAACTTCCATATCACAAACTAAAACATGCTCGACAGCTCGAGCAACCAACAGAAATTCACGCGTCAACCCCGAGTAACCTAATCACTAACCTTGCTTCGAGCCAAATCGACACGAACCCGATGTAATCTTCGAGCTTAATCCATCTTCTCCCCAAAACCACAGCAGAAACACGAAACTGTGCACTTTAACGTGCACGTCGCCGCCGGTCGATGGCGAACTCCACACATGCCTTCCACACGACGCACTCGACCTCTACAACAATTCGGGCAACCCAGAAAACCCCATATGATCGAGAATCGAAATATGACTATCGAACCCAAACTGTTCGAAACCACCATTGCCACTAAAACCACCTTCCACAGCAACCAAGCTTCGAGACACCTCGCCACTTCTACCGTAGCTATGCCACAACCTCTAGAAACGCCAGAACCACTCGCGATCATCTCTGTTTGCTTACCGACACCGTGATTCCCAAATGAACGTCGTCGGCAAAAACAGGTAATAAAACCCTAACCCATCAATTATCGGCCACCTCATCCAATAATAAATCACCAAACTATTTTTCCGATGATCATCAACATCCCCTCGACCATCGTGCTCAACCTCGACATCCAATATGCCGCCGATCGCCACCAATTGGTCAAAATGCCCAAAACAATCAAACCCCGAATCACACAAATTACTAATCTAAAATTCGTGATACAAGCTTTAAAACTCATGATTTCTTAGTTGCAATTCGATTATAAAATCAAAACTCAAATTTGAATTTAAATTTTTTTGACCCGAATTAGAATTTTACCGTAGATTCAAAGATTTATAACAAATTATTCCATTTAAAAACTTGTAATTATTTTTAGATTATAGCTCACTTGATTTCAAACAAATTCCATTTACAAACCAAAGTCTAATTCGAATTCAAAATCAAATTATTGAATTTATTATAAAATATGAAACTGTTTTATAAACACAGTAACATTTTTTTAACTATACAGGCATTCAATATACACAATTCATACATGCATCAAATTTAAATTAAATATTTCTTATAACATCATCATATCATCACAATACTAAGTTGAAATCAAGATTTAACTGTTTTTAAAAGATTCCATTTACTCACCTTTATATGCAGAGGGTTAGAAACTGTTTCCAGGCTTTTGATTTCACTTGCATGTTGAATTGCTTGATTGATTCCAGTTTTTTGCGTGTTGATGAATTAGTTTTATTGTCTCATGATTGAACTTGAAGTCCTTCCATGTTGATTTAATTTCTAGATCACCTTTTCTTCTTTTTTTTCCAGATTTTACAGTTTCCAGATTTCTTTCTTTGTTCAAATTTTCCATTTCCTGTTCTCTTTTTTTTAGATCATTGTTTTGCATTTGTATTCAATTTTGTTGAAGAGAATAGAGTAATTCTTAGCTGAAAATAAAACTCTACTTTTAATTTTACAAATTTAAATTTTCAATAAAATAAAAAGAATTGACATTTGTCATTTAATGCTCTCATGATCTTACACATATGCACAATGATACACAAGTGTCATTAACATACATTAAAAAGTTAACAAGTGTTATATAATGTTTAATTAATATTTTAAATGTTATTTTCTTATTTAAAACTTATTTAGGTTATATATGTATAAGTAATTATGTAATATTAAGCACTTACCTTTTTAATAAACAAGTTTTAGATTTTGATAAATATTGAAAAATGAATTCATGTAAACATTTATAAATATTTTGGTCAAATCAATATAACTTGTGTTTATAAATTTGAGAAACTAAGCTTGACTTCTTATATAAAAATTTTAAAACAATTTATCTTATGTTAAAATTAGAATGAAAGAATATTAAAAATAATTGAAAGTGAACTTCAAATTTTATTCTTATTTAAAACAAAAGCTAAAATATATGTTTAAAATAAATAAGAAATTATTCTTGTTATTTAAATCTCAAATATCATTTTCAAAAGTATTAAATCAAATTAACATTCCAAATTACAAATTATATATATTAAGTTTGAAAACACTCATCAAACTCAAATCAACATTTTTTTTCTATTTCTAATACATATATACAAAAATATATATACATTTCAAATGGAAAATCATTTTAACATTAGACTTGATAATTACTATATTAAATTTTAAAACACAAACCAAACCATAATATATACACTCATATATACTACAATTTGAATATATAGCTTTAGAAAAATAAATCTTACAAATTTTTAAATTGCTAAAATAAATATTTCCAAATTAAAATATTAATAGTTTCCAAAAGAATTAAACTTGCCAATTTTATATTGTTAAGAAAAATGTCGATAGATATTATCAAATTATTATTATTAGCCTTTTAAAAGAATTTTAACTTATCAATTTATAATGTAAAATGATCAAATTAATTTATTTATTATCAAAGATTATTAAATTGATATTGCTCAAAATTCCGGGTCGTCACATTCCTCCTCTCTTAAAAGAATTTCGTCTCTGAAACTTAAAAGAAAAGATAATTTAATAACCCAGCAAAAGAATTTAAATTTCAATTAGCAATCACACAATCAATCATTCACTATCAATCATAGCAACCAATTCAAACAAATAATTTTAATTATCCAGACAAAATTCTTAATAGAACTTCCTAATATTATCTAGAGTTTCCCAGGTACCTATACTAGAATGCTTGCTCTATAGAATCTTAATTAACTATACTACTATAACCAAGAACTCTCTCATCTGATCCTACAAATCTGAGCAGGATGTCAAACTAAACTCAAAACCAGCTCAACTGCCAGATCCTTCTAAACTGCTGATTCTATCACTCGATGAATCATACAAATATTCCTCAGAGATATGTGAAATATAATGAATTCCAGCTATCCGAACTGGCAATTCAATCCTGTAGATCAAAATATAATCTCCAGAGAACACTGGAAAATCTCAAAATACTTCCGAAACTAGCTCTCCAGTTTTACCAAATCTTATATTTCCTCTGATCGGATAAAGCAATATCCAAAATCTAACTTTACATTCCAAATCTCCTTAATACTTAACTGCATAACTCTTCTGATGATTCTGAGTCACCTTCATCCTTCCTGATCAGCTTAACCTTTGCTGAAATGCTTCATGAAACAACTGGACCAAAATCAAACCAAATCTCCAGGTCCTACTCAACAAGATGGTACTCCCAAAAATTTGCTGAAATCCAATACACAACTCTACTCCACAAGCACTAGTGGACTTCAGACCTACCTCTCCTATCTGGAATAGCCAAACAGTTGCACTTGACAACCTTACCTTTCAAATCCAGAAAATTCCTTCATACTTGAATTTCTAGTAGAAATCCTTTAATCCAAGAAAACTGCAATTCCCAGTTGTTCCCATACTAGAATAACTGCTATCTCGCTTCCGCTGCACAACTCTGATCTGAAGTAGATAAGAATGCTATCGAAGAACTCAAGCACAAACTTTCTCCATACACTATTCATCCGACTCATAAAATCTTAGTGACCCTTCCACTTGGTCAAAAAATCCAGTAGAAACTTAACAAGAAAAATAGATGATCAATCCCTCTCCAAAGAATCTTGAGCTGCCTCACCAACTTCTTCTTGCTTTAAGAGTCATCCCTCTACATGGTTGAACCATCAGTATTGCTCCTGGAATCCAAGTCGATAAGAAAACTCAATCTTCGATTCAGGTAGACTTCTGAATTCCTCAAAAACATCAAGATAATCTCTGACTGCTTTCATAGATTTTACCTCCACTTGAGATTCCTCAATTTCTAAACCAAATAATACTCAAAGATTCCCAAACTAATCGCAAGTCACTTTTGCGATCTTACCCAGTTCAGATTCCAAAGAACTATCTTTACCAACAAGAACAGTTTTGCTAATCAAGATTAATCTTCAAGAATGACTTATCCACTAGAAAAACTGATAAATCACTCCCAGCAAATATCCTACTCTACTGAGCCTCCCGAAGAAATGGATAAGCCCTCACTATCTGCCGGGTCTGCTGATAGTAGAATCCCGAAGATTTCCAAATCGTCGAAGAAACGGGTCTACGCTGCTGCTTCCAAACTTTACTTCAATGATACTGCTAAGCCAAAGATCATCCTTGACCACAAGCTTCTTGAAACACAAAACTATCACCCAATTCCACTACAAATCTTTGAAACGGGTAGACATCTTCTCAAAAAACTCGGCTCCAAACTAAACATCAACCACTTGTCTTCTTAAGGAAAACAATGAGACAATGTCTGAAATGAGGTAACTCATCGACCTTATCCTCATACTTCAATATAGATAAGACACCCTTTCTTGAGATCTAGAAGATCTCTAAACATCCGAATCTTCCCTGCAGTAGGCATCAACTGTTCCTCCAACACCATCTTAATTTTGCTTCAGAAGAACATCTTCAGAACCATCTATGGATACTGCGTCACACCACACAGCTATTCCTTCCTGAAGTCACCAAGATACCATCACCTGCTTCTTCTCAGCTGACAGATACAACTCTTGGAAATCCTTGCTCACTCGAGAGAAAATCAACCTCACACTTCAAGAATATATTCCAATCCTTGAAAATACTTCCTCTGGGATCAATAAAATCCTTTTACAATCTACAAAGCTTATTCGAGACGGTATTAGATCTACAATCCGATAGATACACCTCCAACCACAACATATGAGCCTCTTCCATTAGTGGTAGTCGTGTAACACAAACTCCTTCTTTATCTACCTCTATAACCTATGTTGGAAAATCCGAACAGATACCCCAACAGATTAGGTAGATACATACATATACATATATATATATATATATATATTACAAGTACGCTCTCTCAAGATAGACACCACTCCAGAGCCTAGGTATTCACATAATGCTCTGATACCAACAGTAACGACCCAACTTTCTATCACCAGAAAGACGCATCACTATTTAAGACAGAATGAGAAAGAAGAAGAGAAGAAAGAGAAGAAAGAACAACAACACATCGGAATCTCACAGCAGAACGAATGAAATATAATATATAACATATAAATACAGTATCATATACATTAGAGTACACAACTATACATCTCAATTTAGACGGTTATAACATTTCTATATAATATACAATACAAGATCAACTATACAGAATAACACACAGCGGAAACTCTATCTATATATCTACACGCTGAAGCCTCCTTCTCCAAAGCTCCTCCAGAATTCGTCAAGGATAACCTGAATCACTTGACTACTCATACATGATATGAGTACCCAAGAGTTTAATAAAATAGAAAATAAACACTCGGGTCAGACAGGGGTCTGGTGTGAGTAAACGGTTTAAAATTGCTTAACTTTTAGAATATCCTTCGAAAGAAAAGGTATCGCGTAAGACTTACCACACATAAACATGGAAAAGTTTTTACCTTACTAACCAAAACATTTGATAGGAAATCCAGTGATATTATAATAGTGTCTAGGGTTTTCAAGTAAATATGAAATAACCAAAACTGTTACATTCATTAAATTCCAGCTACTAGCCACAAAAGTGGGTAATACAAACAAAACCGTAGGGTCTCGTAGGAAGAATGGGTTTCCATCAATGGCAGGGCTACTGTGGTACCGCCCGTCACAGCACGTGGCCTAGATCACCGTATCGAGGAGCCCTCCTAACTCACCTGAAACACAAGGCCGGGAACATTCCTTACTGAAAAGTCCCAAACAAGACCACCCCACAGTTGGCTGCAGATCCAGCCGCCCACAAAGCCAAAATAAAAAGGGACATCTAGACAGGGGCAAATCTCGTCCTACTTGGGCATGACCCACTTAACCTTGCTGCACCTCCCCTGTTTTAGCCATTCTCGGTTGATGAGGCTTGAGGTTGCGATTACCTTTGTAGGACACATCTATCTTAGAATGCTCATCGTCCACCTGATGATGTTCTGAAAGCATTCAATCCATACAAGTCAGTTCCGGGTTCGAACGAAATCGAAGGCACTATCTCGTTGCACTCATTTTGGAATCACCCTCAGAGTCAACGACAATAGCCCTTACACTCTGAATCGCCATCTCGAATCTGTAAGTACTATCTTCGTCAAACTCATCTCGGAATCACCCCAGAGTTACACTGACGAATAGTTCTTACACCTCGTGTCTTCACTTGCACTCCACTTGGATTCACGACCTAACGTTTATTTTGGATCGGTGTGGTTTTCGGATATCCAAATATGGAAACCTGATCCCGGTTTCAACGATCCAAACGCCATTTTAATGTCCAAGTTGTACTTAAGGGTTTTAAACAGTAGATATTCAGAATATCACTTAAACATAAATGGATGGTTCACAACACACAGATAGATAATTCATAATCATCAAATTCATCTACACATATCACAAAGCAGCATATATATCACATCTTAGATATATCACATTCATATCATCACATATCAACCAATGACATACGATAACATCCAATATCATTAACTCATCCAATGATACTTATCAACTAATCATTCATCATCCATGCACAAGGTTTGATCCAACTTAATTAATTTAGTTAATCCTTAATTAAATTTAATCCTTACTTAAACACTTGGATTATCATCAATCCGTCTTATATATTTATTAATTAATTACAAATTAGTTAACTAACATCACTTAATTATCCACTTTGAATTAATCATCCTTGATTAATTATTACTTAATTATTTTAAGTAATTATTCCTTGATTACAAATTTAATTAATCATCCTGATTAATTACTTCTTAATTATCCAAGTAATTATCTCTTAATTACCCTTTAAATTAATCATCCTTTAATTTATTATTATTTAACTATCTGATAATTATTTCTTAATTATCCCTTTAAAATTAATCATACCTGATTAATCACCTCATTAATTAATCATACTTGATTAATTTTTTTAAGTAAAACACTCTTGATTAATTACCTTTAATTAATCACATTTAATTAATTGCTTTTAATCAATCATATTTGATTAATTACTTTTTAATTACATTTAGTAATTAAAACTTAATTATAAATCAATTATCCTTAAGTTATTAATTAATAATTAATTAATTATTTCATTAATTAATGATTACTTTCATTTATTAAATTTCTTTCTTAATTAATTACTTTAACAAGTAATTAATCACTTAATTAATTACTCTTAATTCTTTCGTAAATTAACTAGTCTTCAATTAATAACTAAATTTGAACCTTTAATTAATTAATTAATTCTCTAATTAATGACACAAGTGATTAACCCTAATCACTTCTACCTAATTACTTCCATAAAGTAACTATCTTTAACTAAATTACCTCCAGTAATCAATTGCTTAATTACTTCACCAAGTAATTATACTTAATTAGCTCCAAAGTGATTATCTTTAAATTAATCACAAATTAATTACTTAATTAATTATTTAATTAATCATTTAAATTAATTAAATGATTCTTAACTTCTTATATTAAAAAGATTCTTAATTAAGAAAATCATTATCTTAATTAAATCATATTAACCAAAACACTTTAATTATTAATAAAATTGAATTATCTTAATTATTTTCACAAATTTATTTATCTTTAAATAATCAAAACTTATAATTTTTGATTACTAAACTTAAATCATTAAACCTTATAAAATATTTTAAAAATCAATTATAATTAAAACAATTTAAATATTCAAATTAAACTTTTTAAATCTTTAAAACTTTCCAAAGTTATTAAATAGAATTTAATACAACTTTATTCAAACATTCACTTATTTTATTTTAAAAAACTTTTATATTTCAAAATATAAAACTTGTTTAAAAACTTAACTTTTGAGACAAATTAATTTTATCAGTAAAAACTTATTCTATTTTGTTTTGAAAACTTGAATTATTTTAAAAAAAATCAAATCCCTCTTTTTCAAAACTCTAAAAAAACAAACATTACTGTTAACATTTTAACTTTTAAAACTTCCAGATCACAAACTAAAACATGCTCGACAACTCGAGCAACCCATAGAAATTCACGCATCAACCTCGAGTAACCCCATCCCTAACCTTGCTTCGAGCCAAATCAACACGAACCTGAGGTAATCTTCGAGATCAATCCATCTTTTCCACAAAACCACAACAGAAACACGAAACTGTGCACGTCAACGTGCAAGTCGCCGCCGGTCGATGGCGAACTCCACATCGACCTTCCACACGACGCACTCGGCCTCTACAACAATTCGCGCAACCCAGAAAACCCCATACGATCGAGAATCGAAATACGACTATCGAACCCAAACTGTTCGAAACCACCATTGCCGGTAAAACCACCTTCCACGGCAACCAAGCTTCGAGACACCTCGCCGCTTCCACCGTAGCTACGCCACAACCTCCAGAAACGCCAGAACCACTCGCGATCATCTCCGGTTGCCTACCGACGCCGTGATTCCCCAATAAACGTCGTCGGCAAAAACAGGTAATAAAACCCTAACCCATCAATTATCAGCCACCTCATCCAATAATAAATCACCAAACTATTTTTCTAATGATCATCAACATCCCCTCGACCATCATGCTCAACCTCGACGTCCAATATGCCGCCGATCGCCACCAATTGGACAAAATGCCCAAAACAATCAAACCTCGAATTCACACAAATTACTAGTCTAAAATTCATGATACAAGCTTTAAAAATCATGATTTCTTATTTGCAATTCGATTATAAAACCAAAACTCAAATTTGAATTCAAAATTTTTTGACCCAAATTAGAATTTTACTGTACATTCAAAGATTTATAACAAATTATTCCATTTAAAAACTTGTAATTATTTTTAGATGATAGCTCACTTGATTATCCATTTATAAATCAAAGTATAATTCGAATTCAAAATCAAATTATTGAATTTATTATAAAATCTGAAACTGTTTTATAAACACAGTAACATTTTTTTAACTATAGAGGCATTCAATATACACAATTCAAACATGCATCAAATTTAAATCAAATATTTCTTATAACATCATGATATCATCACAATACTAAGTTGAAATCAAGATTTAAATGTTTTTAAAAGATTCAATTTACTCACCTTTATATGCAGAGGGTTAGAAACTGTTTCAAGGCTTTTGATTTCACTTGCATATTGAATTGCTTGATTGATTCCAGTTTTTTGAATGTTGATGAATTAGTTTTCTTGTCTACATGATTGAACTTGAAGTGCTTCCATGTTGATTTAATTTCCAGATCACCTTTTCTTCTTCTTTTTTTCCAGATTTTACAGTTTCCAGATTTCTTTCTTTGTTTCAGATGTTCCATTTCCTGTTCTCTCTTTTTTTTTAGATCTTTGTTTTGCATTTGTATTCATTTTTGTTGAAGAGAATAGAGGAATTCTTAGCTGAAAATAAAACTCTACTTTTAAATTTACAAATTTAAATTTTCAATAAAATAAAAAGAATTGGCATTTGTCATTTAATGCTCTCATGATCTTACACATATGCACAATGATACACAAGTGTCATTAACATACATTAAAAAGTTAACAAGTTTTATATGATGTTTAATTAATATTTTAAATGTTATTTAAAAATTATTTATGTTATATATGTATATGTAATTATGTAATATTAAGCACTTATCTTTTTAATAAACAAGTTTTAGATTTTGATAAATATTGAAAAATGAATTCATGTAAACATTTATAAATAACTTATATTTTGATCAAATCAATATAACAAGTGTTTATAAATTTGAGAAACTAAGCTTGACTTCTTATATAAAATTTTTAAAACAATTTATCTTATGTTAAAATTAGAATGAAAGTATATTAAAAATAATTGAAAGTGAACTTCAAATTTTATTCTTATTTAAAACAAAAGCTAAAATATATGTTTAAAATAAATAAGAAATTATTCTTGTTATTTAAATCTTAAATATCATTTTCAAAAGTATTGAATCAAATTAACATTCCAAATTACAAATTATATATATTAAGTTTAAAAACACTCATTAAACTCAAATCAATATTTTTTTTCTATTTCTAATACATATATACAAAAATATAATACATTTCAAATGGAAAATAACTTTTAACATTAGACTTGATAATTACTATATTAAATTTTAAAACATAAACCAAATCATAATATATACACTCGCATATATTACAATTTGAATATACAACTTTAGAAAAATAAACCTTACAAATTTTTAAATTGTTAAAATAAATATTTTCAAATTAAAATATTATTAGTTTCCAAAAGAATTAAACTTGCCAATTTTATATTGTTAAGAAAAATGTCGATAGATATTATCAAATTATTATTTTAGCCTTTTAAAAGAATTTTAACTTATCAATTTATAATGTAAAATGATCAAATTAATTTATTTATTATCAAAGATTATTAAATTGATATTGCTCAAAATTCTGGGTCGTCACAAAGTGATTTCATTAGGAAAATCTAAACTACATATTAAAATAGAAATTTGTTTATATTATAAAGTAATAAGACAAAATAATTATGTATAAACAAATAAAATATAAATATGCAGGTATGAACAAGTTAATAAAGTATAAATATGAAACAACAATTCATAAGTATCTATGAACAAAGCAAAAGAAAAACAAAATACATTCAAGTATATACAAATAAGTATAAATCTGTAGACCTAGAAGCAAAACAAGAAATAAAATACATTCAAGGGTGTGAAACTCAAATATAAAACATAAATATCTTTGAGCTTGTATGAGAAGACAGTCAAATACATTCAAGTAGATTAACAAAAAGAAGACAAAGTAACTAATGCAATATCTTCAGCCACCAAAACAACATATCAGCCACCATATGAAGAAAAATATCTCTGGTATTTGTACAAAAACATATTATCACCTGTAAACTCAAAAATATAACATCACCTGTGAGCTTTCTTATATATCAATCTTCATTTCAGTTTCATCCATCATAAGCTAAAAATCTGTAGTAAACAATCTTTAAAACTTGAACAAACTACAAACATGAGATCAAAGAAGCAAGTTTCAACTAGAAAATTCAAGCCTGTTGCAAAATGAAAACAGCTATGTTCTTTTTCCTGAAAACATAGTGAGTAACATTTTTTTTTAAAACTTAAAGTATGAACCTGTTGAATATTCTTCTGTGAATGATTCATGTTTAATATGTTTGCTTAGGTATTTTCTTTGTTTCAACTCTGTGTGTATATATCTTTATCTTTGATAGTGCTGAAGTATTCAACTTTCTGTCTGTTTAGCTCACAAGGTATACGATAACGAAGAAAATTCAATTTCTTATCATCTAATTAGTATTAAGTTTTGATTTTAAAAGCAAATATGTGAATATTGGTAGGAACTATAATTTAAAATAGTTTCAAGAAAAAAATATAGTATGAACAGATTTGGTTTTTACAGTGCAAATCCAAATTTTGAAATAATTCGACCATGATGAACTGAAGATTCAAATACATATCTGGAATCTTTACTTAAAAATATGATTTTTCAGATTTGTATGGTGATTTCTGCGTAGTTTGAGAGCAGTTTTGGGATGATCGAAAATTGAATTTCGATCGATTTTCGGTGATCGGAGGAGTTTTGGGAGTCGGGGTTTCGTGTGGAGGTGGAGGAGGCTACGGTGGTATTGGGAAAAATAGCTGGAGTTGTTCCAGTTCGACGTGGTGGCAGCGGCGAACGCTTAAAGTTTCTAAACCTAGTTTTGTAAGATCGAGAAGTTTTGATTCGATCGTCATCCACGTGTGATCGAGTTGCTCGTGCTTTTGGGTGATGATAGGAGGAGCGATGATGAGTAGATGGCCGGAGTTCCAGAGTTTCTGGTCGTCGAGGTTATGCGAACGACGCGATTTCTAGGTTTTGGTGATGAGGCCAATTCAAGTTTCCAGGTTTCGAGTTTATACTCGAATTCGAATTTGTGTGGAGAATGGGTATTCTGATGGTCGAAGGATGGGTTATAGGTGATTGTCGACATGCTCGATGAAGTGGTGGCGACTGGAGTTGATCATCGGCGACGTGCACGTGCACTAACTTTGGCCATCTTGAATTTGGGTAGTTGGGATGAAGCAGGGTGTGTGCGTATTTGTCTCGAGTTTTACTCGAAGTAATGAGTTGTTTGGCTCGTGTTAAGTTAGGGTTGGACTCGATGTAAAAGAAGGTTACCTCAGGGTGTTTCGATTTGCTATAGGTTTTAGCAAACCTAACAGTAAATTTGAATTCAAAGCAAATTTAAACAGAATTTAAACGGTGAGATAGATTTAAAAACAAGTTTAAATCTAGACAAAGTTAGATTCAAAATGGCTTTGAAGTCTTAAAGTTTTAAAATATTTAAAAAGAGGGTTTCAGGTTTTAAAAATAAACTTGACAATTTTTCTAAATTTTTAAATTTTAATTCAAAATTTGAAAACAGAATTTAACTGGGTTTAAATTCAAAAGATAAGTTTAGTTTCAAATAAACCTTTTTCTTAAGCTTTTAAAATAAATTGGGATTTTAAATCAAGAATTTAGAATCAAGATTTTAATAGCAAGTTTAAGTCAAAGTTTTAATTCAAAAAGCTTAAAGCCAAGTTTGAATCAAATGTTTAGGTATGGATTCAAGTTCTTGAATTCAAATATGTGATTTAGATCAGTTTTTAAATCTGATGGTTTTAAACAAGTTTAAATCAAATAGCTTTTTAAAGTAATTTGTTCTCAAATAAACATTTGAACTGGATTTTTGATAAATTTCTTTTATAAAAAGGATTTTGAATGAAAAGTTAAATAATTTGTTTTAACTTGAATTTTCAAGTTAAAATGTAATGTATTTTAAAGCTAAAATTTTAAATATAAATTTAATTAATTTAGTTAGAACTTTTCTTATATAGGTTTATAAGTTGATATTTAAATTTGGTTAATGTTTAAATATATGATCATTTTAAATCTTAAATTCAAAATGAAATTTGAATCTAAATTTAGAAGTGTAATGTTTTAAATACAATTTAATATTAATGAAGTCATTAATAAAGAAATGGATTACCTTAGAGATAATTAAGGTATTAAAATGATTTAATAAGTAAGATAATTATGGAATGACTTATTTATTTAATTTATAAATTAACGATTGAGATTAATTTATTATTAGAGATTAATTATCAAATTAATTAAAGAGTTGTTATTAGTTAATGAAGGTCATTAATTAAGATTATTTAAAAAATTGATTAATGTAATTAATTTTAATAATTAATTTAGATTAATTAATTAATGATAATCATTTATGAAATTTTATAAGTGTAATTACTTTATGAAAGTAATTAAGAAATTAATTACTCATTGTAATTAATTGAGTTTAATTTGATAAATCTGAGTTAATTGTCAAATTTGTGTACTGGATTGATATTTCTGATATGTGATTGTGATGCTTTGTAATGTGAACTGCTTTGTGCTGAACTGTGATTTGTGATCTGTTTCTATGTGTATATGAAAATCCTATTTGCCCGTAAAAGGGCATTTAAATTTCAATGCGACAGGGAGTCGGATTCCAGTTGGCTATCCGGAACCAAATCGAATCGTAATGGTAAATCTTTGTGATTGATAAATTCACTTTATCTGTGATGATTGATGATGTTGCACAATTGTGTAAAACTCCTAGACCACACCATACACACACGAATATGGATTGCACATGGAATTGGTTAAGTCGCAAATTTTTGAAATAGTTTTGAATTTGAATTTTCAGTCCAAATAGTTTTATGAAGTTTTTGAAAAGGAATTTCAAAGATAAAAAATTATTTTTAAATAACTTAATAAAACCTAAAGTTTAAATAATTTGATTTAAATTTAAATTCAAAATTTGAAACTGAATTCTATGATTTGAAACTAGGGATTAAAGATGTTATACAAGTTTATATGGGATTATACCATTTTAAGGGTATTGATTTGGGAATTTGAATTTAAATTCAAAGGCTTTAACTTGTGCAAATATAATTGGATTTTTTTGAAACAAAAATTATTTGTTTTCAAATAATAAAAGCTTTCATATAAGAAATGAACGTCCAATTTGTGTTAAAAGAATTTCTAATTTGAAATGAAAATGATTTCCAAGTTATGGAAACGGTTTGAAAGCTATAAGTTAAATCTTTAATTTAAAGGTTTAATGAGTTAATCCAATCGAAATGGAAATTATTTTGAAATCCTTAAATGGATCTTTGTGAAACTGGGTGAACTTTGTGAAGTAAATCTTTTTATTAAAAAGATTTGAAATTGTAATTTGTTTTAAACATTTGAAGAAAAATTTTGGGTAATAAGTTGTGACTTAACTAAAATCCCAAATCCATATGTTTTAAATATTGCGCTCATTATTCGGTTTAGCCGGGAGAGGACCTTGTGTCATATAACCCATTCCGAATAATGATACGTCGTTATGGATTGCATTTGAAGACCAGTAATGAAGATTGGGGATTTGTGAGAACGATAGGATAACCTATCAATTGACTCTGCACTGAGTTTCTCCGGTATAGAGTTCTCCCTAAGTGATGGGAAGTCCGAACGGAATTGTGAATACCCGGATTTGCAAGGGCTTCTTCCTTTATTGGACGAAGTGCCTTCGGTTCTGTTCGAACCCGGGACAGACTTGTATGGTTGTATGTCCGACACTACACTTTGAGATGTAAAGCAGATTTCTTTCAAATACATATCTGTTGGTGGCGGAGAATTTATTCTCTTAGCTTAACACCCTTCTCTGAGACGTACGAGCTCAGAGGTTATGTAGTTGAAGGTTACCAGCGATATACTCCCAATTTGGTAGTGTGACATGTTGAGTGCTGCTATGTGTTGATGATCATTGGTTGATCATTTGTGATCAAAGCATGGCTTTTGTATAAAGCGTAGCTTTGTGGACGAAACTGCATCAGGACCTCACACCCCAGAAATGGTCGAAACAGGAAAGATGCGGCAAGGTTATGAGGGTCGCGCCCTTTAGGGTGTGTCATTCCCTTCTGGTAAAGGGTGGTATCATGGTATGGAGCCCAGATATTTACCTATGTGGTGGGATTCAATTTCATTTATTGTGTGTTTATTGCTTTGTGGTTTAGAGGCGCCTCGGATAAAGGTCCCAAAGGACCGGGGGGTGGCATGCTCGTGTAGTAGTTACCTAGTTACAGAGGTAACCCGGCCTTGTGTTGGCAGAGAGCTGTTAAGTTCTCGGGACGTCCCTCCAGAGGCGTACCCATTGACAGTAGGAAGTTCCTTAGCTGACCATTTGTTGGAAATCCAAACAAAACTATACGAGCCCTTTGCGATTGCAGTTGTATAACCTGCCTCCTCAAGAGGTAGCTATACCAGACATAATATAATGGTACCTACGCTGGTTAAGATTAATATTTTACTTTCGAAATGTTTTCCACTATGCACTAATAATAATATAAAAGAAGAATTTTGCATAGTAAGCATGTTTGACTATCATAAGGAGAAATCTCCCCCATGTGTGCGGTTGCGTTGTGTGTGTGTCTGGAGGCCTTATGATAGTTTCATTTTCCAAAAAGCATTGCGAATTTATTTAAATTCTTTTGTTGTTCGTTTTAAAAGATAAATTGTTTTTGTTACTCACACCAGTCCCATGACTGACTCGGAGTTTATTGTTCCTTTCCTAAACTCTGGATGCCCACAATTTTTCCACACAGGCAGTCTAGAGTTGGGTTTTTCAGATAGTCGGGTTAGTAGATTATCTAGAGTTAGTTCAGTCTTTGGATATGGACGAGGCTTGCTTATCTAGGTGAAACGTCTTTATTGGGAGTTCGAGCTATTTCTGGATTGGTGTCTTGGAGATGGAGATATTTGTTCCACTGTGTCTTTTATCTCTGATAGTATTGATATCTATTGTATCATTCTGTTGTATCATATTATACCAGACATTGTATCTGTCATTGTATCAATGTTATATATATATATTGATATTCTTTTCTTCCACTGTGTTGTACTTAATGGTGTTATAAGCTCCGGCGAACCAGATTCGATGTTTGGATCTGCAGCATTGGAATATGATTGTCATATTCGGTGTCCATTTTCGAAGGTCGAGTCAGGGCCATCACATTGTGCATGTCACAAGTTGTTCGTGTATGATGAATTAAAAAATAAATGATGATGAACAACCCAAATAACTGAGGCAAACAATATTTTCAAACACACATTTCATTGTACATTGCAAAATATTTCTTTTTCAATTTTACAGTGTCAGTGTTTGTTTTGCAGATAGTTCAGATGCTGAATATAAGCTGGAAAAAGTTGAAGATAAAATACGAGTGTAAGTGAATATGTAGTGAGGTGTAATATGTATGTAAAAATGTAAAGTGAAAATATGTTGTAATCAAAGTCGCATTGTAATTGAAAATGTGTAAATGCAGCGAGAGCTCAAATTTGTGCTATTTAAATTTATAATAAAATATTTGTTTGAATAAAATATTTATTTAAATATGAATTTTGAGTTATTTATTTTATTCAACAAATATTTATTTAATTATGTGAATAATAAAACAGTGCAACAAACTAATATTAAGATTTTGACTTTATTATGTGTGTTTGGTCTTGATAAATTCTATTAGCTCCCCCTATTTGAATGCTCCCACTACAACAAGGCTCCCCCTTCACATATGCATGAAAAATATGCAAATAAAAAAAGTGCAATGAGCCTATATGAGAATATGCTTGTCAAAATCTTAACTTCTCTCCCCCTTTTGTTATCAGCAAAAGAGTAACAACGTTAGAAAAAAAAGATGATGTGACAGACATTAATACAACATTAATACCTAATCAAGTATAAATATAAATTTCAATAAAAAACCAAACAAAAATCATAAATACTCTATTAGGTGCATATTCCATTTTAGAGTAATAGAGGTGATATTGGTATAGAAAATCATATAGTTGTGTCTATTTGTGGTATACTTATGACAGGAATTTGAATACTTACTAACCATGCATAATCGTTAGGAATTTTGAATGAGATTGGTAGTATTCCCAATTTTTATTAAAAAAATGAATTTCAAGCATCTTCTGACCATGCATAACCGTGAGGACTTTTAAATGGGGTTAGAATCAGCTCGCCTAACAAATAATCAATTTTGACATGTGTTCTATACATGCATAATAGTGAGGACTTTTAAATGAGCTTGAAAGCATACAATCAAAGATTTCAAGTACTTCATCCATGCATAACCGCGAGGACTTCTAAATGAGAGTGAGTACTTTTGGACAATTTCTTGCTAGTTAATTAAAAAAGGAATAATTTCCTGTTTAGATACCACATTTTAACATCCTATATTGATTTTTGATGATTGACGGTCATTAGAAATATGATAGAAATGGAGATGGCCATGGAATTTTTACCAAGAAAAGTTATTACAAATTTTATTTAAATTTATATTGAAATTTACCAAATATACTGTCTCAAGTCATAATGTATGATTAATATCATCACTCATAAAAAACATTCCAGCCACCATTTTCCTTTTCGATAATATGTAGAGAGTCAGATTAGTTAACATAGACATTTAAGATCAAATCCAAAAATATAAAATCAAGTTTCTAAAATACCTAAATTGAGATGCAGTCCACAAAAATTATTTTCTAGAAGGGGTTTTGTAAAAATGCCTGCCAATTGAAAATCTATTGAAATGAAATTTATGTAGATATTTTCTTTGTGAAAGTGATGCAACTAATTAATGTCCCTACATAAAACACATTCCACTAGTAATTTTTCTATGAACTAGACTACCAGCATAATCTGCATCTGAATACCCCTTTAAGTTACAGTTTTCATCAGTCAGATGCCATAGACCAAATCGTGGTATGTGCAACACATACATTAAAATCATTTTACAGCTTTTAAAATTAGATTTTTTTTATTTGATTGAAACTGTGTACACAAGCAAGCAGAGAACATAATGCCTAGAAGCAATAAGATAAAGAAGCGATCAATCGTACCTCGATATTTCTTTAGATCAACTACCTTACCTTTTTCATCCTTGACAAATTTAATTGTGGTGCTCAAATTTTCTCAGTTGATCACTGGCTGATTGAAATCTGATTATAGTGTAGATTTTCAACATATAATACATCGTTTGTTGCCCTTTTGACTCTGCTACTTTTGTATTTCTATAGAATAAGGAACTTTGGTTTGTCGTCCATCGTGTGCCTGGAACAGCCAGAATCTAGTACCACTCCTGTTGTTCTATAGCTTGCCAACACACCTACACGAGGAAATATTTTTGTGACCTATTTGTTTTCATAGGTTGATGATTGTTAGTGACACATGATTTTGCAAAACAAGTTTGCGTAGAACCAAAATAGTTTATGTTTGTTCCTTTTGGCACCAAGACTTGTTTGACTTTAAGGGACTTTACATTCGTGCCTTTAGGAACCTAAATTTATATAGTTTTTGCATGTTTGGGTCTATACCAGCAATTGTTTACATTGTGTCCAATTTTTCCACAAATCGTTCACTTGGAGCTGACATGATTAGTTTCACTTCTATCCCTTTTAGATTAAGTATAACCAAGTCCATGTCTAAAAGTATTAACAGTTTGTTTCCCTAATAGCATATTTAGTGATCCTTTTCCTTTGGATAATTTTTCTAAGGTTGTAGACAATTGTTGGACTTGTGACTTGAGAGATTCATTTTCATTTAATAACAGAGTGCACTTTTTAATAGAATTTGTGTTTTCACTTTCTTCCAAAATCAGAATTTCATTTTCAAGCGAATTGATTTAGTTTCTAATTTTTTTATTTCCTCCTCAAATGATGGAAACTTATCACACTTAGGTCACTTATTTCTATAGGTTTGAACCATTTGATTAAGTTGCATATTTATTTCTATCAAACTTCCTTTTGTGATTCTATTTGAGCGAACTTCTCCCTAAGTCTTTCAAAACAGTCATTCACTTCATGAAAATATATAAGTAATTGCGAGTAAGTAAGTTTTGATAACTCACTTGGCTCATCATCATCGCTGTCACTTGTTTCTACTTGAAGACACAGATTTTCTCTATCGCTCTCACTGCCGGTGCTTTTATCAACTTCATCACTTTCATCCCAAGTAGCTGTAAAACTTCTCCTTTTTGGTTTCTTTCCTTTGCTAAATTGATTTTGAGGACAATTTGGCTTGATATTGACCAGGATTATTGCAGTTGTGGCAAATGATCTCCTGCTCTTCTGAGTCGTTTAGAACTTTAAGTATCTGCTCTTTAATTGTTGATTTAGGGCTGGATTTCCATACTTGCGTTTCCACCATTTGTATTTTTTTATTATCAAGAACAGTTCAGCTGCTTCAGCATCATCATGCTCATCTTCACTTCCTGTTGTTCCTTTCAGAGCTATTGATTTCTTTCGCGTATCATCTCCTTCACCTTCTATTTGATTTCTAGGTCATAAGTGGTGAGATTTCCCATGAGTTCTTCAACTTTAATTTTTTTTAGATGCTTTGATTCGTGAATGGCAGTTAATTTTGCTTCAAAATTTCTTGGAAGAATTCTGAGGATTTTTAAGACTATTTCCAGCTCTATGTATAGTCTTCCTAAAGATTTTGATTTGTATACAAGATTAGAAAGTTGTCTATACATTTCTTTGGCACTTTCATCCTTTGCCATTGTGAAGTTCTCATACTCCCTACTAAGCATGGAATGGCGTGATTCTTTAACCTGGGAAGTTCCTTCATGGGTTACTTTAAGTGTGTGCTAAGTTTCCTACGCAGCTATACAATGTGAGACATGATTAAATTCAATTTGATCTAATGAACAAATAATAAAATTCATAGATTTAGCATTAGCATTTTGTAGTTTATTTTCAAGATCTGTCCATTGATCCATAGGTTTTTCAATTTCTTGATTATCTACCATTATTGTTGGTGTGTTATATCCTGTCTCAACAATATTTCATGCTTCTACGGTTTTTAGAAAAATTCCATTCTATTTTTCCAATATCCATATTCACCATTGAACATGTATGGTCTAACTACGGACTGACCCTCAACAAAAGAAATCTTAAAAGAAGCGATTAAAAAATCAAAATTTTAAAATAAAACCCGATTTTTGTCCCTAGCTCTGATACCACTTGTAGAATTGTTTTCACCCGAGAGGGGAATGAATAGGGTGATACTAATAATAATAAAATTAATGCAAAAACAATAACAATAACAGAAAGTAATGTAGTAGCGATCACACAAAAATTTACCCAGCTTCGGCAATAAGCTGCGTATGTGCGGCCTCCATGGTTTCTGCTAGAAATTAATTAGTCAGACGCTTACAAACACATATGAACTTGCAACACCCACTAACTTGACTAAACTAACTATAAGCTCAAAATCCTGCCATAACTCAGCCAATGTGTTGCGAATTCTCAAACTACGCACCGTAGTTTGTACCTAGCCACACGACTTGAAAGTTACACAATTTAAAAAGAAAAATTAAAAACGAAAATAAAATAAAAAACAAAAACCAATTCTTTAAAACTGAAGCCCAACAATAAAATTGGATCAGCCTACTTAATTAATAAAGGTCAGTCTTCCCTTCATTCTTTTCTCTGTGAAATGGCTTTGGCCGATTCTTTTATTTGTTCACAAAAATTAGGGCTTCGTTTGATTGAGGCATATGCTTGAATTAACGTTCGAATTGAATGCTGGAACGCTCTTGTTTCTCAATTAGCTTCGATGCTTCTTCGCATTGCTTTGCGGATCTTCAAATGTCGAGCTTGAATGCTTGGATTAAATCGGTATATGATTTTCCTTTTTCGATTTCGATTATGCTCGACTTTGATTCGAGTTATTGGTTTTTGATTACTTCGATGGCTTGCTCTGGTATTTGCTTGAAATCAAATGCTCTATATGCCGATGATGATTTTTGGGTTAAATAGGGTTCGAAATCCTATAATCTCGTTCGTATATATTTTGTTTGAATCTGTCCATTTCTTTGCTCAGCCATACGTTTTTTGATTGTGCAATTAAGATGATTTTTGACTTGATCTTCGGTTGACTATATTTGAATTTGAATGAGTTCAAATCCGTTCTTTTCTCTTCAACTTGAAATTTAGAAGTTTATTGGTTTGCTGTCTTTATTCCATTCATTGCTCTAATTTCTTATATATTAAAATATGTTTAAATATATTCGAATTTGTTAACTCTTCAAGTGGGACCTTTGCGGGCTTGACTTTTTGAAACATAGCTATTTTTTACTATCCTTTTATACGCGTCGTCCGCTTGAGTGTGTTTACTTGTTTATCTTGTTTCATTTGATTGATTTCACTGCAACATTAAATTGAGTTGATCTGGTTGAACTTCAACTCCAAGTGCTCTAGTTGCATTATATATATACATATACATATACATACATATATATATATATATATATATATGTATGTATGTATGAACTTCTTCATGTTAAACTTCCAATTGCTTCGAGTCAGTTCATTTCTTGTGATCTTGTTATTGTGTTGTAGACTGGTTCTATGTTTTGGTTTGTATGCATGTACATTTTGTTGTTTGCACTTATTTCTGGTCTTTATTTGCATTGCTTCGAGTCATTTCATGGTTCTATTCACTGTTTTCCTCTGAATGACTTGCTTTGAACATTCACCTGTCTGATTGTAGCTTATACATGTCTGGTTTTGTCATTTCATTTCTCTGTTCAGGATTTGTTGTTTGTGTACCGGCTTTGTTTCATGTCTGGTGTGGTTGCTTCCCATTCTTGAATTGATGCTGTTGCTTCATATTTTGCATTCATGTTTTGGTTGAGGCTTCACTTGTAGTCAAGTTCATGTTAGAACTAATATGTGTCTGGTCCATTGTATACATTACTGGTTCACCACTTTGTCTTTTTGCACTTGAGTCTGTCTGGAGCTTGAATTTATTCGAGTCATGTTTGCTGAGTCCTTTCTTTTATGAACTGATTCACATGTTATTTGGTCTACTTTGTTCTTGTTTTGTTTTGAATTCCTGAATCTGATCTGTCGTTGGCCTTTTTGTTCTGATCCATTTTATTGAACATGTACATGACTGGCGCCTTTTGATGTTACCTCTGTTTCATGTGCAATTCCCTGGTGCCATATTTATTGTAATGCTTTAATGTTAAATTTTAGGTCGAGAATTTTCACTTGAGTTATATCCAGCTTTTGCTTGGTTTGACCTTGTGCTGACTAGTCCCTGCAATTTTAATGAGCAATCGTATATTAGTGTTCGTGGCCTAGTGGCATGTACAGTGATATATTGTGCATGTCACAAGTTGTTTATGTATGACGAATTAAAAAATAAATGATGACGAACAACCCAAATAAGCGAGGCAAACAATATTTTCAAACACACATTACATTGTACACTACAAAATATTTCTTTTTCAATTTTACCGTATTACTATTTGTTTTACAAATAGTTTAGATGCTGAATACAGTCTGGAACAAAATTGAAGAAAAAATACGAGTCTGAGTAGACATGTAGTGAGGTATAATATGTATGTAAAAATGTAAAGTGAAAATATGTTGTAATCGAAGTTGCATTGTCATTGAAAATGTGTAAATGTAGTGAGAGCTCAAATTTGTGCTGTTTAAATTTGTAATAAAATATTTGTTTGAATAAAATATTTGTTTGAATAAAATATTTGTTCGAATATGAATTCTGAGTTATTCATTTTATTCAACAAATATTTATTTAATCATGTGAAAAATAAAATAGTACAATAACAAATACATTTAAACGAATATATATATATATATATGTTTATTATCATCAAACAAAAACCATAGACTAGTACGCTAGCATATTCTACTTCTCAAGCTATTTCCGTTCTATTCAATTCTACACATAGTGTTGCCTAAATTTAATAGATGGTTGCCAATTAATTACTTGAATATTCAAAAAAAATTCTAATTCCTATTTCTTTAACACTCGGTGTTTTTTTCCAATGTGGTTAGTATAGTTTGACTTAGCCACTATTTACCATAGCTATTAGAAAGAAGTAATATCTTAAACAGAACTAATCGAAAGCTAAATACACTTGTCCCAAAAGAAACTATTTTGTTTTTAGGCTAATAACTAAAGAACTTATAACATAGAAAATTAATTTATTGAGATTTCTCAATAATCAATGCATTCAAAGCATGAGCAGAGAGCTTAGAATATGTTGTACGTAGTTTGAGTTAAGGAATACGAATAATTACATCGTACGAAACTGACGATTAAATGTTTTAGTTATCTTGTCAAATATTTGTAGTTGCCTGCATTTCATATAGAAAATGCATATTTTTAGTCATTTATGACTAATATTTGCATTTAAATAGAGAGTCAAATATTTTTAGTTACCTACGTTTGACACAAAACCTGATTTTTTTTCTTTTCATTTAGTGGAATGTACTTTATAATAATAATAATGAAAATTATAATTAAAATTTTGATCATTTTTCGACTAAGTCCAAAGATTTTCACTTTAATGTAAGGATTCAAAGCATTTGCACTACATTATAACAACAAATAAAAACATTTGGCCAATAATGACATATGCTTCATATACTTAAATAAAGAGATAATATTTGTACAAAAAATTCTTTATTTTCCTAAAAAAATCATGCTTGCAAAAATAATAATCAGTTATTCAAAATCAAGTTCAATTATTAAAGCATGATTCATTAATGCCAACAAGTGTTAATCTCAATATTCGAACTCATGACCTTTAATTTCGTAGTCAGGTCACTAACCAACTAAGCTAAACCTGTTGACAATCCTAGTTTTATTTTTATTTGATTTAAAATTCAAATACTTGTATATCGGCTCTATTTACTTGATTTTTTTTAGGATAAGTTGTGTTAAATTGTTCCCTGTTGTCTTTGTGAGGTGATAAAAGAGTAACTACAAGAGTGGAGTTGCATGACTCTAACTGCTTTGAGTTTTGTAAATCAAGTTAATTTAAAACACACATTACATGGTATACCCCTCAACCCGAACATAAGAAAATTTTAGACGTCCTTAGTCATAGCATTAAACCATCTAATAATATCCAAACAATAGTCAATTACTTGGTAGAATAGATAAAACTTAGGTTTCAACTTCCATCGCATAATCCTTAGCATTGCACTCGCTTAGCTGACCAGAAGAACACATGGTCAACTCACCGTCCACCATAGTATACTACAAAAAGCAAGAATCATCATCATCGACTACTCATTTGTAAAAGTAGTTTTGAGCAAAAGAGATTATTGTGATACATTTCCAAGTGCATTCACCATAAGAAAACAGGCTAATTTCCTACTTGGAAATATCGATGTCATAGAGATGTCTAAATAATGGCGTTGGTGCAATGTAGGTAAGACGTAGCTAATGTTTGCCTATGATTTTACTTCTAACATTGCGATGTGGCAATTTATTTGGAATCGACGCGGTGTCAGTAATTTGCCACCCTAACTAATTTTACTCCAAACCATACAAAGTTGTCCCCTCCACATTCGTTTGCTTAATAAACTGCCAAAGCCACCACACTATGTTGTCCCTACCATGTAGTCCTCACCCATAGTCGACTGCCTCGAAATTGACATAGCCCTCACCGTAGCCGCCCGCCTACCACCTACGTTGATGTCGCCCCTTCTTGCTGAAGGCATAACCATCTAACTTGACGTTACCCTTCCACCGAAGCCACCCCTCTACTATAATGCCAGCAACTCCTCCTTTTTGTGTATAATATCCTTCATTTATCATGTTATATACACAATTTATTAATTTAATTTAATTAGGTTATTATCCCTAATTTATTATTATGCTTTAATTAGGTTATTATCCCTAATCATATTTCAACTAAGCTTAGCACCATATAAAATTATAATAATCCATATTTCAAGTTATTGACCTATAGGACATGACTATTGCTTCCATTTTTAGTAATACGTATTTTAGAAATGAAACCAAACACATTTACGTCATGAACCTACCTTATATGCACCCTCTTTGATACCACATTTGTAGATCTCCAAACATCTTGAAAATTGCATTGAATATCATAAAATTTTAATTTTTCGTGAAATTCCATGGTTTTCAAATTGGCCGTGAAATTCATTGTTACAACTATGGTATTGATAATAAAAAATTAATAATAATATGATAAAATATGAACTTAAACCATTCGAATCTAGAATTTTAATTTTTCTAGTTTTGATTTTTTAAATAAATTTGGATATTTTGATGTACAAATTTTTTGAATATTTACTGCTTGAACTCGTAAATATTAATAAATTTCAAACGTTTCTAATTTTGTTATAATTTATTTTATCTTCATTCCTAGTTATAATTTGTTTTCTTTAGAGTTTTATTTATCTAACGTTTGAAAAATAATTGGAAATATCGAAATCATTCGACTAATAATAATGTGTGACATCAATTATTAAAATTTAACGTTATATGACATTATTTATATATGGTAGTCTTAATGAAACTCCTTAGATGTTTAATTTGGCCTCGTTTGATAAGTGCTGCTTATAATCTGTATAAATGTTTGTTATTTAACTAAAATGAAAATTGATATTCATCTAGAACGTTATTTTGCGGGTTTGTCCTGGTGATTGACAAGTTATAAATGAAATGATATTTATCTTTCTTAAATTAATTCAAATCGAACAGTTAAAAAAATTTGACAACACTTCCTTCTTATTTCCTATATACGCTTTACTGTATGATACAAAAAATGAGGGGAAGTGGTATCGAAATTTTATTAAATATCCGATTCAAAATGATTTATGAAATATAAATATCCTTGCATTTGTAATGGAAAGTAGGATGACCAACTATTTAAAAGAAGTGTAGAAATCCCTATGTATGACTATGAAATTATTTGTGAATTATATTATTTTGAAACTGTTCGATAATTTGTTGTTATCTATATGGTATTGGCAATAAAAATCTAATAATAGTATGTAAAATATAAATTCAAACCATTTAGAATTTGAATGTTTGATTTTTAAGATTTGAATTTTTATTTAAATTCAGATATTTCAAAGTATGAAACTTTTGAATATTTACATCTTGATTTCTTAAATTTAATTTTCTTAAGCACATTTATAATTTTTTATAATTTAATTTTATCCTAGTTCCTATAATTTGTTTTCTTTAGAACTATACTTATCAAAATTTTGAAAAAATAAATCAAAACAATGCAATCGTTCAATTAATAATAATGTGTGCTGCTACTTGTTAAAATTTAATAATATATGACATTATTTATCTGTGGTATTATTAATGAAACTCTGTATATGTTTAATTTGGTCCCGTTTCACAAGTACCATATATGACCATTGCATAGATATTCATTTCTAGCTAAATGGATGTTGATTTTTATCTAATACGTTAATTGTTGAATTTTTTTTCAGTATTGGACAAGTTATAAATGCATAAATATTTATGTTTTGTAATTCAATATTTCAAATCTAATAGTTAACAAAATTTTGATGGCACTTTAATCTTAATCCCTTTGCATACTTTAATCTAATAGTTAACAAAATTCAATAGTTTCTAAAATTTTGTTAATCATTCGATTTGAAATGAATGATTTATGAAAGTAAATATCAATGCATTTTGTAATAGGAAGTAGGATGACCGACCATTTAAAAAAGATGTAGGAACCCTTAGGAAATTATTTGTAAACTCCATTGTTTTGAATAATGAATGATATAGATAATAAAAATAACAGTGAATGCTATTATTAATTAGAATTAATAGCGTACGACATAAAGAAAATGTATTATTTAATTTATAATAATAAAAACGACAACGATATATGATATTATTGACTTATTAATAAATAATAAATAAACTAGATAATAGTATAATATTATACTACTAATAACATTTGGTTTTATTAAAAAAAGAATTATTAGGCTAAAATTTATGCCTATCATATGCTCAAGTCAAGGAAATTAATAGTACCTGGGCAAGAGGATTAGCTCTTGGATAAGTATGCAAGTCATCATATAGTCAAGTAGCCAAATACTCAAATAGGCTATTATGTGAGTCCTTTATCATAAAATTTTAATTAGAATTCGACCTAGTGACCATTAAAGTCCCAAATTGAAATTTTTATTCATGTTTGAGTAAAAATCCAACGAGTAAGAAGTAGAATTCAAAATTTATCCCTTCTTAGTTGGGGTGCATGCATATTTATAGAGAAATTGTACCTTTAGATCTTTGACATGTGACATTCAATGGAGATTAATAGTTGAGATTTTGCTAACGTGGCATATTGATGATTTGACATATGGCACAATTTACTTATGATGATGACATGGCATGGATAGACCAGTAGAGAGTTGCCATGTGGCTAAATGGATGTTTTTTTTAGCAGTTTCTCAACATTCTATAGCACAATTTTCAACACGTGATAGCCTTGGCGCCTTCAATATGTGATAGCCTTAGTGCTTTTGATATGCAACAGCTTTGGCACCTTCAATATGCGATAGCTTTAGTGCCTTCAATAGCCCATAGCATGGATGCCTTCAATATGCGATAGCGTCAGCGGCTTCAGTATGCGACAGCCTTAGCGCCTTTAGTATGCAACGGCCTTGGCGCCTTCAATATGTCGTAGCTTTGAAACCTTCAATAGGCGATAGCTTTGGCATCTTCAATTTGCGATAGTTTTGGCGCCTTCAATATATGATATTGTTGGCAGCTTTAACATGTGATTATTGGACCATCTCAATACATGATAACCTTGATATTCTCAATGTATGATAGCTTGACCATCTCAATATATGATAGCTTGAACATTAGATAGCTTTGATATCCTTGAAATATGATGGCCTGATCATCTCAACATGTGATAACCTTGATATACTTTACGTGCGATGACTTGATCATCTCAGCATGTGATACCTTTGACCTACGATAGCTTGGCTTCAACATGTGATAGCTTGACTTCAACGTGCGGGAGTTTTAACCTATGATAACTTGACTTTAACATGCGATAGCCTCATTGTGCAATAGCTTTTAATCTCAGTGGTCGATAGCATTCACTTTTGTCCCTTAATAGTGTCATGCCTTTAAATTTTGATTTAAAAATTTGAGGTGTAACACTATCCCCCCAAGAAGTTTGCTTTTGTGTTAGCTTAAGTGAACTTTTGTCTTATGCTTTACTACATTTCTTAGATGTTGAATTTTCATCTTACCTTGCCTTTTTCTATTCAAATATATCATATTGCATTAATGGACATTGATCTAGTGAATTTTCTGATTAAGCAGTCTTGCCTTTAGGATATCCATTCTTTATTAGAACTTATTGGTCATCTTTCCTTAGAAAGTTGCTTTGGCTAGACACAGAGGTGGGACTAGAGGCTTTATTGACCCCTACTCTTCGGTAGATGTTTTGGCTAGCGTATAGGCAGAACTAAAGGCTTTATTGAATATCACTCCTTACAAGGCTGCTTTATCCTGGCATAGAAGTTAGACCAAAGACTTTATTGATCATCACTCTTTAGATTTTTCTTTGGCCAGGCGTGGAAGCAGCACCAAAGGCTTAATTAACCATCACTCCTTAGATGGTTGCTTTGTCTAAGCATGGAAGCAGGACCAAGGACTTAATTGACCATTACTATATTGCAAAGCATGGAAGCAGGACCAAAGGCTTATCATGACTACCACTCTTTAGGCAGTTGCTTTGGTCAGGCCTAAAGGTAGAACGAAAGGCTTTATTGACCATCACCCCTTGGATGGTTGCTTTGGCCAAGCATGGAAGCAGGGACCATTTACCTCGTTAGGATATACGTTATGTATAATGCATCTTAGTCCAGTGTCGTTTTGTTACAATAGATCCTTAAAATGTCTTACGGCTGTATTTGTCCAATCTAGTGAAGTAAGGTCTCAAATGCTTAGAATTTCATGTTCTTGATATACACTCTCTTCGGGTCTACTTAGTCGATAAGTTCCTGGTGGAATCACTTCATGGATAACCATATGTTCTTCCTAGTTTGTTCCTAATGATTCATCTACCAGGTTTTTGGTATTTTCCATTACCCTTTTGAGTGCGAAATCACCATTTTGGAAAGTTCTTTCCTTTAACTTTGAGTTATAGTACTTAATAATTCTTCTTTGATATTATGTCGTTCTTAATGCAACTTGATCTCTTAGCTAAATAATCAAATCTAAGGATTCCATTTTTATTTCTTGGTTAGGCCTATAGGCATACACAATTCTTTGATGCGACGAGGCTTCGATTTTAACCGGTGAAATTGCTTCGAATCCATATGTCAAAAAATATGGGGTATGCCCAGTGGATATTTTTTACGAAGCTCAATATAACTATAAAACAGTGGTGTTCCTCAATCCCGTTACTTTTTTCTTGTCAAATCACTTCTTCAAGATATTCTTAAGTGTCTGATTTGCAGCTTCTACTTCTCCGTTAGTTCTAGATGGGTTACTAAAGAAAACCATTTATTATTCCATTATTTCATTAAAAGTGAGTAAACTTTTTACTTTCAAATTGAGTCTTAATATAATAAATGATATTTTCGAAAGCTCAAATTGGCTAAAATAAATTTCATTTTTCCTATAGTTTGTTGGATAATGATTCAACATTAACCCATTTAGTAAAGTAGTCAATTGTAACTATTACAAATTTTGCGCCTCCTCTTGATGCAGGCAAAGATCCTATTAGGTCGATTCCTTAAACATCAAAGGTCATTTCTTGTGATAGGAGTCGATTCACTTGGTGGTAGGTGTGGGATTTTCAAGAATCGCTAGCATTTTTCATATCTTTTAATGTATGTTGGAGCATCTTCACTCGTTCATAGCCAATAGTACACTTAACGCATTATTTTCTTAAATAATTTCACACCACTTGAATTGTCACCGCAAAAACCTTCATGGGCTTCTTTTAATAGTTTCTTTCTTTTTGTAGGGTTATACATCTCAAATAAGGGACCGAGTGTCATTTCTTATATAATATTCCTTTGTTCATAGTATAAGAAGGTTTATGGTATTTTACTTTTTTCGACTCGTACTTATCCTTTGGTAGTATTCTTCTCTGATAATATTATATTATTGCTGTCATCGAGTATTCACATATTGATCCCCATAATCACTCTCTCATATTTCTTCATGAGTCATCATATGATCATTCTTTCCCACAAAATCTTCTTCATCACTTTATAGTTGCTGAATTTTTGAATAAGTTAAAGCTAGTGCTTTGCACTTTGATTCTTTTTATTTAAATTAAATACTTGGATTTTACTTAAATTTAACGGGGTCAATTTTTACTTCAGGTGCTCCAAGAAAACTGGAAAATTTTGCTAGTGAATCCTCTTCAATGCTTTTCTCCCTTGGTATCTAATGGACTGAAAAGTCCTCAGATTGAGCTAACATCTCATGGATCTTCTTTACATACCAAGCTAATTGTGCATCCTCTATTTGGTACGTTTTGTTAATTGGTTTACCATTAACCGTGAGTCGTTAAACACCTCAATTCTAGGAATTTTGAATTGTTGTGTTAAAGTTAGTTCATTGTTATTGATTCATATTCGGCCGTGTTATTGTTTACAGTGAATCCTGATTTCATTGTATAACATGACTGATGTTCAATGGGTGTAATTATTACGTACCTAGCTCTTGCTCTTTATTCATTTGATGCACCATTAAAAAATAGTTTCCATCTTGGTTCAAACTTTTTTTTCTTTTCAAATTATTCTTTAATAAATCCAATACATTCTGCTATGAAATCAGCAAGTGCTTGTCTATTTATTTCTGCTTGAGGTAGATATTCGGTACCATGCTGACTTACTTCCATTCCCTATTTTATGAACCTTCTAAACGTTTTAGGATTACTGAAAATTTTCTTGAGTGAATAATTAGTAAAGACTTGAAGTATATATGCTTGGAAATATAATCATTGTTTCTGAGCTGATAGCACTAAACAATAACTAACTTTTCAGTAACCGGATCTTTTGCATCCTTTAGCCTTTTCCTTGTATAATACATTAGTACCTGAACTTTAATTTTTCCCCTTATTAAGACCCAACTTATTGCATGTATAAGAACATATCTTCACCTTTTACTATACTAATAAGTATCGATGGCTTGACCAAATGATCTTTCAACCCCTAAATGCCTTTTGGCATTCCTCTATCCATCCAAGATTCCCCTTTTCTCGATCACATTAAAAAATGGAATACACTTACCGGTGTCCTGATATGTAGCTTCTGCATTTTTTAGCCTAAAGGCAACTACTTTATAACAATATGTTTGCAATCAGATACGAAACTCTCACGCTCTTATTGGACTTAAACATGGGGATTTGGCTTTACCTTGAATATGCATCCATTGTGCCCACAAGTTGCATTTACTAATTGATTAATCCTTGGAAAACGACAACATTCTTTTGGGCATGCTTCATTTAAATCAGTATAATCAACACAAATTTTCTACTTCCCATTGGATTTCTTTACTAACACCGGTTTGCTAACCATTTTGGATAGAATACTTCTCTAGTAAACCCATTTTCTAGCTACAATTTCACCTCCTCTTCTAATGCAATTGTTCATGCTTTATCAAATTGCCTTTGTTTATTTTATAAGTTGAATTCAAATATGCATGGCACATTACAGGATCAATTCCTACTATGTCCATATAAGTCTAAGTGAAAATATCTTTGCTCGTCCGAATAAAATGATTTAATCCTTCCTTGGTATCTTTATACATCCCACTTCCTATCATTACAATTTTAGTGGAACCTTTAGGGTCTATATTTATCTCTTCCAACCCCTTTACATGCTTCATATTATCTTCATTATCTCTAGAATCTATTTCTAGAATAATTACTCTAGGGGTTCCTTGGTGTCTACTTCTTGGTTTTCTTGATCTATCTCAACATGTTTCTTTTTCGTTTTCATTATTCTGACCTTTTTAGCCAACACTTTACATTTCTCAATCAGTGCTTTTAGCGTAATTGACTTAGATCTCAGTTCTTAGTTACTAATATCCAAGGGCTTCCAATTTTGGGTAATATTTAGTTTTGATACAACAGTATAATAGGATTCATTCTCTTTATAACATTGCTTTAGGTTTACAAAGTACATTTCCTATAAATAAATTTCTCTCCACGCATGGTCCTCTATCCAGAATTAATGAAAATAATCATCAAATGCTTTAGACAGAAGAAAGCATCCATTTCACTTGAGGTAGGTCTCCTAAAGAACACATTGCAGTAAGAAGATTGGTCCATCACCACAAATAGAGTATTAAAAGTCCTTGAATAAGGTAGGATTCCCATTTTGACATACAACTTTGTTTTCCCAATCGGAATAGAACCTTTATATTGAACCCGTAGATGGGTTTAAAGCTAGACTCAAGCTTTTCCATTGGAATATCCATTTTATCGAATGCACATATGAAAATGAAATTTACTGCACTTCTAGTATCACTAGGATTTTGGATATTATAGGTAATCCGTTTTAAGCAGTAACCCTCAATGGGTCATTATGAGGGTGCCTCGCCTCTACAACTCTTTTGGGGTAACCACTAAATCTAAGATTTACATAACACATTTGTAGGCCTTCGCCGATGGTTTCTTCTCCATAGAATATATTCCATCTTTGGCTTCACGAATATATCTATTCCCTGCACCTTACTCATTTCAACAATATGGAGCCTACTGAGAATCATATCAATATAATTGATTGATGGTAGGAACTCTTGTGGAGGTTTGTTGTTCGAAAAATTTATAGTACTATATAGATGCCTCTCATTATTATTAGGACAAGGGAATTTCTGATATCCTTTAACAAATCTTTAAAGGTTCCACTCCTAATCGTATTTTGAATGATCCCAACTAGGACTCGACAATTTTCTATCTTATGTCCATTTACCTGATGAAAGGCACATCAGTCTCCTCCTTTGTTTGTTTCTGAGTTAGTTTTGGATTTTTTAGTATTGAATATTTTATTTCATCTTTTATTATAATCAAAATATATGAAATGGTCCGGTTTAAGTTATCATAGTTGGCCTTTGGTATTTCATCCCATCTCCCTCTTTACTTCTGCCAAGAATCCAAACCTTTAACCTTCGCTTCCCCTTTGTTGTGAATATTTTTTCTCATGATGATCACATCCATATGGATGAATTTATCAGCTTGAAAGTGGAAGTCCTATAAATGCCCATGTCAATGGAGGTAAAGTTCTTTCCATAATGGGGTATTCTTTATCAATCCAGATTTTACTGTCATCATCTTTTCATCTTCACTTATCTTTTCAGCTCTTGTGGCTTTACAATTGAAACCTTAGAGATAGCTTCCCAATAGCCTTCCAAGATTTTGCGTCATGTAAGCTAAGATAGTTTGGTCTATATTTGGTTCATTTGAGGTGTAGAACTGGGTGGAAAAATCATTGGCAAATTTCGCCAGAAATAGATAGTGTTCTCCTTGTAGAAGCGATACCATTTCTTTGTTGCATCAATGAAAGTTATGGTGAAGATTCTTCACATTACTACTTCCAGTGCATCATAAATGTTTATTTGGCTTTCAAAAGCCAATAAATTATCATCTAGATCAGTTGATCCATCATGTTTGATTGAAGAAATTTTAATATATAATGATAATGGAACCACTATTATTTCTTCTATGAATAGAACCCACTAACATTACTGTTTACTCTAGGACCAATCATTCTCTTTCCTTTTATATCCATCATATATTTAACCAGTTGTTAGCTAAGTCTTTCAGATACAATCATTATCTGATAATCCCTCCTTTCAGGCATGTATTCTTTATTAGTAGATGAGCTTGCAGATTGCACAAGTTAAGACCTTCGTGGGCTATTTAGCTTTTTGTTTACTCTTAAGTTTGATCAATTGTTATTTTCAAGTTCTTTTCTCAAATTTGATCCGACTTATTGCAAGCTTTAGCTAACTTGATAGCTTTGGCTTCGTCTTTTCACTTGAGTTTCATAAAACTCTTTCAAAGTTTTTGCTCTTCAAATGTGATGCATTAGTATCTTTTTTAAAGGATTCACCTCCTTGCCTACAGCATTTTTTTGTCTTTTTGGTTGTCCTAGATGACTTTTGAAATACAAACATATCAATCAATTTACACACTGACTAAAGTTGTTTTTGTATGACATTAATAGTAGAACTTGTTACCCTATCGTCATCGCCGAAGATGTTCAAAGAAATAACACCGAGAATTATTGATGTGAAAGCTATGATGAGTGAAGGTAAAGAATAGTAATATTAAGCAAAGTCCATTAGAACCAATAAAGTATGATGCTTTGGGGAACAGTTGTTGTGTTTGACAAGGAAGAACCGAACTTTTGCTATATCGACTGCCGTCACTACTAAGAAATACCGTGGTACCACATTCCAACAAAATTAAACATTGACGTCGTGACTCATGATTTTTAAAGCAATATTGAATGAATATGTATCCTATCATTGTCGAAGTTGCCAACATCAACTATTCTTAATGCTGCTTATAATTAGAGTTACTAGGTACTGATGGTGTTTTCCATCCTAATGTCACCGCTCATCGAAACTACCTTATAAAGGGAAATACAAATTATGAATGTTGCCGAGGTTCAATACTACTAGTGTCGACTCTTATGAACATGCTTGGAAGACAACATACATCTACATACACGATGTTGATGATTATCATCACCATTGTCCACAAGTGTTGTCGATGCCGCATTTTATTGGCTGATGTGTACTGACATCAAGAATTATTGATGTTGCCATTAATCTAAAGCAGATTACTCTGTCAAAATGTTGTTCTGTGCCCACATCGCTCATAAATAATGGGTAATGCCACCAACTATCAATCAAGAAGATCATAGGGTATGAAATCATCATCCTTGACAACCGTTGTCAGTGTCGAGAATCATCAATATTAATAAGATTCATTGACGCCGCTTCCGACGAACGTCGTCTTTCATCAATGCTACTACATCATGATTACAATGTGTGTTGATCAACATATTAGAAGCCATAAATGTCGAAGCCAAGCTATGTGAACAAAAGAATGCCAGCCTTGATGCTCAACGATGGCGCTATTGTCGAAGCTGATGAAGTGTCAACCTTAATTTTGGTCGACCTGATAATGTCAAAGAAAATAATTGCAAAGACTTGCCACTTGGAAGGGGTCGAATTCTCCCATCTCATTTCTTACCTTTTCAACTTTGTAAACCCTACATTGATTTGGGGATTTTGAAAGCCTATTGTACTATTTGAACTTTGTACACATAAGGATTTGAAAATTAGCAAGTGCATAGCATAACATGTTGAATTACTTCAAACTCATGACTAATCTTTTGACATCGCATACTAACTATTTGACCTATTTGAACTAGTGACTTTCATAGCTTATTTGACTTCGACCTTAAACTTGCATAGCATATTTAGTTCAACTTCAACTTGCATATTGACACACTTACTAACTTCGACCATACATCATGTTTCACATAACTATGGGCTCAATGGAACCACTAATGGAACCTATGGTAACTTTCTTCAACTCAATAATTTCGACAACCCTCAACAAGGCCTCTCATTCATTAGCCCTATTTCGTAATCATTTTTGGGGTTATCAAATTTATTCATTAACAGAACTCTTATTTGTCATTTCAACAGGAATCGAAGCTTATCCAATCTCAACATTATTAATATGGAATTGAGGTATTATGTTCTCCTCAAGGTTAACTTGATGTATTACTTCTTTCTCTTAGATGTTGATCTTCTTTACGCTTTCCATTTATGCTAAATAAATGTCAATTTTCCCTTAGTTCAATTCTTAGTGAAAGCGCTGATATGTTAGACCAAAAATTAGGTCTAACTTATATGCTCTGATCAAGGAAATTAAGTACTAGGGAAAAAGTATTAGCACTTGGGCAAATATGCAAGTCATAATATAGTCAAGTAGTAGATTATCCAAATAGGATATCTGCAAGTCCTTTGCCAAAAAGTCTTAATTAGAATTTGATCTAGGGGGCCACTAAATTCCAGATCAAGCTTTTTAATTGTGCTTGAGTAAAAATGAAATGAGAAAGAAGTGCAATTCAAAATTTGAACTTTATTAATAAGAGGCGCGTACCTATTTAAAGAGAAATTGTACCTTTATATCTTTCACATATGGCATTCATAGGAGATGAATGATTGAGATTTTGGTGATATGGCACATAACCTATTTAACATACATATGGCATAACTAATTTATGATGAAGATATGGCATAACTAAACCAAAAAGTGTCACTGCGTGGCTAACCGGATGTTTTTAATAGTTTATCTACATTCAATAGCACTATCTTCAATATGTGATAGCTTTGGCATCTTCAGTATGCAATAGCTTTGCCACCTTCAATATGCGATAGCTTTGGCACCTTCAAGATGCGATAGCTTTGGTGCTTTCAACATGTGATAGCTTTGGCACCTTCAAGATGCGATAGCTTTAGCATCCTCAATATGTGATAGCCTTGGCACCTTTAGTATGCAATAGCTTAAGCCCTTGATATATGATAGCTTTAGCGCCTCCAACATGCAAATA
The DNA here is from genome assembly GCA_030765085.1 of Allium cepa. NCBI lineage: Eukaryota > Viridiplantae > Streptophyta > Magnoliopsida > Asparagales > Amaryllidaceae > Allium > Allium cepa. The sequence continues at coordinate 902,425,335 of CM060931.1, read as the reverse complement.
CTTTGGCACTTTTCATATATGATAGCTTTGCCACCTTAATTATGCGGTACTTTGGCACTCTTAACACGTGATAGCTTGACCATCTCAATACCCGATAACCTTGATATTTTTAATAAACTTTAGCTTGATCATCTCACCATGTGATATATATTTTATCTCAACAGGTGATAACTTTGATTATCCTCGACATGCAATGGCATCTCAACATTCGAAAACTTTGATATCCTCGGCATGCGACGGCTTGATCTTGTCAACATGCCATAGCTTTGACCTTCAATGGCTTGACTTCAACATGTATAGCTTCAACCAGCGATAGCATGAATTCAATATGTTATATTTTCAACTTACGATAGCTTAACTTTTTCATGCAATAGCCTTAACGTGCGATAGCCTTATCTTTTGCCCCTTGATAGTTTCATGCCTTTGGCATATAACAAGAATAATTACTACTATATGAGAATCAATATAGTTTCTGTTTATGTGTAGAGTATAAAAGTTGGATTATTTGTAGGTTCATAAATGGACTACTATCAAGTAAAAAGGGAGGAATGATATCATTGCGCTTTAGAAATTGCATTAAAGCATTAATGAAAGTGACATCTCGTAACAAGAAAAAATTGATGTCTGTGTTTGAATTGTCATTGATTGAAACTTCTGTAGTTTTATACCGTGACGTCACATTTACATGAATACATTTTTGTAACAACATACCTTTTCGACCCCCGAATGTTGATACTAATATATCCACGATATTCATGTGTCAAGCACCTAAGTGCCAGAAGGACAAATTGTTTGGGTAAAAGAAAAGGAAATAAAATAAGAAAGAATAGAATACAATATCAAAATCTCACAGCAGAATGATAATATATAATATCAAAACAACAACATAATGGTTTACTCCGATAGAGAAATTTCAAAGTTACAAAACCGAAGTACTATCGTCAGCTTGGATGGAAAGTTCGCATATCAGTTTTGCACGGAGGTCCTTCCAACCAATACAGCATCCAAACTCCATGCACAAGGATTAGAATACACCTTCCGAGCACCCTATATCTCTAGATAAAATATACCATAAGAAAAGTACAATTAGCCAACATCTGAACGAGGAAACCAAAACCATATGGAACCAAGTACCATCAACTCCTGCGCGTAACATCGATAAGCATACTTTAGATACAGAGTTGATATAACCTGTTTTGGGGCAGGAAAATCGCAAATTGTGCAACCTATACTTTCATTAGCCATTTCCAATGCCGAGGGCATGTTTGGCATCTTTCACATGAGTCTTCATCACTAGAGCAGAATATGAATCCCCAAATGGATTCCCATAGCTCAAACGGATCCACTTTCAAGAGATAGAACACATCTCTCACTCTTGAAGAAGTTTTCAATAAGTAAAATACTTATCGACCTCGGTCTCTTTAAGAATGAATCAATGAATTTGATCATTCATTAATAATGAAAGTGATCGCATATGGAAACCAAGTCTCACATAATTCTCACGTTTTCGATACTTTCAACTCACACTATCCCTCGGTCAGGAGTGAAGCCGGTAGGTTAGACCTCTATTGCTCGTATTTCTACCGAAACATTATTCTTAACTCCTATAGACAGAGAAGCCTACTTCGTCGGCTTTTACTGCTAAGTATATCACTAAATGTTTTCCATCAACAAAAAACATACAAAGTGCGATCAAGTCATATAAAGCACAATTGAGTGATATAAACGACTTCTAATCCTTTTTTGTTTAATTGTTCTTTTAATAATTAAATTTTCTTTTATTGGTAAAACTTCTTTTATCTAAAAAACTTCATTTATCAATCTCTAATATTCATTTGTACTCTTTCAACACTTCAAAATGGATTCATATACTTATCTAAACTGGTATAGGTATATTCACAAATCATTAATAAGATTTCTGACATTACACCTTATGCTTTTTCTATCTTTTTCCAAAAGATTCCTTGCTAACAATTTCCGTCAAAATATCCTTTTTAAGGACCTAAATACTTTCACAAATCCACTCAAAAGGTTTAAGACTTATGCTACTTAGATATTTCCACTACAAACCCAAAACCATTTCAATTATACTTATCACTAAAACATTCTTTTAAAGATCTATTTACATTCATAAGTGTAATAAAAAAGGATTAATGACGAATGCTATTAAAAAAAATCACAACAAACCCAAAACCATTTCATACTTATATTTATCTTTAAAACATTCTTTTAAAGATCTAAGATAATATTAGGTTAAGTATGATAGTTGACTGAGCGACTATCTAATTAAAAATGATTTCTTATAGAAATCACGATTTGTATACTTAACTTGTTTCCAACATTGCAACTTAACTATTCCTCATCTAAGAGTGAAGCTAGGTAAGTTAAAGCACTGGTTGCATATTAAAGCCTTTCTTTGACATTTCATTCTTGAATTTCACAAATAAATTATAACGACCCACTATTTTGGACCATTCAAATCGACAATAATCCACACATGTCAAACTTGAATAATTCAAATAACAGATTATAATATAATTTAGAGCAAATAAAATCATTTGCAGAATTACAGACATAGAAATATCAGAATAACTCGCAGTGGAAATTAAAATACCATAGTAGTTCATGACGCTACTATTAGAAAGTCTCAAAACAAATACAATATCAGTCTGATAACAAATACAATAAAAATCCCAATACATAGAAGTCCACTAATACAAGAGCTGAAATAGAACAACTAAAACTGAAATATATAGATAACTAGATAAGCAGAATCTCCAGCGATTCCTAGCTCCAGAAAGAGAAATCCAAAGCTGTGAATACTCAGGCTGACCTGAGCATAAAGCAAAACACAAAACACTCGAGTCATGACATACATACTTATACAATGTAAACCAACTCAAGTTAACTGTAATAAAGTACAAGTAACTTAAAGGATGCTTGGGACCGCCCATCCTCTAAGGATCCGTTAAACTATTTACTATGTAGCAATATTGCGCTATTATAATAATGTCTATTGTAAAATAAACGTACTTTAAAATAGCGTTAAAGGGTTACCCATATAGCCCCTAACATGTAATAGTCCCAGTAGTCCATCCAGTATCAGCGTACCTCCAGATCGGGAGGCTACCCTAAATACTTCATGGGCTACGGGAGAAAAACAAACTCGTAGTAAAGCTCGCTATGGTAGGTGACATGGCACAACTAGGCAATGCCAGGGTAGATATACCAATTACGCTTCCAGGATGGTGGTAACGCATAGCAGCCACTACCGCCTATCTCGAGCCATACTCCCAAATTAAAGGGGTGCACCCAATCAATCACAAAAGTAATAGAATGGTATCGAAACAGTGTGTCCGATAGGAGGAGCTACCTCACTTGGCCCGTCGATCGCCTATTTTAGCCACCTTAAGCCAACTCACGGGAGTTGGGTCCACGTTCATGCCTTAATAGGATCGTCGCCATCATCCTACTTCATTCTGGAAACTCCACCGCGTACATAGTTGTTAAAGTGGTTTCTGTATCGACAGAGAGTATGTCCATATCCGATCTCGGTCTCTTTAACAACCAATCGTTATTATAACCCGTGGTTATAAATTTCAAAAATAGTTTATATTTCAAATCAAAATACTTCATTTATACTATTTAAAAGTGAATTCATTATACTTACAAATAAAATGTTCAATTTCCAAAACTTTAGCCTTTTTTGAGTTCATTTATTCACTTAAATACATTAAAACAGTGAAATTTCAGCTTCCGCAGCACTTAGAAAATGCCACGGTAAGTTACATTTGAAAACAATTAAATTCAGGAAAGACAGCATTTAAAAACTGCTGTAATAGTTCAGTTTTAGTTGAAAAATAATTCAATTTAGCAAAGACAGCTTTTACAAAACTACTGTAATAGTTCAAGGTTCAAATTAAAATATTAAATTCAATTCAGCAAAGACAGCGTTTACAAAACTGCTGTAATAGTTCAGTTTATATTCAAAAATCTCATTTTAGCCAGCTTAGCACTTAACAAGCGCTACAATAGCTCTTAGTTATTTTTTAGCCCTTTTAGTTGACTTCTGCAACTACAACACTTACAAAGTGTTGTAGATTTATTTATTCCAGATTTTAGTTCAATTTCAAAAACGATAACATTTCTGAAGTGCTACTAAAAGAATTTTCAGATTTTACAATAGAATTTCAGCAATAATTAAACTTCAATTTAAACCATTTTAACGTATAAAATTTCATATTTTTCACTTTAAAATGGTCATTTAGATACCCTTTAACTTATGATTTTTATAAAGTAAATTTCACAAATAAATATCAAATTTTTCAATGCTTCACTTATTAAAGTCAATGTACAATTTTCCCAAATTTTTGCATTTACTTTACACTTTAATTTAATTTACCATTTCATAAATTAAACTTAATTTCCATTTTATTTTCTCAACTTAACTATTATTTTTAAACCAAATTTAACATTTCCAAGTTAAGTGATGTTTCAAGTTTCACTTTCATGCATTCATTTATTTAACCATTTTATATTCATAAAAAAAATCAATAACACTTTATTAATCATTTTAAATTCGAATTTAAATCAAATTATTGTATTTTTACATTTTTAAAATACTTTAAAAATTCTAGAAAAATATATATAATAACCACGGGTCTGTATAATATTTTCTAACCTAAGTCAAGTGATACAGTAATATATCATTTCAATCCGAAATTTACAAAGAAAAATCCGGGTTCTATCTTTTCAAACCCGCAGTGCCAAGTCAAATAAATAAATAAAAATTGCTCAGGCCTATCATTTCAGCCCACAACGATTTTTCCTTATTCTAAAGTCCGTTCGAGTATGTATCATTTTAATCCATAGTGATTCTATTCTACAGGGAACTTGCAGTGCGAGAAACAGAAATATATAAACAGTATAGCAACATATGACAGTAACAGATGATATGACAGGTCTATAAATAGGGTTAACATCATATGATTCATATCACAGGCAGGTATAACTTGATATAATATTTATACACATTCACTTGTTGTCACATCACAATTTGTATAAATGTCATGAGCGAATACTCACCTCTTTACGTTGGGGTTAGCAAATCAAAACACGCAAACAAAATCCAGAAAGCATGATAGTGCGACTTTGATTCGAGTGGAATGAGAGCCAAGATATTAATCTTGTGTTCAACAACAAAATAAAGAAAAAAATAGATATAAATACAATACCAAATTTATTGGAATAAAATGGAAATAGAATTTACAAAAGACATCACTAAGCTTTTCAATCAATTTTGCTTGACCACTAACCACTTTTGCTCGGCCACACTGCGACATTGGTTCGGCCATGACAGTGTTTTGGTTGAAATGGATATTGTTTGGACTTATATAGGCACGACTACAAGGAGATGCGAATGGTTTTTGAGTTACTAGTGAAGGAAGTTCTAAGGCAAGGCAAAATAGAAAGCTTTGATTCAACATTTTGGCTCGGCCAAAGGCATGTGAGCTCGGCCTTGGTTAGATACAGGTCTGGTGATGGCTGAAGTGATGGCCAGAGGTGGTGTACTTTCTGTTGGTGGTGGCTATGGTGGTGTCCAAGGCAAACTATGAAGGGGATGGGAAAATACTAGGCTCGACTATGCATTTTTGGTGGAGTTTGCAGCATGGGGTGGTCACGGCCAGTATTGGTCAGAGAAGGTGGATGGCCAGGCCGTGTATGGTGATGCGGAGGAAGTGATGTGGTGGTCGGTGAAGGTGGTGAGGGTTTAGGCCGAGCAAAGTACAAGAAGAATCAAGCAAAACAATGGAAAAATCCAATAGAAAAGTGAAGAGAAAACGTAAAAACAAAGAAGCCATTCCCTAATTTTGTCTTAGATCCGAATGGCCGAAAATTGAAATGGAATGGGAAGTTTTTCTCATGTGAAATTCAAAACAAAACACACGGCTATTGCTTGGAAAAGACGGCCAAAGAAATAAAGTGATCAGGCATTGAAAAGTCACAAGTTGAAAAGGTTTTTGTCTCTTAGAAAAATCAAGTAAATAAAATAAAAATTAAAACAAAATAAAGTATAAATGAAATAAATAAATATTTTTAGGAAAAATAGAAAATAAATAAGAAAATAGTTTATTAAATTAAAACTAGGATTAAGATTGCAAATAAAAATACAACTAATATTGGAAAAATTACTACTACACTTTGAAAATGTTTTAAAAATAAAATCTTGAAATAAAATAAATTTTAAAATATTTTCATAATGAATTAAAATCTAATTTCAAAATATTTCAAAAATCTAGGGTTGTTACACTCTCCCCCACTCAAATCTTTTCGTCCTCGAAAAGAACGAACAAGGAAAATAAGGAAAAACAAGATAGAAAAAAATAGTAACTAAAATAAACAATTCCGGATTCGAAGCACGAATGCTCTCCTCCGTCTTCCAGGTACAATCTCGATCATCAGTGCTCCACTGTACTTTGACCAGACTAACAGATTTCCTTCTTAGCTGCTTCGTACCTCTGTCAACAATACGAAGTGGCTTCCTCTCCACAGTCAGATTAGGCTCAATATTCAAACTATCAAGAGCATAAGGCTAAACTATAAGAGATGGATCATGAAGATATCGGCGAAGATGTGAGACATGGAATACACCCTGCACTTCAGAAAGCTTTTCGAGCAAATCCAGACGATAAGCCAAAGAACCAACTCTTTCCACAATGCGGAAAGGATCAATGAACCAAAGAGAAAGCTTCCCTCTACAACCAAAGCGAATAACACTCCTCAAGAGAGAGACTTTAAGGAAAACCTGATCACCAACAACAAACTCTATACTCCGCCTACGCCTATCAGCGTACTTCTTTTGCCTATCCTGAGAAACTCACTACTTCCTCTTAATCTCCTTAACTCTCTCAGAAGCCTCCAAAATCACATCAGGACCAAGAACCAAACGATTACCGACTCAATCCAGCAAGATGGAGATCTACAAGGTCGTCCGTTAAGAGCAGCAAACAGAGACATTTTAATACTGGCCTGAATTCAAAGATGGAATGAAATAGATAAAGGATTAAGATAAGCTTAAAACAGAAGATTAGATTATACCTAATAACTATTATTATAGGTGAATTCGACAAGATGGAGATGATCTTCCCAAGATCCTCCATAATGAAGCACACAAGCACGAAGAAGATCTTCGAGAATCTGATTCACTCTTTCCGTTTGACCGTCGGTCTGTAGATGGTAAGCAGTGTTCAGATTCAGATGAGTACCTAAAAATTCTTGAAAAGCTTTCCAAAACTGACTGGTAAAAATAGGATCACGATCACAAACAATACTGAGAGGAACACCATGGAGATGAATAATCTCTCTCATGTAGATCTCTGACAAGCTAAAAGCAGAACGAGTAGACTTGACCGAAATAAAATGAGCGGGCTTGGTCAGTCTATCCACAATAACCCAGATACTCTCATTACCCCTCCTATACCTCTGTAATCCATCAATGAAATCCATGAAAACCTCTTTCCACTTCTAATTGGGAATCTCTAGGGGATGCAACAAACCACGGGTCTTCTGACGGTCGGCCTTGACTTGCTGACAAGTTGCACACCTACTAACAAAGATAGAGATATCCTACTTCATACCCTTCCACCAATAAAGCCTCTTCATATCCTGAGACATCTTCGACACATCAGAATGAATAGAAAGTCTGGATCGATGACTTTTCCGAAGTAACTCTTGCCTCAATCCATTATCATTCGGGACACAAATCCTACCATTAATCCTCAAAATCCCTCTATCATCGATCTGCGCTCCACTACTACCACAACCAACTTTACTATGAACACTCTCCTTCATCAATCTAAGCATCTCATCCTCATCTTGCTTAGCCATAATATGATCTAAAAGAGGAGAAGAAGAAACAACAAGCTGACACAACAAAGGATTTTTCTGACTCAAAGCTTCGGCCACAACATTAGCTTTACCGGGAGTATAGTTAATATCGTGGTCGTAAGAAGCCAGAAACTCAAGCCAACGAACTTGCCTCTGATTCAAATCCTTTTGGGTGAAGATATATCTCAGAGACTGATGATCGGTGAAAAGCTCAAACTTAGTTCCTAGAAGATGATGCCTCCAAAGCTTGAAAGCAAAGACAACAACAAGCAACTCTAAATCATGAGTAGCATAATTTGCCTCGTGGGTTTTCGACTGATAGCTGGCATAGGCAATGACCTTACCATCCTACATGAGAACGGCACCTAATCCCTCACGACTAGCATCAGTGTATACCATCAATCCCTCATTTCCATTCGAAACGGTAAGAACTGGTGCGGAAGTAAGGTTGTACTTTAACTCATTGAATGAAGCTTTACACTTACCAATCCAAATAAACTTAGCATTCTTACGAGTTAAAGCAGTGAGAGATGCAGCAATCCGAGCAAAATTCTCAATGAATCTTCGATAATAACCGACAAGTCCTAGAAAACTATGAATATCAGATGGAGTCTTAGGAGTTTCCTAATGCAGTAACAGAATAGGGAGAAAATAAGGACAACCGAAAAGATAGGATGATAAAAGAAAAGAGAGAAAAGAAAAAACTTACATTGATCGCAGCGATCTTGACTGGATCAATAGAAACTCCATTACTAGAAACAATATGCCCGAGGAATCGGACTTCATCCTTCCAGAAATGGCATTTAGATAATTTAGCCTTCAACTGATGATTTCTGAGAATGTCCAGAATAGATTTCAAATGCGACTCATGCTCTTCCTTGGTCTTAGAGAAGACAAGGATATCATCAACAAAGGTTAGAACAAATTTATTAAGAAGGTGCATTAGTCAAACCAAAAGGCATGGCTAACAATTCATAAAACCCATTCTCAGTGCGAAAAGCAGTCTTGGGAATACTTTCCTCAGCATTTCTGAGCTGATGGAAACCTGTGGCAAGATCAAGCTGAGAGAATGTAATGGCACCATAAAGCTGATCAAACATATCATTGATGCAGGGCACTGGATATCTGTTTTTCATAGTGAGCTTGTTCAGCACCCTATAATCAACACGCATCCTCAACGAACCATTAGACTTGGTGATGAAAACCATCGCTGCACCCCATTCTGAATGGCTACGTCTAATCATACCTTTGGAAGCTAAGTCCTCAGTTTGCTTTCCTAACTCAACCTTCTCGCAGGGTGCCATTCCTCTACGAGGAAGAACCACAGGTCGAGCACCAGGAATAAGATCTATACGAAAATCAATTTCCCGCTTAGGAGGTAAAGAAGTGACTTCACCAAATACATCGGGATAGGGTCTGACTATAGGAGTCGAATCAAGATCACCAGAAGAAGAATCCAGAGAATAAGTAAAACTGCCAGCAAAATCCTGAGGCATGCGAAACTGAATAATCAAAGGATCACCCTTATCTCCCACAAGAGTAACAATTCAAGATTTACAAGGGATATGGGCCTCATGATTCTTTAACCAATCCTCACCAAGAAATAAATCAAAAGCATCGAAACCCAGAACATAGAATTCACCAAAAAAAAATGATAACCAGAATGGAAGAGTTTCATTCCTCTACAAATCCTACTAAGGTTCGTAGGACCCCCAATAGGATTAGAAACACATAAAGGAACAGAAGCATACTCAGGAGAAAGGAGATGCTCAAACTTATCACAAAAATCAACAGAAATAAAACTATGGGAAGCTCCAGTATCAAATAAAACACGAACAAGATGATGAAATAAAGAAAAGGTGCCCTGGAGAGTACCATGGTCATCACTTGGAGCAGGAGCAGGAGCAGGAGCAGGTGCAGGAGCTGGAGAAGATGCAGAGGTGACACCAAATATACCAGAAGGCTGACCCTTCTACTGGGTAGGGCAATCCTTTTTGAAATGGCCAGACTGAAGACAAATATGGTAGAGATCATGCCTCGTCAACTGAGCTGGAGGAGCAACAACAGCACCAACAAAAGTAGGACAACTATTGGCATAGTGTCCCTTCTGATCACATTTGAAGCAGGTGATGGAAGAAAGATCAACATGCTGTCTTTGAGAAGGAGAAGATGATGAAGATCCCAAACCCGCATTCTTGAGCCAATTCTTTTTCTGCTGTTGGTAATGAGGCTTTCCCTTCCTAGAATTAGCAGAGGAAGACTGAGATGAAGGAGCACCAACAACAGTAGGACCCTTAGAAGTAGGGTTCTCATATCGGATAGCCATATCCATAAGCTGGGTAAAAGTGCCATAAACATGAGAAATGATACGATCATAATACTCGGGACGAGCACCAGCTATGAACTTCTCATTCTTCTTGAGAGGAGTGTCTATCAGGCTAGGACCAAACTTGGAATGTTCATTGAACTTCCTCTCATACTCAGAAAAGGACATGGTACTCTGCTTGAGATCCATGAATTCACGATAAAGTTGAGATTTACCGGCTTTTGGCATCCATTTTGCCACAAAAGCCTCACTGGAAAGGAGATACAGAACAAACTTAAGAAAGATTCAAATGAAAGGAAAATAGGAACATAATTCAAGATAACACAAAGGATACCTAAACTGCTCACAAGTAATATCAACCTCGACGGTGTTAGCCGTAACAGACTCCCACCAATCAAGGGCAGCCTCCTGCAACTTCCATGCTGCTAACTAACACTTCTGGGCATCAGTAATCTCAAGACCAGTAAAGATCCTCTCTAAACTCCATAACCATTGATGAGCCTCAATAATGCTCTTTGAACTTGTAAACTTGGTACCAACAAGTTGAGAGAATTCCTTACAGAGAACGGTAAACCTAATAGGTGCAGCAGGCTGAGGAGCTGGGGCATTACCACGACCCCTACCTCTGGCATTTCCACGATTCATCCTAAAAAATCAAGAATGAATTTAGGACCAGGTATAGAGAAGACAAAGATAAGATAAGACAAAATTCACTTGGCTGAATATCCTAATGAAAGAAAATACTAACAAGGTGGATATAAAAGGAAGGAAGTTTAGAAAATTGCTTTTAAAACAAGAAAATTTTGTATCAAAATAATCTTTGAAAAAAATCCTTTGAAAAATCATTTTTAAAATTATTTTATACTTTGAAAATATGTTCTCTCACAAAGAAATGATTTTGAGATTGATTTCACACATTCTACGGTATTTCTACCCTATCTCTAATGAGTTTTTGCTCCGCAGGCTAAAGTTTGCCTAAAAACCTGGCTCTGATACCAACTGTAGCGACCCACTATTTTGGACCATTCAAATCCACAATAATCCACACATGTGAGACTTGAATAATTCAAAATAACAGATTGTAATAAAATTTGGAGAAAATATAATCATTCACAGAATCACAAACACATAAATATCAGAATAACTCGTAGCGGAAATTAAAAAACCATAGTAGTTCATGAAGCTACCATTACAAAGTCTCAGAACAAATAAAATATCAGTCTGAAAACAAATACAATAAAAATCCCAATACATAGAAGTCCACCCATATAAGAGCTGAAATAGAACAACTGAAACTGAAATATACAAATAACTAGATAAGTAGAATCTCCAGCGATTCCTAGCTCCAGAATGAGAAATCAAAAGCTGTGAGTACTCAGGTTCGCCCGAGCGTAAAGCAAAACACAAAACACTCGAGTCAGGACATACATACTTATACAATGTAAACCAACTCAAGTGAGCTGTAACAAAGTACAAGTAACTTAAAGGATGCTTGGGACCGCCTATCCTCTAAGGATCCGTTAAACTATTTACTATGTAGAAATATTGCGCTATTATAATAATGTCTAAAGTAAAATAAACTTACTTTAAAATAGCGTTAAAGGGTTATCCATATAGCCCCTAACACATAATAGCCCCAGTAGTCCATCCAGTATCACTGTACCGCCAGATCGAGAGGCTATCCTAAATACACCATGGGCTACGGAAGAAAAACAAACTCGTAGTGAAGCTTGCTATGGTAGGTGACACGGCACAACTAGGCAATGCCAGGGTGGATATACCAATTACGCATCCGGGCTAGTGGTAATGCATAGCAGCCACTACCGCCCATCTCAAGCCACACTCCCAAAATCAAGGGTGTGCATCCAATCAATCACAAAAGTAATAGAATGGTATCGAAGAAGTGTGTCCGATAGGAGAAGCTCCCTCACTTGGCCCGTCCATCGCTCTTGTTTTAGCCACCTTAAGCCAACTCGCGGGAGTCGGGTCCACATTCATACCTCAATAGGATCGTTCCCACTATCCCACTTCATTCTGGGCACTCCACCGCATACACAGTTGTTAAAGTGGCTTTCGGTATCGACAAAGAGTATGTCCATATCCGATCCTGGTCTCTTTAATAACCAATCGTTATTATAACCCGTGGTTATAAATTTCAAAAATAGTTTATATTTCAAATCAAGTACTTCATTTAAACTATTTCAAAGTGAAGTCATTATACTTACAAATTAAATATTCAATTCCCAAAAGTTTTGCCTTTTCTGAGTTCATTTATTCACTTAAATACATTAAAACAGTGAAATTTCAGCTTTCGCAGCAGTTAGAAAATGCTACGGTAAGTTACATTTGAAAACAATTCAATTCAGCAAAGACAACATTTAAAAACTGCTATAATTGTTCAGTTTTAGTTCAAAAATAGTTCAGTTCAGCAAAGACAGCTTTACAAAACTGCTGTAATAGTTTATGGTTCAAATTAAAAGTTTAATTTGAATTCAGCAAAGACAGCATTTACAAAATTGCTGTAATAGTTCAGTTTATATTCAAAAATCTCATTTCAGCCAACTGTAGCACTTAACAAGTGTTGCAATAGCTCTTAATTATTTTTTAGCCTTTTAGTTCACTTCTGCAACTACAACACTTACAAAGTGCTGCAGATTCATTTATTCCAGATTTCAGTTCAATTTCAGAAACGATAACATTTCTGAAGTGCTACTAAAAGAATTTTCAGATTTTACAATAGAATTTCAGCAACAATTAAACTTCAATTTAAACCATTTTAACTTATAATATTTTTCACTTTAAAATGGTCATTTAAATAATCTTTAACTTATGATTTTTATAAATTAAATTTCACAAATAAATATCAAATCTTTCAATGCTTCACTTATTAAAGTCAATGTACAATTTTCCCAAATTTTTGCGTTTACTTTACTCTTTAATTTAATTTACCATTTCATAAATTAAACTTAATTTCCATTTTAATTTCTTAACTTAACTTTTATTTTTAAATCAAAATTCACATTTCCAAGTTAAGTTATATTTCAAATTTCACTTTCATCCATTCATTTATTTAATCATTTTATATTCATAAAAAAATCAATAACACTTTATTAAGCCATTTCAAATTCAAATGTAAATCAAATTATTATATTTTTACATTTTTAAAATACTTTAAAAATTCTAGAAAAATATATATAACAACCATGGGTCTGTATAATATTTTATAACCTAAGTCAAGTGATACAGATAATATATCATTTCAATCTGTAATTTACAAAGAAAAATCCATGTTCTATCATTTCAAACCCGCAATCCCAAGTCAAATAAATAAATAAAAATCGCTCAGGCCTATCATTTCAGCCTATAACGATTTTCCCTTATTCTAAAGTCTGTTCGGCTATGTATCATTTCAACCCATAGTGATTCTATTCTACAGGGAACTTGCAGTGTGAGAAACAGAAATAAATAAATAGTATAGCAACATATGATAGTAACAGATGATATGACAGGTTTATAAACAGGGTTAACATCATATGATTCATATCATAGGCAGGTATAACATGATAAAATATTTCTACACATTCACTTGTTGTCACTTCACAATTTTATATAAGTATAAATGTCATGAATGAATACTCACCTCTTTACGCTGGAGTTAGCAAATCAAAACACACAAACAATATCCAAAAAGCACGATAGCATGACTTTGATTTGAGTGGAGAGAGAGCCAAGATACTAATCTTGTATTCAACAACAAAACAAAGCAAAATATAAATATAAATACAATACCAAATTTATTAGAACAAAATGGAAATAGAATTTACAAAAGACATCACCAAGCTTTTCAATCAATTTTACTTGACCACTGTCCACTTTTGCTTGGCCGCACTGCTATATTGGTTCGGCCATGATAGTGCTTGGGTTGAAATGGATCTGGTTTGGCCTTATATTGGCACGGCTAAAAGGAGATGTGAACGGTTTCTGAGTTGCTAGTGATGGAAGGTCAAAGGCAAGGCAAAATAAGAAGTTTTGGTTCAACATTTTGGCTCGGCCAAAGGCATGTGAGCTCGACCTTGGTCAGGTACAGGTATGGTGATGGCTGGAGTGATGGTCAATGGTGGTGTGCTTGTTGGTGCTGGTGGCTATGGTGGTGGCCGAGGCAAACTATGAAGGGGATGGGAAAAAACTAGGCTCGGCTATGCATTTTTGGTAAAGTTTGCATCATGGAGTGGTCATGGCTAGTATTGGTCAGAGGAGGAGGATGGTCAGGCTGTGTATGGTGACGTGGAGGAAGTGATGTGGTGGTCGATGAAGGTGGTGAGGGGTTAGGCCGAGCAAAGTACAAGAAGAATCAAGCAAAACAATGGAAAAATTCAATAGAAAGGTGAAGAGAAAAGGTAAAAAAAGAAGAAGAAGCCATTACCTAATTTTTTTTCTCAGATCTGTATGGCCAAAAATTATGATGGAATGAGAAGTTTTTCTCACATGAAATTCAAAAAAATAATACGGCTATTGCTTAGAAAAGATAGCCAAAGAAATGAAGAGACAAGGCATTGAAAAGTCATAAGTTGAAAAGGTTTTTGTCACTTAGAATTTGCATTTTTTTATTCAAATAAACCAAAAGAAAATTCAAGTAGATAAAATAAAAATGAAAAAAATGTAACAACCCGCATATTTTACGATTGAATATTTAAATATTTTATTTAAAATAATTCATCGTTAGTCGGATTATTATCCGAAAAGCTACCTTTTGCAAACGGCCGAATTAGGACTCGAGACCACCCCCATTGAGTTCAAATGACGTTTGCAACCTTTTTGAGCATGAACTTCGATATGTTTGGAGATAGTAGAATTTTGCTACTTTTTCACTTAGGGCTTTGGTTTTGTTTCAGCTCATTAGACCCAAGCTTCACCCCTCTTCTCTTCATTACTTTACTTCTATTTCCTAATACTCAAGCTTTAGCAACAATGGAGAGAGTAATGGGAAATTAAAACTCCAAGCCTTAGTTTCCATTTGCAAATCAATTTCTAGCTCCAAATTTATAGAAGAAGCTTTGGTAAGCCTCCTCTTCTTCTTCTCCAACTCATTCTCTTACCAATTTTAGAATTTCCTAAACCTAATTTAAGAAATATTTCTCTTTTAAGCTTAGATTCAAGCTCTTTGGGTTGGAATTGAAGAGTGATTGTCCTTTCCATTGCTCTATAGCTTCTTCTTCATTTGTTTTGGGTTTAAAGGTGAGATTTTTATCTCACATCTATGACTATAATTATCTTTGGTTGTTAGGTATGAATTCCTAACACCTCTTCATGTGCATTTGCTCTTGATTCGGATTGGTTTTGTGAATATTCCAATTTTTAATGTTTTGAGTTCAAACTTTAAAAATCCTAACTTCGATTTTTGAACATGTTTTTGGTGATGCATCAAAGAGCTTGTAGGGCCGGATCGTCGTTTGGCATAAACCCCTAGTGCCCATTGCTCGTTCGGTTGCACTTGCGAAGAGATTGCCTCTTTATTTTTCGGCTGAAAATACTGGAAATTCCAGTTCAGTCGATTGAAATCTCTGTTCAGTCGACTGAACCTGAAAACAGAAAGTTTCCAAGCATGATTCAGTCGACTGAAATCTCTGTTCAGTCAACTGAATTTGTTGTTTCTGCCCAATTTGCCTTTTGGGATTGAATTTCCAATTTAAATCGATTCGTGATGATCCTATTTGTTGTTATCATTTATTATGACTTTGATGACTCCTTTTTAGGGATTTTTGTACATCCATTTCGATGGATTCTTTATCGGTTTCTTTGGATTTGATTTCGTATGTGAGTTTTAATGATTGATTGTTTCTACAATCATTTTTATGGTTTGTCACTTTAAAATACAAAGGTTTCTATACTATTAGTAAATATTCAAACTCTTTATCAAAGATTATTTAAACTCTATTTTCAATATCAAACTCGTTTATAAAACCGTTTTCCAACCTACTAGTATATACAAACCTTTACCTCACTTGTATGAGAAATCTAATTAAACGACTTAGTAAGATAAGTGGATGAAACGCTTGCGTTTACTTCGTCGGTTATTTCTTGGACTTGTTCGATTGAATCTCTTATGACAATTCTTGAGTGGAATTCTACAATTTGTTCGTAAATATTTAAGTTAAGCTAGTGGTTAAGGGACATGAAGCTAAGCTCATATATTTACTAGCTTAGTCTAATTGACAGTTCTTGATGATTGATGATGATCATTTTTGTGATTTTAGACTAGCGATATGTTATGTTTCTTTGTCCACATAGGGGACGGAACCTTGTTTTATTGAGTTTCGTCTCATTTCTTTTATAAGCTAACGACCTATGTATTATTTGGAGTTTCGACTCAATTTTTGTGGGCTAGCAACCCATGTTCTTTTATGGATTTCGGTCCATCGGACTTATCTTTGTACTACGTTGTTGCACCAGCTTATCAGGATCATCGGGCGTACCGTTGTACTACGTCGTTGTTTCGAATTATTCGAGTTTCAAGTTCCTTGGGCGTACCGATATTGTACTACGTAGTTGTACCGACTCTATGGTTAGCGACCATGGGATAGCGTCCCATTTGTGATACACGTGTTGGTGAATTTTCATGCCCCTGTTTTGTGACAGGCCTCCTCTTTTTTGTGATTTCTTGATTTCTGTTGATGATTTCTAGAATTTGTGCTCCACCAGCTTCTATGATTAGCATCGATATGATGTCGATATTTGTGACTTGGTGAATAAAACTAAAGAGTATGACATTCTTTTGATCTTTGACAAGATTCTTGTGATATTGATTAATCTTTGGTTGATTTTCAATTACATACTTATCATAGTATGGCTTTATGGTTATCATACGTTTTTGTCATATCTCTTATTCTATATCATTTTATCTGATATTTATAGTTAGACTGATCAGTTTATTATTTTCTTATTAAATATTATTTGGGTCAGACCGAGGTGTTATAGGTGCTTCTGCTTAACTCCTCACCAGGGATTATTATTCTGACTTTTGGCTAACTACTTAGATTAATAGTAGTTTTTGGTTGTATACATTTGAGATATAGACTCCTTGATGTATACATATTCTTTCGTCTAGCACTTGTAGCTATTCTTTTGTAATATTGTGGATCTTGTTTAACCACTACTCTGATATACACTTTTATGTTTTATATTCATATCTTTTTCCGCCTTTGTGATATGGATATCTGTGACTGATTTGTGTTATGTTTATTCTATATTTGTTTTCGAAGATTATATAGCCACTGTGTACTAGCTTTGAGTTTGTATCGGTATGTCAGATTCCCTCTTAAGTTGAAATGCATGTTATACTATCTGACATATTAGTGCTCGCTCAAAGCAATTACACAGATGGTCGCTCCTCAACAGCCTTATTCACCGTGCTAGTTGACGGCATTACCCTGTAGTGTCCTTGGCTAGCGTGGGTATAGAGGTGGGGCGTCATAGCTAGGTATCAGAGCCAAACTTCGAAACAATGTAGAATAATTTAATAAGGATCATCGTCCTAAGTCCATCTTAAGAGTCGTGCCTTAGGATTTTATTCGGGTCTTCGAACCGTTCTATCCTATTTTCTTTGTGACGCCTTGTTTTATCAATCATGATTGTTTGATAATTATTTTGTGAATAACCTTTTTCTTCTTTCTTTCTTTCTTAAAGAAGAGAAATGGTTAGACCTGGCCGTCCCAGTGCCGGTCAATCTAGTGCTACTCCCCAGGATGGAGTATTTATGTCTGCACAACAACTTCTTGATCTTGTAAAGAATGCTCAAGCTGCCGGACCCATTCCAGAGCCTACTCACCCATGTCCGGATTTGCACGTTTGTGCAGTGATTATATCAACTTGGGCGAGAAGCCAATTAAGGGTTCCGAAAGCGTCATTCAAGTCCAAGCTTGGCTCAAAACATGCAATTGAATTTTTCTCTCGCATGAATCTTATATATCTTCACCGAGTTCAAGTGGCTTCTAGTATGCTCCAAGGAAGAGCGTTAGACTGGTACGAGCTTCTTATTTCTGAAATTATTGAAGCGGATCTTACTTGGGAGAAATTCCGGGAATGATACGAGTTAAAATTTATGCCAAAAGCTGAGAAGGTGACATTGGCTCGTCGTTTCATAGACCTTGTTCAAGGTGAATCCTCCGTAACAGACTA
Organism: Allium cepa; assembly: GCA_030765085.1. Taxonomy (NCBI): domain Eukaryota; kingdom Viridiplantae; phylum Streptophyta; class Magnoliopsida; order Asparagales; family Amaryllidaceae; genus Allium; species Allium cepa. The sequence goes on along the minus strand of CM060931.1, from coordinate 902,406,947 downwards.
TGTCGCATCAATTGAGTCACTTTCTAAATACGGGGTCGAATATATAAACACCCCATTGAAGAAGAACCAAAGATTTGTCTATGGCTTGAACAAAAATCTCAAGAAGCCATTACTTCTAAAATTAGAAATTTCTTTTGATCAACTTGTTGATATCGCTCTTCGACTTGAAGAGGCAGATAATGAAAGTGATGTTGAAGTTGTAGGTGCCAAACCAAACTTCAACAACAACAAGAAAAGGCCAATTAAATTCAAAGGCCCTAATCTCAACAAGAAGGAAAACAAGCGGCTTATGTAGCAAAGACTCCTACCCCTAGTAGTAGGCAATGCTACAATTGTGGTTCTAAAGACCATTATGCCAATAGATGTCCGAAACCTCTCTTTTTTCGCTATTGAAAAAGTTCGGGTCATCTTTTATCTTCATGTCCCAAACTTCAAGGCAAGAAGGAGAGAAAGTTAAATGTTGCACAAGCCCCTAGCGACACTTCTTGTGGTCAAGGTATTTCTCATCCTATCCTTGATGGCATTATTTTATTTCGTAATCAACCTATTCGAGTTCTTTTTGATATGGGTGTGTCCCATTCTTTTATATTAAAAGAACTTATTGATACTTTTTCTTTAAGTGTTGTTGCTTTAATGACTTCTTTGAGAATTGCGAATCCGGTTGGTGGATCCGCAACAATTAGTTTGCTTTGTAAAGATGTCAAGATTATTTTGTGTGATTTTTCTTTCCGATCCGATTTGCATGTTATGCGCTACTTAGGCTTTGGAATGATTTTGGGAATGGATTGGCTTAACCGCTATGAAGCTTAAATCCTATGTCCTGAGCGGACTATTCATCTTCGACATCCTCAATCTGTTAAGCAGATTTCTATTGATATTAAAGATTCAGATTCCAACGTGGCTGCATCTTTATATTCTTTAAATCCTCATGATGATGATAATGATGATGAGGAAGATGTCATTTCTCTTATTCACATTGTTCGCGAATTTTCCGACGTATTTAGCCTATTTTAGGATTACCAACTAAGCGAGCAATTGAGTTCATAATTAATCTAGTTCTTGGAGCTCTACCTATCACTCGTCCTCCTTATCGTATGTCCAATAAAGAAAATAAGGTGATGCGCAAACAATTATCTGAATTGGAGACGAAGCAATTTATTCGATCTAGTTCTTCTCCTTGGGGAGCTTCGGCTATTTTTGTGAATAAATCTGATGGTACACTTAGGCTTTGCGTTGACTACCGCAAGCTTAATGATCTTACTATCAAGAATAAATATCCTTTACCTCGGATTGATGATCTATTCGATCAACTTAGTGGTGATAAAGTCTTTTCACAATTGGACTTAGCAAACGGTTTTCATCAGCTTCGTATTACAGAGGATAACATTCCTTTGACATCGTTCCGTACTCGTTATGGATCTTATGAATGGCTTGTTATGCCATTTGGTTTAACGAATGCTCCAACTTATTTCGTTGACCTTATGATAGAGTTTTCAAAGACTTCCTTGATCAGTTTGTTCTAATCTTTATTGATGATATTCTTATGTATTCTAAATCCGAGGAGGAGCATGAAAAACATCTTCAGATCGTGTTGGAAACTCATAGGAGCAATCAATTAAAAGCAAAATTTTCTAAATGCCACTTTTGGCAATCTTGTGTGAAGTTTCTCGGCCATATCATTTTGGAATCCGGAATTTCCATAGGTCCTTCAAAGCTTGAGGCGATTCAAAATTGGAAGAGACCGGAGAGTGCAACGGAGATCCGTAGTTTTCTTGGATTGGCAGGTTATTACCGCCGTTTCATAAAAGACTTTTTCAAAATTTCCGTGACTCTTACTAGTTTGACAAAGAAGGGAGTTAAAAACAATTTGTCGGACAAATGTGAAACTTCTTTCCAGAAATTGAAAGAACTCCTTTCTGATGCTCTTATTCTTGTTATTCCCTAGGGGAATCAAGATTTTATTGTTTATACCGACGCTAGTCGTGTTGGTTTGGGAACCGTTCTCATGCAAGGAAAACGTGTTATTGCTTATGCTTCTAGGCAATTGAAGCCTGCGGAGACTAGATATGCCACTCATGATTTGGAGCTCATGGCTATTGTTTTCGCCCTTCGAATTTGGCGTCATTATCTTTTGGGAGAAATATTTATTCTCTATACCGATTATAAATCTTTGAAGTATTTATTTTCTCAAAAGAAACTTAATTTGCATCAACAGCGTTAGCTCGAGTTCTTTGCATCTTATGATCTTGACATTCTTAATGCTCCCGGAAAGGGAAATTGTGTTGCCGATGCCCTTAGCCGAAAGCTACAAGCGGTTGTTTCCATGATGATATCCGAATGGAATGATCTCGGAATTTTATCCACTTGAGATTTGAGATCGTGAGTGCGATTTATGATCATCTTTGACTTTATGTAGCCTTGAGGCTCATCCTTCTCTTTTAGACCGCATTCTTGAAGCTCAGAAGCTAGATCCCGAATTGGCTCTTCTTAGCCAAAGATTAAGAGATAAAATTGATATTGAAGGTTCGGAAGACTTCGATATTGACTCTCATGGCGGTATTCGAAAATTTGGTAGAATTATTGTGCCAAATATTAGTGACCTTTGTAAAGATATTTTAGAAGATTCTCATCGTTCTAAATTTACCATTCATCCCGGTAATAGTAAAATGTATGCAGATATGAAGCGACTTTATTATTGGGATGGAATGAAATCTAATATTTCTAACTTTGTTAAGCGTTGCATGACTTGCCAACTTGTTAAGGCCGAGCATCAAAGGCCAGGTGGGTTGTTGCAACCTTCGGTATTCCAATTTGGAAGTGGGGTCAAATTTCTATGGATTTTATTGACGGCCTTCCCCGTTCTCATTCGGGTCATAATAGCTTATGGGTGATAGTTGATAGACTTACTAAATCCGTCCATTTTATTCCTGTTTGGTCTAATCGGACCGTTCCTCTTTTGGCCAAGCTCTTTATTAAAGAAATTGTTAAATTACATGGAGTTCCTACTTCTATTGTTAATTATCGTGATCCATTGTTTACTAGTGGATTTTGGAAGAGTCTTCAAATGTTTTGGGAACGAAGCTTAATTTTAGCACCGCTTATCATCCTCAGTCCGATGGACAAACCGAGCATGTGAATCAAACTCTTGAAGATCTTCGTGCATGTGTTCTTGATTTTGGTGGAAGTTGGAAAGGTCATATTTCTCTTGTCGAATTTTCCTATAATAATAGCTTCCAATCTAGTATTGGGATAGCACCTTTTGAGGCACTCTATGGAAGGCCATGCCAATCTCCTTCTTGTTGGCTTGAGGTAGATGAGAAGCTGGTTTTTGGTCCAGGTTTAATTCGTGATTCCATAGAAAAGATTGACCTTATTCGTCATAGGATGAAAGAAGCTCAGAGTAGGCAAAAATTCTATGACGATAACCAAAGAAGGAAATTAGAATTTTCTGTGAGAGATTTTGTTTTTGTTCGAGTTTCACCTATGAAGGGTGTTGTGCGTTTCAGTCGATTAGGAAAGTTAGCACCTCGATATATTGGTCCATTTCCCATCACCGAACGTATTGGTTCAGCGGCTTATCGCCTTTTATTACTGGCTCAGTTTTATGCTATTCATGACATGTTTCACGTTTCTCAACTACGAAAATGCCTTCGAGATTGCGATTCTATTCTTGAGCCCGGTATTTTGGAATAAATTGAAGTTTCACCTAATTTGACTTATGAGCAACATCCTATTCGTATCATTGCTTCAGAGGTAAAACGCCTTCGAAATAAAGATGTTCCTCTTGTGAAAGTTCAATGGTCCACAAATCCTAAGGATTGCTCTTGGGAATCCAGAGAATTCATCGAGCTAACACATCTAGACTTAATTTCTCATGCTCTTTGTGGTGAACTTATTATTCCAAATTTCTTCTTTTATGTTGACATGCTTAAATGGTTGTTACTTTTGTTCATTTATTTCTTAAATATTGCGAGGGCGCAATTTCTTTAAGGAGGGGAGTCTGTAACAACCCGCATATTTTACGATTGAATATTTAAATATTTTATTCAAAATAATTCATCCTTTGTCGGATTATTTTCTGAAAAGCTACGTTTTGCAAACGGTCGAATTAGGACTCGAGACCACCCCCGTTGAGTTCAAAATGACGTTTGCGACGTTTTTGAGTATAAACTTCGATATGTTTGGAGATAGTAGAATTTTGATACTTTTTCACTTAGGGCTTTAGTTTTGTTTCATCTCATTAGACCCAAGCATCATCCCACTTCTCTTCATTACTTTACTTCTATTTCCTAATACTCAAGCTTTAGGAACAATGGAGAGAGGAATGGAAAATTAAAACTCCAAGCCCTAGTTTCCATTTGCAAATCAAGTTCTAGCTCCAAATTTATAGAAGAAGCTTTGGTAAGTCTCCTCTTCTTCTTCTCCAACTCATTCTCTTACCAATTTCAGAAATTCCTAAACCTAATTTTGGAAATATTTCTCTTTTAAGCTTAGATACAAGCTCTTTGGGTTGGAATTGAAGAGTGATTGTCCTTGCCATTGCTCTATAGCTTCTTCTTCATTTGTTTTGGGTTTAAAGGTGAGTTTTTATCTTACATTTATGACTATAATTATCTTTGGTTGTTAGGTACGAATTCCTAACACCTCTTCATGTGCATTTGCTCTTGATTCGGATTATTTTTGTGAATATTCCAATTTTTAGTGTTTTGAGTTCAAATCTATAAAATTCCTAACTTCGATCTTTGAACATGTTTTTGGTGATGCATCAAAGAGCTTGTAGGACCGGGTCATCGTTTGGCATAAACCCCTAGCACCCATTACTCGTCCAGTTGCATTTGCGAAGAGATTGCCTCTTTATTTTTAGGCTGAAAATACTGGAAATTCCAGTTCAGTCGACTGAAATCTCTGTTCAGTCGACTGAACCTGGAAACAGAAACTTTCCAGGCATGATTTAGTCGACTATAATCTCTATTCAGTCGACTGAACCTGGAAACAGAAAGTTTCCAGGCATGATTCAGTTGACTGAACCTAGAAACAGAAGATTTCCAGGCATGATTTAGTCAACTGAAATCTCTATTCAGTCAACTGAATTTGTTGTTTCTGCCCAATTTTCCTTTTGGGATTGAATTTCCAATTTAAATCGATTCGTGATGATCCTATTTGTTGTTATCATTTATTATGACTTTGATGACTCCATTTTAGGGATTTTTGTATATCCATTTCGTTGGATTCTTTATCAGTTTCTTTGGATTTGATTCACGTCTTCGTATGTGAATTTTAATGATTGATTGTTTCTACAATCATTTTTATGATTTGTCACTTTAAAATACAAAGGTTCCTATACTATTAGTAAATATTCAAACTCTTTATCAAAGATTATTTAAAATCTATTTTCAATATCAAACTCGTTTATAAAACTGTTTTCCAACCTACTAGTATATACAAACCTTTGCCTCACTCATATGAGAAATCTAATTAAACGACTTAGTAAGACAAGTGGTATGAAACGCTTGCGTTTACTTCGTCAGTTATTCTTGGACTTATTCGATTGAATCTCTTGGTTTAATTCTTGAGTGGAATTCTACAATTTGTTCGTAAACATTTAAGTTAAGCTAGTAGTTATGGGACATGAAGCTAAGCTCGTATATTCACTAGCTTAGTGTAATTGACACTTCTTGATGATTAACGATGATCATTTTTGTGATTTAGACTAGCGATATGCTATGTTTCTTTGTCCACATAGTGGATGGTACCTCGTTTTATTGAGTTTCGTATCATTTCTTTTATAGGCTAACGACCTATGTATTATTTGGAGTTTCGACTCATTTTTTGTGGGCTAGCGACCCATGTTCTTTTATGGAGCTCGGTCCATTAGATGTACCTTTGTACTACGTTGTTGCACCAGCTTATCAAGATCATTGGCCAAACCGTTGTACTACGTCATTGCTCCCGATTATTCGAGTTTTAGATTCCTCGGGCGTACCGGTATTGTACTACGTCGTTGTACCGGCTCTATGGTTAGCGACCATGGGATAGCGTCCCGTTTGTGATACACGTGTTGGTGAGTTTTCATGCTTCCGTTTTGTGATAGGCCACCCTTTTTTTGTGATTTCTGGATTTCTATTGATGATTTCGAGAATTTGTGTTCCACCAGCTTTTATGATTGGCATCAATATGATGTCGATATTTGTGACTTGGTGAATAAAACTAAAGAGTATGACATTCTTTTGATCTTTGGGAAGATTCTCGTGATATTGATTAATCTCTGGTTGATTTTCAATCACATACTTATCATAGTATGGCTTTATGGTTATCATACGTTTTTGTCATATCTCTTACTCTATATCATTTTATTTGATGTTTATAGTTAGACTGATCATTTATTATTTTCTTATTAAATAATCGTCGGGTCAGACCGAGGTGTTACAGGTGCTTCTGCTTAACTCCTCGCCAGAGATTATTATTCTGACTTTTGGCTAATTACTTAGATTAGTAGTAGTTTATGGTTGTATACATTTGAGATATAGACTCCTTGATGTACGCATATTCTTTCATCTAGCACTTGTAACTATTCTTTTGTGATATTGTGGATCTTGTTTGACCACTACTCTGATATACACTTTTATGTGTTATATTCATATCTTTTTCCGCCTTTGTGATATGGATATCTGTGACTGATTTGTGTTATGTTTATTTCTATATTTGTTTTCGAAGATTATGTAGCAACTTTGTAATAGCTTTGAGTTTGTATTGGTATGTCGGATTTCCTCTTAAGTTGAAATGCATGTTATACTATCTGACATATCAGTGCTCGCTCAAAGCAATTACACAGATGGCCGCTTCTCAATAGCCTTATTCACCGCGCTAGTTGATGGCATTACCCTGTAGTGTCCTTGGCTAGCATGAGTATAGAGGTGGGGCATCACAAAAAATAAAATAGACATGAAATAAATTAATATTTTTAAGAAAAATAGAAAATAAATAAGAAAATATTTTATTTAATTAAAACTAGGATTAAAATTGTTAGCAAAAATACAACTAATATTGGAAAAATTACTATTACACTTTGAAAATGTTTTAAAAATAAAATCTTGAAATAAAATAAATTTTAATATATTTTCATAATGAAATAAAATCTAATTTAAAAATATTTCAAAAATCTGGGGTTGTTACATAAATAAATCTACCTCATCGATTTTACATGTTAATTATAGTATTATTAAATTTCATAAGAGAGTTAGTAAACAGCAATATGATTAACATGTTTCCGGTATTCCCAACTTAACTGTTTACCTAAGAGGAAAGCAGGTAGTTTAGAGCTCGATTGCTTATATCCCTACTCGACATCAGTCTTAACACTCACGTACAGATAAGCCTACTTCGTCGACTTTTAGCATTAAGCAAAATTATTTATTTCTCAAACAAATAAGTAACAATGAGATTAACACATTTTCGATATTCTAACTTAACTATTCCTCAGTCAAGAGGGAAGGCAGTAGGTTAGATATCCCTATTCAATATCAATCTTAACTCTTACAAATAGATAATTCTATATCGTCGGCTTTTAGACTTTTGCCTAGTTAGTTACCTCTTTCAAAACTTGAATATACCAATAAATATATTAAAAATACTTTTAAATAAGTTTTAAATATCAATTTAAAATATTGCTTAACAATAACTAATTTGTAATTTGACGAAAAATAAATTTTATATTATAAAACCTTATTTTTTTAAAATACATATATAATTATTAAAAATATATCTAAACTTCAAACCAACATTAAAATACTAAAATATGTTTGAAAACATTTCTAAAAATATTAGAGAAAAATGCCATATTTAAATATCATTTATAACACTTAAAACCATAAGCAAGTTACTATAGCATATAAAAATGCTGTTAAAAGTTCTTGTCAAAAACAACATTGAAAAGTACGATCTTTGCGACTAGTTTTCACCACTTTAAAAAATGATTTAAGACTTAAAATTTTTATATTGAGTAAAACCCTTATGGTACTTAAAAACCATGGAAGAAATTACTAAGAGTATACTTCAATTTATTTAGAAAAATTCCTAAAAACATGATATATTTACAAGGGGAATTTCACTAGAAGGACAAACTTTGTAGTCCAATTAGTTTCTAGGACACACATCCAATCAAATTAATTTCAAGACCAAAGTCAGCAAAATAATTATTTTTAAGGACAAAATCAGTAGTTCAATTACTTTCAAGGACATAATTCCATAGGTTTTTAGGTCTTAGAAACTAATTATTTTTCGTTTTGTCCTTAAAAGTATTTATTTCAGTTGCGTGTCCTACAAACTAATTGCACTTGCTAAATAGGCCCTTGTGGCTAGTTTCCACAAAGTGTATTTATAATCACCTTTCTACATCAAATTTCACAACTTTGGTTCACAATTTCGGTAACTCTCCAATTCTTTTTTTCAAATCTTATTACACCAAAATATGTATAGAGAACAATCAAATAAAATTATCCCAAGTGTATGAAACTTCCATTTACAAAAGTTAAAGTTAAGGGATATCGAAGTTCACTTATAGGGACTATTCCCAATTCAAACACTTTCAAACATACTTCAATACGACATACAATCTAAACAACCATTTATAAATTGAGTAAAGGACATGCCACGTGTTTAATAGGGTAATAGAAGTGATATTATAAATAAAAAATTATCATTTGCTTTAAAAAGCAAGAGGGGTCCAAAGTTTATAACTTTAATTAATTGATATCACTTTAACCTTATATTTCAAACATAACATTGTATGTGTGTGTATGCACATGCACATACGCATACACAATATATGTACAAACAAGAGAGTGAGATAACTCATTTAGATCCAAGCCAAACATAAGCTCAAGCATAAACAAACTCAAGAACACTTCCAACCATCACCTTGTAACCACTTCCTTCCTTCCTTCTCCTTTTGCATTTGTTTTTCTAAGGCAAAAAATGCCTTACTTACTCATGGCCATTGGATTTAAAGAGGGGTTGGCTTCAAGTTTTCAAAATATAACTTAGTGGAAGACGTGATAATATGGTACTAAGGCTTGTGACAAAGTTTGAGTTTTTTTGGAGTTGTTTTGCAATTATTTTCTTTAGAAATTATGATAAGAAGAAGACATGAATGGAGCTTGATTTTAGCTTTGTAAACTTGTAATTTATTATCAAGGGCATGCCTCTCCTTATACAGGCCTCATATGGTATTGCCTAATCTTGTTCTGACCCCCCTCTCATGTCATGGAACCCTTACCTCCCCATATGCCCATCTCTTATCCATTAGAACCTTTAATTTGATTTATGAATAAAATTGTGTTAATTATTTCCTTATGTGTTTATTTTATCATTAAACAAGTGCACAAAAGTTCGATCAACTTATATCGAATAAAAAGTTGGTCATCGATAAACCGATTTTCGGTCACACTATCGATTTTTTTAAGAATATATTTTTACAATCAATTCTAAAAAACAAGTTTACCATCATTACTTATGGTTTAAAAGGGGTCAATAAGGTTAATAAGTAAATTTAATAACATTTAATCCAAGATTCAAATATTTAAAAAATTTAGATATTCATATACGAAGTGTCTAGAATTTCGGGTCTTTACATTCTACCCTACTTAGAATATTTCATCCTCGAAATTGCAGCACGAGCAATAAAAGAAAAAATCGCATTGCAATACTTGTATAGTATTCGAATTTAATAGCAAATAGAACTAATGGTTTTCTCAAGTTCAAAATCCCCTTATTACACTAGGGCGATAAACAATCTACTGTGTGTACCTTATGCTTAACAGGCTTAGGCTAATACTTCGTCGATTATTCACGCCACCTCATAAAAAATCAAAGACTCATCGCCTAAACTTCCTATAAGCCAATCAAAACATATTATGCATATACTAAGGCCCGTACCATGCACATGGATAATTCGTACATAATATTAAATCTGATCACTCGCTCGATCGCATAAATTTTACTTTCCAAGTAGTATAGAACACTTAACCTCTTTAGTGTGGACTCCGATTAGGTTCCTTGATTAGAAACCCATGTTCTTCTTACATAGCCATATATCATGATAGAAAACTTTGGTATCATATCAAGAATCTATATCAAGTGTTCACTGTCAAGGATTTAGTGAAAAATCCTTATTCGGGCCGGTGTAAACCACCTTGTAATCATGTACTCGAATGGTGGATCATGAATAGTCATGCGAATAAAACGATCTACATACAACTTACGTATTTATCCTATTGGTTTCTTAACTATACCATCATATTTTATCACATCCTTTTATATAAATTGTATGTCATTCTATACCGAATCATTTATGAACCATTTCATAAAAACATAACTCCAAATTATTAAGTATTTTATAACTTAAGTCGGTACTCATATAATACTCCATTGCATCCTAAGAGTATATACCAAGCAATGAATTTGTCTTACTTAATAAGTATGTTCAACAAATTTAAAACTTGTTTTGACTTACCACTTTCTTAATTCAAGTGCTATGTAAACTCAACTTTAATACTTTTACAAAACAGCAAGATTCAAGTTCCATAACGATTCGGAGGTTTTCGAATGTCCAAAATGATTGAAAAATCTCATTTAAATTTAACAAATGAAAACAATCAAACATCATATCACAATAAGATGAGCATACGATCCAATCCTAATCCATATGCTACATGTGTCCACAAAATAACTTAACAAAACACACTTTGCCCAAAAAGGGAAAGCATGAAAAGTTCCAACATTTATTCTGGGCTATGCCACTACCACTCGGGCACTATACATAACATACATACAAAACTTTTAAACATTAAAAAGTTCATATCAAATTTATTTCCAACAGAAACATTAGAACTAAATATAGGGTTTTATTTTAAATCATTTTGAACTAATAATACATACATATATCTTTTGTATAACAAATCGTACTTTTGAAATCAAATCGAGCTCCATTTTACTAAAACGACTCTATAGCATCCTAACTTAGAAATCAAAAAATGAACGTCGATAATGTTAAAGTTGTCACCAGAATTATTTAAGAGATAGAAATGAGTTCAGTGCATCCAATTCATGCCTTTCGAACTTAATCAAACTCATTTAGGAACGGAATCAAATACTTTATAATATATTAAGTACCGTGATCCTAATTTCATAAACCACTCAAATAATTACTTTTAAGTAATACTACTACTATTTCCTCTCAAATCTTGAAAAACATTTTCGAAGACACTGAATTCTAAGTTCTCAAAATATAAGTTAAATCCTTCTTTTTTATAAACCATGTTTTATAAACCATACTTATATAGAATCCTTTCACATAGATTTATTTCCAAAATAACTTAACTTTCCTTCAGATTAAATAAACATCTTTTACTAAATTCAACTTCTATATAAGTTAACTTTTACCCAACGTCAATCAACGAACGCCTTATAGTCAAACTGTGAAAATTAATTCACAAGATGTTCGTTTCAATACATATACAAATATATTTTACCCAATCCATGCAGTGAAAAAGTAAAACTACTCATAAACTGGTCGAGCACAAATCAACAATCAACAAATGATAATCAATACTCATAAACCTACCAACCATGGCTAAATAAATTAATGAGGGGTAACGAATGAACATCATTAATCCCTACATTAACTAGACTACACTTTAACAATTCGTACTTACATAGGTTACCTTATATAATATCTTTAATTTTCTTAATTATTTTACCATTAAGGTACACGTTTATAAGAAATACAAATATGATCTCATATGCATAATACACTCGACTCGTGCTAGGGCATTCCATTATCCAATCTCTTACAAAGTCATACCGCACCAAAGCCAAGATTTTCGCTTTACCTTCAGCTCTGATACCAGCTATAACGACACGCCTTTTGAACCCTTGAACGTTGACACTAATAAATCCACGATATTCACATGTCGAGCATCCAAGTGCCAAAAAGACGAATTGTTAAGATAAAATAAAGCAAAAAAGGAAAAGAATAAGAAAGAAAAGAACACGATATCAAATTTTAACAACGGAAAGACAATATATAATATTAAAACAACAATACAAAGGGTTACTTCAATATAGAAATTTTGGAATTAAAAAACCTAAGTATTATCATTGGCTTGGATAGTTATAACTGTCTATCCTCACAAATGCCGAAATGTATAATGTATTAATGCAGCGGAAATAAGAATACAACGGTAGGTGAAACTTCCACTTTTTTCCTTGATTCCAAAGTACATTAATGAAAATCTACCTTTCTCAAACTACTCAAAAGAGTACGCAAGGAATTAGGAAAAATAAAAACCAAGCATCGGATTTAAGTCTGGTGTGAGAAACTCAAGAAATATGCAGCCAATATATAACAGTACTTTGAGACCACGTGGAATTCCATAACGGTTATCTCCTCAAATAAATCACTATCTAGTAAGTATATAAGGTGATATAATATATTATGTCTAGGGTGTAGGATATAAATATATAACATAACCAGAAAGATTACATTGATTACATTCAACAACATATTAGAGAGTACAATCAAAACCAATAAGGAACGTTTGCATATTGGATTTCCACGGAGATCCCTTTAGTCAAGCTGAAATATAAACTCCATGCACAAGGATTATAAGACACCTTCCTAGCGCCACATATCTCTAGATACAATATACTATAAGAAAAAGACAACTGGCCCACGCTCAAAAGAGCGAAACCGAACCACATGAACTAAGTATCATCAACTTCTGTATGCAACATCGATAACCAGACTCTAGATATAGAGTTGATATACCCTGTCATCAGACTGCAAAACCTTAGATTATGCAAATTACTTTACCTTTAGCCATTTCCAATGTCGAGACCACATTCGGCATCTTTCACACGAGGCTTTATCACTTGAACGGAGCATGAATTCCCAAACGGATTCCTGCATCTAGAACAGATGCTCTTCTAAGAGATACAAAAAATACCTCAGTTTTGAAGTGTTTTCGATAAGTAAAACACTTACCGATCTCGCTCTCTTCCAAATTGATTCCATGAATTTAGTCATTAATAATAATGAGAATGATTGCATATGGAAAGCAAGTCTCATATACTTATCATGTTTCAGATATTTTCTTCTCACACTATCCCTTAATCAAGAGTGAACCTAGCAGATTAGAACTATATTACTCGTATCCCTACGTGAACATCAGTCTTAACTCCCATAGATAGACAATCGTACTTCATCGGCTTTTAGTACTAAGTATGCAACTAAATGTATTCCATAAACAATTAAACATACACATCACGATCAATCATACAAAGAACGATTAACTCACTTAAGCGACTTCTAATCCCCTTTTAGTTTAATTAATCATTTATTAATTAAAACCACTTTTATTAGTAAAACTTCTTTTATCTAATAAAACTTCATTTATCAATCTCTACTATTCATTTGTGCTCTTTCAATACTTCAAAACGTATTCATATACTTATCTCAAATGGTATAAGTATCATTAACAAGATTTTTTACTTTAAACCATTGATTTTTCTGTCTTTATCCAAAAGATTCCTTACTTATAATTTCCTTCAAATATCCTTTTTAAGGACCTAAGTACTTTCACAAATCCATTCAAAAGATTCAAGGTTAATGTTACTTAAACATTGTCACTATAAACCGCAAACCATTTCACTTATACTTATCTTTAAAACATTCTTTTAAAGATCTATTTACATTCATCAGTATAATAAAAAAGGGCTAAAGACGAATGTTACTAACACATTGCCACAACCAACCCAAAAGCATTTCATACTTATATTTATATTTAAAACATTCTTTTAAAGATCTAAGATAATATTAGGTTAATTTTGATAGTCGACAAAGCGACTATCTTGTTAAAATGATTGCTTATAGAAATCACGGTTTGTATACTTAACTTGTTTCTAATATTCCAACTTAACTATTCCTCACCCAAGAGTGAATCCAGGTAAGTTAGAGAATTGGTTGCGTATCAAAGCCTTTATTAGACACTTCATTCTTGAATCTTAGAAATAGATAGATCTACCTCGTCGGCTTTTAGTGTTAAGTATAGTATTATTAACTTTCATAAATGAGTAAGTAAACAGTATAATTAATAAGTTTCCGACATTCCTGACTTAACTATTTCTCATCCAAGAGGAAAGCCTGTAACAACCCGTAAATTTTCGATAATTAAATTAGCTAATTTAATAAGATTTCGTGATTTAATGTTAGAAAAAAATTTGTAATTCATTTGGAATAATAATAACTGGAATGAATTGCAATAATTATCCAAGTAATGAAAAAAAAGCTACTTAGTGAATGCCTTTGCAATTGATAGTTGAATAGGATATTAAATGTTGAATTCATTGGGTATGATAGAGTAATTGATTGATAAGTAAAATCTATTTGAAATCAAATATTGAATATTGAACACGTAATTGTTTAAATTAAATATTTAAAACTTATTGAATAATTGAATAACTGTAAAATGAAAATAGTGTTCTAAATTTTGAAATGGTTTTAAAAGTTGAATCTTATAAGTTCAATTTCAATATTTCAAAAGATAATGAATTATTGGATAAGCGAAATTGTCTAAATTAAATATTTGGAATTTATTGGATAAATAAAATAACGGGTTTAATATGATTAAAAATGATTTGTAAAATTTTATTTTATCATATTGGAGTTATAGTGATGTTATAGAACTTTTAAAACTGAATTTAAAATTTATTTGTGAAAATTAAATATTTTAATATTTAATTATCGCCTGAAAAATAGCCAATTTTTGAACAGTCTCAGAATTGGACGAAACTAGTTCCATTGGATCCGTAATAGTTAGTTATTGTCGGATTTCAATTTTCGTAGCAATCGGAGTTGTCGTTTGACCGTGGCAGCTCGAAACGCGTTGAAATTGTTTTAATATTAATTTGGCGAGTCAAAATAGTCATTTTTCAAACGGTCTCGGATTTCAACGAAACTAGTTTCATTGGATCCGTAATGTGATATTATTGTAAGGTTTCAAATTTCAAGTCAAACGGATTTACCGTTTGTCCGGGGCAAGCCAAAACGCATAGAAAATCGTTTAATCGGTTTAATTTAAAATTGATCGTTTATTGCCGTAACTCACACATACGATCGAATTAGCTTCCGAAACACATTCCATTGCGTTCGGAACGTGGGGTAAACCTTAGAAATGCCTGCCGGCACGCTTCGTTTGGAGTTCGAAAATTTTTCGGTGAATAGTGTTTTTGCAATTTTCTATAAAAGGACCCATCCTCTTTCATTTGCTCCAAACCCTAACTCTTTTGACCAGCCGCCACTTTTATTTCAATGGCCTGAAAATTTCGAAACTTCCTCCTCATTTTCCTCTCAATCCATCAACAATTAGCAAAAACTCTCAACTACAAAGTTGTAGAGCACGATGAAAGCTTCAAATCCATACGGAGATGATCGAAAACGGAGCCACGGATCAACGGGAAATCGAGCAAGAAGGGGCTGCGTTTTTCACGCAAATCGAGGTGATAGGGGAGGCCGAGTTCAGCATGGTGGCAGCCGATGTTGGCTCTCGAGCGGGGCTTCGCAACGATGGTCTCTGATCAACTTCCCGACGCTTGTGGTGGTCGCAAAATGGAACCCTAGTTTGGAGCTTAATGGGTTCTTGCGTGTTTTTTTTTCCTGTAGAGCTAACGTGAGGGAAGATGAAGAAACGAACGGCTTGGATCTGGGTCAAAGGGGGACGTGCAGCCCTGATTTGTTTTAGGGTAAAATTAGAATAAAATTGTGAATTTATATGTATATTAATTCGTGTAACCTTTAAAAAAATCATATCTTTTTCATACGAGGTCGAAAACGCACGAAACCAGTTGCGTTGGAATCGTATGGACGAGCTCTTCGCTATGGAAATGGATTGGAATCATTTGGAGCTAGAGAAAATTTTGGGTTAAATCGAACGTCGTTCGATTTGATTTAAATCGTAAAAATCAAGGTGAGTGTTTTATAACGCTCACACCGTACTAAATATCTTTATGCTAGTTAAATTTGACATTATGAAGTGTTATGATCTTATTTGTCGTTGTTTGATAAAAATTTAATTGTCATATAGCTTGTCTTTTGCATTAACCGTTGAAAATTAAATTGACAGTTAAATTGAAATTAAAATTGAATTGCGATTAAATTACCTGACATTGATAACTATGAAACTGCCATGAATTGTATTGTTTATTGGATGATGTATTTTGATGGATGCTATTGGTTGATAATTGAATGTTTGGATGTTTATTTGCTTGTATAGATCCTGTTATGCATACATATGATACTGAGATTTAATTTAAGTAATATATACTCATCCCTGACATTTAATTGAAATAAATAATTACTTGGCCATAGGATAGAAAATTATATACGGACACCGAATTGGCTAAATTAATAATTTTTGAAATCGTCGATTTGAAATTTATTTAAATGTTTCGATTTAAAAGTGATAAATAGAAATCAATTTATAGAAATCGAATTTGTCGAAAATTTGAGTTGGAATGTTGAAATAAATTTTGATTAAAAGAAATTGGTAAATAATTTAAGTTGTGACTTTAAAATTTAAAACTTGGATATGACTGAATTTCGAAAATCTATTTATTTTAAAGATTGAACATTATTTCGAGCTTTGAATATTACTAAGTAAAAGTGATATGAAAATGATATTTTGAAATCGAGTTTGGAATTGAATCATATTTGGAATTTGGATTTAAACTTGAATATTGTTGGAAATTTTGTTAAGTGTTATAAATTGATATTTTGAGAAATCAAGCTCCAAATCGATATAAATTGAAATTGAATTAATTAAAGGTGAATGTAGAATTGAATCGATTTGAAGTAAAAGTGGACATTGGTTTTTGAATTGAAATCGAAATTGAATCGGTAGAATGGAAATTGGAATTGATCTGAATTGGGAAGTTATAATTGAAATGGATTGATTTTGAAGCTGTTTTAATTTGTTTTCCAAATTACTCTGTTATATAAACCATTTTGAATACTTAAACTATTTTAATCTATTTTAAATCTACTTAACCCAATTTAAATTATTTTAAACTAATTATCAATTTTAAATCCATTTTTTTAAAAAGATTTTAAGTATTTTAACTATTTTAATTATTTAAACTACTTTTAAACTACTTAAAACTATTTTTCTAAAATCCTAAGCTGGTCAATAAGGTGAAATGTTTATATTTAAATCTTGAATTTGAAATACGAATTGAGTTAAATGAAGTTGCAACCTAAATTGAAATTCGAAATGATTTTGAAATCGAAATGAGATATTGATGCGAAAATTGATTTTGGAATATGAAATCTGATATTTTGAAAGATACGATGATATTTGAATGGATTTGATTTTTGAAGCGAATATGATATTTTGATATCAATTATGAATCGATTTGAAATGTAAAAGAGCCAACGGTGTAATAATACGTAGTTATTAAAGAGACCGGGATCGGATATGGACATACTCTCTGTCGATACCGAAAACCACTTTAATAACTATTATACGCGGAGTGATGATCCAGAATGAAGTGGATGGTTTGGTGAACGCGTTGACTGAAGAAAGAGAACGATTTTTGGATGACCCCTGACATGACTAAAACAGGAGCCGCGCCGGGCCATTGAGGTTCGCCACCTCTAGCGGACACACTTCTTCGATACCATATCTATTACATTTGTGATGCGATTTGGGTGCACCCCTTGATTTGGGAGTGTTGTTTCGCGGTGTTGGGGTAGCTGCTGGCTATGCCCAACATCAGTCCGGATCACGCAACTACTAGTATCCTAGTTGGTATCGCCTCATGTACCTTGTCATACTGATTATCCTATTCGCGACCACTACGTTTTGATTTGTACCTTGAGTATATGGATTGCCCTCTGGTGACTTCCGGTTTTGGGGAAACTACGGTCTTGTATATGCTTTTGGGAATATAAAATGTGTTAAGGGGGATTATGGTAACGCCTTAACGCTATTTTGATACTTTATATTACTGATAGACATTATCTACTTAGCATATATTACTACATAGTAGATAGTTTCACGGATCCTTGAGAGATGGAAAATCCCGTAACATCTCTTGAGTTATTGCACGCACGTTGACACTGGATATGAGATGTCAAACCCCGTAAACATCTCTGACGCCGTTACACTCATATTTATTTACGATTGATTTAACTTTCATAAGGATATTTTAGTCCTGACTCGAGTGTTTTGTCTTTTCATTACGCTCGGGTCAGTCCTGAGTTTTCAGTTTAGGTTGAAGATCATTTCCTTGGAGGACGGAGACGAAGATTTGGTATATTATCTACTACTATTATATTCATTCCATTCCGCTGCATTGTTGTATAATATTTGTTGTGTATGTAATTCTGATAAATGTTGTATAATAATAATCAAATGTATTCATTTCAAATGTATTCATTTAATTAACAGCTTCATGAACTGTTATTTTATTATTATACTTAGCCTTCCGCTGTGAGATTCTGTGTTGTTTCATTTCCTTTATTTCCCTTCCTTTTCTTTTCTTAATTACCCCAATAACTATCTGCCCTTTTAATGGTTTGGAATCGACATGTGTATTTGATCGTCGGTTTAAACTGTCCAAAAAGGCGGGTCGTTACAGTTGGTATCAGAGCTTTGGTTTAGCGATAAACCTTGGCTCTAGTGGGGAATAACTTATTGAAATAGAGGTAAACTATATGAATGAGTTGAGTGTATATGAGAGAGCGTACTTGTTATTTGATATAAAATGGTTTTATATTGTGTTAATTCGTTCCGTTGAGTATTTATGAATTCTGGTCGATACTTGGGACGCCAAGGCGTCGATAGGAATTTCTAAACACCCGAATAGGACAAACCAACACAATATCGTTTTGGAATATATTTTATATAAAAGAATTATTTGAATATTTATTCATTTTGATTGAATTGATTGTTAGGAGATGATAATATTAGATTATTATCGTTATTGTTTGATCAGTCAATATTTACAACAATTGATTAAATAACAATGGATTTAGGAAAATGAAATCTTGTAAACACAATTGATAATGAATATAAATGAATTTTAACTTGGATTTGGGAATTTAAATTCCGGTGCTTGAAATTGACTTACAAGAATACGAAAAACATAATATGAGTATTATATGATGATATAATTGAGTTGAAATTGTTTTCGAAGGATTTTTTTTATGATAAGTGTTATATTCCCTTCTCTTGACGCTAGAAAATGATTTCGGTGATGAGTGCACGCATCATCGGCGTTTATTTTCGAGAGTCCGAGTGGGGGAGATCACTTAATAGCTTGTCTAAACTTTGTTTTGATTTAAATTTTATTTTATTTTGTACTCTCTATAGTATGATTGGTTATATAAATTATATAAGTATATATTATTTCAAAACTTGATTTGAAATGAAACCGGGATTGGAATTCTTAAGTCCTTTAATAATTAATGATTTTTTTAAATGAGTGAAATGAATTTAGACTTGAATCATTAAGGAACTTCTGAATTGTGAAATGAGAAATGAACCTAAGAGCTAAGTGAAATATCAATTGAAGTAGAAATCCTTAGAATTAGGAAATTATGAACTTAAAATAAAAATTGAAACTGTAAAACTCGCATAGTATTAAATTTCATTCTATAGCATAGATATAACTTACCAAAATATTTAAGAAGTTCAAAAATGTTATATGAATTGTTAATTGGATAATATACAAGTATAGGTTTGAATAATGAAATATGCATTTAATTAATGGTTTGCAAATATAAATAAAATTGTTAGTAAATAATTGGAATTCAAATTAACATTTAAAGGTGATTCACAATTATGTTAATATAAAATGGAAATACTATATGTGAATGAAAATGTGAAATTAAATTATAGTGAAATTTAAGTAATGACTTAAGAATTAATTAATTGAAAATTCAACTTTAAATGGAAAGAAGTTGTATGTTGTTTAACTACATTCTATTTGCATAACTATAACTTACCAAATACTTAAAAGGTTTAAAATGCTAATAAGGATAAGAAGAGAAATAATATACCAGTGTGAGAATGAAAATAAAATGTGAAGATCTAATTGATAGTTGTAAATATAAAAGAAATTTAAGCGGTAAAATGAATGATATATATAAGTGAATGAATAAAATTTAAAATTAATGAAATATAAATTTGGTAAATGGAAACTGATTAAATTTGAATATAACTAAATGTTTATAAGCTTGGAAGTGTATGAAATTAAAGTTGACTTGGAAATGTATAATTGATTTAGTGTAGATTTTGGATGGATGTTAATGCTTGATATGCATTGGTTGTTAGATGGATGATAATTGATTAAGTAGAATTCATTAGTGTTAATGGAATTGAATAAAGGGAATAAAATTTTAAAATAATAAAATTCAAATTCGAAGCAAAGTGAAATTAAATATAATGGAATTCAATTTAAATTGAAGCAAATTGACTTTAATTTAAAATATGAATGAAACAAACTTGAATAAATCGGAAACAAATTGAATGTAAACCTATTGTGTGGATGAATAAGAAAATAAATAGCTTTGTGTTTATGATTGTTCTTTAGAAAATTTGATGTTTTGATGGTTTGTACTTTGAAATAATAAAAGCAAAATTTTGGAAGAAAAAAAAAATCCAAAATGGTCCAATACATGCTGAAATGAAAACAACCATAACTTTTAAATGGCTAAACGGAATTCGACGATTTTGGACTTTCCGAAAAGCTTAGAAACTATAGCACAACTTTTATTTAGAGTGTCTTGAGAAATTCCTTCGTCTACTAGGTTAAAAACTTGAATGTTACTCGCTGTCCTGTGTAAAAAAATAAGAAAAATCTGAAGCATACAACCTTAGTATTTTCGCCATATCTTTTGACTGGTTTATCGGATTTTGATGATCTTGCCCTTTATGGAAAGCTAAGAACTTAAGCTAAAACTTTTGTTTTAAGTTTTTTGTGTTTTGATATCATTTAGAAGGTCGAAAACGTGGGTGAACGTCGCTGACCTGCGCAAACACTGCCCAGGCTGAAGCGTATCCCCTAAGTAAAACAGCCATAACTTTTGAACGGATGATCCGAATTCGATGATTTTGGACATTCCGGAAAGCCTGAAATGAATGCAACAACTTTTGTTCAGATTCTATTGTCAAATTTTACCGTTTAGGTGACCTAAAGCTAAGATTTGTTTGCTGTCCAGAAATTGAAATCTCAGTTTTGAAGCTAAATATGTTATATATATGTTGTGTAGGCTAAATACATCGATCTATCTTTATATGCATGGGTCTAACTTAGTTATTGAGCATTTTAGTAGGTAGCAAAGGGGTTGCGCTTCGTTGTAGAGTTCGCTTCTACGCTAAACGCATAATGTAAGTAAAATGCTAATAAATGCTAAATAAAAGGTACGCTTTCGGTTTTATATGATATTGGTGATATTTATATGTTGTTTCCCCACATATGGGATGCCTCATCATTGAGATGAGATGTATATTTATGATATATATGCTATTATATTTTTTCGATCGAGCCGCGCAAAGGAGACTCTGCCGAAATTTTCCGTAAAATCCGGGTGTTAGAAATTTTTTCAAGTTTTAATTTTTTTTTTTTTTTTTTTATAACTTGTTTTGATTACTAACTTTTAAAGTTAGGAAGCCGTTCGGAGTAAGTTAGTGGAAGCGTAGTTATGACTTTATAAATGGAATTTCATTGTTTTATAAGTTGGTAACTTTGAATAAAATATATCTAATGTTGAATTCTATACTTAGTTTCTTTTCCTTTCTTTTCCCTTCTTTTCCTTTTCGAGGACGAAAAGTTTTGAGTGGGGGAGAGTGTAACGACCCGTAAATTTTCGATAATTAAATTAGCTAATTTAATAAGATTTCGTGATTTAATGTTAGAAAAAAATTTGTAATTCATTTGGAATAATAATAACTGGAATGAATTGCAATAATTATCCAAGTAATGAAAAAAAAGCTACTTAGTGAATGCCTTTGCAATTGATAGTTGAATAGGATATTAAATGTTGAATTCATTGGGTATGATAGAGTAATTGATTGATAAGTAAAATCTATTTGAAATCAAATATTGAATATTGAACACGTAATTGTTTAAATTAAATATTTAAAACTTATTGAATAATTGAATAACTGTAAAATGAAAATAGTGTTCTAAATTTTGAAATGGTTTTAAAAGTTGAATCTTATAAGTTCAATTTCAATATTTCAAAAGATAATGAATTATTGGATAAGCGAAATTGTCTAAATTAAATATTTGGAATTTATTGGATAAATAAAATAACGGGTTTAATATGATTAAAAATGATTTGTAAAATTTTATTTTATCATATTGGAGTTATAGTGATGTTATAGAACTTTTAAAACTGAATTTAAAATTTATTTGTGAAAATTAAATATTTTAATATTTAATTATCGCCTGAAAAATAGCCAATTTTTGAACAGTCTCAGAATTGGACGAAACTAGTTCCATTGGATCCGTAATAGTTAGTTATTGTCGGATTTCAATTTTCGTAGCAATCGGAGTTGTCGTTTGACCGTGGCAGCTCGAAACGCGTTGAAATTGTTTTAATATTAATTTGGCGAGTCAAAATAGTCATTTTTCAAACGGTCTCGGATTTCAACGAAACTAGTTTCATTGGATCCGTAATGTGATATTATTGTAAGGTTTCAAATTTCAAGTCAAACGGATTTACCGTTTGTCCGGGGCAAGCCAAAACGCATAGAAAATCGTTTAATCGGTTTAATTTAAAATTGATCGTTTATTGCCGTAACTCACACATACGATCGAATTAGCTTCCGAAACACATTCCATTGTGTTCGGAACGTGGGGTAAACCTTAGAAACGCCTGCCGACACGCTTCGTTTGGAGTTCGAAAATTTTTCGGTGAATAGTGTTTTTGCAATTTTCTATAAAAGGACCCATCCTCTTTCATTTGCTCCAAACCCTAACTCTTTTGACCAGCCGCCACTTTTATTTCAATGGCCTGAAAATTTCGAAACTTCCTCCTCATTTTCCTCTCAATCCATCAACAATTAGCAAAAACTCTCAACTACAAAGTTGTAGAGCACGATGAAAGCTTCAAATCCATACGGAGATGATCGAAAACGGAGCCACGGATCAACGGGAAATCGAGCAAGAAGGGGCTGCGTTTTTCACGCAAATCGAGGTGATAGGGGAGGCCGAGTTCAGCATGGTGGCAGCCGATGGTGGCTCTCGAGCGGGGCTTCGCAACGATGGTCTCTGATCAACTTCCCGACGCTTGTGGTGGTCGCAAAATGGAACCCTAGTTTGGAGCTTAATGGGTTCTTGCGTGTTTTTTTTTTCCTGTAGAGCTAACGTGAGGGAAGATGAAGAAACGAACGGCTTGGATCTGGGTCAAAGGGGGACGTGCAGCCCTGATTTGTTTTAGGGTAAAATTAGAATAAAATTGTGAATTTATATGTATATTAATTCGTGTAACCTTTAAAAAAATCATATCTTTTTCATACGAGGTCGAAAACGCACGAAACCAGTTGCGTTGGAATCGTATGGACGAGCTCTTCGCTATGGAAATGGATTGGAATCATTTGGAGCTAGAGAAAATTTTGGGTTAAATCGAACGTCGTTCGATTTGATTTAAATCGTAAAAATCAAGGTGAGTGTTTTATAACGCTCACACCGTACTAAATATCTTTATGCTAGTTAAATTTGACATTATGAAGTGTTATGATCTTATTTGTCGTTGTTTGATAAAAATTTAATTGTCATATAGCTTGTCTTTTGCATTAACCGTTGAAAATTAAATTGACAGTTAAATTGAAATTAAAATTGAATTGCGATTAAATTACCTGACATTGATAACTATGAAACTGCCATGAATTGTATTGTTTATTGGATGATGTATTTTGATGGATGCTATTGGTTGATAATTGAATGTTTGGATGTTTATTTGCTTGTATAGATCCTGTTATGCATACATATGATACTGAGATTTAATTTAAGTAATATATACTCATCCCTGACATTTAATTGAAATAAATAATTACTTGGCCATAGGATAGAAAATTATATACGGACACCGAATTGGCTAAATTAATAATTTTTGAAATCGTCGATTTGAAATTTATTTAAATGTTTCGATTTAAAAGTGATAAATAGAAATCAATTTATAGAAATCGAATTTGTCGAAAATTTGAGTTGGAATGTTGAAATAAATTTTGATTAAAAGAAATTGGTAAATAATTTAAGTTGTGACTTTAAAATTTAAAATTTGGATATGATTGAATTTCGAAAATCTATTTATTTTAAAGATTGAACATTATTTCGAGCTTTGAATATTACTAAGTAAAAGTGATATGAAAATGATATTTTGAAATCGAGTTTGGAATTGAATCATATTTGGAATTTGGATTTAAACTTGAATATTGTTGGAAATTTTGTTAAGTGTTATAAATTGATATTTTGAGAAATCAAGCTCCAAATCGATATAAATTGAAATTGAATTAATTTAAGGTGAATGTAGAATTGAATTGATTTGAAGTAAAAGTTGACATTGGTTTTTGAATTGAAATCGAAATTGAATCGGTAGAATGGAAATTGGAATTGATCTGAATTGGGAAGTTATAATTGAAATGGATTGATTTTGAAGCTGTTTTAATTTGTTTTCCAAATTACTCTGTTATATAAACCATTTTGAATACTTAAACTATTTTAATCTATTTTAAATCTACTTAACCCAATTTAAATTATTTTAAACTAATTATCAATTTTAAATCCTTAGAGCTCTTTTTCTCATATCCATGGATATCATTCCTAACATTCACAAATAGATAAGCTTACTTCATCAGCTTTTAGCATTATGCAAAGTTAATTACTTCTTAAACAAATAAGTAAACCATGATATTAACACGTTTTCTACATTCTGACTTAACTATTCTTCGGTCAAGAGGGAAGCCGATAAGTTAGAGCTTTATTTCTCATATCCCTACTAGACATCAATTTTATCTCTCACAAATAGAAAAATCTACCTCGTCGGCATTTAGTGTTATACCAGTTAATTACCTTTTCTAGAACTTATATATATAAATAAATACTACAAAAATAATTTTAAACAGGTTTTAAATATCAATGTGAAATATTACTTCAAAATAACTAATTTATCATTTGATGAAAAAAATTATTTTATAAAACGTCGTTACTTTGAAAATGCATATGTACTTATTGAAAACATATTTAAACTCCAAATTAACT
The DNA here is from genome assembly GCA_030765085.1 of Allium cepa. Lineage (NCBI taxonomy): Eukaryota > Viridiplantae > Streptophyta > Magnoliopsida > Asparagales > Amaryllidaceae > Allium > Allium cepa. The sequence goes on along the minus strand of CM060931.1, from coordinate 902,381,624 downwards.
TTAAAATACTTCAAAATATGTTCGAAAATTTGTCTAAAAACATTGGAGAAAAATACCAAATTTAGATATCATTTTTATACACTTAAAAGCACAAGAAACTTGCTACAACATTTATAAATGCTGTTAAAAGTCCTTGTCAAAGCCAACATTCCAACTAGTTTTCACCTCTTTAAAAAATAATTTAAGACTTGAAATCGTAACATCCCCCACTTTGAGGCTCGAAAATAGTAGTTAGGATGCTGCATTCATCCATAGTTATTAATCTTCAACGACCAAATACGATAATATTAGATACGTTAATATAGCAGAAACACATGAATATGGAAAAATTCTTAAAAATTAAACAAATTCCACGTTCCATTTCAAAAAAATTCAAGTACATTGCATAATCCCATAATCGTTAATCATGTTCATATAAAATATAATTATTACAAAATATGCTAAGAGCGATATGAAGATGATCAGAGTATAATATAGGGCAAATTAACAATTTCGCCTTTACAACCATAAACACAGAGGATTAAAACGAACTTTTGTTAACTAACTTGCCTCTTGCACATCCTCGTAGGCTTAATCGTCAAAAGAGAACCGAAAACCTTAACCCTTAAACTACTCAAAATCAATTGAGCACCTGAGAGTTTAAGGGGAAAACGTCAACTTCGAGTCAGACAGAAATCCTGTTATGAATAATAATCTACCATCTCAAACCATTTGGATATCTCATGAGACCATGCCGCTTAGCGGAATGGGTTTTCCCTTCTCTAGTATTCTGAAAACATTATAAAACCATATACTGTGCTCCTACATCCATAATGGTTAATACTATTCAAAACAATATGATGATATGCAAACAAGCAAATCAATTCTGGATTTCCTATCCCATTCATTCCCACTATCTGTCTTAGTTATAGTTTTTAGGGTCACTATTAACCTAATAGTTTTTATGGCCGACTAATAACCTGTTTAATACTTATGGACTCACTATCCAGTTTCATAATTTTCATGGGATCACTAAGAACCTGTTGACCCCTGCCAATAACTTTAGCATTTCCTGGGTTCTCCCTGAACCTATTGGTAACTCCAATAACTTCCCTCTTATCCTAGTTTTCATAGGTTGACTAGGAACCTATTGACTTCGGTCAATAACTTAATCCGGATATAGTTTCCATGAGTTAACTACAAACCTATTGGGCCCTGCTAATAACTCAATCCAATCATAATTTTCATGGGTTTACTATGAACCTATTGGCACCTACCAATATCTTCTTCTAAACGTAGTTTTCATGGCTTTATATGAACCTATATTCCTGACAACTTCTTTAGTCGATATTTTAGCATCCTATATTCTGGTCTTCCTGACCTCCTGGATGCAATTCTACTCATTCAGGAGTTATATTAATTTATATTCGCTACTGGGTCAACCTAGCTGGTTATTCTGCCCTTTCCTAATACAGTTATGGGTCCATTACAATGTGAATATATATATATATATATATATATGTATGTATGTATGTATGTATGTATGTATATATGTATATATGTATATATGTATATATATGCATATATATATATATATATGTATGTATATATATATGTACTACATATATGCATATATATATGTATATACATGAAGAAGCAAACATAATATCATAATTGTACCAACACCTGGTTTAATATCTTTGAAATCATTTTATATAAAACTTTATTAGTCCCTTTAACCTGTTAATCAAGGAAAACTTCTTCAAAACCTCCATACTTAAAAATCATTTCAAAATTCTTTATTTATGCCATAGTTTTTCCTTTTAAATGAGATTGGATTATCTGTTTTGAAAACTAAGGCTTTCAAAACCTTAAAACATTACTTTCGAAACACCTAGATAACCTCCTTTGAAAGCATTGAAAAATTCTTTTTAAAACACTAAATACATACCTTTTGAAACTCTTTAAATCATCTCTTTTGAAACCAAAATGTACCTTTCGAAAGTTCTAAAGCATTACTTATTAATTCTTAGAAACATAGCTTCAAAACCAATGAAAGTGACCCTTTTGAAACCGTTGATTTACTTAAAACATCTTTTGGGTAAAACTGAATATATATATATGAAAGTATCCCTTTCAAAATCTTTAATCTTCACATAAAATTATTTGGGAAAAATTTGATGGCGTCGAAACCATCTTTTTGAAATCTTCAAAACATTTAAGTAAAACATTGAAGGTTAACATCGTAACCCCCTTTCAAAGCCATTGCCTTCGAAACCCTTGATCCTTTTCGAAAGATTTTGGGAAGTGGCTTAGTATAAGTTCAAAACAAAGGCTCCTTTCAAAATCATTGATGACTTCAATACAATCGAAAGACAAAAGAATGGTAGCAGGGTTTCGACTAGGTCCGAACCACCATTTTCGAAAGCACAGTTTTATAAACAAGGGACTCATTCGAATGCTCATACTTAAAAATGAAAGACGGCAACCCTCTTCCAAAGATAGTTAGAAAACCCCTTTCAAATGCAAATATTTCGACCCCTTCGAAAGCTTTTAGTAAAGCAAGGCTAGAACCTATCACTAAAAAATAAAACAGAGGTTTCGACCCCTTCCAAAGAAAAGATTTTTAAACTATGCCTTCCGCCTTTCTGCCATCCACATCGTACCATACTTGTAATACCTTCTGCATTTGTTTTGGCTACGTTCGTTTCGACAGGGATGGTTTTGACTAAGTCGAAGCGGAAGCATTGGGTCGAAAGGCCTTCTGAGAGAGGCAGAACCAACTTTTCTGGGTAAAGGCCGAGTTAAAGCTATTTATAGTAATTACTTATAACCTTCCTATTTGTAAACATTTAATTGGATGCCTTAACTTTTCAAATTCTTTACAAAATAACTGCTGCATATTCTCAGATATAAATCAATGAAAATTTTACAACTAAGCCCTTCCACTAAGCAAAACCAATAATGCAAATAAGTCCTTCTTTCTAAAATAATTTAATTTCCATAGTAAATAACCTAGGAAAAATCCCCAAAAAATTACAAAAATTCACTTTCAATATGTTTTCTAACATACAAAAATTTCAGACCCAAATTATTCCTGAATTAATGGAAATACAATTTTAAACCCAATTTTACATATTTTACCTAGAAATTTCGTATTAAATTTTCCATAGGTTGGAAAATTACAAAAATTGAAACTCATCTCAAAAATCATATTTTACATAATATATAATTTTTCCATGGCATTTTAAAATCATTATAATCGATTTATTTGCAAAACCATGCAAATCCTTTATCAAATAACCTTATTTGAATTTAATATCATATTAAACCCAAGCATATCACCATCCATAAATCATCAAAATGAGTTTAATCCTAAAATCGAAAATCAAATGATTGTAAAAAAAAGATGGTTTAGATCATTATTCCCCTTGACTGTGATAGGGACCTTGAGATTTGATTGAGATTAATTTCCTATAGCTTGAATCCTTAACTTTAAATTTAATTCCCCTTCTTCTTTTCTTCCTTAGCAATGGCCGGCTGTTCTCTTTAAATTTGCATTTCATTGTGTTTTTGGAAAATGAAGTGAATGGAAATGAATAAATGAACGCAAAGTGAGGCTATTCATGTAAAACCATTCCTAAGACCATTTACTTTAAAAAAAAAAAAAATTAAGCACGACCTTGTTATCATTTATTCAAATCTCAATCCCCTTATCACTCTAATTATTTTCATTATTCTATTTACGTTATCTAATTAAATCTCCTGAATAATGTTATAAAAAAATTAGGGGTGTTACAGGTTCCCCTCCTAAAAGGGTTTCATCCTCGAAATTCAATAAAGACTAAATACTTACTGTAGCAATCATCTCTAAGAACTCGTAACAACCATACTAGCCTACCTGACTAGCAACCATTTATTAAATCTAATATAGACATACCTTCAAAGCAGATCAGGATAAGTATCTCTAATCTAGTCTTCTGTCTCTCAAGTACAGTCCTTCTCATTGTCGCTCCACTAAACTTTCACCAACTTAATTGTTTTATTCCTCGATCTTTTCTCATCTCTCGCTACAACCCGAACTGATTGTCTAAAGAAAGTCAAATCAGGCTCCACTACCAAATCCTCCAACTATGTTTGAAGAATAGTAGCTTCTCAATCATGCACGAATTTACGAAGATGGGACACATGAAATACATTATGGAAACCTAGCATACTGCTCGATGACTCTACTCTGTATAAGAGCTTTCCAATTCTCTTTATAATCTGGAATGGACCAACATATCTTTGTGCCAGCTTCCTTGACTTTCCAAATCATACCACACCCTTCATCGGTGATATCTTAATGAAAACCTTATCTCCAACTGATAATTCTAGGCTTTATGCCTCTTTCTACGTAACTCTTCTATCTGTGTTGAACTTCCTTCATCCTTTTTGCAATCAACTCAATCTTATCCGATGCCTCTCTAACCAAATATGGACCTAAGACTAATCTATCTCTAGTCTCCAACCAACATGCCCGTGATTTGCATGGTCTTCCATACAAAGCTTCAAAAGGCTACATTCCTATACTAGTCTAGTAACTGTTATTATAGGAAAACTCAACCAAATGTAGGTGACCTTCCCAAGATCCTTGAAAATCCAATACACAAGCTCTCAAAAAAAATCCTCAAGTACCTTGTTGACTCTCTCTGTCTACCCATCCATTTGAGGATGATATGCAATGCTAATATTTAGCTTGGTACCTAATACATCATATAGACTCTTCAAGGATTCACTAGTGAACAAAGCATCTTTGTCACTAACTATACTACTAGGAACTCCATGTAGTCTAACTATTTCCTTCATGAACAACTTTGCTAAAAGAGGCATCGTCCCGGTTGACTAAACTAGGATGAAATGGGCACTCTTGGTCAATCTGTTCACTATGACCCATATACTTTTATTTCACTATTTGACTTTGGCAAACCGTCTAAAAATCCATGGATATAGAATCCCATTTCCAAACTAAAATCTCCAAAGGGTGAAGCAAACCACTTGGCATTTAATGATCGGCTTTCACTTATTGACAGTTTGCACACTCCTTAACCCACAATCCAACATCCCTCTTCATACTTTCTCAATGGATGATCCTCTTCATATCTTGATATATCTTGGTCCCTCCAAGATGAATTGTAAACTTGGACCGATGACATTCCTCAAGAACTTCTTTCCTCATGTCCTCCATACTTGGAATACAAAATCGTCCCTTCTTTCACAACCATCCTCTTTGCTCAAGGCTAAAATCCTTAGATCATCGATCTCAGTCCAAACCTCAAGCCTTCTAATCCACTCAGCTAATATTGGATCCTCTTTCTACTTAGAACCAATACTTTCAATCAACGCTGGTCGAACTTCCAAACAGGACAACATGGTGATACTCTAAATAGAACTAGCAGTCGACCTTAACTGCACACTATAAGTAGTCAAAGCTTCTAAATCCTTCCATTCTGTCAACATAGCCAACACTATATTCTGATGTCTTCTGCTAACAGCATCCGCTGCCTTATTTCCTTTCCTAGGTGTATATTCTATATCAAAATCACAAGCAGCCAAAAAATTTCAACCACCTCTGCTGTTTCATATTCAACTCCTTTTGAGAGAATAAATATCTTTAAGACTTATGATCGGTATAAAGCTCAAACCTCTCCCCTAGGAGATAATTTCTCCAAATCTTCAACGCGAAGATCACCATAGCCTGCTCCAAATCATGAGTAGGATATCTCATTTCATGCGATGTCAGCTATCATGAAGCATAGGCAATAACTTTACCCTTCTGCATCAACACTGCTCCAAAGAGCAGTTCCATATGCATCAGTATACACCACCAACCCTTAGTTTCCGTTTGGAACTACTAACACTGGCATATGGATCAAAAAATGTTTTAAATTAAGGAATGCTTTATAAATCCCTTAATTTTTATTGACATTATGCAGGATATTTAATTAGAATAAATCAAATAGAATAATGTAGATAAGGAGATTGAGGTTGATAAAATAAACTAAGTGGCGAGCTCATTTAAACAAATGAGCTTATAAATGGTTATGTAATTAAACACAAGGGCATTAGAGTAAATGGCTACCCTTACTTCCCACCCTTTACCTTTCTATCTTTTCATACACGTTCATTTTTATCTTAAACAAAATTTATAACCGTAAGAAGAAAGAATGCCGACCATTAGGAAGAAAGAAGAGAAAATCAATATAAAGCTTAGGATCAAGCTAGAAGGAATCAATCTCAATCGATCATCAATTTCCCTATCCAATGCAACGACCTAGTGCTCTGATACCACTATAAAGACCCACCATTCATCTCCATAGAATGACGCATCATTAATAAGAAAGAAAGGGATAGAAAAGAGAAAGAAAGAGAAGAAAGAAGAAACAACAACATCAAAATCTAAACAGCGGAATGAATAAATTATATTAATAACATAAGTATTACATAGTATACAATAAATATCAGAGTTACACAGATAATACAACACATACTAGAAAGTTATAAACACCTGTCTAGTTATTACAACTCAACAAAGAGATACCAATACAGAAAACACACAGCGGAAACTATATATCTAACGTCGAAGCCTCCTACTCCATTGCTCCTCCACGGTTTGTCAAAACTAACCTGAATCCCTTGGCTACTCGTAAAAATTTGAGTACCTAAGAGTTTAAGAAAACAGAAATAAACTCCGGGTCAGACATGGGTCTGGTGTGAGTAGCCGGTTAAAGATGCTTAACTTTGAAAACCTTTGAAAAGAAAGGTATCACGTAAGACTTCCCACACATAAACATGGAAAAGTTTTTACCTTACGCTAACCAAAACATTTGATAGGAAATCCAGTGATATTATAATAGGTCTAGGGTTTTCAAGTAAATATGAAATGGCCTAAATTATTACATTCATTAAATTCCAGCTACTAGCCACAAAAGTGGTTAATACAATCAAAACCGTTGGCACTTATTGGATTTTGGATTCCATACAATGGCAGGGCTACCGGGGTACCGCCCGTCACAGTACGTGGCCTAGATCACCGTACCGAGGATCACTCCCAGTCCCCTGCAACACAAAGCCGAAACCATTCTTTACTAAACAGTTCCGAACAAGACAACCCCGCAGTTAGTGCGCATATCCAACCGCCCACTAAGCCGAATAAAAAGGGACATCTAGACAAGAGAAAATCTCATCCTACTTGGGCATGACCCACTTAGCCTTGCTGTACCTCCCATGTTTTAGTCATTCCCGGTTGATGAGCCTTGAGGCTACGATTACCTTTATAGGACACATCACTTAGAATGCTCATCGTCCACCTGATGATGTTCTGAAAACATTCAATCCATACAAGTTCGTTCCGGGTTCGAACGAAACCGAAGGCATTATCTGGTTACACTCATTTTCGAATCACCCTCAGAGTTAATGATGATAACCCTTGCACTCTGAATCTTCATCTCGAATCTGAAAGTACTACCCCATCAAACTCATCTCGGAATCACCCTCAGAGTTATACTGACGTATAGTCCTTACACCTCGATTCTTCACTCTTTACTTGATATTCACGATCTATATATTTGGATCGATGTGGCTTTCGGATATCCAAATATGGAAACCCGATCCCGGTCTCATCGAAATCCAAAGCGTGTCTTTTAGGTCCAAGTTGTTTTAGAGTTTAAAACAATTCAATACAATTATCTATATACACACAGATAGATAATTCACAGAGTCACAATAGATAATCGTCACCACAGATAATCCATATATCATTATCAAAGATAATCCATATCATCATCACAATGCAACCAATGCATCCATATCACACAATATTACTAATCTCATAGTTGAGATTTCAAACCATTCAAGGCAACCAATATCATCCATTCATATATAAGCAATGATCTATAATCATACCATCTATAATTAATTTAAAATGAATTAAATTAATTACATCATCTCTAATTAATTTAAAGTGAATTAAATTAATTACTACATCAATATAAATCTTACATACATATTCAATAATTAATTACAAATTAATTAATTATCCTCTAGCTAATCAACTTAATTAATCACCCTTGATTAATTATTCTTTTAATTACATTCAAGTAATTAACTTATAATTAATCTCACAAATTAATTACTTTAAACCAAATACAGTAATTAACTTTAATTACTTCATTAATTAATTAACTATAATTAATTACAATTAAGTACACTTAATTACTTATTATTGATTAATTAATCTTAATTAACCAATTTTAATTACATCATTAATTATTTTAATTAATGATCCTAAATTATATTTAATTAATTATCTTATTTAAATTAATTACATTGAGTAATTAATCTCAATTAAACCATAATTATTAATCACCTTTGATTAATCACATTCAGTAATTAACTACCCTAAATTACTTATCAAATTAATTACTTCTTAATTAATGATTTTAATTAATCCCTTGATTAATTATACAAAGTAATTTAATCCAAATTATTTTCACAATTCCATCATTATTAACTAATAATTACTTCACTGAGTAATTAATTACATTCCATTAAGTAATTATTATCAAACCACCAAGTGATTAAAATTAATTAAACTTAATTAAATAATTTAAACCAATCACAATAAACTCCATTAATTACATTAAATAATTAATTCCTTAATTACTTTCATTTAGTAATTAAACTGAAATAAATTTCACAACTAATTATCATTTAAATTAATCACATTAATTAACTGTTAAATAATCTTAAGTTATTAACCATACTTTAATTAGTTTCTTAAGTAATTAATTTTTATTAACCATTATTAATTTCAAATTAATAAATCTTTAACACTCAATTAATTAACCTTTAATTATTTAGTTAATTAAGTGTTAACTTTAACTTAATTAATTCATAATTACTTGATTAATTAATTACTAATCATTAATTAAATCTAATTAATGATTCTTAATTATGGATTAATTGTCCTTAATTAATTGATTAACTTAAGTTTTAAATTAATAATTTAAAACCCTTAATTACCTTAATTAATTATCCATTCCATTAATAAATAAATTATTCATTTAATTACCATTTAATTATAAATCATTAAATTCTAATTTTACTTTAAGATAAAACCATTCTTATCTACAGTTAAATTATCATTCATAAATACATTTGAAAATATTTATTCCAAATTCAATTTCAATTTTCATTTTAAAATTCAAGTTTTTAAAATGAAATCCAACTTATCTTTATCCAATTTAAAACTTTGAAATTCACCTGCTAAAGAATTCTTGTATAAAAGAAATTTAAAGATTTTAAACTAAATTCCTTTTTATTCTCATATTTTTAATGTATACTTTAACTTTTAAACTTATTTACAATATTTAAATTTATAAACTCTACTTTATTTCCAAAACTTAAGATCCAAATCAAAATTTGAATTCAAATTTAAAGTCCTGATTTAACTTTGTTTAAATCCTTCCTTACATTTCAAATCCCTTTTAAATACACTTGAACTTCTTAAACACTTTCATATTTTTAAGTCAATTTGAATTTAAAAACTCATTTATTTCCAAACTAGATTCAAATTCAACTTGAATCTATTTTTAAACTTAGATTTAAACTTAAACTCAGATTGAAAAACTAGATTTAAATCTCATTTAAAACTTTACTTCATTTAAATTCAGTTCTTAAATTTTATTTTAAAATTTCAAAACTGAATAACAGGTTTTTGATCTAAAACCTATAACATACTTTGACCCGAGCCAGAGCCCATTTTACTTCGAGTCAACAAGCAAGAATCATCGAGCAAAACACAGCAATTACTCAAGTAATTCTCGAGTTCATTTACTCTGCTTCCACAACGGCAAATACCTGAAACCAAAAGTGCACGGTGCACATACGCCGTGCCTCCGGCCAACTCCAGCCACCTCCAGTGGCCTCCCCACATCGGCGACCAACCTCCCATTCCATTTCGATCATCACATCGCTCTCATACAACTCGAATTCGAATTTGAGTTCATATCTTAAACCTGGAACAGAAAGACCAACACCCACCAAAACCTGTCAACGCTTTTCCCACGGCGCTCCGTCCACCAGAGAGCTTCCACCACTGGCCATAGCCTCGCCTACGACCAACTTTCAACACCTAAAACCAAGTTGAATTCGATCATCCCTACAGGCCGTACCGACCCAAACAAGTTGCCTAGTTAAAACTAGGGCTACAGAAAAAAAACCATCACCGCCGCTTTCATGGTGATTTGCATTACCATCACTTATTTTTCCAAACTTCTCTGGTTACTCCTCTACCCACTAGAAGAAACCCAACACTCCAGATCGCAGAGATCACCCCTAAATCGCAATATCCCCGTTTTTAGTTCAACATAGAACTGCATGTTAATTTCTAAACTAAAAATTTTAATTTTAATTTTAAAAATCAAGTTTTAGGATGATATTTCAGATCTTAGGCCTGAAGCAATAAATTGCAAGGTTTTGAATTACACTATTTCAAAGTTTGTTCAATTTTTATAAATTTTCAGAAGCATTTCAAAATTATTCTAAGTATAATTTTAAACTAAAGTTTTGAAATGAAACAAACAGGTTTGTTTTTAAAACTCAAGGTTAAAAGGAATGAAATTAAAAGATTTGAACTTAACAAATCAAGAACTGGAAATTTTTAACAGAGTAGGTTCTGTAGAAGAAAACAGACTTACATACTTCATTCAACTAGAGAATACAACCATATACATACATAAACATACATATTTCCAGACAATCAAGCATGCAACTAAATTATATGCTTAACTTGTTAAAGAAATGTTACTCACCTGAAAGAATTTTAGAAAAATAAAGCCTCCAGAATGTTTGAAAGCTGTTTGATTTTTGAAGGTTAGAATATGCAGTGCCCACTTTTAAAAAATTGAATTGCTTAGCTTAAATTTTGAATTGCTTGTATACTTTGCACAGCAATTGTTGGAATGCTTTCTCCTTTAATTTTGAAACTGCATGCATGCTACTTTGATTCCCAGATTTTAAGTGAAATGCAGGCTTAAAACAGATTTGCTTTGAATGCTATAGATCTGCTTGCTTTGATTTAATTTTGAAAATGATTTCGCATGTTTCTGATTTACAGGATTTTGAAGATGATTCAGATTTTTGTTTCAAAGGAAGTGTGTGTTTTTTTCAGATTTTCTTAGCATCATAGATTTTGAAACGGGATAAAATGAAAGAGGATTTGTTTATATATAAAAATTGAAATACTTATTAATAAAAATAAAATAAAAACAAAAATAAATGACATTTGTCTTCCAATTTTAACACTTGTCATGAAGGTAAGTTAACTACTTAAAACATGTTCTTTAATTTATATAATGTTTACATTTGTCTTTAAATGTTAATTAGTTATAATTATGTTAATTAGTTATTTAGTTAATATATTAATATGAGATAAATGTGAATCTTTGTTTAATTAATTAGTTAATATCTACTTATTTACATGTAGATAATTGTATATTTAATAAATCCAATTTATAAAATAAAAGTTTATACAAATATTCAAGAATCCAAAAAAAATAAAAATATTTATACTTTAAATTTCAAAGCTTTGAATTCAAATTCAAATCAAGTTATATCTATACATATGTAACTACACAATTAAATTTTGAAAAATAATTATTTTTGTAAAAATCTATTTGTTAAAAACAATGTATTAGTATTTTGAAAATAACAAATTTGATAACTATAAATAATTTATAAAAGAAATTGTTTCTTTATTAATAAATTATTTATTTTATCACACTAAATCAAAATAGACCTTATTGTTATTTTATTTAAATTTAAACTTGAGTTAAAACATATTTTAAACTATTTCCATATTTACCTTATGTATTTAAAATCATTTAGTTATTTATTATATACTTTTAAAAAGCTTAATATCAAATAAATCAATTTAAACAAATTAAAATTTTATCTTATCAATTTAAAACCATATTTTATTTATTAAATAACCTTTTAAAAGTTAAACTTTAAAACTATACCCAATTTTACTAAAGATATACATATTTATAGAAAACAAGATTTATTTATTTATTAGATTAAAACAATATCTATTTTTAATATATACATATTCTATATACATTATAAATAGAAAACAATTTATTAGATTTAAAAAGATAAAATCTATCCATTAAATATTTATTTTATTGGATTATTAAATTAATTCAAATCTTATCACAAAGATTATCAAATCAATTTAATTTTTATTCAGATTATTAAATTGATATTGCTTAAAATTCTAGCTCATCACATTCCTCCCCACTTAAAAGAATTTCGTCCCCGAAATTTAAAACAAAGGTAATTTAATAATCTATTTAAAGATTTAATTTTAAAACACAAGCATATATCAATGATATGCTAACAACCATAATAACCAAATCATCCAATCAAACCAATCTAACTATCCAAACAAAAATCTGGATAGAGTTTCCCCTGTAAAAATATCGGGATACTCGCTCTATAGATTCCAAACAATCAATACTACTAAGCTGCAGAGCTCCTACTCATCTAGATCTACAGAACTAGACAGCATATCAGACTGCAGACGAGTCTGATTCAACAGCCAAACCTCCTGAACTGCTGGTTCCAAAACCATAGATAGATCATATACGTACTCCCTTAGAGATACGTGAAACACATCGAATCCCAGTTATCCAAACTGGCAATTCGATCCTGAAAACCAAATACTTATCCATCCAAAACAGAGAAAAGATCCAAACATCTCGGAGTTAGCTTTCCAGCCTTACCCCATCTTATAGCTCCTTTGACCAGAGAAAACTTATCCAAAACAGATCTCGGACTCCGGAATCCAAATTCCTCCATCTCTTATCCACAAAATGTCTTCGGATGATCCTGGGCCGCCAACATCCTTCCTGATCAGCTCAACCCTTGCTGATGCCTCTAGAAACAAACTAGAACAAAATCAACCCAACATAATGATCTCCTCAAGATCAATCGGAACCAAAAACACAACTCTACTCCATAAACATTAGAAGACAACAAACTTCTCCTAATCCGGAAAAGACAATCAGAAACACTTCCAAACTACTTCCGCTGCACAACTCTGATCCGAAGTAGATAAGAATGTTGATGAAGAACATGAGCTCTAATTGGACATCACTTCCCAAAAATATGGTTCAACAGATCCATAAAAGAAAACTCAGAAGTTCCTCCAAAAATCTGAGCTGCTTTATCAAACTCTATCTCTAGGAACCATCTTCTACTAAGCTGAACCACCAGTTCCACTCCTGGAATACTGGTCGATAAGAAAACTCAATCTCCAGATGCGGACACATCTCTGATTTCCCTGAAGACATCCAGAAAATCTCCAACAATCCAAGAGAACACTCAACTATCGCAAGTCACTTTTGCGATCAATCCAAATAAATTTCAAAAGAAAACCGTTCTCTCTTTACCAAACAGAACAGCTTACACTGGTATATCCACTCCAATGAAGAAACAGATCCACTCTGCTGCTTTTGAATTCCACCTTCAGAAAAACTACTCAGCTAAGACCTGACGCAGTGGATATTAACGAATGACAGCGAAATGAAGATTTCATGTCAAACTAATCGATGAAACGATTAGATGAAACAAGATAAATCGATGGATTGAAAATACCGAATGCCTAAATTCGTTGATCTCGAGAGATACCGAATTCTAGCTATCTCCAATACTTTGATCGCGCACAATACCATGTTAAAAGATCTACGACTCTTCTACGTTGATCTCACACACGAGATTCTGTGAATCGGCTTCAAATCCGTTGATTCGAGCGTACTCGAATAACCGAAAATGAAGAAAGGAGACAACGCTAAACTTCTAATTTCAAAGAGGCACAAAGCACTTAAACAAATTTTATTCAAAATCAAGTACTCAAATGATACAACTCACACGCTATTTATAGGATTTACAACACACACAGCACATGACCTATCATAGGTCGTTGACGGCCTAACAGACTCCAGTGACTCATGAGTTAACAAAGATAATGACCTAACATACACAAGCACAACACGATACAGGTCGTTCACGACCTAACAATCTCGATACACGACTTAACATTTTACAACATCACGAATTACAACATATACAGTATACTAGCAACCTAAGAGATATGAATCAGCGACTTAAAGAAAATTCGCGACCTAAGGACTTCTGGAGCTCGTTTGCGACATAAGAATCTTCAGTAGCTTCGCGACTTAAGGATCTTCGACTTAGGGATTTTGATGCATTTGCTCGCGACCTATGGAGTAACGACCTAAGGAGGAATTCGTGACCTAAGGAAATCTGGAGCTCGTGGCATAGTCCATTCGCTCGATTTAAGGAGGAGGCACAAAGGCCATTCGCGACCTAGTGGTTGTTCGCGACCTAGGCTGGACGAGCGACTTGGAGCTTTGTTCGATTTAAGGAGTTTGCGGCCTATTCTGGTATGCGCTGCATCATCCTCCCATGGTTGAAAAGAATTCGACCTCGAATTCTCATTTTCCTCTTTTTCGACAAACTTCTCCCCATAATACGGAATCAAGTGTTTGACATTGAAAACATCAGAACTATGAACATTATCCGGCAATCTCAGCTGATACGCATTCTCATTGATCTTCTTCATGATCTCTAAAGGACCAATCTTTCTAGCAGCTAGTCTGTTGTACGTACCAACAGGTAATCGATCTTTAATCATCACTGCATATACAAAATCCCCTTCCTTGAATTCAACATTTCGTCGTTTCTTATCTGCGGATTTCTTGTATTTTTCAATTACCTTAAGCAATCGTTCCTGCACAACCTTGTGTCATTCTTGCAACTCATTCACAAAATCACTAGCTCGCTTGATCACTCCTTTCTGTTGTGGTACTACAGATAAATCCAATGGTCCCTTCGGAATTGCTAAATATACTACTTGAAATGGACTGAATCCAATACTTCGATTAACGGCATGATTATGTGCAAACTCCACTTGACATAACTTCACATCCCAGCTTTTCAAATTATCTTTCATAAGACACCTCAACAAGTTTCCCAATGATCTGTTCACCACTTCCGTTTTCCCATCTGTTTGTGGATGATAGGCGCCACAAAGTTCAGCTTAGTCCCAACCATCTTCCACAGACTCAACCAAAAATGACTTAGAAAACGAGTATCCCGGTCAGAAACAATGGTTTCAAATAGCCCATGTAGTCGATAAACCTCTTAAAAAAATAATTGAGCAACACGGACTGCATCAGCGGCCTTTTTACAAGCTATGAAATGTGCCATCTTCGAAAATCTATCCACCCCAACATATATAGAATCAGTCCCTCGCTGAGTTCTTGGCAAACCCAACACAAAGTCCATGCTAATATCAACCCATGGTCTAGTAGGCACGGGTAATGGCATATACAATCCAGCGTTCGTAGCTGTCCCTTTGAAAACTTGACATATGTGACATCTCTCCACAAATCTTTCATCTTCTTTTCACATGGAAGGCCAAAAATATGATTAAGAAATCAACTGCAAAGTACGATCTCCTCCCACATGACCTTCTACATGCAATTCTTTCAAAATCTTCATTCGCAAACTGCAATCTAGTATACATATTTGATTTCCCTTGAAAAGAAAACCATCCACTAACACGTACTCATCCGTCTTTCCCTTCTCGACTTTATCTACAACCTTGGAAAAGTAAGGATCATCGACAAATAATTCTGGCAATACATCAAACCCTGTCACTTCAACCCTCATTGTAGTCCACAAATGATTCCTTCTACTCAATGCGTCTGCCACACGGTTTGTAACTCCCGATTTGTGTTTTACAACAAATGTAAACTGTTGTAAGTATGCAATCCACGAGGCATGCCTAGCCGAAATCTTGTCCTGCCCTTGCAAATGCTTCAACGCTTCATGATCAGTATATAAAACAAATTCTTTATGGAACAAATAGTGTCTCCAATGTTTCACAGCTTGCACAACAGCGTAAAATTCTACATCATGAGTATTATATCTCATCTTGGCTCCCGAAAGCTTCTCATTAAAATAAGCAATAGGACGGCCCCTCTGACTTAACACCCCTCCAATTCCAACCTTAGATGCATCAGGATGTATCTCAAACAACAACTGAAAGTCTGGTAATACTAGAATGGGCGCTGACGTCAAAAGTTCCTCGATCTGCTCAAAAGCAAATCCTGCTTCCTTCGACCATGAAACTGCTTGCCCTTCATACAATCAGTAACAGGCGTCATCACGCTACTGAAATGTGGAATAAACCTTCGGTAGAATGATGCTAAACCATGAAAACTTCTAACTTCGGTTATCGTCTTGGGTTGTGGCCAATTTCTGATTGCTTCAACTTTACTTTGATCCACCTGGATACCTTCCTTGGACAATACATACCCCAAAAACAAAACACTATGCATTATGAACATGCATTTCTTTGTTGCCGCATAAAATTGCTCCTGATGAAGTATCATCAACACTTCCTACAAATGTAGTAGATGTTCTTCGGCGCTCCTACCGTATATCAATATATCATCAAAGTATACCACCATGAACTTTCCAATAAACGGTCGAAAGATCTGGTTCATTACTTGCATAAAAGTACTAAGTGCATTCGAAAGGCCAAACGGCATGACCAGCCATTCATACAATCATTCCCATGTCTTGAATGTTGTCTTCCATTCATCACATGGTCGAATTCGAATTTGATGACACCCACTCTTCAGATCAATCTTTGAAAAGATAGTAGCTCCATTCAACTGATCTAACAAATCATCCAATCTCGGCATTGGAAATCTGTATCTCACTGTAATCTTGTTCAGTGCTCGACTATCCGTACACATTCTCCAAGTTCCATCCTTCTTCGGCACTAACAATGCTGGTACTGCACAAGGACTTAAACTTTCTTGTACGCGCCCTTGTTCAAGTAACTCTTCCACCTGCCTTCTCAACTCCTCGTGCTCCTTCGGACTCATTCTATAATGTGGTCTATGTGGTAACACGGCTCCCGAAACAAGATCAATCTGGTGTTGTATGTCTCTCAATGGTGGTAACTCTGTTGGCAATTCTTGAGGAAATACATCTTCAAACTCCTTCAATACTGGCTTAACTTCTTCAGGAATTTCAACCGCTTCACTACTTTCACGTCCAATTAACAGAAATACTTCAGGCTCGTCCTCTACTTCCTTGACAAATTCCTTCAAAGATAATAGAGTTTTCAGCTCCTCGATCTCCTCCAACTTGCTTTCATCTGTTTGTCGCTTTTTAGGAACTAGAGTAATTTTAGTGCCCTCGAACATGAAAATATAGCAATTAGTCCTCCCATCGTGTTGCACTGCTCTATCATATTGCCACGGTCTCCCAACAACAAATGACACACGTCCATATCCACAACATCGCACCATATATCATCTTTATACTTCTTTCCATGGAAAAAGTTACACGAGCTCTTCGACCAACCTTCACTTCCCACCTTTCCTCAACCAAGCTAATTTGTAGGGTTTGGATGCTTCTCTGTCTTTAACGCCAACTTCTTTATAGCTTCTGAAGAGATTATGTTATCACAACTTCCTGCATCGATAACAAACTTGCAAAGTCTCCCCAAAATAGTGCACGTTGATCGAAAAATGTTACTCCTCAACCAACTAGTCTCCTCTTCCTGCTTTGATGTCAAGCAAGATCTTCTCATCATTAAAGAATATCCCTCGTCTCCCGCCAATAATTCTTCTTCCTCCTCAACTTGTGATGAATAGGAACATTCCACTTCTGCATCCTCATCCTCAACCTCAGCAACCATCGCTCGCTTCTTCGGCTTCGGACATTCATTGCTTTTATGACCAAACTCCTCACAATTAAAGCACTTGAAATTGTTGTTGACCTTGGTCTTAGCAACTTCATTGACAACCGGTTTACTGACTGCTTTGGAAACATTAGCACTGCTACTAGCACCTTTCACTTGATTGTTGGAATTTGTAAACACACCACCTCCTCTTCTACCTTGCTTCTCCCAAGCTAGAGCTTTCTGGTGTGCTTCAGCAACGGATCTTGGATCAAACATATTCACCATATCCTAAATTTGCATTCTCAACCCTCCAACAAATCTAGCTGTCATTTGTTCCTCCGTCTCCATGATGTCATTTCTAGTAATCAACTGATAAAATTCATCTGCATAATCATTCACCGTCTTTGTTCCCTGTCTCAAATTTTGTAAGCGTTGGTACATAAGAGACTGATAATTATAAGGTAAGAAAGTAGCTTTCATCAACTTCTTCATATTTTCCCATGAAACAATCTTCGACTTTCCCATTCTCTCCCTTGTAAGTTTAGTTTGTTTGCCACCGTGCCATAGCTCTTCCCCTCAATCGTGTAGCTACTAACTTAACTCTACGATGCTCGGGTAGAAGTCAAAAATTTCCTCAACATTAGATAACCAATCCAGAAATTCTTCGGCTATCATTCCACCTTTGAATTCTGGAATTTCAGTCTTCATCCCCGACTCCCATCGACGATCATCTTCTACATCTCTATTTCGTACTTGGTCTCGATCTCGATAATGAATACTGCCTCTATCACCATCTTCATCAAAATCAAATGTACGTCGATATCGATCTCGACCATCAACTTCTCTGCGATCATACATATCTCTTCTACTATGTCTTTCCTCATCACGATATGGCTCATCTCCAAACTCACGTAGAGTTCTTCTCTCTTCATTTCCATACTCATGGTGTTCTCGCCTCAATGAAACTGATGATTCTCTTCTATCTCGATACGACTGTGGCGACACCCTCCTCGCTTCCGTAACCGATGGTGAAACCCTGTTTCCTTCATGGTTCGAGACTGGCGACCTTCTCCTATGACTTTGATTCATATCGATCATCAACTTCTCTAACTTCTCAACACCTTCATTGAACTTCTCATTGATGCATTGCTCCATTGCCTCAGCTTCTTCTCTTCGATACACATCTCCAATATTTTGAAATCGGTTAGCACGTCTCGGAGGCATGATCTCTCACTACACCAAAATTCATTTTTAACAGCAATTATTCTCAGCGTTTATACCCTGAATGCGGTTAAAAGTTATCTTATTTGGATTATTTTTAACGTTTGAATTTTAATTAAGCCTAAATGTTTTTTAGAACGCTGTGAATGACTGTGTACTAAAAAAAACAATTGCCGCCTCTCTTCTTAATTTTTTTCGCTTTCCCTCCACTCATCCTGCATTTTCTTTTAACTTCGTTTCCTTCCATCTTCATTTTCATTCTTCGATTTCATTCTGCGAGACAACTGCAGGTGAACATCAATTTCCAGTAATTTTAACCTAGCTTCCTTCAAACACGACTTTCCTTCGAAACGTCGCCGTGTGCGCTCAAGCCAGAGGTGATGGATCAATGCTGATGCCGCCACAAAGGCCAGATCTTTGAGCGGTGATACTATTGGAAAATGGAGTCGAAAATTGGAAAAGCGATCTCACAACGAGCTGGATGAAGATGGTTGTATGGCGAGCTTAAGCAGCAGAGAATCCCACAGGTAAGTACTATAGCGCAATTCAAAAATAAGTGATGATGATTTTCATTATGGTCATTACATAGCACACTTGTCAAATTAGTTATAATCCCCCAGTTTAACAATCTGTCTGCAGTTGGTAAACACTGTAGATAGGCCATATAACTAGCGAAAGAAAAAAAATTGACCGTTTTGTTATGCCATATCAATTTAAGGTTATCATCACTAGCTGTATGGAGTCATACTCCATTCCAGACCGTGGAAAACACATATTTCCTTTTATTGCAAATTGTCTAGAAATTAGTAGCATGATCAATAGAAATTGTATCATGTTTAATTCGTGTTGCTACCTCCCTTGTTTCAGATAAAAGTTGAGGTTGAAACTGCTTATCTCATATAATATGACTAACTGTACTACTGGCTGTGTTACGTAAATAGATATTGTTCCAGCCTATTTTGTCAACCAGAGATTTATGGTTTATCCATGGGTCAAACATAAATACGTAGCTTCATTGTTGATAATAACTCGATTCATAATCAATGCAGCCATGTCACGTTGACATAAAATCAATTTCATTGTTCCAGAATAATTATTATCTATAGGTAGAACCCAAAAATTTGCCTTGGATATGACAACATATACTTTTATATAAAAATATATATTAACAAGAATATAAAATTTTGCCTTGGACACACAACAGCAATACACATTAATGATATACCAAGGGAGGAAGGTACTGAATGTTACAAACTCGTGAAAATTCTTGAAGCAGCCAAGCTTCAACTAAAGGAATGGAATAAAAACAGACCTAAACAAGAAGACCACATCAACACTCTTCAGTCAAAATGTGATGAACTATTAAAATTAATTGACGATGGAGACTCAACAGATGATATATGGAGACAACACTACCAATCTCAAAATGTGTTGCAAATCGCGACTCATTTTTGAAACTAGATTTGCAAATTCCAACTTATGATGATAAATTGATTGTCGAGTCAACTTATAGTGGTCTGATTAATTTGGGACAAAGAAGCCGCGTAAGGGTATTAATGATACTAAGCCTACAAAATTGAATTATAGTTTAAATCATAATCATTTATCTATCTTTGGGAAATCCTTATGTTTCTTATTGTTCTATGCATTTCAAATTGCTCTTTGTTGATTGATTACTTGAACTATAGGTGTGCATTAGACATCTTTGGGTTGCATTTTTAATTCTGATCGAAGGATTTGATGTTCAAATATTGGTGGCTCTTGGGTTTCAACATTGCCTATGAATATAATCATTGGTAAGCTTATTTTGATTTACTCGCTATGGTTTCCCAATGTGAAATGAATGCAAAGACAGAAAAAATGCATGGAATTTTTTTAAATAAGTATGCGAATTATTACACAATATAAAGAGAAATAAGTAGCAATATCTCCAAATTATTAGACACTGATGCAATATTCCCTCTTGGAGACTACCCTATTTGGTTCCAATAGATAAATATAGACAATTACAAAGGCTATTTTGAATTAGCAACTGAGCTCATATTTTGCACAAAAAAAAAAGGTGTTAGTGCTATTGATTTTTATGAATTAGTGTGCATGTTAGTATTTATATTTTTACAGTAGCAATGGCTTGTTTGTTGAGGGATGGCAGTGGTATGTAGGCCGAAGTTTATATGTAGTTTGTATGTGCATAGAAGTGATAGGAGGTTGCTAGTATAAAGGCAGAAGTGATATTGTTGAGGCTATGATGATGTTTGGAAGGAAGGAGGCAGTGGTGATGGATGTTGTATGTTGGGGTGTAATGGCAGTGTGTGGAAGTGGTGAGGATGGCAGGGATAGGTGAGTGAAGTTTGAGGTGTGACTGTGGAAGGGGATTGGTGAGGAGGTGGTGAAGTGTAACAGTGCAGTTAGCTTTTTGAACAGAGAAAAGAGCAATGTAAACAAACAAAACAAATGCAAATTGGAAATGTAACAGAGAACAAAGGTAACCTTTCAACTTTCAATGTATGCATTGACTATCATTTTCCTGCAGCAATAGTATTGCTCTTGTATTATTTTATGGAAATTAAGTTGCATATCTAACAACATTTAAATGCTTGAAATTGTTCTCAGGCTTTCTTGTCTCAGTGCATTCTTATATGAACCTGCAGGTAAAATATATAGTATTTAATAGTTTTAGAAAAAATTTAGACTTATTCAGCATATTTAGGTATTTCTTCTAAACCTGAATTTATTTTTCTAGCATATTTAGGTATTTCTACTCTGCCATTCATTAGCTGGTTTGCTGCAACAGGTTAACCTCTAGCATTAATTTTGAATTGCCTGTTAAATTTTGATTAGATGCAGGTAGAGGCAAGAAATTCTGCCTCGTTCCCTGCTCAGAATTGAAGTCGTTTATATTAGCGTGTAGTTTTAGTATTGTCACTCAACTATCCCTCGTTTGTATTTAATTATTTATGACTTCTGTCATCTTGAAAGAAATAGAAAAGAAATTTTTAATTCTAACTGGTGAAATCTAAAAGTTTCAAAGACAAGTATAGCTAGTGCGGTACCTTTAAACGTTTACAACTTCACATACAACTCATTGAATTGATCAAACCTATTCAATTCAATCACTCTCCTTGTACATGGAAGGTTTATAATTTATTCAACCCGTGAAAAAAACTCTTTGTTTCCAATCACGAAATTAACGTGCATTTTATATATTATAGAAAATCCTATAAGCAGTACATAGGACATGGTCAGGTAGCCAGTCCTTTGGTATAGAACAACTCTTTCTGGCCAATAATGTTGAAGTCTGAACAATTGTTTTAATATTCTAAATATTAACAATTCCCTTATTGTAGACGAAAGAAGACCAGTTTGATAATATTTTGCTTAAGGTCTGTACTCATCGGTAAATGTGGTAGCATGCTAGCATGTTGAATTGCATGGTTTCTGTCAATATTTAAATCATAAGTTGATATTTTGAGACTCGCTCTTATAAAGTAAAAATAAAAATAAGATTACTGTTATGATCTCCCAAGCTTATATCAGAATTTTATTGAAACTATACTTCAATGTATTATTTAAATAATTGCAATAGATCTGATGTTACCCGATGTTAAATTAGTTTCATTACTTTTCATATCAGAAATTGGCTTAAGCTTGGATACTGGTCGGGCTTGATTTCTAAACCTCAAACACACTTAATACCTTATACACTTAAACATCTATCATTGTCTCTTTATAGTTGTTATCCGATGAGAAGTGGTTTACTTAGTGTTAAATAGATCTGAAAGCAAGGAGGAAAGAATTTAGTTTTAAATAAAATTTCCAAGTTTATATTAATATATCTATAGCATGTTATGTATATACTCAGTTGTTCCGAATCATTAGTAAAATATTTAGTGAATTAGAGTATGAGATGCTTAGCAAACATTGCTCAATGTATCTTGCTAATAGTGAGTCCCGTGGTGATGCTCTCGCTGTTGAAGTTCAGAAGAGACTCAGACTAATAGTGAGTCTTGATATTTGTTATATTGATATATTTTTAATTGCTTATATTATACGAAGATTGAAATAAGTTGTCAAATTGCTAACTGTAGATAGCAGGAGGTGATGGTACAACAAGTTTGATGTGCAGTGATGAAGAAAAGAAGTGCTGCTGTGATGATGGTAAGAAGTGAAATGATGGGAAGTGTGATGGTAAGTATGGTTTGCAGGTTGATGTGTTGGTGTGTATTGAAGTGTTGATGGTATGTGGAGTGGCAGTAGGTTGATTGTTTGACAGTAATGGGCAGAAGAGTAAACTGTGAGCTGTAGTCGAAGTTGTTGCAAGTGATGGAAGTTTGTATGCTGGGTTGACAGAGATGGCAATGTTGTGCTATGTTGTATGTGACAGGATGGAAGATGTTGTAGTGGTTGTTGATCTGCAGTAAGAAGGAAGAGGATGGCAGATTTGTGTGTAGAGGCATAGGGGAGTTGATGCAAGTTAACAGAGGGTAAGGAGGATATTGTGGTAACAGTGCAAAATGCAGAAATGCAGAAGTGGTTTTAATGAAGCAGTGGTGGTGTTGAAGTTCTCTGGTGGTATGAAGGCTGTGATGATTTTGTGGGAGAAAGCAGATAGCATGGAAGCTTTTCGCATATAGGCAGAGGTGTTTGGATGATTGGGAAATGGTATGTGTTGCTTCAATAGTGTATGGATGCTGTCGAATTGTTGAAGAGGAGCACAGTTGCAGCAAGTTGAAGTTTGTGTGGTTGAAGTTTTGTTTTTAGTGGTTAGGGGGTAGTGATGCAGAAGTCTGTTAGTAGCAGTGATAAGAACAGTGGTTTATGTGGCACTGTGACAGGGATTAGTGGATGTTGTTCGAAGACGAAGTATGGAAGCTATAGCTGTATGGGTGATGGAAAGTGTTGGTTATTATTGGAAGAAATAGTAATGAGCAGAAACAATAAAACAGTGAAGAATTAGTAATGAATTGGTTGAAGCAGTGGTAGGATGAACTACAGGGGAGAACTGCAGACGTATGAAATGTACGTAAATAGTTGTCAATTGGATGGTATGTGGTTTTGTATGTCAATAGTTTACTTTGTTATTTTTGTTTATGGATATTATTGAAACTTGGTTTATGGATGTCTTTTGTTTATTAATATTGTCTTAACTAGTTTATGTAACCAATTAATAGTTATTAGAACCTGTTATATATACTAGTTGCTTGAATATGCTTAAAATATAGTTTTGGAATATTCAAAAATAGAGTGGAATATTAAAGCTGTTATATAAATAGAAGACAACGTTTAATTAATGCTGTCAATGAAGAAACAACAGCGTTTATTTCGTGCTGTAATTATCTTGAAATTGTCAATAACAGCGTTTTTTACATGCTGTCGAAATAGTTGATGATTCAATCACAGCGTTTTTAACATGCTGTCGAAATTGTTGATGATTCAATAACAGCGTTTAGAAAAAGCTGTTGTAAACAGTTAAAGTAGAATTTGAACATCTTCGACAGCACGTCTGAAACGCTGTAAAAAATATTATTGACAGCTCGTAATAAACGCTGTCACAGAGATGTTTCAACAGCGTTTATAGAAACGCTGTTGTAAGTTATGTATATACGACAGCATGTCGTTATACAGCGTTTCTAATAACGCTGTTGTATCATATTACAGCGTTTATCAAACGCTGTTAAAAGCCTTTTGTGGTGTAGTGTCTCTAACAAGCTTGGCTCCTTCTCTACTTAGCTTGTCTTTGCTTTGATTTGGCTCGACTTTAACTCCAACACTTTAACTCGGCTCCAACAGCCTCGGCTTAGCTATGATTGGCTAAGTCTAGCTCTGATACCAAACTGACACAGCGGATATTAATGAATGACAGTGAAATGAAGATTTCGTGTCAGACTAATTGATGAAACGATTAGATGAAACAAGATAAATCGATAGATTGAAAATACCAAATGCCCAAATTCGTTAATCTCGAGAGATACCGAATTCTGGCTATCTCTAACACGTTGATCGCGCACGATACCGTGTTAAAAGATCTACGACTCTTCTACGTTGATCTCGCGCACGAGATTCCGTGACTCGGCTTAAAATCCGTTGATTCGAGTGCACTCGAATAACCGAAAATGGAGAAAAGAGACAACGCTCAACTTCCAATTTCAAAGAGGCACAAAGCACTCAAACAAAGTTTTATTCAAAATCAACTGCTCAAATGATACAACTCACCCGCTATTTATAGGATTTACAACACACACACCACACGACCTATCATAGGTCGTTGACGACCTAACAGACTCCAGTGACTCACGAGTTAACAAAGACGGCGACCTAACATACACAAGCACAACACGATACAGGTCGCTCACGACCTAACAATCTCGACACACGACTTAACATTTTACAACATCACGAATTACAACATATACAGTATACTAGCGACCTAAGAGATACAAATTAGCGACTTAAAGAAAATTCGCGGCCTAAGGACTTCTGGAGCTAGTTTACGACATAAGAATCTTCAGTAGCTTCGCGACTTAAGGATCTTCGACTTAGGGATTTTGATGCATTTGCTCGCGACCTATGGAGTAACGACCTAAGGAGGAATTCGCGACCTAAGGAAATCTGGAGCTCGCAGCATAGTCCATTCGCTCGATTTAAGGAGGAGAAGGCATGAAAGCCGTTCGCGACCTAGTGGTTGTTCGCGATCTAGGCTGGAGGAGCGACATGGTGCTTTGTTCGATTTAAGGAGTTCGCGGCCTATTCTGGTATGCGCTGCATCAAGACCTCCTTGTCGGTGCACAAAACACTCCTAGCTACATTGCTGACACCAAAGCCAAAGACTTCCTAATCCAAAGCTCTTCGAGAAACTCAGACTTTAAAGCTAACCACAACATCCTGCTGAACTCAGCTACAACACCAAAACTCAGACTTCCTTACTCTTTACTTGATATTCACGACCTATCATTGATTTGGACCGATGTGGTTTTCGGATATCCAAATATGGAAACCCGATCCCGGTCTCATCGAAATCCAAAGCTTGTCTTTTAGGTCTAAGTTGTTTTGGAGTTTAAAACAATTCAATACAATTATCTATATACACACAGATAGATAATTCACAGATTCACAATAGATAATCATCACCACAGATAACCATATTATCATTATCAAAGATAATCCATATCATCATCACAATGCAACCAATGCATCCATATCACACAATATTACTAATCTCATAGTTGAGATTTCAAACCATTCAAGGCAACCAATATCATCCATTCATATATAAGCAATGATCTATAATCATACCATCTATAATTAATTTAAAATGAATTAAATTAATTACATAATCTCTAATTAATTTAAAGTGAATTAAATTAATTACTACATCAATATAAATCTTATTTACATATTCAATGATTAATTACAAATTAATTAATTATCCTCTAATTAATCAACTTAATTAATCACCCTTGATTAATTATTCTTTTAATTACATTCAAGTAATTACCCTATAATTAATTGCACAAATTAATTACTTTAAACGAAATACAGTAATTAACCTTTAATTACTTCATTAATTCATTAACTATAATTAATTACAATTAATTGCACTTAAATACTTATTATTGATTAATTAATCTTAATTAATCAATTTTAATTACATCATTAATTATTTTAATTAATGATCCTAAATTATATTTAATTAATTATCTTAATTAAATTAATTACATTCAGTAATTAATCTCAATTAAACCATAATTATTAATCACCTTTGGTTAATCACACTCAGTAATTAATTACCCTTAATTACTTATCAAATTAATTACTTCTTAATTGATGATTTTAATTAATCCCTTGATTAATTATACAAAGTAATTTAATCCAAATTACTTTCACGATTCCATCATTATACACTAATTACATCCAGTAAGTATCTTTAATTACTTCACCGAGTAATTAATTACATTCCATTAATTACATTAAGTAATTATTATCAAACCAACAGGTGATTAAAATTAATTAAACTTAATTAATTAATTTAAACCAATCGCAATAAACTCCATTAATTACATTAAATAATTAATTCCATAATTACTTTCATTTAGTAATTAAACTTAAATAAATTTCACAATTGATTATCATTTAAATTAATTAATCTAATTAATTATTTAAATTAATCACATTAATTAATTGTTAAATAATCTTAAGTTATTAACCATACTTTAATAACTTTCTTAAGTAATTAATTTTCATTAACCATTATTAATTTCAAATTAATAAATCTTTAACACTCAATTAATTAACCTTTAATTATTTAGTTAATTAAGTGTTAACTTTAACTTAATTAATTCATAATTACTTGATTAATTAATTACTAAACATTACTAAATCTAATTAATGATTCTTAATTATGGATTAATTATCCTTAATTAATTGATCAACTTAAGTTTTAAATTAATAATTTAAAACCCTTAATTACCTTAATTAACTATCCATTCCATTAATAAATAAATTATTCATTTAATTACCTTAATAATTAAACGAAATTATAAATCATTAAATTCTAATTTTACTTTAAGATAAAACCTTTCTTATCTATAGTTAAATTATCATTCATAAATACATTTGAAAATATTTATTCCAATTTCAATTTCAATTTTCATTTTAAAATTCAAGTTTTTAAAATGAAATCCAATATATCTTTATCCAATTTAAAACTTTGAAATTCACCTGTTAAAGAATTCTTATATAAAAGAAATTTAAAGATTTTAAACTAAATTCCTTTTTATTCTCAGATTTTTAAAGTATACTTTAACTTTTAAACTTATTTACAATATTTAAATTTATAAACTCTACTTTATTTCCAAAACATAAGATTCAAATCAAATTTGAATTCAAATTTAAAGTCCTGATTTAACTTTGTTTAAATCCTTCCTTACATTTCAAATCCCTTTTAAATACACTTTGACTTCTTAAACACTTTAATATTTTTAAGTCAATTTGAATTTAAAAACTCAATTATTTCCAAACTAGATTCAAATTCAACTTGAATCTATTTTTAAACTTAGATTTAAACTTAAACTCAGATTGAAAAACTAGATTTAAATCTCATTTAAAAGTATACTTCATTTAAATTCAGTTCTTAAATTTTATTTAAAAATTTCAAAACAGAATAACAGGTTTCTGATTTAAAACCTGTACCATACTTTAACCCGAGCCAGAGCCCATTCTACTTTGAGCCAACAAGCAAGAATCTTCGAGCAACACACAACAATTATTCGAGTAATTCTCGAGTTCATTTACTCTGCTTCCACAATGGCAAACACCTGAAACCAAAAGTGCAGGATGCACATGCACCATGCCTCCGGCCAACTCCAGCCACTACCGGTGGCCTCCCCAGATCGACGACCAACCTTCCATTCCATTTCGATCATCACATCGCTCACATACAACTCGAATTCGAATTCTAGTTCAAATCTTAAACCTGGAACAGAAAGACCAACACCCTCCAAAACCTGTCAACGCTTTCCCCACGGCGCTCCGTCCACCAGAGAACTTCCACCACCGGCCACAGCCTCGCCTACGACCAACCTTTCAACACCTAAAACCAAGTTGAATTCGATCATCCCTACATGTCGTACCGACCCAAACAAGTTGCCTAGTTAAAACTAGGGCTACAGAAAAAAAACCATCACCGCTGCTTTCATGGTGATTTGCATCACCATCACTTATTTTTCCGAACTTCTCTGATTACTCCTCTACCCACTGGAAGAAACCCAACACTCCAGATCGCAGAGATCACCCTTAAATCCTAATATCCCTCTTTTTAATTCAACGCAGAACTACATGTTAATTTCTAAACTAAAAATTTTAATTTTAATTTTAAAAATCAAGTTTTAGGATGATGTTTCAGATCTTAGGCCTGAAGCAATAAATTGCAAGGTTTTGAATTACACTATTTCAAAGTTTGTTCAATTTTTATAAATTTTTAGAAGCATTTCAAAATTATTTTATCTTAAATATAATTTTAAACTAAAGTTTTGAAATGAAACAGACAGGTTTGTTTTTAAAACTCAAGTTTAAAATTAATTAAATTAAAAAATTTGAACTTAACAAATCAAGAACTGGAAGTTTTTAACAGAGTAGGTTCTGTAAAAAAAGACTTATATACTTCATTCAACTAGAGAATACAGCCATATAGATACATAAACATACGTATTTCTAGACAATCGACCATGCAACTAAATTATATGCTTAACTTGTTAAAGAAATGTTACTCACCTGAAAGAATTTAAAAAAACAGAGCCTCCAAAATGTTTGAAAGCTGTTTAATTTTTGAAGGCTGGAATATGCAGTGCCCACTTTTAAAAACTTGAATTGCTTAGCTTAAATTTTGAATTGATTGTATACTTTGCACAGCAAATGTTGGAATGCTTGCTCCTGTAATTTTGAAACTGCATGCATGCTACTTTGGTTCCCATATTTTAAGTGAAATGTAGGCTTAAAACAGATTTGCTTTGAATGCTACGGATTTTCTTGCTTTGATTTAATTTTGAAAATGATTTTGCATGTTTCTGATTTACAGGATTTTGAAGATGACTCAGATTTTAGTTTCAAAGGAAGTGTGTGTTTTTTCTTTCAGATTTTCTTAGTTTCAAAGGAAGTGTGTGTTTTTTCTTTCAGATTTTCTTAGCATCATAGATTTTGAAAAGGAATAAAATGAAAGAGGATTTGTTTATATATAAAACAGAAATACTTATTAATAAAAATAAAAGAAAAAAAATAAATGACACTTGTCTTCCAATTTTAACACTTGTCATGAAGGTAAGTTAACTAGTTAACACATGTTCTTTAATTTATATAATGTTTACATTTGTCTTTAAATATTAATTAGTTATAATTATGTTAATTAGTTATTTAGTTAATATATTAATATGTGATAAATGTAAATCTTTGTTAATTAATTAGTTAATCTCTACTTATTTACATGTAGATAATTTTAAAATAAATAAATGCAATATATAAAATAAAAGTTTATACAAATATTTAAGAATCCAAAACAAATAAAAATATTTATACTTTAAATTTCAAAGCTTTGAATTCAAATTCAAATCAAGTTATATATATACATATATTACTACACAATTAAATTTTGAAAAACAATTATTTTTATTAAAAATCTATTTGTTAAAAACAATGTATTATTATATTTTGAAAATAAAAAATTTGCTAACTATAAATAATTTATAAAAGAAATTTTTTCTTTATTAATAAATTATTTATTTTATCACGCTATATCAAAATAAACCTTATTGTTATTTTATTTAAATTTAAACTTAAGTTAAAACATATACCTTATGTATTTAAAATCATTTAGTTATTTATTATATAATTTTAAAAAGCTTAATATCAAATAAATCAATTTAAACAAATTAATTTTTTATCTTATCAATTTAAAACCATATTTTATTTATTAAATAACCTTTTAAAAGTTAAACTTTAAAACTATACCCAATTTCACTAAAGATATACATATTTATAGAAAACAAGATTTATTATTTATTAGATTAAAATAATATCTATTTTCAATATATACATATTCTATATACATTATAAATAGAAAATAATTTATTAGACTTAAAAAGATAAAATCTATCAATTAAATATTTATTTATTTGATTATTAAATTAGTTCAAATCTTATGACAAAGATTATTAAATAAATTTAATTTTTATTCATATTATTAAATTGATATTGTTTAAAATTCCGGGTCATCACAATAATCCAATAAATTTGAAAATATTATTGGGGTTTGGGTTAACCCTATAGTAATGTACTTGTATTTGATATATAGGTATATATCTAAGTACGTTTCCACTCTCTCTTAGACCGTTCTTCTGTATCTTACTAAGGATCGTAAGCAGATTTACGAGAAAGAGGATATTGAAGTAGGAAACGGAAGAGGAAACCTAGGTGGAGATAGCACCACTTTTAATGGAAATGCTCGACCTAATACCTGGAGAAATCAAGGCCAAAAGGCTTAATCAAAATGTTGAAGCCAATGTTGGTGCTGGAAATCCGCCAATAGATGCGGAGATGGTGTATCAGTTGTTCGTAAATCTTTTGCAAGCAGGAGCTGTTGGTAATGTTGGTGGAGCTAATCTGGTAGTCCCAATTGGATATAACTATGCCAAGCTATGTAGAGACTACTACAATCTAGGTGGAAAGCCGTTTGTTTGAACGGAGGGTGTTGTTGAAGTAGATAATTGGTTGTCGAGTTGTGAGAGGATCTTTACTGATTTAGGCTTGGATGATGGAGAAAAGAGAAGGCTAGCCTATGAACAGTTGCAAGGGTTAGCGCTTCACTGGTGGAACAGTGTGACAACCGGGGTTCCAATGGAAGAGCTCACATGGGCTAATTTCAGGAGAAGGTTTGAGCAGAGGTTTTTGTCTAAGGTTGCCAAGTCGACATTGATGAGGAATTTTATGGATTTTGTCCAAGGAAAGATATCAGTGATCAAGTACACTGCTAAGTTTAATGAGCTATCTCGATATGGTTATGTATTGGTTGACACTGATGTCGGAAGGAATGATATATTCTTTCGAGTTTGAGGCCAGAGCTAGGCAGAATGGCTATGAATCATATTAGAGAGCCTTGTCATGTAGTGGTGGAGATGGCCATCCACCATGAGGAGATGCTTGATGTTTCAGCTAGGGAGAAGCCAGTTGAGTCCCAGGCAAGTAGGCGAAGGCTGATTTGGTGTGTTATAAGTGTGATAAGAAGGGCCATTATGCCCATGGGTACAGAACTAGTAAAGGAAAGAAGCCTACAGAGAAGAAGAATGTGAAATGCTTTGATTGTGACCATGTTGGGCATTATAAGAACCAGTGTCCAGAGCCAGTCAAGACGGATAAAGGAAAGGTGTTTGTTATTGGACCACCATCTTCTTCTATACCCACTGCAGCATAAAAAGGAAAGACTGTGATGGAAGGTACACTTTTCCTTCAAAGTATACCAGTTAGGGTGCTTTTTGATACCAGTGCATCATATTCATTTATATCATGGTATTTGGCTGATAGGTTATGCATAGAACCTGCATACCTTGTTACTTCCTTAAAGGTTGCGAACCCAATAAGGGGTATGCAACTCTAGAGATGAGATATGACCAGTTAGAACTTAATTTGTTAGATCATAAGTTCATGAAATTTGTATGTTTTTGATTTCATAAATTTCAGAATCATTTTGAGTATGGATTGGTTAGGTATGTATGAGGTTAGGATATTTTTCCATGATAGGAAAATATCATTAAGACACCTAGATAGTCGTAACCGAATCATTTTCT
Organism: Allium cepa; assembly: GCA_030765085.1. Classification (NCBI taxonomy): domain Eukaryota; kingdom Viridiplantae; phylum Streptophyta; class Magnoliopsida; order Asparagales; family Amaryllidaceae; genus Allium; species Allium cepa. The sequence continues at coordinate 902,349,260 of CM060931.1, read as the reverse complement.
CAGTGGAGGATTCCAGTAAGAGTGTTTAGGCTTTGTTGAGTGCCATGAAGGTTGGTGAAGAGCTTAGTCAAGTTCGTGTGGCTAAAGATTTTGCAGATGTCTTTGAGCCAATCACTGGATTACCACTGAAACGAGCTTTAGGGTTTTGGATTGACCTTGTACCGAGAGCTAAACCTATCAGTAGACCAACTAACAGAATGACACAGACAGAGGTGAACGAATTGAAGGTGCTACTGGTGGATCTTATGGGATGGAATTTCATTAGACCAAGCAGTTCACCTTGTGGAGCGACCGCGATGTTATTGAAGAAACTAGATGGGTCGTTAAGAATGTGCACTATCATAAGTTGAACGAACTAACGATCGAGAATAAGTACCCTCTATCGAGGATAGATAATCTATTTGACTGATTGAGCGAACGAAAAGACGATCAAGAATAGGCACACTCCGCCGAGGATAGATGATCAGTTTGATCAGTTGAGTGGAGCTAGAGTATTTTCCCAATTGGATTTGGCAATGGGGTTCCCTCAGTTGACAGTGGCGGAGGATAGCATTCTTTTGACTGCATTTTAGACAAGGTATGGTTCGTATGAGTGGTTGGTGACGCCATTTGGATTGACAAATGCGCCTGCTTTCTTCGTTGATTTGATGAACCGGGTTTTTCGAGAGCACTTAGATAGGTTCGTGTTGGAATTTATAGATGACATTTTAGTGTAATCTAAAGATGAAAGGGAGCACGAGATTCTAACAAGAGTGGTGTTGGAGATGCTGAGGAAAATTTAGCTGAAGGCGAAGTTTTCCAATTGTCATTTTTGGAAGTAAGAGGTTAAGTTTCTTGGTCATGTGGTTTCAGAGGAAGGATTGTCAATTGATCCAGTAAAGATCGATGCTGCTAACAATTGGAAGAGACCAGAGACGGTAACCGAGATCAGGAGTTTTTTTGGGCTTGTTGGCTATTACTATAGATTCGTTAAAAATTTCTCATGGATAACTGCACCTTTGGTTAAGTTGACAAGGAAGGATGTGAAGTTTGTTTGGTCTGACAAATGTGAGGAAGTGTTCCTTAGGTTAACGCATTTATTGACCCATGCGCCAGTGTTAGTAGTTCCAGATGGAGGATTGGTGGAATACACTAATACCTGTGGTACTAGATTGGGAGCAATGTTGATGCAGAGGGGTGAATTTATTATTTATGCATCTAGGCAGCTTAGACTGCACGAAGTCAGATAACCTACTCATGACTTAAAGTTAGATGCGGTGATCTTTGCCTTGAATATTTGGAGGCATTATCTCTTAGGGGGGAGATTTGAGTTATATATCGGTCATAAGTCATTAATGTATTTATTCTCTCAGAAGGAGTTGAATATGAGGTAGCAGAGATGGTTAGAGTGTTTGGCTGCTTATGATTTCGGTATAGAGTATACTCCTAGGAAAGAAAATAAGGTAGAACATGCTCTCAGTAGAAAACATCAGAATGTGGTGTTAGCGATGTTGTCAGAATGGAAGGATCTAGAATCCATAACCAGTTGTGGTGTGCAATTAAGATCTATGGCTTGTCCTAGTCAGAGTACTATCATGCTGTCCTATTTAGAAGTTTGATCGGTGTTGATCGAGAGAATTGCTTCTAAATAGAAGGAGGATACATTATTAGTCAAGAGGATCAGAAAGCTTGGGGTTGGAACTGAGGTTGACGAATTGAAGGATTTTTGTCTTTACCAGAGTGGATGGTTGATAAAGAAGGAACGGTTATGTGTTCCCGATGTTGAGAACTTGAGAAAATAAGTTCTTAGGGAACGTCATCGATTGAAATTTATGATTCATCATGGGAGGACCAAGATGTATGAAGATATGAAGAGGAGCTTCTATTAGGAAGGCATGAAGAGGGATGTTGGCTTGTGGGTTAGGCGGTGTGTTAACTGACAACAAGTAAAGGTCGAACATCAGAAGCCAAGTGGATTGCTTTAGCCTTTAGATATTCCAGTTTGGTAATGGGATTCGATATCAACGATTTTATAGACGGGTTTCCAAGGTCAAATAGAGGAAATGAAGACATATGGGTTGTTGTGGACAGGTTGACTAAGAGTGCCCATTTCATTCTAGTCAAGTCAACCAGAACGACGTCTGTTTTGGCTAAATTGTTCATGAAGAACATAGTTAGACTTCATGGGATTTCTAGTAGCATAGTCATCGAAAGAGATGCATTATTCACTAGCGAATTTTGGAGGAGTCTATAGGAAGTATTAGGTATCAAGCTCAAGATGAGTACAACATATCACCCACAGACTGATGGGCTGATAGGGAGGGTCAATATGGTACTCGAGGACTTACTGAGATCTTATGTATTGGACTTTGCTGGATTGTGGGAAGATCATTTGATTGAGTCTTCCCATAATCATAGTTATCAAACTAGTATAGGAATGGTGCCTTTGGAAGCTTTGTATGGTAGGCCATGCAAATTGCCAACATGTTGGTTGGAGGCTGGAGACAGATTGGTCTTAGGTTCAGATTTGGTTAGAGAGGCATCAGAAAAGATTGAGTTGAACCGAGAACGGACGAAGGAAGCTCAATTCAGGCAAAAGAGTTACGCAGATGAGAGGCATAAAGACATAAAGTCCTCAGTGGGAGACGGGGTTTTCATTAAAGTATCACCGATGAAGGGTGTGGCATGATTTGTAAGTCGAAAAAGTTGGCCCTGAGATATGTTGGTCCATTCCGGATTATAGAAAGGATTGGAAAGCTCATGTATAGAGTAGAGTTGCCGAGCAGTTTGGCTGGTGTCCATAGTGTACTCCATGTTCCTCATCTTCACAAATTCGTGCATGATCCAAAACTGACTATTTCTCAAACATAGTTGGAGGATTAGGTAGTGGAGCCTGATTTGACTTTTGTTAGACAACCAGTTCAGGTTGTAACAAGAGATGAGAAAAGGTTGAGGACCAAGACAGTCAAGTTGGTGAAAGTTCAATGGAGCGACAACGAGAAAGACTGTACTTAGGAGACAGAGGACAGGATTCGAGAGGCTTATCCTGATCTACTTTGATGGTATGTCTATGCTAGATTTCTATACATTGTTGCTAGTCGTGTATGTTAGTATTGTTGTAAGGAGATGTAACAGATGATTGCTATGATTGCTAGTTAGTCCTTACTGAATTTCGAGGATGAAATTATTTAAGGAGGGGAGCCTATAACACCCCTAATTTTTATTTGCATTAACTAGGAGATTTAATTAGAATAAATTAAATAGAATAATGTAGATAGGATATTGAGGTTGATTAATAAACTAAGTGACCGAGCTCATTTAAATAAATGAACGTAAAAATGGTTATGTAATTAAACATAAAGGCATTAGGGTAAATAGCTGCACTTATTTCCCACCCTTATACCATTCTCTCTTGTCATACACATTCATTTTTATCTCAAAAAAATTTACAACCGTAAGAAAAAAGCAAGGCTGGCCATTAGGAAGAAAGAAGAGAAAATCAATATAAAGCTTAGGATCAAGCTAGAAGGAATCAATCTCAATAAATCCTCAATTTCCTTATCCAATCTAAGGTGAATAATAATTTCTAATTCTTTATTTTGGTTTTATAACATATGGTTTTGGATTTAAGGGTAAATCTGTTTTATGGTATATTAAATGATGATATGCTTGATTTATGATTCATATGGCTTAAAGAAGTTTGTTTAAAGGAGAAAGGCATGATTTTAAGGTAGAACTGAGATTAAATTATTTTTAAATGCCATGGAAAAAATATATGTTATGGAAAACATGATTTTGGAGTTGGGTTTCAATTTTCATAATTTTCCAAGCCATGAAGAATTTGTTATGAATTTTTGAAGGAAATTATAGCTATTTGGGTTTATAAATTTATTTTGGAAAATATAATAAGAATTTGGGTCTGAAACTTTGATATGTTAGATAATGTGATTAAAGTAAATTTCTGGAATTTTTGGGATTTTAATTAAGTGATTTAGTATGGAAATTAAATTATTTTGAAAGGAGGACCTAAATGATTCAATTGTTTTGATAATTAAACGGGCTTATTTGTTATAATTTACCTTAAGTTACATCAGAGAAAATGTGACAAATATTATCCAAATTATTCAAAAGTTTGTGAAAGCCGTACAAGTAAGCAATTTTGTTATAAAATGTTTACTTTATTTAGGAAAACGTCTTCTTGCTCAAAAAAGGGGTTTCACCTTCTTTAGATGGTTCTTTCGACTAAGACCCTTTGCCTTCGACCTAGTCGAAACCTTATAGGTCGAAACAAATGCACATGATATCATTCAGGTGGTATGTAGTGAATTGGACCAAGGCGGAAGGTAGGGTGTCGAAAGGTTACTTTTGAAGGAGTTGATGCCTTAGATTGTTTTGGTTTGAAAAGAAAATCATTTTCCTGTTTTAAAGGGATTTTGACATAGTTGAAACCTGTGGTTTCGAAAGGATAGGTTTTAAAAGGGTTTCGACACAATTGAAACCTATGATTTCGAAAGAGAGTCGCCGCCTTTTTTCAAAGAAATAGCTTCCAAAGGGGCTACTTAGTTTTTGTTTAAAGCTTTCGGAAGGTGTAATTTCGACCAAGTCGAAACCCTTTCGTGAATTGGTGTCCTTCCGACGGCATCGAAGGAATCGATGTTGCCGAAAGGTTCAGTTGGTTTTATAAATACAAGTTGCTTCCAAATGCTTTCCAAAAGGGTTAAGGGTTTCGAAGGCAATGATTTCAAAGCCAACCTTCAATTGTTTACCCATATGTTTCAATGCTTTCGAAAGGATGGTTTCAACACCATCAAACTTCCCCAATACTTTACAATATAAAGAGTGGTTTCGAAAGAGTTACTTTCACTTATGTTCATTTGACCCAAATTAATGTTTTTAAGTATAAACCTAATGCTTTCGAAAGGGTGGATTTTCAATGGTTTCGAAAGTTAACCTTCAACGATTTTGAAAGGGCACTTTCAAGTGGCTTCAAAGTTATGCTTCTACTCTTATATAAATAATACTTTAACGTGGCTGAAAGTTTTCAAAAGAGGTGTTTTAAAGTATTAAAAAGTTCGGAGCCTATTGTTTTAAAAGATACGTTTTATGCTTTCGAAGGGGTCAAAAGAAATGGTTTTGAAGGAGTCAAAAGCAAAAGATTTCGACATTATCGAAAGGTTTTAGAACCCAAACTCAAATTTTTAAAGGAAAAACCCACGGCTTAAATAAAGGAGTTTTGTAAGGACTTTAAGTAAATCAATTGCTCCTGCATCCACAATGGTTAAAACAATTCAAAACAATATGATGATATGCAAAAAAGTAAATCAATTCTGGATTTCCCATACTCATTCATTCTAACAGTCTATCTTAGTTATAGTTTTTAGGGTCACTATTAACCTAATAATTTTCATGGGCTGGCTAATAACCTGTTTAATACTTGTGGACTCCCTGTCCGGTTTCATAGTTTTCATGGGATCACTAAGAACCTATTGGCCCCTGCCAAAAACTTTAGCGTTTCATGGGTTCTCCTTAAACCTATTGTTAACTCCAATAACTTGCCTCTTATGATTGGGAACCTATTGACTTCTGTCAATAACTTAATCCGGATATAGTTTTCATGGGTTCACTACAAACCTATTGGCCTCCGATAATAACTTAATCCAATCATACTTTCATGGGTTTACTATGAACCTATTGGCCCCGCCAATAACTTCTTCTAAACATAATTTTAATGGGTTTACTATGAACCTGTATTCTTGACAACTTCTTTAATTAATATTTTAGCATCCTGTATTCTAGTCTTTTTGACCTCCTAGATGCAATTCTACCTATTTAGGAGTTAAATTAATTTATATTCATTACTGAATCAACCTAGCTGGTTACTCTACCCTTCTCCAAAATACAGTTATGGGTCCATTACCCTCTGTGTGTGTGTGAAGAAGCAAACATAATATCATAATAATACCAACAACTGTGGTTTAATATCTTTGAAATTATTTTACATAAAACTTGGTTAATCCCTTTAACCTGTTAATCAAATAAAACTTCTTTAAGACCTCCATGCTTAAAATCATTTTAAAAATCTTTATATATACCATGGTTTTTCCTTTTTAAATGAGACTGTGTTATTTTTTTTCGAAAACAAAGGCTTTCCAAACCTTAAAACATTACATTCAAAACCTATGAATAACCTCCTTCGAAAGCATTGAAAACTTCTTTTTAAAACACTAAATATCTACATTTTGAAGCTCCTTAAATTATCTCTTTCAAAACTAAAATGTACCTTTCAAAAGTGCTAAAGCATTACTTATTAATTCTTAGAAACATAGCCTCGAAACCAATGAAAGTACCCCTTTCGAGACCATTGGATTTACTTAAAACATCTTTTGAGTCAAAGTGAATATGTACGAAAGTACCCCTTTTGAAACCTTTAATCTTCATATAAAATTATTTGGGGAAATTTTGATGGTGTTGGAACCATCCTTTCGAAAGCTTCAAAACATTTTTGTAAACCATTGAAGGCTAGCATCGAAACCCCCTTTCGAAGCCATTTCCTCCGAAACCCTTGAACCTCTTCGATAGCTTTTGGGAAGTTGTTTAGTATAAGTTTAAAACAAAGGTATCTTTCTAAAGCATTGATGACTTCAATACAATCGAAAGGCAAAAGAATGGTAGCAGCGTTTCGACTAGACCGAAACCACCATTCTTGAAAGCACTGTTTTATAAACAAGAGTATTTCAAGAGCACATACTTAAAATGAAAGATGGCAACCTTCTTCAAAAGCTAGTTAGAAAACCCCTTTCGAAAGCATATGTTTCGACCCCTTTGAAAGCTTTTAATAAAACAAGGCAGGCGCATATCACTTGAAAATAAAACATAGGTTTCGACCCCTTCAAAAGCAAAGGTTCGATACTATGCCTTACGCCTTTCCCTAATCCACTACATATTATCTGTACTGTGCAATTAATGCGCTCAATAGATTCAAAGCGGTGGAGGTGCAAAAAGTCATAGCGGGGATACAGTGAGGATACAGCGGGATATAGCGGATGGCTCTAAAATAACATACAAAACTCGTACTTAATGTTTTTACAAATATATAAATGATAATTAAATGAAAAATTATCATTCAATCGAATTATAAATAATACATAAATAATTTTAAATAAAAACATGTGCGGATATACTTTAAATAAACGAAAAACTGTTATATAACATAATTGAATTTGGTAGAATATTAGAGTATTTTTATTTCTGAAAATATATTAAAAAATTAAATCAAATAAATTAGTTACATAATTTTATAATGTATATATGCAATTTTTCAATTCATTTTATTAGAAAAGATATAGCGGAAATAGCGGAATATAGCGGAAATAAGGGATATAGCAGAAATAGCGGAGATTAAAGCGGAAAGACTACATTTTGGGGCTATATGGAAAAATCATAGCGGTAGAAATCCGCTATGAGATATAGCGGGGTTGTAGCGGGGTAATAGCAGGGCATTAACTACACAGCATACGTATGATACCTTGTGTATTGGTTTCGGCTATGTTTGTTTTGATAAGGTCGAAGCAGAAGCACTGGGGCGAAAGAGCTTCTGAGAGAGGCGGAACCAACTTTTGTGGGTAAAGGCTGAATTAAAGCTATTTATAGTAATTACTTTATAACTAACTTTCCTATTTGTAAACATTTAATTGGTTGGCTTAACTTTTTAAATTCTTTATAAAAATAACAGCCTCATATTCTTTGATCTAAATCAACGAAAATTTATCAATTAAGCCCTTCCACTAAGCTAAACCAATAATGCAAATAAATCATTCTTTCAAAAATAATTTAATTTCCATAGTAAATCACTTAGGAAAAATCCTCAAAAATTACAGAATTCACTTTCAATATGTTTTCTAGCATACAAAAATTCCAGTCCCAAATTATTCTTGAATTAATCGAAATAAAATTTAAACCCAATTTTACATATTTTCCTTTGAAAATTCAAATTAAATTTCCATAGCTTGAAAAAAAATTGATACTCATCTTCAAATTCATGTTTTACATAACATATAATTTTTCCATAGCATTTAAAAATAATTATAACCTATTTTAACCTCAAAGCCATGTAAACCTTTATCAAATAACCTTATTTGAATTTGATATCATATAAAACCCAAGCATATCATCATCTAAAAATCATCAAAATAAGTTTAATCCTAAACTCAAAAATCAAATGATTATAAAAACAAAATATATATGGTTTGGATTATTATTCACCTTGATTATGATAAGGACCTTGAGATTTGATTGAGATTAATTTCCTTTAGCTTGAATCCTTAACTTTAAACTGAATTCCTCTTCTTCTTTTCTTCCTTAGCAATGTCCGGATGTTCCTCTTTTAGTTTGTGTTTGATTGTGTTTGATTGTGTTTTTGCAAAGTGATGTGAATAGAAATGAATAAGTGAATATAAGGTGTGGCTATTCATGTATGACTATTCCTAAGCCCATTGGGTTAAATCGGCCTTCTTATCAATTATTCAAATCTCAATCCTCTTATCACTCTAATTATTTACAGTATTCTGTTTAAATTATCTAATTAAATCTCCTGAATCATGTTATTAATAATTAGGGGTATGAAAAAAAATTTGTACAAGTATTAGCCTTAGGGTACTTAAAAACTATGGAAAGAGAGCGATAAGAATATCTTTTATTTTATTTTTGGAAAAATTCCCGATAACAAGTTATATTCACAAAGTGTATTTGTAACCACCTTTCTACTTCAACTTTCACAACTTTGGTTCACATTTTCTATAACTTTCCAAAGCACTTATTTACTGTCTAATAAACCAAAATATGTGTAGAGAACATCCTAATCAAATTATTCTAAGTTAATAAAGCTTCTATTTACACAAGTTAAATTTAATGGACATCGAAGTGAACTTATAGCGATTATTCTCGCTTCAAAAAATTCCAAACATATGTCTATTCAACAAACAATCCAAATAACCATTTAAACATCAAGTCAAGGCCACACCACATTTTCAAGAGGATAATAAAAGTGATGTTATATACTGTAAAGTTGTCATTTGCTTTCAAAAGCAAGAGGACTCCAAAGTTTATAACTTTAATAATTTAATGCCACTTTAACTTCATATTTCAAACATAACATACATTTACACAATATATATAAAAAATATAGAGAAATAATTCACTTAGATCCAGGAAAAGCACATGCTCGAGCATAACCAAACTCAAGGACACTTCTAACCATCACCTTTCAACCACCTTCTTCCTTTGTTCTCCTTTTGCACTTGTTTTTCTAAGGCAAAAATTCCTAAATTACTCACGACCATTGAATGTGGGAAGGGGCTTAGTAGAAGGCGTTGTAATATTATACTAAGGTTTGTGACAAAATTTGCATTAATTTGGAGTTGTTTTTCATTTATTTTCTTTAAAGCTTTTGATAAGAAGAAGACATGAAAAGAGCTTGCATTTAGCTTTGTAAATTTGTGATTTATTATCAAGGATGTACCTCTTCTTATATATGCCTCATATGGTGTTGCCTAAGCTTGTTCTGACCCCCTCTCATGTCGTGGAACCTTAACTCCCCATATGCCCATCACTTCTCCTTTACACCACTTTCTTTTAGTTAATTTCTTTAATGCCCTTAACATGTTAATATCTCTTAACCATTAGAAACTTCTAGAACCTTCTATTTAATTTATGAATAAAAGTATGTTAATTATTTCCTAATGTGTTTATTTTATCATCAAACAAGTGCACAAAAGTTTGAACAAATTATATTGAATAAAAAGTTATTCATCGATAAACCGATTTTCGGTCACATTATCGTTTTTTTAAGAATATATTTTTGTAAACAATTTTAAAAAAACAAGTTTACCATCACCACTTATGATTTAAAAAGGGGTTAATAAGGTTACTAAATCAATTTAATAAAATTTAATCCAAGATTCAAATTTCTAAATTACTTAGATATTTAAATACGAAGTGTTCGGAATTCCAGGAATTTACATTCTCTCCCACTTAGAATATTTCATCCTCTGAATTCCAACACGACCAATGAAAGAAACAATCACATAGAAACACTTAAAATTATTCAAAATTTACTAACAAATAGAAGTCATGGTTTGCTCAAGTTCAAAAATCCTTTTATTGCACTAGGACGATAAACAATCTACTGAGTGTACCTTATGCTCAACAGGCTTAAGCTAGCACTCAGTCGATTATTCATGCTATCCCATAAAAAAAATCAAAGAGTCATCATCCAAACTCCCCGTAAGCTAATCAAAACATAGTATGCATATACTTAGGCCCATACTATGTACATGGATCATTCGTACACAACATTAAATCTGATCACTTCCTCGATCATATAAAGTTAACTTCCCAACTAGTATAGATCACTTGACCTCTTTAGTGCAGACTTCGATCAAGTTGCTTGATTACAAACCTCTGTTCTTCTTACATAGCCATATATTGTGATAGAAAACTTCGAGTTCATATCAAGAATCGTATCAAGTGTTTGCCGTCAAGGATCTAGTGAAAGATCCTTACTCAGATCGGTGTAAACCACCTCGTGATCACGTACTCGAATATTGGATTAAGAACAGTCATGCGAATAAAACAACCTATGTATAAATTATAAATTATCCTATTAATTTCTTGACTATACCAACATAGTTTACCACATCCTTTTATACAAATAGTATGTCATTCTATACTGAATCATTTATGGACCATTTCATAAAAACATAACTTCAAATTATTAAATATTTTATAACTTAAGTCTATACACATATAATACTCCACTACATCCTAAGATATATACCAAACACCAAATTTGTCTTACTTAATAAGTACGTTCAACAAATTTAAAATTTGTTTTAACTTACCACTTTCTTAATTCAAGTTTTATATAAACTCAACTTTTATACTTTCACAAATATGCCGAGCTTCAAGTTCTATAACGATTTGGAAGTTTCCAACTGTCCAAAATCATCAAAAAAATCTCATTCCATTTTAACAAATGAAAACTACTAAACAACATATCATAACAAGATGTGCATACCATCCAGCCCTAATGCATACGCTACATGTGTCCATAAAATAACTTAACAAAGTTTCACTTTTTTATTAAACACACGTCACCTAAAAAGTAAAAAAACATGAAAACTTCCAACATTTATTCCAAACTCTTTAACTACCACTCGAGCACTATACATAGCATACATACAAAACTTTTCTACATTAAAAGTTCATATCAAATTTATTTCCAAAAAACATTAGAATTAATCATCATGTTTTATTTTAAATCATTTTGAAATAATAATACATACTTATATCTTCTATATAAAAAATCATAGTTTTGAAATCAAGTCGAGATCCATTTTCCTAAAACAACTCTGTAGCATCCCAACTTAGAATCCAAAAATGAACGTCGATGATGTAAAAGTCGTCACCAGGATTTTTAAAGTTATAAAAGTGAGTTCAATACATCCAATTCATGCCTTCCGAACTTAACCACACTTGTTTAGAAAGGGTATCACATATTTTGTTAATATATTGAATATCATGATCCTAATTTCATAAATCAATTTCTTAAATAATTACTTTTAAGTAATACTACTATTATTTCCTCCGAAATCTTAAAATACATTTTCGAAGACACTGGATTCTAAGTTCTCAAAATATCAATTAAATCCTTCTTATTTATCAATCTTATTTTATGTACCATACTTATATCAAATCCTTTCACATAGGTTTATTTCTAAGAACTTGACTTTCCTTCAGATAAAATAAATATCTATTACTAAATTCAACTTTTATATAAGTCAACTTTTATCCAAGATCATCGACGAACCCCTTATACTAAAACTGTGAAACTTAATTCACATGGTGTTCATTTCAATGCATCTACAAACACAGTTTACCCAACCTATGCACTCAACAATCAGCAGATGATAATCAATGGTCATAAACTTGCCAACCACGGCTAAACAAATTAATAAAGGGTAATGAATGAACATCATTAACCACTACATTAATTAAAATACTCTTTAACAATTCATACTTATACAGTTACCTTATATAAGATCTTAATTCTTGCAGTTATAATTACCTTTAAGGTACACGTTTATCACAAATACAAATACAATCTCATATATATAATACACCTGACTCATGCTAGGGCATTCCATTATCCAACCCTTTAATGAGTCATACCCCACCATAGCCAAGATTCTCGCTTAACCTTCAACTCTGGTACTAGTTTTAATGATACGCGTTTTCAACCCTTGAATGTTGAAACTAATAAATCTACGATATTCATGTGTCGAGCACCCAAGTGCCAAAAAGATGAATTATTAAGGTAAAAAGAAAGAAATAAAATAAGAAAGCAGAGAACATAATATCAGAATCTCACAGTGGAAAGATAATATATAATATCAAAAGAACAATACAAAGGGTTACTTCAATACATAAATTTCGAAGTTACAAAACTTAAGTATTATCATTGGCCTGGACATTTGTAGCTCTCTGTCCCCACAAATGCTGAAATGTACAATATCTTAATGCAGCGGAAATAAGAATACTACGGCAGGTGAAACATCTAGTTCTTTTTCTCGAGCTTCGAAAAACATCAATGAAAATCTTCCTTTCTCAAACTAATCAAAAGAGTATGTGAGAAATTTAGGAAAAATAAAAACCAAGCGTCAAACTTAAGTCTGGTATGAGAAACTCAAGAAATATGCGGCCAATACATAATAGTACTTTTGAGGCCGCATGGAATTCCATAATGGTTATCCCCTTAAATGAATCACCACCTAGTAGAATATAAGATGATATATTAGATAATGTCTAGGGCGTCGAATATAAATATATAACATAATGGGAATAGTTACATTGGTTACATTCAACAGTATATTAGACAGTACAATAAAAAACGATAACGAACGTTCGCATATTGGATTTCCATAGAGATCCCTTTAGTCAAGCCGAAATCCAAACTCCATGCATAAGGATAATTAAACACCTTCCCAGTGTTGTACATCTCTAGATAAAATATACTATAAGAAAAACACAACCGGCCCACTCTCGAACGAGCAAAACCGAACCATGTGGAACCAAGTACCATCAGCTTCCGCATGCAACATCGATAAGCAGACTCTAGATATAGAGTTGATATACCCTGTAATTAGACTGCAAAACCCCATATTATGCAACTTACTTTGTCATTGGCCATTTCCAATGTCGAGATCATATTCGGCACCTTTCACACGAGTCTTCATCACTCGGACTGAACACGAATCCCTAAATGGGTTCCTACATTTTGAATAGATCCACTTCCAAGAGATAGAACAAATATCTCAATCTTAAAGTGTCTTCAATAAGTAAAACCTTTACCGATCCTGGTCCCTTCTAGATTGATTCAATGAATTTGGTTATTAATAACCAGGAAAACGATCGCATATGGAAACTAAGTCTCATATACTTACCATGTTTCTGATAATTTCATCTCGCACTATCCCTTAATCAAGAGTGAAGCTAGTAGGTTAGAGCTCTATTGTTCGTATCCCTACTCGAACATCATTCTTAACTCTCATAGATAGACAGGCCTACTTCATCGGCTTTTAGTGCTAAGTATACAACTAAATGTATTCCATAAAGAAGTAAACATGTAAAGCACGATTAAGTCACATAAGTGACTTCTAATCCCTTTTTTGTTTAATATTTTATATTGGTGAATAATTTAGTTATCTGCTATTCTATTTTAGTAGATATTGGTTAGTTAAGTGATATACCCTATTGTCTACTATTTTATTTTATATAAGTGAATATAAGTAAATATACAAAGCACGATTAAGTCACATAAGCACGATTAATCTCACACCAGCGGCTGTTGGTCACTTTAGAGATGTGACGGTGTGATAGAGACTTTTTATTTAATTATTAGTTATATACTACTTTATTTTAGTTATTCATAGACATGAGACTGTATTCATAAACATTATAGGTTGATGTCGTTGTTGGAGTCTATCTGATACTCTATTGTTTTACTTTTCTAGGATTGTGTTGCTGATCATTATATTTTATTTCTTCTGCCTTAAGTTTCTATTATGTAGATTTTATGGATAGACATGCGATATGTTTTTTATTTTATCTCCAAAACAATATTCCTTACATAAGTTATGCGATTCCATGTCATTTCACATGTGAATTAGGGTGTCGTAGATGTTGTGCAGTTAATGCGCTCGGTAGATTCAAAGCGGTGGAGGTGTAAAAAGTCATAGCGGGGATACAACGAGGATAAAGCGGGATATAGCGGATGGCTCTAAAATGGCATATAAAACTCGTACTTAATATTTTTACAAATATATAAATGGTAATTAAATGAAAAATTATCATTCAATTGAATTATAAATAATACATAAATAATTTTAAATAAAAACATGTGCGAATATACTTTAAATAAACGAAAAACTGCTATATAACATAATTGAATTTGGTAGAATATTAGAGTATTTTCATTTTTGAAAATATATTAAAAATTAAATCAAATAAATTAGTTTCATAATTTTATAATGTATAAATGCCATTTTTCAATTCATTTTATTAAAAAAGATATAGCGGGAATAGCGGAATATAGCGGAAATAACAGGATATAGCGGAAATAGCGGGGATTAAAGCGAAAAAGCTATATTCTGGGGCTATATGGAAAGATCGTAGCAGTAGAAATCCACTACGAGATATAGCGGGGTTGTAGCAGGTTAACAGCGGAGCATTAACTACACAGCGTTAATGGCGAGTTGTTTCATTTTACATGAGAGCTTTTGTTAGGCGATTCCTAACAAATTTGGGCATATGAGAGAGCATATTGTAATTTTCTATTATTTACTATATGTGCCACATCTTATACGTTTTGACTTGTAAATGTAGTTGTTGGCTTATCCCTTATAGAACTAAACAACTATTAGTTAAATAAGTATTAAGATTAAAATTGGTATTGGGGTGAAAATTAAATCCATCACATTTGATATACTTACTTTTTAAAGAATTGCTAATAGAGGGTCTCTATACAACTAGCAATAAAGTAAATTTTATTTTATATTTATTATAGATTATTACACCTCCACCATTATAGAACTACTATCTGCTTTACTACAAAGTTCAAGCCCGTTCAAGAGCTCATATATGAACTTTTTTTGATTTTGGATTTGCATTCGCATAGTATGAGAGAAAATATATTTAAATATGAATGAAGTGAAATGAGGGTAGCATTGGAACATTTTATTTTTCCAAAGGGTAAACTTAGAGATAGTGGGGTGCATCGATTTAGAATATTCTGTTCGATAACTCAATGTTTCTCTAAGCTAAAATAGAATTTTCCGAGTTTCAATTAATTTCAACATTGTAGCATAAGAAATGTACGGTTTAGAATGTAATTTACCAAAAGAGGGGTGTATTGTATCCATACCCATCCATCCATACATATGTATGTATATGTATGTGTGGGTGCATGTTTGTATGTATCCCGGGTAGGATCTTCTATTGATAGTTGTAGAGGTCATGCTCTAAACGGTCTGATTAATGCCTCGGCGGCAAAATTTTGTTAAAGGCATTGGTAGTGATTTATGGTCTAGATATTGCCTGCTCGGATTCCATATGGATACAGTGGTCCAAATACATGCTAACTAGCAAGCTATCCTACGTTGTGCTTATGTCAAAGGAGCGACATAATAGGAAGTGATTGTTGTATAGTGAGGCTTTGGCCAGGTGGTTAACAAAGTACAAAGAATGGTTGCGGCACAGTGATGCTTTTACTATATCAACTATTTTGATATTGGGACTAAGTTAGAGGAACAATACAGGGTCATTGTCGTTTTTTGTAGCGGCTACCAAGAGATTTTGTTACAAGCCTGTCCACTTACGACAAGACAAAGTGAGCATGAGAGCTAGTCGATGAGGAGTCTTGATGGGAGAGGAAAGGTATAGATAAGATCAAAGAGCTGATAGACGGGTTCATGAGTTAGCGTTATCTTAACCTGTTCGTTAAAGGATGGGGCAAGGAGGTGTGCAAAGGGTGGTTGGGAGATGTTGTCCACAAGTCTTGATGTTCACCATTGTTGTAGGGTGTCAGACATACTTAAGGATAAGGGGAAGGAGTTGTTGGGCTCTTGACCTAATGGGCCCATATACGCTTTCGCAAAAAAATTGAGCAACAATAGGTATTTAATAAAAAAGGTGATGATACTTCATGTAAAAATCCTTTGTCGATAAGCAATTAATCAATAATTAAATAATAATAAATAATGAATTAATTAGAGTGTGAATTAATTATTGGAATTAAGGTGATAAACTAGAAATCGATAGGAAATTCTTATTGAAATGATAAGAATTTAATACAAAAAGAATAATCATTAAATAATTTATTTAATTATTTTGGAATAATGTGGACATCCCCATCTTTGTACCCATACTACCTTAGAGTATTACAAAGCAATACTGTCGAGTAATACAGAGCATGAGACAATATGGGGTACATACGTGAATGTTCATTTGGACTAACAACGATACATCTCATTCATCATATAATACTTACCAATATTGTACACGGCTTTAGTATAAACCAATAAACACGTGTGCTGCCATGCACAACAATTAATGCAGCGCACCATGTTAAGTCACTCAATCTTAAGTCGCCTGCGAGTTATGTCAATAGTATGCCTACTGCCTTAAGTCGCTCATCAATAAGTCGCTCAATGACCCACCTCCATAAGTCGCTCAACGACCTACCTTATAAGCTAACGACTCAAGTAAACATGGCTGCATTTCTTTAAGTCGCTCACCTATGCCATTTCTCTTAAGTCGCTCACCTATGCCGCTTTCTTAAGTCGCTCACCTATGCCGCTTCTTTAAGTCATTCCCTGAAGCCGCATTTCTCTTATGTCACTATGTTGTTAAGTCGCTGATGTTATGTCGCTTGTGTGTATTGTTAAGTCGTATGTCATTAGGTCGTTTGTGGTGTTGATAAGTCGCATGTATATGTTGTATTGTTAAGTCGCAAATGTGTTGTATGTTGTTAAGTCGTGTAATGTTATCTCGTATGTCGTAGGTCGTGTCTTGTATTGTAAGTCGTATGATGTTATAATGATGTTAAGTCATATGTCGTGTGTTGTGTTGTAATGAGTCGCAAGTTTGAGTCGTGTGTGTTGTAATTCCTATAAATAGGAGTGTGTTGTCATTTGTAAAAGCGAGTGGATTTTGAATAAAATTTATGTGTGAGCTTTTGCCACCATTGTTGAAGTCGAGTGTGATCTCCTTCTTTTTTCCATTTTCGGGTTATTCGTGCGCGAATCAACGAAGTTGAAGCCAATTCTCGGTATCACTTTCGAGTGATCAACGATCGAATTGTAGATCTTTCAACACGGTATCTTACGAGATCAACGGGTTGGAGATAGCAAGATTCCGGTATCATCTCGATCAACCGAATTGAGCATTTATCGTTCTATCGGGTTTATTCGACACGAAATCATCATTTAGTGAGGAAGATCCTGGATAGATTGCGACATTTGAGATCTAAACTGTTCGAGCCTAGAACAAGATGCGTCAATTTGGTATCAAAGATAGATCAGAGAGGGAAACGAGATTGTTTAATGATCATGCCTCCGAGACGTGCTAATCGCTTTCATAATGTTGAAGATTTGTATCGAAGACAAGAAGCTGGGAAAATAGAGCAGCGCATTAATGAAAAGTTCAATGAAGGTATTGAGAAATTGGAGAAATTGATGAAGGACATGAATCAAAATCAAAGGAGAACGTCACCAATTTCGAACCAGAGTGGAAACAGGGTTTCACCATCGGTTTCGGGAGAAAGGAGGATGTCACCCTAGTCTTATCGGGATAGGAGAGTATCATCAGTTTCGACGATGCGAGACCGCCATGGGTATCGAAATAAAGAGAGAAGAACTCAACGTGGGTTTGAAAATTAATCATATCATGATGCTGAAAGATAGGGTAGAAGGGACATGCGTGGTCATAGGGATGTAGATGGTTAGGATCGATATCGAAATGCATCTGATTTTGAGGAGGATGGTGATGGAGGTAGTATTCATTATCAAAATTGAGGCCAAGTGCGAAATCAATACCTGGATTCCAAAAATGATCGTAAATGGGAGTCAGGTATGAGGATGGAAATTCCAGAATTCAAAGGTGGTATGCAAGCAGAAGAATTTATTGATTGGTTGTCAAGTGTTGAAGAAATTTTGAAATTCAAGGAGGTGCCTGAAAATCATAGAGTCCAATTAGTTGCTACAAGACTAAGGGGAAGAGCTATGGCTTGGTGGCAACAAACTAAACTGACTTGGGAGAGAATGGGAAAATCAAAAGTTGTCACTTGGGAGAAGATGAGAAAGATGATGAAAGAGACTTTCTTGTCGTACAATTATCAATCTCTTATGTATCAATGTTTGCAGAATTTGAGACAAGGGACGAAGACAGTGAATGACTATGCAGATGAATTCTATCAATTGATTGCAAGAAATGATATTATGGAAACCGAGGAGCAGCTAATGGCTAGATATGTTGGAGGGTTACGAATGCAAATTCAAGACATGGTTAATATGTTTAATCCAATGTCTGTTGCTGAAGCACATCAGAAAGCTCTAGCTTGGGAGAAACAAGGGAGAAGAGGAATTGGTGTGTTTGCGGGTTCTAACAATCAGAATAAGGGTGCCAGTAGCAGTGCTAATGTTTCCAATGCAGTCAATAAACCAATTGTCAATGAAGCCGCTAAAGCAAAGGTCACTAACAGTATCGAGTGCTATAATTGTCAGGAGTTTGGCCATAAAAGTAATGAATGTACAAAATCAAAGAAGAGAGCATTAATTGGAGAGGAATGTGAATATGAGGATATGGAAGCTGAAATTGATTATTCTCAACCATCGAAGTTTGATGAAGATGAAGAAGTGGTGTCAGGAGACGAAGGGTGTAACTTGAAGATAAGGAGGTCTTGTTTAGTGCCAAAGCATGAGAATGATTCTAGTTGGCTGAGAAGCAATATCTTTCAGTCTACATGTACTATCTTGGGAAAGGTTTGTCGATTTGTTATTGATGCGGGAAGCTACGATAACATTATTTCTGAAGAAGCCATCACGAAGTTAGGGTTGAAGAATGAAAAACACCATAGACCTTATAAACTGGCATGGCTAAAGAATGGTGGAGAAGTGATAGTGGGAATACGAGCATTTGTTACATTTTCTGTTAGGAAGAAGTACAAAGATGATATATGGTGTGATGTTATCGATATGGATGTGTATCATCTACTATTGGAAAGACCATGGCAATATGATAGAGCTGTACAACATAATGGTCGCACCAACAGCTACAGTTTCATGTTCGAAGGGACCCAAATTACCTTAGTTCCTAAGAAGCGTGAACAAAGTGAAAGCAAGTCAGAGAAGAAAGTTGAATCAACTAGCTTATTCAAGGGAATTTGTTGAAGAAGTGAAAGATAGTGCTGAAATTTTTATGTTGATTGGGTATGAAACAAGTGAAGATCGTGAAGTTCCTGCAGAGGTTAGACCGGTGTTAAATGAATTTGAAGATGTATTTCCTGCAGAATTACCCAAGGAATTACCGCCATTGAGGGATATACAACATCAAATTGATCTAGTGCCAGGTGCTGTTTTACCACATAGGCTGCATTATCGTATGAGTCCAAAAGAGAATGAAGAGTTAAGGAGACAGGTTGAGGAGTTGCTTGAGCAAGCGCGTGTTCGAGAAAGTCTCAGTCCTGGTGTTGTACCAGCTCTGTTGGTACCGAAGAAAGATGGTTCATGGAGAATGTGTACCGACAGTAGGGTACTCAACAAAATAATGGTCAGATACAGATTTCCTATGCCAAGACTTGATGATCTATTAGATCATCTCAGTGGGTCTGTAATTTTTTCAAAGACCGATCTTAAGAGTGGTTATCATCAGATTCGCATAAGACCAGGTGATGAATGGAAGACAACATTCAAAACTCGAAAAGGATTGTATGAATGGCTGGCCATGCCATTTGGTCTATATAATGCATCAAGTACATTTATGAGGGTGATGAATCAAATTTTCAGACCTTACATCAGGAAGTTTGTTGTAGTCTACTTTGATGATATCTTGATATATAGTGCTAGCACAGGGGAGCACATTCAACACTTGCGAAAGGTGTTAACTATTCTTCGTCAAGAACAGTTCTATGCAGCGATGAAGAAATGCGTGCTCATGACACCAAGTGTTTTATTTCTGGGAAATGTCATGTCTAAGGAAGGGATACAAGTGGACCAGAGTAAAGTAGCTTCAATCAAAAATTGGCCACAGCCTAAAACTATAACAGAAGTCGGAAGTTTCCATGGGTTAGCTTCATTTTATCGAAGAATTATACCGCATTTTAGTAGTGTAATGGCTCCTGTTACTGATTGTATGAAAGTAAAGCAGTTTTCATGAACGAAAGAAGAAGGATATGCTTTCGAGCAAATCAAGGAACTTTTAACCTCAGCACTGATTCTAGTGTTGCCAGATTTTCAGTTACTATTTGAGTTACATATAGATGCATCCAAAGTTGGAATTGGAGGAGTGTTGAGTCAGAAGGGACGTCCAATCGCCTATTTCAGTGAAAAACTTTCTGGAGCAAAGATAAGATACAGTGCTTATGATGTGGAGTTTTACGCTATTGTGCATGCTGTGAAGCATTGGAGACATTACTTGTTCCACAAAGAATTTGTTTTGTATATAGATCATGAAGCATTGAAACATTTACAAGGGCAGAATAAAATTGCAGCTAGGCATGCATCATGGATAGCTTATTTGCAATAATTTACATTTGTCGTAAAGCACAAGTCTGGAGTAACTAATCGCGTCGCCGATGCATTGAGTCGGAAGGAGATTTTACTAACAACCATGCGAGTAGAGGTGATGGGTTTTGACTTACATTCAGATTTGCTTACTTCAGATTCATATTTTTTCGAAATCCTAGACAAAGTCAAGCAGGGAAGCACGGATGGATATATGCTGGTTAGAGGTTTTCTATTCAAAGGAAATCAGTTGTGTATTCCAGATTGCAGTCTACGAATGAAAATCATCAAAGAATTACATGAAGAAGGACCCGTGGGTCGCGACCATACTATGCAGTTGATCTCAAAATCTTATTTTTGGCCGTCAATGAGGGAGGAAGTTGAAAAGTTTGTTCAAAGGTGCCATATTTGTCAAGTTTCAAAGGGGACCGCAACAAATGCAGGTTTATATATGTAGTTGCCTATACCTACTAAACCATGGGTGGATGTTAGTATGGATTTTGTATTGGTCTTGCCGAGGACGCAACGTGGCAATGATTCTATCTACGTAGTGGTTGACCGGTTTTCTAAAATGGTACATTTTATCGCATGCAAGAAGACGGCAGATGCAGTTAATGTCGCACTGTTATACTTCAGAGAGATCTATCGACTTCATGGGTTGCCTGAATCTATTGTATCGGATAGAGACACTCGTTTTCTGAGTCATTTTTGGATGAGTCTATGGAGAATGGTCGGGACAAAGCTGAAATTTAGTAGTGCTTATCATCCACAGACGGATGGACAGACAGAAGTTGTGAATAGATCACTAGGTAATCTATTGAGATGCCTCGTGAATAACAATTTGAAGAGTTAGGATTCCAAGCTGTGTCAAGCTGAGTTTGCACACAACCATGCAGCTAATCGTAGCACTGGGTTCAGTCCATTTCAGATCGTTTACTCAACAATTCCTAATGGACTATTGGATTTATCTATAGTACCACACCAGAAAGGAGTGATCAAACGAGCTAGTGATTTTGTGAATGAATTGCAGAAGTGCCACAAGGTTATGCAAGAACGATTGCTTAAGGCGAATGAGAAATATAAGCAATCCGGAGATATTAAACGATGAAATGTTGAATTCAAAGTAGGAGATTTTATATATGCAGTATTAACTAAGGATCGATTCCCTATTGGTACGTACAACAAACTAGCTGCTAGAAAGATTGGTCCTTTGGAAATCGTGAAAAAGATTAATGAGAATGCTTATCAGTTAAGACTGCCGGATCATATCCATACTGCTGACGTTTTCAACGTCAAACACTTGAGTCCATATCATGAAAATAAGTGTGTCGAGGAAGAGGAAAGGGTAAATTCAGGGTCGAATTCTTTTCAAGCAGGGGAGGATGATGCAGCGCACCATGTTAAGTCGCTCAATCTTAAGTCGCCTGCGAGTTATGTCAATAGTATTCCTATTGCCTTAAGTCGCTCATCAATAAGTCGCTCAACGACCCACCTCCATAAGTCGCTCAACGACCTATCTTATAAGCTAACGACTCAAGTAAACAAGGCTGCATTTCTTTAAGCCGCTCACCTATGCCGTTTCTCTTAAGTCGCTCACCTATGCCGCTTTCTTAAGTCGCTCACCTATGCCGCTTCTTTAAGTCGTTCCCTGAAGCCGCATTTCTCTTATGTCGCTATGTTGTTAAGCCGCTGATGTTATGTCGCTTGTGCGTATTGTTAAGTCGTATGTCGATAGGTCGTTTGTAGTGTTGATAAGTCGCATGTATATGTTGTATTGTTAAGTCGCAAATGTGTTGTATGCTGTTAAGTCTTGTAATGTTATCTCGTATGTCGTAGGTCGTGTCTTGTATTGTAAGTCGTATAATGTCATAATGATGTTAAGTCGTATGTCGTGTGTTGTGTTGTACTGAGTCGCAAGTTTGAGTCGTGTGTGTTGTAATTCCTATAAATAGGGGTGTGTTGTCATTTGTAAAAGAGAGTGGATTTTGAATAAAAAAATCGTGTGAGCTTTTTCCACCATTGTTGAAGTTGAGTGTGATCTCCTTCTTCTTTCCATCTTTGGGTTATTCTTGCGCGAATCAACGAAGTTGAAGCCAATTCTCGGTATCACTTTCGAGTGATCAACGATCGAATTGTAGATCTTTCAACACGGTATCTTGCGAGATCAATGGGTTGGAGATAGCTAGATTCCGGTATCATCTCGATCAACGGAATTGAGAATTTATCATTCTATCAGGTATATTCGACACGAAATCATCATTTAATGAGGAAGATCCTGGATAGGTTGCGACAGTTTGAGATCTAAACCGTTCGAGCCTAGAACAAGCTGCGTCAACAATGCACAGTCACAAAATAATAGCAGAGTCATAGAGTCACAACGCAATGGATAAAATATAATACATATCATATATGATACATAGTCCAAAGCTACAAAAGATAGTCTAGCCGTCAATATAATACATCGTCAACTACTATATAATAGATACATCATGGAGGCTATAAAATATATAGGAAATATATCATCCTATATCTACCACCAACCTCCTAAAAGTCCTGCAAGCTCTAACATCACTTGGTACCACTTGAAATCCCACGGACTAACCTGAGTATCAAACATGTTGGTCATACTATGTCAGAATCTAATAAAGTGTGATAAAATGTAATTCATGAAGAAATATATGTAAGTAGCTTTAAAACAACACATATGTATAGCATCAAACCATAATATGTAAAATATTGTGCTAACAAATTAAGTGTGGACAATATGGGGGCCTACTATACTTTAGATATTCAATCTTTATCATAGCCGTGCTCATCATCAAATATAAATAAATAATATATGCTTATCTATCGCACACACCAGAACTGGACGGGAGACTGACAACGCACATAAGTGTCATCTGACACGTGTCATCTGATGCTACAGAGACTCGCATGTGTCAACTGAAATGGATCCTAGAGTCTTAGTTACCTCGACATACATCGTGATTCCTATCCATCAGTATACTCGATTATGCGAGGACTCGGTTACGACCCTACATGTGCCTCCAAAATGGTAACAGACTATTGGCCTAGGTGACACAAAGGGGCTACAAATCACTAACACACAGCACTGTACATTGCCATATATGTGTAACATCTCCTATCTTAAGGCCCAAAGCAAAGCGCTATTGATGTTGCAGTCATCTATAGTATTAACTTTCAGCGAAAAAATAAAGTAATGTTAATGATATTCATAATATCAGAAGCACATGAATATGAAACAAAATCATAGTCAGATCAAATATAATTATTATATAAATACACTAAAAGCAACATATGAAGATGCCCCCTTGGATGACCAGAGTGCTTAATAGACAAAATGTCGTAATATATCATAGTGGAATAAAAATAAAACAACTCCTAAATAGCTAATATCAGCTTCTTGCTCATCTCCAGAATCTTTATTCATCCACCTTCTAAAACCTATAAACCCTCAACTCTCATCCTACTAAAATAAATTTTGAGCACTCGAGAGTTTAAAGGGAAAAACATAAACTTTGAGTTAGACATAAAGCATGGTATGAATATAATAGTTCAATTCTCGGTTATTTGATACTAAGCTAGACCACGCCGCTTAGCAGAATGGGTTTCCCATGACTAATATCCTTTTAAAACATATCTTTTGCAAATCAAATCCTGCAACTGGTTTAAAACAATAATATCAATATCATGTAAGCATACAAATCAAGTAATCAATGGACTATCTGTTCAAACACTATAGTTTTGTTTGGCAAACTACTAACCTTTGGCTGACTCGAGCCTATCAGACAAAATAAACAAATAGTCTTACTTCTATTAGATACTCTTCTGGACGGTCTGCCCCTAGCTTACTTCTCCTAGGGTCAACTGATCCTAGTGGTTTTGTGACCTCACCAATAACCTCATTGGACTATCCTATTCCTTTATGTGTGTAGCATGATTTTAGTCTTATCTGTAACAAAGCCCTACACGTTGGAAGTTTGGACTTATATTAGCTAAGAGCTACTAGCTAAAGTATAGGGTTTGACCTCATACAAGTCCCATCTGGTATTATAATATCGGAGTCGTTTACTTAAAGTTTAACTACCCCATCAAATTTTCCTTGAAAACATTTCTTTCAAATTGATTTAAACCTTTAAATCATACTCAAACAAGGAGATTATATTCTACGCTTTACTCAAATCACCTTGCCATTTTATATATACTTTACATAAAATATTATTGATGAAAACATTCGAAACCATTGAAAGTACCCCTGTTGAAACCATTGAAAGTACCCCTTTTGAAACCCTTGAAAGTATCCCTTTCGTAACAAGTAATCTACTTTGGTTTATAACCTTAGGCCAAAGGGCCAAAACATACCTTTCAAAACCATTCATAATAGACCTTTCGAAAACATTGAAAACATCCCTTTCGAAAGCTTTATAAAACCTTATATATCCTTTTTTCAAAACATTTTAAACATGCCTTTTGAAAACACTGAAAAATTCCTATTTAAAACCTTTCGAAACATTGGGGAACCACCCCTTCGAAACCTTTAGCTTATACCTTTCGAAAGCATTAGATCCTTTGCATAAATCAAACCTTTTGAAAGCATTCGAGTTCAAGTAAAATATGCAGAACAACCTTTTAAAACCATTCCTTTTGAAACCTTTGGGTTTAACTTTCAATAGGACAAAGGGTTGTAAAACAACTAAGTAGAAAGCACTCTTTTGAAAGCAATTTCCTAAGTAAAGAAGTGAATGGTATCGAAACCAATCCCTTTGAAAGTATTGGAGAAACGGCTTAGATTTTAAAACAAATGAACCCTTTTGAAAGCATTGCTTCGAAAGGTAGGATGCGGCAGGAAGAGGTTTCGACCCCTTCGAAAGCTTCTTTATAAAACAGAAGGCGCAACCTATTTCAAAACCTTTCTTTAAAACATTTGATCAAGTCTAAAGCTATCTAAGTCGAAAGCATTGTTTTCGAAAGCAAAGCAAGTGCAATTCCTTTTAAAAGCAAAACATGGTTTCGACCCCTTCGGAACCCCTATTTCGACTCTATACCTTTAGCCTATGTCCAATCCACTTCATATGAAAGCTTTTGATACCTGTGTATTGGTTTCGAATGAGATGGAGGCGGAAGTACCTAGTCAAAATGCAGGTGCCGAAAGTGGCGAAAGAGCAAAGTCTTATAATAGCTTTAAAAGTAATTTCTATTCAACTAAGCTACTTTGTTTGTCAACCTATGATTGGTTGCCAATTTCTTTTCTAAAATTTTTTCTAGCAGTGCTGCAAAATTTCGAAAGTAAATAATTTAAAACATTTGCAAACTGCCCCTTCCCCTTTTGTAAACATATAAAACGTTGAAGTCCCATACCTTAAATAATTTTATATACTTATCAAAACACTAAGGGAAATTCTACATAAATTCCCATAAATCATTTTTAATGTGTTTTCTAACATATATATATATTTATGACCCAAAGCTAATATAAAATAGTCGTAATTAACTTTAAACCCAATTAACTAATCTCCTCGCTAGAAAATTCATAATAAATCCACAATAATTCAGAAAATTATTAAATTTGAAACTCATCTCCAAATTATTATTTCTGACCTTATATAAATATCGCAAGGCATTTAGACATCATTTAATAGGGTTTTCACATTAAAACATATGATAAAATCTATACGAAATAGCATAAGTCATCAACAAGCATGTATATCCATTTTAACAATCAAATTATGGCTAAACATTTGCAAAAATAATTCGGATCTCAATATAAAATTGAAATTAATAAAACATGAGATGTAGTTAATTATTCACCTTAGCTTTGTGATTAAGGAGTTGAGATTTAATTTAGAATTAAGTTAGCTTCCTTCTTTTGATTCTTGCTTTATCTTCCTCTTACTCTTCTAATGGTGGCCGGCCTCTTGGTTTTGTTTTGAATTTGTTTATAACGTGAAAAGGAACGTGTATGAGGGTTTATGGTATAAGGATATGACATATTCCTACTTTTCCCCTCATCTATTTGCCTTACCTATTCCATTTTAGTTTCCCTTTAATTCATTTGTTATTAGGCACGGCTCCCCCTTTTAACACAAATCTCATCTCTTAACCATTTACATTATTTTATTTTATTTAACTAATTAATGTCCTAAATAATGTTAATCAACATTAGGGTCGTTACATTATGGCTATAAAATGGGGTATCATAGATTTAGAGCACGACCACCGCGATCAAGCCGTAGGATAGATAATAGTCTATCCGATTCAACTTCCATGTCAAAAAGGACGTCAGAAAGTGGTAGAAAAACACAATCTGTTTATAAGTATGGATAATATATAGCACTACATATATATATATATATACACACTGACACACACAGTTCCACATACACACCGACATACGACTATAACCTTCATAACTCGCCATAGTGAGTACCGTATCAAACCATGGATATATCCCAGCATGAGTGACATTGACTTACAATGAATAACCAAACAAATAATGCTATGACATCCCATACTGCCATGTGTTATTCAAATGTTTACTCAATATTCCTATAATCCACTTGATCAAGATCGAATATTTCTATGCTATAAGTCCAAGGAATAATCGAAAAAGTGTTACTAAAGTCCTATACCCGACTGTATCACTAAACCATTTATTCAAATTCCTTATCGCACAAAATTAATACGCAACAATAATAATCAATGTAATTTTTATGTAAATATGTTTACTATATCCAAAGGCATAATAACATTTTCTATAACAAAATGAATATTAATTAATATTATATGAAATAATACTCAATTAAATATTCATGTACCCTAAGATCGCTTTATAAATCTATGGTATAAGTTTCATAAATTTTAATAATAACTATAGTATCATTTAATAATTTTGTAATTAACGATTCATTAACTTTTATAATTTCCCTTTTGAAATAATATCATTTCAATAACTTTATTAAATTTATTTAATGATTCAGATGTTAATCATAATATAAAATGTAAATATATTTCTTATTGTATATTAACACATTTATATTAAAATTTATTTTACATTACTTTTATTTTATTGTATTATATACGTTTTTTAAGGAATTAATAAGCAACCGGTCGCTCGACCGACCTCGACCAGCTAGGTACTAAGCGCGCAAATGATTGTCCTTGTAAACATGCATCTCTTACTACTTACTCCCATTCTCCTTCCACTCCATTATCATACATTAATACACACTCTAACTCCATCACCTCATGATACAATCAAACCCAAACATCAACTAATTTCAACCCAAAAATCAATTCCATTTCAATGCACAACATTAAGGAAATGAAATAGGATGATGAGATATTGATGCACACGTTAATATAACATCTTAGATTCTTATATATCATAAATTTATCATCATATATACATAGTTGTGAGTTGTAATTCTCACCTTGATTAAAGAATCACACTTATTGTTATAGCTCCTTCTTCCTGCTTCTCTTTTCACCTTTGCTGTAAGATGCTTCCACCTTAAGTTGATGAATAGAAGTTTAATTTTAATCTACTGAAAGCTGTAGATTTATTTTTGAATTTTGTATGATTTATTGGAGAGATATGGTTTGGGCATTATGATCCTTTTTCTAAGTTAGAAAAAGTCAACATTGAGGTTTTATTTACAGACATAAGAGAAGAATCGGGAGTGGATAAGTCTAGGGATTGAATAGTCGGGAAATAAGATTTTTTTTGATGACCCACCTTCTAACCCTTAGGAACAACACTTAACACATCATACATGTTCATGTGCCATTGCTCAAGCATCAGAAAGAAGAATCATCATGGGGTAAAATAAAGAATAGAATAGAAAACCTCACAATGAAACTGCAAAATAAACCATAACCAACAATAATGCATTAGGTTGCTCCTTAACAGAAAGTTTTCAGAGTTACAACAAATCAGCTTAGAAAGTTATAACATCCTATCTTTATATATATTGAAACAAAATATACTTACAAAAACTAGATAATACAGTGGAATAGATAACTAAGAAGATGAAAGCCTCCTGCTTGGACGCCATCTTCAGAAGAACCCACAAAAGACCTACTACTCTTGGGCTACTAAAATTAAATGAGTATCTGAGATTTTAGGGAAAGCAAACAACTCGGGTTAAATGGTATGTCTGGTACAAGTAGAACTTTTTAAATAATAGGTATGAAATTAAATACAAACATGGGAGACCACGCCGCTGAACACGGAACGAGTTTACTACTACATAAGTCAACATCCAAATGTGAAGAATGGATAAATAATTAAACACCACGAAAAGTGGTTGACCCTTCCCATACATAGCCACACCCTTCCAAACCTTATTGAAAATCTGTATATTTCACATCTAATAGCACTACCAAATCCAATCTAGATGAGATATGAAAGTATCCTAACAGGAGCAACCCCACATAGCTTGGCCCTCTCTCGCGCTTTGGTTTTTGTCATTTCCGACAAAGGATATCAAAGCTCAACGGAGCGGCACATCGTCTTAGAATGATGGTAATAAAGAAGCTGAAGTAACCGGTAGCCGAGAAACCAACTATCGAGGATATGAAATGAACATATATGGAAATTAAGTCTTGTATACTTACAACCACTCATCGAAATCAAACTTAAACTATTTCTAGGTTAATAATAATACCAGACAAGTCAAGGTAGTGTTACCTCAAAGTCATATCTTACGATTATTCTTAACTTTTGAAATAGCAACAAGTCCACTTCTTTGATTTTTTGTACTAATTACACAAATAAATCATTTCCATATAAGTGAATTGCTTTACAAAAATTAATTTATTTCCATAAACGAATCAAACCTTTTATTTTCAAAACCCGAATTCGTACTTGGCTTCACATTACAACTGTTAGCTTTAAAATACTTTGTTGCTAACTTTCAACATCATTACAAAAAGGATTTAACGGCTTAAAACATCCTTATTACATTGACTAATTAACTTTAGAACTTTGTTAACTAAGTCAATTAATTAACTTTAATAACCTTTAGAGTAAATTACCTTTAAACATCACTAATTCAATTAATTAATAACATTTAATTTTAAGTAATTTAAATTATTAATATTTAAATCTCATTATTAAAAAAAGATTCATTAATTATAAAATTCGTTAAACAAATGATTAATTAAAGTTAAACAGATTTACTAACTTCTAAAAGTAATTAGTTAAAAAGATTAATTAATTTAAAACATCATTAGTAAATTTATTATTTAATTTTAATCCATCATTATTAAAAGAATAATTATCCTTAAACGTCGTTAGATAAAATGATTAATTCATTTCAAAACATCATTAACCAAGCGATTAGTTAATTTTAAAATCATCGTTAATAAGCTAATTAGTTAAATTTAATCCTTATTAATTAATAAATAAATAATTGAATTAAATAACCATTTTTAAAATAATTAATTTTTTTCAAAACATCATTAATCAGAAACTTGCTTAACTTGTAAAATAGTTCCAAGCACAATAATGAAACCAAACGATTTTGATAAATGATGATTTTTCGGAAGTGCCGATATAGTGACTATTGCTATACGGGTAGTTCGAGAGTCATGTTTATGACATTTTAAATACCATCATACATCACATATTAAGGGTATAAGCATATATACATTGTGATTTACAATAATACAATATATATACATATCAATCATTTATTAACAACGGAATTAGTTTAACTACTAGATTTTCATATAACGAATGATTCGCTTACTAACTTCCCAACGTGACAAACTTCCAAGCAGTAAACCAATCCAACAACCAAACTATTATTTCACCAATTCAACAAGCATTCAACATTTATAACATGAATGCAAATATTGTTTGAAAGCATTTGGTTTGAAGGTAGAAGCTTTACTCACAAAGATGCTACCAAATGAAGCTAAATCACTATAACAACTTGCACTAGCCTAAGATCTCATGCTCCTAGCTCGATCAAGTCAAGTTTTTGAAATTTGGAAGGCCAAACTGGCTCGTCAATGGCCATTATTGGCCTCATCCATGATAGGTTAAGGGATGTAGAGGTTTTTTTTGGTGGACATTTCTTTTGGAAGTGAAGTAGGAAGGTTTTAAACTAGTTTTGAGAATTATATGCACTAGTTTTTTTAGCTTATGAATTTGTCTTGGAACCATGGATATATGAAGAAGTTTATGAAGAGAGAAGTAGGAAATGAAGAAATAGAAATGTAAAATGAGAAGTTGTAGAGATGGAGGTATATCTAGTAGTATGAGAAGGGTATTTTAGTAAATAACTTAAGGCATTAAAAATGATTCCTTTATCATGAAACATAAAAGCCCATTCCCCCAATATTTTATCTCCTCCATGCCTTAGGTACTTACCTAGGTAACTTAGGCAGTGGGCTGTACTTCCTTAGGTTATTTAGGTTTTATTTTATATTTTTATGTTAAATCTTGTTTTATTTTAATCAAAGCATGGTTTATGTGTTTTAACACTATCATTAACTTACCACTTAACATATGTGCATGTGTGAGCATGTGTATATGAGCTATACAAAATGCGCTCGATACTTTCGACGACTTTCTGATGCCAAAAACTTGAAATTTCGGAAAACATTTTTCGATCACATTTTCTATTTTTATTTGAACTAATTATTTTGGTAAACAAAATTTAAAAAATGATTTAATATCATTGATTAATATTTAAAATAGGTTTATTTGGTTATTAAAATCCATTATTGAAATATTAAAAAATTATTTAAATATTTAAATAAAAAGAGATTAATTTACGGGTCTTTATACTCTTTCCCCTTAGGAGAATTTTGTCCCTGAAATTAATACACAAAAAGACAGTCTAATGGTATACATTGTGCCAAAAAATTCATATAACAATTCAAAGCAACTATGCCATAAAATAACATACATAATGCATTCAAACAACAAATAACTAACCTAACATTATATCAGGGTAACTGTCTTTAATATGATCCTCCATCTCCGAAGTACAATCGCAGAGGTCATCACTCCACTGAACCTTCATAAGCATCACCACCTTGTTTTTCAATCTCCTTTCGAGGCGTCAGACTACTATCTAATCCGGTTCTATTTATATGTCTTTCTAAATAGACGTCTCAACAATCAAAGATGCATCATTAACAAGCTTTCTCATATAAGATACATGAAAGACATTATGAACTTCTAACAATCTTTCGGGAAATTCTACTCTATAAGCCAACGATCCAATTCTCTCAAGGATTCTAAATAGTCCAATGAATCTGGGTGCTAGCTTTCTATTTCCTTGAATCTTATAACTCCTTTAATCGGGGAAACTTTTACAAATATCGAATCCCCGACTTCAAGCACTAGGTCATTTCTCCTTTGATCGGCATAGCTTTTATGTCGATCCTGGGCTTCTTTCATCCTTTCCTTGATCATAGTCACTTTTTCTGATGCTTCTTGAATCATCTATGGTCCAAGAACTAATCAGTCTCCAGTCTCAACCCAGCATGAAGGTGATTTAAATGGCCACCCATATAAAGCTTCATAAGGCGCCATGCCAATGCTAGCTTAGTAACTCTTGTTATAAGAGAACTCTATCCAATTTACATGATCTTCCCAAGAACCTCCAAAATCCAAAATGCATGCTCTCAAGAGATTCTCCAAAATTGGTTCACCTTTCAGTTTGTCCGTCTGTATGTGGGTGATAGGTTGTACTCAAATTCAATTATGTCCCTAAAACGACTTGCAATTCTCCCCAAAATCGACTAGTGAAGATGAGATCTCGATCACTGACTATAATTCCTGGAAATCTACGCAGTTGAATGGTCTCCCTCAAATAAATCTCTACCAAAGAAGCTGCAATTCTTATTAACTCCACTAGAATAAAATGGGTGCTTTTTGTTAATCGATCTGCAATTAGCCAAATGCCTTCTTTAACTTTTCTCATTCTGGGCAACCCACTGGTAAATTCCATGGAACTTGCTCCCACTATCGATTTGGTATCTCCAATGGCTAGAGTAACCCAGCAGTCTTATGCTGGCCACTCTTGACCCATTGGCAATTCGCATACTGGCTCACGAAGATCGAAATGTCTCTCTTCGTCCCTTTCCACCAAAAGGTCTTCTTCATATTTTGAAACATTTTGGTTACTCTTGGGTGGGTAGATAACCTTGACCAATTGCACTCTCTCAGCACATCCTGTCCATTTACACTAACATCTGGTGTGAAAACCTATCTATTCATTCTTAAAATGCCTTGGGAGTCAATCTGTAAACCAGAAATAATTCTCTCTTCAATGCTTCTCTTAAGCCGAGCCAGAATAGGGTCTTCTTCTTGGAAATATGTAATTTTCTCAATTAGTGTCGGCTTAACTTTCAAATTTGCAATCGTCGCCAAATTCCTACTTAACGCGTCTACAATGGCATTTATTTTCTCTAGGGTATAAACAATCTCTAGACCATAAGATATGAAAAATTCTAGCCATCTTTTTTGCCTCAAGTTCAAATCCTTTTGGGTAAAAGATGTTTTAATGACTTGTGATTTGTATATACTCAAATTTTGCACCTAAAAGATAGTGCCTACACACCTTTAATGAGAAGATAACCGCCAACAGCTTCAAATCATATGTAGCATAATTCTTCTCATAAGGTTTCAAATATCGACTTACATATGCTATTACTTTACCATTCTCCGTCAAAACTGCTCCATATCTGGTCCTATAAGCATCTGTGTAAACTTTAATCCTTCAATTCCATTTGGAATAATAAAGACAGGAGCACTAGTCAATTTCTCCTTTACCTCATTGAATGCTTGATTGCACTTGGGTGTCCAAACAAACTTATCATCCTTCTTTATTAGCTTTGTTAGATGGGAAGCAATCTTCAAGAAATTTTTAATGAATCATCTATAGAAATCTGTCAATCCTAAGAAACTCCTAACCTTCGACATATTTTAGGTTTCTTTCGATCTTAAACTACAACTACTTTAGCTGGGTCCACTAATATGCCTTCTCTCGAAACTACGCGCCTTAGAAATCTAACTTTGGATTTCTTGAAATGGCACCTAGAAAACTTTGCCTTTAAAACATGACTTTTTAAAGCACATAAAACAATATGAAGATGGTGCTTGTGCTCTTCCTCCATTTTAGAATAAACAAGGACGTCGTCAACGAAGACGAGAACAAATTGTTAAGAAAATCCCAAAACACTCTGTTCGTCAGATCATGAAATAAGCTGGTGCATTAGTCAATTCGAACAGCATGGTTAATCACTCATAAAGACTACTAGGGGTTCGAAAAGCTGTTAAGGGTATACTTTCCTCAGCTACCCTTAGTTAGTGAAAACCAATGGCAGGATCCAACTAAGAAAATATCCAAGCTCCACAGAGCAGGTCAAACGTATCGTCAATCCTAAGGAAAGGATACTTATTCTTGATAGTCCTCTTGTTTAATTCTTGGTAATCCACACATAATCTAAGTGAACCATCAGCCTTGGTAACGAACTCTACTAGCGATCACCAACTTGATATGCTACGGCTGATCAAACTCTTCTGCAATATATCAAATGTTTGCTTCTCGAATTCTCTTCTTTCCTTTGGAACCAACATTTGAGAGGGTTAAACAATCAGCCTGGTTCCTGGAATCAAACCGATGTGAAACTCTACTTCCTGATGAGGAGGTAAACCTTGCACTTCTTCAAAAATATCCTTGAAGTCCCAAATAATTGGTATATTCCTTATCTCCTCTTTTGGTACTTCAAGGGAATAAAGGAAGCTGCTCATAATTCATTTGGCCTTCCATAATTTGTTTCTACCCTAATATTTGCAACATCACTAACTATAATAATCCTTCAATCACAATCTACGGTTGTTCTAAACATAGATAGCCAAACCATCCCAAATAATACCCCAAAACCCATGAACTGGAGAACAAACAAGTCAGAAAAGAAAGGTCGATCTCGATAAGAAATAGGCACATTCAAACATATGGTACCCAGATTGGTTGGACCCCCAATTGTGCTCGACACACAAAGTGAATTGGTTAAAAGAATGGGTTTGAGGTTAAACTTATCAACAAAGATCTCCTAAAATGAAGCTATGGGATGCATAGGTATCAAATAACATTCTAACAGGAATATCAGCTATGGATAAGGCACCTTGCAACACCTATTTCCCTTTTGGGTCCAGATGGTATCTCCTTAATAGTAAATGCTTGTCCTTGTGAGCCCTTCTTTGGAAAAGGACACTGGTTCTTCATATCTCCATGTTTGTTGCAATTGTAGCACAATGGTTCATTAGCTGGGTTCGGGCACTGATTTGCAAAGTGGTCCATTTTGTTGCACTTACAACAAAGGATCTTGATCAAGTCTAACTGCTTATTCCGTGTTGGAGCTCCACCTCCAAGCTTCTTTCTCGACCACTTCTTCCCTTTATGCATGAAAAATGGCTTACTAGCAACTAGTATCACCGATAAAGCTTGGGCATCAACTTGTGGCACTACTCCTTTCTGAACTCCTTGCTCAATATCAAGAGCCTCAAATCTCAAAGCCATACTGATCAGATTGGTAAAGGTTCCCTTTGAGATGATTAGCATTTCTCGATGGAATTTTGGTCGCATTCCTCTCGCGAACGTTTCATTCTTTTTGAGTGGAGTATCAATCAATTCTGGTCCAAAGAGAGACAATGCATTGAACCTATGCTCATACTGTTCCACTGTCATATAACCTTATCTTAAATCCATGAAACTTCTAAACAACTGAGTCCTTTCAACCTCTGTGATAATCTAAGCTTCAAAAACCTTCTTAAACTACTCCTAAGATAAATCTTTTTCTGATGTATTCACTGTGATAGAAATCACCAATCCATTGCTGCTTTCTGAAGCTGACGTGATGTGAACAATCTCTTTCTAGCATCTCCCAAATGAAGATCCTCGAATATCCATTCATAAGAGAGGAGCCATGTCTGAACTCCAAAAATATCTTCAGTTCCATAGAGAGGCTTCCCACCTAAATCAGCGTAATTCTTCCACAAGGTCACAAAGTACTGAGGCTGGCGGACATGCATTACTGCTTCTACTACCAACTCTACAACTGGCTCATCTCTTGGAGCTCCACCATTTGTAGTCGTGCTGGTTCCAAATCTCCTCCCTCTACTTCCTCTTGTACTCATTTTCAATAAAATGGATAAGTGACAGGTATCATTAGAATAAAAAGATATGGTCAAAGATGATAAAAGGCAAACTATAACAAAGGATCTAAAACCAAACATTTTGGGGACAGAAGGAAATGCTTTCTCAAGGTTAACTCATTCTAGGGCCACCCTATCTCTAATGAGTTGTAGTCCAATTAAGCTAAGGTGTTCAGTAAACTGAAGCCCTAATACCAACTGTGACGACCCACCTTTCTAATCCTTAGAAACGACACTTAACACATCTTCGATGTTCTTATGTCATCGCCCAAGCATAGAAAAGATGAATCGTCGTGGGATAAATAAAGAAAAAAAAAATAGAAAACCTCACAATGAAACTGCAATATAAACCATAACCGTCAATAGGACATCATGTTACTCCTTAGAGGTAGTTATCAAAGTTACAAAAAAGTACAATAAATCAGCTTAGGCAGTTATAACATCCCTTCTTTACATGTGTTGAAACAAAATACACTTACACAAACTAGATAATATAGCGAAATAGATAACTAAGAAGATGAAAACTTTCTGCTCAGACGCCATCTTCAAAAGAGCCCACAAAAGAGCAGCTACTCTTAAATTACTTAAATAAAATGAGCACCCAGGACTTTAGGAAAAACAAACAACTCGGGTCAGATGATATGTCTGGTATGAGTAAAACCTTTTTAACAATAGATATGAAATTAAACACAAACATGTGAGACCACACCACTGAACACGGAACGGGTTTATTCCTGCACAACATCCAAATGTAAAGAATGAATAAATAATTAAGCACCATAAAAAGTAGTTGACCCTTCCCGATGCAAATAAGGAAATAAATTTGAAGGTTAGATCAAATAAGAAAAGGAAATTCTTCAACAAATGACTAGGGGGTGCACCCTTCTTGAAGTATACCTCTAGTAACATACTTCTGAGAAGCTCATTTACTCTTTGACACTTCTAGGAAACCTCTAAGCCAGACCCCACCAAACCTAATTGAGAATATGCATATTTCACATCTAATAGCGCTACCAATTCCAATTTAGATGAGATGTGAAAGTATCCTAATGGGAGAAACCCCATATAGCTTGGCTCCCCTCGTGCGTTGGTGTTAGTCATTTTCAACAAAGGATATCAAAGCTCAACGGAACAACACATCATCTTAGAATGATCATAATAAAGAAGATGAAGTAACTGATAGCTGAGAAACTAACTATCGAGGATATAAAATGATCATATAAGGAAATTAAGTCTTGTATACTTACCATTACTCAACGAATTCAAACTTGAACTATTTCTTGGTTAACAATAACACCAGATAAGTGAAGGTAGTGTTACTTTAAAGACATGTCTCATGATTATTCTTAACTTTTGAAATAACAATAAGTCTACTTCTTCGATGTTTAGTGCTAATTACACAAATAAATCGTTTTCATATAAGTGAATAGCTTTACAAAAATTAATTTATTTCCATAAACGAATCAAACTTTTAAAAACCTGAATTCATACATGGCTTCACATTACAAGTATTAACTTTAAAACAGTATGCTAAAAGAGTTTACTAACTTTGAAACAATATTACAAAAAGTATTTGACGACTTAAAACATCCTTTATACATTGATTAATTAACTTTAGAACTTTGTTAACTAAGTTAATTAATTAACTTCAATAACCTTTAAAGTAAATTACGTCTAAACATCATTAATTCAATTAATTAATAAAATTTAAAATATGATTAATATAAATTAATTTATAAATAATTAAATCGCGTTATATAAAAATGATTCATTAATTGTAAAATCTTTAAAGGAAAGATTAATTAAAGTTAAACAGATTTATTAACTTCTACAAGTCATTAACTAAAAAGACTAATTAATTTAAAAACATCATTCATAAATTGATTACTTAATTTTAGTCCATCATTATCAAAATATTAAGAATCCTTAAACATCATTAGATAAACTGATTAATTAATTTCAAAACATCATTAACCAAGTGATTAGTTAATTTTAAACACATCGTTAATAAGTTAATTAGTTAATTTAATCCTTATTAATTAAATAATTAATTAAAATTAATAACCATTTTTAGATAATTAATTATTTTTGGAAACATCATTAATCAAAAACCTTCTTATCTTGTAAAATAATTCTAAGCATGATAATGAAACCAAACGATTTCGATAAAAGGTTATTTTCTGAAAGTGCCAATATAGCAACTATCGCTATACGGGAAGTTTGGGATTCTAGTTTATGACATTTGCAATACCACCACACATCACATTACAAGGGTATAAGCATATACACATGGTGATTTACAATAATACAACATACATGAAGCATGCATTAACAACGGAATTAGTTTAACTATTAGATTTTTATATAACTAATGATTCACTTACTAACTTCCCAAAGCAACAAACTTTCAAGCAACAAACCAATCTAACAATCAAACTATTATTTCACCAATACAACAAGCATTCAATAGCTATAACATGAATGAAAATATAGTTTGAAAACAATTGTTTTGAAGGTGGAAGCTTACATACGTTGCCTTCCCCTTAGGTCTTATCTCCTTCATGCCTTAGGTACTTACTTAGGTAATTTAGGTTATGGGTTGTACTTCCTTAGGTTATTTAGGTTTTATTTTATATTTTTAAGCCAAATCTTTTTTTATTTTAACTAAGCATGGTTTATCAATTTCAACACTATCTTTTACTTATCACATGGCATATGTGCATATGTGTGCATGTGTATATGAGTTATACAAAATGTGCACGATATTTTCGACGACTTTCTAATGCTGAAAAGTCAAAAAAAATTCGATCACATTTTCTATTTTTATTTTAACTAATTATTTTGGTAAACAAAATTTAAATATGATTTTAATATCATTGATTAATATTTAAAACATTTTTATTTGGTTATTAAACTCCTTTATTTAAATATTTTAAAATGATTTAATGTTCAAATATAAAGGCGATTAATTTACGGGTCATTACAATTTAGGATTAAGCATTTAGGCTTATGATAATGGGAGTGGTTTTCATTTCTTTCGTTTGGTTTATGACATTAAACAATTGTACACTCAAGCCTAAATACAAAATTTACTTCTACCACAAAATTGTTGTCTAATAAATTACGCGATTACTTATTTTACAAAATCATTTTCTATAATTTTTATTTAATTAATTGATCATTTTATTTAAATCATTTACTAATTAATTTCGAAACTTTATTAATAAATTTATTCTCTTATCAAAATAGACTTTATATTTGCAAAATTTAATTTATCATTATCTCTAAAATAATTATTTTTTTTCCTATTCCAAAATAATTAAATAAATTATTTAACCATTATCTTTATATTAAATTCTTATCAGTGCAATAAGATATTTCCTATCAATTTCAATTTATCACCTCAATTCCAATAATTAATTCATTATTTATTATTATTTAGTTATTAATTAATTGCTTTTCGACAAGGTGTTGTTATACTTCACAAACACATATGTATGTGTATACACAGTTATCAAATAAACATAATGTGTGTATGTGTATGCACGTATGTATTTATATGTGTGTGTCTATGCAGTTAATACCCCGCTAAACCCCTTAAAATCCCCTCTATAGTACGTAACTCTCATCAACCGCTACGCTATTTCAAATTTAGTGCTATTAAACAATAGATCCACTTTAGGCCCCATTATTTTCTGCTGCACCCTCTAAATCAAGGCTTTTTAGCACCCGCTTTAGCAACATTAATATAAAAAAGTTGATTTTATTAGTTCTCCTTTAAACCAAATCAACCATGTTAGGGTAAAGAACTAATTTTAAGGCATAAATGCTCAATATAAGTTAGAAATCTATTGTAGCCACCAAATCTAGTCTACATAAATCATGATATTCTTTTATTTTGTTATATAAGACTAAAAACTATTTCTATTCCCTACACAAATGTTGTCAGAATGGCAATAAATTAACTTTGAATGTTTTGTTTTATATCTAATGAAGCTTTTTGCACCTCCATAATTTTCCATTATATCACTGCTTTATCCCCACTATAATAATTTGCACCTACGCCACTATAGAACAACTAAGCGCTTTAACTGTATAGGGGTGTGTATTTGTGTGGTTAGGGATAGCAGAGGTTTGAAATCCCTGACATGGGTTATCCCAATACACTTATGCGGAATGGATCTCAAGGCTATTAATATACTAAAAGTGGGCAACGTATGCCAATTGTTTACAAATAAACTTGTAAATTATTATCCTTTTAGAGCAATAGTCAAATCAAAAACAAAGAAGATAATCATGGAGAAGGTATAAAGCAAAATAAAAGTAATAGCAGTAAAATAAATGACACCGCGGATTTTTATACTAGTTTAGATTTCCAATCCTACGTCGAGTTTTGTACATGGTGAAGCAAGCAACGTGGCTACACCGTCTTGCTTTCAACAAGTGGAAAATACACTGTACATTCTTGCAATTCTATGAACGGTAAGAGACCTTTCTACATTCCACGGGTGACAAGAAAACCTTTCTGTTTACAATCAGCAGTAGACCATGACAAGTGGTTGTATCTTCAATTTAGGTTCTTGCAAATTCAGTACAATGATCATACAGACCTCCAATATCATTATAATTTTGAATTCTTTGAAGAATTTAATGAGATCAGAGAAAGAATGATTGGGAAATCAAGTAATATTGTGTGGTTTGAAAATCCTTGAAGAATTACAATGAAAATGTATGGATTTGCAAAGAAAATGAAAGAATGTTTAATGGAACTTTCTTTAAAGAGTATAGAATTGAAAGAGTAAGAGAAAGTGGAAGAATTGTTCCTAAAAACTCATCTTCCGGAGCCTTTATATAGAGAATGAAGAGACATGATTTTTGGTGAAAGGATGAAGAGAAAAGTAAGAGAAAGTGAGAGCTTGTTATTTTTCCTAATATATTTATAATTTCTCTCCCTTTGACATCAACAAAAATACGCAAAAAAGTATTTTTAAACACTACTAGACAATGTGTATAGAATTTATCTATAGGGTCTATATGAATATATATAACTAGTAAACGCTTAGGGAAAATTGATATATACATATATATATATATATATAACACATAAGAGGAGTTTTAGAAACAATATATCCTTTTGGATCTCCAATAGTGACGATTCTACCTTCTTCGTAAAAAAAAATGTTACTCGATAAGCAAGAATTTTCCCATCATATGCATTTGATCATCTGTTATTCATTATTCATTTCTCATTCTTTATTGAATTATTAGGTACTTGAAAAGTACAAATTATGCATTGTAATAACCTTTTTATCTTGGGTCTATGGGGTTAAGTTTTGGAAAGCTGACATCCTTTAAAAATATAAATTTGATAACTGAGAATTATCAATAAAAATTTCAACATATTTCTCATTATTACTTTTATTTAACCTTCAACGAACACATATATTAGTGAATCTATTTTAAGGTTGTAATTTTAGTCTCCTAGATTTGATTTTAACTTGGAAGCCTAAACAAATTAGTACTTTGAGTACTATTTTTCTTTGGTTTCCTTTTAGATATGTGTCAAATTCCATGTTAATTATTTGAGGGTTTTGACGCAAATAGTAGATCTTCTAAATTATTTTCTTCTTTATTAAACTTATCAATATCAATTTTAATTTTATCGATATCCTTATTATAGTTGAGAATAACATTATCTAGAGATGTTATTTTGTCATTCAGATCATTGATCATTGACCTCTTTGAAAGATTTTATGATTTAAGGATTCATTTTAACTTTCCAAATTTTCAAAACTTTTCAGTTTCAAATCCTTTTCATTAATAAGTCCATTGAGCCTTTCAATTTTGTCTTCTAGATATTGTTTTTCTTTGTTTTGCATTTCATTAAACCTTTTAACCAATCTATTTCAACTAAACTATTCTAGTGTTGTCCTCTAAACATTTTATATCCTTTATACACATCGTTTAAAACATTCATAATCTCTTCAATAGAATTTCATGTCTAATCGTCTTCTGTCATGAAGCACATGTTGACAATTTTAATTTCTAGTTCACCATCACTTGATGACGTGTCTAGACCATCCCATGTCGATTAGTAAGCTCACTTCCTCTTTCTGTAAAAATGTGCCAATATTCATAAAGTTCATTGACTTCTTCAGTTTAGAGAAATCTCTTCCGAAATGATTGGTTTTATAACACTCAAAATACTTAATAACATTTTCATTTTTAGTATAATTATCAGTCTTCCAATGTTCATTCATTTTCCTATATTTCAAAATTTTCTTGAAATTCCTGGTCATGAAATCAATGTCCTCATCATCATCTTTGGATTCATGATTGTCATTTGCAGCGATATATGCTAGGGATTTCTTCTCATTTATCAACTTCTCACTATATCGTGCAATTGTACTTCATAGGACATAAGATTTCCTACTAATTCTCTATTCTCATGATACTGATATCATTGGGTTCTTTGATGACCAAAGTCTTTGAATCTCTTTCACTACCAAGTAAATTTAGGATCTTTCTGACTTAGTCCGCTTCAAAAATAATCTTTCCAAATGAGTCAAGTTCGTGCAAAATATCATAAAATCTTGTACATGTCAGATAAGGATTCATTTGTATCATTTTAAAAGTTGAAATTGATTAGTCAACATAAATATCGTAGTTTGTTTAACTTTACTAGTGCCTTCATTTGTGACTTGTAAACTCCTCCAAATTACATATCATTTTTATAGATAGGCACTATGTTGAACTCCTTTTTATCTAAGGCATGGAATAGTATTCATACCCTTCGAATTATTGAGTGCTTGTGTCATTTATTCATTAATCACTATGCATAACTCATTTAGCGCTCATTGTACTCAGTTTGATTGATGTTTGAAACATCTAAACGAGTAGACTATAAATAAACTTCCATTCTATAAGGTCAACTGAGATGATTACTACAATTAAATATTGGTAGTCTAGTAGTGGATCGTCCATCTTCAAAAATGTTAAAGAGTGCATTACAAGTGTTATTAGCCATTTAATTTTTCCAAAAA
This sequence comes from Allium cepa, assembly GCA_030765085.1. Classification (NCBI taxonomy): domain Eukaryota; kingdom Viridiplantae; phylum Streptophyta; class Magnoliopsida; order Asparagales; family Amaryllidaceae; genus Allium; species Allium cepa. The sequence continues at coordinate 902,306,205 of CM060931.1, read as the reverse complement.
TCATATAATGAATTTTTCAAAACCGTGCGCTATGATACCAAATATGAAATCCCTTGATATGTGTTGTCCTAACACATTTATGTATAATGGATCTTAAGGTTATTAATACACTGTAAGTGAATAACATTTGTCAATTATTTATAAGCTAATTTATGAATTATTATCTACTAAAACCAATGATCAAATCACAAACAAAAGAAGTTAGTCATGAAGAAAATATAAAGTAAAGTAAAAGTATGAATTGTAAAGTAAATGACACCATGAATTTTTATAGTGCTCTGGATTCACAATCATACATCCAGTCATGTACTCCCCATGTAGAATTTCCACTATAACAACTTGCTTTTCATGGGTGGAAAATGCACCTTTTAAGTGGTAACTTCCACTTTTTAAAACTCAAGTTGCATGTTTAAGAATTAAAATAGAGTTAGATGAAAGAAGAATTTCAAGGATATTTTCTGTAGGGCCTATAACAAAATTGTAAGACTCCAACCGACTGACTAAATTCTTTAAATATCTTTATCATTGAAGCACATTCCATACATTTAAGTCTATTTTTCTCTTCCATTTTCTATGATTAACCTCTGTAAACATATTTGCATACACTAATTTCTAGTTTAACTTTGCATATTGTCTCCATAATAAATCTAAAATATTGCACAACTCGGATAAATATTGGTAATAATATTTATCTGGTTTTTGTCATCAGAATCAATACCTGGGTATTAATCGGAGGGGTTGGTTAGGTATAACTATAGTATCATCTATGACTAAAAAAATTAATACATCTAATGCCTTACAAAATATAAAATATTAAAAGTTAATCGTGCTCTACACCGATAGTTGCATTGGTGAAAAAACAAAATTGCTAAATTATCGGCTTAGGTGAAAAAAATTAACATGCTTTGACGATAACTTTGGTATCCATTATAAAATCTTGGACTTTTTTGTAAGCTTAGATGAAACTATATTGAAAATTTTATGACTATTAATTTGTATTAGATTCTTACATGTGAGTGTTTTGGCATATGGGATGTACATGCATATAAAAGGATAAACATAAAAATTACTCATAAATATAAAAGTGATTTGATTATTTTTATAGTTGTAGTAAATATTTTATCCTAATGATTAAAATTTTCATAGTAGGCTATCTAAAATGTTTGCTAAAATTATCACATAAACATCGTATTATGTATGATGTTTAATAAAATATGAATTCCTTAAATTTTTAGGAGAATTGTTGTCTTTTATTATTCCATATTTTTCTAAGAATATGTTAGTTTTTACATGATTACTTATGAAACTTTCTTGTAATATTTTATTTTCAAAAGCTGGATTGATGGTTATCTCATTCCGACTAGATACTGATCTATTCTCTTATCCATTTTTTTTTTCTATTTTCATTTTGGATACTACTCATCTCATAGTTTGTTATCCCTATTTTATGCTTTTTAAATTTATTGTTTTATTTAATATTCTCTATTGAGTTAACCACTGATTCATGATAACTTTGTCCCTCGTTATAGAGTCTAACAATCTGTTGCAGGGACAATATGATGATATTTAATAAGAAATCAAAGACGTAGTCCCACAAGAGAAAATGTCCTAAGATGGTGTTGGAACCAGACCACTTGGAAGTGGGTGAAATTTGAAAATTTCAAAAACTTCATATTTGGATCTATTGGGTCTACGAAGTCTAAAGAGATTTTAGATATAATCTAATGATATTTTAAATAAAAATCCTTTATTTTATTTAATTAGTTTGAAAGTGTTCGAATTTGATATAAATTAAATTGTATGAATGCATCAAATCTATGTGTGTAGCAGTTACTCATTTAAATTAATTTGATAAGGAAACATTTCGTTTCCTTCTCTAAAACTTATGCAATCAATTAAAGGATGAAATAGCTTTAATTAGAGAGAGAAACCATTCATTTCTCTCTCTGATTGGATTAATGATTCATTAAGTATCATTGATAATCGACTAAAATATGATGAAAAATGTGAGTAAATCCAAATATATGAAAAATATATGTTATGTAACTGTAACAAATAAGAAGCATGCGTTGCTAATGTATACATATGTAGGCGTTGGGTTTACACTGCAATGGATCCATTTCCTCTTTACATATGCCTTTGTTGTCAATGATTTTGGTTTAAAATATGTGTATTAAAGTCACATTAGACAACATTATGTAATTAAAAACTAATATTTGTGAAATTCTTTTATAAACGAACTTTATTAAATACTAATGGTATTTAAACAAATAAAATATAATATAAAAATTAGTATTTCACAAATATTAGTTCATTTAATTAATTTACAAAAAATTAAAAATTAATTTGATTATGTTATTCATTCGAAGTATTCATCATTTTGATTGTGCGACTCAAAGATGTAAATTTAGCTAGTAATTAATTATCAAACAGTTCGAATATTAATGTTCACATGCCATCTTAGCTAGTGGTGTGACATCTTGGCTGAATTTATTGCTTACACGTCTATTGGTAAAATCTAATTTAATTTGTTATAAGCGGTACTTGGTAGTAATGATTATTTACAGCATTCTCTTCATCGATACTATATCACATTACAACTTATGAAATTTGATTTTGGTCAAAATTCCAACATTGTAGCGACCCGACTTCCTATCTCCAGGAAATCGCATCAATAATGAAGAAAGAAAGGGATAGAAGAAGAAAAGAAAGAGAAAGAAGAAACAGAACAACATCAGAGAACTCACAGCGGAACGAATAAAATATAATATATAACATAAAATATTACATAGTATCAGATTACATCAGAGTTACACAACTTTACAACACATATTAGACAGTTATAAACATCTGTCTAATTCATACAACTCAAGTATACAAGATACAGATATCACCAACACAGCGGAAACAATATATATCTACACGTCGAAGCCTCCTGCTCCATTATTCCTTCAGAATTTGTCAAGCTAACCTGAATCACTTGACTACTCATACATAATATGAGTACCCAAGAGTTAAATAAAACAGAAAATAAACACTCGGGTCGGACAGGGGTCTGGTGTGAGTAAACGGGTTATAATTGCTTAACTTTAGAAAAACCTTTGAAAGAAAAGGTATCACGTAAGACTTCCCACACATAAACATGGAAAAGTTTTTACCTTACGCTAACCAAAACATTTGATAGGAAATCCAGTGATATTATAATAGTGTCTAGGGTTTTCAAGTAAATATGAAATAGCCGAAATTGTTACATTCATTAAATTCCAGCTACTAGCCACAAAAGTGGGTAATACAAACAAAACCGTAGGGTCTCGTAAGGAAAATGGGTTTCCATCAATGGCAGGGCTACCGAGGTACCGCCCGTCACAGTACGGGGCCTAGATCACCGTACCGAGGAGCCACCCTAACTCCCCTGCAACACAAGGCCGAACCCATCCCTTACTGGATAGTTCCGAACAAGACAACCCCGCAGTTGTGGCCAACAACTGCCCACACAGCCGAATATAATAAGGGACTTCTAGACAGGGGTAAATCTTGCTCTCCAATGGGAGCGACCCACGAAGCCTTGCTGCACCTCCCCTGTTTTAGCCATTCCCGGTTGATGAGGCTTGAAGCTGCGATTACCTTTATAGAACACTTTTATCTTAGAATGCTCATCGTTCGCCTGACGATGTGCTGAAAGCATTCAATCCATACAAGTTCGTTCCGGGTTCGAACGAAAACCGAAGGCACTATCTCGTTGCACTCATTTTGGAATCACCCTCAGAGTCAACGACCATAGCCCTTGCACTCTAAATCTCCATCTCGAATCTATAAGTACTATTCCGTCAAACTCATTACGGAATCACCCATAGAGTTATACTGACGTATACCCTACACCTCGAGTCTTCACTTGCTCCACTTGGTTTAACGACCTAACGTTTAATTGGAATCGGTGTGGTTTTCGGATTCCAAATATGGAAACCCAATCCCGGTCTCACCGAAACCAAACGCCATTTTAATGTCCAAGTTGTACTTAAGGGTTTTAAACAGTTTAACTTATTCAGGATGATATAAACAGATAGATGAATAACATTATCACAATAGATAATTCATGTTTGCGCCAGAATTGGTCACAAACACCCAATACCGTGAAAGCACCAGTGTATGAATATAAATTAGTGATATTCAAACACAAACAACAAATCTCAACAAATAATAGACAGCAATCCAAAAGTAAAGAACAGAGACACAAGTTTTATAGTGGTTCGGCTATCTCTGGCCTACGTCCACTCCAATTTTTTTTTTCTTTTTATTGATTATCCTTGAAGATTACAAGTGATTACCACAGTTGTAGTGACCAAATCTGAAGAAAATTGCAGTAATGATGCTATGGTATAATTTTAGCAGCGTCTGGGCTTGCCTTTCCTCTCCAAATTTTCCGACCCCTTTTCTGAATGACCAGGGGCTCTATTTATAGGTGTGGAAGGCCGAAATCCCGCCTAAAACCTGGGGAGACTGCTTGGCACGTGAGGGGGGCCCACAGGCCCGTGTTCTCGGAATCCGTGCCCAGTTTGGGATCGATTCGAAGTGACGTTCGAATCGATCAAGAATCCATCAATTGAGCTGAAATTTGGTGTGAACATTCTTCAACATGTATGCAAGCTCCTGTAAAAATTTCATTGCATTTGGATCAATGGTTTGGAAGATATGATCGATCCAAGTTCAAGAATCCGTGCGTCCTGAATGGTTCGAACCCATGCTTCGAAACCATCTACTTCGAAACCATCCTCTTCGAATCCATAGGGCCGACTCCTTCGAATCCATACCCTTCGAACCCATGCTGTTCGAATCCATGCTTTCTGAAGCCGCCTGCTTCGAGTCCATATCCTACGAGTCCATCCTCTTCGAATCCATCCCTTTCGAATCCTCGTCCTTCGAATCCATGTCCCTTGCTTCGTATCTATCATCTTCGAATCCATGTCCTCTTCGAATCCATCCCCTTCTTCGAATCCATGTCCACTTCGAATCCATCTCCTTCTTCGAATACATGTCTACTTCGACTCCATCTCCTTCTTCGAATCCATGTCTACTTCGACTCCATCTCCTTCTTCGAATCCATGTCTACTTCGATTCCATCTCCTTCTTCGAATCCATGCCCACTTCGAATCCATCTCCATTGCATTGAAGCTACTCCTTTCGAACCCATCATGTTCCCATCGATTCGAAGCGTCATCGATGCGAACCTGATGGGTTCGAACCTGATGGGTTCGAACTACGTACTATTCCTACTTTGAATCCATCATATTTCCTTCATACGAACTCCGATTAACCTGAAATTCGAAACATAGCCTTTCATAGTCCTTATCATCATTTCCAATCAATTTCGTCCCGATCGGAGTTCAACAAAATTTTGACGATATCCATTGTAGCCTTATCTCCAGTCCTGATATCCATAATTCCTTGCCAATTTGTTGATATTCCAGTTTTGACCAAAAAATGGGATAACATTTTGCCCCCCAAAACATGCCTTGTGATAACAAGGCGTGTTTTGAATAATTACGAATCCAATATCCGAAGTCCACAGCCATATTGCCAGAGTATATCGTCCTTGACTGCTTCGAGTCGATGTCCAATTCCATATCCAATAGCCAAAGCCTTAGCCTATTCCGTATCCATTCGAACTCGACAACCAAGTTCCAATCCATCCTTATCCAATAGCCAATAACCGGAGCCAGGACCTCTCCGGGTCGATATCCAAATCCATAACCTCTCTGGGTTCCTGTCAAGCGTGATCCACATCCGACGACCGTGGTCCAGTGTCCCTGGACGTTGAGTTAACCTCTCCGGGTTCTTGCCAAGCGCAATCCATACTTGACGACCTTGGTCCAGTGTCCCTGGACGTTGTAAAATGCCATGGCTTAATTCCTAAGCCGAATCCTGATCTCTCCGGACCCTTGCCGAGCATAGTCCATACTCGACGACCTGAAAATAATAAATGATAATAGAGGGCCTAAGTCCTAGGCCGAATCCTGGTCACTCCGGACCCTTGCCGAGCATAGTCCATACTCGACGACCTGAAAATAATAAATGATAATAGAGGGCCTAAGTCCTAGGCTGAAGCCTTGTCACTCCGGACCCTTGCCAAGCATTGTCCATACTTGACGACCTGAATGAGTCAATCTACCTTGTTTGGGTAAAGTGACTCATCCCTTGCTAGGCATAATCCATACCCGACGACCATTTACCAAAAACCAGATAAAAGTCCAACCAAAATTTATTCCAAAGTCCAAATCCGAAATTCAAATTCGAAATCCAAATCCAAAATCCAAATCCAAATCCAAAATTCAAATCCAAACCAGAAAACCAGAAATCCAAACCAGCATCCAAAACCAAAAACAATCATCCAAAGGAAAATCCAAATAAAAAAGCAAGAAAAACCAGGAGCTCAATCCAAGCTCCAAAACCAAATCCAAAAAAGAAAAGCAATGTCCAATCTAAAAAGCAAGAAATAAATTTCACAAACCATAGCATCCCGGTTTATCATCATTCAGAGCATGCCTAGGGGCTATCTCCGTCCCCGTACATGTGTAAATGACTTTACCGTTTGCTAGTAGCTTGCTACTTATTCCATATTATCCTGGTCAATGGATGATCAATCGACGATCATCCCTGGGCCTCCCATCATCACGGCGTGAAGTGGTCGGTGGTTGCTCCTGCTCCACCGTTGCATCCCGAGTTCCAACGTATTGCTGTAACTGTCCATTCCTTACATGCTCCTCGATTATGTCCTTTAGGTGCCTGCAGCTGTTGGTATCGTGTCCATCCAGATCATGGAAGAGACAGTGCCTTCCTGATGTCCTTTCCCGCTCTGTTAGTTCCCTCCTAGCCGGCCTTCGGTAGGGAAGGCGATTCCGAGTTTCCAGGTATATCCGCTCCAGCGTCTCGTTCAATCCTGTGTATGTGGAAAACTTTGGATCCTTCCATCGCTTCCTAGCGTTTCCAGAGTCGTCGTCTAACTTCCTTTTCCCTTTATCCTTATCCAAACCATTTTTGGATACCGCTCCAACCTCGATTGCATTAGCCTTCTTCACCTTTAAATCCGTACTTGCATCTTCTTGCCGAAGGAACCTTTCTGCCTCATGAAAGAATTCGTCGAGATTTTGCGGGGGATCTCGTATCAGAGATACCTTGAAATCCGAATTCTCCTTGACTCCTGATACTGCTGCCATTAAAACCATTGATGGATCAGGCCGATCCACCGAAGCGACTGCCGCACTGAATCGAGTTAGAAAAGCTCTAAGCGATTCATCCATCCTTTGCTTCACCGATGTTAAAGTCATTACGTTCTTCGGCCTCTTGACGCGAACCCGGAACTGTCCCAGAAACTTTTCCACTAATTCCTTCCAAGTCCTGATAGATCCTTCTTCCAGCTGCCTAAACCACATTGCAGCTAAGTCCTTCAAATACAAAGGGAAACATCGGGCCATCACTTCCTCCGATGCCCCCAGCACTTCCATGTGTCTGGTGTACCTCATTAAGTGATCTGTTGGATCCGTCTTACCATCATATACCTCCACGCTAGGTAGCTTGAACTTAGGTGGATTCTGAGCCATCCTTATCTCCCGAGCGAATGGACTTCTATTCACCCCTTCCAAATCTTCGTTTGTCAAACCACCTCGCATAGTCTTCCTGATCATTTCTACTAATCCTATATTGTCTGGTAGGGGTTGCCCCCTATGCCCCCGAGGGAACTCTGGTACATATTCCTCGTGTGGCTCACTAGCAGCAACGTTAGCTCTAGCTTGTTGAATTCCTTCCAAAGGTTCTCCTGCATTGAATCCTGTGGGCCTGCCCCCAAGCCCTTGTTGATTGCCTTCTGGCTCCGTATCCTGTCCTTCATTGGGTTCCACAACCCTAGCTCCTTGTCCTGCATCCGCAGCTGCTGTAGCTGTTCCTAAGTTCTGCATCCCTGCAGCTCTCATTTGTTCCAAGAAAGTTTGCATCATTTCCTGTTGACTTTTCAACAATCTCTCCTGCAAAGAATTGGCCATAGCTTCCATTTCATCCCGAGTTATGTAGACCGAAGCCTGTCCTTCCTCACCTCCGGAGGATGCTTGTTGACTTCCTCCTTGTTGGCTTCTCTCAGCCCTTAGCCTTCTGCTATTCTGCCTTGTCATTGTCTTCCAAATCCAAATTCCTCAAACTCTTCAAATCCGATGCAGCGGGTGCTAGTTGTTCTCAGTGAAAGCACCAAAATGTTTGCGCCAAAATTGGTCACAAACACCCAATACCGTGAAAGCACCAGTGTATGAATATAAATTAGTGATATTCAAACACAAACAACAAATCTCAACAAATAATAGACAGCAATCCAAAAGTAAAGAACAGAGACACAAGTTTTATAGTGGTTCGGCTATCTCTGGCCTACGTCTACTCCAATTTTTTTTCTTCTTTTTATTGATTATCCTTGAAGATTACAAGTGATTACCACAGTTGTAGTGACCAAATCTGAAGAAAATTGCAGTAATGATGCTATGGTATAATTTTAGCAGCGTCTGGGCTTGCCTTTCCTCTCCAAATTTTCCGACCCCTTTTCTGAATGACCAGGGGCTCTATTTATAGGTGTGGAAGGCCGAAATCCCGCCTAAAACCTGGGGAGACTGCTTGGCACGTGAGGGGGGGCCCACAGGCCCGTGTTCTCGGAATCCGTGCCCAATTTGGGATCGATTCGAAGTGACGTTCGAATCGATCAAGAATCCATCAATTGAGCTGAAATTTGGTGTGAACATTCTTCAACATGTATGTAAGCTCCTGTAAAAATTTCATTGCATTTGGATCAACGGTTTGGAAGATATGATCGATCCAAGTTCAAGAATCTGTGCGTCCTGAATGGTTCGAACCCATGCTTCGAAACCATCTACTTCGAAACCATCCTCTTCGAATCCATAGGGCCGACTCCTTCGAATCCATACCCTTCGAACCCATGCTGTTCGAATCCATGCTTTCTGAAGCCGCCTCCTTCGAGTCCATATCCTACGAGTCCATCCTCTTCGAATCCATCCCTTTCGAATCCTCGTCCTTCGAATCCATGTCCCTTGCTTCGTATCCATCATCTTCGAATCCATGTCCTCTTCGAATCCATCCCCTTCTTCGAATCCATGTCCACTTCGAATCCATCTCCTTCTTCGAATACATGTCTACTTCGACTCCATCTCCTTCTTCGAATCCATGTCTACTTCGACTCCATCTCCTTCTTCGAATCCATGTCTACTTCGACTCCATCTCCTTCTTCGAATCCATGTCTACTTCGATTCCATCTCCTTCTTCGAATCCATGCCCACTTCGAATCCATCTCCATTGCATTGAAGCTACTCCTTTCGAACCCATCATGTTCCCATCGATTCAAAGCGTCATCGATGCGAACCTGATGGGTTCGAACCTGATGGGTTCGAACCTGATGGGTTCGAACTACGTACTATTCCTACTTTGAATCCATCATATTTCCTTCATACGAACTCCGATTAACCTGAAATTCGAAACATAGCCTTTCATAGTCCTTATCATCATTTCCAATCAATTTCGTCCCGTTCGGAGTTCAACAAAATTTTGACGATATCCATTGTAGCCTTATCTCCAGTCCTGATATCCATAATTCCTTGCCAATTTGTCTTCCAAATCCAAATTCCTCAAACTCTTCAAATCCGATGCAGCGGGTGCTAGTTGTTCTCAGTGAAAGCACCAAAATGTTTGTGCCAAAATTGGTCACAAACACCCAATACCGTGAAAGCACCAGTGTATGAATATAAATTAGTGATATTCAAACACAAACAACAAATCTCAACAAATAATAGACAGCAATCCAAAAGTAAAGAACAGAGACACAAGTTTTATAGTGGTTCGGCTATCTCTGGCCTACGTCCACTCCAATTTTTTTTTCTTTTTATTGATTATCCTTGAAGATTACAAGTGATTACCACAGTTGTAGTGACCAAATCTGAAGAAAATTGCAGTAATGATGCTATGGTATAATTTTAGCAGCGTCTGGGCTTGCCTTTCCTCTCCAAATTTTCCGACCCCTTTTCTGAATGACCAGGGGCTCTATTTATAGGTGTGGAAGGCCGAAATCCCGCCTAAAACCTGGGGAGACTGCTTGGCACGTGAGGGGGGCCCACAGGCCCGTGTTCTCGGAATCCGTGCCCAGTTTGGGATCGATTCGAAGTGACGTTCGAATCGATCAAGAATCCATCAATTGAGCTGAAATTTGGTGTGAACATTCTTCAACATGTATGTAAGCTCCTGTAAAAATTTCATTGCATTTGGATCAACGGTTTGGAAGATATGATCGATCCAAGTTCAAGAATCCGTGCGTCCTGAATGGTTCGAACCCATGCTTCGAAACCATCTACTTCGAAACCATTCTCTTCGAATCCATAGGGCCGACTCCTTCGAATCCATACCCTTCGAACCCATGCTGTTCGAATCCATGCTTTCTAAAGCCGCCTCCTTCGAGTCCATATCCTACGAGTCCATCCTCTTCGAATCCATCCCTTTCGAATCCTCGTCCTTCGAATCCATGTCCCTTGCTTCGTATCCATCATCTTCGAATCCATGTCCTCTTCGAATCCATCCCCTTCTTCGAATCCATGTCCACTTCGAATCCATCTCCTTCTTCGAATACATGTCTACTTTGACTCCATCTCCTTCTTCGAATCCATGTCTACTTCGACTCCATCTCCTTCTTCGAATCCATGTCTACTTCGACTCCATCTCCTTCTTCGAATCCATGTCTACTTCGATTCCATCTCCTTCTTCGAATCCATGCCCACTTCGAATCCATCTCCATTGCATTGAAGCTACTCCTTTCGAACCCATCATGTTCCCATCGATTCGAAGCGTCATCGATGCGAACCTGATGGGTTCGAACCTGATGGGTTCGAACCTGATGGGTTCGAACTACGTACTATTCCTACTTTGAATCCATCATATTTCCTTCATACGAACTCCGATTAACCTGAAATTCGAAACATAGCCTTTCATAGTCCTTATCATCATTTCCAATCAATTTCGTCCCGATCGGAGTTCAACAAAATTTTGACGATATCCATTGTAGCCTTATCTCCAGTCCTGATATCCATAATTCCTTGCCAATTTGTTGATATTCCAGTTTTGACCAAAAAATGGGATAACAATTCATATCAACATTCATCTCACAAAACAGCATAACACAAATATCATAGTCGTCCAAATCATCCAGTGACAACCAATCACCCAATATCAATCATCCAATATCATTCAACATCCAATATCAATCACTCAATATCAACCATTCAATATTAATCAGTTACTCATAGCAGAATTGATTATCAATTTAATTAATCCCATTAATTAAATTAATTACTATCCTTTAATCATTTGGATTATCCTAACTCCTGCTTCATTGATCTATTACAAATCAAATTCATTTATCATTCCTTAATGACCATCTTTAATTAATCTTCCTTGATTAATTATCTCTTAATTACATTCAAGTAATTATCCTTAACCATATTCAGTAATTAACCTTTAATTACTATCATTAATTACAAAATTAATGATCCATCATAAATTAATTAACTATAATTAATTACATTAATCCTTAATTAATTTCAATTAATTAATCATACTTAAATTAATTACTTTAATTAATCAATCTTGATTAATTAATTAATTTAATAATCTTTATTAATTAATTAACCCTTTAATTAATTAAATAATTAACTTATAATTAATCACGTCTCTAATCAGAAATTAACAATTTATAATTACCTATCTAAATTAATTAACTTCTCAATTAATTAACTTCTAAATTAATTATATTAATCCTTGATTAATCAAATTAATCAATCTTTAATTACTTCATTAAGTAATTATTATTCAATTAAATTAACAATTGATTCTTAATTAATTACTTTATTAATTAATTACATTTTTAATTAATTACACTTAGTAATTAATCTTGAATTTAATCTCATTCATTAATTAATCATATTAATTAATTAACTAAAATAAATTAAGTAATTACCTCCTAATTACTTCATTAATAACTCTTAATCAATCTCTTAATAAATTACTTAACAAATATTTAGTTCCATCATTAAATAATTCTTAATTAATTAATTAATTACTCCATAACTAATTAATTTTAAAACAATTATATAAATCAATTTCCTAATTAATATCATTAAATGATTACCCAATAATCACTTAACTTAAATTACTCCATGAGTAACCTCTACTAATTACTTCCCTAAGTAATTAATATTCTAATTATATTCAAAAACTAATCATTGATTACTTCATTAAGTAATCTCACTTAATTAATCCATTATTAAGTTATTATTTAAAATTTAAATAATCAATTAACTAATTATTTAAAATAAATTAAACAATTAATTAATTAATTTCTTATATTTCAAAATCCTTAAATAAATTGAAAATTCATTAATCTTAATTAACAATCATATTTAATAAGTAATCCTAGTTTCATGACAAAATAATTTTACCATATTTATCTTTCTAAATATTTTATTTGAAATTAATCAAATTTTAACAACTTAAACAACTTATTCTATTAGGTTTTCCAAAACTATAACAATGATCTTATTTGGAAATAAACATTTAGAAATCATCTTTAAAAGTTTAAACATTTCAATTATCGAATTTTAAACTTATTCAATTTAAATAAAATTTGAAACTTAAGTTATTAAAACCTTACCTTTAAAACTATACTTTGCATATTTATCTCATTTACAGTAATTACCAGAAAAGCTTACAACCTAAACTTGACATAGCAAACTTAACCTCGGTTTATTCAACAAGTGGAATTAGTTCTTAAATAATTTACAATTTTAACCCGAATCCCACAATTTAAAACACGCGAGCAAACACAGTAACCTATCCTTTGAGTTCGAATGCTCAGCTACACGAGTCGAAACCTAAAACTCACGAGTCTGCCCCGTATCAAATTCCCAGCATCATTACTCGAGTCGTCTTCATGAAAACGCGAGAGTAACTTCGGGCCGTAACCCTTCTTCTCCAAACTCCCAACCCAGTGCACCAATCGTGCACGCGTGCATATGTCCCAACGCCTCCGGCCACAGTTGATCATCGCGACCATCCCCATCAGTCCCATAGATCCACGCGAGCTTGAATTCACATCCAAAATCTCAAATAATATCGCGATTCAAAATATCACCCCTTGCTCGACACTGCAGTGGACACAGATCTCCCAAAACATCCATGGCCGCCGCACCCAACGTCGCCGTTACGCCTCTCCAACCTCACCAATGCGACGCTACGCCACTACCTTCAATCTCCCCCACATGCGCGCTGTTCCGGTCTCCCATTCAATTCACAGAAACCGCTTCAATCAAACCAAGAACAAAAACATACTAAACCCTAATTTCTTAAATTCCCATCAATCCACTACTTAGAAAAATTAATCTGCATTTTTCCCATGATCTATAGCTTACCTACAAACTACAATCCAAGAATTAAATCAAATTATTTAGTGGATAATCGGCAATTCGCCAAAACCCCTAATTAAAACCAACCCAAAATTCACATTAATTACACAACTAAAAATTATGATATATACTTTAAAAATCATTATTTTTAGTCCTTAACATGTTCAAGAAATCCAAATCAGAAACAAGATGGTTGATTTTTTTGACATGCCTCAAGATTTCACTGTGATTTTAATTTTAAAATTATTTGTAAATCTAAATTTACAGAACCTATTTTTAATATTACCAACCAACAATAACAAACAGCTTTTATTCAAACATCAAGGCCAAATATTGATGATAGTAGGAGATTCGAATTAAATTTGAATGATCAAACCTGAAAATAACAGAGCATATAGATACAGTCACCATATATCTTCCTTGTATTCAAACATGCAATCAACTTCACAACACATTTGTAACTAAACTATTGTATAAATCATCACACATAACTAGGTTATTAAATACTAGGTTCAAATTTGTTTTTAAAATGAAGATTTACTCACCTTATTGACTTTGTAGTAAACAGAGCAGGAAACAAGTTTTTGAACTTTCAGATCATATTTTTGCTTTGCTGGAAAAAAACTTTGCATGCCCCAAAATCTTTGATGTTTACATGTTTCTTTGCTTTTGCCCAAGATTCTTTATTTAAGTTGCAGAAGAAACTGAAGTTTGCAGGTTGCCATTTTCAGGTTGAAGTAGGATTTTGAAATGCAGACTTCATTTGCAGGTTGAAGCTTGTACAAATGCAGATTTTTAATTTGCTTTTCAGATTTTTACTTCAGGTTTTGATTTGTGTTTTACTTTTGGTTTTGATTTCATATTTGAGAAAGTGGTGTTTTGCCATTAAAACATTTGAAAGGAAGCAAAACAATGTAAAATGAAAATGTTATGTTTTTATTAAAATTAAAGAAAGTATAAATTTTAAAAATAAAGACACTTGTTATTTTAAAGTTACATTTGTCCTCCATATTGCCTAAATGCCTTACATGTGTTAAAGATGACTTAAGACATTAACACATGTACTTAAATTTTTTTTTTTTAATCTTTTAGTTTAAATGTAAATATATCTTACATATTTATGTTACTTTATTAAAGAAATACTCTAAAGCTAGTTATAGTATACATCTTATACATGTTATTTTAAATCTTAAACATTCATTTTTAATGTAAACATTTTTTAAAGAAAACAAAACAAAGCTTGTTTAAATACTTTTGAAACTATCACATTTTAAATATTTAAGAGAAAGACAAAACAAAACTTTGTTTAAAACTTTTTTTTTAAACTATCCTATTTAAAAATAAATAACAATCTTATAATTTTGAAAACAAATAAATTAATCTTTTAATTTATCTTTTGAAAAACATTATGTTTTAAAACAAAGCTTCAATTTCAATATTCATTCATATATAATTTATTAATAGATTAAGATTAAATTTCAAACAATTCCAAATTATAACATATATATACACATATATTACAATTTGAAAATTTATCTTTCAATTTAAAACAAAAGAATATTCCCATTCACAATATATATCAAACATATATATTATAAATAGAATAAAATTTATTAGCTTTTGAAAAACAATTCTAACCAATATTGCCATATTAAAAATTTATTATTCTTTAAAAGATTAATTTAGCCAATTTTATAAAGAAAATTATCAAACCAGCTAAATTATGTACACAGATTATTAAATTGCCCAAAATTTCGGGTCGTTACAATCCTCCCCCCTTAAAAGAATTTCGTCCCCGAAATATAAAAGCAAAGTCAATTTAATAATCCAACCAAGATTTTAATTCAATCAGCAAAGCATTCCTAACAACCAGTAACTAACAACCAAAGCAATCAATCATACAAACAAACTTAACTAATTATCCTGACATACGTCAGAATAAAATTCTAATACTATTTCGAGTTTCCCAAGTATAAAACACCAGGAGACTCGCTCTACAGAAGCTAACAAACTAACTATACTACCAAAATCCAGAGCTCCTCTCTTCTCTAGATCCATGAATCTGAACAAAATATCAGATTATACTCAAAACTAGCTCAATCTTCCAAATCCAACTAATCTGCAGATTCAACAACAAACAATGAATCATACACGTACTCACTCAGAGATACGTGATATTCAATGAATTCCAGCTACCCAAACTGGTAATTCTATCTCATAAACAACAGATCTTATCTTATCAGAACATAGATAAGAAATCTCAAATGCCATAGCACTAACCAACCAATCTTACTCAAAATCTGCTCTCTTAACCAGAGAAAATTTAACAGCAACAAAGTTTCCAACTTCGAATTCCAAAACTCCTTATCTCATATCTTTATAACTCAACAGACAACTCTGGGCTACCATTTCTCTTCCTGATCAGCTCAACCTATGCTGATTCATCCAGAAACAACTAGACCAAAACAAACTAGCTTCTGGATCCTATTCAGCAGAACAGTTTTCCAAAATCCATCGAAAACCAGAACTCAAGCTCTACTACTCAAGCAATAGCAAACAGAACTTGCTTCCTTTGTACAGTTACTACCTTGCTTCTGCTGCACAACTCTGATTCTGAAATAGATAAGAATACTGTTGATGAACACAAGTATAAACTTATCCAATATATACCAGAAACTTTGTTCATCAAATCCATATAATCTTAGTGACACATCAGACTCGGTCACACAACCTTACCACAGAATCCAATTCAAAAACAAGATCTAACCAAATCCAAATTCCAAAAATAAATTCTTGAGCTGCTACACCAATCTCTGCTTCTCCAAGAACCATCCTGCAACCAGGCTAACTACCAAAAATCGCTTCTGGAACCCAAAACAATATGGAGCTCAACTCCAGATGCAGACAATTTTCTGATTACATCAGCAGCTCCTACTTCCTCATGAGAATCCTCAGTCTCAAACAAAAGACTGCTCAAGAAATCCCAAACCAATCGCAAGTCACTTTTGCGATCCAACCTAACTCGAATTCCAAAGAAACTGTCCTCTCTTTACCAATTAGAACAGCTCTAAGCTTTTCCAAACAAGGTTAATTCTTCAAGATAACTTCCACCAACTGCTCGGGCTGCTGATAGAAGAACCACCAAGATTTCTGAACCATCGAAGAAACAACCAACACTGCTGCTCCCAAACTCTACTTTGATGATACTACAAAGGCTAAAAGACCATCTCGTCAACACACCGAACACTTCGAGTTGCACTGCTACCACAGCTAACCAAGACTTCTATTCCAAATGCTTCTCAAAAACCAAAACCATCTATAACCCACACAACTGACTTCAAAGATGGAAGAAAACTTCTCAAGAAACTCGGACTCCAAATCAAGCATCCACAACTTGCTTACCTTAAGGAATAACAATGAGACCATGCCTAAAGAGAAACAACTCAAAGACCTTAGCCTCATATTCCAAAACAGCCAAACTCCTTGCTGAAGATCCAAACAACATCTACACAGAAAAGTCTTCCCTGAGGCAGGTAAAGACTGCTCCTCAACCACCTCTAAAACTGCTTCAAGAGAAAACCTCTTCTGGAATATCCATGGATACCGCATCTCATCACGCAGTTACCAAAATATCATCACTTACTTCTGCACTACCAACAAATCCAAACCCAAGAATAATTCTCTCACCCGAGCGAAATCCAAACTTACACTTCAAAGATAAACTCTGAATCTTTAAAAAAGATTTACTTCGGATATCAGAGAAATCCTTATTCCAAACTACAAATCTCTCTCGAGACGGTATTAGGTCTACGGTCTCGACAAACACTTCCAACCTCAAACATATGGAATTCTTCAATTAGTGGTAGTCGTGTTACACACACATACCACTACTCCACTATCTACCTCTAAAACTTATGTTGGAAAATCCGTATGGATAACCCAACCTATTAGGTAGACATAGATAGATATATATATATAGTTATATATAAAAATTACAAGTACGCTCTCTCAAGGAAAACACCACTACAGAGCCTAGGTATTCACTTAACCTATCGCTCCCTAAAGAAAAACACACTTCAGAGCTTAGGTATTCGCTCAGCCTAATGCTCTGATACCAAATGTAGCGACCCGACTTCCTATCTCCAGGAAATCGCATCACTAGTGAAGAAAGAAAGGGATAGAAGAAGAAAAGAAAGAGAAAGAAGAAACAGAACAACATCAGAGAACTCACAGCGGAACGAATAAAATATAATATATAACATAAAATATTACATAGTATCAGATTACATCAGAGTTACACAACTTTACAACACATATTAGACAGTTATAAACATTTGTCTAATTCATACAACTCAAGTATACAAGATACAGATATCACCAACACAGCGGAAACAATATATATCTACACGTCGAAGCCTCCTGCTCCATTACTCCTTCAGAATTCGTCAAGCTAACCTGAATCACTTGACTACTCATACATAATATGAGTACCCAAGAGTTAAATAAAAGAAAATAAACACTCGGGTCAGACAGGGGTCTGGTGTGAGTAAACGGGTTATAATTGCTTAACTTTAGAAAAACCTTTGAAAGAAAAGGTATCACGTAAGACTTCCCACACATAAACATGGAAAAGTTTTTACCTTACGCTAACCAAAACATTTGATAGGAAATCCAGTGATATTATAATAGTGTCTAGGGTTTTCAAGTAAATATGAAATAGCCGAAATTGTTACATTCATTAAATTCCATCTACTAGCCACAAAAGTGGGTAATACAAACTAAATCGAAGGGTCTCGTAGGGAAAATGGGTTTCCATCAATGGCAGGGATACTGGGGTACCGCCCGTCACAGTACGGGGCCTAGATCAACGTACCGAGGAGCCACCCTAACTCCCCTGCAACACAAGGCCGGACTCATCCCTTACTGGATAGTTCCGAACAAGACAACCCCGCAGTTGTGGCCAACAACTGCCCACACAGCCGAATATAATAAGGGACTTCTAGATAGGGGTAAATCTTGCTCTCCAATGGGAGCGACCCACGAAGCCTTGCTGCACCTCCCCTGTTTTAGCCATTCCCGGTTGATGAGGCTTGAGGTTGCGATTACCATTATAGAACACTTTTATCTTAGAATGCTCATCGTCCGCCTGACGATGTGCTGAAAGCATTCAATCCATACAAGTTCGTTCCGGGTTCGAACGAAACCGAAGGCACTATCTCGTTGCACTCATTTTGGAATCACCCTCAGAGTCAACGACCATAGCCCTTGCACTCTAAATCTCCATCTCGAATCTATAAGTACTATTCCGTCAAACTCATTACCGAATCACCCACAGAGTTATACTGACGTATAGCCCTACACCTCGAGTCTTCACTTGCTCCACTTGGTTTAACGACCTAACGTTTAATTGGAATCAGTGTGGTTTACGGATTCCAAATATAGAAACCCGATCCCGGTCTCACCGAAACCAAACGCCATTTTAATGTCCAAGTTGTACTTAAGGGTTTTAAACAGTTTAACTTATTCAGGATGATATAAACAGATAGATGAATAACATTATCACAATAGATAATTCATATCAACATTCATCTCGCAAAACAGCATATCACAAATATCATAGTCATCCAAATCATCCAAATCATCCAGTGACAACCAATCACCCAATATCAATCATCCAATATAATTCAACATCCAATATCAATCACTCAATATCAACCATTCAGTATTAATCAATTACTCATAGCAGAATTGATTATCAATTTAATTAATCCCTTTAATTAAATTAATTACTATCCTTTAATCATTTGGATTATCCTAACTCCTGCTTCATTGATCTATTACAAATCAAATTCATTCATCATTCCTTAATGACCTTCTTTAATTAATCTTCCTTGATTAATTATCTCTTAATTACATTCAAGTAATTATCCTTAACCATATTCAGTAGTTAACCTTTAATTACTATCATTAATTACAAAATTAATGATCCTTCATAAATTAATAAGCTATAATTAATTACATTAATCCTTAATTAATTTCAATTAATTAATCATACTTAAATTAATTACTTTAATTGATCAATCTTGATTAATTAATTAATTTAATAATCTTTATTAATTAATTAACCCTTTAATTAATTAAATAATTAACTTATAATTAATCACCTCTCTAATCAGAAATTAACAATTTATAATTACCTATCTCAATTAATTAACTTCTAAATTAATTATTTCCAAATTAATTATATTAATCCTTGATTAATCAAATTAATCAATCTTTAATTACTTCATTAAGTAATTATTATTCAATTAAATTAACAATTGATTCTTAATTAATTACTTTATTAATTAATTACATTTTTAATTAATTACACTTAGTAATTACTCTTGAATTTAATCTCATTCACTAATTAATCATATTAATTAATTAACTAAAATAAATTAATAATTACCTCCTAATTACTTCATTAATAACTCTTAATCAATCTCTTAATAAATTACTTAACAAATATTTAGTTCCATCATTAAATAATTCTTAATTAATTAATTAATTAATTACTCCATAACTAATTAATTTTAAAACAATTATATAAATCAATTTCCTAATTAATATCATTAAATGATTGCCCAATAATCACTTAACTTAAATTACTCCATGAGTAACCTCTACTAATTACTTCCCTAAGTAATTAATATTCTAATTATATTCAAAAACTAATCATTGATTACTTCATTAAGTAATCTCACTTAATTAATCCATTATTAAGTTATTATTTAAAATTTAAATAATCAGTTAACTAATTATTTAAAATAAATTAAACAATTAATTAATTAATTTCTTATATTTCAAAATCCTTAAATAAATTGAAAATTCATTAATCTTAATTAACAATCATATTTATTAAGTATTCCTAGTTTCATGACAAAATAATTTTACCATATTTATCTTTTTAAATATTTTATTTGAAATTAATCAAATTTTAACAACTTAAACAACTTATTCTATTAGGTTTTCCAAAACTATAACAATGATCTTATTTGGAAATAAACATTTAGAAATCATCTTTAAAAGTTTAAACATTTTAATTATCGAATTTTAAACTTATTCAATTTAAATAAAATTTGAAACTTAAGTTATTAAAACCTTACTTTTAAAACTATACTTTGCACATTTATCTCATTCACGGTAATTACCAGAAAAGCTTACAACCTAAACTTGACATAGCAACCTTAACCTCGGTTTATTCAACAAGTTGAATTAGTTCTTAAATAATTTACAGTTTTAACCCGAATCCCACAATCTAAAACACGCGAGCAAACACAATAACCTATCCTTCGAGTTCGAATGCTCAGCTACACGAGTCGAAACCTAAAACTCACGAGTCTGCCCCATATCAAATTCCCAGCATCATTACTCGAGTCGTCTTCATGAAAACGCGAGAGTAACTTCGGGCCGTAACCCTTCTTCTCCAAACTCCCAACCCAGTGCACCAATCGTGCACGCGTGCATATGTCCCAGCGCCTCCGGCCACAGTTGATCATCGCGACCATCCCCATCAGTCCCATAGATCCACGCGAGCTTGAATTCACATCCAAAATCTCAAATAATATCGCGATTCAAAATATCACCCCTTGCTCGACACTGCAGTGGACACGGATCTCCCAAAACATCCATGGCCGTCGCACCCAACGTCGCCGTTACGCCTCTCCAACCTCACCAATGCGACGCTACGCCACTACCTTCAATCTCCCCCACATGCGCGCGGTTCCGGTCTCCCATTCAATTCACAGAAACCGCTTCAATCAAACCAAGAACAAAAACATACTAAACCCTAATTTCTTAAATTCCCATCAATCCACTACTTAGAAAAATTAATCTGCATTTTTCCCATGATCTATAGCTTACCTACAAACTACAATCCAAGAATTAAATCAAATTATTTAGTGGATAATCGGCAATTCGCCAAAACCCCTAATTCGAACCAACCCAAAATTCACATTAATTACACAACTAAAAATTATGATATATACTTTAAAAATCATTATTTTTAGTCCTTAACATGTTCAAGAAATCCAAATCAGAAACAAGATGGTTGATTTTTTTGACATGCCTCAAGATTTCACTGTGATTTTAATTTTAAAATTATTTGTAAATCTAAATTTACAGAACCTATTTTTAATATTACCAACCAACAATAACAAACAGCTTTTATTCAAACATCAAGGCCAAATATTGATGATAGTAGGAGATTCGAATTAAATTTGAATGATCAAACCTGAAAAATAACAGAGCATATCGATACAGTCACCATATATCTTCCTTGTATTCAAACGTGCAATCAACTTCACAACACATTTGTAACTAAACTATTGTATAAATCATCACACATAACTAGGTTATTAAATACTAGGTTCAAATCTGTTTTTAAAATGAAGATTTACTCACCTTATTGACTTTGTAGTAAACAGAGCAGGAAACAAGTTTTTGAACTTTCATGTGACGCCCCACCTCTATACCCACGCTAGCCAAGAACACTCCGGAGTAGTGCTGTCAACTAGCACGGAGAATAAGGCTGTTGAGGAGCGACCATCCATGTAATTGCTTATCACACGGTGGCTATAAATAATCTTCGGAAACAAACATAGAAATAATCATATCACAAATCAGTAACAGATATCCATATCACAAAGGCGGAAGAAGATATGAATATATAACTAACACATGAAAGTGTACATCAGATTAGTGGTCAGTAAGATCCACGATAATACAAAAGAATAGCAACACGTGCTATACAAAAGAATACAACTATGAGTCTATATCTCAAGTGTATACAACAAAAACTGCTAATCTAAACAGTTAGCCAAAAGTCAGAGTGATGAATCCCTGGGAAGAAGTCAAGCAGAAGCACCTGTAACATCTCGGTCTGACCCGAGTATTATTTAAGAAAATAATAAACGGATCAGTCTAGCTATAAATATCAGATGACATGATATAACATAAAAGATATGGCATAAACATAAATATCCATAACGACATACCACTATAAGTATGTAAATAATGATCAACAGAAGATCAATCAATAAGAGATAATCAATATCACAAGAATCTTCTCAAAGATTCGAAGAGGGCGTCATACCCTAAACTTGTACTCATAACAAGTCAATGACATAAATTCCAGAAATCAACACGAGAAATCCAGAAATCATAAAAAGGGAAAGAGGCCTATCACATGACGGTCCGAAGACCATGGGGAGCTACCCCACATGTGTGAGTGGAATCACACAGATTGAGGTCAAGACTAACCAAAAAGCAGAAAGGTATGTGTGAATGGAATCACACAAGTGGTGTCTAGTCTAACCTTGCAATGAAAGAGACATCGCGCAATTGCTAGTCTAATTCATAAAGCGATCATCAAGATCAACGAGAAGTGTCAATTACACTAAGCTAGTAAATATAGAAGTTTAGCTTCATGTCCCATAACCACTTGCTTAACTTAAATATTTACGAACAAACTGTAAATCTTCACTAATAAAATTGTCACAAGAGGTTCAGTCGAACAAGTCCAAGAATTAACCGACGAAGTGAACGCAAGCGTTTCATACCACTTGTTTTACTAAGTCGTTTAATTATATTTCTCATCCGAGTGAGGTAAAGGCTTGTATATACTAATAGATTGGAAAACGGTTTAAGAAAAGAGCTTTGTTATTAAAAATAGAGTTGAAATTGTTTGTTAAAAGAGTTTTGATATTTACTACTAGTATTGAAACCTTTGTATTATAAAGTGACAAAACACATAACCAAGTGTAGAAACAATCAGTCACAAAGATCGCATACGGAGATGCGAATAAAATCCAAGGAAATCAGCTCAATGTTTTTCAGATAAGATCCCCTACGGATGGGGGGTCCAGTGGGGGTGGCAACCCCCCAAGGTGGGGGTGCGGGGGCAACGCCATCGCTTACGGGGTTCGACCTGCCCGGTCAGGTCGCGGGGGTCCAGGGGGCAGCGCCCCCGGCGGGGTGCGGGGCAGCGCCCCGACCAAAACGGTACGACCTAGTGAAGACAAAATGAGGTATAACGACCTAACGACTCAAGGGTCATACGACCTAACGGCTGCGACCTAGGGGTCTAAGGGGTCAAGCGACTTAGTGGTTGCGACCTAGAGGTGTTCGCGACCTAACGATGACTCACGACCCAACATGGCCGACTTAACAGAGTCGAGCGACCTAAGGTAAATGGTCCAACGACCTAACTCGAACGACTTATCTGGAGCTTAGGTCGGAGACGACCTACGAGATAAACCAGGCCGACTTAGTGGACGAGCGACCTAAGGTAAATGGTCCAACGACCTAACTCGAACGACTTATCTGGAGCTTAGGTCGGAGACGACCTACGAGATAAACCAGGCCGACTTAGTGGACGAGCGACCTAAGGTAAATGGTCCAACGACCTAACTCGAACGACTTATCTGGAGCTTAGGTCGGAGACGACCTACGAGATAAACTAGGGCGAGCGACTTAACGTTTGCCTAGAGATTATAGGTCGGAAACGACCTAAGACTTAAAGCTTAACTCGCGAGCGACCTACGGCTTAAGGCCAAACTCGTGAGCGACCTACGACTTAAGGCTTAACTCGCGAGCGACCTAACTCCGAAGTGCCAATACTTCCAGAATGACCTAAAGCCCTGCGACCTATGGTACTAACTCGCGAGCGACCTAACGACTTAACTCGTGAACGACCTAATTCTGAAGTGCCAATTCTTCCAGAACGACCTAAAGTTAACTCGTGAACGACTCACGACCCATGGACGAACGACTTAACTCCGAACGACCTAAAAATGGCTAGAACGACCTAAGTGTAGAAAATTCTCCAAAATGCTAAAAATTGGAGTTTTTCGCCAATCCAATCCAAACCAAATGCAAATGTGCATGCAAAAGTGATAGGGAATCATTCCCAACAGTCCAATATAGTTATAGACTAGATTTGTGAGACAAAAATCTCACCTTTGCACTAAAGTTTATGAAGATGAAGCTTGAAAGCAAGGAGAAGCAATCCAAAGCTTGAATCCAATATCTTCTACTTGAATTTGGAGTTGAATGTTGGATTTGCAATTGAATTTGTGCTTGGAGTTTTAATTTCCCATTCCCTCCACCATTAATGCCAAAGCTTGATTAGTTAGGAAATTTATGAAGAGTAAGGAGAAGAGGGTTGGAACTTGGGCTTAATAGGCTAAACTAACCCAAAGTCCAAAGCGGGAAAAGTTAGTGAAATTTCACTAACTCCAAACCTATCGATGTTTATACTTAAAAAGTTGTAAACGACATTTCGAACTCAATGGAAGTGGTCTCGAGTCCTAATTTGACCGTTTGCAAAAAGTAGCTTTTCGGACCAAAATCCGATTAACGAGTTAATATTTAAATAAAATATTTAAATACAAACTCGATAAATATGCGGGTTGTTACATTTCAGATCATATTTTTGCTTTGCTGGAAAAAAACATTGCATGCCTCAAAATCTTTGATGTTTACAGGTTTCTTTGCTTTTGCCCAAGATTCTTTATTAAAGTTGCAGAAGAAATTGAAGTTTGCAGGTTGCCATTTTCAGGTTGAAGTAGGATTTTGAAATGCAGACTTCATTTGCAGGTTGAAGCTTGTACAAATGCAGATTTTTAATTTGCTTTTCAGATTTTTACTTCAGGTTTTTATTTGTGTTTTACTTTTGGTTTTGATTTCATATTTGAGAAAGTGGTGTTTTGCCATTAAAACATTTGAAAGGAAGAAAAACAATGTAAAATGAAAATGTTATGTTTTTTATTAAAATTAAAGAAAGTATAAATTTTAAAAATAAAGACACTTGTTATTTTAAAGTTACATTTGTCCTCCATATTGCCTAAATGCCTTACATGTGTTAAAGATGACTTAAGATATTAACACATGTACTTAATTTTTTTTTTTATCTTTTAGTTTAAATGTAAATATATCTTACATATTTATGTTACTTTATTAAAGAAATACTCTAAAGCTAGTTATAATATACATCTTATGCATGTTATTTTAAATCTTAAACATTCATTTTTAATGTAAACATTTTTTAAAGAAAACAAAACAAAGCTTGTTTAAATACTTTTGAAACTATCACATTTTAAATATTTAAGAGAAAGACAAAACAAAACTTTGTTTAAAACATTTTTTTTAAACTATCCTATTTAAAAATAAATAACAATCTTATAATTTTGAAAACAAATAAATTAATCTTTTAATTTATCTTTTGAAAAACATTATGTTTTGAAACAAAGCTTCAATTTCAATATTCATTCATATATAATTTATTAATAGATTAAGATTAAATTTCAAACAATTCCAAATTATAACATATATATACACATATATTACAATTTGAAAATTTATCTTTCAATTTAAAACAAAAGAATATTCCCATTCACAATATATATCAAACATATATGTTGTAAATAGAATAAAATTTATTAGCTTTTGAAAAACAATTCTAACCAATATTGCCATATTAAAAATTTATTATTCTTTGAAAGATTAATTTAGCCAATTTTATAAAGAAAATTATCAAACCAGCTAAATTATGTACACAGATTATTAAATCGATATTGCCCAAAATTTCGGGTCGTTACAAACATCGTCCATTTTCAACTTTGTAATTCAAAACACAAAATCCTTCGTTCAATTGTAAAATATTATTAACCGTACTACTATGGCTAGAGACTTTAATTTTGAGTTGACTGTAGTTAACCATGATACAAACCTCATATAACCAAGGAGACGAATCCTCTATTGAATGGCGTTTCACTTCCACCCAACCATAGTGGTCTGATGGATGCCATGTCACGATTTAACTATAATCAAAGTAAAGTGTCCATATTGAAGTTCCATGAAATTTTCAAGTCGACGGAACTATGTAATATCGCCATTTTGAGATTATGTTTGACCTTAGTTATATTAACCAATAGAAAACTCTCTAGTGGGTTATTCAATAGTTATCAATATCCATTAGTATGTAATACCTTGGTACCCTCAACGGTCATGAGTAATACACTACATAATATTTATAGAGTGTTACATACTCTAGTGTCAATGGATGTGTCAACATTCCGTCTTGATACATCTTAACTAGGAATATTTGAAACGGTATGTTTATTTTATTATGATAAATCACTCATCATTACATCACATTTTTGCTACTATCATAAAAACATTTCATTTATGGATTTTCTATACTAAATATACTTTTAATTAAATCAACAATTAATATAACACATTATGTCAAGTATAGAATAGAAAGAAGACGTCTTTTATTTTGAACAAGATTGGTTATTGAGTTAGTTATATGTTACAAATTACATAATTGCCTCTAGGCCATACCTTAACGCTATCAATCTCCAACTTGTATTAGGGTAAATTATGTAATCTTATTCCAACTACATTGATAGTTTTCTAAAAAACAATTGGGTCAGTCCCTAGTGAATGGGTATGCTACATGGTTTTAATTATCTACTATATCAATCAACTCTCTCTGATATTGATAAACTGCCTTTATCATGTGGAACTATTTGGAGTATGTCGCTTGACTTCTATCAAGCTCTATTTCTTTTGCGAACTGTATTGCAACATGGTTATCATATGACAATGTCATGGGATTCTCAACGTTTTGAATCATCTTTAGGTCAGTTATAAATTTGTACATTTACTTCTACTTCTTATTTTAGTGGCCTTTGGTTTAATTAGCTACTACTTATTGTTTAGAACAATTCCAACTTAAAGTTCTCGATTTATGTTTGAACATGAATTTAGGATTAACATACTATACTTGATATCACTAATGAAGTTCAAGTCCGCACACTCCTTTATAAGGAGTTCATCGTTTCTATAAACAATTCTCTAGTATTTCATAAATACTTGAGAATACTAAAAACATATAGTAATCTTAATTTGGATTTGATGTTTGTTCTATGTATCAAATACACAGAAAATTTTTATACTATAGAAATATTTTGTACATATTAATATTCTTTCTTATAGATACACATTTCCTCTTAATTTTGATCAATATTCAAATTATTTAATTTCTCAATCAAAATACTTACTTAACTCTGATGCTAATTAAATAACACTTATGTGTCATTTCTTGAATCTTATCCAATACTTGGAAACATTGTGTGTTGCTTCCACTGACTTTGAAACATTTTGGTTGTTTTGCGTAATCTTTTATTCTAATCATAATCTGGAATTTGTTTGTTTCAACATATGCGTACCATAAATCAAGTCATACCGAACGATAAATTTTGTGAGCAGAAAACAAAATTAACTATAGCACACTAAATGACAAATCAATTACATTAGTTTTAACAATTGGAATTTACGATGTTATTCTTATCAATGTGGCTTATAGTCCAACTATATTGATTTTATTCTTGAAGGCACTTTTGCAGCCAATGGATCTTGTCTTTTTGGTTGCTAATATCAAAATCATATTTTGATAACTTACTTGGAATCGATTTTGGATTTGTGCATCATGCTATATGGTAGAATTGGTACTCTTAGTGACTTACTTAAGATGGAGAAAAATCTTTTCTCAACATTAATTAATTCATAGTTTATCTTTAATGAGAGGGATTTATCATTAGACATTTTGACGTGTCGTGTCTATTTAGGTTTGGTTAATTTCATTTCATCGCATGCAGTTAGTTTTATCTTTGGATCGTATCTGAATCCATTTTACTACTAATAAATTCTAGAAAGAAATTCTTTCGTTGTGAAGTTGGTATTTTTTGAAACAGCAATTGTTACTCTATGCAACGAAATAGGTATTCATAAATATTTTATGAATTGCCTTATATTAGTAATGATTTGGTTTCGGTTTACAAAACTTATGTTCATAAATTGGCATACAATGGCAATCCTTCCTGAACTCCTTCTAGGGTGGCTCATACAAGATCCCCCACGTACAATTATCATGTGCAGTCTTTCGACTTGTAAAGACTGCCAACTCCTTGGACTAGGATATGTGGGGGTTTCTCATAAACCTTTATCTCATATAATTTTGTAAATCATTCTTTAGATAAAATTAATTTTAACCTTGTGTACTACTTCCAAGTGCATGATCTTATAAAAAGAAATTAACTCGACTTCACTCGTAATTAGTCATACCTTGTTCAGTAAAATTCAATAACTCTTTATCTATATATCATTATGTATCAAAGAGGGGAGTGACTTTTGAGATTGAATCTTTATTCATTTTTAGGTATGTTCGGAACTCCTTCCAATATACTCACTTATTCGATTAAATCGAACTATTTTATTTATTTCTGTTTTATATTCTATGAACCCATTACTAACATATCACATATGTATCACATACATATGTTTATGTTTATGATAATTCATCGGTGATACAACAAAGTACGTGCAACAATTTTGGAACTTTCGATTACATATCTCTATATGTTCAATTCGCATAGTTCAACTCTTATAATGCTTCCATTAAATGGGTGTTGTGACGACCCAGAATTCCTGGATATTTGAAATTGAAATATTCAATTGATTTTAAATATTTGAAAGTTAGTTTAATTTGAATTTCAAATATCACTATTTATTTGGCAATTAAATTTATTGAATTTAATAATTTAAAATTGGGTAAAATATTGCATCTTTAGTTTTGAGCTTGTTAAAAATAATTCGAAGTCTTGTAAAATCTATATTAATAATACTGAAGATAATGAAGTGTAAAAATTTAAATCTGAAAGTGTTTTGTTCGGTTTTGAAATTTTATTGTTTAAATCGATATTTAAAAATAGCCTTCCGAGGCACAGTCTCAGAATCTGACGAAACTAGTTCTATTGGATCCGTAATAATGTACTATTATCGGACTTCAATTTTCATAGCTTTCGGAGTTATCATATGATTGTACGGTAGATAAACGTACTGAAATCTGTATCAAAATTCAATATTATAACTGAGTCCAAAAAGCTATCTTCTCCATACGATCAAGTTAGGACTCGAAACCTTTTCCATTGCGTTCGGAATAGGGGTTTAACATTATAAACGCCCATCGGCATGCCTCGATAGGATATCAAGATTTTGAGTTGCGGAATCGAGACGAATTAAATTTGAATTTAAATTTAAATATAAAATATATATTTTCCAGTCAATTTACGGTTGACTTCATCCAACACTTGTCCACACCCTGAGAGCACGTGTTCCCCTTTCTCTGATTAACTCCACACACATTTTCTTCCTTTAATTATCTTAACCGTGTTTTTTTTAAATATATATTAAATGTTGGAAAATAAAATTGCATCTGCCTTCATCCCTTTTTTTTCAAATCTGGCCGAGCATCTCCAAAATGAAATCAAAATCAATTTCAGTCACTCCTCATTCTTTCGTTCAAATCAATCCCAAAATTTGTATGTCACCTTAAGCCTCTACTTCAGATAATAATGGCGACGGCTGCTTGATTGGGGTCACGCAAGCTTGCACAAGCAGTCGCAAGGCAATCGGAGGGGTGCGTTCGAACGAAGGCAACTCGATGGCAGCAAAGGTTTTGGGTATGTCAAGGATTGGGCTTGGGAGGGCAATGGCGAGTTCACGCACGTATGTGGGATTGGATTTTCTTTACTACAGCATGATAGGGGGTTCTCGCTTCGGTTTTGGTGGCGATCAGGAGACTCTTACCCCTACATGTCCCAGCCTGGGTTGATTGCGAGTTGAGAGGTTGGCTGTAAAAGAAAATTCGAGGTACCAATGTATTCCACGGTGGGTCTGGGATGGTTGAAAAGCCTATCGGTCTCCACTACCTCGGGTCATTACAGTGGTATCAGAGCTGAAGGTTAAGCGAGAACTTTGACTCCGGTTGGGATCACTCATTAAAATAGAGTCTGTAGTACTCTAGAATGAGTTTGAGTGTATTAATAGATATGAGCACGTATTTGTTAGTGAATATAAAAATTATTTTTATATTGTGTTGACTTATCAGTTGAGTGTTTATAGATTCTGGTCGGTGCAGTCTAGCCAACTATATCGATAGGGATTTCTTAACTCTTAAACAAGATAAACCGACAAAATACTATTTTAAAATACGGTAAATGAAATAATTTTGCCTAAATTATTTTTGTATATAAAAGAAATAATTTTGTAAATTATTATAGTATATGGTTGCTTGGTTGCTAGGAAGTGATAATATTAAATTATTATCATCGTTGTTATGGTAATTGAAATAAGGAAATAATGGTATAACTAAAGATTTGGAGATAAATTCATTTAACAAATGAAATTTATAAATGTGATTTATAATGTGATTTACAATTAAAATGAGATTAAATTCTAGAATAAAGTTTGAATATGAGTTGAAAGGATTTGGATTTGAAAATATAATTCCTTTTGCGTTTGAAAATGATTTTTTAGGGTTTTGGAGAAATAATGGTAATATTATTTGGGAAATATTTTTGAATTGGATTTGAAATATGGTGAGATTTGGAATTTAAAAATATTTGGAAAATGTTTTTGAAGGGATAAAAGCATTGAAATCACGTCGGTCGCTGGAAAAAAAATTCGGTGATTACTGCTGCATCATCAATGTTCATTTTCGAGTTTCCAAGAGAGGAATTGCTGCCATAAGGTTTTAAATTGAAGTGTTTACAAAACTGGGTTTGGTTTTAAAATTCAAAATCTAATTTGATACCAAAGAATTTTTTATATAATCGCTTTCAATAAGATTTTGAAATACTTAAGTGATTATTGAAGACTCTGGAGTTGGTTTAAAATGTTTTGGAATGTTTAAGAAATTGTTTAAACTCTGAAAATAAATTGGATATGTTTATGGAAATATAAATGGGTTTGACAACTAGTAAAATTTGAAATTTTCTAAAATAGAAAATTTTAATTTGAAGAACAATTAAAAATTTAAAGTAAGTAATAAAACAAAATAAGTTAAAATGTAACCAATTAAAAGAAATCAGTGAATGAAATGTAATTAAATTGGAAAACTTATAGAAGTTTAAATTTAGAATTGAATTGGAATTTAACTGAATTAACTCAAGTAAGAGGAATTTAGAGGAAAGTCTAAATAAACTAAATGGAATGGTTATTGAAATAAAAATTTATTACACAAAATAAATTTGTGAATTGAACAAACTAATTAAAATTGTAAATAAATGATATTGAAACTGAATATTGGAAATTAATTTGAATTGTGATAAATGGAAGTTAGTCAAATATTGGACTAAATAAAAAAAAAGGATTGCAAATAAAATTTGTAAGTAAACTAATTAATTCCATTAGGTAAGCAAATGAATTGAAATTGGATATGGAGATAATATTTCATTTAAAAATTGTGTAAAGTAAAGTGAAGTTGTAGAATTGATTCATAGTGAACTAAAATAATAAAAGTTTGGAAGATTTTGTTAAATATGGATTGGGATAAGGTGAATAGAATTCAATATTTAAAATTGGAGGGTAAATTGAATTCAAATGGAAATGCAAATGCAAATGCAAAGTTGTATGGAAATGGATATATAACTTCAATAATGAAGTGGAAATAAATATTTAAGTGTAAAATATTTATATTGAACTTAAAGGGAAATGGTGAAATTCTTAATGTAAATTTTGATATTGGGAAGATAGCTAGTTCGGAAATGAAATTGTGTGATCGTGTGAGCGATCGGATTTGATATTGTGTATGGATGATATGTATACATCGTACAGACTTGAATGAAATAGATATTGAAACTTTTGTAAAGAAATGAATAAAATGATTTTGAATGTTGTAATTGAATATTATTTCTAAGTAGGATATACAGGTGTTTTAAAAAGCAAAAAGGAAATTGGGATTTTTGATTTTAGAAGATAAATTTGAATTGCTCAACAAATGGCACGTAATTAAGTTTTGTGCAAGAAATATGATGATTTTCTGATTTGGCCGCTTGGCTTTTTATTTTCTTTTGAAATCTGGGGGCCCATAGAGGCATTTTGTAGTTGTACCGATCTAGCCGCGCAAAGGAGACTCTGGCGAAATATTTCAAAATTTAAGGCGTTAGAAAAATTTCGAGAAAATTTTGATAATTTAAAATTTGATTTTAAATTTTATTTTGAATTATTGAGTAAATAATATTATTTGGAAATTATGGATGAATTTAGGAAGTCAGTAATAGTGATTGTGTCTTTAATAGAAATTGTTTTAGAAAGTTGAAACTATGGGATTTTGGGAAATCGTTAAGAACTATTTGGATTGGGAAGTTAGTGAATGGGTAATGGATCATTCTTCTTAACTATAATTTCGAGGACGAAATTATATTTAGGGGGAAGGAATGTGACGACCCGGAATTCCTGGATATTTGAAATTGAAATATTTAATTTATTTTAAATATTTGAAAGTTAAATTAACTTGAATTTTAAACATCACTGTTTATTTGGCAATTAAATTTATTGAATTTAATAATTTGAAACTAGGTAAAATATTGCATCTTCAGTTTTGAGCTTGTTAAAAATAATTTGAAGTCTTGTAAAATCTATGTTAATTACACTGAAGATAAAGGAAGTGTTAAAATTTAAATTTGAAAGTGTTTTATACAGTTTTGAAATTTTATTGTTTAAATCGATATTTAAAAATAACCTTTCAAGGTACAGTCTTGGAATTTGAGAAATTAGTTCTATTGGATATGTGATAATGTATCATTATCGAACTTCAATTTTCATAGCTTTCGGAGTTATCATATGATCGTACGGTAGATAAACGCGTTGAAATCTGTATCGAAATTCAATATTATAACTAAGTCCAAAACGCTATCTTCTCCACACGATCGAGTTAGGACTCGAAACCTTTTCCATTGTGTTTAGAATAGGGGTTTAACATTATAAACGCCAGGTAGCACGCCTTGATAGGATGTCAAGATTTTGAGTTGCGAAATCGAGATGATTTAAAGTTGAATTTAAATTTAAATATAAAATATATATTTTCCCTTCAGTTTACTCTTGACTTCATCCAACACTTGTCCACACCTTGAGAGCACGTGTTCCCCTTTCTCTGATTAACTTCACACACGTCTTCTTCCTTTAATTATCTTAGCCGTGTTTTTAAAAAAAAAATGCTGAAAAATAAAATCATGTCTTCCTCCATCCCTTTTTATTTCGAATCTGGCCGAGCATCCCTAAATGAAATCGAACTCAATTTCAATCGCTCCTCATTCCTTTCGTTCAAATCAACCCCGAAACTTGTATGTCACCTTAAGCATTTACTTCAGATAACAATGGGGATGGCTACTTGATCGGGGTCAGGCAAGCTAGTACGAGCAGTCGCGAGGCATTCAAAGTAGTGCTCGAACGATGGTAACTCGATGGCGGCAAGGGTTTGGGGTAATTCAAGGATTGGGATCGTGAGGGCAATGGCGGGTTCACGCGCGTATGCGAGATCGTGGTCGGAGATTGGCGACAGAGATGGGTTATCGGAGGCGGCGCGTGGTCTTTGGGCATAGTTGATAGTTTCGATACGATGGTTCGAACCGAGGGTTTCGCCGTAGTGTGGGATTCATGTGACCGGGAGGGCTGTGCGAGGTAGGTTTTTCTTTTATGTATTAATTTATTTGAGATTACCAAAGATATATATATATATATATATATATATATATTATAGAAAAATATAAGGTCGAAGCAGAGCATGATGTTTAATGTAGTTATAAGCTGTATTTTGAACAAAGTTTAAATCTAGTTCTGATTTGTGAGTAGGTTAACAGTAAGAATATATATATATATATATATATAGAAATTTTAAAATGTGTTAAAGATTTTTTGTAGATTTGATTTTTAATATGTATATAGGTTACTTTTGGGCATGAATAGTTTCAAATAAGAAGAATAAAATAAATACACATATATACCTATTCTCATTTAATAGTTTATTTTTAAAAATATATTATAGAGCTAGATATGTTTAATAAAACTTATTTAATTATTTTAGTTGCTAAAAATATTTTATTAAAAAGGAAATTAGTTCAAAATTTAGTTATCAGTATAAAATAAAATCATTGGTTAATTAAACTTATCAAATGGGAATATAATTGTTCTATTTTATTTTGAATATATGTAAAATCATATAATGTTATACAAGGTCTAAAATCAGGAAGAAACAAGCTGATTAGGATCGGATGGCAAAATCAAAAATATCAAAAGTGAGTTAACCTCACTAATTTGGATTACCGTTAATTTAAATAGTTTAAATTTAAATTATTTGACTGAATGCTTGAATTGATGATTTACTATCTATCTGAATGTGATATTATTATAGTGTATGTATATATTAGAGTGATTGATTTCATGCATTATATAGCGGATGAGACCCCATGCACCCCGCATAATAGCGGATGATCCCATATACCGCGATATTCCACCTCGAAGTGGAATTGGTATTTTATATTGTGCTAACATCTGTGGTGCAGGGAAACGGGTTGGAGGGATCCTACTATAATCCTCAAAATGTTGAATTTATTTTGTATTCAATGATGTGAATTATGTGACGATCTGTGATGGTTATATTGATTATATTTGGAATTAAATTATTGAATGTTATGGCTTGGTTGAATATATATTGGTATCTGAGAGAATGAAAAATATATGTTTGGATTTTTGAAGAGAATTAAGAAGAAAATTTTAAGTAAAATAATTATAGTAAATTTGGGTTAATCAACGACTGAATTTGGAAAAGTATAAAAGTTTGATTTAAAAATTTTATTAAATAAATTCTGAGTATGGGAAAAATAGAGATTTGAAATAAATAAAAATAAAAGAGTTTTGGAACTTAAGTGATATTGTCTAAGAATAGAAGAATTTATGTTCAAATTCCACATTTAAAATGAGTTGGGAAAAGTAAAGGGAAACCTTGAAGTAAAGTATGAAATTGGTATTTCATATTTAAATAAGATTTCAAATCATAAATAAAGGTGTGTATATGGGATAAATGAGTTTTAGAATAAATATGGGCAAGTAAAAGAATTTATTTTAAAAATGGATTTAATTTGGAAATTGAATGGGAAATCGAATAAGTGTTGAAACTGTGATTAAAAAGAGATTATGAGATTTATAAACAGGGTTTATAAATAAAGTGAGATAAATATTAGTGGATATTTGATATTTTGAATTCACGGTGGGAATTTATTAAAGAAATGGGTAATTTGTTTTAAAAATAATAATGGTTTATTTTTAAAGGGTGTGAAAGAAAAGTGCATTACCCTAAAAAGCCAAGTACATTTTCAAAGCAGATTTTTAGTATAAGTTAAAAGTTTTAAGTTGCTTTTAAAAGAATGTTTTTGAGAAATTATTATTTAAGTGGTTTTAAAATTTTAAAGATAAATATTTATTAAATTACTTATAGTAGTAATTATTTTAAAAGATAAATTGGAATTATGATTTAAAAAGATAATTATTGATATTTATATTTTATAATATAGTTTTATTTCAAAGATAGCTAGGCTAAATCTTAATTTGAAACTTGTATAGAATTTCATAATTTTATTTATTTTTTTATTTTTAAATTTTGTTTGGCTTATACTTTACTTGAGAATTTTTAGAAAATTTCGTAGTTAGTATTTTAAATAAAGTGCTTTGAATAGTTTATTTTAGGTATTTTTAAAGTATATATTTTTGGATGAGTAATTTAAATTATACTAAAATCTAAAATATTTAGACTTAGAGATTTTTAGTGGGAATAAACAATATTAGGATATTTATTCCGCGAGAGAAAAGTGATTTGAAAACTATTTTTCAAAGGGTTGAAGAGTAGAAATATATCTTGCGAAGATATTGTGAGATTAATAAATAATTTGGGAAAATTATTTAAAGTCTGATATTTGTTTGTGGATGTTAATTGGTAGTTAAATAACCAACTATCAATATTGGCCAATTCGCTGATCATTTCGAAGAGACCAGGATCAGGATTAATTTCCCGAAAACCACTTCGATCCGGTTTCAATGTTTTCATGAGGAAGACAAGAGCTTGGAGTCAAAGATGGAGCAGTGAAGTGTAAGGGATAATCGCTACTAATCCTAAGGGTGATTTCAAAATGGATGTAGTAGGAGTAGTGCCTTCGGTTCTGTTCGGACCCAAAACTGACTTGTATGGATGAATGCTTTCAGTTCATCGTCAGGAGGACGATGAGCATTCTAAGTGAATGTGTGCTAAAAAGGTAACGCATAGCCTCGAGCCTCATCAACTGGGAATGGCTAAAACAGGGGAGGTGCACAAAAGACTAAGTGGCTAGCAACCAATTAAGGTAAGGTCATCCCTATCTCGAGGTCTTTATTCGGCTGTGTGGGCGGCTGCTGATCCCAACCGCGGGGTGATCTTATTCCGACTATCCAGTGATGGGTAGCTCCGGTCTTGCGATGCAGGGGATTAGGGTGGATCCTCGGTACGGTGATCTAGACCACGTACTGTGACGGATGGTACCCCAATAGCCCTACGGTTTTGATTGTGCCCAACTATGCTGAAACATGAGATGCAAGCGTTTCAGCTAGATTCTATTTTACTTTCAATAGACACTATTATAATATCAGACGAATCTATAAAAAAAATTGGTTATCGTAAGGTAAAAATCCGACATGTTTATTTGTGGTGTGGTCTTACAAGGTACCTTTGATTTCAAAAGATTTTAAAAACTTTAATAATCCAATTGAGTGTGTTTTTGTTACTCTGGTTTTCCAAACTGACTCGGGTGTTATTTAACTATAATTCTCGGGTCAGATCGAGTATTATAGAGTACAGATTCTGGATGTAATGTTGGGGAGCTTAGGAGATGAGCTAGATGGCGAGACGTATCACACGTATTTGATGAATATTCCGTTGTGTTTGATTAACTGCATAGTCAATTTTGTGATGACAGGTTATGATAACTGTCCAGTTGTGTGTTATGAATTTTGTTGTACTCTGATAATGTAATGTATAAACAGATATAAATCTTTTGTTTTAAAGATTAGTCATTTATCTATTACATATTGTACCGCTGCGTTTGTGAGATTCTGATATTGTTTCCATTTTCCTTCTTCTACCTCCTTCTTTCTTTTTCTCAGCAATCTATCTTATCTCGGCACTCGAACGTCGGCATATATTACAGTGGTGTATTTATGTCGTGTTTCGAGGGTCGAGAAGAGCGGGTCGTTACATGTGCATTGCCTTTAATTTTCTAAGATATAATTTACTAGTACCATATGGTTTATAATCATATAATCATGAATTATTTCTCAAAATGGCGGCTTACTCCAAAATTCCAAAATAACAGCAATTTTTTTAGATACTTTTGTATTACCGAATGCATCATAAATTTCACTATTATAGTTTGATTCTTCTAACATGCCTAATTATTGATGAAATTACTCAGAAGATTTTATCAGATAAATTAAATAGAATAATGATAATAAGAGATTGAGATTTGATTAAATTAATATATGGTTGTGCTTAATAATTGAATAAATGGGCTTTAATTTAATTTAAGGGCTAATTAGTTACATATGGGCATATTAGTAAAATAGCCTCCTTATTATTTTACATGGCTGTTACTTCTCCTCTATGTCCATTCATGTTTCATTTTCATATGGTCACAAAAATATAAAACCTTAATCAAAGCCGGCCATTACCAAAGAGGAAGAGAAGGAATTTTAATCTAAAGCTAAGAATCAAGCTAGGAAGGATTAATCAACATCAGATATCAAGTTCCTTATCATGTTTAAGGTGAATAATAATTTATTTCATCTCTTGGTTTCTATAATTCTTTGATTTTGGATTTATGTTAAATTTCATTTCTATGAAATTTTGAATGATGATATGCTTAAATTATGAATTGTTTGATTTAAACAAGTACCATACATATATAATTCGTAGGTTTTAAGGGTAAAACCGTGAGATATTGATTTTGAAATGCCATGGAAAAATTTTATGTTAAGTAAAACACAATTTTGGAGATGGGTTTTAATTTCAGAATTTTCCAAGCTATGGAAATTTTATTATGAATTTTTGATTGAACATATGATACGATTGGGTTAAATATTTATTTCGTGAATTTTCGAAAGAAATTGCATCTAAAATTTTAATATGTTTGATTACATGATTAATTAGAATTTCTGTGATTATTGGAGATTTTTTCCAATTGATTTACTAAGGGAAATAAATTATTTTAAAAGGGAGGCTTACCCGCAAATATTGGATTTAGGTTATTTTGGTTTTTGTCCTTTGCTTTCGAACTAGATGGCTCCAACACCATCAATTTTTCCCCAAACTAGTTTTTGTTGGTTCCAAAAGAGGTACTTTCGTATACAACCAGCTTGACCCAAACTATGTTTCAGGAGTAAAACCCAATGCTTTCGAAAGGGTGTTTCATTTGTTTCAAAACCTATGTTTTAAAGAACATTTTCTTGTTGCCAATGAAAGGTCTTATTGGTTTCGAAGGTGTATATATATAGATACTGAGTTTTGGAAAGAGGATTTCAAAGATTTCGAAGGAGGCCATCCAGAGGTTTCCAAAGTGATGTTTTAAGGTTTCATAACTAATAACCCATTCTCTTTTTTAAGGAAAAATCATGGCATAAGTAAATGATAGGTTTTGGAAATCATATTCACATTGTTATTAATCCAAAGTTAATTTTGGGAAAAGGGTAGAATAATTTGCTACGTTGACTCAGTAGTGAATATAACTTAACATATGTTAAATTCTTAATTCAATGATGTTGGCAGAGGCCAATAGGTTCATAGTCAGCTCATGAAAACTATGATTTAATACTTGCAAGGGCCAGTAGGTTTGTAGTTCACCCATGAAAACTGTATCCGGATTAAGATATTGGCAGTCAGCCAATACGTTTCTAGTTGCCCATGAAAACTGGGTAAGAAATAAGATATTGGAGTTGCCGATAGGTTCTCAGTGATCCCAAGAAAACTAAGTAATTGGACAAGTAGTCCTTAAAATTTAACCGGTTAATAGTAACCCTAGAAACAATGATTGAGACAGATAGTCAGAATGAATGAGGATGGGTAATTCAGAATTGATTTATTTGTTATGCATATCATCGTAATGTTTTGAAATACTATGTTTTAGCTATTGTTGATGCAGGAGAATAGTATATTGTTTTATAAAGGTTTTAGAATACTAGTGAGGGGAAAACCTGTTCCGCCAAGCGGCATGGTCTCACTAGATATTGAAGCTGTTTGAGATGGTAAATTATTATTTATACCAGGCTTTATGTCTGACTTGAAGTTTTTATTTTTCCCTTAAACTCTCG
Source organism: Allium cepa (assembly GCA_030765085.1). Classification (NCBI taxonomy): domain Eukaryota; kingdom Viridiplantae; phylum Streptophyta; class Magnoliopsida; order Asparagales; family Amaryllidaceae; genus Allium; species Allium cepa. Next base: position 902,266,441 of record CM060931.1, on the reverse strand, counting down.
GGTACTCAGTTGACTTTGACTAGGTTGAGAGTTAAGGTTTCCAGGTGTTCTTTTAGAAGAATAAGAGCTTCCGAGGACATGAAAGAGGTATATTGTTATTAGAGTTCTTTTATTTCAAGTGGTTTGAGATGAGGGAAAAACTCATTACGCTAAGCGGTGTGGTCTCACTAGATATCCTAGTGATTTGAGATGATAAATTATTATTCATACCTAGCGTTATGTCTGACTCGAAGTTTCTGCTTTCCCTTTAAACTCTCGGATACTCATTTAGTTTTGAGTGGGTTGAGAGTTAAGGTTTCCAGATGTTCTTTTAGACGGATAAAAGCTTTCGAGGACGTGAAGGAGGAAGATTGTTATTGGAGTTCTTTTATTTCCGCTGTATGTTTGTTTGCAAATGCAAAATGTTTTCTTTCCTATCGATATACTTTGATCTACCAAGGGGGCATCTTCATATGTCGCTCTTAGCATATTTCGTAATAATTGTATGTTATCTGAACGTGGGGATTATGTATTCAATTTGGAATATTTAGAAATGGAACGTGGAATTTGTTTTGCTGTTTAATTTTTTTCCAAATTCTTATGTTTTTGTGTATCAATGTATCTTATGTCGCCATGTTTGGTCGTCGATAATTAATAACTATGGATGGCTACACCATCCATTGCCGTTAGTTTTGGACCTCTAACTAAGGGGACGTTACAAATTGGTATCTAAGCATAGGTTTATGAAACTTTAGAAGGAAACTTAAACCTAAAAGATTTTTCAAACATAATCCAATGAATTAGATAATAAGATCAGGGTTTGGATTAATGCTATAGTAACGTACATGTATTTTTTATATATAGTTTTATATGTAAGTACATATTGCCTGCTCTCTTAGACCGTTCTCCTATATCTTACTAAGGCTTATATGCAGATTTATGAGGAAGGGAGATATAGAAGCAGGAAACGGAAGAAGAAATCCTTGTGGTGGAAGCAATACAACTAATGGAAATATCGATCCACTACCAGGAGAAACTCCGGTCGACTGGCTAATGCTAGTAGCCAAAATTCAAATGCCAATGTTAGTGCTGGAAATCCACCAGTTGATATGTAGGCAAGGTATCGGTTCTTTACCAGTTTGATGCAAGCTAGAGCTGCTGTTGGAGTTGCTAGAAATGCAGGAGGAGCCAATCCTGCGGCTCCCGTTGGGAATATTGCTTTGTTGAGTAAACATTACACCATTCTGGGTGGGAAGCCATTCTTGGGAACGAAGAGTGTCGTAGAAGTTCAGATTTTGTTGTCGCATTGTGAGCGTATATATACTAATTTGGATCTGAATTTTGGACAAAAGTGGAGGTTGGGGTTAGCACTGCATCGGTTGAACAGTGTCATTGCCGGAGTTCCGAAAGAACGGTTAACTTGGAATGATTTTAAGACAAGATTTGAGCAGAAGTTTATATCTGAGTTTGCTAAGTCTAAGCTGATGAGGAAAATTATGGATTTAGTGCAAGGAGAAATGTTAGTAGTTGAGTATCTTATTGAGTTTGAAGAGCTGTCTAGATATAGGTATGCTCTTATAGATACTGACATTTAAAAGGAATGAGAAGTTCATTCGGGGACCAAGGCCCGAGCTTGCCAGAATGACCATGATACATGTCCGTGATCCTTGTAATATAGTGGTGGAGATTTCCATTCGCCATGAGGAGCTGCTTGTTGATTTAGCTAAAGAGAAGTCAGTGGAAACCCAGGGTTCTCAGGGAAAGAAGATGAAGTTCTTTAAAAAGAAGGGAGCCTAGAAGGGAGATACTGCTAAGAAGTCAAAGACTGAGGTAGTTTGCTATAAGTGTGACAAGAAGGGTTACTTTGCTAATGAATGCCGGTCAGGAAATAGGAAGAAAGCTACGAGTAAGAAAAATGTGAAATGCTCAACTTTGATCAAGTTGGGCACTACAAGAATCAGTGTTCAGAACCAGCTAGGGAAGACAAAGGAAAAGTTTTTAAGTTTTTGCTATTGGACTAGCTAGGCCTACTACAGATTATAATGGAAAGACTATGAGGAAAGGTATGCTTTTGATTCAGAGTATTCCAGTTAGAGTATTTTTTGATACTGATGCATCACATTCATTTATATCTCGGTCTTTGGTTGATAGATTGTGTTTAGAACCCACCTACCTTGTTACTTCCTTAAGAGTTGTGAATCCAATAGGAGGATATGCAACTCTAGGGTCAAGATGTGACCAGTTAGAACTTGACTTGTTAAGTCGTAAGTTTGCATGCAGTTTGTAAGTTAATAATTTCATAGATTTCAGAACCATTTTGGGTATGGATTGGTTGGGTAGGTATGAGGCTAGAATATTTTTCCAGGGTAGGGAAATATCACTAAAGCACCTTGATAGTCATAACCAAGTGATATTCTTAGTAGAGAGCACTAACCAGAGTGCTAGTGCTATTGCTTTTCTTAATGCTATAGAGGTAGAAAATGAGTTAAGTTAGGTTCATATAGCAAGAGAGTTTGCAGATGTCTTTGAACCAGTCACTGGATTACCCTCGAAAAGGGTTGTTGCATTTAGAATAGATCTTGTGCCTGAAGACGAACCAGCAACTAGACCACCTAGCCGGATGACACTAACTGAGATGAAGGAATTGAAGGTGCAGCTAGTGGATCTAGAAGTAAGGAGTTTTGTTAGACCAAGCAGTTAGCCTTAGGGAGTGGCCGCAGTGTTCATAAAGAAACAAGATGGGTCGTTAAGGATGTGTATAGACTATCATAAATTAAATGAAAGGACAATTAAGAATAAGTACCATTTGCTAAGAATAAATGATCTGTTTGATCAGTTGAGTGGAGCCAGAGTGTTGTCCCTGTTGGACTTGGCTATAGGTTTCCATCAACTTAAGAGTAGCGGAGGATAGTATCCCTTTGATAGCATTTCGAACTAGGTATGGTTCATATGAGTGAGTAGTGATGCCGTTTGGGTTAACTAATGCACCTGTTTTCTTTATGGATTTGATGAACCGAGTTTTTTGAGAGTATTTGGATAAGTTTGTGTTGGTATTTATAGATGGCATTCTAGTCTACTCTAGAGATGAGAGAGAGCATGAAGTGCATCTTAAAGTGGTACTTAAGACGCTGAGGCAGAATCAGCTAAAGTCGAAGTTTATCAAGTGTCATTTCTGAAAGAAAGAGGTAAAGTTTCTTGGTCACATGATTTCATAGAAAGGATTGTTGTAACGACCTGCCTTTTTGGACGTTTTAAGCAGATACACATGCCAGACTCAAACCATTCAAAAGGGCAGATTGTTATGGGGTAAATAAGAAAAAGAGAAAGAAGTAAAAAAATAACGAATCTCACAGTGAAATAACAAAATATAATAATCAAATAATAGTTCATAAAGCTGTTTTACAAATACATTTGACTATTCTTTTATGGCACAAAATCAGAGTTAAAGAAAACAGGGATAAATGAATAAATAAATGCAGCAGAACAACATGATGTAGTGGAATAATAAAGCAAATAATAATAGTACTATATCTTCGTCTTCATCCTCTAGAAAGCAGTCTTTGATAAACTGAAAAGCTCAAACTGACCCGAGCGAATTGAAAAGACAAAACACCTGAGTCATAACTAAAAGATCTTATGTAAGTTAAATCAACCGTAAATAAATATGAGTGTAACAGCGTCAGAGATGTTTATGGGGTTTGACATCTCCTATCTAGTGCCTAATGTGAGTGTAATAACTTAAGGGATGTTCGGGGTTACCATCTCCTAAGGATCCATTAAACTATCTACGTAGTACAATACGCTATTATAATAGTGTCTACAATAAAGTAAAGTATTAAAATAGCGTTACGGCATTACCCATATCCCCCTTAACACATTTTATATATTTCGTAGTTTATACAATGCCGTAAGCTCCACCAAATCGGTGGTTTACCTAGAGGACACCCTATAGGTACGGTGCAAAACAAACTCATAGAAGGCGCTTTAGGACATGTTAACACGACACTGGAGAGGTAATGCTAAGGTAGATTTACCAATTGCAAAACCGGGCTTGTGGTAACGCATAGCAGTTACGACCTCCTACCTCGAAACACACTCCCATAAGCAAAATCGAGGGGTGGCCACCAAATCATCATAAAGTCATAATATGGTATAGAAGAAGCATGTCCGATCGGAGGAATGACCTCACTTGGCCCAAAAATAGCTCATGTTTTAGTCACATCTAAGCCGACACATGGGAGTCAGGGTCACGTCATTACCTCATACAGAAATCGTTCGCCAAACCATCCTACTTCATTTCTAGAATCTCCATCACATACATAGTTTTTCAAGTGTTTTTGGTATCAGCAGAGAGTATGACAATATCCGATCTCGGTCTCTTTAACAACTAAACACTTATTTCATACTGGATGGTTCTTTTACATTTCAAAAGGTCAATTTATAATTGACATCAAAATATCATATTCTCAAAACATATCATTATCATATCATATTCGCTTTCAAAAATCACATTCACTTCCAAAATCATATTTACTCAAATATATCATTTCACAAAAGGTATCAATTTTACATTCCAACTTAGATTGTATCATCATCAAGGATTTAAACATAAATACTTCAACTTTACACCATCTGAAATTTTAGAAAATAGTTTAGATAATCATGAATAGTTCTAATAGTTTAAAAATAGTTTAAATAGTAAAAATAGTTTAAATAGATTTAAATTAGATTTAATTAGATTTTAAATGATTTAAATAGATTTAAAATAGATTAAATAGATTTTATTACGTTTAAAATGTCTTAAATATATTAAATATAGATTAAACTGATTTAAATTATACTATGTATATTTTTAAATAGATTAAATATATTTAAATTATATTAAATAAATTTAAAATAGATTAATAAATTTAGATTAAATCGGGTTAAATATGTTGTAATAGATTAAATAAATTAAAATAGTTTTAAGTTGGTTAAAATAGTTTAAATTAATTTAAAGTATATTTCAAAGTTATATCCAAACATTTTCAGTGGCTCAATTCCAATAAATTCATTTATATTTGACACTTCAACATTGAAATTTCAATTTAAATCCTTTGAACACTTCATTAGATCAATTCTAATTTCCGCCTTTACACCTGGATTAACGAAAATAATTTAGTATATATATAAATCAATTCTATCTCAATATACTAGTTAACTGAATTCCAAATTTTAAAGGTTCAAAAAAATCATTTAATTTAACAAATCCGGTGTCCGTATATAATTTTCTTCCCTAGGGTTAAGTGATACGGATATTCATCATTTTAATCCGCAATTTAAAATTTTATGGTTATATAACAATTCAAACCGCAATCCCGAATTAAATAAAATCCATAAAATCACTCGAGTCTATCATTTCAACTCATAACGATTTTTTCGTAATCTATAGATCATTCGCATATGTATCATTTTATCCCATATGGAACTTGCAATATTATAACAATATAAAATACATCATCCAGTCATCCAATATCGACAATCAAACATTCATCACAATCATCATCCAAATCAATCAATAAACATCAATAGATAACTGGTAATCAATAACAGGTATTAAATCGACAATTTAAAATCAATTTTAAATTAAACAATGATTAAATACAATAAAAGTCATATTTAACTAGAATAACATTTAAATATACCAAACATCGATCAATAAATTTATAATCACATCATAAATAAAATTTAACCAACATAAGACAATTTATTAGTTGCGAGTGGCCAAAACACTAAATAGATAAAAAAATCCAATTTTAGCATAAATTCAAACTATCTCAGAATTCGTCCAACCCAGCATCAAAACGTCTGGAATTTTGATACGATCCTAATGAAACAAACCGCACATGAATCCGACCTCGTACGTAAAAGTTATTGGTATTAGAACGATTAAAATATAAATTGGAATTTAAAATAAACAAAACATAAAATGAAGCATTCGTTCAACTCATGCTCCAAACCCTAGGTACGAATGGAGAAGCAAGAAATCAAGCCACCACCTGAATTTGCTAATCGCCACCACCGCATTCGGTCGTGTCGCCTCCGAACACCCCAGAACGTCGGGCCACCTCCTTACAACCTCACCACGACCAACGCTCACCCATCATGCATGCAAAGGAGGAGCAGCTGGCGATCCTTGGTTCAACCCTAGTTGATTTTTTGTCGTCGATCTGCTCATCAACTCGTCACGCAAACCACCTGGATGAGCTCCCTTGGCTCTCTCCACAACCCAGTACTAACGGATCGACGATCCGTTGAAGTCGATCGCGACGAAATGAACGGTCGTGACTATTTCGGGCAATTCTGGCCATACCATGATCCAAATAAAAAAATCACAGATTTGGGTTGCGCTCGTCGAGAGCTTTCGAACGATATTGTAATAACCTGAACTTTGGAATATCTGTTAATTAACGGGTTAACTAATAGAAATATTGAATTATAGATTTAACAAATAATTCTGATAATAAATAGTTATACCTGGATTGTAATTCAAATTTGAATCTGAATTTGAATTTGAATTTGAAACTTGAATTTAAGATTTAAGTAAATACCTTAATAAATAATTTGGATATGTATATAGATAAATTAGAACTAATAGATGCTAAACTATAAATATCTGAATAAATATTCAAATCATTATCCTCTAATATAATTATGTAAATTGGGCAAACTTATTTTCTTCAAACAGATTAAATATGTGATTGTTAATGTATGATTATTATTAATATAAGATTAAGATTTTTAAATCTTCTCTTTTAGAGGTTATATATATACATATGTGTAAATATCAAGGAGGGGTGAAATAAATGATAAAATATAAATTTAGAAATAGGATTTGTTATTTTTATTTTATTTTAATAAGAATTATATATGCACACATATCTAACTTGATTTTTAAATTGGAGTTTTATAATTTAATTTGATTTTGAATTGAATATTTTGAAATTTAAATTGATAAGTATTTAAAAATATTTGAATAAGCTTGTATTTATATTTATTTTGTTTCATTTCTTTAATAAACTTAAAAGGGAAGAAATTCATTTATATACACATAAGAAAGAAATAAAATAAGATTTTATAAACAATTTAAAATAAAATAAATTACACTTGTTACATGTGTTAATCTCTTAACACTTAAATGACATGTGTAGGGCATAAATTAATAGTATGACAAGTGTTATGTTAGTTTATTTTCTTTTTATTTTTAATTTCTAATAATGAAAGAAAATTTAGGTTGTAAATATTAATATGCTTCTACACTTTCTTTTCTTGCATATGTCTAAATTCATACAAACCTGAGAAGAGAAAAAATAATAAAACCTAAGAGAAAAGCAAAATAAAAACCAGAAAATGAATCGAAAACAGAAAAAAAAATCAAACCTGGGCAGATCAAAGCAAACTTTAAAGCAATTTTAAACTAGGAATCAAGCAGCATGCATGAAATCTCAATTGAAGGGAGCAAACTGCATTTTTCTAAACTAAAGAAGGAAGCAACTCAGTTTCATTTTACAATTCAAGATGTGTAGCAAAGGAAATTTCCAGTTTTAAAGCAAAAGAGTTCAGAGTTTCAAGCTTTTCAAAACAAATTTGTGGCTCTGCCTTCTGATAAAAAAAAAAGGGAAAAGGAGGTGAGTAAACAGTTTTACTAAAACTTAAGTGATGAATTATCTATTGCTTGAAAAATTTCTGTGATAATGATGTGTTGCATGTGATGGTAGAAGCACAAATCTGTGCATATGGATGCATTTGAAATTCTTGACTGGTTGTTGAATCTCCCTGCTTATGACTACAGAGTTTTTAACAAACAAAAATTTTAAATTCTCGGTTAAATTACTGTGAATCCATGGTGTTTAAATCAGGCTAGTCAGTTTAAATATCATCAAATTTTCTTAAAAACAAGAACTAGTATTTTAGGATTTAGAAAACACTGGAAACAAGGAAACACAGTAGGAATCTTCAAATGGAATAAAATGAGATGTTAATTTGTATTGATTCAAGCATATATCCTAGATCATCTTGGAAAGTTAGGATTTTTAATACAAGAATCACAATTTTTAAATTTTAATTAAGGGTGAAATTGGGGTTTTACTGGAATTTGAGTTTTTCCCAAAATCTGTTGATCTATGTATTTGGGGTGCTCGAGGTTCTTAATGGAGTTAGGGGTAGCATCGGGGAGCATGGGAAAAATTGCCTAGGGGTTGTTAATTCACTGTGATGATTGGATTTGCTAGATTTTGATTTTAAACCTAATTTTTGAGTCTTGCTGTAATTCGAATCACTACTCCTCATATGGTGTTTCTAGTTGAATCAAATTTTGGGTGAAGGTTGCGTGGTGGGTCGGCGATCCATGGCCAGAGTTGTGGAGGTTAACTTGATCGGAGGCGTGAGATTTGGGATTTTCTGATGATGGTATTTTGGGGGCTGTTCAACCAAGGGTGCTTGATTTTGGATTGAGGCAAGAAGTGGTGTTTGGTTGGTCGTAGGGGTCTGCAGGGTACTTGGTTGATTTGCCGGTGGGTTCGGCATTGACCGGAGGCGATTCCGGCGTGGGTGCACTTGCACAGGGGTTTGCGTGTCAGTGGGTAGTGGTTATTTGGGTGCTGGGTATTAGTTCGAGAAATAAGGTAGATGTCTCGTGGGTTTAGAGGGATTTGCTCGAAGGAGATAGGGTGGTGACCCGAAGTCATTATAGAGTAGATCGAAGTAAGATTTGCTTGAGTATTATATGTTAACAGGTTTTGGATTAAACAGAAACCTGTTCTGTTTAAAGCTTTAAGCAAGTTTTAAAATGTAAACCTAGAATTTAAAACTAATTAAAAATCTAAATTTGAATCTGAATTCAAAGAATGGAATCTGAGATTTTGAAATAATATAAGTTTTGAAATCTAAATTTGGGATTTGAATTTTTTAGTATAAGTATATGTGGGTTAGGATTTAAACAGTAGGTTTTAAATTATTAATTAGAGATTTAAAAGAAGTTTAAAATTCTAGTTTTAAAATCTGGAAATTAAGATTGAGTATCAATTTTTTTTAAAATTAATAAAGTTTAAATTTAAATTTGTTTAATTACTTTAAATATGGTTAAATGATTTGAAATTAAAAAAAAAATGAAGTTTTGAAATGGTAAGGAAAGCTTTTAAATTTAGATTAAATCTAGAACAAAGATTTAATCTGTATTTCAGTTTTGAAATTAAGAGAAATTTTTTTAAAATTGAATTTGTTTTGAATATCTTGGAATGTTTTAAGAGCATGTATAAATTGATTTGATCTTTAAATTCTTTTAAACTTATAAAATGAGAGTTTCTTTAACATATGAGATACAAGGTATTGAATTGTTTTAAAACCCTGGTTAAGATAAATTTGTATCTTAAAATTTAATGATTTGAATTCATTAAATAATTGAGTTGGATAATTAATTAATTAATTAATTAATTAATTAATAATATGGATGATTAATTAAATAATTAAGAGATTTTAATTTGATTAATTAAAGATTAATTAATTAAAGTTAATTTATCTGTAATCAGGGAATATTAAATTAAATTTTAATTAATGATTAAAGATTAATTAATCGAGTGATTAAGGATTAATTAAGTTGTATTAATTAGTAATTAATTAATTGGTAATAAAATATTAATTAATTTGTAATTAATGATGGTTAATCTGAGTATTTACTTAAGAAAAATAATTAAAGAATTGTTAATGAAGGTCATTAACTTTTGGTTATTTAACAATTGATTAATGTGATTAACTTCAATAATTAATTAGATTAATTAATTAATAATAATCATTTAAGAAATTGTTTATGTTTAATTACTTAATAGAAGTAATTAATGGATTAATTACTTAATATAATTAATTGGGTTAATGTGATTGGTTTAAATTAATTAATTAAGTTTAATTAATTTAAACATTTGATGGTTGATGAATAAGTACTTAATGAAATTTATGGATCATGATTACTTAGAGAAGTAATTAAGGATTAATATAATGAAATTAAAATATAATTGACCGAGGATGATTAATTAAGATTAAATTTTGTGGATCATTAATTAATTGATTGGTCATTAATTAACGATTAGTAAGCAAACTTTAGAAGTAATTGAAGTAATTAATTCATTAGTGGTTAGTTAAATTAATTACTGGTGGTGTGATTGATAAGGGTTGTTTATGTATGATTGAATTATATAGTATGCTTAGATTAACTGATAGCTCTGATATGTGATACTATGTGGTATATTATGATGGGCTAAACAGTGACATGCTGTGTTATAATTGAATTGTATTTCACTTAAATAACTTGTTTAAAATGATATTGGGATCGAAGAGACCGGAGTCGGGTATTAATTAATGCCCGAAACCACTTCGATTCTTATAATTTGATATGTGAAACTAATAGACTGAAGTGGAATGAGTTAAGAAAATTGGATTATTTAAGTTTTGGCACTTAGATATTGATGTGTGAAATGGTTGATGTCTATAACAACTTGTGAAGTGTAAATTAATATAAGTTACCCGGGTTTATATAAAGTTGTATGCTTTTGTTTCATGTTAGATGGGTTTACTCACGCTGGTTTCCAGCCTGACCCGGGTGTTACTTTGATGTAATGCTCGGGTCAGACCGAGTATTACAGATTTTCAGGTAAGGACGTTCTGGAGCTCAGGAGGCGTGCTGGAGAGCAGGGACGTATGGAGAGGTTTCTGCAGTGATATTATAGTATATGTATCAGATTGATTTATCAATCTATTTGTCCCATGTTTGTAAAACCTGTTGTAACTCTGATATATATATTAAAGAGTAATTTGACAAGTATAGTTTTCATTTGTATAACTATTATTTATGTGATATTATATTTTATCCGCTGCGAATGTGAGATTGTGTGTTTCCTTTCTGTTCTTCTTCTAACTCTTTCTTCTTTCTCTTTCTTCTTTTCACTAACTATCTGGAAATTTCGGGATCGAAATTCCCGGGTCATTACAGATATATAATTTGATAGGGTTTGGAGGAGTTTCATTTTGGAATTGAATTTGGGATTTGGGAATTAGGGTTTCGAGTTTGAATTGGTTTCTGCCATTAACAAGGGAGAAGCACATAGAATTATACATACAGATAAATGGAAATGAGAAATAGCTAGGGTTTATAGCGGGTTATACATAGGCAGATCGGAAATAAAATGAATGGACTAGATTGATTTGGAAGTTTAACGATAAACGACCCAAAAAGCTCGTTTCGTTCCCAAAAAATGGGTAATCCCATATATCAAAATAGATGTTTTTGATATTTTTAAATTCAATGGAGCAGGTTTCGAGTCCAAATTCCATCTATGAAGAAGAAAGCATAAAATCAGCTTATTTTAAATTGATTTCAATTGAATTGATTTCTAGGCGTTTCGAGTTCGTATGATCGAACGAGAAGTCCGATCACTAGAAACTTGAAACCTTACAATAACTCACCATTACGGATCTGATGAAACTGATTTCGTCAAAATCAAAGACAATGGCCAAAATGGCTATTTTCACCTTAATTAAATCAATTATTAATTAATTTATCAACTCTTATATTTAAATTAATTAACTAACCATTTTTATCATTTTTGATTATATAGACACTTACAATAATTTAAACAAATTTACATATTAGTGTTAAATACTTCACTAGTTATAGTGTTCAATTATAACTGTAATTATATCCAATTAATTAAAATTTTATTCTAATAAATTGATTACACTTTGACTTCAATCATTATATTCAATCAACTATTACTCTAATAACATAGTTAATATTTGTTGATATTTATTTCACTAATATGTCACAATTTCCATCTTTTATTTGTATTAACTACTATATTTCAATTATATTGAATCTTTGTCAATTTTACACGTTAATTATAATTTAAAATCCTAATTAATTTATTTATCTTAATTTCACTTTTTATTAAATCAATTATTGCCTTATGGATAAAATTAACATTTCTATTCATTTTATTACGTTCACAATTTTCAGTTATTGTCTTAACCCATAAATGTAACATTTGATTGCATTTAATTGCAATTGGTTAAATATATTGATAACAAACAGCAATCGTCACCATTACTACATTTAATAACATTAGTAAGTTTATTATTTACAAATAATTGTTATAACTACTACTACCTTACTACTATTATCAATTTCAATTAATTACACCTCATTTCATTAATTAATCAACATTTGAATTATCAATTTATCTTTTAATCCAATTATCCATTAATACATACATTACTAAAATATATTTACAACCTATATCGATTATAATTCTTTAATTCTTTTAATTAATTGGAATTACATTTAAAGCAGTTATCAGTTACCTTAAATTAATACTATTTCACTTTATTCTAGTTATATTCTTATTATTAAATCACAAATTTTTATTTCTTCCGACATTAAATTACAAAATTTTATTAAATTAACGATTTCTAATTATTGAAAATTGTAGGTCATTACAATTGTCAGTCGATCCAGATAAGATCGATGCCATAAATAATTGGAAGAGACTAGAGATGGTGACTAAGATCAGGAGTTTTCTTAGACTTGCTGGCTACTATCAGAGATTCGTTATGGATTTCTCATGAATAGCAGCACCCTTAACTAAGCTAACCAAGAAGGATGTGAGATTTGTTTGGTCCGACAAATATAAGGAAGCATTCCTTAAGTTAAAGCATTTGTTGACCAATGCACTCGTGTTAATTGTTCCAGTTGGAAACCAAGGATTGGTTATGTATACCGATGCATGTGGAACTGGATTAGGAGTGGTGCTAATGTAGAACGGCAAAGTCATTATCTACGAATCCAGGTAGCTTAGACCATATGAAGTTAGATATCCTAGTCATGATTTGGAGTTCGCAGCTATGATCTTCGCATTGAAGATTTGGAGACATTATCTCTTAGGAGAGAGATTTAAGTTATATACCGATCATAAGTCTTTACGGTATTTATTCTCTCGGAAGGAGTTGAATATGAGATAGCAAAGGTACTTGGAGTTTTTAGCTGCATACGATTTTGATATTGAATATACACCAGGAAAAGGTAATAGAGTGGCTGATGCTCTTAGTAAAAAATACCAGAATGTGATGTCAGCCATGTTGGCTGAATGGAAAGATTTAGAAGCTTTTGTTAGTTGTAATATGCAGGTAAGATTGACTGCTAGTTCTAGTCAGGATACTGCCATGTTGTCTTGTTTAGAAGTTCGACTAGCATTGATTGAGAAAATTGCTTCTAAGCAAAAGTAGGATCTTGTATTAGCTAAAAGGATCAGAAGACTATAGTTTGGAATAGAGATCGATGGCTTAAAGGATTTTAGCCTTGACCCGATAGGATGGTTGAGAAAGAAGGGACGGTTGTGCATTCCGAATATAGAGGACTTAAGGAAAGAAGTACTTGGAAAGTGCCATCGATCCAAGTTTATGATTCATCCTAGAGGAACCAAGATGTATCGAGGTATGAGAAGGAGCTTCTATTAGGAAGGCATGAAGAGGAATGTTGGCTTGTGGGTTAGGCAGTGTGCAAACTGTCAATAAGTGAAAGCTGAACATCAGAAACCAAGTGGGTTACTACAGCCTTCAGAGATTCTAGTTTGGAAATGGGATTCGATATCCATGGATTTTACAAATGAGATGCCGATGTCAAATAGAGGCAATGAGAGCATATGGGTTATAGTGGACAGATTGACCAAAAATGCCCATTTTATTCCAATTAAGTCGACCGGAACGACACCTGTTTTAGCTAAGTTGTTCTTGAAGAACATAGCTAGACTGCATGGAGTTCCTAATAGTAGCCAGTGACAAAGATGCATTGCTCACTAGTAAATTCTGATAAAGTCTACAGGAACTAATGGATACCAAGCTTAATATGAGTACTGGATATTACCCTCAGATAGATGAGTAGACAGAGAGAGTCAATAACGTACTCGAAGATTTATTGAGAGCTTGTGTATTATATTTTGGTGGATCTTGGGAGGATCACCTACATTTGGTTAAGTTTTCCTATAATAATAGTTATCAAACAAGTATAGGAATGGCATCGTTTAAAGCTTTGTATGGATGACAATACAAACCACCAGCATGTTGGTTGGAGACTGAAGACAGATTAGTCTTAGGTCTAGAATTGGTTAAAGAGGCGTCAGAGAAGATTGAGTTAATCTGGGGTAGGATGAAGGAAACTCGGTCCAGACAGAAGAGTTACACAAATAAGAGGCGTAAGGACCTAGAATTCTCAGTTAGAGATAAGTTTTTCATTAAGTATCACCTATGAAGGGTGTGATACAATTTCGAAAGTCAGGGAAGTTAGCCCCAAGATATGTAGGTCCATTTTAGATTATAGAGAGGATTGGAAAGCTCACATATAAAATAGAGTTGCCGAGCGGTTTGGCAGGTGTCCATAATATATTTCATGTGTCTCATCTTCGTAGGTATGTGCAATAACGAGAAGGACTGTATTTGGGAGACGGAGGACATGATTAGAGATAATTATCCATGTCTGCTTTGAAGGTATGTTTATATTAGATTTATATGGTTTGTTGCTAGTCAGTTAGACTAGTATTGTTGTTAGGTATTGTTACAGATGATTGCTATGTTTAGTACTTAGTCCTTACTGAATTTCGAGGATGAAATTCTTTTAGGAAGGAGCCTGTAACATCTCTAATTTTTGATAACGTTATTCAAAATATTTGATCAGACAAATTAAACAGAATAATGATGATAAGGACATTGAGATTTGATTAAATTCATATATAATCGTGCTTACTAATTGAATAAATGGGCTTCAATTTGATTTAAGGGCTTATTTAGTTACACATGGGCATATTAGTAAAATAGCCTCCTTATTATTTTACAGGACTATTACTTCTCCTCTATGTCCATTCACGTTTCATTTTCTCACAGTCAAAAATCTAAAACCTAAATCAAAGCCGGCCATTACCAAAGAGGAAGAGAAGGAATTTTTAATCTAAAGCCAAGAATCAAGCTAGGAAGGATTAATCAACATCAACTCTCAAGTTCCTTATCAAGTTTAAGGTGAATAATAATTTATTTCATCTTCTTTTGGTTTCTATAATCCTTTGATTTTTGATTTATGTTTTATTTCAAATTTATGACATTTTGGATGATGATATGCTTAAATTATGAATTGTTTGATTTAAACAATTACCATACATATATAATTCGTAGGGTTTTAAGGGTAAAACCGTGAGATATTGGTATTGAAATGCCATGGAAAAATTTTATGTCAAGTAAATCGAAATTTTGAAGATGAGCTTTAATTTTTAGAATTTTTCAAGCTATGGAAATTTTATTATGGATTTTTGATTGAAAATATGATACGATTGGGTTAAATATTTATTTTGTGAATTTCAAGAAGAAATTGGGTCCAAAATTTTAATATATTTGATTATATGATTAATTCGAATATCTGTGATTTTTAGGGATTTTTCCCAATTGATTTACTGGGGAAAATAAATTATTTTGAAAGAGGGGCTTTTTTGCAAATGTTGAATTTAGGTAATTTGGAAAGGTTTTAACATTTAAATCCTTTAATTTAGGATCTGAATAAATGCAGCAGTTTTAAAAGTAGTAATTGAAAAGTTTCATGGCAGCAAATCAGCCTTATACAACAAGGCAAGTTGTTAAAAAGAAATTACTTAAAATTGCTATAATTCAGCCTATGATCAGAAAAAGGTGTTTCGCCTTTAATGGAAGATATCATCCGATACCTTTATTGCCTCCCGATCATAGTCAAAACCATTAAAGTCGAAACCTTGATAAGCGAAACCAATACACTTGGTATCTCCTAGAATGTACAAAGTGGATTGGAAGATGGGCGGAGGCCTTGATGTCGAAGGGGAAGCCTCCGATGGGGTCAAAACCCTAATTTGTTTTAATAAGTTAAATTCCTTGCCTTGTCTTGCTTAAAGCTTTCGACTTAGTCAAAACTTATTCTTTTCTAAAGGGTATATGTTTAGCTTTCAAAGAAGGTCGCCATATTATACTAAAAGTATTGGCCTTCGAAGGAGATCTTTTTCTTTAAATAAAAGCTTTCGGAAAGGAGTTGGTTTCGACCTAGTTGAAGCCTAACCGCTACTCTACCTTTTGAACATGTTGTCCAACAACACTTTCGAAGGGGTTGCCCTTGTTTTACCTTAAACCAAACCTTTTTCCTTATTGTTTTCGAAAGGATTTTGGATTTCGAAGGAGATGGTGTCAAAAGGGGGTTTCGACCCAGACCTTAGAAGTTTTGGTTTTTGTCCTTTTCTTTCGAACTAGATGGCTCCGACACCATCAATTTTTCCCCGAACTAGTTTTTATTTGGTTTCGAAAGAGATACTTTCGTATACAACCATCTTGACCCAAACTTTGTTTTAATAGTAAATCCCAATGCTTTCGAAAGGGTGTTTCATTTGTTTTGAAATCTATGTTTTAAAGAACGTTTTCTTCTTACCATCGAAAGATCTTATTGGTTTCGAAAGGTATATATATACTTAGAGTTTGGGAAAAAGGATTTCTAAGCTTTCGAAGGAGGTTATCTAGGGATTTCAGAAGTGATGTTTTAAGGTTTCAAATCTAATAACCCATTCTCATTTTTAAGGAAAAAACATGGCATAAGTAAATAATAGAATTTGGAAATAATACCCACATTGTTATTAACACATTACTGAATTTTGGAGAAAGGGTAGAATAACCAGCTAGGTTGGCCCAGTAGCGAATATAACATAACAAATGTCAAATTCTTAATTTAGTAATATTGGCAGGGGCCAATAGGTTCATGGTCAGTCCATGAAAGCTATGATTTTATACTGGCAAGGGCCAGTACGTTTGTAGTTAGCCCATGAAAACTATATCTGGATTAATGTACTGGTAGTCAGCCAATAGGTTCCTAGTTAGCCCATGAAAACTAGGATAAGAAATAAGATATTAGAGTTACCAATAGGTTCTTAGTGATCCCATGAAAACTAAGTAATTGGATAGATGGTCCTTAACATTTAACCGGTTAACAGTAACCCTAGAAACTATAATTGAGACAGATAGTCAGAATGAATGGGGATGGGTAATCCAGAATTGATTTATTTGTTTTGCATATCATCATAATGTTATAAAATACTATGTTTTAGCCATTGTGGATGCAGGAACATAGTATATGGTTTTATATAGGATCCTAGCGAGGGAAAAACCCGTTAAGCTAAGCGGCTACATCTCACTAGATATCCAAGTGGTTTGAGATGATAAATTATTATTCATACCAAGCTTTATGTCCGACTCAAAGTTTTTGTTTTCTCCTTAAACTCTGGGCACTCAATTGGTTTGAGTAGGTTGAGATTTAAGGTTTCTAGGTGTTCTTTTAGACGAATAAAAGCTTTCGAGGACGTGAAGGAGGCAGAATGTTATTGGAGTTCTTTTATTTCCGCTGTATGTTTGTTTGTAAAGGCAAAATATTTTCTTTCCTATCGATATGCTCTGGTCTACCAAGGGGTCTTCATATGTCGCTCTTAGCGTGTTTTGTAATAATTATATGTTATCTGAACATGGTTTGCGAATTGGGATTATATAATCAATTCGGAATATTTTGTAATGGAATGTGCAATTTGTTTTGTTGTTTAATTTTTTTCATATTCTTGTGTTTATGTTTATCAATATGAAACACCCCATACCTCTAAGTATACCCAAAAGAACACACTAAAAGTTGTGGTGCATTGTAGGTATAAACTAAAAATAGTAGAGATTAAGATTCACAAGACAGAAATAAGTAAAAACAGCGGAAACTAAAATAACTTATTTAAAGTAAAACTTCATAAATCAAATAAGTCAAATACCGAATACAAAATACATGTCTCAAAACCCAATATATCTCGTGAAATAGAAACACATAGTCTTAAAAAAATTAGATTGCAGATATCCCTCTCAAGTGCCAGTACAAAAAGCTGAAATAAAAGTAGGGAAATACATAATAGAAACTTCCTCCAAGAAAACTCCGAGTAACTGCAGTCTACTGTCCTCTTGTTTGATTGCATGGGGGAAGGGGAAAATAGAGTGGGTCAGACTAAAAGTCCAATGAATGATAGTAACTACTAGAATCTTCAAGCAAAATAAAAGTTATAGATTCTTCAATAGTTCAAGTATATACAAAAGGAAACAAAGGAAATAGGAAAGAGATAGAGCGGGAAATAAATATGAGTTAACTAGTACTCAATTAATAGGATAGGTTAACTTTGATTGTTTGCACTTGTCCTTGATAGTTTCTCTGAATTCCTAATCCAGTAATTAGGCCGTAACCCTAATTATACCCTTTAATCGGCCTTCTACCAATGTGTCTACTGCAGATCGGACATTATGGTCCTTAAACAGAAGACACCCGTGTTTATGGAAGACACCGACTAAGCACTGTGGAACACAATAGTATTTTATTTCTCCTCAACGATGTCGCATGCTCGGTCACTGCCGATTCGCACTATCTATTGCTCCCTCTTTAGACTTTTTATTTACCCTAAACAGCATAAGCGTGCCCTTATCTCACTTCAGGCTAATGTGAGACCACCCTGTCCATAGAAATAATAAGGGATGTTGTTGGTACTGGTCCCTGTTAAACAAAATCTAGTTATGCCCATTGTCCAAATCCTCATGATTCGGACTTTTAATTATTGATAGCCTATCTACCCTAAACAGCATAATGGGAATGCTGCCAGTACGGATCTTCCTCTTTAACTTTTGATCGTCTATCTACCCTAAACAGCACATGGGAAATGCTGCCGGTACGGATCTTCCTCTTTAACTTTTGATCGCCTATCTACCCTAAACAGCACAAGGGAAATTCTTTCGATATGGATCTTACTTTTATCTTTTCTTGTTAACTTAGATAAACTATTTTAAATAATCCTTTACAATTTATCTCTACTTCCTTTACTTATTAATTTATCCTAAGTCTTAAGATAAAACTCATTCTGTTCTATTTCTTATTATAACCTACGCTATAATTTAGCTCATTTACTTAACCCAAAGGTCTAAGTATGAAAGTAAACTACATCTTTATTTGCTCATTTTAATCCTAATTTTACTTCATAATTAGGCTTGCAAATTGGTCAATTTTAGTCCAATTCCATTTTAGTACAATCTTTTCAATTCACATCTTATTTCACGTAATTTCGGTTTTCTTATTGTCTAATCCATATTCCATTAAGTCTATTCTAATCCATTCGCGAAGAAAAAGGAGAAATAGAAGAAAACTGACGTTTTATAAAAGAAAATCCCAAACGTGGAAAAAGATGTAAGTAATAGCAATTAACAGTAAACAACTAAAAATACTGTAAATAACTGTAATTAAACAGAAAAGCTATAATTAAAAGAAATTAACTATAATTAACTGAAAAGAATAGCTAAAAAGAAACAGACTGAAAATGAATTTAAAACTAAAAATAACCAAAAAGGTATTTCCAAAATCGTAGAAAAACAACAACTATTGGAAACTCTATATTTTAAAGTACTTAAAGAAATTTAAAATAATAATAATCACTCACCTGTGGTCCTAAGCTCCTTCATTTTTGGTCTTTTCGGATCCCCTTGAGAGTATTAAAATATTTTTATTCAAAAGATTCTCTTCTTGGAAAATTACGCTTTTTAGGGTCCTTCCTGAATAGGTGAATCCAAGCAGAGAAAATCTAAAATAAGAAAAAGTTTTAGGTCTAGGGTCTTATTTATAGGGGAAGAAATGGATCTTAGACCGTTGGATTTGGAGATTGAACAGGATGCAATCATGTCATAGGATTAATAGGAGCCATCGGATGGAAGCATGGAAGGACCAGATGTAACAAAAGAATGCAAAATGATGTGTTCGCTAGCTATTGGAACGAAGAAATGAATCCTTCGTTCATTCACTTGAAGTGGGTCGGCCCTATGGTCGTCCGCCCATTATTCCAGGTCGATTGGCCAGTCGACCTAGGCAGTGGGATGGTCCACTTCTAGATCGACCTCCCCATATGTTTTATTCCTTTTATTTTTCGATCTTTGTTTATTTTGTGTTCTTGGTCATAATAGCTCGGATCTGACATTCTATATATGAAAATTGACCAGAAAATTACCAGGACACAATGGTGCAACTTCCGTGGACCAATTCTGATAATTTCATAAAGTTATTTTATCATTTAATTAATTAACGATTGTATGTAAAATTTTGGATTCTCCCCTCATTAAGGATAAATGAATGTACCAAATGTTTTCAACTAATTCTACGACGAACTACTCAATCATCAGCCATTCATTCATTGTCCTTAGGTTTTTCTAATGCAATTTATGGTACTTATGCAATTAGTGTGGTGTAAATGTCCCTTATTAATGTAAAAGATTAGACGGTCCACTGATTCAGTTGACCTCCTTTTATGCAATCATGTCCGTACCATGTATCCAAATGAATGCAAAATTTCCTAATGGTAACTAATAGATCTACATGCATGCTACCAACATCATCCAAATGCAAAAGCCCTGTGATAAACATCTATTTATAGCAACCATAGAAATAAATTAAAAATGCACACACATCCATATTCATATGCTCTGGTGACCTAATTAGGCCGATCCCTAATGAATAATAGTGCCTAGTGTACCTATATGCATCCATTAGCATCCACAAGCAAACACTTGCAATCACTAGCATACATCAGTCATAACATATTCTATTAATGTAGCGACCCTCCATTCCGTACCCTTTGAGCTAACATATAATCACACTTTTCCAACCCAATTTGTATGAAAGGGCGAATAACTAGGGGTGAAGAAGAAAAGACAAGGTAGAAGAAACAATAGAAATAATCAACATAAAATCTCACAATCGCAGCGGAACGAAATATAATATATAATAACAGATTTCAAATACAAGAACTGTCCTGTTAATATACATACCTTTTTTATAGTACAAATAGACAACAACCAATCTGGATAGTTTAATAACTTGTCCTCACACAGCGGAAATATAAATCAAATATGGGAATACGCCTTTGTCATCCAGCTCGTCTCCTGAGCTCCATAGCATCCTATCCTGAATCTGCAACACTCAGTCGACCCAAACATTATAAAAAAATAACACTCGAGTCAGTTTGGAAAACTAGCATGAGAAAACACACTCAGTTTGAATTATTAAAGTTATCAAATTCCTTTGAAAAACAAAGCTATCTCGTAAGACCACGTCACACATAAACACGATGTGTTTTTACCTTATGATGACCAAAACATTGTTATATAAAAAACCTCTTATATATATTATAATTGTGTCTATAGAAAGTAAATAGAAAATAGCTGAAATGTTTGCATCTCACGTTTCAACATCGTAGGGAACAATCAAAACCGTACGGCACTTATTGGACAATGGATTCGATACGATGACTGGGCTACTGGGGAACAGCCCACACTGTACACCTCTAGAAAAATGTACCGAGGACCTCGTCGGGATCCCTTACAACACAAGACCGGTCCTACCCCTAACCTAGATAGTACCGAATATGTTATCACCTAGGGTAATACCACCCTAATCTTATCGAGCGCTCTCTTTTCCATGCACAACCATATCCATAATTTATGTTATATCCGAGGGTATTTAGAAAGATGATAACGTACCCGAATTGGATGCAACCTACTTAGCCTTGCTGCATATCCCATGTTTTAGTCATTCTCGGTTGATGAGACTTGAGGCTACGTTTACCTTTCAGGAACAATTTCACTTAGAATGCTCATCGCCCTCCAGTGACGATGTTCTGATAGCATTTGTCCATACAAGTTGTCCTGGATTTTGACAAACCGAATCACCGTCTTCAATGTCTTCACGTTATCCATTCGTAACGCTCAAACCGGACCAAAGTGGTTTTCGGATAATTATATCTGATCCCGATTTCTTCAAAACGATCGATGAATTTGGCCAAATTTGATAGTCGGTTATTTAACTATCAATAAAACATCCATAAGCAGACATCAAGCCTTATTTATTTAATCTTTTCAAAACATTTATTTCAAAATATCTTTACAAAGATATATATCCAAATTTCTTCCAATATTTCAATATTGGAAACACTCAAATATTTATCCATAGCAGGATATTTTCAAATCATCCAACCCTTAGAAATATTCCAAAGATCATTTTTAAAATCCATTACTTAGGGAAGTATTCCTATACAACTCATATCGTTGTTAAATTATTTCCAAATCTTCTATTTCGACACTTGGAAAAAAATTACAAAATTTTTATTTTTCCTTAAAAGTCATTTTATTCCCAGTACTTAGGAAAATAATCCCATTAGTTTCCTATCTCTCCAAATTCTTTATAATTGACTTGTAAATACGTTAATTCGTTTATAACGGATTTTTATAACTTTCTAGAATTCCATAATTTAACTCCTTTTAATTTTTCCCAAATCCATTTCAATTGTCTCTAAATTTTAACTACCCAAATCCTGACTCCTTTTCTAAAATCAAATTCAATTTCTGAAGTTCTCTTATTCAACACTTCGGAATTTCCCTAAGCTTTCAGACTTCCATTTATAAGATTCCTCTTATCAAAATCTTATCCGTTAAAACACACCCTGTCCCAAAACTCGAGAAGATTTATAAATAAATTTAAATCATTGCAAAACACCATATATATGTAAAATAAGTATTTAGAAGGATAATAAATTATTTTAAAAAAATACATTCAAGTAATTATTTAAAATATCGACATACTTTTATAAACATCAACAACTCATTTTTAGATAAACAACTCAATTTCAAAGTTGATTTTTAAAATATGAATTTATTAAAATGAATATTAAGTATTTTAAAAAGTTCACATTTCGATGTATTTCAATTTTATCAATTCAAATTACATAGTTTGATAAATAAAACTTCCTTTTTTAAAAAACAACTTAAATTTTTAGGAATAAAAATAAATTTCAAAATTCCAATAACCACTTAATTTATAAGTTTCTCTCGATTTCCAACACATTGCTTCATTTCGATTCTCCTAAACATTTCCACTTTCCAAAATCCACTATTTTTCCTCAACCCCATTTCCATATCCAAATATAAATTCACCCTATGAATTTATATTCCCAAATTACAATCTGATTGATTTCCTTTATTTCTAAACATCGTTTATAAATTATAACTCCTTTGAGTTTCACTTTTTATAAAACTAATCTCGTTTATAAAATCTCATTTTATAAGTCTATTTCTTTATGAATTCCATTTATTTTTCAAATATATATTTAATATTGTTTTCAACTCCTTTTTATATTTTTCGGGTATCATTTAAAAAATCCTTTATACAGATTATTTTAAAAATATCTATTTAACCATTTACGAATTTGTTAAGTTCAACCAAAACCAAATTTATTATTTATCCAATCAATTCCTTTTTAAATAGTCCAAATTTCGATATAATTATTTTTATATCCAAAATCTCCTTTTACTTCCTTAAAAATTTATAGATAATATTTACGGTATCTAAAATACCAAAATTTAGGCCAAGGTTACTATAGCATTTAACAATTTAAATCACAAAACAATCCAAATGATTATTCAATCACAACATATGTTTTTATATAAAAAACAATAAATATATTAAGGAATTCAATTGGATCCCTCCAACCTGTTTCCCTGCATCTACAGATGTTAGTACAACATAAAAAAATACCAATCCCGCTTCAAGGCAGGATATTGCAGTAAAAATGGTCATCCACTAATATGCGGGGAGCATAGGGTGTCATCTACTCCAATCGGCAGGAAATATATCCAACTACTAATATATATACTACTATATATATAATAACATCCAACTAATATATATATATATATTCATCCAATCAGCCAATACTTAATTTCAACTAATAAAGTTAAATTCGATAATCCAAATGAGTGAGATTTACTCACCTTTATTATTAATTGCAATCCATTCCAATTTTTATTCCATTGCGTATATTCCGCAGCAACGAATTCCATACAGCTGTTTTATTCATTTTGGACCTCGTACGAATGATATATACATTTAATAAGCTTATACAATATATATAAGTAAAGTTAAAACCAATTACAGTCATTAAGAAAATTAATTCATGTTATATACCTCAATTAACCTCTAATCCACATCGCTAATGTAACGACCCAGAATTTTAGATCCAGAAAATTCCAGATAGTTAGAGAAAAGAAGAAAGAAATAGAAGAAAAGAAGAAACAGAAACACCAAAATCTCACATTCGCAGCGGATAAAATATAATAACAAATAATAACAGTTATACAAAGGAAAACTGTACTTGTCCAATTTCACTTTAATACATCAGAGTTACAACATATATACAAACACTGGACAGATACAATCAACATGTCTCAGATATATACAACAATAATATAGCGGAAACACTCCATACGTTTCCATCAACCAGCTCATCTCCTGAGCTCCAGAATGTCCTTACCTGAAAATCTGTAATACTCTGTTTGACCCGAGCATTACACAAAGTAACACCCGGGTCAGGCTGGAAACCATCGTGAGTAAATTCATCTATCAAGAAATTCCAATACAAAGAATTTAATTAAAACCCGGGGTAACTCGCATCAATATACAAATTCACAATTTGTTATAGACATCACTTATTTCATTCACAAATTTCTAAGTACCAAAAACTTAGATTAAATAGTCCAAGTCACTTAAATCATTCATCCCGGCTTATTGATTTCACATATCAATCTATAAAGAATCGAAGTGGTTTCGGGTATTTACTAATACCCGACTCCGGTCTCTTCGAATCCAATGTCATCAAACCCAAGTTATTCAACTAAATACAATTCAATTTTAATTACCGGATAACAATTCATAATTGATAGATAATCACATTATCACTGTCCATCCAACATATCTTATCACACAGTAATTCGTATCAGAGATATCAACCAAGCCGAAGCACTTATCATCATTCAATCATACAGGAACAAGATTGATCACTTCCATTAATTACATTAATTAATGATCCTCAATTACTCTCATTATTCTTAAATTTTATTTAATAATTAACCTTTAACTTAATTACATTCATTAATCAGCCTTGATTAATTTCAATCAGAAATTAACTTTCCTTGATTACTCCATTAATTAAACCAACTCCTTGATTAATTATCGATTAATCCTTTAATTACACTAATTAATTATCAGTTAATTTCTTCCACCAAGTAATTATCCTTTAATTAATTACATCTAGCAATTATCCACTAATTATTTCACTAAGTAATTATACCTCATTAATTACCTTAAGTAATTATACTTAACCCAACATTAAATGATTACCTTTAATTAATTAACTAGAATTAACAACTTTAACTTAATCAATTACACAAATTAATTAACCTTACCCATACACATTAATTACATTGATCCATAATTAATTACTCGAATTAATTATTCTATAATTACTTACATTGATTAATTATCCACTAATTAATCATCTTCATTAATTAACTAACCCTTTTATTAATTCCCATAATTAATCAATCCTTTAATTAATTACACTAAGTAATTAATCTTAATCACTTCCTTTATGTAATTATTATTAAATAAATCCTTTTTAGTAATTTCCAATCAATTACCCTCCTTAAATAATGATATTAAACCATTATCTTAATATTAAATGAAATAATCTTAAGTAAAACAAATTTTATTGTTTTTAAATTCCTTTAGTTAATTAAAAAGAAATTTCTTATTTAAAAAAAGATTTACTATTGAAATTAGTTAACAAACATTTACTTTGGAAGAACTTGTTTGTTGTTGATAATATTTACTCTATCACTAGGCTTTCAATCCATCTCCTATTTTACAATTCATTTCTCATTCATTTTTTTAAAATGGGCCGAAGCCCGAAACTCAAATAACAAAAAAAAAACACCGCCCTTACCTCCTTAATAACTTAATCACATCGGCCTGAAGCCCAATCTCCCATTACCAACCAACACTTAGCTCCAATTCCATCTGCCTAACTTTCTTTTACCCCTGGCCCTTTTCCAACAGCACTAAAAACTTCGATCCCCACTTCGATCAAGCTAGCAAATCCTACAGCCTTCCACCCAAAATAAATCGCAACAACCACAGATCAACAATCCCGCGTACTTGAATTCTCGAGAGGAACCAAACCTGACATGCCGTGCATCGCGTGCACATGCACGAGCAGGCCACCCTACCTTCGGCCAACCGAGACTACCCACCGACGTGCATCCCTAACCCTGACCACCTCCACGATCGACCTCTTCGCCTATCGCCCCCAGATGCAAACTGATCGAGCCATGGTGGGGTCAACAGCAGTACCCCTAAAACGCGTCTGGAAAAATAACTTTCCGATCACCTCACGCCACTACAACGCCGATCCCTTCCATCATCGTGGTTCCCACGTTACACAGCACTCACTAGCCAAGTGCGACACTGTCCGATCACCATAGCCGACCCCAATAAACGATTTCCAAACCCAGAGAAAAGAAATCCTTCAACCCTACGACCAACTCCTATTCCCAAATCCAAGTTAAAAACGAAAATTCGCCATGGTCGAACCTTTCCCTCATCTTACTGCTTCTTCCAAACTGGCCGTAACTGTAACGATCTTGACTCGACCTTTGAAAATCGGCACCGAATACGACACTCATATTCAAATGCCGCATATCCAAACGTCGAATCTGGTGCGTCGGAGCTTATAACACCATTAAGTACAGCACAACGGAAGAAATGAATATATCAATATGTATAACATTGATACAATGATAGATACAATAGAATGATATGACATGATACAACAGAATGATACAATAGATATCAATACCATTAGAGATACAAGACACAGTGGAAAGAAATAGATAACACCAGCAGCGGAATCATAACTCCAAAAGAATGCATCCCCAAATCTAATGCGCAAATCCAAAGCTAGCTCGAATCACCATCACATATCACCTAGATAAGCAAGTCTCGTCCATATCTAAAGACTGGACTAACTCTAGATAATCTACTAACCCTGACTATCTGAGAAACCCAACTCTAGACTGCCCGTGTGAAAAAATATGGGCACCCAGAGTTTAGGAAAGGAACAATAAACTCCGAGTCAGTCATAGGACTGGTGTGAGTAACAAAAATAGTTTGGTCTTTAAATCAAACAACAGGAGAATTTAAATTTGAAATTCGCAATGCTTCTAGAAAAATGAAACTACCATAAGGCCTCCCACCGCACACACCATTGAAACGCAGAATTGGAGGAGATTTCTCACTATGATAGTCAAACATACTTGATACAAGAAAATTTCTTTTCAATATTATTATTAGCGCATAGTACAGAAAACCTTTCGAAAGTATAATATTAATCTTAGCCAGCATAGGTACCATTATATTATGCCTGCTGTAGCTACCTCCTGAGGAGGCAGGTTATACAATTGCAATCGTAAAGGGCACGCATTGTTTTGTTTGGATTTCCAACAAATGGTCGGGCTAAGGAACTTCCCACTGTCCGTGGGTATGCCTCTGGCGGGACGTCCCAAGAACCTAACCAGATCTCTGCCAACACAAGGCCTGGCTTACCTCTATAACTAGGTAACTACTTCTTGAGCATGCCACCCCCCGTCCTTTGGGACCTTTATCCGAGGCGCCTCTAAACCACAAAGCAACAACCACACAGAAATGAGATTAAAGCCCACCACATAGGTAAATATCTGGGCTCCATACCATGATAACGCCCTTTACCAGAAAGGGAATGACACACCCTAAAGGGCGCGACCCTCATAACCTTGCCGCATCTTTCCTGTTTCGACCATTTCCAGGTTGTGAGGTCCTGATGCAGTCTCATCCACAAAGCTACGCTTCATACAGAAGCCATACTCTGATCACAAATGATCAACAAATGATCATCAACACACAGCAGCACTCAGCATGCCACAATACCAAATTGGGAATATATCGTTGATAACCTTCAACCACATAACCTTTGAGCTCGTACGTCTCAGAGAAGGGTGTTAAGCTAAGAGAATAAAATCTCTGCCACCAATAGATATGTATTTGAAAGAATCTGCTTTATATCTCAAAGTGTAGTGTCATACATACAACCATACAAGTCTGTCCCGGGTTCGAACAAAACCGAAGGCACTTCCGAAGAAGCCCTTGCAATCCGAGTATCCATAATCCCGATTGGACTTTCCATCACTTAGGGAATCTCTATACCGAGGATCAGCGGTGCAGAGACAATCGATAGGTTATCCTATCGTTCTCATAAATACCCGGTCTTCACCACCGGTCTTCAGTTGCTATCCATAACGTTGTATCATTATTCGGAATGGGTTATATGACACAAAGGTCCTCTCCCGGCTAAACTGAATAATGAGTGCAATACATAAAAAAAACATATGGATACAGGACTTCAGTTAAGCCACAACTTCAAAGAAAGCCAAAACCATTCTTCAAATGGTTTAAACAAATTACCATTTTAAATCTTTTAAACAAAAAGATTTATTTCACAAATTTCACAAAGTTCACACAGTTTCACCAAGATCCATTTACGGATTTCAAAATAATTTCCATTTCAATTTGATTAACTCATTAAATCTTTAAATCAAAGATTTAACTTATAGCTTTCAAACCGTTTCCATAACTTGGAAATCATTTTCATTTCAAACTTGAAATTCCTTTTGACACAAATTGGACATTCATTTCTTATGTGAAAGCTTTTATTATTTGAAAACAAACAATTTTCGTTTCAGAAGAATCCAATTATATTTGCACGAGTTAAAGCCTTTGAATTAAATTCAAATTCCCAAATCAATACATTTAAAAATGGTTTAACCTATATATAACTAGTATAACATCTTTAATCCTTAGTTTCAAATCATAGAACTCAATTTCAAGTTTTGAATTCAAATTTAAATCAAATTATTTAAATTTCAAAACTTTATCAAGTTATTCAAAAATAAATTTTATCTTGAAATTTCATTTTCAAAAGCTTTCCCATTTAACCCGATTCCATTTCAAAACCATTTTAAATTCAAATTGTCTATTTGAAAATCATTTCAAAAATCTGTGACTTAATCTCTTTCCTCGTGAAATCCATATTTGTGTGTGTAATAAGTGTGGTCCAGGGGTTTAACACACAATAGTGCGACAACATCATCATCACTGATCAAAGCACAGACATATAGTTGATAAGCGGTATAAACTATAACGCTTATCGTTCAATCACAGAGTCACAGATAATAAACAGATGTATCACAAACAAATGAATAAATTACACACCGCTCAATCCATAGAACAAAATATCGCAGATCAGATAGGACAATCAATTCAAGGCATCTCATACAACACAATCATCCATAAGTAGGGTCAAGCATTCAATAAACATTTATAAGTAGGATTAATTAATTGTTTAATCCTAATTAATTCAATTAATTTCCAATTAAATTAATTATTTATGAATTAATTATCCAATCCTGGTTAGTTAATTAAAAATCATTTGACATAAATAAATTTATCAAACACTTTAATTAATAAAACTATTCTTAACTAATCATATTAATTAATTTAATCTTTAAACCAATTACATAATAAATTTAACCCCTTAATTAATTATTTTAAGAAATTAAACCTTTAATTACTTACCATAAAGTAATTACACTTACACAATTTCATAATTGATTATCATTAATAAATTAATCAAATTAATTGTTAAAATTAATCACATTAATTAATTATATAAATGATCTTAGTTAATGACCTTCATTAACGAACAAAAATTCTTTAATTACCTTACCAAAGAAATTACTTACATTAATCATTATTAATTAAAATTGATTAGCCATTAATAACTCATTAATTAACTCATTGATCAACCCTACTCATTTAATCAATTAAGTGTTAGTTGTAACTTAATGAACTCGTAATTACAATTTAATCATTCCTTAATTAAATTAACTAGCTTTAATTAATAAACTTAACTTGTAATTACGAATTTAATTAATACAAAACATTAATTATCTATTCTAATTAACTTAATAATTAACGAATAAACTTAACTTGCAAATTTACTTTTAAAATTTCAGTTCGAATTCCAAGATTTAAAAAGAATACCAATTTATCTTTAATAAAGTTTAAACTAATTTTTAAAATCTTTGAATTTACATGTTAAAGTAGTACTTTTGTTATAAAAGAATTTAAAAGAGTTCAACATCAATTTCCCTTGAATTCACATATCGAATGAATTCCTTATATTTAAACTTATTTAAATCTTTAAATTTATAAAACTTCGTTAAATTTCAAAATCTGGAATTCAGATGTAAGTTAAGTCCAGTTTTAAAATTTGGTTTAACTTTGTTTAAATCTTTCCTTTACAATTTAAATTTCATTTTATATGAACTGCCCTGATCAGCTCGAGTAGTACTTCAAGTAAAACACTCAGATCACCCGAGTCTTCTCTGTTCACAACTTCTTCTTCTCCCTCTTTTTTTTCATTTTTACAGCAAGATAAATTTTAAAACTTAAGTTAAAATAAAATAGCATCGGGTTTGCTCACGTAACTCGATCAAAACCCCGAAGCAATTATCCATTTTTCTCGAGAAGGACTCGCGACCGTGCTCCCCCTCAATATCGCTGATACACCACCACTGCCGTACACGTGTACGGCGGCGCGACTCATCTTTGGCGGCTTCCAACCTCTCAGGCAAGTCACGAATCATTCCAGAACGTGAAACCCAGGGTCGAATCCCCTAAAGAAATTCAAACTCGAAAATAAGTAGTTCCATTGAAAAATTGTAAACACCAACACTGACAAATTCGCCTCGCCACCGCTTCTCACGCCACCGAGGTCGCCCAAATTTCGGCCACACGATGCCAACACATCAGGCAACCTTCCTTCAAAAATTTGTGCCGCTCAATCACATAAAGAAGTCGCATTTGCCTCCTTATAGACGTGAACACGAACACCAACAAAAACCCTAATACGATCACGTGCTCTAATTTCACGCAATAGAAAAATTATTTCACATTTTTCCCAAGATTATGGATGGTTATGCTTGCTTCGATTCATGTTTCAGTATTTTAAATTGGATCGATAACCAAAAATTTGCAAGAATGTAATCTTTGTTCATATACAAACTTCACCTTAAATACAAATCTAAAAATCATTAATTTCACTAAGCTTTCAAGTTATAAACTTGAATTAGATTTTTAAAATAATTGAATTTATCAATTTATTGTTTGATTTCCTGTAAGACAGTATTACAGTAGTATTCTTTTCAAAACTGGTTTAAACATCTTCTATAAATCTTGATTAGGTTTACCATATTGTTTCAGTTGCAAACTTTAAGCATAATAATGATTTGATGAGACTAAATTGAATATGGAAGCAAATGTACAACCTGTATAGATCATCAGAGGAGTACAGAGTATCACAAACATATATTCAAACTGAAGCACAAATAATCCAAATTATCAATAAATCTTGAACTATTTATATAAACTTAAAGCTTTTTAAAAATCATGTTTACTTACCATGTTTTTTCCAAAAAAAAGAACAAAGCTTGCTTTTCTTTTGAAACAGTCTTGAATTTTGCTAGCTGAAGTCTCCCTCTTTAATCTTTGGTTTCAGTTGATGGTATTGTTGTTTAAAATTGAAGTTTTTGTTTAAGTTTTTAAGATGGTAGTTACTTCAAAAAAAATTTTAGCTTGAAGGAAACGAACCGATGAAGAGATTGATATAACAAAAGGAAGCTACAGGTGATAAAATTTTGTACAGGGTGATATCTTTGTTTGTACAATTATATCAAAGATTATTTTTCAAATGGTGGCTGATAATACTTGTATTAATGGCTGATATGATATACATTGTGGCTAGAGATATTGTCATTGATTGCCTTTGTTTTGTTTTATAAGCTTCGTAGATATTTTTATTTTTATTTGTACATACTTATCATTATATAGTTGAATGTATTATATGTTTAAATTTTTATGTACACACTTGTACACATCCTACTTGTGCCTTACTTCATTCCATACTTACTTGTATTCCAATTGTATAGATATTTCTAGAATTCTTTCATGTTTATTTTACATTTTACTTGACCATGAATTTATTTGAAATATTTATTGCTAATACTTATTTTATTTCTTTTTCCTAGTCTACACTTTCATACATATATTTACTTTGTTTTATTTCATTTTCCACTTATATTAATTTCATAGTTTCTCTTATTTTATAAATTCGAACTATTTTTAAACCATTTAATTAAAATTTAAATTCAAATGATTTCACACATATTTTATTTAAATTTGGAGAAACTCAAATCGATTAATTAATTAATTTCACAATTTTTATTCAAAAATTAATTTAATTATCAATTTAAACTTAATAAAAAATCCGGGATCGTTACAGATTCCCCCTTAATGAAATTTCGTCCCCGAAATTTACAGGCATGAAAACAACAAAGATAGATACACAAAGATATAGAAACAGTTTTTTTCCAGGTCAAACTGGATATCTATTCTGTATTTGGTTTACCAAATCAGGATATCACCAATACGAGAATAAACTCATTCAATACTTTACAGGATACTCAAGTCATCAAATCTACGAAATACGTAAGGCACCGGTTAGTTCGAAGGAATAACTAACCATTCGTAGAACATATCTGGACCCAAAATAGACAGATATATGGATACAATTTCAAAACTTTTAGTTTAGAACTGAAGTGTACCTATTCACCATAGCAATCAAAGCAACCATTTATCCAAACAAACAATTCTGGCCTATTTGGAGTTTATGTCCCGTGCAAATATATCAAATCTTCTCCCTGGATCTACCAGGAACCATCGAAGAATTGAAAAGAGATGCTAAACAAAAGAGATAGATAGATGGATTCAATCTTCTACAATTTTTCAAACACAAGATACGAATTCCAAATTCAAGTCAGAACACCCAAAGTATATACCAACTTGTCCCTCTTCGGACTTCAATATTCATAAGAAATTACAATAGAATTTCAAATTTGGTTTTAAACGAAATCGTTTTATCGATACAACTCAAATTTGTCCTTATATTCTATCAATTTAACTAAATTTAAAATTTCCAATTTATTTAAAATTTCAATTTTCAACTTTCCAATTCATATTCATTAGAGTTTAAATCGAAAACTGATAAGAAATCGATAAAGATAAGGATTTTCTACAACGATTCGTAGGGTCACCATCACACCGAAGCTTCTTTCTGGAGCTGTCACGAAGTAATCAAAAGAATGTGGAAAGACGAATCAAAGGATATTAAGAGGAAAATTGTTTCCGCTATTGCTATATATTGACCATTATAGTGGTACTCCCCTGTCCCCTATCTCGTTCTCTTCTAGCACTCATACTTACTATCAATGGATAGCAAGAGAATTTACTGAGGCATTCGAACGGATATCTTAGGGATATACTCATTCTAGAATATACTTCACCATATCTCTAATGAGCTACTTAATGTGTTATACCCCTAAGCTAAAGTTTTAACCCTTAGCTCTGATACCAGATGTAACGATCCCGACTCGACCTTCGAAAATCGACACCGCATACGGCACTCGTATTCAAATACCGCGGATCCAAACGTCGAATCTGGTGCGCCAGAGCTTATAATACCATTAAGTACAACACAACGGAAGAAATGAATATATCAATATATATAACATTGATACAATAACAGATACAACAGAATGATATAACATGATACGACAGAATGATACAATAGATATCAATACCATCAGATATACAAGACATAGCGGAAAGAAATAGATAACACCAGCAGTGAAATCACAACTCCAAAAGAATGCATCCCTAAATCCAATTCTCCAATCCAAAGCTAGCTAGAATCACCATCGCATATCACCTAGATAAGCAAGTCTCGTCCATATCCAAGGACTAACTCTAGATAATCTACTAACCCTGACTATCTGAAAAACCCAACTCTAGACTGCTCGTGTGGAAAAATATGGGCACCAAGAGTTTAGGAAAGGAACAATAAACTCCGAGTTAGTCATGGGACTGGTGTGAGTAACAAAAACAGTTTGGTCTTTAAAACAAACAAAAAGGGAATTTAAATTTGAAATTCGCAATTCTTTTAGAAAAATGAAACTACCATAAGGCTTCCCACCGCACACACCATGCAAACGCAGAATTGGAGGAGATTTCTCCTTATGATAGTCAAACATGCTTGATACGAGAAAATTTCTTTTCAATATTATTATTAGTGCATAGTGCAGAAAACCTTTCGAAAGTATAATATTAATCTTAGCCAGCATAGGTACCATTATATTATGCCCACTATAGCTACCTCCTGAGGAGGCAGGTTATACAATTGCAATCATAAAGGGCACGTATTGTTTTGTTTGGATTTCCAACAAATGGTCGGGCTAAGGAACTTCCCATTGTCCATGGGTACGCCTCTGGCGGGACGTCCCGAGAACCTAACCGGATCTCTGCCAACACAAGGCCGGGTTACCTCTGTAACTAGGTAACTACTTCTCGAGCATGCCACCCCCCGGTCCTTTGGGACCTTTATCCGAGGCGCCTCTAAACCACAAAGCAACAACCACACAGAAATGAGATTGAAGCCCACCACATAGGTAAATATCTAGGCTCCATACCATGATACCACCATTTACCAGAAGGGAATGACACACCCTAAAGGGCGCGACCCTCATAACCTTGCCGCATCTTTCCTGTTTCGACCATTTCCAGGTTGTGAGGTCCTGATGCAGTCTCATCCACAAAGCTATGCTTCATACAGAAGCCATACTCTGATCACAAATGATCAACAAATGATCATCAACACACAGCAGCACTCAGCATGCCACAATACCAAATTGGGAATATATCGCTGATAGCCTTCAACTACATAACCTTTGAGCTCGTACGTCTCAGAGAAGGGTGTTAAGCTAAGAGAATAAAATCTCCGCCACCAATAGATATGTATTTGAAAGAATCTGCTTTATATCTCAAAGTGTAGTGTCAGACATACAACCATACAAGTCTGTCCCGGGTTCGAACAAAACCGAAGGCACTTCCGAAGAAGCCCTTGTAATCCGAGTATCCATAATCCGGATCGGACTTCCCATTACTTAGGGAATCTATATACCGGAGATCAGCCGGTGCAGAGACAATCGATAGGTTACCCTCTCGTTCTCACAAATACCTGGTCTTCACCACCGGTCTTCAATTGCTATCCATAACATTGTATCATTATTCAGAATGGGTTATATGACACAAAGGTCCTCTCCCGGCTAAACCGAATAATGAGCGCAATATATAAAAAAAATATGGATATGGGATTTCAGTTAAGTCACAACTTCAAAGAAAGCCAAAACATTTCTTCAAATGGTTTAAACAAATTACCATTTTAAATCTGTTAAACAAAAAGATTTATTTCACAAAGTTCACACAGTTTCACCAACATCCATGTACGGATTTCAAAACAATTTCCATTTCAATTTGATTAACTCATTAAATCTTTAAATCAAAGATTTAACTTATAATTTCAAACCGTTTCCATAACATGGAAATCATTTTCATTTCAAACTTGAAATTCCTTTTGACACAAATTGGACATTCATTTCTTATGTGAAAGATTTTATTATTTGAAAACAAACAGTTTTCGTTTCAGAAGAATCCAATTATATTTGCACGAGTTAAAGCCTTTGAATTAAATTCAAATTCCCAAATCAATACATTTAAAAATGGTTTAACCCATATATAACTAGTATAACATCTTTAATCCTTAGTTTCATAGAATTCAATTTCAAGCTTTGAATTCAAATTTAAATTAAATTATTTAAATTTCAAAACTTTATCAAGTTATTCAAAAATAAATTTTATCTTGAAATTTCATTTTTCAAAAGCTTTCCCATTTAACCCGATTCCATTTCAAAACCATTTTGAATTCAAATTGTCTATTTGAAAATCATTTCAAAAATCTGTGACTTAATCTCTTTCCTCGTGAAATCCATATTTGTGTGTGTAATAAGTGTGGTCCAGGGGTTTAACACACAATAGTGCGACAACATCATCATCACTGATCAAAGCACAGACATATAGTTGATAAGCGGTATAAACTATAACGCTTATCGTTCATTCACAGAGTCACAGATAATAAACAGATGTATCACAAATAAATGAATAAATTACACACCGCTCAATCCACAGAACAAAATATCACAGATCAGATAGGACAATCAATTCAAGGCATCTCATACAACACAATCATCCATAAGTAGGGTCAAGCATTCAATAAACATTTATAAGTAGGATTAATTAATTGTTTAATCCTAATTAATTCAATTAATTTCCAATTAAATTAATTACTTATGAATTAATTGTCCAATCCTGATTAGTTAATTAAAAATCATTTGATATAAATAAATTTATCAAACACTTTAATTAATAAAACTATTCTTAATTAATCATATTAATTAATTTAATCTTTAAACCAATTACATAATAAATTTAACCCCTTAATTAATTATTTTAAGAAATTAAACCTTTAATTACTTACCATAAAGTAATTACACTTACACAATTTCATAATTGATTATCATTAATAAATTAATCAAATTAATTGTTAAAATTAATCACATTAATTAATTATATAAACGATCTTAGTTAATGACCTTAGTTAACGAACAAAAATTCTTTAATTACCTTACCAAAGAAATTACTTACATTAACCATTATTAATTAAAATTGATTAGCCATTAATAACTCATTAATTAACTCATTGATTAATCCTACTCATTTAATCAATTAAGTGTTAGTTGTAACTTAATGAACTCGTAATTACAATTTAATCATTCCTTAATTAAATTAACTAGCTTTAATTAATAAACTTAACTTGTAATTACGAATTTAATTAATACAAAACATTAATTATCTATTCTAATTAACTTAGTAATTGATGAATTATAAATCATTAAATTTTCATTAACTTAAGTTAAAACTCATTCTTAGTGATGATTAAATTACCATTTGCAAATATGTTTGGAAATATTGATTTGCAAATTTGCTTTTAAAATTTCAGTTCGAATTCCAAGATATAAAAAGAATACCAATTTATCTTTAATAAAGTTTAAACTAATTTTTAAAATCTTTGAATTTACATGTTAAAGTAGTACTTTTGTTATAAAAGAATTTAAAAGAGTTCAACATCAATTTCCCTTGAATTCACATATCAAATGAATTCCTTATATTTAAACTTATTTAAATCTTTAAATTTATAAAACTTCGTTAAATTTCAAAATCTGGAATTCAGATGTAATTTAAGTTCAGGTTTAAAATTGGATTTAACTTTGTTTAAATCTTTCCTTTACAATTTAAATTTCATTTTATATGAACTTCCCTGATTAGCTCGAGTAGTACTTCAAGTAAAACACTCAGATCACCCGAGTCTTCTCTGTTCACAACTTCTTTTTCTCCCTCTTTTTTTTCATTTCTACAGCAAGTTAAATTTTAATAATTAAGTTAAAATAAACTAGCATCAGGTTCACTCACGTAACTCGATCAAAACCCTAAAGCAATCATCCAATTTTCTCGAGAACGACTCGCGATCGTGCTTCCCCTCAATATCGCTGATACACCACCGCTGCCGTACGCGTGTACGGTGGCGTGACTCATCTCCAGCGACTCCCAACCTCTCAGGCAAGTCACGAATCATTCAAGAACTCCAAACCCAGGGTCAAATCGCCTAAAAAAATTCGAACTCAAAAATAAGCAGTTCCATTGAAAAACTGTAAACACAATCACTGAAAAATTCGCCTCGCCACCGCTGCTCACACCACCGAGGTCGCCTAAATTTCGGCCGCAAAACGACAACACATCAAGCAACCTTCCTATAAAAATTTATGCCGCTCGTTCACGTAAAGAGGTCGCATTCGCCTCGTTATAGGCGTGAACACGAACACCAACTAGAACCCTAATACGATCACGTACTCTAATTTCACGCAATAGAAAAATTATTTCACATTTTTTCCGAGATCATGGATGGTTATGCTTGCTTCGATTCAAGTTTCAATATTTTAAATTGGATCGATAACCATAAATTTGCAAAAATGCAATCTTTGTTCATATATAAACTGCACCTTAAATGCAAATCTAAAAATCTCTATTTTCGTTTTAAAAATCATAAATTTCACTAAGATTTCAAGTTAAAAACTTGAATTAGATTTTTAAAATAATTGAATTTATCAATTTATTGTTTGATTTCCTCTAAGACAGTATTACAGTAGTATTCTTTTCAAAAGTGGTTTAAACATCTTCTAAAAATCTTGACTAGGTTTACCATCTTGTTTCAATTACAAACTTTAAGCATAATAATGATTTGATGAGAATAAATTGAATATGGAAGCAAATGTACAACATTTATAGATCATCAGAGGAGTACAGAGTATCACAAACATATATTCAAACCGAAGCACATATAATCCAAATTTTCAATAAATCTTGAACTATTTATATAAACTTAAAGCTTTTTAAAAATCATGTTTACTCACCATGTTTTCAAAAAAAGAACAAAGCTTGCTTTTATTTTGAAATAGTCTTGAATTTTGCTAGCTGAAGTCTCCCTTTTAATCTTTGGTTTCAGTTAATGGTATTGTTGTTTTAAATTGAAGTTTTTGTTTAAGTTTTTAAGATGATGGTTACTTCAAAAAAAATTTAGCTTGAAGGAAACGAACTGATGAAGAGATTGATATAACAAAAGGAAGCTACAGGTGATAAAATTTTGTACAGGGTGATATCTTTGTTTGTACATTTATATTAGGGATTTTGTTTTTCAAATGGTTGCTGATAATACTTGTATTAGTGGCTGATATGATCTACATTGTGGCTAGAGATATTGTCATTGATTGCCTTTGTTTTGTTTATAAGCTTCGTAGATATTTATATTTTTATTTGTGCATGCTTATCTTTATATAGTTGAATGTATTATATGTTTAAATTTTTATGTGCACACTTGTATACATCCTACTTTTGCCTTACTTCATTCCATACTTACTTGTATTCAAATTGTATAGATATTTCTAGAATTCTTTCATGTTTATTTTACATTTTACATGACCATGAATTTATTTGAAATATTTACTACTAATACTTATTTTATTTCTTTTTCCTAGTCTACACTTTCATACATATATTTACTTTGTTTTATTTCAATATTAATTTCATAATTTCTCTTATTTTATAAATTCGAATTATTTTTAAACCATTTACTTAAAATTTAAATTCAAATGATTTCACACATATTTTATTTAAATTTGGAGAAACTCAAATGGATTAATTAACTAATTCACAATTTTTATTCAAAAATTAATTTAATCATCAATTTAAATTTAATAAAAAAAATCCGGGATCGTTACAGTAACTCCTCTCGATGATGAGATCGTCAGAAAATGATTTTTGAATGAAAATAGTTCATCTATCAACTCCTCGAGACATAAAACCACTAGAAGTTCTAATTTTACTTCTAAAATTCATATTTCTATTTAAGAATCCTAATTGCATGCTTGAATACTTGTTTTAATTTCATTGAAATTTCATAAAATATGACATTTACTGTAAACCTAAATCTGAGATAACCACTCAGCATAAATTATTCACGAAATTATTTTTAACTTAAATTTTACTAGAAGATAAACATATTCCGAGTTCACACCATCATCAAACATGAATTAGATTGATAGAGATTGATTTTTGAAACTGAAATGAACAAACATTCACTTGTCAACGGAGAACAGAATAGTTCTTTGCGAGGTTAATAATTTAGTTTCTCACAACAACTTCATATGTTTGCCCCAAACATCATGATTTAGACCAGATAAAGTTCACTCACACATCACAGGTCAAAATGGATTTAATTTAGAGATTTAAAAATTTGAAAGCAAACAGGAACTGAATCAACAAAGAACAGGCATTCATACATATACATACTCAGTCCTGCTTATAAATATCAATTTAAATAAATTCAAGCTAAATAACTTCCATACCAAAACAATATCATCACATGCATTAGGATTAAATCCAAATATTAAACTGTTTTAAAATAAATATTTTACTCACCTTTTAAAAAGGTAGAGACTTGATTTTTTTTTATCGTGAAGCTTGATTTCATTTGAAACTGAAAACTTGAAAAGTTATGAACACTTGAAACTGATGCTTTGAAACATATGACTTATAGAACTGGAAAACCTTGATTACTGCTATGTTGTTGAGGAGATTTCTTGACACTTTGCATTTGATAATGTATTCTTGGTTTACAATCTTGCTGAAAATTGGTTACAAACCTGAGCATTGATTTGAAAAGAAAATGTTTTGAGAATTGGTTTCAGATTTTGTTGCTTACATCTTCCTGGTTTGCATTTGTCTTGAGGAATGAATTTCAGACTTTTGATTCATGTTAGAGAAAGTTTTCAGGTTTGTTTTAATTTTTTAGGAAAGGTTTCAGGTATTGATTGCATGAAAATTTTATGGTTTGAGAGATGAAGTTCATGTCTTGTGTTTTCTTTGTTATTAGAAATGAAAATAGAAAAAAATTGAAGATAGAAAGTGAATGTTTATATAGATTAAATTAGAATTAATTTTAAAATGAAAGAAAATAAAACAAACTAGTGACACTTGTTCTTCACCATATTTAATTGTTTAACACATGTTACTTTAAGGGGTTTGTAACTTAACACTTGTAATAATTTATATTTAAATTATTTTTAAAAGATTTTTAAAGCTTTTATATTAACTTTCCTAATTAATAAATACCTTTGTAAATAAATAAATGCTTTTCTACATTTATATAAATAAATTTCCTTTAAAGAAAATAATATAAAACAATCTTATTTTAAATAAAAACCTTTATTCATATATTTTTATCTAATCAAACACAAATTTAATTTGTTTGAATATAATAAGTTTTCCCATTCTAAATAAATATTAGGAGGTTATCAAATAATTACTTATTCATATATAAAATTCAGTTCCTATTATTATATTCAGATATCCTTTATTATCATAATTCTTATCTGTTCAATTAATAAACCAGATAGTTATCCAACTATCAGATGCTCAAAAATCCGGGTTACCACATTCCTTCCCCCTTAGAATCTTTTCGTCCTCGAAAAGGAATGAAGCCAGAATTTATAAAAATACTTGATATCAATGAAATTTTCTTTTAAACATTTTTAAAACACTTTTAAAATCTATATAATATTGCCAAAATAGTTTTATAAAAATACTTTTTTTATATAACTCGATGTTTCAGCACGTCCATCCTCGTTCTTACAGAAATTCGGTCATACGTTGATCAGGCGTAGGACTGAAAATCTATAAGTACTTAACAGACCTATTTCAACACCCAGTGAAAATACTATAAAGATAATTTTATTGAAAATATCGAAAACATTTTTTTTTAAAACAGAGGAAATATCTTTGGTGAGAATACTCTGAAAATCATCACCCCCAACCATGGTCGCAGTTGCATCCTGGGTTACATTGCCATCGCAGCAAAAGTCCATGTAACTGTAGGCACTCTGCGCCCCTCGATTACGCCATTGAACCCATAACAAATCGCAGTTACATTCCAGGGTTACGTTGCCATCACAGCAAAAGTCCATGTAATTGTAGGTATCAACGCCCTCGATTTTCGCTGCCAAAAATGAAACTTCTCCATTCCCATATAGGTCACAGTTTACCGATGTAAAATCAAATGCAGACTGTTGGCTCTCAGCAGTACACACGACTTTCGCTATGTTACCATAGGTCGCAGTCTACCGATATAAAATCAAACTTAGACTGTTGGCTCTCAGCGGCACACATGACTTTTGCTATGGTCTGCAATAGACCGCGGTGGCATCGAGTTACACTGTCATCACAGCATAACCCAAATGCCTCTGTAGGCCTCAGTGCCCTCGACTTTCGCTATGCACTACACATAACCTCAGGAACTAGTTTTGTCCGGAATCCTTACAGGATCAACTTTAGAACCCCCCTTAGGGTTCAAGGCAGTACCAACCTATGGTACTCCTGAGAAGTTCAATTTCAAGGGAGCGCCTTTTTCTCCAGAGCCATTTTCAAAACATTTTATACTATACACATATAGTATCTTCCAAATTATACACCTAGTATGATCTCATACAAAGCCCCTTTATACAAAATCGATTATCCCAAAATCGATTATTCTCAAACTAGGCTTTCCAAATTCCAATATTGATTTTACACTAAAATCAAAAGCCTTTCCAAATCCAAAGGTTCCCTAAACCTTTTTCCAAAATCCTCATAAGATCCTTTATATATAGATATATATAATCCTTGATAAAAAATCTTTGGATCATTTCAAATATAACTTTGTTTAGTCTAAATCAAATATTCAAATTTGATCACTCTTTTATAAAATCACTTACCAAATTTACTCACTTCCATAAAGTAATTTTTTACCATAGAAATATCCAATTTCCACCTTTATTCATTGTATATTTCACAAAATATTCCTTCCATTACAAAAACCATTTCACATTTCTTATTCACAAATTCCCAGTATCAATTTCATTCAAACCCGTATGATGTACACATATCATCCGTACGTTATACCAACCTGATCGCTCACTCAATCACACAATTTCACTTCCGAACTAGTATCGTCCACTTGACTTTCTAGGACGGACTCAGATCTGGTTTCTTGATCAGAAACCGTCAATCTTCTTGCATAGCCTAACTATGATAGAAAATATTCAGAATCAATCAACAATCCATATCCAGGTTCGCCGTCGAAAATCGAGTGAAAAATCCCAACTCGGGTCGACATACCATCTCAAAATTCTGTGCTCGAATTTGGATCAAATCAGTATGCGAATAGAATAATATACGTATGTCCTACATATTTATCTCCATTGATTATTAGCCAAATCAATTCTCTTTCTATTCATCTTCACTTTAATTTTCATTCACTTACTCACAATTGCTTAAATCCTCATTTAGATTATCACCTCAATTCTTATCTCAAATGAATATTTAATCATAAACAATTTATACTCTGTCCAACTTAAATTCAAAAATAGCTTAAAAAGTAAAAATAAAATAAAATAGATAAGTAGTTGAAAAATAATTATTAGTTTGTAAAATATCTGCAGAATAGTTAAGTAGTTGTAAAATAGTTAAAATAGTCAAATAATTATAGAAATTTTAAATAATTGCAAAATAGTTGTAAAATAGCAATTAATTATAAAGTAGTTGAAAAACAGTTATATAGTTCCAAAAATAATTGTAAAACAAGTATAAGACTGTTTTTGGTTTAAAAAGAAGAGTTGTTGTAACGACCCAGAATTTTAATTTATTAAAATTTGAATATTTAATTAATTTTAAAAATTAATAAGTGAATTTATAAGTCGAATAAATTTTATTTCGAATAATTGGATTTAATTGGATAATTAAATCGATAATTTAATACGTTAAATTATGGAAATAATTGAAAATCGAGTTAAATATGATTGAAAATGATTTGGGAAATTTTATTTCATCATATGGGAGTTAGAACGATATTTTAGAACTTTTAAAATCGAATTAAAAGTTAATT
Organism: Allium cepa; assembly: GCA_030765085.1. NCBI lineage: Eukaryota > Viridiplantae > Streptophyta > Magnoliopsida > Asparagales > Amaryllidaceae > Allium > Allium cepa. The sequence continues at coordinate 902,222,813 of CM060931.1, read as the reverse complement.
TGTGAAAATTGAATATTTTAATAATTAAATCGACTAGTGAAAATAGCCAATTTTTGAACAGTCTCAGAATTGAACGAAACCAGTTCCATTGGATCCGTAATAGTTAGTTATTACTGGATTTCAAATTTCGTGTCAATCGGAGCTATCGTTTGATCGTGGCAGCTCGAAACGCATCGAATTGTTTTTAATATTAATTTGGCGAGTTAAAATAGTCATTTTTCAAAAAGTCTCGGATTTCGACGAAACCAGTTTCATCGGATCCGTAATGTGATATTATTGTAAGCTTTCAAATTTCGTGTCAATTGGATTTACCGTTTGTCCGGTACAAATTAAAACGCCTAGAAAATCGCTTAAATCGGTTTAATTCAAATTGAACGTTTATAGCCATAACTCGCACAGATGTCCGAACTAGCTTTCGAAACCTGTTCCATTGTGTCCGGAACGTGGGATAAACCCTAGAAACGTCAGTTTCGGCGCGTAAATCGGAGTTCGGAATTTCCGGGATGAATAGTGTTCGATTTTTCCTATAAATAGACCAACCACCCTCACAAGAAAAAAAAAACACTAAACCCGAATTCCTAAGACCTAGCCGCCAGAAATGAAACCCACGGCCAGGAAGCAATGTCCTTCCTCCCTCGATTACTCCAAATCCGTCGACAATTAGGCTAAACTTTCAACTAGAGTATTGAAGAGGGCGATGAGAGCTACGAGATCAACGGTCAAGATCGTATAAGGAGCTATAGATTTGTCGATAGGGGGCCGCGTTCCCTGGAGCTTGCGCACATGTTTCTAGGTTCTGTAGGTGGCCGAGCTTCAAAGCCTTGAGGCCGAGCATGGTGGTTGGGTCGGGCTTCGATGCTATGGTGCTTGATCGAGATGAAAGTTGATGTGGTGGCCAGATTTTAAAACCCTAAATTCATGTTATGGGTTCGAACGGCCTGGGGAGTTGTTTTCGTGCGTCGGAGAGAAGCTTGGGGACGTGCGGCCTGATGGAAGATAGTGGAAAGTCAAGGGCCAAGATCTGTTAAGGTTTATTATTAGAAAAGAAATTGTAAATTAATTTAAGTATAAATCGTGTAAACTTCAAATATTCATATCTTTTTCATACGAGGTCGAAAACGCGCGAAACCAGTTGCGTTGGAATCATATGGACAAGCACTACGCTATAGAATTGGATTGGAGTCGTTTGGAGTTAGTGAAAATTTTAGGTATACGAAATAAATCGCTAAAAAAAATGAAATCAAGGTGAGAACTTCTCACTCAATCGAATCAGTTTCGATTTTATTTTAAATAGTTAGATTTAAAATATTTGAATGCATGTTTGAATGATGATTGTTATCTATTGATTGTTAAAATAGACATTATACGCCGTTAGTAAGCGGATGTTATTTATTAAAAACATATACCGCGAATATTTCATAAACAGTGAAATTGGTATTATATATAATAGCAATATATATATATATATATTGGCATATGTACATATTGGAGTTGTTGATTTCCCGCATTTGTATAGCGGATGAGACCCTATTGCGCCGTCTATTAAGCGGATAATATTTTAAATCCCATATACCGCGATAATTTCGTACTGGAGCGAAATTGGTATTGTGCTAATGTTTGTGGATGCAGGAAAACAGGTTGGAGGGATCCAACTGGATTCCTCAACAGTATTTATTTAAATTCAGATATTTTGATATTTGATAGATTATCATATTGATGTATGATATTGTTGTTGTCGTGATTGTCTATTTGATATGTAGCATCATTAGACCAAATTTGGAATTTTAAAATGATTTTTAAAGTGATTTTTGAAAGAAAACGTTTATAAAATATTTTTGGGAATTTATCCATTTTAAATAAATAAACGTATGATTTTTAATGTTATAAAAATTATGATTTTTGAGAAATATAGTTAAAGGTTGATTTTTGAAAATATGGGTTAATAACTTTATAAAAAGAGTTTAATCGGGATTTTTGAATTTATTATAAAAAGTTTAAATATAGGATTTATAAAATTTGATTATTTTATAAATCAAAATGATGAAATTATAAAGGAGATTAAAGATGTTTTAAAATAATAGTATAAATTGATTTTATAAAGGATTTATAAATTGATATTTATAAATTAAAACATTTGAATTATAGACACGAGTTTTTATAAGTGTTTGAATGAAGTGAAAATGGATTGCATAAGTGAATGGAATTTATAAAATTATAAATGGTGAAGTTATAAATGAAATTTATAAATAGTAAGATTTATAAATTTTGTGAAATTATTAAAGAATGGATTTTTGGATAAATAATTGAATCTTATAAGTTATAAGATTTATAATTATGAAGTTTAAAAGAACGATTTTGTAAAATAATCGTTTTATAAGCATTTAACTTATAATATGGACTTTTAGTTCATAATTGAGTTATAAAATCGAATAGGTTAATAAAGGAATTTATAAGGGAAGTAGTTATAAAATAAATAGAAATGGAATTTATAAAGGTTGTTTTATAAATTCGTAAACGACTTATTTTGATATGTAAATTGTTGAAACCTATTAATGGAGTTATATTCACATTTTTGACTGTGAATAATCCTTTGAAATAAAAATGAATAAAAGGATGAAATTTGTTAACATAGTATATTCACATTTTTGAATAGTGAATAATATGTTAAAGAGAATGTTTTAGATGTGATGTTTTAAATAGAATTAAAACGATCTAACGATGTTTTAAAATGTGTTGAGATTCGAAACCATAGATTTCAACATTCATTGTTGAAATAGACGTTTTCGAGAAATAAAAGGAAATGGTGGACTATAACACTGTTGTTATAGTAAATGATTTCCGAAAGGAAATGTTTTGTATAGTATTGGGATTTATATATCTATTTTAATTTCGAATCCCTATACTAGTGATCTTGGGTTGTCGTAACGATGTTTTACGCAACATTCGTTTTGGCCCAAATAAATGTGTTTAAGAGAATGATTTCCTTAAAGAATGAAATATATACTTAATCTCGATTTAAGTATATTGACTATTTTCTAAGTATTGAAAATAATAAAATCTGTGAATTACTTATGAATAAATAAGTATGGAAATGTTTTCCAATATAAAGTGAATATTAGAGAATTTATCTTTTTGAAGATAAATTGAAATGAATAATTGAAATTGTATATGCATGGATATTGTGAAATATAAATTCACTATGGAATTTATAAAAGAAAGTGGGATTTGTTTAAAGATAAATATTGATTTATTTTTGAAGTGTGAAATAATATATCTTGTAAAGATATTTTGAAAAATAAATAATTTGGAAAATTATTTGGAAACTGGTGATGTGTGCATATCCATTGATAGTTCAATAACCGACTATCAATATTTCCCTTTGAATGGGTATTTGATGTGATTTGTTTGAATTTGAATGCCACACTTATTTTTGAATAAGCGCTCACTATTCGGGTTAACCGGGAAAGGACCATGGGGTCGTATAACCCATTCCGAATATGTGATACGTCGTTATGAATTGCATTTGAAGACCGGTGTTGAAGACCGGATCTTTTTGAAAGCGAAAGGACACGTCGATTGTCTTTGCACCGAGTAGCTACGGTATAGAGACTCCCTATGTGATGGGAAGTCCGGACGTGATTAGAGATTATCCGGATTGCAAGGACTTCTTTGTAAGTGCCTTCGGTTTTGTTCGATCCCGAAACAGACTTGTATGGATTGTACGTCTGACATTACAAATTGAGATATAAAGCAGATTTCTTTCAAATATATTTCTGTTGGTGGCGGAGAATTTATTCTTTTAGCTTAACACCCTTCTCTGAGACGTACGAGCTCAGAGGTTATGTAGTTGAATGTTATCAGCGATATATTCCCAATTTGGTAATGTGACATACTGAGTGTTGCTGTGAAATGATCATTGTGTTGATTATTTGTGATAGGATCGTTTATTTGATCGTCTATCCTGGTGATCATTTCTATGATCATTTGTTGACCCAAAGCATGGCTTTTGTATAAAGTATGTTTTATGGACGTGACTTCGTCGAGCCTCACACCCCGTGAATGGTCAAAACAGGAAAGATGCGGCAAGGTTATGAGCGGTAGCGCCCTTTAGGATATGTGCATTTCCTTCTGGAAAAGGGTGGTATCATGGTATGGAGCCCAGATACTTACTCATGTTGAAAACACTTTATGATTGTGTGAATTGATTGCGAGCGCTCGGTGAAAGGTCCCAAAGGACCGGGGGATGACATATTCGGTCAGTTGTTACTCAGTTAGGGGTAACCCGGCCTTGTGTTGGTAGAGATCCGGTTTGGTTCTCAGGGATGTCCATCCAGAGGCATTCTCATGTGGCAATGGGAAGTTCCTTGGCCTGATCATTCGTTGGAAATCCAATTCCCAATACGAAACTTGTACGGTATTAGTTGTAGAACCTGCCATTCACTTATGGTGGTCACCACTGTTTGGATGGTAGCTATAGTAGGCATAGTTCGAAATGTCTATGCTGGCTAAGATTTATATTCTACTTTCGAAATGAATTTTTCCTACACTATGCACTAGTAATAATATCAAATGTTCTTTTTAATGCGTATCAAGCATCTTTGACTATCATAAGGAGAAATCTCCTCCGATTCTGCGTTTGCATTGTGTGTGTGTGCGGGAGGCCTTATGGTAGTCTCATTTTTAAAAGCATTGCGAATTGACTTTAAAAATATTCCTCTATTTTGATTTTAAAGATAAATAAACTGTTTTGAGTTCTCACACCAGTCACATGACTGACTCGGAGTTTATTGTTTTCCTTCCTAAACTCTGGGTGCCCACCAATTTTCCACACGGGCAGTCAAGAGTTAAGGTTTATCAGGATATTCTGGAGTTGCTGGAGGCAAGATGGATGGCATGGCGTAATTACTAGTATATAGTATTTCTTTTTCTGCTGCACTATTTGATGTTGTTTGTTGTTGTACACTCTGATGATATGATGTAATGAAATGTAATGTATAAAATGTAATAACTGATATAGTTCTTTGTTTAAAGATTATTCGTTTATCTATTATATGTTGTTCCGCTGCGAATTGTGAGATTCTGATGTTGTTCTGTTATTTCTTCTGTTCTGTTCTATCTTTTTCTATCTTCTTCTACCTCTTTTCTTTTCTTAAACCCTAACATTTCGGGTTTCCGGCCTTCGATTTCTCGGCAGTCGATAAAGTGAGTATCGATGTTGAATTTTCGAAAGTCGAAAATTTTCGGGACGTTACATTTGGTATCAGAGCTTATGGTTAAGCGACAACCATGGTTCTGTTGGGTATTACTCATTAGAGATAGAGTCAGTAGTACTCTAGAATGAGTTGAGTGTAATAATAGCTATGAGAGCGTATTTGTTAGTGAATATAAAATTGTTTTATATTGTGATGATTGGTTTGTTGAGTGGTATATAGATTCTGGTTAATACGAGTAATTAACGTTGTTGATAGGGATCTCTAAACACTTGAATAGAACAATTCGACACAATATTGATTTTAAAATTGGGTAAATAAAATAATTTTACCTTGACTATATTTTTATATATAAAGGAATAATTTTTTAAAATTATTAAAGTGTATATAAGTAGATTGTTGATTGTTTAATTGTTTGAATAATCTAAATAAAAGAATAATTGTATAAGCAAAAGAATTATAAGAATGAATTATAATTAAAGTGATTTACAATTGGGAAATAAACTTATATATATAAGAAGTGAAACTATATGAATATATTTATGAATATGAGTTGTAAGTAAAATTGAATTTGAAGTTAAATGGAATATAACTTAAGAGATGTTGAATGAAGTTGATATTGATATCAAAGTAAAGTAATAAAGTTAAGTGATAAATATGAATTTGAGTTATATAAATAAAATTCAACTTTAGTAATTAAATTGAATGAATGGATTGAATATTAATCAATTAAATGTGAATAATTGATATGAAATAACGAATATAAGTGTTAATTCATTAAAATCTAATGTTATTGAAAGTTGAAAAATTGAATGAAAATCAATTTAATTAAACCAATTGAAAGCAAAGGAATTTGGTTGCAATTAATATACGTTGGTTGTTATATGATTGTTAATTGATTGTATATAATTCATTAAGCATGAATGAAATTGGAAGTTAAATTAATTGGAATCCAATTAGAAGAAGTGAATCTTAAATAGAATTGAATTTGATTTGGAAGTGAACCAACTTGAATATGAATTAGTGAATATAAACTAATTGAGAATGAATGTTAGTAAGAACATCCACTGTTAATGAATCAAATGTGATTAAATTGAAAACCATTTCATTGAATATTAATGAGAATATGAATGAATATTTATTGGTTATGAATGCTAGTTGGTTGATGTTTGCATTTGTTGCTTTAGTTGCATTTGCTATGTTAACATATATAGTTATTATGTTGCTATATGTTGTATATTGAGATTATTTTTATATATGCATGTTCTCATGTCGTTTGTTGAGTGTTTTGTAGGTGCGGATCGCGTTTGCTTCGCATTTGGAGCTCGCTTTCGCGCTATATTAGCCGTATATGCTCGCTAATAAAATATAAGGTACATATCTCGGATTACATACCGTACTTTTACACTTTTTCCCTTCGGGATGCCTCATTACTTGATGAGATGTATATTTGTGATATATATACTGTCATTTTTTTTTCGGATCGAGCCGCGCAAAGGAGACTATGGCGAATTTTTCCGAAAATTTAAGGCGTTAGAAAAATTTGAGAAAATTTGGAGAAAAAAAAAGTGAAAACTTTAACTTTGATTTTTGAATTGAAAGTTAAACAATAGTAGTTGTTTTTGAAAAGATAACTAAGTATGATTTGAAAACTTAGTAAAGTTTTGTAAGAAATTTAACTATGGATTTTTGGGAAAATTAATAGATTCTGTAACTTTTCTTACTTGTTAATTTCGAGGACGAAATTCTTTTAAGGGGGGAAGATTGTAACGACCCAGAATTTTAATTTATTAAAATTTGAATATTTAATTAATTTTAAAAATTAATAAGTGAATTTATAAGTCGAATAAATTTTATTTCGAATAATTGGATTTAATTGGATAATTAAATCGATAATTTAATACGTTAAATTATGGAAATAATTGAAAATCGAGTTAAATATGATTGAAAATGATTTGGGAAATCTTATTTCATCATATGGGAGTTAGAACGATATTTTAGAACTTTTAAAATCGAATTAAAAGTTAATTTGTGAAAATTGAATATTTTAATAATTAAATCGACTAGTGAAAATAGCCAATTTTTGAACAGTCTCAGAATTGAACGAAACCAGTTCTATTGGATCCGTAATAGTTAGTTATTACCGGATTTCAAATTTTGTGTCAATCGGAGCTATCGTTTGATCGTGGCAGCTCGAAACGCATCGAATTGTTTTTAATATTAATTTGGCGAGTTAAAATAGCCATTTTTCAAAAAGTCTCGGATTTCGACGAAACCAGTTTCATCGGATCTGTAATGTGATATTATTGTAAGGTTTCAAATTTCGTGTCAATTGGATTTACCGTTTGTCCGGTACAAATTAAAACGCCTAGAAAATCGCTTAAATCGGTTTAATTCAAATTGAACGTTTATAGCCATAACTCGCACAGGTGTCCAAATTAGCTTTCGAAACCTGTTCCATTGTGTCCGGAACGTGGGATAAACCCTAGGAACGTCAGTTTCGGCGCGTAAATCGGAGTTCGGAATTTTCGGGATGAATAGTGTTCGATTTTTCCTATAAATAGACCAACCACCCTCACAAAAATAAAAAATAAAAAACACTAAACCCTAATTCCTAAGACCTAGTCGCCAGAAATGAAACCCACGGCCAGGAAGCAATGTTCTTCCTCCCTCGATTACTCCAAATCCGTCGACAATTAGGCTAAACTTTCAACTAGAGTATTGAAGAGGGCGATGAGAGCTACGAGATCAACGGTCAAGATCGTATAAGGAGCTATAGATTTGTCGATAGGGGGCCGCGTTCCCTGGAGCTTGCGCACGTTTTTCTAGGTTCTGTAGGTGGCCGAGCTTCAAAGCCTTGAGGCCGAGCATGGTGGTTGGGTCGGGCTTCGATGCTATGGTGCTTGATCGAGATGAAAGTTGATGTGGTGGCCAGATTTTAAAACCCTAAATTTATGTTATGGGTTCGAACGGCCTGGGGAGTTGTTTTCGTGCGTGGGAGAGAAGCTTGGGGACGTGCGGCCTGATGGAAGATAGTGGAAAATCAAGGGCCAAGATCTGTTAAGGTTTAATATTAGAAAAGAAATTGTAAATTAATTTAAATATAAATCGTGTAAACTTCAAATATTCATATCTTTTTCATACGAGGTCGAAAACGCGCGAAACCAGTTGCGTTGGAATCGTATGGACGAGCACTACGCTATGGAATTGGATTGGAGTCGTTTGGAGTTAGTGAAAATTTTGGGTAAAATTAAACGTCCGTTTAATTTTATTCGAAATAAATCGCTAAAACAAAATTGAAATCAAGGTGAGAACTTCTCACTCAATCGAATCAGTTTCGATTTTATTTTAAATATTTAGATTTAAAATATTTGAATGCATGTTTGAATGATGATTGTTATCTATTGATTGTTAAAATAGACATTATACGCCGTTAGTAAGCGGATGTTATTTATTAAAAATATATACCGCGAATATTTCATAAACAGTGAAATTGGTATTATATATAATAGCAATATATATATATTGGCATATGTATATATTGGAGTTGTTGATTTCCCGCATTTGTATAGCGGATGAGACCCTATTGCGCCGTCTATTAAGCGGATAATATTTTAAATCCCATATACCGCGATAATTTCGTACTGAAGCGAAATTGGTATTGTGCTAATGTTTGTGGATGCAGGAAAACAGGTTGGAGGGATCCAACTGGATTCCTCAACAGTATTTATTTGAATTCAGATATTTTTATATTTGATAGATTATCATATTGATGTATGATATTGTTGTTGTCGTGATTGGCTATTTGGTATGTAGCATCATTGGACCAAATTTGGAATTTTAAAATGATTTTTAAAGTGATTTTTGAAAGAAAACGTTTATAAAATATTTTTGGGAATTTATCCATTTTAAATAAATAAACGTATGATTTTTAATGTTATAAAAATTATGATTTTTGAGAAATATAGTTAAATGTTGATTTTTGAAAATATGGGTTAATAACTTTATAAAAAGAGTTTAATCGGGATTTTTGAATTTATTATAAAAAGCTTAAATATAGGATTTATAAAATTTGATTATTTTATAAATCAAAATGATGAAATTATAAAGGAGATTAAAGATGTTTTAAAATAATAGTATAAATTGATTTTATAAAGGATTTATAAATTGATATTTATAAATTAAAACATTTGAATTATAAACACGAGTTTTTATAAGTGTTTGAATGAAGTGAAAATGGATTGCATAAGTGAATGGAATTTATAAAATTATAAATGGTGAAGTTATAAATGAAATTTATAAATAGTAAGATTTATAAATTTTGTGAAATTATTAAAGAATGGATTTTTGGATAAATAATTGAATCTTATAAGTTATAAGATTTATAATTATGAAGTTTAAAAGAACGATTTTGTAAAATAATCGTTTTATAAGCATTTAACTTATAATATGGACTTTTAGTTCATAATTGAGTTATAAAATCGAATAGGTTAATAAAGGAATTTATAAGGGAAGTAGTTATAAAATAAATAGAAATGGAATTTATAAACGTTGTTTTATAAATTCGTAAACGACTTATTTTGATAAGTAAATTGTTGAAACCTATTAATGGAGTTATATTCACATTTTTGACTGTGAATAATCCTTTGAAATAAAAATGAATAAAAGGATGAAATTTGTTAACATAGTATATTCACGTTTTTGGATAGTGAATAATATGTTAAAGAGAATGTTTTAGATGTGATGTTTTAAATAGAATTAAAACGATCTAACGATGTTTTAAAATGTGTTGAGATTCGAAACCATAGATTTCAACATTCATTGTTGAAATAGACGTTTTCGAGAAATAAAAGGAAATGGTGGACTATAACACTGTTGTTATAGTAAATGATTTCCGAAAGGAAATGTTTTGTATAGTATTGGGATTTATATATCTATTTTAATTTCGAATCCCTATACTAGTGATCTTGGGTTGTCGTAACGATGTTTTACGCAACATTCGTTTTGGCCCAAATAAATGTGTTTAAGAGAATGATTTCCTTAAAGAATGAAATATATACTTAATCTCGATTTAATTATATTGAATATTTTCTAAGTATTGAAAATAAATAAAATCTATGAATTACTTATGAATAAATAAGTATGGAAATGTTTTCCAATATAAAGTGAATATTAGAGAATTTATCTTTTTGAAGATAAATTGAAATGAATAATTGAAATTGTATATGCATGGATATTGTGAAATATAAATTCACTATGGAATTTATAAAAGAAAGTGGGATTTGTTTAAAAATAAATATTGATTTATTTTTGAAGTGTGAAATGATATATCTTGTAAAGATATTTTGGAAAATAAATAATTTAGAAAATTATTTGGAAACTGGTGATGTGTGCATATCCATTGATAGTTCAATAACCGACTATCAATATTTCCCTTTGAATGGGTATTTGATGTGATTTGTTTGAATTTGAATGCCACACTTATTTTTGAATAAGCGCTCACTATTCGGGTTAACTGGGAAAGGACCATGGGGTCGTATAACCCATTCCGAATATGTGATACGTCGTTATGAATTGCATTTGAAGACCGGTGTTGAAGACCGGATCTTTTTGAAAGCGAAAGGACAACTCGTCGATTGTCTTTGCACCGAGTAGCTACGGTATAGAGACTCCCTATGTGATGGGAAGTCCGGACGTGATTAGAGATTATCCGGATTGCAAGGACTTCTTTGTAAGTGCCTTCGGTTTTGTTCGATCCCGGAACAGACTTGTATAGATTGTACGTCTGACATTACAAATTGAGATATAAAGCAGATTTCTTTCAAATATATTTCTGTTGGTGGCGGAGAATTTATTCTTTTAGCTTAACACCCTTCTCTGAGACGTACGAGCTCAGAGGTTATGTAGTTGAATGTTATCAGCGATATATTCCCAATTTGGTAATGTGACATACTGAGTGTTGCTGTGAAATGATCATTGTGTTGATTATTTGTGATAGGATCATTTATTTGATCGTCTATCCTGGTGATCATTTCTATGATCATTTGTTGACCCAAAGCATGGCTTTTGTATAAAGTATGTTTTGTGGACGTGACTTCGTCGAGCCTCACACCCCGTGAATGGTCAAAACAGGAAAGATGCGTCAAGGTTATGAGGGGTAGCGCCCTTTAGGATATGTGCATTTCCTTCTGGAAAAGGGTGGTATCATGGTATGGAGCCCAGATACTTACTCATGTTGAAAACACTTTATGATTGTGTGAATTGATTGCGAGCGCTCGGTGAAAGGTCCCAAAGGACCGGGGGATGGCATATTCGGTCAGTTGTTACTCAGTTAGGGGTAACCCGGCCTTGTGTTGGTAGAGATCCGGTTTGGTTCTCGGGGATGTCCATCCAGAGGCATTCTCATGTGGCAATGGGAAGTTCCTTGGCCTGATCATTCGTTGGAAATCCAATTCCCAATACGAAACTTGTATGGTATTAGTTGTAGAACCTGCCATTCACTTATGGTGGTCACCACTGTTTGGATGGTAGCTATAGTAGGCATAGTTCGAAATGTCTATGCCGGCTAAGATTTATATTCTACTTTCGAAATGAATTTTTCCTACACTATGCACTAGTAATAATATCAAATGTTCATTTTAATGCGTATCAAGCATCTTTGACTATCATAAGGAGAAATCTCCTCCGATTCTGCGTTTGCATTGTGTGTGTGTGTGCGGGAGGCCTTATGGTAGTCTCATTTTTAAAAGCATTGCGAATTGACTTTAAAAATATTCCTCTATTTTGATTTTAAAGATAAATAAACTGTTTTGAGTTCTCACACCAGTCACATGACTGACTCGGAGTTTATTGTTTTCCTTCCTAAACTCTGGGTGCCCACCAATTTTCCACACGGGCAGTCAAGAGTTAAGGTTTATCAGGATATTCTGGAGTTGCTGGAGGCAAGATGGATGGCATGGCGTAATTACTAGTATATAGTATTTCTTTTTCCGCTGCACTATTTGATATTGTTTGTTGTTGTACACTCTGATGATATGATGTAATGAAATGTAATAACTGATATAGTTCTTTGTTTAAAGATTATTCATTTATCTATTATATGTTGTTCCGCTGCGAATTGTGAGATTCTGATGTTGTTCTGTTATTTCTTCTGTTCTGTTCTATCTTTTTCTATCTTCTTCTACCTCTTTTCTTTTCTTAAAGCATAACATTTCGGGTTTTCGGCCTTCGATTTCTCGGCAGTCGATAAAGTGAGTATCGATGTTGAATTTTCGAAAGTCGAAAATTTTCGGGACGTTACAGTTGTATAGTAAATAGTTTGGTAAAATAGATTTATATTAAAACAATTTATTTAGAAAATAGTCCAGAGTCAAATTGTTCAATTCCCAACCTCCATTTCCAATCAATTCAATTTAATTTACTACTTCTATTTAAATTGACTCAATTCCAACTTAAACAACATCAATTTCTATTGAAATTGATTTAACCCCAATTCAAGTTGAATTAATCCTCAATTTCTTTCCTAAATTCAAATCAAATTCCTGTTGAATTTTAAACCTATTCGACTTTAATCACAATTTCAAATTATTTAAATCAAATTTCAATTTGAACTAATTTCAAATTCAGTCTCACTTTAAATTATCTCAAATTATATAAATTCGAGTTAAATTTCAAATGTTGGTTTAACCTCTTAAACCAAATTAACCTTTATTTAAAGTCTTTAAACAATTTAATTCTAAGTCTAAATTTCAAAATTCCATTTTAAATTATCTTTACTTAGTGCATTACAAAGTTCAAGTAAGAGTTCAAAACAATTTTAATTTACAAATTCAATTCTTAACATTCAAATCTTCGGTTCAAATTAATTCCATATTCTTAATTTCAAATTTAAGTTAAATTTTTATTTATCTCTATAATGGATATATTATCGCAATCCATTTCTTTATTTATTTAAACAAATCCAATTTATAGTTTAAAGATTATTAATAACAACAGGATGATATCATCCAAATTATTTGAAACATCCGTCCATTTTAAATTTCCAAATCTCAAACCCATTTTGAGATCACACAAACCCCTAATTCAAATCAACCATTAACTTTCCAAGTTAATTCTTGATTTCATCTTGAAATTTAAAAATTAGGTTGTTTATTCAAACTTATTAACTTCCTCCAAGTTAAATTCAGTTTACTTAATCCAGTCAACTTTACACAATTTGAATTCCCATTCAAATTTTAATCTTAAGATTAATAATCTTTCCATTTAAGTTAAAAAACTAACTTCACTTTGGGTCTCACATCATATTCAAAATATTCTGAATAATACCATTTATTACTTATTTTAAAAACAATTTCCATTGTTGCTAGCCTTAGGATTTCAAAACTTCTCAATTTACATTCTTCCTAATTTACAAGTTATTCTCATTTAATGGTTACTTCCTTAAACATTTTATTGTGCTTAATTATTAACAAACATTTAATCATTTTAGGATAATAACCAAGGTTATTACAACTGGAATCTAATTCACTATCATCTTATTCTAAAAACTCTTTTCCAAATTCAAGATTTTAATTTCAATTTGAATCCATTTCAAACTAATCTTCATTCAATTTCGGTTTGGTTGTATTTCTATTACCACTTAACTCTCATTAATTTATTTTATTTCAATGATTTAACAACAAATTTCCTTAATATTTATTAGAAAGAAATATTGCTTTATATATCAAATATATTCTTATATAAAATCATTTAAAATCTTTATATAAGAAAATAACAAGTACGCTCTCATATATATACACTCAACTCATTCTAGGGTACCATTGACCATCCCTAATGAGTAAACCCATCAGAGCCAAGGTTCTCTCTTAACCTCTAGCTCAGATACCAAATATAACGACCTAGATTTTTTGATCCAGAAAATTCCAGATAGTTAGAGAAAAGAAGAAAGAAATAGAAGAAAAGAAGAAACAGAAACACCAACATCTCACATTCGCAGTGGATAAAATATAATAACAAATAATAACAGTTATATAAAGGAAAATTGTACTTGTCAAATTTCACTTTAATACATCAGAGTTACAACATATATACAAACACTGGACAGATACAATCAACATGTCTCAGATATATACAGCAATAATACAGCGGAAACACTCCATACATTTCCGTCATCCAACTCGTCTCCTGCGCTCCAGAACGTCCTTACCTGAAAATCTGTAATATTCGGTCTGATCCGAGCATTACATCAAAATAACACCCGGGTCAGGCTGGAAACCAGCGTGAGTAAACTCATCTATCAAGAAATTCCAATACAAAGAATTTAATTAAAACCCGGGATAAATCGCATCAATATACAAATTCACAATTTGTTATAGACATCACTTGTTTCATTCACAAATTTCTAAGTACCAAAAACTTAGATTAAATAGTCCAATTCACTAAAATCATTCATTCAGGCTTATTGATTTCACATATCAATCTATAAAGAATCGAAGTGGTTTTGGGTATTTACTAATACCCGACTCCGGTCTCTTCGAATCCAATGTCATCAACCTAAGTTATTCAATTAAATACAATTCAATTTTAATTACCGGATAACAATTCATAATTGATAGATAATCACATTATCACTATCCATCCAACATATCATATCACACAGTAATTCATATCAGAGATATCAACCAATCCGAAGCACTTATCATCATTCAATCATACATGAACAAGATTGATCACTTCCATTAATTACATTAATTAATGATCCTCTAATTACTCTTATTAGTTAATTATTCTAAAATTTCATTCAATAATTAACCTTTAACTTAATTACATTCGTTAATCAGCCTTGATTAATCTCAATCAGAAATTAACTTTCCTTAATTGCTCCATCAATTAAACCAACTCCTTGATTAATTATCAATTAATCATTTAGTTACACTGAGTAATTATCACTTAATTTCTTCCACCTTGTAATTATCCTTTAGTTAATTACATCCAGTAATTATCCACTAATTATTTCACTTAGTAATTATACCTCATTAAGTACCTTAAGTAATTATACCTCATTAATTACCTTAAGTAATTATACTTAACCTAACATTAAATGATTACCTTTAATTAATTAAACTTAATTAATTAACTAGAAATTTACAACTTTAACTTAATTAATTACACAAATTATTACCCATACACATTAATTACATTGATCCATAATTAATTACTCGAATTAATTATTCTATAATTACTTACATTGATTAATTATCCTCTAATTAATCATCTTCATTAATTAACTAACCCTTTTATTAATTCCCTTAATTAATCAATCCTTTAGTAGTTAATCCTTAATCACTTCCTTTATATAATTATTATTAAATAAATCTTTTTTTAGTAATTTCCCATCAATTCCCTCCTTAAATAATGATATTAAACCATTATCTTAAATGAAATAATCTTAAGTAAAACAATTTTACTGTTTTTAAATTCCATTATTTAATTAAAAAGAAATTTCTTATTTTGGAAAAAACATTTGTTATTGAAATTAGTTAACAAGCATTTACTTTGGAAGAACTTGTTTGCTGCTGATAATATTTTACTCTATCACTAGGCTTTTAATCCATCTCCTATTTTACAATTCATTTCTCATTCATTTTTTTAAATGGGCCGAAGCCCGAAACTCAAATAACCAAAAAAAAACACCGACCTTACCTTCTTAATAACTTAATCACATCGGCCTGAAGCCCAATCTCCCATTACCAAACAACACCTAGCTCCACTTCCATCTGCCTAACTTTCATTTACCCCCGTCCCTTTTCCAGCAGCACTAAAAACTTCGATCAAGCTAGCAAATCCTACAGCCTTCCGCCCAAAATAAAACGCAGCAACCACAGATCAACAATCCATCATACTTGAATTCTCAAGAGGAACCAAACCTGACACGCCATGCATCGCGTGCACGTGCACGAGCAGGCCACCCTAGCTTCAGCCAACCAAGACAACCCACCTACGTGCATCCCTATCCCTGACCACCTCCACGATCTGCCTCTCCACCTATCGCCCCCAGATGCGAACTGATCGAGTCGTGGTGGGTCAACAGCAGTACCCTTGAAACACGTCTGGAAAAAAAAACTTTCAGATCACCTCACGCCACTGCAACGCCGATCCTTTCCATCATCGTGGTTCCCACGTTACACAACACTCACCAGCCAAGTGCAACACTGTATGATCACCATCGCCGACCCTAATAAACGATTTCCAAACCCAGAGAAAAGAAATCCTTAAACCCTACGACCAACTCCTATTCCCAAATCCAAGTTAAAAACGAAAATTCACCATGGTCGAACCTTTCCCCTCGTCTCACTGCTTCTTCCAAACTGGCCGTAACTCCTGTCGATGATGAGATCGTCAGAAAATGATTTTTGAATGAAAACAGTTCATCTATCAATTTCCCGAGACATAAACCACTAGAATTTCTAATTTTACTTCTAAAATTCATATTTCTATGCAAGAATCCTAATTGCATGCTTGAATACTTGTTTTAATTTCATTGAAATTTCACAAAATATGATATTTACTGTAAATCTAAATCTGAGATAACCACTCAGCATAAATTATTCATGAAATTATTGTTAACTTAAATTTTACTAGAAGATAAACATATTCCTAGTTCACATCATCATCAAACATGAATTAGATTGATAGATATTGATTTTTGAAACTGAAATGAACAAACATTCACTTGTCAACGGAGAGCAGAATAGTTCTTTGCCAGGTTAATAATTTAGTTTCTCACAACAACTTCATATGTTTGCCCCAAACATCATGATTTAGACTAGATAAAGTTCACTCACACATCACAGGTCAAAATGGATTTAATTTGGAGATTTAAAATTTTGAAAGCAAACAGGAACTGAATCAACAGAGAACAGGCATTCATACGTATATATACCCAGTCCTGCTTATATATATCAATTTAAATAAATTCAAGCTGAATAACTTCCATACCAAAACAATATCATCAAATGCATAGGATTAAATCCAAATTTTAAACTATTTTTAAAATAAATAGTTTACTCACCTTTTAAAAAGGCAGAGACTTGATTTTTTTTTACCGTGAAGCTTGATTTCATTTGAAACTGAAAAATTGAAAAGCTTTGAACACTTGAAACTGAAGCTTTGAAACAGATGACTTATAGAACTGGAAAACATTGATTACTGCTATGTTGTTGAGGAGGTTTCTTGCACTTTGCATTTGATAATGTATTCTTGGTTTACAATCTTACTGAAAATTGGTTACAGACCTGAGCTTTGATTTGAAAAGAAAATATTTTGAGAATTGGTTTCAGATTTTCTTGCTTACAGCTTCCTAGTTTGCATTGGTCTTGAGGAATGAATTTCAGACTTTTGATTCATGTTAGAGAAAGTTTTCAGGTTTGTTTTAATTTTTTAAGAAAGATTTTAGGTATTGATTGCATGAAAATTTTCTGGTTTGAGAGATGAAGTTCATGTCTTGTGTTTTCTTTGTTATTAAAAATGAAAATAGGAAAACAATTGAAGATAGAAAGTGAATATTTATATAGATTAAATTAGAATTAATTTTAAAATGGAAGAAAATAAAACAAACTAGTGACACTTCTTCTTCACCATATTTAATTGTTTAACACATGTTACTTTAAGGGGTTTATAACTTAACACTTGTAATAATTTATATTTATATTATTTTTAAAATATTTTTAAAGCTTTTATATTAATTTTCCTAATTAATAAATACCTTTGTAAATAAATAAATGCGTTTCTAAATTTATATAAATAAATTTCCTTTAAAGAAAAAAAATATAAAACAATCTTATTTTAAATAAAAACCTTTATTCATATATTTTTATCTAATCAAACACAAATTTAATTTGTTTGAATATAATGAGTTTTCCCATTCTAAATAAATATTAGGAGGTTATCAAATAATTAGTTATTCAGATATCAAAATTCAGTTCTTATTATTTATATTCAGATATCCTTTACTATCAGAATTCTTATCTGTTCAATCTATAAACCAGATAGTTATTCAACTATCAGATGCTCAAAAATCCAGGTTATCACAGTTAACCTCTGCTCGTACCCCACTGTCACAAACCCTAACCTCCTCCACGACTTCGCCTTCATCCATGGTTACTGCCGCCATCTCAAAACCCCTCACATGAACATGGCCATTCATCCCGAACGCCATCGCACCTCTACGAATTGCAGCCACGACAAAGCCTCAGCCACTTTGACCTCTACATTTGCACTCGCACGTGACCCTCTCTCCTAATCAAACCCAAAAATCGCTTGCCTTAGATTGATGTTGCCCGCCTCGATCGTGATCGTCATGCCGGAGCTTCCTGGCCGATCGCTTGTACCTAGCTTCCCTAAACCCTAACGCGACAGCTCGCTCACCTGTGGAAACTTTTTCCCCCTTTCGCGTGTGTGCATGCTCCTCCATCGTGATTGAGCATACGCGAGCGCCTTTTTTCTATCGAATAGATTCGTTGATTTTGAAATGAAGAATGAAAGAGAGAGAGGCGCAATTTTCATTTCATTCGATTTCATTTGTTTTTTTATCGGAAATTCAACCTACTCGTTTTAGAGAAGAAAGAGGAACAAAACGTAATTATAAATGCCGAGGACAGCGTGTTTTTCAAAAGTGTAGGGTGGCGCGTTTTAGAAGTATAGGATGGCTACGAAATGAAAGAAAATGGGCTTAAGGGTTAAATCTATATAAATATATATTATTAAACTCCAAAACATCAGGCTATTCAATTTCAAACCCTAATCGAGACGTACTGTCTGGCGTTCCTAATGTTATACTGCCATTCCTAGCCAAATGGAACAAGTCTCGATCCCTAATTCGATCGTATGTGGAAGACAGCTTTTTGAATCGACTATTTAAATTTAATTATTTCTCGGCGTTTCCAGATCGTACGACCAAACGATATACCCAAACGCTACGAAATTTGAAATCCGATAATAATACACTATTACGGATCCAATGAGACTAATTTCATCAAATTCCAAGACTGTGCCTCGGATCGTTATTTTTACGCGTTGATTTAATTAACGATTTCAAAATTTTATGAAATCACTTGAAATTTTCGGTTTTAAAATCTTACTAACTAAATTAAAATTTCGAATTCAATATTTAGACCATTTGAATATTTAAAATCAAACGATAAAAAATCCGGGTCGATGCATTCCTCCCCTTTTAAAAATCCGTGTCGTTACATTCCTTCCCTTTAAAAGAATTTCGTCCCCGAAATTGCTAAGATATGACGAATAATCCAAACCCATTAACTTAACAAAACCCACTTAGTTAAAACTTGACATCCACTTTTCTAACCTTTAATTTCGTTCAAAACACTTAGTTCCATTTCAATTTCAAAAGTCCTTATTTTCAATTAATTTTCAATTACAATTTGAAAACCAACTTTTAGTTAACAAACATATTCAAAAAAAAAAATCTTTCCAACACCTTAAGTTTTCAAATTTTTTTGGTAGAATCTCCCTTGTACGGAGAGCCTTGTGCAATACGACAAGAGAGATAAATATATATACATCGACTCACACAGTCGAAAAACACAATATATATCAACATTTATATATTTTTTAGTATTTAATCCAAAAACGTGCCTTATTTTAGCATTTTTAAGCGAGCGGCTTATTTTATATGCAATTTGCACGACCAAAATCAAGCAAAAAACTCCATATACCTGTACTCACTCAATTTACACGTAAGTTCTAAAACATCAAATTCCATAACATTTCACTTATTTAAATAGTTAAAAAACATACTTCGCACAACTAAACATGTTAAACATGTATTTATAAACAATTACAAGGTTCTAATATTACCTTACTTGCTTTTAATTGATTCAAGTTAAATTCAAATGATTTACAACCTAATTTACAAGTATTCATTTCATAATTAAACACATTATATTTATATTCAGTCCAAATTGATTCAAAAATCAATTTATTCACTTTCTATCAATTCACAAAAATTTATTTGCTTCCTTTTAGGTCAACGACAAATTTTCTATGCAAATTTCTTGATTATCCACTTAATAAAATAACCACTTCAGTTTATAACTATTTTAAATTGATTCCAAATCAATTTATATTCAATTCCATTCCATTTCCAATTGGTTTTAAATCAATTCATTTTGCATTCTATTTATATCCATATTCATTATATTCAAATATTTAGCTCAGAATCATTCCATGCTAATTTATTAAATAACCATTTCACACTTTATTCGAACCAAATTTCCATTCAATTAATTAACTTAAGTTAATTTACCATTTTCCCATCATTTCTACAATATAAGTTTAGTTCCATTTCCAATGTAACAAATTCCAACTAAAATTTTAGATTGATTCTCATTCAATCAAACTCCATTCTGTTTACTAATTAATTTAATTAGTTCATTCATCCAATCCACTACAAATTTTAATTTCAAGCTCAAAATTTATTTAAACGACATCCACGTCCATATTCAATTTATTTACACTTAAATTGAATTTATTTATAACTTAAATTATCACCATTTCAATCCAATTCTATTTTATTCGACGATATTTTCAATTATATTAAATTCGCTTACAATTAAGTCGAATTCTATTTATAACTCAAGTTCCCTATTCAATTAACTATCTAATTAGTTCACTTTCGATTTGTATTCCAATATTGGATTTTCATTTCAAATATCACCTAATTTAGTTTTCTTGAGTTTGAATTTTATTTCAAAATTCAAGTTTGGATTTTATTCCTTCACTTTAAAATATCGCACTATTTTTTTGGTTGTTATATCCCATTAATTCCAGTTTTGTAATCTATTTAACTTATTTACTCACAATTCCAAAAAAATTCACTTAAAATTTTACTCCATTAGAATTTTATAATTTATGGTCATCCCGTCACTTTATAATTCAAACCCTATATTCAATTCAATTCGATGACATTTCTAATTCCAATTCAAATTTTTTTCATTTAACTTATCTTAAGTTAAATTATCATTCCAAACTTCAGTGCCCAACAATTTCTTTCTTCTATACCATTTTCAATTCAATTCATTTAATTGGCTTACTTAACCAGTTTACTCCATTTAGCTTTGCTTGAGTTAACTCACCATTTCATTAATTTATTCCATTAATTTATTCAAATGATCATCAATTAAATTTCTAAAATTTAATTCATTCAACTTAACTTAAGTTGAATTCCATTTAATTTTATATCTCAATCCCGACCAATATCATTTCCAATCCAATTTTATTTAACTTAGCTCAAGTTAAATTTTATTCATTTTAACTTACTCAAGTTAAAATTTATTTCCAAAAGTTAATTTCCATATTTTTCTTTAAAATCATTTGCCATTTATAAGTTCATAACTTATTTTCTAATATTTCTAGAACATTTATTTAGGAATTCAGAATTCAAATACCTGACATTTATTTCGAATCACTTTGAAATCAAATATATACACTCTCTCTCTCTCTCTCTCTCTCTCTCTTGTTTAACCAACCACTTCCTTGGTTTTTCAAAATCAACCTGATTTTTATTCTTCAAAACAATCCCTTTTGAAAATTCCAAAACACACCTTTTTCCCCAAAATCTCCATATCAAACCACCATGGTAGCAATCCGTCACTTAGAAATTCGAAAATGAACTGATGATGCGGCCATCATCACTAGGATTATTTTCCAACGACTGAAGTGAGTTCAGTGCTTCATCACTTCCAAAATCCATTTTTAAATCTAATTTAAAGCATTTTCTTGTGACGACCCGTCTTTCAATACCCAGAATGACGTATCATCAATAAGAAATAAAAAGAGATAGAAATAGAAAGATAGAAATAAAAGAACAACATCATCAGAATCTCACAGCGGAAACGAACAAAATATAATATTACACATATCCATTACATAAGTTTACATGTCAGAGTACAAAAAATAATACTACTCCATTACATCTGACATTCATAAGAGTTTTCCAAAACTATACAACTCAAAAACACAACATCAAAAGTCACTACAGCGAATAGAAATAGATAAGTACGCCTGGTCCCCAGCTCCAGCTTCCAAACATTTGCTAATCCCAACCTAATCACTTAGCTACTCATAAAAATTTGAGTACCCAAGAGTTTGTGAAGAACAAAATAAACTCCGGGTCAGACATGGCTCTGGTGTGAGTAAATAAGTTAAAGTTGTTTAACTTTAAAATCATTTTGAAAACAAAAGGTGTTACGTAAGACTTCCCACAAATAAAAACGGGTAAGTTGTTACCTTACGCTAACCAAAACATTTGATAGGAAATCCTGTGATATTATAATAGGGTCTAGGGTTTTCAAAATAAAATACAGAAATAGCTGGAATGCTTACATCTCACGTTCCAACATAGTTGGGCACAATCAAAACCGTACAGGCACTTATTGGAGATTGGACTCCAGACAATGGCAGGGCTACTAGGGTACCGCCCGTCACAGTACGGGGCCTAAATCACCGTACCGAGGACCACTCCCGATCCCCTGCAACACAAGGCCGGAACCATCCCTTACTGGACAGTCCCGAACAAGACAACCCCGCAGTTGTGGCAAACAACTGCCCACACAGCCAAAATAATAAGGGACTTCTAGACAGGGGTAAATCTCACTCTCAAGTGGGGGCAACCCACGAAGCCTTGTTGCATCTCCCCTGTTTTAGCCATTCCCGGTTGATGAGGCTTGAGGCTACGATTACCTTTAGAGAACACATCTCTTAGAATGCCCATCGTCCCCCTGACGATGTTCTGAAAGCATTCAATCCATACAAGTTCGTTCCGGGTTTGAACGAAACCGAAGGCATTATCTCGTTACACTCATTTTGGAATCACCCTCAGAGTTAACGACAATAACCCTTGCATTCTAAAACTCCATCTCGATCCTCACTTGAGATGTCACGACCTAACATTTAACTTGGATCGATGTGGTTTTCGAAAAATCAAATTTGATTCCCGATCCCGGTCTCATCGAAATCCAAACGTATCTTAAAGGTCAAGTTGTTTAAATATATAAACAATTTAATTTAATTCAACCTTTGAACATTGAATCCACACAGCATTATCCACAGATAATAACAATCATCCAACTCGGATACATACAAATCTCATCACAGAATATCTCAACTATCATTCAACAGATATCAACCATATTCAGATATTCAATTCAAACAATCATCCATAAGCAAGCACAACTTTAATACGTATTATAATTAATTTATTTAATTAAAATTAAATTAATTACTTACGAATTAATCACTAATTCTTGCTTAACCAAGCATTAATTAATTAATCACAATCATTTAATTAATTAATCACTTTTTAATTAACCTCATTATTAATTAATTAATCTTTAATTAATTAACAATCCTTTAATTAACTATTAATTAATTACTATAATTATTCATTAATTAAAACTTGATTTAAAATTAATCATTCCTTAATTGGTTGTTAATTTACCCTT
The DNA here is from genome assembly GCA_030765085.1 of Allium cepa. Classification (NCBI taxonomy): domain Eukaryota; kingdom Viridiplantae; phylum Streptophyta; class Magnoliopsida; order Asparagales; family Amaryllidaceae; genus Allium; species Allium cepa. The sequence continues at coordinate 902,199,082 of CM060931.1, read as the reverse complement.
AATTTATAATTAATTAACCTTAATTAATTTATTACTTAATTACAGATTAATTTATCTTAATTACTAAATTAATTAACCTTAATTATTTAATTAATTAAATCTTAACCACTAATTAATTAACTATTAATTATAAATTAATTAATGTTTAATTACTTTATTAATTAACTCTAATCAATTAATTAATTAATTCTTAATTACTAATTAATTAATCACTTAACTAATTAGTTACTAATAACTTATTAATTAATCTTTAATTATTTAATTAATTATCTATTAAATATTATTTAATTTAATCCTTAATTATCCAATTATTAATTCATAATTAATTAATTAAACCTTAACAAATTAATTAATCTAAATTTCTTAATTAATTTTAACCTTAATTAATTTATAAATTTAAGTAAACTTTTAATTTCAAAACTAAATTAACTTTCAAAACCAAACAATTTCATTCATTATTAAAAACTATTACATATTTAAAACATTTTCAATTTGTTAAAAACTAATTACCTTTTCAAAAGTTAAATTTAAAAGATGTAAAATCATTTTAAAACTTCAATTAGCAAAATATGAAATACTTTGAATTAAAAATATTTTAACATTTCATAAAGTAGTTGAAATAAATTATTTTAAAGTTTAAACATAAACAATTTGAAATTTTAAACAAATTAGAAAGCTTCAACTTCAATTGCCTTTTAGTTTGACTCGACCACAATTAAAGACAAACACAAACCACCCTAATTCTTCCCTTCCTCTACCTTTTCCTCTCTTCTAAGTTCAAGCTTCAGTTAACAAAAAAAACAAATATAGAAAGAACAACACTTCCATTCTTTCCCAATCCCTTACACGAGCTACTGCCGCAAAAATCTCGAGCACACACACGAGCCACACCCAACATAACTCGAATGCTGCTTCGAGCAAAAACTCACACGCACTCGAACCCAACTCCACTAATACGGTCACCGCCTCGTACATGTGCACGTTGCTCCGACACCGCCGCCACCATCCACGACACCACGAGCAGACCCCACTTCGGCTACTGGCACGACTCCGGCCCTCAATTTCCATTTTCACGAGCTAAATCGAAATATGGTTGCTCGATCCCAAACCCCAAAACTGCACCACTAGAAAACCCATCAACCCACAATTTGCCGACCACCGTTCGCCTCGAGACTTCGACCACAACCTCGTACGACCCTGATGCAGCCTCGCCTCAAGCCATTCGCAACTCGATCCATCCCCTTGATCACAATCACAAGATTTAAAAGCTCGACCAAAACATACTCAAAACCCCTAGTTTTCAAAAATCCCAATCCTCTGCTAAATGGTAATCACTTCCATTATTTTACTTGTGTTTAATATCCATCAATACAGCTTCAATCCAAAACCCAATCCCTAAAATTGACCCGATCACAAGAATTTGCCCAAATTCCCAAATTCAATCAATACAGAATTTCTAACCCAATTTCGATTTAAAAATCCTAAAATTTGTCTTAAAAATGTTGCTATACAAAGAAGATTTAAGATGTGAATTCGATTCAACAAAATTCAGAGCATGATTTTATCATGATATAAAATTTCTTAATGTATTATTTTAATTCAGTAGATTTTAAAACAATTTCTTCTTAAATATCAAATTAATACTTGATTCATGTTTAAATGAAACTACTGCATTGAAGACTCTAACTTAACAATGATTTGTTGCATATAATTTGAAGTTTTTGTTTAAAATTCACCCTGAACTTGAAGATACAGAGAGGCAACAGAAGTATGTAAACATGCACTGTTAAATAATAACCTGAAACAAAGATTTTTCTATATAAAAAAATGGGTACATGCAAACATTAACCAGATCAAAAATACACATGCAAAACATATTTACTTAAATCTTTAGATTTTAAAATTTACTCACCTGATTTTCTAATTAAGCAGAGACCAAAGAATTGAATTCCTGGAAAATAATTGCAGTTTTCTTTTTTACTTGAAGTTGCTTGATTAAATTATTTCTGCTTGATGATGATGCTTCAAATCTTTAAATCAGTCAATGATAGAAGAACTTGAATTTGCCTTTCAGAAATTTTGAACATTGCAGGAACCCTTGATTTTCTGATTTTTGAGGTGTACTTGTATGCAGATTTTCCTCTGCAATTTTCTTTGCAGTTTTTAGATTTTGAAAAGAGGTCTGAGTGTTTTGATAAATTTTGGTTGAAGGTGTAAAGGTTTTAAGAGTTTTCAAGTTTGTTAATGGAAGAGTAAATTTTTCTCTTGCTTAAGAAAAATTAGAAATGAGAAAGTTGAGATGAAGCATAAGAGATAGCTTTTTATATAAAAATTTTGTTCTATAAAAATTTAAAGAAAATGAATCAAAATTTTTGACACTTGTCACTATACCTAGTTAACTTCTTAACACATGCTTATTACTGTGTTTTAAATTTTAACAAGTGTAGTTCCATGCAAAAAGAATTTTAAAATGTTTTTAAAATTCAGTTCCTCTTAAAGAAATAAATATAAATCCAATTTTATACCCTAAATAAAATCATGAAAATGTTCTTTTAAACTTCAAAGTATAATTTAGAATATAATTAACCTATTTTGAGTCTTTTAATTCAACAATTCAAACTCAAATAAAAATTTTAAATTCAATTCAAAAATCAAATTTTATATGAGTAAAATTTTAACATATTCATTACCGTTATGTATATATTAATTTTAATTAGAATCAATGTACATTTACAATTCATTTATTGTCATTGTTTAAAATAACAAATTTATCAATTTAATTTAATTTATTACAAAGATTATCATATTTAAATTGGTTTGAAATTCCGGAATATCACATTTCTAATCCCAAATTAGTATCACCATTATTTATTTCAAAATGTCTTAGAAAATCTACCCAAAAATTTCTGGGATTTAATTTTCCAAATTCTGGTTTGAATCCATTTTTAGTTTTTAATTCACTTGTATAATTCATACTTATATAGTTTTCGTTTGGTTTTTATAAATTATTTCCAATTTTATAATCTTGTTAGATTATAATATTATCAACTAAATACTCCAATATACTATAATAATTTTAGAAAATTATTTCTTTTATATCAAAATATAATTTGGGTAAAATTATTTCATCTACCCTATCAAAACCATGCTGTGTCGGTTTACCGTGTTTAAGTGTTTAGAAATTCCTATCAATTTAGTGGTGTCCCACTGTTCGACCAGAATTTATATGTCTCTTAACAGATAAGTCAGCATAATACAAAACAATTTATATTCACTAACAAATATGCGCGCTTATTTATTAGTACACTCAAACTCATTCTAGCGTACTACTTACCCTATCTCTAATGAGTAATCCCAACCAAAGCCAAGGTTCTCACTTAACATTCAGCTCTGATACCAAATGTAGCGACCCACCATTCTGTATCCATTAAGCTGACATATAACTACACTTGTCCAACCCAATTTATACGAAAGGGCGAATAACTAGGAGTGAAAAAGAAAAAGACAAGGTAGAAGAAATAATAGACATAATCAACGCAGAATCTCACAATCCCAGCGGAACGAAATTGAATATATGATGACAGATTTTAAATACAAGAACTGTACTGTTAATATACATATCATTTTCAGAGTACAAATAGAAACAACCAGTCTAGACAGTTTAATAACTTGTCCTCACATAGCGGAAATATAAATCAAATATGGGAATACGCCTTTGTTATCCAGATCATCTCCTAGGCTCCATAGCATCCTATCCTAAATCTGTAATACTCAGTCTAACCCGAGCATTATAATAAAATAACATCCGAGTCAGTCTGGAAAACTAGTATGGGAAAACACACTCAGTTCGAATTGTTAAAGCTATCGAAATCCTTTGAAAAACAAAGGTGTCTCATAAGACTACGTCACACATAAACACGACGGGTTTTTACCTCACGATAACAAAAACATTTTTACATCAAAAAAATTTGATATTATAATAGTGTTTATAGAAAGTAAATAGAAAATAGCTGAAATTATTGCATCTCATGCTTCAGCATAGTTGGGCCCCATCAAAACTGTACGACGCAAATTGGAGAATGGATTACATACAATGACTGGGCTACTGGGTACCGCCCATCACAGTACACCTTTAGAAAATGTATCGAGGACCTCGTCGGGATCCCCTGCAACACAAGACCGGTTCTACCCCTAACCCGGATAATACCGAATATGTTATCACCTTGGGTGTTCTCACCCGTACCTTATCGAGCGCTCTCTTTTCCTTGCTTCATTTTGATTCTCCTATCCATTTCCGCTTTCCAAAAATAGCATCCACTATTTTTCCTCAACCCCATTTCCATATCCTAATGTAAATTCACCCTATGAATTTATATTTCCAAATTATCATCTGATCTATTTCCTTTATTTATAGACATCATTAATAAATTTATAACTCCTTTGAGTTTCACTTTTTATAAAACTAATCTCATTTATAAAATCTCATTTTATAAGTCTATTTCTTTATAAATTCCATTTATTTTTCAAATATATATTTAATATCGTTTTCAACTCCTTTTTATATTTTGCGGGTACCATTTAAAAAAATCATTTATATAGATTATTTAAAAAAATCTCTATTTAACAATTTACAGATTTGTTAAGTTCAACCAAAAATAAAATTTATTGTTTATCCAATCAGTTCCTTTTTAAATAGTCCAAAATTCGATATAATTATTTTTATATCCAAATCGCCTTTTATTTACTTAAAAATTTACTTATAATATTTACGTTATCTAAAATATCAAAATTTAGGCTGGGCTACTATAGCATTTAATAATTTAAATCACACAACAATCCAACTGATTATTCAACACACCATATGTTTTTATATAAAAAACAATAAATATATTTGAGGAATCCGGTTAGATCCCTCCAACCTGTTTCCTTGCATCAATGTTAGTACAACATAAACAATACCAATCTCGCTTCAAGGCAGGATATCGTAGTAAAAAGGGTTATTAGCGGGGCACATAGGGTCTCATTCGGTCCAATCGGTGGGAAATATATCCAACTACTATATACCACTATATATATAATAACATCCAACTAACAAATATATATATTCATCCAATTAGCCAATAATTAATTTCATCTAATAAAATTAAATTCGATAATCCAAATGAGTGAGATTTACTCACCTTTATTTTTAATTTCAATCCGTTCCAATTTTGATTCCATTGCATATATTCCGCAGTTACGAATTCTACACGACTGTTTTATTCATTTTGGACCTCGTATGAATGATATATACATTTAATAAGATTATACAATATATATGATTAATGTTAAAACCAATTACGGTCATTAAGAAAATTAATTCGCATTATATACCTCAATTAATCTCTAATCCACATCGCTAACCTTTGCTCGTACCTTGTTGTCACAAACCCTAACCTCCTCTACGACTTTGCCCACATCCAAGGCTACTGTCGCCATCTCAAAACCCCTAGCACGACCATGGCCTTTCATACCTAACGCCATAGCACGTCACCCAACAAAGCCTCAGCCACTTCGACCTCTACATCAGCACTCGCACGCGACCCTCTACTCTAATCAAACCCTAAAATTGCTTGCCCCATATTGATGTCGCCCTCCTCGACCACCATGGTCGTGAAGGAGCTTCCCAATCGATCACATATGCTTAGCTTCCCTAAACCCTAACACGATAGCTCGCTCGCCTATGGTAACTTTTTCCCCTCTCATGTGCACGCGCCTTCTCCTCCATCGCGATTGAGCATACGCGAGCGCCCTTTTCTCGATCGAATAGATTCATGGATTTTGAACTGAAGATTGAAAGAGAGAGAGGCGTGATTTTCATTTCATTCAATTTTTCTTGTTTTTATATTTTATTTGTTATAGGAAATTCAACCTGCTCATTTAAGGGAAGAAAGAGGAACAACACGTAATTATAAATGGTGAGGATGGCGTGTTTTTCAGAAGCGTAGGGTGGCGCGTTTAGAAGTATAGGGTGGCTATGAAATGAAAGAAAATGGGCTTAAGGGTTAAATCTATATAAATATATATTATTAAACCCCAAAATTTCAGGCTATTCAATTTCAAACCCTAATCAAGACGTGTTACATGGCATTCCTAATTTTATACCACCATTTTGAACCCAATGGAACAAGTCTCGAGCCCTTATTAGATTGTATGTGGAAGATAGCTTTTGAATCGACTATTTAAATTAATTTCAATTAAATTATTTCTCGGTGTTTTCATATTGTACAATCAAATGGTAAACCCAAATGCTATGAAATTTGAAATCCAATAATAATACACTATTACGGATCCAATGGGACTGCTTTCGTCAAATTCTGAGACTAGGCCTCAGATCGCTATTTTTACGCGTCGATTTAATTAACGGTTTCAAAAAATTTAAAAACCGCTTAAAATTTTCAATTCTAAAATCTTACTAACTAAATAAAAATTCCAAATATAATATTTAAACCATTTAAATATTTAAAATCAAAGACGAAAAATCCGAGTCTTTACAATTAACATGCTTACATCAAATCCTACCATACATAGGTTAAATCCTAAGTTCTACCCTCCCAAAGGATAATAAAGGGGAGAACCTATTGAAAACTAGAGATGGAAAATAGCAAATTCGAAAACTTATCATCAAAGGAATGTGGATACAAAACACGAATTTTCTCCCAATCAAATCAGTCATCCCCGAAGTCTTAGTAACTATGTCGAAACCAAGACAATCCTTCTATAGACCCTATCCAACATGAAATAGACTTGCGCGGTCTTCCATAAAGAGCTTCGGAAGGTGCCATTCCAATGCTAGCTTGATAACTACTATCTTATGCGAATTCCACTAAAGGAAGATGCTTTACCCAAGTTCTTCCAAATCAGGAATATCCATTCTCAACCATGCGTGTCTTGCAATTTTACTAACTCCATTTTACTGTTCTTCTTTAGTTTGCTCACATGAATCAACATTCCTAGGTTATCAATAGGGTCGTATACACTCTAAGGAAACTCTATTATTACTTCCAAAAGTAATCACTGCTGTCTCCTTTGTAGTCTTACAACTTTTCCATTACACCTAGGAAATGGTTCCTATGTATTTCACATTTAGGAGTTTGGTTCGGTGTTTGTGGTTCCATTTTAAAAATTAAGTTTTCTAAATTTTTAGAACATCAAATCCCAAAATCTTTGTCTTTAAAAAGTGTTATTTTTGAGTTTCTATTAAATTCAAAAATACTTGGTTATTTAACATTATTTTCTAGCTTAAAGGGGAAAAATTTCAAATTCTAAGTCTAGAACTTATTCCTCGTTTTCTCTTCAAGACCTTTTCAGTTTTCTATAAAAATTTGAATTTTCAAATTCTACTTTTATTAAGTTTTTTATTTCCAAAAACTTGTTTACTTTTTCACCAAACATTTTCTTTAAAATAGCGTTAAATTGTTTCTATATGTTTCCTAAACATCTTCTTATTATAACTCACGGTCTTATACCTTAATATATTGGAACTACTTTCTCAAATGGGAAATTATTAATGATAAAATCTTCTATGAACCTTTTAAAAGAGGATTTTATTTTTATGTGAAATTACAAGCAACTTATTCTATACTTTTTAAACAAGCTATACAAAATTTGGTGCTTCCCATACCTTGTACATCTCTTTTACGTATTCCTTATAACTTACACAAAACATTTTTATCGGTTTCATAGAAAATTATAATATTATTCTTTCCAATAGATTAAAGTATGTTTAATTTATATTCTCTTATGATAGAAATTTTCTAATATCTAACTTACTCTATTCTTTTCAGAAAACTCATTTTCAAAGCTGCTTAATATACCTGTAACTACAAAAACATTTACTTGTACTTAAAATAATAAGTATACTTTACAAACTATTTTATTTATATATTTAGAAATTATCTTTTAAATGCATTCATATTTGGGTTAAAACGGATATTGCGTAAAATACCGTTACTACAACCCGAAAATACTAGTGTACGGATTTAATTAAATAAATACTAGTAAATCTCATATAGATACGTAAAAGCATTTCTCTTGGGAGTCACCTATTATAACATTAGTGTTATATTATATGCTCCCCTTATTTTTCACAAAAACATCTATTACAACAACAATTGTTGTAACCTATGTTTTTGATGCTTAATACATTTTAGGTTTTTATGTTCAAAATCTTTGTTTACTTTCAAAGAAACTAGTGAGTTATATATACGTTATAATTCTTCAAAAAAAATTCAATTTTACATTATATTAAAACCCAATTTAACTTTCCTACCATTAATCAAAAACCCTCATATTTATTTTCTAAAATAAAATATTGAAAATGTAAATTTTTGGTTCTAGCAATTATATTTTTTTCCGCTTCTTAAATTTCAAAATTTTCATTTTATTGGGCTTGGCAAAAAGTGGATTTTATTCTTACTCGCCTAGGGTTACTTTTCCTAAACCGTCGAAATCTCATTTCCTTACACCAAAAGTGACACTTCAAAAAGTTTGCTCTCAGCTGATGAACACGAAGTGTACGAAGAATCTTCTCAAAATCTTCGAAAAATCGTTAATGACTAGGACGGAATCTAGTTTTTCTTGTGATGAATCAAAGAAATAAAGGAAGCCCAACATGATTGACCCCTGCTGGTCGTAAGGAACCTCAATAGTCCTATCGCTGCATGTTTCTAGTCTAACTACTCTCCTCCAACAGTCTAATATAGCTCCATATGTGGATAGCCAATCCATCCCCAAGCTCATCTCATACCCCCAAAATTCCAAAACATAGGTGTCATAGTCAATTTCTACACCTAGGATAAGGAAAATTTTCAAACCCCTACAAACATAGACAAGTGTTCCGATCCTCCTATGAGGTTTGAAACAACAATGGGTTCTACTATTAAAGAAATGTCTAAGTGTAAACAATCCACAAGAGAACTAGAGATAAAAGAATTTGATGCTCACGGATTTAAAAGACTTCGAAAGAGGAAAATTAGAAATAGGAATAAAGTTTTCCGACCTTGATCTGGTCTATTGCTGGAAGGTGTTGCCTCCAATGCCTAAATCTGTGCCACTGGTGCACCTGCTTCATGCCCCATCTTCTGGGGATAAGCTTTACTAAAGTGACTAGGCTGTCCACAATTGAAACACTTCCCCTTATTGCTGCTTTTCTAAAGTCTTTTGCGTAATGACCCATCATCCCACAACTCTTGCACTTCTCTTTTTTCCTTGATCTGTTTTTGAGGTCCTTCTCCTCTCTTCTTAGAACCTTCAGACTTAACAACTTCTTTAGAATCCCCTTCTTTGACTACATCCGACATAAGCGCCATCTCGACCAAAGACTCATAAGTAGCTCCCATCAGCACGTGAGTCAGCAACAATCCCTGAAGGGGACGATTCAATCCCTTCGCAAACTTCATAGCTTTCTTATGCGACGTATTCACTAACTCCATTCTAAACTGCAACAATTCATTGAATTGATTGATGTACCCCTTCACCGACAAACTCGCTTGCTTCAAATTGATAAACCACTCTAATTGAACACTCTCCTCTACTTGAGACAAAAACATCCTATCGAATCACTCCTGGAATCCATTCCAAGTCACCTCTCTTCCTTCTAACTCAATGACCTCCTACCAATGCGAAGCCTCCTCTTTGAACTGCCAAGATGCTAGCTGAACTCGCTGCTGATCATCCAATCCTAATAGTTCGAATATCCACTCTATGTCTCCAAGCCAAGCTCTAGCCTCCACAAAAGTCTCATTACCATAAAAATTCTTTCCTTCCAAACTCGCTAAATCTTTACAACGCTTAGAGAAATTGGCGGCGGTAGGTTGGGGGATGGGATTCCCACCCGCTGGTGCTAGGTTGGGTGCTTGCCCATGCACCTTTGGAGTCATGCCTTGTAGATACCTATGGAACTAGGCTGGGACTGGAATGCCCTCGGGAAGGTTCGGGGCATCCGCCATTCTATGAAAAGAAAATGATAGTTTAGGCAAGAGTCGAAGGGAGAATGAACTAGACTTTTGAGGGGATTTTTTATATGAAAACTCTTTTATACTTGAAAAACTACTTCTATAATAAGAGTTTCTTTCTGAAAAATACTTCTAATTTGAAGATATGCTACTTAAAAATAGATTGCTTGTGGAAAAGTACTTTATTTTAAAACAAGTTTTTAGGAATCCTGTAACCTTAGGCTCTGACATCAAGTGAAACACCTCACACCCCTTAGTATACCCAAAAGGACTCAATAAAAGGCATGGTGCATTGTAGGTATAAACTAAAACTAGCAGAGACTGAGACTCACGAGATAAAAATAAGTAAAAACAGGAAAACCAAAATAAGTTAGTTAAAGCAAACTTCATTAATGCTTCATAAGTCAAATAAGTCAAATACCGAATACAACATACATGTCTCAAAACCCAATCTATCTCATGAAATAAAAACTTAGTCTCAACAAAAATAAGAGTACAAATATCCCTTTCAAGTGCCAGTACAAAAAGCTAAAATAAAAGTGGGGAAATACATAATAGAAACTTCCTCCAAGAAAACTCCAAGCAACTATAGTCTACTGTCCTCTCCCTTGATTGCCTAGGGGAGAAAAGGGGAAAATAGAGGAGTGGGTCAGACTAAATGTCTAGTGAATGATAGTAACTACTAGAATCGTTAAGAAAGTAAAAGTAATAGATTCTTCAATAATTTTAGTGTATATAAAAGGAAACAAAGGAAACAGGAAAGAGAAAAAGCTGGGATTAAATACAAATCACTAATACTAAATTAATAAGATAAGTTAACTTTGGTATTTGCACTTGTCCTTGATAGTTGCTCAGATTAGGACGAGTTCCTAATCCTGTAATTACGCTATAACCCTAATTATGCCCTTTGATTGGCCTTCTACTAATATGTCTACTGCGGATCGGACGCTATGGTTCCTAAACAGAAGACATCTGTGTCTATGGAAGACACCTACTAAGCACTGTGGAACTCAATAGCGGCTTATTTCCCCTAAACGATGCCGCACGCTCGGTCACTGCCGGTTCGCACTATCTATTGCTACCTCTTTTGACCTTTTATTACCCTAGATAGCATAAATGTGCCCTCATCTCACTTTAGGCTAATGTGAGACCACCGTGTCCATAGAAATTATAGGGGATGCTGTTGGTACTAGTTCCTATTGAATAAAATCTAGTTACACCCCTTGTCCAAATCCCCATGATTCGGAATTCTAATTGTCAATCCCTATCTACCCTAAACAACATAAAGGAAATGCCACCGGTATGGATCTTCCTTGTTAAATTTTGATTGCCTCTCTACCCTAAACAACATAAGTGAAATGCTGTCGGTATAAATCTTCCTCTTTAACTTTTGATCGCCTATCTACCCTAAATAGCCTAAGAGAAATGCCGCTGGCATGGATCTTCCTCTTTAACTTTTGATTGCCTATCTACCTTAAAAAACATTATGGAAATGCTTCCGGTATGGATCTTTCTTCTATCTTTGCTTATTAACTTAGATAAATTATTTTAAATAAGTCTTTACAATTTATCTATACTTCCTTTTCTTATTAATTTATCCATACTTCCTTTGCTTATTAATTTATCCTAAGTCTTAAAATAAGCCTCATTCTGTTCTATTTCTTATTATAACCTATGTTATAATTTAGCTCATTTACTTAATCCAAAAGTCTAAGTGTGAAAATAAGCTACATCTTTATTTTCTCATTTTAATCCTAATTTTACTTCATAAGTAGGCTTGCAAATAGGTCAATTTAGGTCCAATTCCATTTTATTACAGTCATTTCAATTTACATCTTATTTTATGTAATCTCGGTTTTCTTATTGTCTAATTCATATTCACATTAAATCTATTCTAATCCATTCGTGAAGAAAAAGGTGAAATAGAAGAAAACTGACAGTTTATAAAAGAAAATCACAAAACGTGGAAAAAGATATAAATAAATAGCAATTAATAGTAAATAATTAAAAATACTATAAATAACTATAATTAAGTGGAAAAGCTATAATTAACCGAAATTAACTACAATTAACTGAAAAGAATAGCTAAAAAGAAACAGATTAAAAATAAATTTAAAACTAAAAATAATTAAAAAAGGATTTTCAAAATCGTAGAATAACTAAAACTATTGGAAACCTTATTATTTTAAATTACTTAAAGAAATTTAAAATAATGACAATCACTCACATGTGGTCCTAAGCTCCTCCATTTTTGGTCTTCTCGGATCCCCTTGAGGGTATAAAATATTTTATTAAAAGGATTCTCTCCCTAGAAAATTATTCCTTTATGGTCCTTCCTGAAAACGTGTACCTAAGCAGAGAAAATCGATAATGAGAAAAGGTGTTAGGCCTAGGGTCTTATTTATAGGAGTAGAAGTGGATCTCAGTCCATTGGATTTAGAGATCGAGCAAGATGCAACCACGTCATAGGCTGAATAGGAGCCATCGGATGGAAGCATGGAAGGACCAGATGGAACAGAAGAATGCAAAATGATGTGTTCGCTAGCTACTAGAACGAAGGAATGAGTCCTTCGTTCATTCACTTGAGGTGGGTCGACCCAATGGTCGACTGCCCGCTATGCCAGGTCGACCTGTCGGTCAACCTAGGAAGTGGGATGGTCGACCTCTGGATTGACCTCTCCATACACACACACACACACACACACACACACACACACACACATAGTCCTTTTATTTTCCTATTCTTGTTTATTTTGTATCTTGGTCATAATAGCTCGAATTCTGACGTTCTATATATGAAAATTGACTAGAAAATTACCACGGACACAATGGTGCAAATCCTGTGGATCAATTTTGATAATTTCAAAAGTTTATTTTATCTTTTAATTAATTAATGAATTAATTATTATGGGTTAAATTCCGGGTTGTTACACAATGTATCTAATATCGTCGTGTATGGTTGTCGAGGATTAATAACTATGGATAACTGCAGCATCTGTAGTCGTTAGTTTGGGCCTCTAAATAGGGGGATGTTATAATTTTATAATGATTATTCATAACATTCATTTCAAAATAAAACTATGTCTATTATTTAGTCAATACCTGCAAAAATTATTATTTCATAAATAACGCTTGGTACGTTTTACGAAAACAATTTTCATAAATTAATGCAGCCAATAAGTGTAATATGACATGCTCTTACTATTTCCACCATTAATGTATAGCATACGAGTTATGAAGGTCCATTCAACCACCTAATGTACGCTATTTATTCCATCTACTATAACCATTTTTCAATTGAGAGTTTTCAGAACAAATATATTATGAACCCAAAGAAATAAATTTCATAGAAAATAATCTTCTATGTAAACTATACATTTTGTAATATAAATCATATTTCTCATTCCAGTGTCATGTATCAATAATTATTTTATGATTCTCATTTTCGATGTTCCCTTATAAAGCAGAAGTGACCATTCACTCTCTTCATTCCAACCATACCTTAAGTTACATCCACCTTTATTCATTTGCTTTCATTTCCAATATAGTCGAATATTTTAAGGAAATTCTTATTATAATTATTCATATTGAATACCCGATCTTGCAATACTATTTATTTGCTTATTCCGAGTGAACTAATTTCATCGAAGTTTCATACATTACGAACAACGACTTTTCACTATACAATCTTTATATGTATTTGAATATAGATCGGGTATCAATTTTCTTGTATTGCATATGAGTTTACAACTCCAAAAACAATACATATTCTTAAGCAAATAAACCTTCAAGTGACCCGGTTCGAACATGTTTAGTATTTGTAGAATTAGGCTCTTGCATGGGTCTCAGAATGACAACATACCAAAAGATTTATTAGAGTGTATTTTATATTTCTACATCAATCTTAATACATTTTTTATATTTACCGATAAAAAATTTATTAATTTTAATTAGTTGCAAAAATTTATTGATGTAGATTATTTTAGATTTATATAGCAAATGTTCTTACAATATAAGAAAGGTTAAATTTTACCATTTCATTTTTCTAATAGGGCTCTTACTAGGCTTTTATGTTTCTCAAAACTCAAAGAGAAAACAAAGAAATCTTTCGATTTCTCTAATGGGTGTCAAGACTTCTATGCCTTAGGATTTTGACCTTAAGAAAAGCTCAACAAATCAGAGCTTACATACAATAGATAACTCCTTATCAGTTGTATCATATACAATTCCTAACCCATCGTTCCATTTCCTAATCTCATTTTTACCTTAAAGAAAGATAATAAATAAAGAGAGATTATTCACTCATACCCACCATCTCACGATGGTCTAAGTATAATGCACATAGCATGAGGAAAGCTCAGCAAATATGTGCAGTTGATATACCTCGTCTGTTCAGTATATTGATAGTACTATACAGAACATCACTAGCTTAAGGAAAGCTCAACACCTAAGTAGTATACAATAATTTATTAGTATATAAATGATAGAGGACCACTTTATATTACATATTCATCATCTTTAATATTTTACATTATCTTATATCGATTGATAGAACAATGTATTTCTTATGAAATACCCACGTGATTCAAGTGTCGGAAACATCAGAAATTGTGGTATAGGTACTATACACATATATTTATTTCTTAAGTCTATTTGGGAATTTTTTGTTGCATTTGATTTTATATATTCATATTATGTAAATTAATTATTATATAACTTTTATAATAGTCTTATTTACATTATATTAATTAAATTTTATTTAATTAATTTAATTAACTAACATATTAATTGAATATGTATACCATAACATTTATGGTTACATACAAACACACACACATACATATGTATGTATGTATTTTATTATTTATTAATTAACTTATTTAATTAGACAATTTAATTAAATATTAATTTTGGAAACTTCTTATGTATGTACATATTTGATCATCTTAAAAAATTCAAGATAATGTAACATGTATATATATATCATAACTATATATATTTTAAATAATTAACTATTTAATTAGTTTATTTAATTTTTTAATCCTATTAATAAATATTAAAATTTTCAAAATATGTTTGTTATATCTTCAAAGCACCCTTGAAAACTATATTATAACATTTATAATATACATTATTCATGAAGACAGCTTTGAAAATCATATTATAACTTTTATAATGAAATTTTATTTTAAATTTAAAATCTTATTTTACTTAAAAATGATTTTGAATCATATTATAACACTTATAATGTATTTCTTACCTTAAATTTAACTTTTGAATTCAAAATTTCATTTTTAATTTTCTATTTTTTGAAAATTAGCCTAAGACTCAATTCAAATTGGGTTTTTTCTAGACAAGTCGATAGCCAGGGATGGCAGTGTACCATATTTTCCAAACCCAAGCCTAGATGTTACTTTTCTAGACACCCTACTAAATTATTAAAATTAACTGGTTAGCCTTAACATGAATAATTTATACTATATAAACTATTTTGCTCCGATACCATTACCGGAACCAGACCAGTTGGAAGCGGGTGAAACAGGTAGGTTCCAAAAAAAATTCTGTTTGGAAATATTGGGCTTATGAAGTCTAACGAGATTTTAGATCCAATCTAAGAGGTGTTTTAAATTAAAATCCTTTTTTTATTTTATTAATTTGAAAGATTTTTAATCTGATATAAATTTAAGTATGAATGTATCAAATACATCCCATATGTAATAGTTACTTACTAAAATTAATTTGAGAAGGAAACCTTTTTGTTTCCTTCTCTAAAACTAATGCAATCAATTATGGAAAGAAATAAGTATAACAAGAGAGAGAAACCTTTCATTTCTCTCTTTGATTTGATTAATAATTCTTTAAATGTCACTAACAAAAAATTTAAACATGGAAAGAAATGTGAGTAAATCCGAATATACTAACGGTATATATTATGTAAGTGTAACATATAAGAAGTGTGCATAATTAATAGATATGTATGCAGATACCGAGTTGGACCACAAAAGATCCATTTTCCCTTTATATATGCCTTTGCTTTTGAGATTTTGGTTTAAAATATTTGTGTGTGTGCGTATAAATATAATAATGTCATATTGGATAAAATTATTTAATTAAGACCTAAAATTGACATTATCAAATTTGATTTCAATTAAATAAATGCCTGATATAAATATTAAATACTTATACAAGACCTTACTTTTAAATTTGAAATAAAAAACAGACGTATAATTTTATGTTTGTGAATATTGTATTTATACTATACTATATGTACATACATGCATACATATATATACACGTATATAAACATACATGTAAATAAGTTGGATTTAAAAGTAAATGGTTTATCGTACGTTTTAATTCAGAAATGAAGTTAGAGGTTAGGAAAGTTTGTTTTTAAACAATAAATTTAGAAGAGGAAAAAATATTTAAAATTTGCACAAATGTCCACTTGTAAATTTTAGATCCAAAAACTTTCATTCTGAATGAATAATATTCAATGATTTTTATTTAAAATTTAACCATATAACAATAGAAATTAATCTTCAAGAAATAATAAATTGTTAGCATAAAAAATTCACTTACAATTGTATATATAACTTCTGTAAAAGTATAAAATAGATCTAAATCAAAATTAACTAAACTTTCCTTTTTGAAACAAAAAAACCAAAACAAAAGGAAAAATATTGAACAAATCTGGCACATGTAAATTTGTTATAAGAGCAAACAGAGCTAAACACTACATAGAATAACAACGGATAAGCAAAGGCAATGAAGAATCCGATCAAATTAATTTGAAATAAATATATATAATAGAGGGATGAAGAGCAAATGTGGATCTAAAATAAAAATACAATTGTCACATAATCAATTAAGATACAAAAGAATCAACTAAACATATGAAAATCTTAAAACATCCAAGTATATGAATGATAAAACATGCATAAATTAATTAATTAAAGAATTACCTTATTGTTTCCTACTTTAACCGACGAATCAAAAATTATTAGACTCCACTAAATCAATCTTTAGATCTTGCAGGAATCAAGAGATTAGGACCATGCATTGTTATGATTTTATTTTGCATTTGGTTTTGGAATTTTTATCCTTTTCCCCCATGAAATTTTGGACATTACATAATAGGAGAGGCAGAGAAAAGTCTGAATGAAAGAATAACATCAAGAGGTAACAAAGATCATTAAAGATATGGCATATTTTTATTTCTTTAATTTCTGCTTTACCTCTTTATTTTAAAATTTGAGAAATTTTGCTCTCCCTATTTTGGTTGGCCATATCAATGAGGGAATAGGACTCAAAAAAATTTAGAAACCCATTTAGTACGTCAACTTAAATTTAATTTAAATACTCGATGGATATTGTATATCGTTATGCGTGTTTATAACTATTATTTATGCACACTGTTAAATACTCTTAGTATTTAAACAAATAAAATAAAATTTTAATAATTTATATTTCATAAATATAAATTAACTTAAAAACACACTTAGAATTTATTCTATTTAAGTCCAATTTATATATTCTACCAACATGGTATATCGATACGTATGTTTATAACTTTTGTATACATACTTTACTAAATACTAATGGTATTTAAATAAATCAAATAAAATTTAATAATTGATATTTAATAAATATCAATTAATTTGCAAAAATTATAAATTAATTAAATCGTGTAGTTCATTCGAAGTATTCATCATTTCGGTTGTGCAACTCAAAGGTGTAAATTCATTCAGCAATTAATTATCAAACAATTACAATATTAACATTCATGTGTCATCTTAGCTAGTGGTATGAAATTTTTGCTAAATTTATCGCTTACACATTTGTCGGTAAAATCCAATTTTACTTATTATAAACGCTTCCTGATGGTAACGATTTTTTACACCAAATCTCTTTGTCAAAACTATATCGCATTACGCCTTATGAAATTTGGTTTTGGTTAAAATTCATACATCGCTCACATTCAAAATTGTGATTTCAAACACAAAATCTTTGTTTCAATAATAGCAATTATTATTACTTCTACTGCTCTGGCCAAAGTCTTTTTTCTTGTTGACTACAGTTGACAGTAATACTAATCCATATAACCGAAGAGACGAATTCTCTATTGAATAGTGTTTGACTTTCAATGCTTCAACTCAGACCCAATTATAGTCATTCAATAGACGACATGCCTTGATTTAAGTATAATTAAAGTGGAGTGTCCATATTGAAGTTCCATAGTATTCTCAAATCAAGAGAGCTATGTAACATCGTCACTTCGATATTCTATTTAACCTTAGTTATATTAACCAACAAAAAATGCTCAAGTGTGTCATTCCATAATTAACCAATAGCTATCAGTATATAACTGTAATGACCTTAAATTTGACTAACATTATTTAGACTATTTAATTGGATAAACTAAACTAAATAATGTAGATACTTAAGATATTAAGATTTGTTAATTAAGAAGTAGTCATGCCTTAATGAATGTATTAGCAAAACTAAAAATAAGTAAGTAGGAGGAAACTTGTAAGGGTAAAATGGGTAAAGCCTTTATTCCGATACCCTAAGCCCTTCCATTCTTCATTCCTCATTCACTTTAGCTATCACAAACAGAACCAAAACCCAAAAGGAGCTCGAACGGCTACCATTAAGAGGATTCAAGGAGAAGAAAAGCCAACATACAAGTAAAAAGCTTAAGCAAATCAATCAAAAGGAAAATCCCAACCTTCTTAACACAAAGCTAAAGTGAATAATTATTT
This sequence comes from Allium cepa, assembly GCA_030765085.1. Taxonomy (NCBI): domain Eukaryota; kingdom Viridiplantae; phylum Streptophyta; class Magnoliopsida; order Asparagales; family Amaryllidaceae; genus Allium; species Allium cepa. The sequence continues at coordinate 902,180,322 of CM060931.1, read as the reverse complement.
ACATCCCTATTTTTGATGAATGATTTCTATTTAAAGGTAAACATGTTTTCTTTTGCAAGCACATGCCATGTTATAGTGATTAAATGATTATATGTTTTAAGTTGATGATTTATGAAGATTTAATAAGAATGCTTATGATATGTTTAGATTAGAAAATCTATCATATGACATCCAAATAAGTTGCCTTTTTTGATATATGGTCAAAAAAATTACTTTAGAAGTGGGTTTCAAGTTTTATAATTTTCCAAGTGAATATAGATTTATTATAAATTTTCTATGAGAGAAAATATTTAATTTTGGGTTTAAATTATTTAAGGCAACTAACTAATTTTTTCAGGTCTAAAATTTATATATATTAGAAAACATATTTAATTTGAATTATTATGATTTTTAAGGATTTTCCTAAGTGATTAACTATGATTTATAAATTATTTAAGTTAGAGTTACTCAAATATTTTATCAAGAAGATGGGTTTAAGTGTTAAATTATTTTCAAATGTTCAAATATGGACTCGACGGTAATTTTGATAAAGAAGAAGGGAAAATTTTCCTAAGCCAATAAGATGGAATATATGAATGGTAGGTGAAAAGTGTTTTCTTTAATAAGCAAAAATGCAGCTTTCATACAAGCTACATCTTCGCCACCTAACCCTGCTAACTTCCAACACATACTCTCATCTCTAACCCTTCTGCATCCTTTCGAAACCAATGCACATGGTATCAAGCAATAGGTACGTAGTGTATCGGGGAAAGAAGGAAGGAAATATGGTGTCGAAGGTATGTTTTTGAAAGGGTTAAAGCCACTTTTATTAGCTTTCGAATCCATTAACTTGCCTTTGTTTTTTAAAGAAGCTTTTGAAAGGTTTTTCGCTTTTGAACCCCATTGATACCCTAGCTGCTGCATTTATACCTTTCACCTTAGTACGAGGAGGCTTTTGATAACCCTTAGATCAATGCGTGCGAAAGGTAGGTTTCGAACCAATGCCCTTCCGCAACCATTGAAGTCGCCTTACCCAATGCTTCCAAAAAAGAATGACTTGGCCACCTTTACTAATAGTTTCGGAAGCAATGGTTTCAAAAGGATAACTTTCAAATGTGCCCACTTTGATATTTTGTAGTTTATTTTGTTATCAAATCATGGTTTCGAAAGTAATACTTTTAATTGGATTCAAAGCTATGCTTCCATAACTTCTTACTTAATCAATGCTTTCAAAATGTATGTTTTATGTGTTTCGAAAGGTATGTTTTAAGTGTTTCAAAAACTGTGTTTTTAAGTATTTCTAAAGAAATATTTCTAGTGCTCTCAAAACATATATTTAATGGTTTCGAAAGAGGATGTCTAAGATTTTTAGCAATGATTTTGAAAGGGATGCTTTCAATGATGTCAAAAGGGGTTGTTTAAGGCTTTAAAAAATGGTTTCGAAGGTGTTGTTTAGTTTTATGGCCTAAGTTTTCTAAATTAAACAAGGGCTTTAACTTATTTTGAAGGAATAGATAATCCCATTGATTTAGATTTCATCAACTGTTTTGTGTAAAGCATATACTATGGTATAGATATTACGAGTAAAGTAAAGAGCATATTTCCACTATCAACGTATGATTTAAAAGGGTTAAATTGATTTGAAAGAAAGGTTTTCAGAAAAAATTGAATAAGGTAGTTAACCCTAAGTATATGACTCAAATATTAGAACACCGGATGGGATTGGTATGGGGTCGTGCCCTATACTTTAGCTAGGGTATAGCTAGTAGCCTCTAGCTAATATAAAAAATTACAGTGTGTAGGGCTTTGTCACAGGTAAGACTAAAATGATGTTACACACAGAAAGGAATACACATAGTAGATAGGTTATTGGCGAGCCTACAAAACCATTATAATTGATTGAGTCTAGAAGAATAAAGTTAAGGACAGATCGTCCAGTATTGTGTCTAATAGAAGTTAGATATTTATTATGTCTAGTAGGCCTGAGTCAACCAATGGTTAATAGTTAGCCAGCTAAAACTATAAGGTTCGAAAAGATAGTCTATCAATTACCTGATTTATATGCATATGTATTTTTGCTATTGTTGTTATAATCAGTTTGATTGTAGTATTTTGATTTTCAAAAGATATGCTTTTAAAACGAGAAGGGAAAGCCATTCCACTAAATGGCGTGGTCTCACTTAATATCAGTAAATCAAGATGCAATAGAATTATTCACACCAGGCTTTATGTCTGACTCGAAGTTTATTCCCCTTAACCTCTCGGGTGCTCAAAATTAAATTTGAATAGATTGAGAGTTATTTACTTTTCAGGTTTAGTAGGTTGGACAAAAAAGCTTCCGAAGGCGTGCAGGAGGCAAAGCTAGCTATGTAGGAGTTATTTAGTATTATATCCGCTCTGATGTAGTTATGACTGATATGTCTATCTATCTAGTACTCTGATCATCTAAGAGGCATCTTAATATATCGCAGTTGACGAATTTGTGATAATTATATTTGATCAAAACCTAGGATTCGTTTTAGGGACTACGTAATTGAATATGAAATACTGATTTGAAATGTAATCAGAAAAGTTATTTTTAAAATCCATGTTGATTTTATTTCATACTCATGTGCTTCTGATCTTATGGATACCATTAACATTAAAGTATTTTTTTCGAAAGTTAATATTATAGATGATTGCAGCATCTATAATGCTTAGCTTCGGGCCTCAAAGTAGGGGATGTTACAACTTGGTATCAAAGCATAAGTTTACGAAAACTTAAAAGAAATTTTAAACTTAAAATGATTTTTGAAAACATTCCTAAGGAATTAGAGAAAATATGGAGGTATGGGACAACGTTATAGTAACATACTTTTATATGCTATATATAATTATATGATTTATCTCCATTCTCCCATTTCTCTTAGGCTATTCTTTTATCTTGCAAAGACTCGAATATAGATTTAAGGAAGTAGTATATGGATGCTAGGAATGCAAGAATTAACCTTAGTGGAGGAAGCACCACAACTAATGGAAATGTCAGACCAAACACTAAAAGGAATCTAGGTCGGGCACAAGCTGCCAATGTAGGAGCTGAAGTGCTGCAAGTTGATTTGGAAGCTGTGTATCAGTTCTTCGTTAATATGATGCAAGTTGGAGCTGCTGCGGGATTAGTTGGCGGAAATGATGAAGTAGGAAATCAAGGAGCTCCGATGGTCAATAACTATGTAGCATTGAGCAGAGACTATGCTAGGCTTGAAGGGAAGCCGTTTATCGGGACCGATGATGCAGTTGAAGTAGAGAATTGGTTGCTTTATTGTGAAAGGATCTTTGCTGATGTAACAACCCGCATATTTATCGATTTTATATTTAAATATTTTATTTAAATATTTTATCGTTAGTCGGATTTTAGTCCGAAAAGCTACTTTTTGCATACGGTCGAATTAGGGCTCGGGACCACTCCCATTGAGTTTAAAATGTCGTTTGTGACCTTTTTGAGTATAAGCTTCGATATGTTTGGAGAAAGATGATTTCTGCTACTTTTTACTTTGGGTTTGGTTTTTGGGCTCAGCCCTATGTTAACTAATGCTCAAATCTGAGCCACTCTTCCCCACTCACTCTCATTCTCTTCTCATTTCAGTTTTCTTAGCTTTATGGTGGGGGAGATTGGAAATTAAAACTCCAAAACCCTAGTTTTCCTTGCAAATCAAATTCCTAGCTCCAAACTCAAGAAGAACCCATTGGTAAGCTTCTCTTCTTATTCTCCAACTTATTCTCTTACCAATTTCAGAAATTCCTAAACCTAATTTTGGGAATGTTCTTGTTTTGAGCTTAGATTCAAGCTCATTTGGGTTGTGTTGAAGAGAGGTTGATTCTCCACTTGCTTTCAAGCTTCTTCTTATTTGATTTTGAGAAAAGGTGAGATTTTTATCTCACATCTATGACTATAATTATCTTTGGTTGTTAGGATGAAATCCTAACACTTCTTCATGAGAATTTGCTCTTGATTTGGATTGGTTTTGTAAATATTCCAATTTTTGGGTTTTTAAGTCAAATTTGTGTAAAATCCTTTTATGGATGTTTGATCATGCTTTTGGTGATGCATCGAGGAGCATATAGGGCCGGGTTGCCGATTGGCATAAACTCTTAGAGCCAATGTCCGTCCGGTTGCATTTTGGAAGAGTTTGCTCTTCATTTGAATAAGGTTGAAAAACCAGCCCAGGCATGATTCAGTCGACTGAAAACTCTGTTCGGTCGACTGAACCTGAAACCCGAGAGTTTCCAGGCATGATTCAGTCGACTGAAAAAACTCTGCACAGTCGACTGAAACTGGAAACAGAAAGTTTCCTGAACCTGGAAAATCTCCAGGTACAGGGTCAGTCGACTGAAAATCTCTGTTCAGTCGACTGAACCTGCTGTTTGAGTCCAATTTGCCTTTTTGGATTGAAATTCCAATTTAAATCGATTCGTGATAATCCTATTTGTTGTTATCATCTATTATGACTTTGATGACTCTTTTTAGGGATTTTTGAATATCCATTTCGATGGATCCTTTATCGATTTCATTGGATTTTATACAAGTCTTCGTATGTGAATTTTTGTGATTGATTGTTCTTACAATCTTCTTCGTGATTTGTCACTTTAAAAATATAAAGGTTTTCTATACTAGTAGTAAATATCAAAACTCTTTCCTCAAACGATTTCAATACTATTTTAATACCAAATTCGTTTATAAAACCGTTTTCCAATCTATTAGCATATACAAACCTTTACCTCACTCGTATGAGAAATCTAATTAAACGGCTTAGTAAAACAAGTGGTATGAAACGCTTGCGTTTACTTTGTCGGTTAATTCTTGGACTTGTTCGATTGAACCTCTTGTGACAATTTTCTAGTGGAGATTTACAGTTTGTTCGTAAATATTTAAGTTAAACAAGTGGTTATGGGACATGAAGCTAAACTCATATATTTACTAGCTTAGTGTAATCGACACTTCTCGCTGATCATGACGATCATCTTTGTGATTCAGACTAGCAATGTGCGATGTCTCTTTGCCTGCGAGGGAGACTAAACCCCGTTTTGTGGAGTTTCGACTCAATTTGTGATGGGGTGGCAACCCATGGTCTTCGGGCCGTTTGTGGAGCTTCGGCTCAATTTGTGATGGTTAGCGAAAATGGAATTAGCGTTCCATTTGTGATACACGTGTTGGTGGGCTTTATGCTCCCATTTGTGATAGGCCTCCCCCCTTTGTGATTTCTGGATTTCTTGTGTAGATTCCTAGAATTTATGTTTCACCAATTTTCGTGATTTCCATTGATAAGTTTTATCAATATTTGTGCATTGGTGAATTTGTGTGTCATTGACTTTTGTGATTTTCTGGATTTCTTGTGTAGTCTTCTGGAATCTGTGTGTCATTGACTTTTGTGATTGACATTGATATTATCGTCAATATTTATGGAATGGTGAACGAAATAAGGAGTATGACGTTTCTTTGATTCTTGTGTAGATTTGGTGACAGTGATTAATCTCTTGATGATTATCAACTAGTATATATATATATATCACAGCTTGGCATTGTGATTATTATGTGTTTGGTCATATCTCTTGTTCTATATCGTTTCATCTGGTATTTATAGTTAGACTGATCCGTTTATTATTTTCTTATTAAATAATACTCGGGTCAGATCGAAATGTTACAGGTGCTTCTGCTTGACTTCTCATCCGGGATTAACTCCTTGACTTTTGGGTTAACTACTTAGATTAGTAGTTATTTTGTTGTATACATTTGAGATATAGACTCCTTAATGTATACTTATTCTTTTGTGTAGTTCGTGTAACTATTCTTTTGTGATATTGTGGATCTTTTTAGACCACTACTCTGATGTACACTTTCTAGTGTAATATTCATATCTTATTCCGCCTTTGTGATATGAATTGTCTGTGACTGATTTGTGTTATGCTTATTTCTATATTTGTTTTCCGAAGGATTTATATAGCCATCGTGTAGTAGCTTTGAGTTTGTGTCGGTATGTCGGATTTCCTCTTGAAATAGAATGCGTGTTATATTATCTGACATATCGGTGCTCGCGCAAAGAAATTACATGGATGGTCGCTCCTCAACAGCCTTATTCTCCGTGCTAGTCGACAGCATTCACCGTAATGTTCTTGTCTAGCGTGGGTATAGAATTGGGGCGTCACAGCTTGGTATCAGAGCCAAACTTCGGAACAATATGGAATATTATAACAAGGATCATCGTCCTAAGTCCATCTTGGGAGTTATGCTTTAGGATTTTATTCGGGTCTTCGTACCGTTCTATCCTATTTTCTTTATGATTCCTTGTTTTATCTATCAAGATTGCTTGATATTCAATTTGGTGAATAACCTTTTCTTCTTCTTCTTTCTTTCTAAAGGAAGAGAAATGTCTAGACCTGGCCGCCCCAGAGCCGTGCCATCTAGCACTCCGCCCCAGGATGGAGTTTTTATGACTGCTCAACAGCTTCTTGATTTGGTAACAAATGCTCAAGCAGCTGGAGCTAACCCGAAACCTACTCACCCAAAGTCGGGATTTGCATGCTTGTGTAGCGATTACACTAATTTGGGTGGGGAGCCATTCAAAGGTTCCGAAACTGTTATTGAAGTACAGGCTTGGCTAAGAACATGCGATCGCATCTTTTCGCGCATGAATCTTATTGACCTTCACCGAGTTCAGGTGGCCTCTAGTATGCTCCGAGAAAGAGCATTGGACTGGTACGAGCTTCTTATTTCTGAAACTAATGAAGCGGATCTCACTTGGGAGAAATTCCAAGAACGCTTCGAGTTGAAATTCGTACCGAAAGCTTAAAAAGTGACATTGGCTCGACGATTTATAGACCTTGTTCAAGGTGAGTCATCCGTGACTGATTACGTCGCCTCCTTCGAGTCGCTTTCCAAATATGGGGTTGAATACATCAACACCCCTCTGAAGAAGAATCAGAGATGTTTTTATGGCTTAAACAAAAGTCTCAAGAAGCCATTACTTCTAAAGTTAGAAGTTTTTTTCGACCAACTCGTTGATATCGCTCTTCGTCTTGAAGAGGCGGATAGAGAGAATGATGTTGAAGTAGTGGGTTCCAAACCAAACTTCAACAACAAGAAGAGGCCAAACAAATTCTAAGGCCCTTATCCCAATAAGAAAGGGAAGCAAGCAACCTCCGTGGCAAAGACTTCTTCCTTTGGTCGTGGGGAATGCTATAATTGTGGTTCGAAGGACCATTATGCGAACAAGTGCCCAAAGTCTCTTTCTTGTCGCTACTGCAAAGTTCCCGGTCATGTTATATCTTCATGCCCCAAGCTTCAGGGCAGAAAGGAGGGAAAGTTAAATGTTGCTCAAGCCCCTGGCAACACATCTCGTGGCCAAGGTATTTCTCATTCTATTCTAGATGGAATTATTTTGTTTCGTGATCATCCTATTCGAGTTCTTTTTGATACGGGTGCGTCCCATTCTTTTATATCAAAAGAACTTGTTGATACTTTTTCTTTGGATGTTTTGTGTTTAATGACTTCTTTGAGAATTGTGAATCCGGTTGGTGGATCCGCAACAATCAGTTTATTGTGTAAAGATGTCGAGATTATTTTGTGTGATTTTTCTTTCCGAGCCGATTTGCATGTCATGCGTTATGTAGGCTTTGGAATGATTTTGGGAATGGATTGGCTTAACCATTATGAAGCTCATATCCTATGTCCTGAGCGGACTATTCATCTTCGACATCCTCAATCTGTTAATCAGGTTTCTGTTATTCTTAAAGATTCAGATTCTGCTTTGGTTGCATCTTTATATTCTTTAAATCCTCGTGATGACGATGACGATGATGAGGGTGATATTATTTCTCTTATTCACGTCGTTTGTGAATTTTCCGACATATTCGAGCCCGTTTTAGGATTACCACCTAAGCGAGCAATTGAGTTCAGAATTAATCTTATTCCAGGAGCTCAACCTATCACTCGTCCTCCGTATCGTATGTCCAATAAAGAAAACGAGGAGATGCGTAAACAATTATGTGAATTGGAAACGAAGCAATTTATTCGCTCTAGTTCCTCGCCTTGGGGAGCTTCAGCTATTTTTGTGAAGAAATCCGACGGTACACTTAGGCTTTGCGTTGACTACCGCAAGCTTAATGATCTTACTATCAAAAATAAATATCCTTTACCTCGGATTGATGATCTATTCGATCAACTTAGTGGTGCTAGAGTCTTTTCACAATTGGACTTGGCTACCGGTTTTCATCAGCTTCGTATTGCAGAGGATAGCATTCCATTGACCTCATTCCGTACTCGTTATGGATCTTATGAGTGGCTTGTGATGCCATTTGGGTTAACGAATGCCCCTGCTTATTTCGTTGACCTTATGAATCGAGTCTTCAAAAATTTTCTTGATCGATTTGTTCTCATCTTTATTGATGATATTCTTGTGTATTCTAAAACCGAGGAGGAGCATGAAAAACATCTTCGGATTGTGTTGGAAACTCTTAGGAGTAATCAATTAAAGGCAAAATTTTCTAAGTGCCACTTTTGGCAATCTCGTGTGAAGTTTCTCGGTCACATTATTTCTGAATCCGGAATTTCCGTGGATCCTTCAAAGATTGAAGCGATTCAAGATTGGAAGAGACCGAAGAGTGTGACAGAGATTTATAGTTTTCTTGGATTGGCGGGCTATTACCGTCGTTTTATTAAAGACTTTTCTAAAGTTGTCGTGCCTCTCACTAGCTTGACGAAGAAAGGTGTTAAATACATTTGGTCGGACAAATGTGAAGCTTCTTTTCATAAATTAAAAGAACTTCTTTCTGATGCTCCTATTCTTGTTATTCCCGATGGGAATCAAGATTTCGTTGTTTATACCGATGCTAGCCGCATTGGTTTGGGTGCCGTTCTTATGCAAAAGGAACGCGTTATTGCTTATGCTTCTAGGCAATTAAAGCCTGCTGAGACTAGATATGCCACTCATGATTTAGAGCTCGCGGCTATTGTTTTTGCTCTTCGGATTTGGCGTCATTATCTCTTAGGAGAGAAATTTGTTCTTTACACAGATCATAAGTCTTTGAAATATTTATTCTCTCAAAAGGAACTTAATTTGCGTCAACAGCGTTGGCTCGAATTTCTTGCACCATATGATCTTGATATTCTTTATACTCCCGGTAAGGGTAATCGTGTCGCCGATGCTCTTAGCCATAAACAACAAGCTGTTGTTTCTATGATGATATCCGAATGGAACGATCTCGAGATTTTATCCACTTGCGAAATTCGAGACCGTGTTTCCGATTTATGCTCATCATTTGTTTTATGTAGCCTTGAGGCTCATCCATCTCTTTTAGATCGCATTCTTGAAGCTCAAAGGCTAGATACTGAATTAGTTCTTCTTGGCCAAAATATTAAGGATAAAATTGATATTGAAGGTTTGAAAGACTTTAATATCGATTCTCGTGGCGGCATTCGGAAATTTGATAGACTTATCGTGCCAAATGTTAGGGATCTTCGTAAAGATATTTTAGAAGATTCTCATCACTCTAAATTTACCATTCATCCCGGTAGTAGTAAAATGTACGTGGACATGAAGCGACTTTATTATTGGGAGGGAATGAAACTTGACATCGCTAACTTCGTTAAACGTTGCATGACTTGCCAACTCGTTAAGGCCGAACATCAAAGGCCCGGAGGGTTATTGCAACCTTTAGAAATTCTAGTTTGGAAGTGGGATCAAATTTCCATGGATTTTATAGATGGCCTTCCCCGTTCTCGATCGGGTTATGATAGCTTATGGGTAATTGTTGATAGACTTACTAAATCCGCCCATTTTATTCCCGTTCGGTCTAACCGAACCGTTCCTCTTTTGGCCAAAATATTTATCAAAGAAATTGTTAAATTGCATGGTGTTCCTACTTCTATTGTTAGTGATCGTGATCCATTGTTTACTAGTGGATTTTGGAAGAGTCTTCAAAAAGCTTTAGGAACGAGGCTTAATTTTAGCACCGCTTATCACCCCCAGTCCGATGGACAAACTGAGCATGTGAATCAAACTTTTGAAGATCTTCTTCGTTCTTGTGTGCTTGATTTTGGTGGAGGTTGGGAAGATCATATTTCACTTGTTGAATTTTCCTATAATAATAGCTTCCAATCTAGTATTGGTATGGCACCTTCCGAGGCATTCTACGGAAGGCCATGCCGATCTCCTTCTTATTGGCTTGAGGCCGGTGAGAAGCTGGCTTTAGGTCCAGATTTTATTCGTGATTCCACAGAAAAGATTGATCTTATTCGTCATAGGATGAAAGAAGCCCAGAGTAGACAAAAATCCTATGCCGATAACCGGAGAAGGAAGTTAGAATTTTCTGTGGGAGATCTTGTGTTCATTCGTGTTTCACCTATGAAAGGTGTTGTACGTTTCAGTCGATCGGGAAAACTTGCGCCTCGATATATTGGGCCATTTCCTATCACCGAACGTATTGGTTCCATGGCTTATCGCCTTTTATTACCGGCTCAGTTTTCTGCCATGCATGACGTGTTTCACGTTTCTCAACTTCGGAAATGTCTTCGAGATTCCGATTCTATTCTTGAGCCCGGTGTTGTGGAAGAGATTGAAGTTTCGCCTAATTTAACTTATGAGCAACATCCTATTCGTATTATTGCTTCAGAAGTCAAACGACTTCGAAATAAAGATGTTCCGCTTGTTAAAGTTCAATGGTCTTCAAATCCTAAGGATTGTTCTTGGGAGTCTAGAGAGTACATTAAGCGTACACATCCGGACTTACTTTCTCGTGCTCTTTGAGGTGAACTTCCTATTTCAAACTTCTTTTGTGTTGAATATGCTTTTATGGTTGTTACTATATATCTTCTTCTTGTAATATTGCGAGGACGCAATTTCTTTAAGGAGGGGAGTCTGTAACAACCCTTATATTTATCGATTTTATATTTAAATATTTTATTTAAATATTTTATCGTTAGTCGAATTTTAGTCCGAAAAGCTACTTTTTGCATACGGTCGAATTAGGGCTCGGGACCACTCCCATTGAGTTTAAAATGCCGTTTGCGACCTTTTTGAGTATAAGCTTCGATATGTTTGGAGAAAGATGATTTCTGCTACTTTTTACTTTGGGTTTGGTTTTTGGGCTCAGCCCTATGTTAACTAATGCTCAAATCTGAGCCACTCTTCCCCACTCACTCTCATTCTCTTCTCATTTCAGTTTTATTAGCTTTAATGGTGAGGGAGATTGGAAATTAAAACTCCAAAACCCTAGTTTTCCTTGCAAATCAAATTCCTAGCTCCAAACTCAAGAAGAACTCATTGGTAAGCTTCTCTTCTTCTTCTCCAACTTATTCTCTTACCAATTTCAGAAATTCCTAAACCTAATTTTGGGAATGTTCTTGTTTTGAGCTTAGATTCAAGCTCATTTGGGTTGTGTTGAAGAGAGGTTGATTCTCCACTTGCTTTCAAGCTTCTTCTTATTTGATTTTGAGAAAAGGTGAGATTTTTATCTCACATCTATGACTATAATTATCTTTGGTTGTTAGGTATAAATTCCTAACACTTCTTCATGAGAATTTGCTCTTGATTTGGATTGGTTTTGTAAATATTCCAATTTTTGGGTTTTTAAGTCAAATTTGTGTAAAATCCTTTTATGGATGTTTGATCATGCTTTTGGTGATGCATCGAGGAGCATATAGGGCCGGGTTGCCGACTGGCATAAACCCTTAGAGCCAATGTCCGTCCGGTTGCATTTTGGAAGAGTTTGCTCTTCATTTGAATAAGGTTGAAAAAACAGCCCAGGCATGATTCAGTCGACTGAAAACTCTGTTTAATCGACTGAACCTGAAACCCGAGAGTTTCCAGGCATGATTCAGTCGACTGAAAAAACTCTGCACAGTCGACTGAAACTGGAAACAGAAAGTTTCCTGAACCTGGAAAATCTCCAGGTACAGGGTCAGTCGACTGAAAATCTATGTTCAGTCGACTAAACCTGCTGTTTGAGTCCAATTTGCCTTTTTGGATTGAAATTCCAATTTAAATCGATTCGTGATAATCCTATTTGTTGTTATCATCTATTATGACTTTGATGACTCTTTTTAGGGATTTTTGAATATCCATTTCGATGGATCCTTTATCGATTTCGTTGGATTTTATTCACGTCTTCGTATGTGAATTTTTGTGATTGATTGTTCTTACAATCTTCTTCATGATTTGTCACTTTAAAAATATAAAGGTTTTCTATACTAGTAGTAAATATCAAAACTCTTTCCTCAAACGATTTCAATACTATTTTAATACCAAATTCGTTTATAAACCGTTTTCCAATCTATTAGCATATACAAACCTTTACCTCACTCGTATGAGAAATCTAATTAAATGGCTTAGTAAAACAAGTGGTATGAAACGCTTGCGTTTACTTTGTCGGTTAATTCTTGGACTTGTTCGATTGAACCTCTTGTGACAATTTTCTAGTGGAGATTTACAGTTTGTTCGTAAATATTTAAGTTAAACAAGTGGTTATGGGACATGAAGCTAAACTCATATATTTACTAGCTTAGTGTAATCGACACTTCTCGCTGATCATGACGATCATCTTTGTGATTCAGACTAGCAATGTGCGATGTCTCTTTGTCTGCGAGGGAGACTAAACCCCGTTTTGTGGAGTTTCGACTCAATTTGTGATGGGGTGGCAACCCATGGTCTTCGGGCCGTTTGTGGAGCTTCGGCTCAATTTGTGATGGTTAGCGACCATGGAATTAGCGTTCCGTTTGTGATACACGTGTTGGTGGGCTTTATGCTCCCGTTTGTGATAGGCCTCCCCCTTTGTGATTTCTGGATTTCTTGTGTAGATTCCTAGAATTTATGTTTCACCGATTTTCGTGATTTCCATTGATAAGTTTTATCAATATTTGTGCATTAGTGAATTTGTGTGTCATTGACTTTTGTGATTTTCTGGATTTCTTGTGTAGTCTTCTTGAATCTATGTGTCATTGACTTTTGTGATTGACATTGATATTATCGTCAATATTTATGGAATGGTGAACGAAATAAGGAGTATGACGTTTCTTTGATTCTTGTGTAGATTTGGTGATAGTGATTAATCTCTTGATGATTATCAACTAGTATATATATATATATATATATATATATCACAGCTTGGCATTGTGATTATTATGTGTTTGGTCATATCTCTTATTCTATATCGTTTCATCTGATATTTATAGTTAGACTGATCCGTTTATTATTTTCTTATTAAATAATACTCGGGTCAGATCGAGATGTTACAGGTGCTTCTGCTTGACTTCTCATCCGGGATTAACTCCTTGACTTTTGGGTTAACTACTTAGATTAGTAGTTATTTTGTTGTATACATTTGAGATATAGACTCCTTATTGTATACTTATTCTTTTGTGTAGTTCGTGTAATTATTCTTTTGTGATATTGTGGATCTTTTTAGACCACTACTCTGATGTACACTTTCTAGTGTAATATTCATATCTTATTCCGCCTTTGTGATATGAATTGTCTGTGACTGATTTGTGTTATGCTTATTTCTATATTTGTTTTCCGAAGGATTTATGTAGCCACCGTGTAGTAGCTTTGAGTTTGTGTTGGTATGTCGGATTTCCTCTTGAAATAGAATGCGTGTTATATTATCTGACATATCGGTGCTCACGCAAAGAAATTACATGGATGGTCGCTCCTCAACAACCTTATTCTCCGTGCTAGTCGACAGCATTCACCGTAATGTTCTTGTCTAGCGTGGGTATAGAGGTGGGGCGTCACAGCTGATTTAGTACTTAACGTTGAGCAGAAAAGGAGATTGGCCTCTAGACTATTGCAAGGAGCTGCACTGTACTGGTGGAGCAGTGTTACTATAAGAGTAGCTAAAGAGGCTATGACTTAGGCAGAATTCAGAAGGAGGTTTGGGGAAAGATTCATGTCAGAGATTACCAAGTGAACTCTACTTAGGAAGTTTGTTGAGTTGGTGTATGGAGACATGACAATGCTTGAGTATGCTACCAGATTTTAGGAATTATTAAGATACGGATATGTTACGGTTGATACGGTTATCAAAAGGAATGAGAAGTTCATTCGTGGATTGAGACCCGAGCTTGCTAAAGCAACTTTCCCTATATTAGGAATTCATGCAATGTAGTTGTTGAGAAGGCTTTAAGGAAAGAGGAGTTGCTCGCTTTCTTTAATGGTAACATAGTAATGGAAAGTCAAGGTGGGAAGAACCAGAAGAGAGTTTTTCCATAAGAAGTGAGCTCAGAAGAGTGGAGCTATCAAGAAAGGTAAGGTCGATGTGGTTTGCTACAAGCGAGACAAGAAGGAACTTTTGCTCATGGTGTCGGACGGGCAAAGCAAAGAAGGTAGCTAACAAGAAAGGAGTGAAATGCTTCAATTATGATTAGATTTGACATTATAAGAACCAGTGAAAAGAATCGGCCAAGGACAGAAAGGGCAAAATGTTTGCATTGGAACCAGCTACCTCAAGACTAATTGTATAGGAGAAAGGATAAGCTCTGTTGGAAGGTACGCTTTCGATTCATGGTGTGTCAGTCAGAGTTCTATTTGATATCGTTGTATCGTATTCTTTTATATCTCACTATTTGGTAAATAAGCTTAATTCAGAACCTTTATACCTAGTTATATCCTTAGGGGTTGCAAATCCAATAGGAGAGTATGCGATTCTTGGGATGAGATATGACCAGTTAGAGATTGAATTGTTAGGTCATATATTTGCTTGCAGTTTTATGTGTTTGATTTCATAGGTTTTGTAATTATCTTGGGTATGGATTGGTTAAATAAGTATGATACTAGGATAATTGGTTAAATAAGTATGATGCTAGGATATTTTGCCATGATAGGAAAATATCACTTAGACACCCAAGTTGTAGTGATCGGATTACATGCATTGTAGAAAACCCAAATTAGATTCTTGCACTTTGTGGGCATTATGGACAAAGAAGGCAAGTTGATTCAAGTTTTTGTTGTTAGAGAATTTGTAGATGTCTTTGAGCCCATGATAGGACTACGCCAAAACGAGCCATTGAGTTTCAGATAGATTTAGTACCAGGAGCACAACTTATAAGTAGACCGCCAAATAGAATGACATCCGCCGAGATTAAAGAGCTAAAGGTGCGGTTGGTGGATTAAGGAGGTAAGAATTTATCAAACCAAGTAATTCACCATAGGGAGTAGCCATGGTGTTTGTTAAGAAACCGTACGAATCGTTGAGGTTATGTATCGATTATCGTAAGCTCAATGAGAAGACGATAAAGAACCGATATCCATTACCTTGGATTGATGATTTGTTCGACTAGTTGAGTGAAGAAAAGGTATTTTCTCAGTTGAATTTGGCGACAGGGTTCCATCATCTTAGATCAGTAGAGGATAGTATTCCTTTGACGGCGTTTTAGACTAGATATGGATTATACAAATGGTTAGTGATGCCGTTCGGACTAACTTATGCACTGCATTCTTCGTGGACTTGATGAACAGAATCTTCCGGGAGTATCTGGATAGATTATTGTTAGTATTTGTAGATGACATATTGATATATTCTAAGGATGAAAGAGATCATGAAGTTCATTTTAGGATAGTGCTTGATATACCAAGGAAGCATCAATCGAAGGCAAAGTTTTTGAAGTGTCACTTTTAAAAGAAAGAAGTAAAGTTTATTGGCCATGTAGTCCTCATGGAAAGGATTGTCAGTAGATCCAGCTAAGATCGATGTAGTGAATAATTATAAGAGTCCCAAGACATTGACTAAGATAAAGAGTTTTCTTGGGTTAGCTGGCTACTACCGGAGATTCATTAAGGATTTCTTACGGATGGCTACACTGATGACTAAGCTAACTATGAAAGATGTGACGTTTTTTGTGCTGTGTGAGTAGACATTCAAGAAAATAAAGGAATTATTGTCCAATGCACCTATGTTGATTATTCCAAAGGGGAATCAAGACTTAGTGGTATACACGGATGCATGTGGAATAGGACTAGGAGCAGCGTTAATGTAGAGAGGTAAAGTGATTGTCTATGCTTCTTGACAGCTCAGACCGCATGAAGTTATATATCAAACTCATGATTTGGAATTAAATACTAATTTTCACATTGAAGGTGTGAAGACATTACCAATTGGGAGAAAATTTTGAGCTGTTACAGATCATAAGTCATTAAAATATTTTTTCTCTCAGAAGAAGTTAAATATGAGACAGCAGAGATGGTTAGAGTTCATAGCTGCATACAGTTTTGGTATTGAGTACACACCACGAAAAGGAAATAAGGTTGTAGATGTACTTTGTAGAAAACATCAGAATGCAATATTGGCAATGATAGCTAAGTGGAAGGATTTATAAGCATTGACTACATGTGGAGTACAATGGAGATCTGAGGCTAGTTCTAGTAGAGAAACCGTCATGTCATCGTGTTTAGAAGTTAGACCGATGATGATCAAAAGGGTTGCTTCTAAGTAGGGAGAAGACCCATTATTAGCTAAACGGATTAGAAAGTTAAGGAATGGAACAAAGAGCGATGACTTGAAAGATTTCAATCTTGACCAGAATTGGTGGTTTATGAAGAAAGGATGGCTATGCGTTACGAATGTGAGGAACATTAGGAAGGAAGTTCTTAGAGAATGCCATCATTCGAAGTTCACTATTCATCCATGAGGAATTAAGATGTATCAGAATATAAAAAGGAGTTTCTTTTGGGAAGATATGAAGAGAGTTGTAGGTATATGGGTGAGGCATTTTCTGAACCGTCAACAGGTAAAAGCTAAACATCAGAAATTGAGTGGGTTACTTCAGCCTTTGGATGTTCCAGTATGGAAATGGGATTCTATCTCAATGGGTTTCATAAACGGGTTGCCAAGGTCAAATAGAGAAAATGAGAGTGTCTAGGTTTGGTGGATAGATTGACTAAGAGTGCACACTTTATACCCATTAAGTCAACCAGCACAGCGCCAGATTTAGCTAAGTTATTCATGAAGAATATAGTTAGACCGCATGAAATTCCTTGTAGTATAGTAAGTGATAGAGATACCTTATTCATTAGTGAGTTTTCGAAAAGTCTACATGAGACTTTAGGTATCAAGCTTAAGATGAGTACTGCTTAACATCCACAAACAGATGGAAAAACGGAGAGAGTTAACAAAGTCTTAGAGGTTTTGTTAAGAGCATGTGCGCTAGATTTTGGAGGATCATAGGAAGATCGTCTACACTTAGTCAAGTTTTCGTATAACAACCTTTATCAGACTAGTATAGGGATGACACCATTTGAAGCTTTACATGGAAGACCATGAAAATCTCCCATTTGTTAGCTAGAGACAAGGGGCAGAAGAGTTATGCTAATAAGAGACGGAAGACTTAAAGTTCTCAGTTGGAGATTATCGTCAGAGTATCATCGATGAAAGGAGTAACCAAATTTGGAAAATCATGGAATTGGTACTAATATTTGTTGGACCATTTCTTATTATAGAAAGGATCGAGAAACTTGCGTACAGGTTAGAGTTATCTAATAGTTTGGCAGGATTCCATAATGTTTTCCATACTCATCTAAGAAAGCGTATTCGAGATCCAAAGACTACAGTTACACCGACTTTGTTAGAAGAACTAGTATTGGAATCATATATGACTATAGTTAGAAAACCAATTCGTATAGTTGCGAGAGATGAGAAGGGACTAAGGAACATGATAGTCAGATCAGTCAAAGTCCAATGGAGTAACAACGAGAGAGATTGTACTTGGGAAACCGAGAGCATGATTAGAGATACTTATCCTGACATGTTTGATGGTATGTTTTACCTTTACATTAAATTGTTATGGGTAATTTATCGTAGTTTCAAGGACGAAATTCTTTAAGGAGGGGAGACTATAATGACCCTAGTTTTGACAAACATTATTTATCACATTTATTGGATAAATAAAATAAAATAATGTAGATAGTTAAGAGATTGAGACTTGTTAATTAAAAAGTAGTCATGCCTTAATGAATTTATAAGCAATGGAGAACAAAAAATAAGTAATTAGGAGGATAACGGTAAGGGTAAAATGGGGATGGCATTTATTCCAATACCTAAGCCCTTCCATTCTTCATTCCTCATTCATTTTAACTATCACAAACAAAATTAAAACACTAAAAGAACTCGGCCAACCACCATAAAGAGGATTCAAGGAGAAGAAAAGCTAGGATACAAGTTGAAAGCTTAAGCAAATCAATCTAAAGGAAAATCTCAACCTTCTTAACACAAAGCCAAAGTGAATAATTAGTCTACATCCTTATTTTTGATGAATGATTTCATTTTAAAGGTAAAGCTGCTTTCTTTTGCAAGTACATGCCATGTTATAGCGATTAAATGCTTATATGTTTTTAGTTGATGAATTATGGAGATTTAATAAGAAGTGTTATGCTATGCTTAGATTAGAAACCTATCATATGACATCCAAATGAATTGCGTTTTTGATATACGGTCAAAACCATAATTTTAGAAGTCCATTTCAAGTTTCATGATTTTCCAAGTGAATATGAATTTATTATAAATTTTTTATGAGAGAAAATAGTTAATTTTGGGTTTACATTATTTAAGACAATTAAATAACGTTTTTCAATTTGAAATTTATATATGTCAGAAAACATATTTAATGTGAATTATTATGATTTTTGGGGATTTTTCCTATATGATTATCTATGATTTATAAATTATTTAGGTTAGAGGACTTAAATATTTTAAATGTTTATCAAGGAGAAGGTTTAGGTGTTAAATTATTTTAAAATGTTTAAATAAGGAGTCGACAGAAATCCCGATAAAGTAGATGAGAAAAATTTTCTAAGCTAATAAGGTTTTGACATATATGAATGGTAGGTGAAAAGTGTTTTCTTTAATAAGCAAAAATGCAGTTTTCATACAAATTACATCTTTGCCACCTAACTGTGCTAGCTTCTGACACCATACTCCTGCCTTTAACCCTTTCGCACCCATTCGAAACCAATGCACATGGAATCAAGCAAATGGTATATTGTATTGGAGAAATAAGGATGGAAATGATGGTGATGAAGGTTTGCTTTCGAAAGGGTTGAAGCGACTTTTATTAGCTTACGAATCCATTAACTTGCCTCTGTTTTCAAAAGAAGCCTTCGAAAGGGTTGCCGCTTTTGAACCCCTTCGATATCCTAACTACCGCATTTATACCTTTCGTCTTAGTAAGAGGCCGCTTTTTATAACCCTTAGATCAATGGGTGTGAAAAGTAGGTTTTAAACCTATACCATTCCGCAACCATTGAAGCCGCCTTCCCTAATGCTTCCGAAAGGAATGATTTATCCACCTTTACTTATTGTTTCGGAGGCAATGGTTTTTAAAGGATAACGTTCGAGTATGTCCTCTTTTATTTTTTATAGTTTGTTTTTTTTTCAAACCATGGTTTCAAAAGTAGTACTTTTAACTAGTTTCGAAGCTATGCTTCCATAACTTCTTACTTTAACCCAATGCTTTTGAAAGGTATGTTTTAAGTGTTTCAAAAGGTATGTTTTAAGTATTCGAAAGGTATGTTCTTAAATGTTTATAAAGGAATGTTTCCAATGCTTTTGAAAGATATGTTTGATGGTTTCGAAAGAAGATGTCTAAGTTTTAAGCGTTAAGGTTTCAAAAGGGATGCTTTTAATGATGTCGAAAGGGAATGTTCAAGATTTTAAACGATGGTTTCGAAGGTGTTGTTTTGGCTTTGTAGCCTAAAGTTTTCTTAGTTAAAAAGGGGCTTTAACTTATTTTGAAGGAATAGATAATCCCATTTATTTAGATTTCATCAACATTGTTTCGTGTAAAACATATACCATGCCACAGATATTGTGAGCAAAGCAAAGAGCATATTTTCCTAGTTAAAGTATGATTTAAAAGGGTTAAATCAATTTGAATGAAATGTTTTCAAGGAAAATTGAATAGATTAGTTAACCCTAAGTATATAACTCGTATATTAGAAGACCAGATAGGACTGGTATAGGGTCGCGCCCTATTCTTTAGCTAGTATCTCTTAGCTAATATAAGTCCAAAATTCTAATGGTAGGGTCATAGGTAAGACTAAAATGATGTTACATATAGAAAGGTATGCACAGAGTAGATTTAAGTTATTGGTGAGCTCGTAAAACCATTAGAATCAGATGACCCTAGAAGAGTAAAGCTAAGGACATATTGTCTAGTATTGTGCCTAACAAAAGTTAGAATATTTATTAAGTCTGTTAGGCCTGAGCCAGCTAATGGTTAATAGTTAGTCAGATAAAACTATAATGTTCGTATATGTAGTCTATCGATTACCTAATTTATATGCATATATGTTTTTGATATTGTTGTTATAATCAGTTCGACTGTAGGATTTTGATTTGCAAAGGATATGCTTTTAAAAGGATATTAGTGAGGGGAAACTCATTCCATTAAGCGGTATGGCTCACTTAATATCAGTAAAGCGAGGTGTGATAGAATTATTCACACTAGGCTTTATGTCTGACTCGATGTTTATGTTTTTCCTTTAGAATCTTGGGTGCTCAAAATAAAATTTGAGTAGATTGAGAGTTAATGACTTTTCAAGCTTGGTAAGTTGGACGAATATGCTTTAGAAGATGAGCAGGAGGCAAAGCTAGCTATGTATGAGTTATTTAGTATTATTTCCGCTGTGAGGCATTTATGACCGATATGTCTATCTACCTAATACTCTGTTTGTCCAAAGGGGCATCTTTCTGTGTCGCTCTTGGCGTAATTTATAATAATTATATTTGATCAAAATCTAGGAATCGTTTTGGGGATTATATAATTGAATCTGAAATATAGATTTGAAATGTAATTTGAGAAGTTATTTTTGAAATCTGTGTTGATTTTATTTCATGTGCTTTTGATATTATGGACACCATTAACATTATCGTATTTTATCACCGGAAGTTAATACTATATATGGCTGCAGCATCTGTAGTGCTTAGCTTCGGGCCTCAAAGCAATAGATGTTTCAATAACCCCTTGGTGGCCCTAATAGTCATGAGTAATACACTATCCGGTATTTAGAGAACATTCCATACTCTAGTCTTAACAGATCCATAACACCTGTAAACTAAACAATAATTAATAAAAAGAAATAAATTAATAAATTGTAATGACAAAAATAGAATTTTCAAAAATGATAGAATTTGGCTATGAAATTAGCACTGTTGCGTTCGTGGCGATTTTTTGACCAATTTTCATATATATTCCGATCGAAGTTCAAACGAAAAAGTTATTAATGTTTGAATATTTCGAATCGAAAATAGTTACGTATATAATTAATTAAATATAGTTAACTAATGTTAGTTATCTTCAATTAAAGTTAACCTGTAACGACCCGGGATTTTGAAAACTTTGTATTCAAATATCTAAATTGTCTAAATGTTTGAATCTTGGATTAAATGTTATTAAAGTGATTTGATAACCTTCTTAACCCTCTTTTAAATCATTACTAATGATGTCAACCTTGTTTTAGAAAAAAGTTTACAAAAATAGTTAATTTGAAGAAATATCTTTAATGTGACCGAAAATCATTTTATCGATAAATAGCTTTTTACTTATCAAAAGTTGTTCAAATTTCATTTTACATGCACTTATTTACTTAAGAGAACATTTATATGGTCTAAAAATATTTTCTTTTTATGGAAAATAAAATATTAATGATGTCGTGGGCAATGTCATTGGGTAGATATTTATTTGTAAGAATGAAAGAGTAATTTGCTAAAGAGACACTTTTCTTAGGAAATGAAGTGTAAAGGTGGCACGAGGGGGAGGCTCCTTTGTGACCTTTCATGAAGAGTAGAAGGTGGTTGTGACTCTTTTTCATGCCTATAAATACACTCTTAAAGTTTATGCTAATCGCTTTTTACAAATAAAGCAAATGATATAAACAATTTCGCACTAATCAACTTCGTTCTTCACTAATCTTTCTCAAATTAACTCAAATCTCTCCCAAACTTTACCAAACTTTTACCAATGCCTTAGAACACATTAGGAAGTAAGGATTTAAATTCAAAAATGGAATAAGTGAAAAGAAAGATGCATGTTGGACCGTGAGCATGGATGTTGAAAGGGTGCTTGGTTTTGTAGTTTTGGTGCTAAAGGTTTGATCTTTGAGTGTTTGAAGATGGTAGGATGTGGTTCTATGTACATGGGTGCTTTTGTAATGTTTTAGCTTGGATTTTTAGAGTTATCTAACTAACTTGTGTGTACATATTGTGTTACATATGTTGTGTGCTTGAAATATAAAGTTAAAGTGACATTAATTAAGTAAAGTTACAAACTTTGGACGTTTCTTGCTTTTGAAAGAAAATGATAATTTTATAATATATAACATCACTTTTATTGCCCTCTTAAACATGTGGTGTGACCTTGAATTGATGTCTAAATGGTATTCTGGCTTGTGTGTTGAATTGAAGTATGGTTGAAAGAGTTTGAAGCGAGAATAGTCGCTATAAGTGCACTTTAACTTGTATAAATTGAAGATTTATGATCTTAACTTGAGATAATTTGATTTGGTTTGTTATCTACACATATTTTGAAGTATGGGATAGTAAAGAAATGATTTGTAAGTATGGAATCTTTTGGAAACGATAGAATAGGTAAAAGTTTAAAGCAAGAAATCATGTTAAAGGTTTGTGAATATACTTATACCATTTGAGACAAGTATATGAATACATTTTGAAGTATTGAAAAGGGAACCAATGGATAGAGAGATCGATAAATGAATTTTTATAGATAAATGAAGTTTTATTATATAAAATAACTTTTACTAATGAAATAGGTTTTAATTAATAAAGATTATTAATTAAATTAAAAGGGGATTAGAAGTTGCTTATGTGACTTAATCGTCCTTTATGTGACTTGATCATGTGTTGTATGTTTACTTGTTTATGGAAAGTATTTAGTCGTGTACTTAGCACTAAAAGTTCGAAAAACATGATAAGTATACGAGACCTAGTTTCTGTATGCGATCGTTTTCATTATTGTTGAATATGATAAAATTCATCGATTCGGTCTAGAAGGGACAAGGATCGGTAAGTATTTTACTTATCGGAAACCACTTCAAGACTAAAATACATATTCCGTCTCTTAGAAGTGGATCTATTTGAAATGTTGGAATCCATGTGTGGTTTTGATATCTAGTCGAGATGTGGGAATCTAATTGGGGTTTTGTGTTCTGTTCGAGTGATGCAGACTGGTATGAGGGATGCCAATGTGGCCTCGATATCGGAAATGGCTAAAGATAGAGTTGGATGCACAATTTGGGGTTTTACAGTCCCACGACAAGGTATATCAACTCCATATCTAGAGCATGCTTATCGATTTGTTTCTCATGGGAGTTGATGCTATTTAGTTCCATGTGGCTCGGGTTTGCTTGATCAGGTGTGCACCAGTTATGTTTACCTGGTACATTTTATCTAGAGATATTGTGACGATCCCAGTTTTGAGTCGAATTTAAATTGGTAATTAAAATAAAAGTTTGAATTAAATTTGAATAAATGTGAATTTTTCCAAATTTAATAAGATATTTATATATATATATATATATATATATATATATATATATATATAAATTGAATTGTGGGTTTGAATTTCATAAATAAATATCTTATAAATATATTGGATTTGAAAAACATTATATTTTAAATTAATAAAAATTATTTTCTAATTATAATATATATATATATATATATATATATATTTGGAAGTTATATTTTGAATTCCAAAAGCTATTAAAAAGTTAAATTTTATATTTCAAAATATATATAGGTAAATATTTATTTATTTAGAAAAATATAATAGTTTTAGTTTAAATGAAAATTTGATAAAAAGATTTATCTGCTTTTCTTTTAAATTTATACAAATATAAAATTCGGTTTGTATATATATAAAAATACATGAATATAAAGAAATGTATATAAAACTAAATTGAAATATGTTTTTAAAATTCTATAATCATATCTAAACCTTTAACACATGCAAAATTACATGTGTAGGCATTTTAATATGAGAGTTAACAAATGTAACTCTTTTAAATATGTAGTTTAACAAGTGTAGATAAATTAGCATACAAATTCAACAAATGTCCATTTTCAATTATTTTTTATTTTTAAAAATAAAAAATGAAAACCAGGTTATATATCCATACTTCTGCTTTTCTCATTTTCTTAGTTAATTCAAATCTAAAACCTAGCAAACAAAAATCGCTAACCGGATCAAAAGAAAACAAAACTCAAAAACATTTCAATAACTTGAATCAAGCAAAACAAAACCAAAGCAAAGATCAAAGTTCAGATCATCAACAAACATCAATTTCAAGCTGAAAGTTAAGATCCAGATTTAAGTTGGAAAATCAAAAGCAAAGTTTCAGATCAACTCATTTCAAATTTGAGAAAACTATAGGCCAGAGAATCAAAACAAAATTCAGATTCATCTCATAATCAACAAATTCAATTGCCAAAACAAGTACAGATCAAAAATCAAATTCAAACAGCAATAAACTTCAACCTGATCATAGCAGCTCAACTCAATATAGATCAAATTCAACAACAGTTCCAGATCAAATTGAAAAATCATTTTCAGATTTTCACAATACAGGCTATTCTTTGTTCTTTTCAGGTGAGCAAACTCTTAAACCTATATATATTTTGGTTTGTATGTGATTAATATTGGATGTAAATTGTGAAATATGTATGCATGGGTGTAAATATGCATGTATGTGTGTGTGTATATCTGTGCATATGTTTGTGCGTGTACAGATATGTATCTCTGTTTCAAGTTACATGTTTTAAAACCAATTCAAGAAAATTAAAAAAAATCTCTTTAACTAGTCTCTGATAGACTTTAGTATTTAAACAAATTATGTTTGTTTAAACATGAACTAAAATTTAAAAATCGTTTAAAGTATGTTTTTTTATAAACTATCTGGAAATTAAGAAAAACAGTGGAAATGCTAAACATATCAAATTCTTGACTTAAATAATTCATTGTTTCAGGTGTATAATCTGTTTTACTATCAAAAATCATGAATTTTAGAAGTTAAATCATAATTTTTAGTTTGGGATCGAGAGAGGTATCTGTAGTTGATCAGATTTGGGAGTTTGGTCTATTTCTGGTGATCGGTGAACTTGAAGTGGTTGGGGTTTCTAGTTGAGGAGGCCAGGGTGGAGTCGAGCTCAGGAAAAATGCTCGAAGCATTTCTTGATCATCAGATTGATTGAACGACAAGGATTTAGGGTTTATGAGATCTTGGGTTGGCCGGGTTTTGTGAGGCCGTATCGTCGTCGACGTTGCATCTGGTTGCACCGGTCTGGGGGAAAAGAAAAGAGGGAAGTCCGACGAAGCTCTAGTATGGTTCGCGTGGCCTCTAGCGATCTTGGTTGGCGGCACAAGGCAGTTTTTGGTGATCGAA
This sequence comes from Allium cepa, assembly GCA_030765085.1. Lineage (NCBI taxonomy): Eukaryota > Viridiplantae > Streptophyta > Magnoliopsida > Asparagales > Amaryllidaceae > Allium > Allium cepa. Next base: position 902,154,925 of record CM060931.1, on the reverse strand, counting down.
ATTTGTTCCAGTTAGTGCTTGAATGCTCGATTTTGATTCTGGACGAATTCGTTAGAACTGGGTGATCGGGGGAGTCGGGGAGGTGTTCAGTGATGCATAGACGCTCGTGGCTATGACCGAAGAAGCCCTGATCATCTGTGCACGTGTACGTGCATTCTTTGGTCTGGAAGAAAAAGAAGAAGGAGGAGGAGGAGGAGGAGGAGGAGGGTGGCTCGAAGTTGAGTTCGGGAAAATGTGGAGATGGCTCGTGAGTATCCCCGGGTTATTCACGTGAGTATATATGGTTTAACATTTTAAAAGATTTAAACATAAAAAAAAGGGCGGTGACCCGAAATTTTGCTCGGGGAAAATTACTTTGGGCTCAAGTTGACACCCAAAGTAATCTCAGGGTTATAACATAAAAGTTTGGAATTTTAAATTTAAAACAAGTTTATCCAATTTAATTAATCAAGTTTCAACATTTTTTTTATAATAAGTGTTTTATACTATGTTGGAATTAGTTAAAGTTTTAAGTAAATCATTTTAGATAAATTAAGTCAAAGTGTTTTAAATTCTTTATTTTTTTTAAAAATGAATTCTTAAGTCATTTAAATTAGATCTAAATGTTATATTTAAGTATTTAAAAGATGACGATTTTAATCTACTTAAGAATTTTAAGTTAATTCATGTGTTAAAAATAAATTAAATTTTCAAGGTTATCTAAATGAGATTTTTAAAGATAAACTGTTTGTCTTAAATATTGTTTTGATTTTAAATTGGCTTAAAGATTTAAGATAAATTATATGTTAATGACAATTGTTTTCAAAGGGTTATTAATAAGATTTTCAATGACAATTAATTAATTAGAAACTGATTAATTAATGTGATTAATATAAGTAATTAAAGGTTAATTACTTAATGGCATTAATTAAGATGATTAATTAATGTGATTAATTAAAGGTTGATTAATTAATAGTATTGATTAAAGGATAATGAATCAAGGTGATTTATTAATTAATGTTATTAATTAAGGGTTAACTAATTAATGATTAAGGTTATTAATTAATGATTAAAGGTTGATTAATCAAGTGGTTAAAGAATAATCAATTTGACGATAATTAATTTATGTGAAAAATTAATTAAGGTAATAAATTTAAGGATAATTAATTAATTTAAAAGTTAATTAACTAAAATGACTAAGGGATGATTTATTAATTAAGGGTTAATTAATATAACTAATTGAGGATAATTAATTTAAGAATAATTAAATAATTAGAGGTTAATTATTTGATGATTAAAGGTTGATTAATTTATTAAAGGTTGATTAATTTATTGATTAAGGTTGACTAATTTATTAATTAAGGTTGATTAATTAATAAATAAATGTTAATTAATTTATTATCAAAGGTTAATTAATAAATGATTAAAAGATAATTAATTAAAATGGTTTGTAATTAATTAATGTTAGTTAATTAGGACTAGTAATTTATTCATAAGTAATTAATCTGGGTTAAATTAATTTTAATCATGTGATAAATTGATCTTGCTTATGGATGATTTGAATTCTATTGAATGCCTTGAATCGATGTTACCTCTAATCTGTGATATTCTATGATGTGAATTGTTGAGCTGTGTCGAATGTAATTTATTTATCTATGATAAATTTTCATATTTTTCTATGAATCTGTGAATGGAAGGTAAGCGTTATAGGATTATAACGCTTATCAATATTGCTGTGTTGAATTTTATAATGGTTGATGATATTGTATTATTATGTAAAACCCCTGGCTACACACCACACACAAAAATATGGATTTCACGAGGAATTGGCTATGTCACAGATATTTGATTTTAATATTATTTTATTCAAACTAATAAAAAGGTTTAAAAGTTGAATTTGAATCCAATTAGTTTGGAAATAAAATTGAGTTGAATATGTAAGCTTTTGGAAAGGAAGTTTTGAAATTGAAATTTAGTTTGAACATAATATATCTTGTTTAAGTTTTGAAATTATTTTGGAAATTATGGTTTGAAAGGGTTATACAAGTTATATAAGTATATATACGGATTTTTAACCATTTTAAAAGTAGTATTTTGGGAATTTAAATTTAACTCAAGTTTATACTTTAAAGGCTATAACTTGTGCATATTTGATCGGATTTTTCCGAAACAAAAAACCTTATTTTTCTAATGATAATAGCTTTTAGATAAAGTAAAGAATTCCCAGTTTTGTTGAAAGGATTTCAAACTTGAAATGGAAATATTTCTGAAAGCTATGAATCAATCTTTGTGAAAGATTAGTGAAACTTTGTTTCAAATTAAAGTGGATTTTAAAAGGTGAGTCTTTTGTTTAAAAGTTAAAAGTGTAAACTTGTTTAAACCATTCAAAAGAAAGTTTTCGGAAACAAGTGTTGAAAAGTTGTGACTTAACTTAGATCCCAATATATCCATATGCTTTTTAAATTAAGCGCTCATTATTCGGTTTAGCCAGGAGAGGAATTTATGTCATATAACCCATTCCGAATAATGATACTACGAATTGGATAGCATTTGAAGACGGCGGTGAAGACCGGGTATTTTCGAAAGTGAAAGGATTACCTGTCAAATGTCTGCACCGATTGGCCCCGGTATAGAGATTTGATCACCCTTTGTGATGGGGAGTCCAGATGTGATTAGAGATTATCCGGATTTGCAAGGACTTCTTTTGAAGTACCTTCGGTTCTGTTCAAACCCGGAACAGACCTGTATGGACATATGTCTGACGCTACACTTTGAGATACAAAGTTGGTTTCTATCAAATACATTTCTACTTAGTGGCGAAGAATTTATTCTCTTAGCGTAACACCCTTCTCTGAGACGTACGAGCTCAGAGGTTATGTAGTTGATGGTTACTAGTGATATATTCCCAATTTGGTAATGTGGCATACTAAGTGCTGCTGATCATTAGTTGATCGAAGAATGGATTTTTTGAAAAGCATATCTTTGTGGGACAAGACTTCATCAGAACCTCACAACCCGAAAATGGTCAAAACAAGAAGGATGCAGCAAGGTTATCGGGGGTCGCGCCTCTTAGGGTATGTCCATTTCGTACTGGATAAAATGTGGTATCATGGTACGGAACCCAGATATTTAACTTATGTGGTTGTTATTATTTGTTGGTGAATCCTGGGATAAAGGTCGGTGACGACTAGGGGATGGCATACTCGTATCAGTAGTTACCCAGTTATGTAAGTAACCCGGCCATGCGTTGGCAGAGAGCTGGTTAAGTTCTCCGGAAGTCCCTCTAGAGGCGTACCCATGTGGTGAGGAAGTTCCTTAGCCTGACCATTGTTGGAAATCTAATCATCCAATACGCGACTTGTATGGTTTTAGTTGTAGAACCTGCCATCTAATATGGTAGCTATAGTAGGCAAACTATAATGATACATATGCTGGCTAAGATTAATATTATACTTGCAAATGTTTTCTGCACTATGCACTAATAATAATATCAAAGGATTTTCGCGTATCAAGCATTTTTTACTGTCATAAGCAGAAATCTTTTCCAAGTGTGCGCTTGCATTATGTGTGTGGCGGGAGGCCTTATAGCAGTTTCATTTTCCAAAAAGCATAGCGAATTTCTTTTTATTTATTTTGTTTTGTTCAAGATAAAAAAATTTTGTTTGCTCACACCAGTCCCATGACTGACCTGGAGTTTATTGTTCCCTTTCTAAACTCTGGTTGCCCATAATTTTCCACACTAGCAGCCTAGAGTCAGGTGTCAGATAGTAGATGTAGATTCGATATCCTTGAAGTCTTCGGATTCGGGATCGCATTTTGTTTCACTTCAACATTCAACACCGAGTTTGCTTAAGTTCAACATGATGGTGATTCGAGCATGGAGTTTTTTGAGCTTTGGCATTGGAGATGCAGCTGTTGGATTCTTTTGGAAAACCATTTGGTGCCATCTTTCCGCTGTTGTTCTTTCCGCTGTTGTATATCTTTTGGCTTTGATATAGATAGTATTGATATCTCATATGTATCTTTGTTGTATTTACTTAATGTGTTATAAGCTCCGGCGAACCGGAATTCGACGTTTGAATCTGCGGCATTCGAATACGAGTGAAGTATGGATGTCGATTTTCAAGTGCTGAAATTCAGGTCGTCGCATTTGGTATCAGAGTTGAAGGTTAAGTAAAAACTTTGACTTAGGAGTATAACACATTTGGTGACTCATTAGAGATAGCGTAAACACCCTAGAATGAGTATCCCTAAGATATCTATCAATATGCCTCAGTAAATTCTCTTACTATTCGTTGATAGTAAGAATGAGTGCAAGAAGAGGACGAGATAGGGGACAGGGAAGTACCACAATAAATGGTCGATACCCTATAACAACAAGGAAACAATCTTTTCCCATCAATCTCCTTTGTTCATCATCCAATTTCAATTCTTTGATGGCTTCGTGGCAGTCGAAGAAGAGGCTTTGGTGTAGTGGTGGCCCCGTGAACCGTTCTAGATAAGTTCCTATTTCGTATTCTCTTCATCAATTCTCTGCCAATCTTTTCATTTTAACTTTAATAAATTTGAAATTTTAGTTGAAATAAATTGGTTAACAAAATACAAAGCCAAATTAGACTGTTCCATTTGTTTATTCTTTTAGGTCCGGATACATTCTACGAATGGTTAGTTATCCTTGGACTAACCAATGCCCCTGCATATTTCGTAGACCGGATGACCCGAATATTTTGTGAATTGTTGAATAAATTTGATCTCGTATTTATTGATAATATTTTGATTTGGTAAGCCAAATATAGAATTGATATTCGGTTTGATCTTGCAAAACCAATTCTGTCGTTTTGGATATTTATCTGTTCTTGTTATCTCCTTGTCTAGCAAATTTCGAGGACGAAATTTTCTCAAGAGGGGGAATCTGTAACGACCCCGGTTTTGAGTCAAATTTAAATTTGTAATTAAAATAAAAGTTTGAATTAAATTGTGAATAAAGGTGAATTTTTCCAAATTTAACAAGATATTTGTTTGTTTGTTTATATACATATATATAAATTGAATTGTGGGTTTGAATTTCATAAATAAATATCTTATAAATATATTGGATTTGAAAAACATTATATTTTAAATTAATAAAAATTTGTTTTCTAATTATATATATATATATATATATATATATTTGGAAGTTATATTTTGAATTCTAAAAACTATTAACAAGTTAAATTTTATATTTCAAATTATATATAGGTAAATATTTATTTATTTAGAAAAATATAATAGTTTTAGTTTAAATGAAAATTTGTTAAAAAGATTTATATGCTTTTCTTTTAAATTTATACAAATATAAATTTGGTTTGTATATATATAAAAATACATGAATATAAAGAAATGTATATAAAACTAAATAGAAATATGTTTTTAAAATTTTATAATCATATCTAAAGCCTTTAATACATGCAAAATTACATGTGTAGGCATTTTAATATGAGAATAAACAAATGTAAATCTATTAAATTTGTAGTTTAACAGTGTAGATAAATTAGCATACAAATCCAACAAGTGTCTATTTTCAATTATGTTTTATTTTTAAAATAAAAAATGAAAACTAGGCTATATATGTGAATATCCATACTTCTCCTTTTCTCATTTTCTTAGTTAATTCAAATCTAAAACCTAACAAACAAAAATCACAAACCAGATCAAAAGAAAACAAAACTCAAAAACATTTCAATAACCTGAATCAAGCAAAACAAAACCAAAGCAAAGATCAAAGTTCAGATCGCCAACAAACATCAGTTTCAAGCTGAAAATTATGTTCTAGATTTAAGTAGGAAAATCAAAAGCAAAGTTTTAGATCAACTCATTTCAAATTTGAGAAAGCTACAAGCCAGATAATCAAAACAAAATTCAGATTCATCTCATAATCAACAAATTCAACTGGCAAAACAAGTGTAGATCAAAAATCAGATTCAAATAGCAATAAACTTCAATAAGATCAGTGCAGCTTAACTCAATATAGATCAAATTCAACAACAAATCCAGATCAAATTGGAAAAACATTTCCAGATTTTCACAATACAGGCTATTCTCTGTTCTTTTCAGGTGAGCAAATTCTTAAAACTACATATATTTTAGTTTGCATGTGATTAATATTGGATGTATGTTGTGAATGTGCATGGGTGAAAATATGTCTGTATGTGTGTGTGTGTGTATGATTGTGTATATGTGTCTGTGTATAGATATGTATCTCTGTTTCAAGTTACATGTTTTAAAACCAATTCAAGAAAATTAAAAAAAATCTCTTTAACTAATCTCTAATAGACTTCCTTATTCAAACAAATTATGTTTGTTTAAACATGAACTAAAATTTAGAAATAGTTTAAAGTATGATTTGTTTATAAACTATTTGGAAATTAAGAAAAACAGTGGAAATTGTAAACATATCAAATTCTCGACTTAAATAATTCATTGTTTCAGGTGTATAATCTGTTTTAGTATCAAAAATCATGAATTTTTGAAGTTAAATCATAATTTTTAGTTTGGGATCGAGAGATATCTATAGTTGATCAGATTTGGGAGTTTGGGTTATTTCTAGTAATCGGCGGGGTGGTTGGGGTTTCTACTGGAGAAGGCCAAGGTGGAGTTGAGTTTGGGAAAAATGCTCGAAGCATTTCTCGATCATTAGATTGATTGAACGACAAGGATTTAGGGTTTAGGAGCATCTTGAGTTGGCCGGGTTTTGCGAGGCGGTACCGTCGTCAACATTGCATCATGTTGCATCGGTTTGGGGGAAAAGGAAAAAGGGAAGTCCGGTGAAGCTCTGGTATGGTTCGCATGGCCTCTGGCGATCTTGGTTGGTGGGACGAGGCAGTTTTTGGTGATCGAAATTTGTTCCAGTTAGTGTTTGAATGCTCGATTTTGATTCTGGACGAATTTGTAGCGGCCCTGACTTGACCTTCGAAAATCGACACCGAATACGACACTTGTATTCAAATGCCGCAGATCCAAATGTCGAATCTGGTTTGTCGGAGCTTATAACACATCAAGTATAACAACACAACGGAAGAAAAGAAATGAATATCATTGATATACAACATTCGATACAACAATGATACAATATGAATCAATATCAGAGATACAAGATAGCAATGTTACAGCGGAATAACAATATGAACTAGCAGCGGAACCAAAAAACTTCAAACAACAACAGCAACTCTAACTCCAAAGCAACAATCCAGAAATAACTCGAACCACCATCACGTTGCACCAAGATAAGCAAGTCTCTTTCATGAATCCAAAGACACCAAAATCCAAGATCTCCAAAGAATACCAAAGAGAAAGCTGAAAGCTACAGAATCGATATCTATATCTACTATCAGAAAAATCCAACTCTAGACAGCCCGTGTGGAAAATTTTGGGCAACCAGAGTTTAGGAAGGGAACAATAAACTCCGGGTCAGTCATGGGACTGGTATGAGTAAACAAACAGTTGTTTAAAATAAAAGCATTTTATTTTAAATCAAAAGCAAACAAAAGAATTTGAGAGAAATTCGCAATGCTTTTTGAAAATGAAACTACCATAAGGCCTCCCGGCGCACACTCAATGCAATCGCACACATGGGGGAGATTTCTCCTTATGATAGTCAAATATGCTTGATACGCGAAAACCATTTGATATTATTATTAGTGCATAGTGGAAAACATTTTGAAAGTATAATATTAATCTTAGCCGGCATAGATACCATTATATTATGCCTGCTATAGCTACCATTTTAAATGGCAAGTTCTACAACTAAAACCGTACAGGGTTCGTATCGTTTTGTTTGGATTTCCAACAAATGGTCAGGCCAAGGAACTTCCCATTGCGACGTGGGTATGCCTCTGGAGGGACATCCCGAGAACCTAACCGGATCTCTGCCAACACAAAACCGGGTTACCTCTGAACTAGGTAACTACTACACGAGTATGCCATCCCCCGGTCGTAACCAACCTTTATCCCGGGATTCACCAACAACCACAAAGTAATAAATTTGCAGCAACCAGATAGGTTAAGTATCTGGGCTCCATACCATAATACCACATCTATCCAGAAGGAAATGAACATACCCTCAGGGGGCGCTACCCCCAAATAACCTTGCCGCATTCTTCCTGTTTCGACCATTCTGGGTTGTGAAGTTCGACGAAGCCTCGTCCACAAAGCTACGCTTTTTACAAAAGTCATGCTTTGATCAACAAATGATCAGCAACACTTCATATGCGACATTACCAAATTGGGAATGTATCACTAGTAACCATCAATTATATATCCTCTGAGCTCGTACGTCTCAGAGAAGGGTGTTAAGCTAAGAGAATAAATCTCCGCCATCAAACAGAAATATATTTGATAGAACTGGTTTTACACCTCAAAGTGTAATGTCAGACACACATCCATACATGTCTGTTCCGGGTTCGAACAGAACCAAAAGCACTTCAAATACTTTTCCAATTTAACCCAATTTCATTTCCAAAATCATTTGGATTCAAATATTTGTGACTTAACTGATATAGTGAACACAATAGTGCACACATCAATCATTACAGATATATCGATAAGCGGTATAACCCATAACGCTTATCTTCGTTCACGGATTCATAGATAAAGTAAATTTATCAATCACAAAAATTCACTAATATAATTCGATGTGGGTTTCGGATAACTAACTGGAATCCGACTCCCTGTCGCATCGAAATTCAAATGTTGTTTACGGGTTAAAGGATTTTCATATTCATACAACAATATATTAATCACAAATATGGCATCTCAGCACAAAGCATCACATGGCGTCACATCACATATCAATACATATCAATCCATCACACAGCATTCAATGACAATCAACATCTTTTATTTAAGGTGAATAATCGTGTGGTTTTTAAATTTATTACACACATAATTACTTTCGTTAGTAATCTTTAATCAATGATTAATTATCATTAACTACAATTGATTAAGTCTTAACCACCTTCATTAATTAATCTTTTCTTTAATTAATTATCTTAATTAATTAACCCTTGATTGCAATTAATTAAATCTTAATTACTTTTATTAATGGACCTTTAATTAGTTACTTTAATTAATGAATCCTTAATTATTAATTAAATCTAATTATGATTAATTAACCTTAATTGGTTATTCTTAAATTAATCACCCTAATTAATCAACCACATTAATTAATTATGGTTTAAAGTATTTAACCCTTAAAATTTGATTAATCAATCTTTCATCTTAAATTTTCTATTCTTAATTACTTTCACTAAGTAATTATTATTTTTATTTAATCATTCATTAATTTCTTGATTAATTAACTTAAATTATTAATTGATATCTTTAATTGTTTTAATTACCTTTATTAAGTAATTTACCCTTAAGTTAATTCCCATTTAATTAATCCTTAATTAATTATCATAAGTGATTACCACTTTTATTAATTTATAAATGACATTGAGTAATTATCGTTTAATCCTTTGATTACCTAATCTTCAATCATTAATTAATTCCTTTTAATTAAGTAATTTATCTTTAATTATTTACATTTATAAACCATTAATTACTTAAGGTCTTTAAATGATAAACATTTTATCTTTTAAAATTTAAATCATGTACTTTTAGATTTTAAAAATAACATTTACTTTAACAAAGTCAACTCCTTTAAAACATTATTACTAAATCCAATTGAAGTTTAAAACTTGCTTTTACAAAACTATTTAGAACAGTTTAAAAAAAACTGGCTTCGGTTCCAACTCGATTCCTGCTCTAATCATAACCTGAATAAAACTACTTTTCATTTCAAAACTAAGTTTTTGTAACGACCCGTGTAAATTCGATGTTTAAAATGAATTAAATTAATAGGATTTTATTTTAAGTTTAGAAAGAAATAGAAATATTATTTATTTATATGAAAGAGAATGTTGAAAATTATATGTATCAAGGATAATTTAAATTTTACAAATTAGATTATATATTGAAATTAATTTGTAATAGTGGAAATTGTCGCATTTGGATAGAAATGTAAATGAGGGCTAAAATAAATTTTGTAAATGGTGACTTAAAACCTATTTATAGAAACTTGAATAAAATCCAAATAAATTAAGTAGAAAAAGGATTCTTACCTGGATATAAAAATTTGATATGAGAAATTTAAGAAAGTATTAATTTGATTTAATGCAATAAAAGATTGTAAATGGATTGGAATAAATTAAGGAATCATATTAGTGTAAGATAATAATTTATGACTTGAATGAAATTCCGATTCATTAAAATAATTTAAATGTTATGATTTGATTTTTAATGGAATATGAGAAATACCAAGGCAAGGATTTGATTAATATATATGTGATTTATTCAGGATATTGAATAAAATTGGGAATCCAATTGTAAATAATGGTAATAATGATGGTATTAGCTAATAAATTTAATTTAATACCCATAAATGAATGGGCGTAAACGTATACTAGGTTATTTATCAAATAGAAGGTAAGAAGAATAAATATAGAATTGATCTATGAATAAATATATATTGAATAGCAATGAAATGTAAAGTAAATGGCGATTGTATAAAATCAATACAAGTTGGTAATTTATAAACTTTAATGAACATTTCAATTTAATAAATTTATTCAAATATAGGACTTAGTTATAAGCGTAGAGTTATGGGTATGATAACAATTAGTATGAATTGCCTAATTAAGTGGCATGTTGAAATGGATGATTTAATTGGAATTTATATTTAATTTAGATGAAAATATTTAAGGTTTACAATAACAGAAATTTAGGTAGTAAGGTTTAAGCAAGTGGATAAGTAGTAACCAAAATAAGGGAATAGCATTAATAAATAAAGTTGGAACAAATAGGATATAGAGAAAAAAAATGTAAGGATTTAATATACTAGTTTATGTTGGTTTATGATAACGTTACTTGGTGATTAATTTTAGAGTAACAGAAGTGTGAACGTAAAATAATAAAAGCATAGATTTATGGTAGGACATAATTTGTGGATTTGGGAATTTAAATCCAAAGATTTATTTTATTTGAGGAAATAATACGTATTAAATTTTAATTTGATGTAATCAATGCAAATCTAGTAATTAAAAATAAATTGTAAGTTGGTGATTTAGGATGAATGTGAGTAAATTTGGCATGTGAGATAATTGTAAAATTTAACCATTCATATAATTTATTTTGTTTTGTTAATGTGATTTAGCTAATAAAGGGAAATTTGTATAAGATGAAGCATGTATGAGAAATGCATTTTAATTCAAATGTTATGTTTACCCATTTAATGTATTTACTGAATAGCAAAATTTTAAAATCAATAAACGGAATTTATTGATGTTTCAAATTTAATTAATAACAATAAATGTGGGATCAATTACAGTTAGGGTAGAAAATTTTACACAGGCACCGCGGTATATATAAAAAAAATATTTTGAAATGTTTTTATGGTTTTGTAAAACTATATATATATATATGGTTTATGGAATATTGAATTGGTTATATATATATATATATATATATATATATGTAGAAATTTTTGGCTTTTAAGCTTTGTATAAATTTGATTTGAAGTATAAAATAAAGTTTGATTTTTAAGATCAAATACGATTAAGCATTTATTAAAATCTAATTTCTGGAGTTTTTATGACTTAAATGAGAATAAGATTTGGAAGATGAATATTAAGTTAAATTGAAATTAAATAAAAATTGAGAATTTTTAAAGGATATGATTTTTATAACTTGATTTTTGTGTAAAGTGATTTAAATGAATATCAGGTTGATTTAAATGAATATATAATAAATTGAAAGATGATCCAGCTGTATAAAGTTAAAGGTTTTTCTTAAATTATATTGAATTCATTAAGTAAATATTTCAAGTCTAAATAATAAGTAATTGAATTTAATATATATGGGATTGTCAAATGAGTTTGTTTTGAAATGGTGAAATATTTAAGGCTTTGAAACATAAGAATTGAAATGGTATTTGGAAGTTTAAATCGATATTTGAAAATTGATTTGTGAAATCTAAAGAAGCTATTATGTTTTATAAAGTAATTTAATATTTAACCATTTAAGAGATGGAAATTTGTTTCGAAGTTATGATTTTCAAGGTAGTATGATTTGAAATTATTAGTTCAAGAGTTGTGATTTCTAAATATTTCATTTTGAAAACCCTATGATTTTGGAAAAGAATATATATTGGAAAATAAAATGACATTATATGATTTTGGGTCTAAATGATATCGTATTGATTTGGGGTTTTAAAAATATAAATGATATCGTATTTATATGGGTTTAAAATGGATATTTTATTCTGGTTTTAAAAGTATAAATTATTTTAAATGACCGCGGTGTTATAATAACGTTTGGTTGTTGAAGAGACCGGGATCGGAAGTTGTCATACTCTCTGCCAACTCCGAAAACCACTTTAACAACCGTGTACGCGGTGGAGATTCAAGAATGAAGTAGGTTGGTGACGGCGTTTCCTATAAGGTAAATACGTGGACCCAACTCCCATGAGTTGGCATAAGGTGGCTAAAACAGGAGCGATTCTCGGGCCAATGAGGTCATTCCTCTGATCGAACACACTCCTTCGATACTATACTCTGACTTTGGATTGATTCGGTGGCCACTATTGATTTCTATGATTTTGGGGGTGTTTGCTCCAGGTGGGCGGTAGCTGCGGCTATGCGTTACCACCAGCCCGGATGCGTAATTGGTATATCTACCCTGGCATTGCCTAGTTGTGCCGTGTCACCTACCCTATCGCGCCTGATACGATTTTGGTTTTGTACCATACGTATGGAGTGCCCTCTGACGACGCCCAGTACGGGGGAGATTACGATACTGTATAGACTATGAGAATATATTATGTGTTAAGGTGGAAAATGTAAAGCCTTAACGCTATTTAAAAGTAAGTTTATTTTACAATTAGACACTATTATAATAGCGCAATATACTACATAGTAAATAGATTAACGGATCCTTAGGAGATGTAAATCTCGAGCATCTCTTAAGTTACTGTACTCATATTTATTTCTGTTAATTTAACTCACATAAGATCTTTTAGTTCTGACTCGAGTGTTTTTGTTTTTCAAATACGCTCGGGTCAGTCCGAGCGTTTCAGGATTTGAAGACTTAATTTCTGGAGGATGAAGACGAAGATTTCATTATTATTATTATTATATTATATGGTTCCGCTACACTGTATTCCGCTGCATTGGTATTTATTGGTATGTGAACTCTGATATTTATTGATAAAGAAGAATCAAATGTTTTGTAAACAGTTTTATGAACTGTATATTTATTATTATAATTTATCCTTCCGCTGTGAGATTCTGTTTAGTTTTTCCTCTTCTCTGTTTTTCTTATTTACCCCATAACAAATCCGCCCTTCCGTATGGTTTGAATTGGCACGTGTGTCGATTTAAAGCGTGCGAAAAGGCAGGATGTTACATTTGGTATCAGAGCTTTGGTTTAGCGATAAACCTTAGCTTTGTGGGGTTTGACTCTTTACTAATAGGGTAGTAATACCCTATGGGAGTCGCTGAGTGTATATATGAGAGAGCGTACTTGTTAGTGTTATAAAAAGGTTTTAATATTGTGTTAACCTGTTTCGTTTTGTATTTACAAAATCTGGTTGGTGCATGGGACGCTATAACATCAATAGGGATTTCTAAACACTTAATAGGACAGACCGACATAATATTTGTTTTATATAGGTAAATGAAATAATTTTGCCTATTATATTTTCTATATATAAAATAAAAAAATTTCAAATGATGTCTATATTTGGCTGTAATAGATTGGTTGTTAGGTAAATAAGTGTATAAAAAAATATTAAATTGAAGCTAAGTTGAAAATAAAATAAATAAAATTGGAAATTTAGAATTTAGTTCCGAAGTTGAAAAATTTTCTTTCGAAATCTTTTGGAATAAATAATATTTTTTGTAGTTATTTTCTGATAAATATTTCAATATAATTCGAAAGAATCGTTTTAAAGAAGATTTTTGAGAAAATAAGTTTTGTACTTTCCTCTCTGTCGCTGGAAAATAATTTCGTGATGGCGACCGCATCATCGACTTTCATTTTTGAGTTTCGAAGGGGAAAGGCCGCTGTAGTAGTTCTACTGCAGATTCATCTTTGAAAAATATATAAATTTTGAATTTTTTTAAATATAATGAGAGATATATAAGTTGTAGGAATATATTTATCTATTGTTTTAAAATAAATTGAAATTTAACCCGGTATTAAATTCTTAAATTTCCATTAATTAATTGTTTCAATTATTGTAGTGAATGGAAACATAGATAATTAATAAATTAAAACCTCTAAAGGAAATAAGAGATTTAATGATAGGTTATAAATGAAATTTGAAATTTATAACCTATGAAATAAAGAATATTATTGTTGAAGGTTAAATTAATCATAGGTAATGAGAAAACTTGTATAACTTTCAAGTACATTCTTTAAAAACATATATAACTTACCAAATATTAAAAGTTGAAATGTTTAATAAGAAATGTAATAGAAATTTGTACAAGTAAAAGTAGGTAATGAAGTATTCGATGAATTTGCTATTATAAATGAGAATTTAATGTTATAAACTTAAGTTATGATTGGAATTTTACTATAAGTAAATATAAGTAAAGGTAAGTATGACAAATAGATGATTATAAACTTAAATAATTAAAGAGTAAATAAATGAGGTTGTGCCATAATAAATGAATAAATAATTATAGTAGTTAATGGCATGACCTGAGTTAATGGAAATGAATAATAATAGGTAGTAAGTGAAAATAAATGGATGTGCTATAATAAAGAGAAGTTGTAAACTTAAGAAAAGGGTTGCAGTTATTTCTAAATAAAATTGGAAGAAATAAATGAAAATAAAAGGTTAAATTGATTGTTGTTTGGATTGTTGTTGTTTGGTTATGGTTGGTTGGGTAAAATACTTTGAAAATTGGACTTGGGTTGAAGGAACAATCTATTTAGTTTATCTTAGACTGTTGAGTAAATGATACACTTGATGGTTTATTCTTCATTCCGTACGATTTAAAAGTTTGAACCCGAACGACTATTTGTTTGTTTGATTGAATGGTTGCTTTGAATTTGTTGGGTATGCTGGTTGTTGAAATTGATGGATGTTGTATTGATTTGTTGTTAGTGATTGAAACCACTTAAAAAAAATTCACTTTATATAAATTGTAACCCTTTGGATTATATAAGAAAATGCAGTATCTTAGAAATATTTTGAAAATGTTTTTCCAAACTTTAATAATTTAAATATAAAGGATTAAATAGTTATAAATTAAGATATCTTTTTCAAAGTAATTAATTTTGTAAATTTAATTGTTTATAAGATTAAATAATTTTGGACAAGCTGTATTGTATTTTATTCTTTTTCCCTTCTTTTCCTTTTCGAGGACGAAAAGTTTTGAGTGGGGGAGAGTGTAACGACCAGTGTAAATTCGATGTTTAAAATGAATTAAATTAATAGGATTTTATTTTATGTTTAGAAAGAAATAGAAATATTATTTATTTATATGAAAGAGAATGTTGAAAATTATATGTATCAAGGATAATTTAAAATTTACAAATTAAATTATATATTGAAATTAATTTGTAATAGTGGAAATTGTCGCATTTGGATAGAAATGTAAATGAGGGAAAAATAAATTTTGTAAATGGTGACTTAAAACCTATTTATAGAAATTTGAATAAAATCCAAATGAATTAAGTAGAAAAAGGATTCTTACCTGGATATAAAAATTTGATATGAGAAATTTAAGAAAGTATTAATTTGATTTAATGCAAT
This sequence comes from Allium cepa, assembly GCA_030765085.1. Lineage (NCBI taxonomy): Eukaryota > Viridiplantae > Streptophyta > Magnoliopsida > Asparagales > Amaryllidaceae > Allium > Allium cepa. The sequence continues at coordinate 902,139,105 of CM060931.1, read as the reverse complement.
AAAAGATTGTAAACGGATTGGAATAAATTAAGGAATCATATTAGTGTAAGATAATAATTTATGACTTGAATGAAATTCCAATTCATAAAATCATTTAAATGTTATGATTTGATTTTTAATGGATTATGAGAAATAAGAAGGCAAGGATTTGATTAATATATATGTGATTTATTCAGGATATTGAATAAAATTGGGAATCCAATTGTAATTAATGGTAATAATGATGATATTAGCTAATAAATTTAATTTAATACCCATAAATGAATGGGCGTAAATGTATACTAGGTTATTTATCAAATAGAAGGTAAGAAGAATAAATATCGAATTGATTTATGAATAAATATATATTGAATAGCAATGAAATGTAAAGTAAATGGTGATTGTATAAAATCAATACAAGTTGATAATTTATAAACTTTAATGAACATTCAATTTAATAAATTTATTCAAATGTAGGACTTAGTTATAAGCGTAGAGTTATGGGTATGATAACAATTAGTATGAATTGCCTAATTAAGTGGCATGTCGAAATGGATGATTTAATTGGAATTTATATTTAATTTAGATGAAAATATTTAAGGTTTACAATAACAGAAATTTAGGTAGTAAGGTTTGAGCTAGTGGATAAGTAGTAACCAAAATAAGGGAATAGCATTAATAAATAAAGTTGGAACAAATAGGATATAGAGAAAAAAAAATGTAAGGATTTAATATATTAGTTTATGTTGGTTTATGATAACGTTACTTGGTGATTAATTTTAGAGTAACGGAAGTGTGAACATAAAATAATGAAAGCATAGATTTATGGTAGGACATAATTTGTGGATTTGGGAATTTAAATCCAAAGATATATTTTATTTGAGGAAATAATACGTATTAAATTTCAATTTGATGTAATCAATGCAAATCTAGTAATTAAAAATAAATTGTAAGTTGGTGATTTAGGATGAATGTGAGTAAATTTGGCATGTGAGATAATTGTAAAATTTAACCATTCATATAATTTATTTTGTTTTGTTAATGTGATTTAGCTAATAAAGGGAAATTTGTATAAGATGAAGCATGCATGAGAAATGCATTTTAATTCAAATGTTATGTTTACCCATTTAATGTATTTACTGAATAGCAAAATTTTAAAATCAATAAACGGAATTTATTGATGTTTCAACTTTAATTAATAACAATAAATGTGGGATCAATTACAGTTAGGGTAGAAAATTTTATACAGGCACCGCGGTATATATAAAAAATAAATATTTTGAAATGTTTTTATGGTTTTGTAAAACTATATATATATATATATGGTTTATGGAATATTGAATTGGTTATATATATATATATGTAGAAATTTTTGGTTTTTAAGCTTTGTATAAATTTGATTTGAAGTATAAAATAAAGTTTGATTTTTAAGATCAAATACGATTAAGCATTTATTAAAATCTAATTTCTGGAGTTTTTATGACTTAAATGAGAATAAGATTTGGAAGATGAATATTAAGTTAAATTGAAATTAAATAAAAATTTAGGATTTTTAAAGGATATGATTTTTATAACTTGATTTTTGTGTAAAGTGATTTAAATGAATATCAGGTTAATTTAAATGAATATATAATAAATTGAAAGATGATCTAGTTGTATGAAGTTAAAGGTTTTTCTTAAATTATATTGAATTCATTAAGTAAATATTTCAAGTCTAAATAATAAGTAACTGAATTTAATATATATGGGATTGTCAAATGAGTTTGTTTTGAAATGGTGTAATATTTCAAGCTTTGAAACATATGAATTGAAATGGTATTTGGAAGTTTAAATCGATATTTGAAAATTGATTTGTGAAATCTAAAGAAGCTATTGTGTTTTATAAAGTAATTTAATATTTAACCATTTAAGAGATGGAAATTTGTTTCGAAGTTATGATTTTCAAGGTAGTATGATTTGAAATTATTATATTCAAGAGTTGTGATTTCTAAATATTTCATTTTGAAAACCCTATGATTTTGGAAAAGAATATATATTGGAAAATAAAATGACATTATATGATTTTGGGTCTAAATGATATCGTATTGATTTGGGGTTTTAAAAATATAAATGATATCGTATTTATATGGGTTTAAAATGGATATTTTATTCTGGTTTTAAAAGTATAAATTATTTTAAATGACCGCGGTGTTATAATAACGTTTGGTTGTTGAAGAGACCGGGATCGAAAGTTGTCATACTCTCTGCCAACTCTGAAAACCACTTTAACAACCGTGTACGCGGTGGATATTCAAGAATGAAGTAGGTTGTTGACGGCGTTTCCTATAAGGTAAATACGTGGACCCAACTCCCGTGAGTTGGCATAAGGTGGCTAAAACAGGAGCGATTCTCGGGCGAATGAGGTCATTCCTCTGATCGAACACACTCCTTCGATACTATACTCCGACTTTGGATTGATTCGGTGGCCACTATTGATTTTTATGATTTTGGGGGTGTTTGTTCGAGGTGGGCAGTAGCTGCGGCTATGCGTTACCACCAGCCCGGATGCGTAATTGGTATATCTACCCTGGCATTGCCTAGTTGTGCCGTGTCACCTACCCTATCGCACCTTATACGATTTTGGTTTTGTACCATACCTATGGAGTGCCCTCTGACGACGCCCAGTACGGGGGAGATTACGGTACTGTATAGACTATGGGAATATATTATGTGTTAAGGTGGAAAATGTAAAGCCTTAACGCTATTTAAAAGTAAGTTTATTTTGCAATTAGACACTATTATAATAGCGCAATATACTACATAGTAAATAGATTAACAGATCCTTAGGAGATGTAAATCCCGAGCATCTCTTGAGTTACCGCACTCATATTTATTTCTATTAATTTAACTCACATAAGATCTTTTAGTTTTGACTCGAGTGTTTTTGTTTTTCAAATACGCTCGGGTCAGTCCGAGCGTTTCAGGATTTGAAGACTTAATTTCTAGAGGACGAAGACGAAAATTTCATTATTATTATTATTATATTATATGGTTCCACTACACTGTATTCCGCTGCATTGGTATTTATTGGTATGTGAACTCTGATATTTATTGATAAAAAAGAATCAAAAGTTTTGTAAACAGTTTTATGAACTGTATATTTATTATTATAATTTATCCTTCCGCTGTGAGATTCTGTTTAGTTTTTCCTCTTCTCTATTTTTCTTATTTACCCCATAACAAATCCGCCCTTCCGTATGGTTTTAATTGGCACGTGTGTCGATTTAAAGCGTGCGAAAAGGCGGGATGTTACAGTTTCTGTTAAAGTTTGAAAACCTTGAAAACACGCTAATCACTCGCGTACTATTTCGAAGATGGACCCGATCCAAACCCTCAACTCTACGCGTTCGAACTCGAGAAAGACGCTTCTTCCAGTTTTTTTTCTTTTCAGCTCCTTCTTCTTTCCCCCTTTTCTTTTTCGTTGCTTTTGTAAAAAATTCTGTTACATAGTTAAACATCTGAAACTACGCGGTAAAAGCAAAAAAAACTCGAGTTAATTTCTTAAATCCCATGCACTTGAACCCGAGTAGGACTTCGTCTTCCCCAAAACTATCAACCACTCTGACACGCCAATAATCACGTGCACGTGCACGGTCGCACGGCTATGCTCCTGCCGCCATTGCGATCACCCCTACATCTTAAATGATCACCAGAAACAATTGGAACAACCACAATCATGAAACCATCGTCAAAAAGAAATCACGAAAATCTGCAAACCACCTGGAAACTACACTCGCCTGAAAAAAATCCTCAACCTCGACGCCACAACCCATCAGAAAGTGCACGATTGCTTCTCGAGCTACGCCATAGCCCAATGCTTCTTTCCCCCTAGGTGCAATAGCACTCGATTCATTCACGATGAGGGAATCGCCTCTGGAATGTCCTCGCCTCAACTAACCGATAGAACCCTAATTCGTCATCGATTCACTGCCTTGATTATCTAAAAATCCAATTTATATTTTTCCCTTAATCCTTGGTGCTCGCATTATCACCTGACCCAAGCACGACGAACCCCAATTTGTCGATCATCGGAAATTTATGGAAATATATTTTCTATTCATCTCGTGAATTCACCCCACTCAGTCACTTAAAAATCATAGTATCTATACCAAAAATCATGATTTACCAACACGAATTCAAATATGAATTCAAAACTTAAAAACGTAATAATCGAAATTTTGACTTGAGTTGGTTTTCTCAAAAGTTTCCTATATCCAGTAATGTTATATGTTGATAATATCTAATAATATTTAAAAAATTAGATTATGATCATTCAAACAACTTTTATTCGAACCTCAATGACTAAAGGGGAGTTAGAAGATTTAATTCAGAATTTTGAACAGGTTTTAGAGCCTGTTATGTTTAAACAGAAGAATGGTTTCCCTGTTCCCAAACATGTATAAAGATATTGCCCCACATACATATGCATAAGAATCAACACGCACACACTAATCCAGATCATACTTCAAAGATCTACACATGCTAATCAAATATAACGAGCTTTAAGAAATAAATATGGGTATTTGCTCACCTGAAAAATTAAAGATAGAGGAAAGAACATGCTTTTTTGGTTTTAGGTCTAGAAATTGTTTTCAAGCTTGAAAATCTGAATTTGAACTTGCTCTCAGGTTTAAAGTTTGAATTGCTTATTTGTAACTGCTGTTAGAGCTGATTCTTGAATTGATTACAGAATAAACTCTAGGCTTGAGTTTCCAGGCTTGAAACTTTGGATTTTTTATTTGCTTGAATCTGGTTTTACTTTCTTTGAGATTGGGTTTTGATTTCTTTCAGATTTGGTAAAGGAAGATAGAAAAAAATTTAGTTGAGAAATGAAGAAGCCTGGTTTTTGTTTTACTATAATTAAATCTAAAAGAATTTTGCCACTTGTTAATCAATGTAACACTTGTTCACATACAACATTTTAGGTTTAAGCCCTTCATTTTAGTTAGTTTATAAATTTTGTTTAAACCCATTATTCAATTAAATTTACATATGTATATTTTCTAGATTTGTCTTAAACCTTTATTTCATTTAAATTTGAATTTTGTATTTAAACCTTGTCTTGAGTTGATTTAAACTTTTGTTTTTAAACCTTGTTTTATCTTTATTTGTTCACATAGATATTTCCCTTTTTCATTTTATTTTATACAACTTTTTAAATAGCTTTGTAAATTTGTTTGTACAAAATTTAACACTTGTAAATACAATGAAAATTTAAGTAACACATGTCTTCTCACGTTATAAAATTTAGTTTCTAAACAACATTCAAAATCTTTACTATATTTTAAACATTTCAAATACTATTTTGAATATAACTTTATATTATATTTCTTATTTAAATAAATACATCTCTTTATTAATCATTTATATATAAAAAATCTTTTTAGAGGAAAAGATGGTTTTACAATTTAACTTCTCATGAATAAATAATTTTATTCTTAATTATCCCTTTTAAAAATTGAAAATCATATTCAAAACTTCATTTCAAATTATAATGCATAGTTTAAACAAAATTAGAAACAATTTCTTATTAGCTTAAAAATAAAAATATTAAATTCAATTTATCTCTAGAATCCAATTTATTTCTTAAAATATTTATTTTTGAATTTTCAAACTCCAAATTCAATCTAAAAATGCATATCATTATTTATTCAAATCTCCAAATAAATTCACAATTAATTTTGTTATTAAAATGTTATTCAAAATATTTATTTCAGAATTTCCAATTTAAAATTATATTAAGAAATCATATTCACATTCATTTATATTAATAAACAAATAAACATTTATTTATTTGGAAAACACCTAATTTATTCATCATTTAACCAAATTTTAAAATTAATTACTAATAATTTCATAATTAAATTCCAAAAATAAAATTAACTACCAATTTAAATACAGCTTAAAAATCAGGAATGTTACAAATTCGTCGGAACTGGGGGATTGTGTGAGTCGGGGAGGTGTTCAGTGATGCATAGACACTCGTGGCGATGATCCGAGAAGCCCCGGTCATCCATGCACATGTACGTGCATTCTTGGGTCGGGAAGAAAAAGTAGAAGGAGAAGAAGAAGAAGGAAGGAAGGTGGCTTGAAGTTGAGTTCGGGAAAATGTGGAGATGGCTCATGAGTATCCCCGGGTTATTCACGTGAGTATATGTGGTTTAACAGTTTAAAAGATTTAAACATAAAAAAAAGATGGAGGTAACTCGATGTTTTGCTCAGGGAAAATTACTTTGGGCTCGGGTTATTACCCGGAGTAATCTCAATGTTATAACATAACACTTTTGACTTCTATATTTAAAACAAGTTTATCCAATTTAAATTTAATCAATTTTTAACGTTTTTTTTTACAATAAATGTTTCATACTATGTTGGAATTAGTTAAAGTTTTAAGTAAATCATTTTAGATAAATTAAGTCAAATTGTTTTATATTCATTATTATTATTTTTAAATGAATTCTTAAGTCATTTAAATTAGATTTAAATGTTATATTTAAGTATTTAAAAGATGATGGTTTTAATCTATTTAAGAATTTTAAGTTAATTCATGTGTTAAAAATAAATTAAATTTTCAAGGTCATTTAAATGAGATTTTTAAAGATAAATGGTTTGTCTTAAATATTGTTTTGATTTTAAATTAGCTTAAAGATTTAAGATAAATTATATGTTAATGAAAATTGTTTTCAAAGGGTTATTAATATGATTTTCAATGACAATTAATTAATTAAAAGCTGATTAATAAATGTGATTAATTTAAGGTTAATTAATATAAGTAATTAAAGGTTAATTACTTAATGGCATTAATTAAGGTGATTAATTAATGTGATTAATTAAAAGTTGATTAATTAATATTATTGATTAAAGGATAATTTATCAAGGTGATTTATTAATTAATGTTATTAATAAAAGGTTAACTAATTAATGATTAATGTTATTAATTAATGATTAAAGGTTGATTAATCAAGTGATTAAAGAATAATCAATTTAAGGATAATTAATTTATGTGAAAAATTAATTAAGTTAATAAATTCAAGGATAATTAATTAATTTAAAGGTTAATTAATTAATGAAAATGATTTAGGGATGATTTATTAATTAAGGGTTAATTAATATAATTAATTGAGGATAATTAATTTAAGAATAACTAAATAATTAGAGGTTAATTATTTAATGATTAAAGGTTGATTAATTTATTAAAGGTTGATTAATTTATTGATTAAGGTCGACTAATTTATTAATTAAGGTTGATTAATTAATAATTAAAGGTAAATTAATTTATTATTAAAGGTTAATTAATAAATGATTAAAAGATAATTAATTAAAATGGTTTGTAATTAATTAATGTTAATTAATTAGGATTAGTAATTTATTCATAAGTAATTAATCTGGGTTAAATTAATTTTAATCGGGTGATAAATTGATCTTGCTTATGGATGATTTGAATTCCACTGAATGCCTTGAATTGATGTTACATCTGATTTGTGATATTCTGTAATGTGAATTGTTGAGCTGTGTTGAATGTAATTTATTTATCTATGATAAATTTTCATATTTTTTTGTGAATCTATAAATGGAAGGTAAGCGTAATAGGATTATACCGCTTATCAATATTGTTGTACTGAATTTTGTAATGGTTGATGATATTGCACTATTGTGCACAACCCCTAGACTACACCACACACGCACACAAATATGGATTTCACGAGGAGCTGGTTAAGTCATAGATATTTGAATTTAATATTATTTTATTCAAAATAATAAAGAGTTTTTAAAAGTTGAATTTGAATCCAATTCGTTTGGAAATAAAATTGAGTTGAATATGTAAATCTTTTGGAAAGGAAGTTTTGAAATTGAAATTTAGTTTAATATAATATATCTTGTTTAAGTTTTGAAATTATTTTGGAAATTATGGTTTGAAAGGGGTATACAAGTTATATAATGTATATATATGGATTTTTAACCATTTTAAAAGTAGTATGTTGGGAATTTAAATCTAACCCAAGTTTATACTTTAAAGGGCTATAACTTGTGCATATTTGATCGGATTTTTCCAAAAACAAAAACCCTTGTTTTTCAAAGGATAATAGCTTTTAGATAAAGGAAAGAATTCCCAGTTTTGTTGAAAGGATTTCAAATTTGAAATGGAAATAGTTTTGAAAGCTATGAATGAATCCTTTTGAAAGATTGGTGAAACTTTGTTTCAAATTAAAGTGAATTTTAAAAGGTGAGTCTTTTGTTCAAAAGATTAAAAGTGTAAATTTGTTTAAACCATTCAAAAGAAAGTTTTGGGAAACAAGTGTTGAAAAGTTGTGACTTAACTAAGGTCCCAATATATCCATATGCTTTTTAAATTAAGCGCTCATTATTCGGTTTAGCCGGGAGAGGACTTTATGTCATATAACCCATTTTGAATAATGACACGACGAATTGGATTAGCATTTGAAGACGGTGGTGAAGACTGGGTATTTTCGAAAGCGAAAGGATTACCTGTCGAATGTCTCTGCACCGAATGACCCCGGTATAGAGATTTGATCACCATTTGTGATGGGGAATCCGGACGTGATTAAGGATTATCCGGATTTGCAAGGGCTTCTTTTGAAGTGCATTCGGTTCTGTTCGAACCCGGAACACACTTGTATGGACATATATCTGACGTTACACTTTGAGATATAAAGTTGGTTTCTATCAAATACATTTCTGCTTGGTGGCGGAGAATTTATTCTCTTAGCGTAACACCCTTCTCTAAGACGTACGAGCTCAGAGGTTATGTAGTTGATGGTTACTGGTGATATATTCCAATTTGGTAATGTGGCATACTAAGTGCTGCTGATCATTGGTTGATCGAAGCATGGCTTTTGTGAAAAGTGTAGCTTTATGGGACGAGACTTCATCAGAACCTCACAACCCGAAAATGGTCGTAATAGGAAGGATGCAGCAAGGTTATCGGGGGTCGCGCCTCTTAGGGTATGTCCATTTTCTTCTAGATAAAAATGGTATCATGGTATGGAGCCCAGTTATTTAACTTATGTGGTTGTTACAATATTTTGGTGAATCCTGGGATAAAGGTCGGTGATGACCGAGGGATGGCATACTCGTGTCAGTAGTTACCTAGTTATGGAGGTAACCCGGCCTTGTGATGGCAGAGAGTTGGTTAAGTTCTCAGGGCGTCCCTTCAGAGGCGTACCCATGTAATGAGGAAGTTTCTTAGCCCGACCATTGTTGGAAATCCAATCATCCAATACGCGCCTTGTACGGGTTTAGTTATAGAACCTACCATCTAATACGGTAGCTATAACAGGCAATTTATAATGGTACGTATGCTGGTTAAGATTAATATTATACTTGCAAATGTTTTCTGCACTATAAACTAATAATAATATCAAAGGATTTTCGCGTATCAAGCATTTTTGACTATCATAAGGAGACATATCCTCCAAGTGTGCGCTTGCATTGTGTGTGTGGCAGGAGGCCTTATGGCAGTTTCATTTTCCAAAAGGCATAGAGAATTTCTTTTTATTTCTTTTGTTTTTTTGTTCAAGATAAAATTGTTTTTATTTGCTCACACCAGTCCCATGACTGACCTGAAGTTTATTGTTCCCTTTCTAACTCTGGATGCCCATAATTTTCCACACTAGCAGCTTAGAGTCAGGTAGTCAGATAGTAGATGTAGATTTGATATGCTTGAAGTCTTTGGATTTGGGATCGCATTTTGTTTCACTTCAACATTCTGCACCGAGTATGCTTAAGTTCAACATGATGGTGATTCGAGCTTGGAGTCTTTTGAGCTTTGGCATTGGAGATGCAGTTGTTGGATTCTTTTGGAAAACAATTTGGTGCCATCTTTCCGCTATTGTTCTTGCCTCTGTTGTATATCTTTTTGCTCCGATATAGATAGTATTGATATCTCATATGTATCTCTGTTGTATCAAATATTGTTTTCCACTATGTTGTATTTACTTAATGTGTTATAAGCTCCGGCGAATCGGATTTCGACGTTTGAATTTACGACATTCGAGTACGAGCGAAGTATGGATGTCGATTTTTGAGCCTTGAAATTCGGGTCATCACATTTGGTATCAGAGTTGAAGGTTAAGTAAAAAATTTAGCTCAGGAATATAACACATTAGGTGACTCATTAGAGATAGGGTAAACACCCTAGAATGAGTATCCTTAAGATATCCGTCCATATGCCTCAGTAAATTCTCTTACTATCCACTGATAGTAAGAATGAGTACAAGAAGAGGACGAGATAGAGGACAGAGGAGAACCACTATAAATGGTCGATACCCTATAACCACAAGGAAACTATAAATGGTCGAATTTCAATTCTTTGATGGCTTCATGGCAGCTCGAAGAAGAGGCTTTGGTGTAGTGGTGGCCCCACGAATCGTTCTAGATAAGTTCCTATTTCGTATTCACTTCATCAGTTCTCTATCAATCTTTTCATTTTGACTTTAATAAATTTGAAATTTTAATTGAAATAAACTGGTTAACAAAATACAAAGTAAAATTAGACTGTATCCATTTGTTTGTTCTTTTGGGTCCGGATACATTCTACGAATGGTTAGTTATCCTTCGGACTAACCAATGCCCCCTGCATATTTCATAGATCGGATGACCCGAATATTTTGTGAAGTGTTGAATAAATTTGATCTCGTATTTATTGATGATATTCTGATTTAGTAAGCCAAATATTGAATTGATATTCGGTTTGACCTAGTAAACCAATTCTCTATCTTTTTGGATGTTTATCTGTTCTTGTTATCTCCCTGTCTAGCAAATTTTGAGGACGAAATTTTCTTAAGAGGGGAATCTGTAACGATCCCAGTTTTGATTCAAATTTAAATTGGTAATTAAAATAAAAGTTTGAATTAAATTGTGAATAAATGTGAATTTTTCCAAATTTAATAAGATATTTGTTTGTTTGTTTGTATATATATAAATTGAATTGTGGGTTTGAATTTCATAAATAAATATCTTATAAATATATCGGATTTGAAAAACATTATATTTTAAATTAATAAAAATTTGTTTTCTAATTATAGTATATACATATATATATTTGGAAGTTATATTGTAAATTCAAAAAGCTATTTAAAAGTTAAATTTTATATTTCAAAATATATATAGGTAAATATTTATTTATTTAAAAAAATATAACAGTTTTAGTTTAAATGAAAATTTGATAAAAAGATTTATATGCTTTTCTTTTGAATTTATACAAACATAAAATTAGGTTTTTATATATATAAAAATACATGAATATAAAGAAATGTATATAAAACTAAATTGAAATATGTATTTAAAATTCTATAATCATATCTAAAACCTTTAATACATGAAAAATAACATGTATAGGCATTTTAATATGAGAGTTAACAAATGTAACTCTTTTAAATAAGTAGTTTAACAAGTGTAGATAAATTAGCATACAAATTCAACAAGTGTCCATTTTCTATTATCATTTATTTTTAAAAATAAAAAATGAAAACCAGGCTATATATATCCATACTTGTCCTTTTCTCATTCCTTAGTTAATTAAAATCTAAAACCTAGCAAACAAAAATCACAAACCGGATCAAAAGAAAACATAACTCAAAAACATTTCAATAACCCGAATCAAGCAAAACAAAACCAAAGCAAAGATCAAAGTTCAGATCATCAATAAACATCAGTTTCAAGCTAAAAGTTAAGTTCTAGATTTAAGTTGGAAAATCAAAAGCAAAGTTTTAGATCAACTCATTTCAAATTTGAGAAAGCTACAGGCCAGAGAATCAAAAAAAATTCAAATTCATCTCATAATCAAAAAATTCAACTGGCAAATAAAGTACAGATCAAAAATCAAATTCAAACAGCAATAAACTTCAACCTGATCACAGCGGCTCAACTCAATATAGATCAAATTCAACAACAGTTCTAGATCAAATTGAAAAATCATTTCCAGATTTTCACAATACATGCTATTCTCTGTTCTTTTCAGGTGAGAAAACTCTTAAACCTATATATATTTTGGTTTGCATGTGATTATTATTGGATGTATGTTGTAAAATATGAGTGCATGGGTGTAAATATGCCTATATGTGTGTGTGTGTATATATGACTATGTATATGTGTCTATGTACAGATATGCATCTCTGTTTCAAGTTACAAGTTTTAAAACCAATTCAAGAAAATTCGAATAAAAAAACTCTTTAACTAATCTCTGATAGACTTCAGTATTTAAAAATATTATGTTTGTTTAAACATGAACAAAAATTTAAAAATAGTTTAAAGTATGTTTTGTTTATAAACCATCTGGAAATTAAGAAAAACAGTGAAATGGTAAACATATCAAATTCTCGACTTAAATAATTCATTATTTCAAGTGTATAATCTATTTTATTATCAAAAATCAAGAATTTTAGAAGTTAGTCATAATTTTTAGTTTGGGATCGAGAGAGATATCAATAGTTGATCTGATTTGGGAGTTAGGCTATTTCTGGTTATCGGTGAACTCGGGGTGGTTGGGATTTCTACTAGTGGAGGCTAGGGTGGAGTCGAGCTCGGGAAAAATGCTCAAAGCATTTCTCGATCATTAGATTGATTGAACGACAAGGATTTAGGGTTTAAGAGCTTCTTGGGTTGGTCGGGTTTTGTGAGGCCGTATAGTCGTCAACGTTGCATCGAGTTGCAACGGTATCGGGGGAAAGGAAAAAGGGAAGTCCGGTGAAGCTCTGGTATGGTTCGTGTGGGTTCTAGCGATCTTGGTTGGCGAGGCGAGGCATTTTTTGGTGATTGAAATTTGTTCCAGTTAGTGCTTGAATGCTCGATTTTGATTTTGGATGAATTCATCAGAATTGGGTGATCGGGTGAGTCGGGGGGGTGTTCGGTGATGCGTAGACGCTCGTGGCGATGATCGGAGAAGCCCCAATCATCTATGCACGTGTACGTGCATTCTTCGGTCTGGAAGAAAAAAGAAGAAGAAGAAGGAGGAGGGTGGCTCGAAGTTGAGTTTGGGAAAATGTGGAGATGGCTCGTGAGTATCCATGGGTTATTCGCGTGAGTACATTTGGTTTAACAATTTAAAAGATTTAAACATAAAAAAAGAGGGAGGTGACCCGAAGTATTGCTTGGGGAAAATTGCTTTGGGCTCAGGTTGATACCCGAAGTAATCTCAGGGTTATAACATTAGAGTTTTGACTTTTAAATTTAAAACAAGTTTATCCAATTTAAATTTAATCAAGTTTTAACATATTTTTTTTTATAACAAATGTTTTATACTATGTTGGAATTAGTTAAAGTTTTAAGTAAATCATTTTAGATAAATTAAGTCAAAGTGTTTTAAATTCTTTAATTTCAAAAAATTGAATTCTTAAGGCATTTAAATTAGATTTAAATGTTATATTTAAGTAGTAAAAGATGATGGTTTTAATCTACTTGAGAATTTTAAGTTAATTAACGTGTTAAAAATAAATTAAATTTTCAAGGTTATTTAAATGAGGCTTTTAAAGATAAATGGTTTGTCTTACATATTGTTTTGATTTTAAATTAGCTTAAAAATTTAAGAAAAATTATATGTTAATGAAAATTGTTTTCAAAGGGTTATTAATAAAATTTTCAATGATAATTAATTAATTAGAAGCTGATTAATTAATGTGATTAATTATAGGTTGATTAATAAAGTAATTAAAGGTTAATTACTTAATGGCATTAAGTAAGATGATTAATTAAAGTTGATTAATTAATATTATTGATTAAAGGGTAATTAATCAAGGTGATTTATTAGTTAATGTGATTAATTAAAGGTTAACTAATTAATGATTAAGGTTATTAATTAATGATTAAAGGTTGATTAATCAAGTTATTAAAGAATAATTAATTTAAGGATAATTAATTTGTGTGATAAATTAATTAAGGTAATAAATTTATGGATAATTAATTAATTTAAAGGTTAATTTATTAATGAAAATGATTAAGGGATGATTTATTAGTTAAGGGTTAATTAATATAATTAATTGAGGATAATTAATTTAAGAGTAATTAAATAATTAGAGGTTAATAATTTAATAATTAAAGGTTGATTAATTTATTAAAGGTTGATTAATTTATTGATTAAGGTTGACTAATTTATTAATTAAGGTTGATTAATTAATAATTAAAGGTTAATTAATTTATTACTAATGGTTAATTAATAAATGAATAAAAGATAATTAATTAAAATGGTTTGTAATTAATTAATATTAATTAACTAGGATTAGTATTTTATTCATAAGTAATTAATCTGGGTTAAATTAATTTTAATCAAGTGATACATTGATCTTTTTTATTGATGATTTGAATTCTACTGAATGCCTTGAATTGATATTACCTTTGATCTGTGATATTCTATGATGTGAATTGTTGAGCTGTGTTGAATGTAATTTATTTATTTGTTATAAATTTTCATATTTTTCTGTGAATCTATGACTGGAAGGTAAGCGTTATAGGATTATACCACTTATCAATATTGTTGTGCTGAATTTTGTAATGGTTGAAGAATATTGCACTATTGTGTAAAACCCCTGAACTACACCACACATAAAAATATAGATTTCATGAGGAATTGGTTAAGTCACAGATATTTGAATTTAATATTATTTTATTCAAAATAATAAAAAGGTTTTAAAAGTTGAATTTGAATCCAATTGGTTTGGAAATAAAAGCGAGTTGAATATGTAAAGCTTTTGGAAAGGAAGTTTTGAAACTGAAATTTAGTTTGAATATAATATATCTTGTTTAAGTTTTGAAATTATTTTGGAAATTATGGTTTGAAAGTGGTATACAAGTCATATATTGTATATATATGGATTTTTAACCATTTTAAAAGTAGTATTTTGGGAATTAAATTTAACCCAAGTTTATACTTTAAAGGGCTATAACTTGTGCATATTTGATCGGATTTTTCCAAAACAAAAACCCTTGTTTTTCAAATGATAATAGCTTTTAGATAAAGGAAAGAATTCCTTTTGTTAACAGGATTTCAAATTTGAAAATGAAATAATTTTGGAAGCTATGAATGACTCTTTGTGAAAGATTGGTGAAACTTTGTTTCAAATTAAAGTGGATTTTAAAAGGTGAATCTTTTGTTTAAAAGATTAAAAGTGTAAATTTGTTTAAACCATTCAAAGGAAAGGTTTTGGGAAACAAGTGTTGAAAAGTTGTGACTTAACTAAGATCCCAATATATCCATATGCTTTTTAAATTAAGCGCTCGTTATTCGATTTAGCCGAGAGAGGACTTTATGTTATATAGCCCATTTCGAATAATGATACGACGAATTGGATAGCATTTGAAGATGTGGTGAAGACTGGGTATTTTCAAAAATGAAAGGATTACCTATCGAATGTCTCTACACTGAATGACCCCGGTATAGAGATTTGATCACCCTTTGTGATGGGGAATCCGAACGTGATTAAGGATTATCCGTATTTGCAAAGGATTCTTTTGAAGTGCCTTCGGTTCTGTTCGAATCCGAAACAGACTTGTATGGACGTACATCTGACATTACACTTTGATATATAAAGCTGGTTTCTATTAAATACTTTTCTGCTTGGTGGCGGAGAATTTATTCTCTTAGCTTAACACCCTTCTCTACGACGTATGAGCTCAGAGGTTATGCAGTTGATGGTTACTAGTGATATATTCCTAATTTGGTAATGTGGCATACCGAGTGCTGCTGATCATTGGTTGATCGAAGCATGTATTTTGTGAAAATCATTGCTTTGTGGGACGAGACTTCATTAGAACCTCACAACCCGAAAATGGTCGAAACAGGAAGGACGCGGCAACGTTATCGGGGGTCGTGCCCCTTATGGTATGTCCATTTCCTTCTGGATAAAGAGTGGTATCACGATGTGGAGCCCAGATATTTAACTTATGTGGTTGTTGTTATTTGTTGGCGAATCTCGGGATAAAGGTCGGTGACGACCGGGGATGGCATACTCATGTCAGTAGTTACCTAGTTATGGAGGTAGCCTTGTGTTGGCAGAGAGCTGGTTAAGTTCTTGGGGCATCCCTCCAGAGGCGTACCCATGTGGTGAGGAAGTTCCTTAGGTTGACCATTGTTGGAAATCCAATCATCCAATACGCGCCTTGTACGGTTTTAGTTTTAGAACCTGCCATCTAATATGGCAGTTATAGTATGCATACTATAATGGTACGTATGCTGGCTAAGATTAATATTATACTTGCAAATGTTTTCTGCACTATGCACTAATAATAATATACCAGGATTTTCGCGTATCAAGCATTTTTGACTGTCATAAGGAGAAATCTCCTCTAAGTGTGCGCCTGCATTATGTGTGTGGCGGGAGGCCTTTTGGCAGTTTCATTTTCCAAAAATCATAATGATTTTCTTTTTATTTCTTTTGTTTTGTTTTTTAAGATAAAATTGTTTTTGTTTGCTCACACCAGTCCCATGACTGATCTGCAGTTTATTGTTCCCTTTCTAAACTCTGGATTGTCATAATTTTCCATACAGGCAGCCTTCAGTCAGATAGTCAGATAGTAGATGTAGATTCGATATCCTTGAAGTCTTTGGATTCGGGATTGCATTTTGTTTCACTTCAACATTTTGCGCCGAGTTTGCTTGAGTTCAACATGATGGTGATTCGAGCTTGGAGTCTTTTGAGCTTTGGCATTGGAGATGCATTTGTTGGATTCTTTTGGAAAACCATTTGGTGCCATCTTTTCGCTGTTGTTCATTCCGCTGTTGTATACTTTTGGCTCTGATATAGATAGTAATGATATCTCATATGTGTCTCTGTTGTATCAAATATTGTGTTCCGTTGTGTTGTATTTACTTAATGTGTTATAAGCTCCAGCAAATCGGATATCGATGTTTGAATCTATGGCATTCGAATACGAGTGAAGTATGGATGTCGATTTTCGAGCGTTGAAATTCGGGTCCTCACAAATATGCAATACTCGAAAGGTATTTTTTGATCGTTGTGCAGGTGATTGGATTTTGGCTCGACTGAAGAGATCTCCATGGGAAATCCATTATGCGAACGTACCTTATCGATTTTGATTGTACCCTCAATATGTTGTGGTATGATCAATGTAAGCATCATAGCTATTTTTATGGTTTATTTTCTTCACCCTAGACATCATCTATTCTATCACCTTATGTACTTATTAAATGGTGGTTCTATTGAGGGGATAACTGTTCCTGAAAAAAGTCTTAAAAGTATCGTTATATGCTGATCACATGTTTCTTGAGTTTCTCATGCTAGATTTATGTTTGATGCATGGTTTTTGATTTTTCCCAAATTTCTCATATGCTCTTTCGAGTAGTCTGAGAAAGACATGTTTACGTTGATGTTCTTTGGAGCTCAAGAAGACGAGCTAGATGGTTCACCTACCGTAGTATTCTTATTTCCGCTGCATTACTATATTATACATTTCAGCATTTGTAAGGACAGGTTGTTATAACTATCTAGTATAATATTTGGAATTGTAACTCTGAAATGCTATGTATCTTAGAGTGACAGCTTGTATTGTCTTTTGATATTATATGTTATTGTTCCAATGTGAGATTTTTAGCACTTTGTTCCTTTTATCTTGTGTTGTTTCCTTTTCTTTTTATTTACCCTAACATCTGTCTTTCCAACACTTGGATGTTTAGCATGTGAATACTATGGACGTATTAATGTCGACAGTTGGGAGTCAAAAAGGTGGGTCATTACAGTTGGTATCGGTGCTGAAGGTTAAGCGAGAATCTTGGCATTGGTTCGGTATAACTCATTAGGAGATAAGGTATGGATTGTTGTAACACCCCTAATTTTTGATAACATTGTTCCGGAGATTTCATTAGATAAATTAAATAGAAAAACATAAATGTAGAGGGATAAGGAGATTGAGATTTGTAAATAAGCTTAGAGGCCGCGCTTAATTAACTTGAATGGGCTTATAAATGATTATAAATGATAATTAAATTAACATAAGGGCATTAGGGTAATTTCCACCCATATTTCCTTACCCTTATACTCTTATTTCTAAACCATCACGTTCATTTTATCATAAACAAAACAAATGTAGGAAAGAAAAAGAGGAGCCGGTAAGCTTATGATTTAAGCTAGGGGAATCAATCTCAAACAAATCACCAATTTCCTTATCCAAACTAAGGTAAATAATAATTACAACCTGTATCCTGTTATATTTGATCATTTGATTTTCGAGTTTGAGATTAAATCCTATATAATGATTTTTGATGATATGCTTGATTTTATGAAATGATAGGTTCAAATAAGTTTGTTTGAGATTGATTAACACAATTTTAAGGGAAAAATCATATGATACAATTTTAAAATGCATGAGGAATTTTTATGCTATGGGAAATATGATTTTGGAATTGGGTTTCAATTTTTACAACTTTCCATGCTATGGAAAATTTACTATGAATTTTCAAAGGAAAATATAAATAATTGGGTTTAGAAATTTATTTTGGATTTTGTATGATGAACTTGGGTCTGAAATTTATATATGTTGGATAACATATAAAAAGGTGAATTTATGTGACTTTTGGGGATTTTTGCTAAGTGATTTAATATGAAAATTAAATTATTTTGAAAGGAGGACTTAAATGATTTTTTTTGCTTAATGGAAGGGCTTATTTGTTAAAAATTAATCATGGTTTAGATCTAAAAATATGTAGCAATTGTTTGTATCAAAATTTGAAAATTTTAAGGTAACCAATCAATAGTTTACACGTAGGCAATTTTGTTACAAAGAAATTACTTTATTTGGTAAAAATAGCCTTTACCTAGAAAAAGTAGGTTCCGCCACTTTCGAAAGCACCCCTTCGACCCAGAGCTTCCGCCTTCAATCAGGTCGAAATTCACCAGGACGAAACCAATGAAGCCGAAACCAATACATATGGTATCGCTATGTTAGTACGTAGTGGATTGGAGAAAGGCAGAAGGTAGGGTGTCGATGGTATTGCTTCTGATATGGTCGATACCTTTACTTTGTTTGTAAATAAAAGCACTTTCATATTTTATTAAAAGCTTTCAAAGGGGGCGAAATAGAGACTTTCGAAGGGCACTTTAAACAAGCTTTCGAAGGAGGGTTGCCGCCTTGATTAAAGTAGTAGCTTCTGAAGGAGCTACTTAGTTTTCAAATTAAAGCTTTCGGAAGGGGTTCGACCAAGTCGAAACCCTTCTGTGACCTTATGTCTTTCGACGGTATTGAAGATATCAATGCTTTCGGAAGATAATCTTTGTTTTATAAATGTAAGCCACTTCCTATAGCTTTCGAAGGGGTTAGGGATTTCGAAGGCAATGGTTTCGAAAGGGGTTTCAAAGCCAACATTTAAGTGTTTACCATAATGACTTATGCTTTTTAAATGGTGGTGCTGATGCCATCAAGTTTTCCCCAATACTGTTTTTATGATAAAGAATGGTTTATATTCACTTGACCCAAATGATATTTTAAATATAAACTCAATGGTTTCAAAAGAGGGACTTTCAGTGGTTTCGAAAGAGGGACTTTCAATGGTTTCAAAAGGGCTACTTTTAAATGGTTTCGAAGCTATGCTTCTAAGGTTAGATAGTTATACTTTAATACAATCGAAAGGTTTCGAAAGAGAGGTTTTAAAGTGTTCGAAGGTAGGGGCCTAATACCTTTGAAAATATATTTATATGCTTTCAAAGCAGCTTAACCAGTGAGGTCGAAATCTAAGTTTCGAAGGGTTCGAAAGTTTTAGTTATTCAAAAATAATAACCCAATCTCATTTTAAAGAAAATAAAGGGCTAAATAAAGGAGTTTTAAAATGATTTGAAGTATGAAGATTTGGAGAAGTTTTTGATAAAATAATAGGTTAAAGGGATTAACCATGTTTTACATGAAAATGACTTCATGGATATTAAACCCACAGGAGTGGTATTGTTATATTATTATATTTGCTTCTTCAATATAAAATATTCACATTATAACGGACCCATAACTGCATTTTAAGGATAAAGGGCAGAAGAACTGGCTTGGTTGACCCGGTAGTGAATATAAATTGATTAAACTCCTGAATGAGTAGAATTGCAAGCAGGAGGTCAGAGAGACCTGAATATAGGATGCCTAAACATAGAAGTTGTCGAGGAGACAGTTTCATAGTAATCCCATGAAAACTATGGTGAGGAAGTTATTGGTGTTACCAATAGGTCATAATGATCTCATGAAAACTATGATTTTAAAAGTGATTGGAAGGGGCCAATTGGTTTGTAGTGCATCATGAAAACTATATCCAGATTAAGGTATTGATGGATTTCAATAGGTTCCTAGTCAATCCACAAAAACTAGGATAAGAATGAATTTATTGGAATCACCAATAGGTTTAGAGAGAACCCATGAATTAATTAAGTTATTGGTAGGAGCCAATAAGTTCTTCGTGATCCCGTGAAAACTATGAAATAGGATAGGGAGTCCATAAATTATGAAAATCTTATTAATAAGCCCATGAAAACAAATAGGTTAATAGTGACCCTAGAAACTATAAATATGACACGTAGTCAATTAAACAAGGGATGGGTAATCCAGAATGTTTTAATTAAGTATGCATATCATTGTAATAATTTGAATTGCTATGTTTTAACCATTGTGGATGAAGGAGCACAATATATGGTATTATAAAGGTTTTTAAGGATGCTAGTGAGGGGAAAACCCATTCCGCTAAGCGGCGTGGTCTCATTATATATCTAAATGGTTTGAGATGGTAGATTATTTGTCATACTAGGCTTTATGTCTGACTCAGAGTTTTCGTTTTCCCCTTAAACTCCAGTGTACTCAACTGATTTTGAGTAGTTTGAGGTTTAGGGTTTCCAAGTTCTCTTCTTAGACGAATAAAGCTTCCGAAGGCATGCAGGAGGCAAGCTAGATACTTAGAGTTATTTTATTTCCGATGTGTTTAGTTGTAAAGGCAAATTCGTTTATTGCCTTATTATATACTCTGATCAACCAAGGGGGCATCTTCATTTGTCACTCTTGGAATATTTGTAATAAGTATATTTTGTCTGAACATGGCTACGTACTGGGATTATGTAATGAGCATGAAACGTTTTGAATGGAATGTGGAAATGGGTCTTGATATGTTAAATTTTTTCCATATTCTTGTGTTTCTATGTATCAATGTGTCTAATATTGTCGTGTTTGGTTGCCAAGGATTAATAACTATGAATGACTACAACATCCGTAGCCGTTAGTTTTGGGCCACCAAGTAGGGGGACGGTACAATTGTCATAGCATGAGTTAAGTCTATCATGCATATGAGGGCGTATTTGTAATTGTTATAAACATATACCTTAAAGGTAATTACAACTACAGAAATTAAAGATCTTATATAAGGTAACTTATATAATTATGAATTGTTAAAGTATAGTTCAATTAAGATAGGGGTTAATGGTGTTCATTCGTTGCCCTTCATTAATTGTTTTAGCCATGCTCAACCAGAATATAAGCATTGCTATCCTTTGTAGAATAATTTGACATGCTCGATCAATTTATGAGCATTACTATCATTTGTAGAATTAATAGCTTAATATTGCTTAGCCAATTTACGAGCATTATTATCCTTCTTTGATTGACTAGTTATGCTCGGCCAGTTTGTGAGCATTGACTATTGTCTGTTTATTGTTGATTTGTACTCAATCAGTTTGTGAGCAGTTTTACCCTCTATTGCATGGATTGGATAGATAGTACATTTAGATGCTTTGAAATGAACACCTTGTGAGTTGAGTTTTACAGTTTGACTATAAGGCATTTGGCGATAATGTTGGGTTAGAAATCACTTTTATAAACTTGAATTTAGAAAAAGATGTTTATTATAATCTAAAGGAAAGGTAAGATAGTTTGTATAATAAACATTTATGAAAAGATTTTATATAAGAAGTAATTTTATATAAGTATGGTTTATAAATTATAGTTCATAAATGAAAAGGATTTAAATTTATATTTTGAGAAATCAAATCCCGGTGTCTTCAAAAATGTTTTTCAAGATTTTGAAGAAAAATAATAAACGTATCATATAAAAGTAAATATTTGAAAAATTGGTTTATGAGGTTGAGATCATGGTACTTAGTAATATTTACGAAGTATATGACACTGTTTTGAAAAAGGTTTTGGGTTAAGTACAAAAAAAATATGGGTGTATTGAACTCACTTCTGTCACTTGAAAATAATTTTGGTGATGACTGTAGCATCATCTGCATTCATTTTTGGATTTCAAAGTGCGCAACGCTATAAGTGCAGTTTACTACAAAGTTATTTTGGTAAAACAGATTGTGATTTAATCCTGAAAGTATGATTTGATATACAAAAGATATATGTATGCATTATTATTTTAATTGATTTGAAATAAAACCCGGTGTTTAGTTCTAAAATTTTCTTTAATGGAAATTTGATATGAAATTTTTGGTGTAGAAAAGTTTTATACGTATGTTAGTATGGTGCTCGAGTGGTAATGTTATAGCCTAGAAAAAAATGATGAAACCTTTCCATATTTTTCCTTTTTGGGTAAAATGTGTTTATTAAATAAGTGAAACTTTGTTAAGTTATTTTATAAACGCATGAATCCTATGCATTAGGACAATATGGTATGTTCATTATGTAGGATATGTTGTTTGGTAATTTTTATTTGTTAAAATGAAACAGAAATTTCAACGATTATGAATAGTCGAAAACTTCCGGATCATTATAGAACATGAATCTAAGTGTTTTTATGAAAATGTAAAAGTTGATTTTTTGTAACTCTTGAATTGAGAAGGTAATAAGTCAAAACATTGAATTTGTTGAGCATACTTATTAAGTAAGAATATGCTCTTAAAATGTAGTTGAGTATTATAAGAGTATGAACTTATGATATAAAATGTTTATAAACTTGAAGTTATGTTTGTGAATTAGTTCATAAATGATTTAGTATTGGGAAAGATATATATTTGTATAAAAAAGGTAATAGAAAGAATTCGTATATTCAAGAAACCAAAAGGATAAACATGTAAGTTGTACGTAGATCATCTTATTCGCATGAAAATTCTTGATTCCGTATTCAAATACATTATTTCAAAGTGATTTACACCATCCGAACAGGGATTACTCACTCGATTCTTGGTGGCGAACACTTGATACAAATTCTTGATACGATTCCAATATTTTCTATCATAGTATATGGCTTTGTAAGGAGAATGGAGGTGAGATGTCAAGTGATCTATACTAGTTTGGAAGTGAAATCTATGTGATCGAGCAAGTGACCGGATTTGATATTTTGTACATATGATCCATGTACATTGTATAGGCATTAGTATAGGCATGTTACGTTCTGTTGGCTTATGGAGAGTTTAAGCGACGACTCTTCGATTTCCTATGAGGTAGCATGAATAATCAACTAAGTAATAATTTGAGCCTGTTGAGTATAAGGTACGCTTAGTAGATTGTTTATCGTTCTTGTGCAATATGAGGGTTTGTGAACCAGGACAATCCAATAGCTAAGTTTTCTAGTAATTGAATTGTAACGACCCGTTAAATTTATGATATTTAATAAAATGAATTAATATAATTTCTAATTTGGTTAAAAATAAATGTAGAAATTTGGTATAGTGGTTGCAATTTAGTGTAACTATAAAATTTTATGATAATAGATGGGGATAATGTAAATTTTCACAACTTGATTTAAAGTAATTTTTAAGAAACAAATAAATGTTAAATTTGTGAATGTTAGTATAAACATTAATTTGAATGGTATTCATTAATACAAAGATGCAATAAGTGTAGATAGTAAATTTAATGTCTGTAGAAAGAAGAAAAAGGGGTCTAATAGAAACATAAACTTTAATCATATGAAAAAGGTATAGATCTGAACCAACTTATGAAAATTGATAAGAACAGTGTTTGTAATCAGTTTGGTCATTTAATATTTGAAGATAGAGATGTGTAAATATGTTAATGAATTTATAATGGGAAGGAATGGTAAGAATGAGAAAAATATATATAATAAGCATTTGATTCAATTAAGGGAATTAAATTATAATAAATGATCATTTAATAAATGCAACGTTTGTGAGAAATCATAATAGTTGTGTAAAATGTGTACAAACTTGGATTTGGAAGTTTATTGGATTTATAACGGTTTTGTTATTAAGTGTATGAATTTAAAAGTTATTCCCTTTTGTAAAGTAATAGAAGAATGCATAAAGATATAAACAGGGCTTAATAGAATTGACACTTAATGAATTGAATAAATTACCCATTTATGTAGATATGTATAGTGGACTATAAATGGCCTAAGCAAATATAAAATGGAATAATCATTGAGATTTGTACTATGAAAATAAATAGTAACATTTATTTGCAAGGAATAAAAGACTATTTAGGTGACTAGAATTTGGAGTAATGACTATTGTATGTTACCTACCCTTGTTTCTTGTTAATTTAGATTTTGGGAACCAAATTCAATTTATCCGCCAATTTACCGCAGTTAAAGTGAAATGAATTGGTGATTGAGAAATGTTAAATACAAATAAGATGTAAACCAAAGAAAATCCCATTTGTAATAAATTATGTAGAATAAAGTAAAGAAACTAGGAAATGAAAATGTGAAAATGTGGATGCAGTGAGATCTTAAGTGATAATAACCTTGTTAGGCAAGTGATAACGGAATTTTGTGTATATGTAATATTTACTGGTGTGTCAAGTAATAAACACATAGGTGCAAGAAAAGGAAAGTTGGTAGCAATCTATATATGTTATTTATCTTACTTAGTATATTAAATAAGGTTTGGAATTCAAATTTTAATTAAAGGAGTTGGTAGCACGTTAGTAGGAAATAATTGTAAGGGTGGGATAACAACTACTATAAACTACCTAATTTAAATGAGTCAATGAACTTATTTGAAATAACGTTCATCTAAATATGAGTAATTAAAATGGCGGGGTCAACAATAAACGTTACTTTAGAATTAATTTATATTTTAACGGAAGTGTGAAAGTAAAGCAATAGAAGCGTAAACTTATCAAGGTAGAATTTAGTAATGTAATGAAAAAATGTTAAGAATGTTATAGTATAATGATTGATTGGAAATCAAAATTTACTTGTTTGAATGTAACTTTAGGGAAATTGGATTTAATTAAAATAAAAAGGAAGAAAAAAAAATTGGATGAAATTTAATGTTGGAATATTATGTAAATATAAACTTAGATAAAATTTAAGGATATCTATGTAATAGAGTGTAAAACCAATGTTAATTTCATCTATTTAATACTAATAGGTTAATAATAGAATGAAGAGTAAATTTAATGTTAAGTTAATATGAATTAAGGTAATATTGGGGAATAATGTGAATTTTCTTCATAATATGATAAGTTGTAGAATACAACGTAAACTTAAGTATAACCTTTGGATTGAAAACATTGTTAAGGGTTACCTGCTAAATTTGGATGGAATTGGCAATAAATGTTACACTTATGGGTAAGGAAATAAAAATGTCCAGAATTTGAGTATATTAAGAAATGGGGATTGAAATTGAAATCTTGCAACGAATCTAATAATACGTTACATAAGTGTTAAATTAAGGTAACATTTGGAAAATATGATAATGATTTTCAAATTGAACAAGTTGTGGAATTAATATTAGTAAAGAAGAATGAGGGAAGAATAATTTGAAAACATAGCAATAGATATTAATGTAAGGTTACCTTAAATAAGTTAAGGCAAACCAATGGAGAATAATATAGATACCTTTATAATATGATGTTGTGTGTGAAGGAAATGGGAATAAAGTTATTAATAATTTGGAATTTTATTTATGGTAAAAAGTTTATTTGCAATCAAATGAGTTGGAATGGAAATCAAATCTATTTATCTAATTGGATTTAAGTGAGAGTATAAGAGTATATGATTTAATAATTTGATTTATTGCGAATAATTGTAATTTAATTTGGTAATTGGCGAAATGATTAATGATTGAATTAACATAGAATTTGTTGTTAGTTATTAAAATTGTTTAAAAAATCAAAGGAGAGAAATTTTATAAAGTTTTAAATTTTGTAATTGGATTGGCTAAAGTGGGAAAGTGGAATTAATCAACGTTGTTACTTTTATCTCCTTCCCTATTAGATCCTTATGTGATTGCATCCACATTTATTGTTGATTATTCCTATATATTGTCACCAATTAATCGTACTTGATGTATGTTTAGCAATTTTGTCACACAGTTAAAGTATGAATATATATATATGATGTATTCAAATTTTTCTGTATCTAGCACTTAATTAATTTAGAATCAAACTAACGAAACGTGTCATTTATTTTGTCCCTTCATATTCATTTTCTTTCTAATTAATAAATACCTCTTTTTAATACCTGCTACTTTAAAAAAAAAAAAAAGGAGGACTGTTCATATTTGCTATATTTCAATACCAAGTGTTCATATTCACTTTATTTCTAATTAATAGCAGCCTCTCCTTTCAAATCTATTTGTCCCTAAACCTAACTCTAACCTTATAAATAACCTACTTCTTATTCTTCTATTACATTTTGTTTCTCCTAACTCTAACCCTAGCCTCCATGCTATTCTTCTTCTTCTTCTTCTTCTTTTTTTTTTTTTTGTTTTTCTCAACGCTCCTTATTATCTCTCATTTTAATTTTTTTTTTTTCTTTCTCTTCAAATATTCTTCTTCTTCTTCTTCAAATTTACTTCTATTTCAAACTTTCTTCTTTTCAAATCTAGATCTTCTCTTCCGTTTTCAGTTCTTATTTTAATCATTTTTTTTTTTTTCAATTCTTCTTTTTCAAATCTTCTTTTTCTTTCAAACCTTTTAAAATACATACATTCATATAATAAGGAGGAAAATTAAAGTAAATCGAAATAAAAGAAAAATTACGGAACAAAGTTAGCAATCAAGAAGAAGCATATGTGTTTTTCACGAGGGAAGGTGGATGTGGCACGGTATTTTATTTTTGTTTTGTTTATTTTTAATTTTTTTTATTTCAATTGCAAATCGTTTAATTGTGATAACTTTCACATACGAACTCCGTTTCACACGAAATTTCTTTTGTTAGGATCGTAATTAAATTCCGGATCTGATGACGCTGGTTTGGATAAATTTAGAGACCGTCAAATTTTGGGTTTAAATTGGATTTACATTCGATTTAAATTCAAAAGGTGAGTGTTTTAACTCACTCACAATTACTAGAAGCTTTTATGTTTGTTAAATAAATTTTAGAAATGAATAGAAATTTATTTATGAGCTTTTGGCATGTTATTTCACCCATATCTGTTGAATTGCAATTTTTTGAATTTAGCTGTTAATTAAATTGATTGATTGCGTATTAATTGGCTGTTAGAAATTATTGTTTGCATAAGAACTGCTAGTTAACAGTTATGTCAATTATCACTGAAAATAAACTGTTAGATTTATAGTTGATAAATATAATTTGAATTAAACTGCCAATTATTACCTGTTGTATATTCCCAAACATATTTTGTTATTGGTTGATATTGCTTGATGTTTGTGACTGGATGATGGATGTGTTGTTGAATGGATGTTTTATTTGATATCATTAAACTGCAAGTTAGCATACATTTTACATTTCATTCGGGATTGTGGTTTGAAATGATAAAACCGCAAAGTTTTATTTTTTAAATTGCGGATTGAAATGATAAATATCCGTATCACTTGATCATAGGATAGAAAATTATATACAGGCACCGCGGTCTATATATAACTATTTTAATGTGATTTCTATGGTTTGGATTGAATACGGTCTATAAATCTTAAATTTATATTGTATAAATATTTTATTCCATATTTATATACCTATGAAGTTGAAATTTTGAAATTAAAAGGAATATAAATTTCTTTATTGAAAATGGAAGAAATTTAGAAAATGGAGTTTGGTAAATTTATATCCTATGTTTAAATGTAAAGTTGGAAATTTTAAGATATGATATTTGTAATTGGATTTTCCCAAAATAAATAGAAATGGATATTCTAGTATAATTTGAAGTGGAAAAATTCTATATATATATATATATATATATATATTTTACTAGAAATTGAAGTCTTATTAATTATGGATTTTATGTGAATGGTCAAGATTAATTAATAGAATATTGATTTTGAAAGGATAAAAATCCAACTTTAGTTGAAATATTAATGCTCAAAATGGATATAAATATATATAAAATTGAAATGGTTTTTGGGACTTGAAGTAATATTTTGGATTTTGGATTAACTTTTAAAGAAGAAATATTTGGAAAGCCATGTAATTTATTTCTTTATAAAGCAACAGTAAAGTTAAACCTTTTTAATTCGCATACCGTTGAATATCCAAACCATTTAGTTTTGAAAATAATGGTTTTAAAATACTATGGATTTTCGAAGAATTATGTTGAAAGTTACAAACAAAATATTGGTTACATGGGATATTAAATAATAAAAAGTGACATAATTTTTGGAAAGGAAAATTTTATTTGGGAAACGATATCATTGATTTGGGCTTTTATAAAATAATATGAAAATAAATTGTTTGTGTTTTTAAAGAAGAAATGATATCGTAATATTATGGTTTTGAAAGGGATTATATTCTGGCTTTAAAGTATAAACTGTTTTTAAATAACCGCGGTGTTATAATAACGATTGGTTGGCAAAGAGACCGGGATCGGATATGGACATACTCTCTGTCGATACCGAAAACCACTTTGACTAACCGTGTACGCGGTGGAGATTCCAGAATGAAGTAGGTGGTGGCGACGTTTCCTGTAAGGTAAATACGTGGACCCAACTCCCGTGAGTTGGCATAAGGTGGCTAAAACAGGAGCGATTCTCAGGCCAATGAGGTCATTCCTCTGATCGGACGCTCCTCTTCGATATTATACTTTGACTTGGATTTGATTCAGTGGCCACTTCTATATTTTGATTTTTGGGGAGTTAGTCCGAGGTGGGCGGTAACTGCGGCTACGCGTTTCCACCAGCCTGGATAGCAATTGGTATATCTACCCTGGCATTGCCTAGTTGTGCCGTGTCATCTACCATATCGAGCCTTTACTACGAGTTTCTATTTGTGTCGTACCTATGGAGTATCCTCTGGTAGCTTCCCGATCAGGAGGTATTACGGTACTGTATAGACTATTGGCATTTTACGTGTTAAGGTGGAAAATGTAAAGCCTTAACGCTATTTAAAAGTAAGTTTATTTTACAATTAGACACTATTATAATAGCGCAATATACTACATAGTAAATAGTTTAACGGATCCTTAGGAGATGTAAATCCCGAGCATCTCTTGAGTTACTGTATTCATATTTATTTCTGTTTATTTAACTCACATAAGATTTTCTAGTCTGACTCGAGTGTTTTTGTCTTTTCAAATTCGCTCGGGTCAGTCCGAGCGTTTCAGGATAGCAGGTTTTAGCTTTGGAGGACGAAGACGAAGATTCAGTATTATTTTATATATATAGTATTGTACTACACACTCTTTCTATTCCGCTGCCTTGTTGTATTTGGTATGTGTAACTCTGATATTCATTTTATAAGTAAAATCAAGCTTTTGTAAACTGTTTATGAACTGTATATTTGTTATTATATATTATCCTTCCGCTGTGAGATTCTGTTTTGTTTTATTTCTTCTCTGTTTTTCTTATTTACCCCATAACTATCCGCCCTTGCGTATGCTTTGAATTGGCACGTGTGTCGGTTTAAAGTGTGCGAAAAGGCGGGATGTTATATGAATATTGCTAGGTATTATTATATGATTGTTTCTTTTGTCGGTTGTGTTCAGAATTTTGAGAACGAAATATTCTAAAAGGGGTAGAAATAACGACCCGAAGTTTCGGACATTTCATATTTAAATATCTGAATTACTTAGATATTTGAATCTTGGATTAAATGTTATTAAAGTATTTTAATAACCTTATCAACCCCCTTTTAAATCATAACTAACGATGGTAAACTTGTTTTGGAAAAATATTTTCAAAAATACTTACTTAGAAGAAACATCGATAATGTGACAGAAAATCGTTTTATAGATAAATAGCTTTGTACTTGTTAGAAAATTTTCAAATATTTTTTACATACATTTATTTGAATAAAAGAACATTAATAGGATATAAAAATATTTTGCAATATATGGAAAATAAAATATTTATGATGTCATCGGTGATGTCATCGAGTAGATATTTATGTGTAAGGGTAAAAAGGTAATTTGCTAAAGAGATATTTTCCTTAGGAAATTAGGTGGAAAGGTGGCATGTAAGGGGGAAGCTTCTTTATCCTTTCATGAGGTATAGAAGGTGGTAGTGACTTCTTGTTCGTGCCTATAAATACACCTTTAAGGTTCATGCTAATAACTTTTTACAAATTAAGAAAACGATACAAACAATTTTTTACTAATCCACTTCATTATTCGCTAATCTTTCTCTAATTAACTCAAATCTCTTCCAAACTCTACCAAACTTTCGCCAACACCTTAGAACACACAAGGAAGTAAGGATGTAAAGTCAAAATGAAAGAGATGAACAGGAAGGGTGTGACATCCCTACTTTCTACGCCATATAAATTAATAAATTTTAATAAAATAAAAGAGTATTTGAGTTTGATTTGAGATGATTTATATTTGTAAAAAAAAAATTAGTTAATTAAAATCATTTAATAAAGGATTTTATTGTAATAAATTGAATGAAGTTAATTAAGTCTTCTCAAATAATTTATTGAGTTGAATAAAATGTTTTAATTAATATAAAATATTTTGAGGTATAAATAATTTTTTATAATTGAAATAACTGAAAAGTAAATTTTTTTTGTAATAGTACGATGAGTAATTAAATAAAAATGAGCAGGTGTTTAATTAAATAAAATTGTTCGATTATTGAGATATAATGTGGTGTGAATCAATTTAAAGAAGACTAAAACTTATGTACAAATAAAATAAATGAATTTTAAAGGAAAAGGGTAAATAAAGGGGCAAGTAAAATTAATTATATTCCTACCCAATTAAACAAGGTCCAAACCCGTACTCCATCCACAATTCTCTCAAACTCTCTCCCTGCTTCCTTGAACCCAAACCCATTATTTTAGTTTTACCCTAACCCTGCTTTTCTTAGCAATTCGTGACATATACGTTAAAAAATGAAATCGCACGAGGCGATCGATGCTTGCCATCGTCGATCGATGTGAGGAGAGGAGGTTTGGGCATCACGACTGTTGTTCGTGTGTGTGAGATCGTGTGTGATGGGTAGTTGTATGGCATCGCGACCTGGAGGGATTGAAGCACGCAATTGATTTTGAGCAGGGAGGATGACCGGTGGCAGCTTGAGTGAAGCTGGGGGCGTACGACTGGGCAGTAAATGACATTCATGATTAGGATGGAGGCGCTGGAGTTGATTAACTTTAGAAAAGGAGGGTGGCTAAGTGGAAGCTGCAATTTGGAGGTAATAAAGATGTTCCTACGGGCTACTTGGTGGAAGGCTGAATGCTTAAGTTTGGCAATGACAAAGGGAGCAATGTTATTGAGCAGTGGCTAATTTTGTTATTGAAGTGTTGTTTATTAGGGTTTGAAGGCGATGTTTGGCATTTGGATTGAGTCGTTGAGGGTTGCTATTTTGGAACTTAAGCTTTATTTGTTGAGTTTTTCTCGCTCACAACTATGTTTATGTTTTTCAATTAATGTATATATGTTATAAAATAAAGAAGGCAGAAGCCAAAGAGAGGGAAAATTTTATTCATTCATAGAATAGTCATACATTTTCATTACATTAGCACCTTTATATAAAGGCCTAGGAGCTTGGGATAGAACTAATCACATGACGTGGGACTAAATACAAAACAGTATATAGTATATTCACAATTTATATTATAACACTTCCTCTTGAATATGCATCTTCAAAATCTTGAATCCTCTAATAACTTGAAATTGTCTTTTTTGTAATGCGTATGATGATTACTCCCCCTCATTGTTATCTTGCTTGCACTTATTCGTTTAGTCGATCCAGATATTGTCCGTTGCCTCATTAAAAAAACCTATATTAGGAAAACCTAATGGAAAAACCTTGAACGAGGAAAAGAGTGCAACTTGAGGTCATAGATATCATACAATGATATTCCTTCTAAGAGTTTGATACTTCGGGATCAATATAATGCCTCATTAAAACCCTTGCTAAGAAAAACCCAATGGGAAAAATCTTAGTGAAGGAAAAAAATAGCATAATGACATATCTTATTTTCTCATTTCTTCAAATGAAGTTTGATACTTCTGGATCAAACTAATGCCTCATTAAAACATTACTAAGAAAACCCTCATGGGAAAAATCTTAGTGAAGAAAAAAGAGTACAATATAGTCTGAGATATTTCAATAATTTACAGAATCAAATAGAGTTTGATACTTCTGGATCAATATAATACTTCATTAAAAACCTTGCAAAGGAAAACCCGATGGAAAAACCTTAGTCAAGGATAAAAATACAATTTAACTTAAATAACATATTTGAGATGTTATTTCTTGAAAATATGTTTGATTCTTCTAGATCAAGACAATGCCTCGTTAAAACCTTAGTAAGAAAAACCCAGTGGGAAAAATCTTAAATAAGGGAAAAGAGTACATTGTAACTTATTTTCAAATGTTACTGGAGAGTTGATACTTCTGGATCAAGATAATGTCTCATTACAACCTTACTAATAAAAACCCAGTGGGAAAAATCTTAGTTAAGGAAAAAGAGTGCATTATAAAATACTTATGGATGCTCCCCCTGGTTTAAAGTTTCCTCTGAATTCGTATTCGTGTTTCGATAACTTAAATTGGTTATAGATACTTCTGGATCCATAATTATGTATCTCACTAATAATACAATTTATTAATAGTTTCCTTCAATACAATCAAAATTACCAATCCAAATATGATTTGCATTTTATGCATTTTGTTTTCTACCTTTATGAAAAACACATCATGGGTTTTTATTTTTATGCTTCAAATCAGTCTTGCATATTGCAACTACATCTTTGATGAATATTAAAAGTTCTATTACAGCAATACTTAAAAGCAGGAAGTAATCTACTCATCCTAAAGTGCATCAAGATTTTCATTACAACAATACTTAGAAGAAGTTTGTAGTCTACATTCCATGTTCTTTGCATTCTTTATAATCATCATAGTTATTATTTTCTTCACGAATAATTTTTTCATATCGCAACTAACATTTCAATGTATATTAAAAGTTTCATTACAACGATACTTAAAAATAGGAAGTAATCTCATGAATTATATCAAGATTTTCATTACAACAGTACTCAAAGTAGGTTGTAATATATGCTTCTTGTTCTTTGCATTCTTTATAACCACAAAAGTTATTTATATTCTTCAGGAATTTGTATACTTTCATAATTTAATATGATTCAAACCATATTTATACCTTCGGGGTATATTAAGCATTTCAAGTACTTTCACTACTTTGCGGACTACATGTCCATATTTCTCTATTGGTAAGGATTCATGATAGCCAGTCATGTTTCCCTTAATTCAAGATATTTAATCTTTTTATAAACATAAGCGCTTTATTACTTATAAATTTATCTTCGATGATTATTTCTTTGTCAGTTCTAGACATGATTTATTGATATCTCTTTAATTATCACGTTTTAGGTACCTAAACCACTTCTAGTGTAATTTGACAATCATGTCATTAGTCTTTTCAAGAGCAGCCTTAAGTGTTTCTTCAAGAACACTCGTCTCTTTTATTTGACATGTTTATTACTTACTCCCAAATTATTTCAAACCAACTTTTGTACCATATTTCAGATTTGGTTTACACATTTTGATCCTTCAGGGATTCAAATCTATATTGGAGAAAGTCTACCAGGGATATTATTGATAATTTATTCAAGTTACTTAATATTTTGCATCATTGTATATTTTAACAAATATTTAACACTGAATATCAAAATGAACTTGTACGTTTTATCCTCCCCCACAATGTTGACAAACATTATCATATTAAATAATAATCATCTTTGGATTCTCATTTTGATCCATTATCATATTGCTACTAGCAAATACACCATACATATGAATGATAAGAGGATAATTCTTCTATCAATTGGTAACATGCATTCAAGTGATATTTGTGAGCTTCTGGCTCAAGTTTAAATATGAGAATCAATTATGCCTAATTTTCATGAAATATAATCCAGTTGAAATTATACTAAATTTTCTAAAATAAGCTTCTGGCTTTCTATTATAGAAATAAAGCAAAGATATTCTTTGACATTTTCATTATAGTTTCAATGTGGTAGCTGTTCATTTATATATCCTCAAAACTCAACAAATTTCTTTTAAGTTTGCTTGAGTATAATGTATTTTGAATTAAGATATATGTACCATTTGGTAATACTATATGGGCTCTTTCGGACACTTTAATTATATTAGCGAATTTTCTATGGTTGAAATTTTTAGCTAAAATATTTTCATATAGTTCAAAGAAAAACTTCTGGTTTTTCAAAATCGTATGAGTAGTTGCACTATCTAGTAGGCATATATTATCACTCAAATATTGATGGTCCATATCTTAAAAATTAAAGACAATATAGTTAGTCAACTATTAAAATTTGTAAGCATAAATAAATGCTAGTACTTTCCAAAAATTAAAAATAGACTACTGATTAAAGCCAACATTATTGGTACATTATTTCAATTAGTTATGAAAGGAAAAACATACAAGCACCAACTTTCAACTGATTTATTAAACTGAAATAAAATAAAATCCACATAGCAGACTTCAGGCTGCTACTATTGATTAATTCGACCATATCATTTATTATTGCACTTAGATTTCCATCATTAATGAAGTTTCCGTCATCAACTTTGAAGAAATGATCTAACTTCAGGTTAGTATTACTAAACAATCCTTTTACATAATTTTAGTTTAGAAGTAATTCTACATATAGAAGAATTGTATTTCCTAACAGAATATTGTTCATGGGTATATAATAAATGCATTTCATAAAATAAGAACCCATATCTGATAGTAGTTATAGTGAAAGAAAAAACATTACTGCAAAATGGTAAAAGACACCAAATATAGTATATAAAAAAGTGACTACAATTTCTTGTTTACATCCTTTTGATAGCTCTAGATCCAATCTCATTAATTGCATTCATTAATTTCCTTGAAAATGTAAAACTACCCTTGAAAATATGGAAAGACCTTTATATGAATTGATTGGTAGAGAAGGGGTGAATTATAATCAAAGATTGTGCTGACTTTATTATGTTTACTTTCATAATATTAGTAGATTTAAAAATATGAATAGGTGGTATTAAATACCATTTATTAATTCATAACAACTGGAATAGTGAGAAACACAATTATATACCATGTATGTACATTATGATCCTTGTCAACAATAAGAGATATAAAAGAAGAATAAATGTATGAAGTATTTATACGTATCTTTGATGGACCATTTTCATTAATCAATTAAGTTTATTTATAGATTTGTTAATTGCTACAGATTAATATATGAACTATTATATGTGGCTACTTACATATTGTAAGTACATAGAGAGTAAATTCGTACATCACACAGTGTATGAATAATATCATGAAAAACAAAATAGTTTGACTTGATAACTAAAAAGTATATTGTATGAGTTACAGCTATTGATAACAATCAATAAGTATATTCTTGTGGCATTACAATAATAGGTAAAAGATTGAGCATATGAAATTATAAACATTGGAATACCTCTTTGTTAAAAGAGGAAAGATGATATAACAGCATTAATGGGTGTATAAATATTAACATTCATTTTATGAAGAATCCAAAATACTAACTTGATAAGCAAAGGAAAGAAACTTGATCTATTACATATTTTACCTTTCGAAAGGCATGATTGGATGAATGGAAGAAGGAAAAAAAATTAGGAAATAAACTTTCTGTTAGAATATCTTCTTTTCTATTAAAAAGATGGAGAGTAGGAGAGTAGATATATTTTTATTTATTTATTTGGTTTAATAAAAGCACCAAATATATTAACAAACTCTTCTAGAGACATTTTATCATTACTGAATATACAAATCTCTTCTAGAGATTTTTTTTATCACCACTTCTGGAGCAAACAAATTTCTATACATTTACTTAGTTTATTAGTTAATACTATTGGAAAACATTTTTGGAACTTCAGGTTCCAATTTTAGTTTAAAGTAAAGTCTTTGTTTACTACTTTAGATCCTAAATGGTACAATTTGATTTTCATTATCAAACTTCAGGTTTGATTGCAAACATAGTTAGGATTTACGATAGTCTGAATTAGCTTTTCTAATCATCCAACGCTTCACATCTCAAATTTATGGAGTTTTGATATATAATCCCCTATTTTAGGAATACAAACTTATATGCATGAATTTTATTTGAGAACTTCAGTTCTCCAATATTAGATAAACACAATGAAACAATAGGACACTTCATAATTGTATTCGAACATAAGAATCATAATACTCTGTCTCTTCGAGGAAATAGTATTTACCACATTTGTAATGTTATTTCGACATATTATTTTTATGTTATGTCTTCTGGACATATCCACGTCTTCTTTTGGAATTGCTGACTTATTTTTTTTTCATGACTTTATTTCAGCTTATGAAAACTTTAATCTTTCACCTTCGCATACATGAACTTCAGGTTCTTATTCTTCCATATAGATTAATACGATCTTCTAGATACGTATTATCCTTATATTTGTTTCTCTAAGAAACAACAAAATATTTCTTTTGGAAATATAAATCATGTGGCAAAATCATTTCTATAGTTCTCATTCAAACTGAAATCCAAACAAAAAAAATATCAAAACGAGAACCTTTTTTTCTACCAAACAATGAAATGAGATCTAAAAGTTTAGATTTACGATAAAATGAGATCTAAAATGATAAGATTAATAGAGTAAGATCTATGAGATAATATATATTTATATAATGAAATTTGGAAAATTAGATCTATGATAGATAAGATCTAAAAAGAAAACTAACATAATAAGGTCTGAAATTAAATTTTATTCTATGAAACAATTTTAGTTGTAGATCAATTTCAAAATTATCACAAAAAGTGAGTATATATGAATAAAAATTAAATAAGATATCCGATGATTAAAATCTACAGATCTAAAAAATATATCGTTTGAACATGATAGTAAAATCTATAAGAGATCTAAAAAATTAGAATAAAAAAATCTACAACAAAACAAGATCTGAAATACATAGACAAAAAAATAAGATGTGCAAATAGAATCAAATCTGAATAATTAGATCAACGATACAATGAGGTTCAAAAAAATAAAATTAATAGAATAAGATCTGAAAGATTTGATCAATCAGATCAGAATGATAGCTTACCCTTTAGAAGATTTATAAGAGCTTCGTGCTGATAACGTGTTATAAACTAAAAAGGAGATAAGAAGCCATTAGAAAAGAGGAGGAAATGTTATTCACACACATATCAGATACATAAGATTAATTCATACAATTACATTACATAGGCTCCTTTATATAAAGGCCAAGGAGTTTAGGATAGATGGGACTAAATACAAAACAGTATATAGCATATCACAATTTATATTATAACAATGTACACCTATGTCTTTGCTTGGTTAGTTATCCGATGGATTATTGGATATGATTGGTTGAGTTAGTGATGACCTAGATTATTTTCTAATTGTTGACAGTTCATGTTGTTTGATTTGGATGTATATGATGTTGCATATAATGATTTATTTGATGTTGTGATGATTGATTTATTTGATGTTGTGATGATTGACGTTAGAAGGTTGATTTATGATGATTATTAGTAAGTTAATGTTTGCAAATAATTTGCAAATAATTGAATGGAATTTGAAATTGTTTGAAAAAGAGGTAAGTGTATTGAAAGATGTAAAATTGAATTTAATAAATTACAATTAGAAAGATTTTGTTTATGAAATTGTAAGAGGAATAATTTGAATGATTTTAGGAATTAAAATCAATTGATGAACGATGGGTTTGAAATTTATTTAAATAAGTAAATTAGAATATTTATAATTATATCTATTTACAGTTGATTATAAAAATAAAGGAAGGGTGATTATGAAATGATGTTTGAGAAAAGAAGAATTTTGGGATTATGATAAAAAAAAGAGTTTTGAAGATTTATTTTTTATCTACTGATGACTATAAAAATATTTAGAGGATATTTGTGGGATAATATATTAAAGCCATTGCAAGATGAATGCGACTGATTTTATTTAACGGAATAAAAAGTTTCATTTATGGGGATTTTATATATATATATATATATATATATATATATATATATATATGTATGTATGTATGTATGTATGTATGTATGTATGTATGTATGTATGTATGTATGTATGTATGTATGTATGTATGTATGTATGTATATGATATGAAATGAAATTTTGGAAATAATATATTATTTTAATGGATTAATATCTCTAAATGGAAGTGTTTGAATATAAACGAAGGGTTAAACAATGATTTTGGGGTGGTGTATATGGTTTTGCAAATATTTTAGAATCGACGATATTTTCCAAATTTGAGATTTCAAATGAATTGGAAAATATAAATTTATTTAAAGTATTTCCATATTAATAAAGAAGAAATTTAAGGTGAAAATATTTTTGATGTTTTAAAATTTATTGACGAGTTTGAATAAAGGTTCATTGGAACCAAATAAATTGTTTTGAAATATGGAATTGAAGTTAGACGAGAGAATCAATCATTATAGTTTTAAAAAAATGAAATATATAGAAGACATGTCTTGTGATTAAACGTAAATGAATTATTTTTATAAATAAAGAAGAAGGAACAAAAATAAAGTGAAATATAATGAAATAGAAATCTTCATCTCGTTAAATACCAATTAAGTGATATATTGATGTGTGTATAGATGATTGTTGATTGTTTGCTACGAATGAGATGAAGTTATAATTACGTATAGATGATTATTGATTGTTTGCTATGAATGAGATGAAGTTATAATTACCCATTGTGTTGAATTATAATACAATAAAGTTGAAGAATAATGAATAGAAAAGCAATTTAAGCTGGAGTGATTCAGTAAGAAAAGTGGAAATTTGTGTAATGCTGATTAATTGAGGGTGCCATGTATACGGTTGTATTTCATCGGTGTTATAGGATGTCCGTGTATGGTGTATTTATTTGCTCAACACAAGTATGTTGTCTAGTAATTCATTGAGGAGCGAGTATTTGATATTTGGATATCGATAGATTATTCAATATTATGCATCTATATTGATCGATATTACTTGGATTTCTGATTTGACGTGTGAGGTAAAGTATATTACTTCTTATTTTAATTTAAAGTGGGAATATGATTATCTTCGCTTTTGAGTGGAACGAAGAGTACGAAGTCCCTTAAAAGGATGTGACAGCTGCAAGTTTTTGCTAGCCACATCCTATCTTAGATGACCGTTGGGTCGCTCCCCGATGCGGTTGTGGCGACATGGCCCTCTCTTCGCATCCTCATAGTCTGATGCATGGGCCAATGGGATGAATTCGGAATGAGGCAAGAAAGTTGATGGGAGCGAGGAACGAGGAGGCGAGAAAGCCAGGAAGCAACGTGTGGTTATTTAGCTAAAGATAGGTGAGAATGCTCACAACAATATTTACGAGTAGGGTCTTCCTTTGCACCTGAGAAGCTTCAAGGCTCAAGTGTAGACTCAACTTCTGGCAGTAAGAATAATAACAGGACATATAATAGCAGTAGTCATAATGAAATTAAAAATGAAGAATAAAATGAATAAATCTAATACTGCTAAAAAATGTAAATGAATTGATGTTTGAAGTGTGTTGTGTCTGATGTATGATGTGTGATTGATGTGTAAATGTGTGCGATGTGTGTGATGTCATAATGTGTTTATTTGTGTGATGTGTGCGACGGATATTTGATGTATGCTATGTGATGTGTATGATAGTGTTTTGATGTCTGATGGATGTTTTAATGTTTGATGTGTTATGGATGTTGTTTGATGGGTTGTGGATGTTTTATTATTCATTGGGTTGATTTCTTTTCATGTTGTGCATATGCTATTAATTGAAATATTGTTTATATCCTCACCATGGAATATAGGCATATTCTGGCATGTTTATTATTTATTTAATACTCGGCCGGTTTGAGATATTTCAGGTTCAAGGACGATGTGACCAGATTTTCTTATTAGACTTAGTTGGAGGTTGTATTACTAGATGTGTTGTATACTGTATATTTAAACTCGTGATGTATTGGATTTATCTTGGACGTTATTATAATTAAGATATAGTGGGTAATTGACTTTTCGTATCCCACTTTGACTTATGTGATGTATTATATTTTCATCACTGCGTTGATGACTATATGTTCTCTGTGATTTATTTTACTGTGTATTCTTCTATCCTCGAGCATCACATGTATCTCTTATAATAAAAAGTATAAGAGACACCAGTCCTCGCCTTAGATGAGACTTAGAGTCCCCATCCTCGTGGGTGTGAGGCAGATGATTGTTCATATTTATTGATGGTAAGAGTGTACGATGATTACGGAGTAATCGTCTAGGGATATATTTTTACTTTTCTTATTATATAATATATTTTTCTATATTTTACCGATTGTATATCTCTAAATGAGATTGGATGTTGAAGAGATAGAAGTAACTTGTTTAACTAGTAGTGTTGGCATGGATGAAGGTTGTTAAACCACTGTATGGCTGTGAAGTGAGAATGGAGTCGTTCGGTTAGAGAGCTGTAAAGGACTCTAATTGGATCGTGTATTGAATTTTTCACGATTTTAGATTTTAACAAGGTGAGACGAGGGAATAAATCCTATAGTGATCTAAGTGGTGCAACATAAATATATAGATTGGTTTTTGCTAATATTTTGATTATTCGGTTATTATGATATGATGATTAATGTTCTGATTTCTTTGCAAGGATGTATTGATTGATGATGTTTGGTTTGAGGGATCTGTCTTGAGCGTAGTATTCAGAAGCATTATCATTCAAGTTAGAATTCCATATGAGTTTTGGTAATTTAAACCCAATGGTATCTACGATTGTGAAGTTACCACAAGAGATAATGATAATGATTTTCATATAAAATAAAACAGTGTATGTCATTATATAAAACTAAAATGTGATTGAAATAACAGGAAGACAAAAGCTTGCTTATTTTTTTATGAATGGTTGATTGATGATGATTTAGATTTCTTAAGTTGAGTGTTTTTAATTATATTCATAGAGATTATCTATAAACCTTTTTACACAAGCAAGCATATGTCGATTAAAAATCTTTTAGGGAATAGTGTGTATACGGTTTGGAGAGATGTTTTATTAGAAGCTAGCAATACAAAATATTAAGTTGTTTTATAAATAAATATTTAAAGAATTTTTGAAGTTGATTTTGTGTTAATTTGTCCATTGAGTGTTTAGGAATTATAATCGATGCATCTGGCCAATGTTATCGATAGGGATTTCTAAACATTATTACGAGATTTATAGACATAAGATTTTGAAAAGAGAGGAATTATTTTGAAGAGAAGAAGTATATTTTGAGTTATATTATAAACCAATATTTAAAATAATATTTTGAAGAAAACTGTATTACTAGTTTTGAAGAAATTTGAGGGATTTGGAGAATACTTTAAAGTGAACAAAATGTTTTGAGGGTAAAAATTTATCATTTTGAAAGAAGTATAAATAATATTTCTAGGAAATGTGTTTTACAAAGAAAACAATATTTTAAAGAAGCATTTGAGTTGAGTTTGAAAAGAATATATACACATATATACATATATATATTTATATTTATATTTATAAGAGAAACATTCTTTTGAAATGATGATTTAGAAAAGATGAGATGTGAAAGCTGTATAATATTTTGCGGTATTAGAAATCGTTTTGACTTGAGTATATAAGAGTAATGAGGTAATGAATTGTTTTGAAATATAATAAAATTTATTTTTCTATATTTAGTTGTTTTATTTGATAATTATAGTCAACGATCATTAGCGGACAGCTGTAGTCGATACCGAGGCAATGTCGATCACACGATAAACACTGCAGCCAATTGGCGAAGTAAACAACTAGAAATTTGCGGTGTGGTATTGTCACAACATTAATAAAATATGTTGAATTTGATACTAGTATGGTTGTGATGTTTTGCAATTGAATGACTGCTATACTATATGATGTTTGTGGCTCGGATGCATGTTATGAAATGTTTCTGATGTGATGCACCGGGAAAAAAATTAATAATTGATGTTAATAATATATTAAATTGTTTTGTACTGAAAGAAAATAAATACTATAAGGAAAGGATTAATTTTTGGATTGAAATCGAATATGGTGCAGATGTTTTGAAAATTTCTTGTCAATTGAAATTAAAAAATAATGTTTTGGAGGTGGATGATATTTTTGAAAGTGAGATTTTGATTAAGAGATTATACTAAAAACATTTTTGGAAATATAATTGAAAGAAAGTGATTTTGAAATCTTGGGAAATTCTGAAACGATGGGGTATATGGTTGAAGATGGAAGGAAAAGAATAATAATTTAAAGAAAAGTGGTTATTATTATTTACAAAGATAGCCATAACTTGTGATGTTATGATTTGGTTTTGTAAACTCTTCTTTCATTAGTAAGATAATTGCATAAGAAGCAACTTTGTTTTTTATCGCTTTCCAAAATTTTGAAGTTTGTGAAGGTTTAAACAAGAATTGATAAGTATGTTGTTTGCTATCCTAAAATGCAAATTGCCTAAAAACTATGCTAAATTCATTTATTTGTAACTTTTAAATGATTTATCTTATTCTACTGGTTTTTCCCATTCTGGAAGGATGAAAACATAAGCTACAACTATTATTTGAATGATTTTGCGAAATTTTGATGTCTTCATGGCCAAAAACATGAGTTTTAGCAGTAGACTTGCATAATTCAATTCCAGTTTTCACCCACCTTGCATAAACCACCATAGCTACTAATTCACTTGACATTTTTACGATCTGTAAGATGATTTAGAAAGTTAAAATGCTATATCAGAATTTTCTTTCGGAAACCATGACTTGATTTCGTGTTTTTGAGTTTTAAAAGTGTGTTGGAAAAAAGGTTAAACGTAAAAGTTGTATTTATATTACATTACATTACGTAAACGCAAGCTTCGTATGTTTCCTTTTATATGACTAATAATTGCACTTGAGTTAAGAATATGTGTTTAAGAGACATACTTGGACTTATTAGCGAGGTTGGCTTGCTTTTCCTTGCTTTTTAATAAGCAAAACTGCTCAGAAATGTTAAATAAAGGTACATTTTTTACGTTGCAGCAAGATATATATTGATATTATATTATTTCCAGGTGTTTCAGGAGGCTCTGTGTTGGGTGCCTTTTCGAAGATGTATATTTTGTAATTATATTGTGTTTTGATTTTTTTTGAATGATGTCCGTACAAAAGGAGAGTCTAACAGATTTTTTTGAAAATCCAACATTTAAAAAAATATTCAAAAAATTAGCCGTATGTGAAGAATAAAAAGTCGTTATTTGAATCTATTTGAAATCATAGCATCCGACAAGAAGAGTTGGAGCGTGTGCGCCACGTAGAGGATCGAGTAGAGTGTGATAGATGAGCGATGATTATGAGGAAAAACAGGTTAAGAGTTGTTTATATCGACTTCTTTATAAGAAACTGCGAGGATGCAACTTTCTTAAGGGGGAAGTCTATAACATCCCTTGTTTCTACGTCGTATAAATTAATAAATTTTAATAAAATAAAAAGGGTGTTTGTGTTTGATTTGAGATGATTTATATTTTGAAATAAAAAATTTACTTATTTAAAATCTGCTAATAAAGGATTTCATTGCAATAAATTGAATTAAATTAATAAATTCTTCTCGAATAATCTATTGAATCGAATAAAATGTTTTAATCAATACAAATATTTTGAGGTGTAAATAATTTTTATATGATTGACGTAATTGTAAAGTAAATTTATTTTGTAATAGAATGATGAGATATTAAATAAAAAGACTAAGCGTCTAATTAAATAAAAAAATTCGATTATTGAGATATAATGAGGTGAATCAATTTAAAGAAGACTGGAATTTATTTAGAAATAAATTAAATGAATTGTTAAAAGAAAATGGTCAATAAATGGGCACAATAAAATTAATTGTATTTTAGCCTAATTGAACAAGGCCTAAACTTACACTCCATCCATAATTCTCTTTAGCTCTCTCCCTGCTTCCTAGTACCCAAACTCATTAGTTTAATTTTACCCTAACCTCTCATTCCTAATTAATTCGTGACGTATACGTAAAAAAATGAAACCGCATGAGGTGATCTTGTAGGCACCTTCGATCGATGCGACGA
Organism: Allium cepa; assembly: GCA_030765085.1. NCBI lineage: Eukaryota > Viridiplantae > Streptophyta > Magnoliopsida > Asparagales > Amaryllidaceae > Allium > Allium cepa. The sequence continues at coordinate 902,094,691 of CM060931.1, read as the reverse complement.
GAGGAGGTTTGGGCGTCATGAATTTTGTTTGCATATGTGCGATCATGTGTGGTGATGGGTAGTTATGTGGCATCGTGGCCTGGAAGGAAGCAAGCAGGCGATTGATTTTAAGGAGGGAGGATGACCAATGGTGGCTTCAGTGACGCTGGGGTGTGCAACGGCGTAGTGAATGGTGTTCACGAATAGGATGGAGGTGCTGGTGTTGATCGACTTTGGCAGATGAGGGTAGCTAAGTGGAAGCAGTGATTTTAGGGGAAATAAAGATGTTCTTATGAGCTGCACAGTGGAAGGACGAACGCTCATGTTTGACAATGACAAAGGAAGCAATGATGCTGAGTGCAGTGGCTTGTTTTCGTATGGAATTGATCTTAATTAAGGTTCGAAGGCAATGTTTGGTGATTGGGTTGAGTCGTTGATGGTTGCTATTTTGGAACTCGAGCATCGTTCGATGAGGGTTTAATGCAGCGCAATCTACAAACTCAATGGAGTTGAATTGCTCAAGGGTCTTAGGTCGTTCACGACCTAGTGAAGGTCGCTCGCGAGTACAATCTACGTTGGATTTAGGTGGGCGGCGACCTAGTATGATGGTAGGTCGTCCAAACGAGATAACGAGTCGAGATGACCAACCTAACGAGCAAACTTGCCAAACAACAATGCAACAGGTTGCTCAACGACTTATGGAAGTTGACTCGCGTGAAGGGCTAGGTCGCACAAGCCAATGGTGCATGCTATCAACATATGCCGCATGGACTTAGGTCGCGAGAGCCTTAGGTCGTTTGTGTTGTTTCCTTAAGTCGTTCATCCAAGGTCGCTGATTTTTGGAGTCACCGTTGTTCTTGAGTCGCGTGAAGAGTTCCTGCTGCTGGGTTGGTTAGGTCGTTCCAGGTGTTAGGTCGTAACTCGTATGTTGTGGTTAAGTCGCTTGGTGTTGTAATATGTCGTAACTTGTATATACGTTAAGTCGTAAGTCGCGTGTTTTGTTAAGTCGCGTATTTTTTTAAGTCGTTTGCTTGTTAGGTCGTGGGTCGTCTGTAATGGTAGGTCGCTTGAAGTGATAAGTAGTATGTCGCATCTGTTAAGCCGGCTGTGTGTTAGGTCGGCTAAGGTGGGTTGTGTGTGTTGTAACTGCCTATAAATATGGGGTCGTGTCATTTGTAAAAGGTGGTTGATTTTGAATAAAACTTTGTTTGAGTGCTTTGTGCCTCTTCGAAATTAGAAGTTGAGTGTGAGCTCCTTTCTCCATTTGCGGTATTCGAGTGCGCTCGAATCAACGGATTTGAAGCCGATTCACGGAATCTCGTGCGCGAGATCAACGCCGAAGAATCATAGATCTTTTAACACGGTATCGTGCGCGATCAACGTGTTGGGGATAGCTAGAATTCGGTTTTTTTTGGAGATCAACGAATTTGGGCATTCGGTATCTTTCAATCCATCGATTTATATTGCTTCATCTAATCGTTCTTCGATTAGTTTGACACGAAATCTTCATTTCGTCGTCATCGCTAATAATCCGCTGCATCAGTTTGGTATCAGAGCTAGACTTAGCCAATCATAGCTAAGCGGAGTCCTTGGAGCCAAAGAGAAGAGTTTGAAGAGTCAAGGCCGAGCTAAATCAAGCAAAGACGAGCTAAGTGAAGTGTTGTTCAAAGCCGAACCGAACTTGTTCAAGTTTGTGGGAGATTTGTTCAAGTTGAAGCCGTGCGTCATTTTGAAAATCAAGGCCGAGAGTTGCAAGTTAGAAACCGAGCCGAACTAAGTACAAGCCGAAAGTTCAGTTGTTGAAGTTTAAGCCGAATTGTTGAAGATTATTTGATTGATCATGCCGCCGAGGAGAGCTAACCGTCATCAGAATGTTGAAGTGTTGTATAGAAGAGAAGAAGCTGAGCAAATGGAACAACGCATCAATGAAAAGTTTGATGAAGATATTGGGAAGTTAGAGAAATTGATGATTGATATGAATCAAGGTCAAAGGAGAAGGTCATCAGTTTCAAACCATGGAGGAATTAGAGTTTCGCCATCGGTTACGGAAGCGAGGAGGGTGTCGCCGCAATCTTATCGAGATCGAAGAGAATCATCAGTTTCTATGAGGCAAGAACATCATAGGTATAGAAATAAAGAGAGAAGAACTCCACGGGAATATGAGCAGGAGCCATATCGTGATGAAGAAAGACATAGTAGAAGAGATATGCGTGATCATAGAGATGTTGATGGTCGAGATAGATATCGAAGCACATTTGATTTTGATGAGGATGGTGATAGAGGTAGTACGCATTATCGAGATCGAGACCAAGTATGAAATCCATATCGGGAGGTAGAAGATGATCGTAAATGGGAGTCGGGGATGAAGATGGAAATTCCAGAATTCAAGGGTGGAATGGTAGCTGAAGAATTTCTTGATTGGTTATCTAATGTTGAAGAAATTTTTGACTTTAAGGAAGTTCCTGAGCATCGCAGAGTTGAGTTAGTTGCTACTCGTTTGAGAGGAAGAGCTATGGCATGGTGGCAGCAAACTAAACTTACATGGGAAAGGATGGGAAAGTCAAAGATTGAATCATGGGAGAAGATGAAGAAGTTAATGAAGGCTACTTTCTTGCCTTATAATTATCAATCTCTTATGTATCAGCTATTGCAGAACTTGAGGCAGGGAACGAAGTCGGTGAATGATTATGTGGACGAATTTTATCAATTGATTGCGAGGAATGATATCATGGAGACAGAGGAACAATTGACCGCCAGATTTGTTGGAGGGTTGAGAATGCAGATTCAAGATATGGTGAATATGTTTGACCCTGGATCTGTGGCTGAAGCGCTCCAGAAAGCGTTGGCTTGGGAGAAGCAGGGAAGACGAGGAGGTGGTGTATTTCCAAGTTACAATACTCAGAACAAGGGTGCTAGTGGGAGTTCCAATGTTTCTAAAACTGTCAGTAAACCAGTTGTGAATGAGGTTGCGAAGGCAAAGGTCAACAACAGTTTCAAATGTTATAATTGCCAGGAAATAAGTCACAAGAGCAATGAATGTCCGAAGCCTAAGAAACGAGCTATGATTGCTGAAGTAGCAGATGAGGATTTTGGTGATGGTTATTCTAGTCCAGTTGAGAGGGATGAACAGTGTGACGCCCCACCTCTATACCCACACTAGCCAAGGAGACTATAGGGTAATGCCGTCAACTAACACAGAGAATAAGGCTGGTTAGGAGCGACCATCTATAGCCTTTCTCTAACTATCCATTGAATACATCGACAATAAACATACCAAGACGGTCGACATACCCAATGAATACTTAAAAACAAAACCATAGGTGGTTGGATCTATCAGAACAGAATATAACAACTCAAATGTAATATACATCACAGAACAGTAAATCATCATATACATATATACAGATACATAGCAGAGTATACAAACTAATACATGTCAAGTGGTATAGCAAACCACAATATATAGACGAGTCAAAAGAATACATATCAGAGAATGAAGCGCTCGCCCAATAAATAATGTCGCCAAATCTTCAAGGCAAAGACAATGACGGCTAACTCAAGATCATGAGTGGCATAGCGAACTTCATTCGGACGCAGTTGCCTAGAAGCATAAGCAACTACCCGATCCTTCTGCATAAGAACAGCACCGAGACCACTACCACAAGCATCGGTGTAGACAACAAGATCATGATTTCCCTCGGGAACCACTAAAATAGGAGCATTAGTGAGAAGTTCCTTCAATGTCAGAAAGGAAGCTTCACACTTGTCGGACCACTCAAAACGAATGCCTTTCCGAGTAAGGCAAGTGAGAGGAAGCACAACACGGAAAAAATCCTTAATGAACCGACGGTAATAACCCGCCAATCCAAGGAAACTACGAATCTCATGCACATTCTCAGGCCTCTTCCAATTCTGGATGGCTTCGATCTTTGAGGGATCGACAGAAATGCCATCAGAAGATACAACATCGCCTAAGAACTTAACCTTATTCTCCCAAAAGTGGCACTTGGAGAATTTGGCTCTAAGCTGATGACGACGAAGAGTACTCAAGACAATACTCAAGTGATTAGCATGCTCGGCTTCAGACTTAGAATAAATAAGGATATCATCAATGAAGACAAGGACGAACTTATCGAGATATTCCCAGAATACTCGATTCATTAGATCTACAAAGAAAGCAGGAGCGTTCGTCAAACCAAACGGCATAACCAGCCACTCAAAAGAACCATATCGAGTGCGGAAAGCGGTAAGAGGTATGCTATCCTCCGCGACTCGTAACTGATGAAAACCTATGGCAAGGTCAAGCTGAGAAAAGACCTTAGCCCCACTCAATAGATCGAACATATCATCGATCCTAGGCAATGGATACCTATTCCTGATGGTTAACTCATTAAGCTTGCGATAGTCAATGCAAAGCCTAAGAGTTCCATCGGACTTCCTCACAAAGACGACCGCGGATCCCCACGGAGAAAAACTAGACTGAATCAACTGCTTGGACTCAAGCTCTAAATGCTGCTTCTTGAGTTCCTCATTTTCCTTTGTAGACATTCTCGTGGGAGGACGACTAACTGGCTGCACGCCTGGAATGAGATCAATGCGGAACTCAATTGCCCGCTTGGGTGGCAAACCCAAAATAGGTTCAAAAATATCAGAAAAATCACAAGATATATCATCACCATCTCGCGAATCAAGAGAATACAAAGCCATTTCGGAATTATCCACATCCCGAAGAACAAGAGATAACTGAGTAGGCGAATCCGGGTGTCGAACATATATAATTCTCTCCGAACAAATAATCCTAGCATCATACTTCACTAGCCAGTCCATACCCAAAATCATATCAAATCCCAGACAAGAAATAACGTGCAGATTCGCACGAAAAGAAAAGCCACATAAAACAATCTCAATATCATCACAAAGCAAACTAAGGGTCGCGGATCCCCCAATAGGATTTGCAATCCTTAAAGATGTAACCAAACAAGAAACATCCAAAGATAAATCATCGACGAGCTTCTTCGATACGAAAGAATGTGAAGCACCCATATCGAAAAGAACTCGAATACTATGATCACGAAATAAAATAGAACCTTCCAAAATAGATGGAGATATACCTTTGGGCTGAGAGGGACCTTCAGAAGCCTTAGCACCATAAAGCCTGCTAGACTTGGCACTAGCCGGAACAGTAGGGCAAGCTGAAACATGATGACCTTCCTTCTTGCAATAGCGACAGAAGAGAGGCTTAGGACAAGCTCGAATAATATGATCAGGAGAACCACAATTGAAACACTTTCGAATGAAAGATGTTCCAGAAGACTGAGGCTGAGAGCTAGAACCACCAGTCTTATTCTTCTTAGAAGGAAAAGACCTGGGCTTCTGAATTGGAAACGACCTCTTGTTGGGGTTCTTGGAAGCCTCAACATCAACATCACTATCACACTCCTTCTCGACGGTCTCAAGGTGAAGTGCCGAATCAACCAACTCCTCAAAAGAAAGCTTAAGTTGGAGCAACAAAGGTTTCTTAAGATACTTCTTAAGACCAGAAACAAACTTCAAATTCTTCTTATAAGAAGTGCTGATGAATTCAAGACCATACTCAGATAAAGCCTCGAATGATGCAACGTACTCAAAAACAGAAGATTTCCCTTGCTTCAACTCAAGGAAGCGACGGGTCAATAAAACTTTTTCAGATTAAGGAACGAACTTGAGTTCAAATCGTCCCCGAAACTGAGTCCAAGAAAGAGTAGACTCATCAATTTCGGCTACAAGAAGCTCATACCAATCAGGAGCACGCTCTTGTAATAAGCTAGAAGTTACAAGAACTCTATCATGGTCAGAAAGATCCATACGAGAGAAGATACGCTCACATGTGCGAAACCAAGCTTGGACTTCAAGAACAGACTCGGAGCCCTTAAACGGCTTTCCCCCAAGATGAGCAAAATCACTGCACTGGCATGCAAAGGCAGACTTGTGAGGTGGAGACACTCGAGCAGGAACTGGAGGCTGAGTGCTCCTAAACAACTCTAAAAACTGATCATCAGACATATAAACGCCATCCGGATGTGTGCCACTGGATTGCCCAGCATCCGAACGTCGCCCCCTGCCTCTTCTAGCCATACGCTGAAAGTAAGATAAGAACAAGATTATTCACAAGGTAGATAATCAAGATGGAATACTATGGAATAATATGCATTCCTAGACGTATTCCCCAAATTCTATCTAACCTTTGATAAAAGAAGGAATAGAAAGACACGATGATTCAAAGATTTGTATCACTTGTACACTTTGATGTACCGTAATATGTGCATCTATTCTGTGTTTATCATATTTTGTTCTGAACTCAGCTCTGATACCACGCTGTGACGCCCCACCTCTATACCCACGCTAGCCAAGGAGACTACAGGGTAATGCCGTCAACTAACACGGAGAATAAGGCTGGTTAGGAGCGACCATCTATAGTCTTGCTCTAACTATCCATTGAATACATCGACAATAAACATCCAAGCAGGTCGACATACCCAATGAATACTTAAAAACAAAACCATAGGTGGTTGGATCTATCAGAACAGAATATAACAACTCAAATGTAATATACATCACAGAACAGTAAATCATCATATACATATATACAGATACATAGCAGAGTATACAAACTAATACATGTCAAGTGGTATAGCAAACCACAATATACAGACGAGTCAAAAGAATACATATCAGAGTTACTACAAAATAGGACTACACAAAAGCTATAACGAAAAGGAACAAGATGAATTGACCATGCGGAAGCAAAATAGGCTAAGTCCAAAAGCACCTAACCTGAAACAACTCGGTCTGACCCGAGTATGAAATACACAGGTCAGTCTAGCTAAACAAATCAGTTAGATAAACTGAACAACCATAAACCTGCAATGTTACAAAGCATAATAGATATCTCTAAAGGAGATAACACAATTATCTAACAAAAGATGAATCATATAGAACAAGCCTCATATCATCGGCAACATATAGAAACAAAGGATAAGAATATCCCAAAGCAAGCCAAAAGGCAATAACAAATACCAATAAGGTATACAAGTTCCACAAGGTAAACGCTACGCATCATGCGGCTCATAATGACCAACATCGAAGGGCGATACCTAGGGAATATACATATGAATGAAACATCAGAAAATTTGCTCGAGCTTAGTACTGTACAAACAAGGATCCATGAGCCCCAAGACTCCAAACCCAGTATCACCCATGCGGCTCATAACGACCAACATCGGAAGCGATACTGAAGGGCAACCCAATATCACCCATGCGGCTCATAACGACCAACATCGGAAGCGATACTAAAGGGCAACAAACCCGAAGGCACAAACCCGAAGGGACATACCCGAAGGCAACAAACCGTAGTGGTGATGGTCGAAGACCCAGTACTGGACACCACTAACTGGAGGAATGTGTCACAACTCTCGAAAAGGAATTCGAAAAGTGTTAACGTATGTCCCATAACCACTCGTTCGCACTAAACAATTTACTATCCGTCAGCCACTTTCACACTCAAAACAGTAGAAAGTTTACCGCATGTCATCGATAAACCAAACTCGAAGGTCAAAACGATCAATTGAATAGGTCGGGGTTTAATTGGAAGGATAAACGCACAGATTCATGGTCCGTGTTTTTCCCAACCATTTAATCACCCTTCCACTTCGCTCGAAGTGCGAGTGTGTGTTTTAAATAGAATTTATAAATTTGAGAAACGAGCTTTTAAATGATTAGAAAGATTATTTTATAAAAACTCGTGGATGAAGTCAAAAATAAGTTATCAAAGTCAAAGAGGCAATAACAACCACTAAGAACCTACATGAATCGATAAAATTTGGATAACCAATCAAAATATGCAAAAATAGGCAAAACAGGCAAAACATGAGCAGGTCGGTCGACCGGTTGCAGGGCTCGGTCGACTGGCCAGATGCAGGAAACATAACATGGCTCGGGGTAGCAGGTCGGTCGACCGGCTACAGGGCTCGGTCGGCCGAACCTGATGAATTTGCAATTCCTGCCCTATTTCAATGAAATGCAAATTCTTCCAAACCGCGATCGTTCGAGCAATGGACCTAATTAAGGAACCTCAGCCAATAGATACCCCAGCTCCATTAGCTCTCCGATTCGCTACCAAACACACGTTCCAATATCAAAGTTAGGATCTTTAAAGAATTGAACCCAAACACTAAAATTTTGGATATTCACCAATTCAATCCAAACCAAAAGCAAGTGCATACGAACAAGGTGTTAGGAATTCATACCCAACATCGATGAAATCAAGAGAAGTAGATGTGAGTTCAAAACTCACCTTTTACCCAAAAACAAAGAAGAAAGAGCTCAATAACAAGGAGAAGACTAACCAAACACTACTTCAACTCAACAAGCTTCAATCTAAGAATAAAACACATATTTCCCAATTTAGCTTTTGGAAATTTTCTGAAATTGAAGAGGAGAAGAGTTGGAGAAGATGAAGAAGAACTTACCAATGGATTCTCTTTGATTTTGGAGCAAGAAATCAAGTTGGAAGTTGAAACTAGGGCTTGCAATTCCTATTTCCTCTTCCTTCCACCATTTTCAGTTCTAGCTTAAGAAATGAAATGAAATGGAGATGAATGAAGAGAAGGGGTTGAGTTAGAGGGTTAATTAAGCTAGTGGGCTGAACCCAAACCCAAAACCCAATAGAAAAAGGGTCAAAATTTCACAAACTCCAAACATATCAAAGATTATACTCAAAAAGATCGCAAACGCCATTTTGGAACCAATGGAGGTGGTTTCGAGCTCCAATTCGACCGTTTGCAAAAAGTAACATTTCGAACCTAAATCTGACTAACGACGCTATATTTAAATAAAATATTTAAATATAAAATCGTTAAATATGCGGGTTGTTACAAACAGGATATCGCGTCGGGAGATGAAGGATGTAATCTAATGTTGAGGAGATCATGTTTGACACCGAAGCAGGAAGAAGAGGCTAGTTGGTTGAGGAGTAATATCTTTCAGTCGGCATGCACTATACTGGGAAAGGTTTGTAAATTTGTGATTGACGCGGGAAGTTGTGACAATATCATTTCTACCGAAGCTGTGAGAAAGTTGAAGTTGAAGACGGAGAAGCGTCTAAATCCTTACAAGTTAGCGTGGTTAAGGAAAATAGGAGAGGTGAAGGTGGACAGGCGAGTTCATGTTCCATTTTCTATTGGGAGGAAGTATAAAGACGAGATCTCGTGTGATGTGGTGGAGATGGGTGTTTGTCACTTGCTTTTGGGAAGACCATGGAAGTATGACCGAGTAGTGCAGCATGATGGACAAACCAATAGCTACAGCTTTATGTTTGAGGGTACTAAGATCATTTTAGTTTCAAAGAAGAGACAACAAGAAGAGAGCAAGTCAGAAGAGATTGAGGAACTGAAGACTTTGTTGACTTTGAAGGAGTTTGTTGAAGAAGTAGAGGAGAGTCCAAAGGTGTTCTTGTTGATTGGACATGAAATTACTGAATCTGTTGAAGTTCCAAAGGGAGTAAAGCCAGTATTGGAAGAATTCAGAGATGTGTTTCCTGAAGAATTGCCAAAAGAGTTACCACCGTTGAGAGATATTCAGCATTAGATTGATCTTGTGCCAAGGACGGCATTACCTCACAGGCCACATTACAGGATGAGTCCTAAGGAGCATGAGGAACTGAGAAGGCAGGTGGAGGAGTTGTTAGAACAAGGGCGTGTTCAGGAGAGCTTGAGTCCTTGTGCAGTGCCAGCCTTATTGGTACCGAAGAAGGATGGTTCATGGAGGATGTGTACGGACAGTCGGGCTCTAAACAAGATCAATGTGAGATACAGGTTTCCTATGCCGAGGTTCGATGATTTGATTGATCAGTTGAGTGGGGCTGTTGTGTTCTCAAAGATTGACTTGAAGAGTCGATACCATCAGATTCGTATTAGACCGGGTGATGAGTGGAAGACTGCGTTTAAAACTAGGGAAGGTCTATACGAATGGCTGGTTATGCCGTTTGGCTTGTCAAATGCTCCTAGTACTTTTATGAGAGTGCTGAACCAGATTTTCAGATCATTTATTGGGAAGTTCGTAATAGTTTACTTTGACGATATTTTGATCTATAGTGGGAGTATGGAAGAGCATATCCAGCATTTGCGAGAAGTGCTGTTTATTCTACGACAGGAGCAATTCTATGCTGCAGTGAAGAAGTGCGTGTTCATGACGCACAGTGTTTTGTTTCTGGGATATGTTCTGTCAAAGGAGGGTATTCAAGTGGATGAAAGCAAAGTGGAAGCTGTCAGGAGTTGGCCACAACCTAAGACAATTACTGAAGTGAGGAGCTTTCATGGGTTGGTATCTTTTTATCGAAGATTCATTCCACATTTTAGCAGTGCGATGGCACCTGTAACCGATTGCATGAAAGGAAAGAAGTTCGTGTGGACAGAGGAAGCAGAGTTAGCTTTTGAGAAGATCAAGACACTTTTGATGACAGCACCCATTCTGGTACTGCCGGATTTCCAAATATTATTCGAGTTACACACTGATGCTTCGAAGGTTGGAATTGGTGGAGTATTGAGTCAGAATGGAAGACCAGTTGCTTATTTCAGTGAGAAATTGTCTGGAGCCAAGTTGAGATATAGCACTTATGACGTGGAGTTTTACGCGATTGTTCAAGCTGTGAAGCACTGGAGACATTATCTGTTTCAGAAGGAGTTTATTCTTTATACTGATCATGAGGCGTTAAAGCACTTGCAAGGGCAGGACAAGATAGCATCTAGGCATGCATCGTGGATTGCATACTTGCAGCAATTTACATTTGTAGTGAAACATAAGTCGGGAATTACGAATCGCGTGGCAGATGTATTGAGCAGGAGAAATCATTTATTGACTACAATGAAAGTTGAAGTGACCGGGTTTGATGTGTTGCCAGAATTGCTAGTGGATGATCCTTACTTTGTTAAGGTTATGGATGAAATCACAAAGGGGAAGATGGATGAGTATATTTTGGTACATGGGTTTCTATTCAAGGGGAATCAATTGTGCATACTAGAGTGTAGCTTGCGAATGAAGATTGTGAAGGAATTACACGAAGAAGGACATGTGGGTAGAGATCGTACATTGCAGTTGATGTCTCAATCTTATTTTTAGCCGTCAATGAGAAAAGAAGTTGAAAGATTTGTGGAGAGATGTCACATTTATCAAGTTTCCAAAGGGACAGCTGTGAACGCTGGATTGTATATGTCATTACCTGTGGCTACTAGACCATGGGATGATATTAGCATGGACTTTGTGTTGGGTTTGCCAAGAACTCAACGAGAGAATGATTCTATATATGTTGTGGTGGATAGATTTTCAAAAATGGCACATTTCATAGCTTGTAAGAAGACCGCTGATGCAGTACGGGTTACTCAGTAATTCTTTAAAGAGATTTATCGATTACATGGGTTACCTGAGACCATTGTTTCTGACAGGGATACGCGATTTCTAAGCCATTTTTGGATGTGTTTGTGGAAGATAGTTGGAACGAAGCTGAATTTTAGTAGTGCCTATCATCCGCAAATAGATGGGCAAACAGAAGTGGTGAATAGATCATTGGAAAACTTGCTGAGATGTCTTGTGAAAGATAATTTGAAGAGCTGGGACATGAAGTTGTGTCAAGCAGAGTTTGCACATAATCACGTTGTTAATCGGAGTACTGCTTTCAGTCCATTTCAAGTTGTTTATTCAGCGATTCAAAAGGGTCCGTTGGATTTGACGACAGTGCCAATTCAGAAAGGAGTTGTTAGACGAGCTGGTGATTTCGTGAATGAGTTGCAGGAGTGTCACAAAACTGTTCATGAACGATTGCTTGCATCAAATAAGAAGTATAAACAACCGGCAGATAAGAAGCGCAGGGGTGTAGAATTTAAAGAAGGTGATTGGGTTTACGCAGTGCTGACTAAAGATCGTTTTCCAGTTGGAACATATAACAAGCTAGCCGCTAGAGGGATTGGTCCTTTAGAGATCGTAAAGAAAATCAATGAGAATGTGTATCAGTTGAGATTGCCGGATAATGTTCATACTTATGATGTTTTCAATGTCAAATACTTGGTTCCATTTCATGGGACTGAGCCTGTCAAGGAAGAGAAAAGTGCAAATTCGAGGTCGAATTCTTGCCAATCGGGGGAGGATGATACAGCGCAATCTACAAACTTAATGGATTTGAATTGCTTAAGGGTCTTAGGTCATTCACGACCTAGTGAAGGTCGTTCGCGAGTGCAATCTACGTTGGATTTAGGTGGGCGGCGACCTAGTATAATGGTAGGTCGTCCAAACGACCTAACAAGTCGAGATGACCAACCTAACGAGCAAACTTGCCAAACAACAATGCAACAGGTCGCTCAACGACATATGGAAGTTGACTCGCGTGAAGGGCTAGGTCGCACAAGCCAATGCCACATGCTATCAACATATGCCGCATGGACTTAGGTCGCGAGAGCCTTAGGTCGTTTGTGTTGTTTCCTTAAGTCGTTCATCCAAGGTCGCTGATTTCTGGAGTCACCGTGGTTCTTGAGTCGCGTGAAGAGTTCCTGCTGCTGGGTTGGTTAGGTCATTCTAGGTGTTAGGTCGTAACTTGTATGCTGTGGTTAAGTCGCTTGGTGTTGTAATATGTCATAACTTGTATATATGTTAAGTCGTAAGTCGCGTGTTTTGTTAAGTCGCGTGTTTTGTTAAGTCGCGTGTTTTGTTAAGTCGCGTGTTTTGTTAAGTCGTTTTCCTGTTAGGTCGTGGGTCGTCTATAATGGTAGGTCGCTTGAAGTGATGGTGGTATGTCGCATCTGTTAAGCTGGCCGTGTGTTAGGTCGGCTAAGGTGGGTTGTGTGTGTTGTAACTGCCTATAAATATGGGGTCGTGTCATTTGTAAAAGGTGGTTGATTTTGAATAAAACTTTGTTTGAGTGCTTTGTGCCTCTTTGAAATTGGAAGTTGAGTGTGAGCTCCTTTCTCCATTTGCGGTATTCGAGTGCGGTCGAATCAATGGATTTGAAGCCAATTCACGGAATCTCGTGCGCGAGATCAACGTCGAAGAATCGTAGATCTTTTAACACGGTATTGTGCGCGATCAACGTGTTGGGGATAGCTAGAATATGATATCTTTTGGAGATCAACGAATTTGGGCATTTGGTATCTTTCAATCCATCGATTTATATTGCTTCATCTAATCGTTCTTCGATTAGTTTGACACGAAATCTTCATTTCGTCGTCATCGTTAATAATCCGCTGCGTCAGTTTTTCTCACTCACAACCATATCTATTTTTTTTCAATTAATGCATATTCACCTATATGTTTGCTTGATTAGTTATTGGATGTGATTGGTTAAGTTAGTGATAAGTATGTTTGTTTGAGGATTATTGATGGTTAATGTTATTTGAATTGGATGTAATGATGTTGCATATAATGATTAATTTGATGTTGTGATGATTGATGTTGGATGGTTGATTTATGATAATTGTTACTAAGTTGGTGTTTGCAAATAATTGAATGGAATTTGAAATTGTTTGGAAAAGAGGTAAATTAATTGAAAGATGTAAAATTGAATTTAATAAATTAAAATTAGAAAATTTTTGTTTATGGAATCATAAGAGGAATAATTTGATGGATTTTGGGAATTAAAATCAATTGATGAACGATGAGTTTGAAATTTATCTAAATAAGTAAATTTGAATATTTATGATTATATTTATTTTCTATTGATTATAAAATGATGAATTTTGAGATTATGATAAAATAAGAGAATTTTGAAGGTTTATATTTTTATCTATTGATGATTATAAACTTATTTAGAGGATATTTGTGAAATAATATTTTGAAGCCATAGCAAGATGAATGCAATTAATTTTATTTAATGGAACAAAAAATTTCATTTATAGGGATTATATGTATGTATGTATAATATGAAATGATATTTCGAAATACTATATTATTTTAATGGATTAGTCTCTAAAATAAGTGTTTGAATATAAATGATGATTTCGCGGTGGTGTATTTGGTTTTGCAGATACTTTTGAATCATGGATATTTCAAATTTGAGATTTCAAAGGAATAGGATAATATAAATTTATCTAAAGTATTTCCATATTAATAAAGAAGAAATTTAAGGTGAAAGTATTTTTTAGGTTTAAATTTTCTTGTTGTGAGTAAAGGCTCATTGAAACCAAATAAGTTGTTTTAAAATATGGAATTTAAATTAGATGAGAGAATTAATAATTATAGTTTTAAAAGAGATATTTTGTGATTAAATTTAAACGAATTATTTTTATAAAAAATAAGAAACAAAAATGAAGTGAAATATATTGAAATAAAAATCTTCATCTCGTTAAATCCTAATTAAATGATATACTGATCTGTGTATGGATGATTGTCGATTGTTTTTATAAACGAGATGAAGTTATAATTACCCGTTGTGTTGAATTATAAAATGTTAAAGTTGAAGAATAGTGAACAGAAAAGTGATTTAAAAGGAAGTGATCTAATAAGGAAAGTGGAAATTTACTTAATATTGATTAGTTGAGAGTGTTGTATAAAAATTATATTTCACTGGCTCTATTGGACATCTTTGTGGGGTGTATTTATTTACTCAACACAAGTATAATGTCGAGTAATTCATTAAGGACCGAGTGTTTGATATTTGAACATGGATTATTTTATATTATACACCCATATCGATTTCTAACCTGATATGTGAGATAAATTATGTTACTTCTTATTTTGTTTTAAAGCGGGGATATGATTACCTTCGTTTTTTAGTGGAACAAGGAGTACGAAGTCCCTTACAAGGATATGATAGTAAGAAGTTTTTTGTAACGACCCCACCGCGATGCCCAGATTAGCAAAGAACATTTTAAGTAATGTCGTCTGCTAATCCGGAGAATACGGCTTGTTAAGGGCGATTGAATGTGAATATATCTTTACACTAACGCTGACACTTCATTTATACCTTTTCACTTAATATATGAACGGAATTTGACATGTACAATATTAATACAAATTAAAAGACACATCGATTTATGAGAATTAGAACAATATATTATATAAATAACAATCACAGATCATAGTGGAATAAATCTCAACATACACATAAAATTTTGAGTTTACAAAATAAAATACTATGCTCAATTAATATACAAGTTATGATTTTCTAATCGTAACTATACATCTCAATTTCACAAATTCCTAAGTGATGTAACTAAATATCAAAGGTCCAACCTCTACTAGCCCAACCATCCATAGGTCAACATGTCTTGTAACCTGAAAACTCTTTGCCTGACCCGAGCAAAATAACACCCAGGTCTGACTATCTCTAAATATCCAATAGGGTGGGAACAAAATATAACACAAGAATAAACAACATATAAGTAAATACAGTTGTCCAGAATATAATGAGTCAGAAAATTTATTTAACTCAGAATAAGTTTATAAATTTAAATCACAAACACAAACTAGTCATTAAACATAGAATACCAAAATTTACTTAACTTAGTATCTGTCATGAGACACAAGAATACATATTAATTTCACGAACACAAAACATAAGAATATATATATATATTTCATGAACATGGAATAGTTACATAATCCAATTTCTAGAATCCAAGAGATCTTAGTCCAAACTGATCATAATGATCGTCCAAAACAATTGCAATGATTGTGCTCAAAACCCGTGGTAAACAAACAAACAAACAAATTGGTATCACTCGAACCGATCTGATACCAAGGATCATACTCGAACCGGGAAAACAGAACCACAGAATGATCTCAAGGATAATACATACCGATCAAGGTGATCGTAGAAACCATGACTCGTTAACTCTATATTTATTTACTGTTGTTATCTTATTATGTTCGAAAAGAAATCCAGGAATAAACTACTTAAGGATCTAGCAGCCACTTGTGGCATACCAAAAGAAACTTTAAAGTGCCAAATACTATCGCCTTCAATAATCACTAAATTTAACGAATACGTCCCATACCGTATGGTGAAATCAAAGTATTTACTAAAAGTCGGTAAATATCACTTATTACGGATACCACTGGAAAACCTGAACTATATTCTCTTAAGGATCTAGCAACCACTTGTCGCAAACCAGAAGAGAATACAACTCTAAACTGTAAAATACATCCTAATAGCAATCATACGAATTTAACCATGGCATCCCATGCTACTTGGTGAAATTTGAGTATTTGCTAATGGACTAGTAAATTCTACTCAAACATTCTATTAAATGAGTTGTCCCATATTCGATGAAGCATTATTCAAAAGCATTTAAACCAATCAATAAAACTATGTCGACTATTAATACTCTCCATATTATAGAACTATGGCTCCCTAAACATTTATTTAATTTATAACTTACTAAAATATTCTGTATTCCAAAATTATTCCAAAAGCACTTATTTTATAAAACCAAAAATTTTCATATTCCAAATCGTATTTTTAAATCCACTTATTTTATAAAATAGCAATTATTCCTCTTCCAAATTCTTATTTAAATATAATCATTCTTAATAAATAAACTAAGTTTATATTTTTCCAAACATATACATTAAAATCCCACAAAAATTTTCTAATACTTAAGATTTGTTTTTAATTATAATTAGCAAATCAAGCTAAGTGGCTTGGTACATGAAAATAAAAGCGATAGATATATTTCAAAAGCAAGCCAAGTTAAAATGAGAGATGGTACTTATAAATTTCGAAACATGTATATATAGTTATTTGGTAAAATATGTACATGCAAGTTTTAACAAAAGTTAGACTAGTGTAGTTGTCGAATCACACCATGCTAATATATGCATGTACATACTAGCTCAAATTCTAACATATATATACAAGTGCAAAGATAAGGCTGATGTTTTAAAAGCAAAAGAAAAGGTGTTAGGCCCTTAAAATAAACATGTATAAGTAATGGATACTAAGCTATATAATATAACAAACATGGACAACGTACGTCCCAATTTCATTCACATAGCAAAGTGACCTTATACCAAAGCAAAAGCACAAAGCAAAATATTTTAAAAAAAATAATTACAAAACACTTCCCATGTCAATATGCAAGCAATAAACGCAAAAGCAAATATAAGAAGAAAAAAATATGACCAATTTAAGCTCCAGGCAAAGATGTATTAAGGTTAAAGCAATAAAAGTTACTACTATTCACAAAAGAAAACTTTGCACTTAAACCCAAATTAATGTGTTCGATTGCAAGGCTACAAAACAAAGGCAACTAGGAAGCAACAACCTACTATTATTCACCTAGAAAGAATTGGCATTTAAGTCCAAACAAATACGGTCAATTATACATAAGTGATGCGTGAAAACTTCCCATGAAAAGGCATAGAAGACATATAAAACTAAAGTAAACAAATCCCATTGCAAAGCTACAAACAACTATATTATATTCTAATTATTTATATATATTGACAATTTGATAGTTGCAATTATAATAAAATGTAGTGCATTCACAGTCAGGCTATCAAATAATAACAACTTATAGTGCTATGTGATTTCAAGAAGTGTAAGGCTATAAACTAGAGCATGAAAATTTCCAAACTTACGTATACTTTTATTACAAAACCTGATCATCCAAAATGTAAGCATATTTATCAAACTAAGTTAAGGTCAAGCTCTAAAATAAAATGTGACATAGATGTGCTGCTGTACTAACTAGATTACTTGAACATAATATAGTTTGTAAGTTATATATATAGTTCCTAAACAAGGAAACTCACCAGGTTTAAACAATAGTTATACTAAACAATTATTCATGAATATCACTAACAAGTTAATAACTATAAAAACCATAATCATACATTGCAACATGTTTTAAACACATGGCAAGAAATCAAAGAGGGACCAGGCTCGTATGGGGAATCACACACAACAAGAACAGATTCGATTATAGAAACTTCAACTTAATTTACTCATAAAAATTTGGATTTAGAAAATAGTAATGTGAGGGTTAGTCACCTAAACGCTTCCTAATCCAACTCATCGCCTTCGATGACTCCACACCCAACCACTGCTCCAGGCTTCACGCCTTATCGTCGCCTTGTCCATCGCCTGCCTCCCCGTCGATCACCAAAGTCTCTAGCAAAAGCACGCCACCACATCACGCTTGGTCCGAATCCTGCATGTCGCCTCCCCTTATCTCATTTCGTCGATTAGTTAGGGTGTATTCTCAAATTCCCCCTTTTTATTTTCATTGTGATTTTCGAAGAAGAAACATGGAGATAGAAAATGTACAAGAGGTGGAAAAATAGGTTGATAAGGGTTAGGATATGTTTATGAAAGAAGTTATATGATTTTGGTTAACTAATGGGCTTTATTTCCACTTAAGGCCCAAGACAATTAAAATAAAGGAATTCTTCTTCTTACCTTAATCAATAGATTTAATTAATATAACTAATTAAATTAATAAAACTAAGTTTGGCCATCTTCCTATAGATTGATTTTAATATTTACAAGCAACTCTATTTCAGAAAAAATCCAATAATTGATTTAAATAAAATTCGACTAAATTAAATTCCAATATTTAAATCACTACTCAAATCGATATTCAAGCTAGATTAAATTTCCAAATTAAATTACCAAGATTCCAAATTTATATTAATAAACGCTAACTAATCATAATTAATTAGGTCATTAACAATAGGGTTGTTACATTTTTGCTAGCCACATCCTGCCTTGACCGATCGTGAGGTCGCTCCCCAATGCGGTTGCGCGGATATGGCCCTTCGTTGCATGGTCATAATCTACTGCACAGGCCACCAGGATTAATTCAGAACAAGGCGAGGATATTGATGGAAGCAAGGAATGAGGAGGCGAGCAAGGAACGTGCAATTATTATGCTACTAAAGACTGGTGGGGACGCTCATAAAAATATTTACGAGTAGGGTCCCTTCGCACCTAAGAAGCATCGAGGCTTCGGTGTAGACTCGGCGTCTAGCGGTAGCAATAATAACAGCACATATAATAGCAGTAGTCAAAATTAAATTAAAAATTAAAAATAAAATGAATAAACCTAATACTGCTAAACAAATGTAAATGAATTGATGCTTGAAGTGTGTTGTGCGTGATGAATGATGTATGAATAATGTGTATGGTATGTGCAATGTGTGTGATATGTGATGCATGATGTGTGTGATGTGTGCGATGGATGCTTGATGTATGATGTGTGATGTATGTGACTGTGTTTTGATGCCTGATGTTTTGATGTTTGGTGTGTTATGGATGTTGTTCGATGGGTTACTGATGTTTTATTATTCACTAGGTTAGATTTCTTTTCATGTTGTGTATATGCTATTCATTTAGTTATCATTTACATCCTCACCATTGAATATAGACATAGTTTGACCCGTTTGTTATTTATATAATACTCAGGTCAGTCCAAGACATTTAAGGTTCAGGGATGATGTCACTAGATTTGCTTATTGGGCTTAGTTGAGGTTGTATTACTAGATGTATTTTATATTGTATATTTGGAATCATGCATGTATATGATATTGTATATTTGGACTCGTGTATGTATATAATATTCAATCACATGTACTGGATTTATCTTATATGTAAAAATAATTTAGATTTGTGGGAACTTGACTTTTTGTATCCTACTCCGACTTATGTGATGTATAATATTTTCATTGCTATATTGATGACTCTGTGTTCTCTGTGATTTATTTTACATCGTATATTGTTCCATCCTCGGATATCACTTGTGTTTATTGCTTTGTACTGGTACAACTTACACCGAGGTGAGCAATTTGTATATTATGAGATGTATTCATTATTAGTCCAAAGGAATATTCATGTAGGATTCACCCGCATTGCCTCATTCTCTATGCTACTTAAGAGTATTATTCAATAATACCCTTGAGTAATATGGGTATAGAGGTAGAGTGTTACAAAGTAGTGGTTCCATGTTGGACCATAAGCATGGAAGTTGAAAGGGTTCTCGGTTTTATGATGTTGGTGCTAAAGGTTGGATTTTTGGGTGTTTGAAGAAGGTAGGAAGCAGTTCTTTTAGGTGCTTTTGTAATGTTTTGGCACAGATTTGGTGAGTTATCTCACTATCTTGTGTGTGTATTTTGTGTTATATATGTTGTGTGCTTGAAGTATAAAGTTAAACTGACATTAACTAAGTAAAGTTATAAGCTTTGGAACTCTCTTGCTTTTGAAAACAAATGATAACTTTATGTTATATGACGTCACTTTTATTACACTTTTAAACATGTGGCGTAGCCTTAACTTGATGTTTAAAATGGTAGTTTGATTTGTGCATTGAATTGAAGTATGTTTGAAAGTGTTTGAAGCAAGAATAGTCACTTTAAGTGCACTCTGATATCCTTTAACTTTAAATTATGTAAATTGAAGATTTATGATCTTAACATGGGATAAATTGATTTGGTTGTTATCCACACACATATCAATGCATGAAATGGTAAATAAATGGTTTGGAAAGTTATAGAAATTGTGAACGAACGTTGCGAAAGTTAGAAGCGAAAAGGTCGCTATGGATGCACTTTGAAAATGCCTTATGTTCGATGATTTTTTAAGTTAACTTTGAGAGATGACCTAGGGGATTGTTTGCATTTTTAATAAATACTACAAACATACTTATTACTAGAAAATAATTGGATTTTAAAAGATTTTAGAACCGGTCAAACAAAATGGATAAGGTTGGAGTAAAAATGTCGCTAAACGAACATTTTAGTGAATACCTTGTTTTCGGGATTTTTCTAAATAAATTGGAAGATGTTCTTAGGTGTTTTTTTTCCATGGTTGTTAAGTTTCCTAATGGAAGTACTTACTGTAAAATTTTCAAGTCTTAAATAGTTTTTTTAAGTGGTTAAAACTAGTCGTTAAGATCGTGCTTTTCTATGTTGTTCTTTAGCAATGAAATTTAGCAGCATTTATAAATACTATAGTAAGTTGTTTATGGTCTTAACTATTCAAAAATAGTATTTAAATTTGATATTTTCCATAATCTTTTTAGGTATGTTTTCTAACATAATTTTCAACATTTTAAAGTTGGTTTGAAGTTAAAATATGTTTTAATATTTATTTGTGAATTTTGGAAGTAAAGGGGTTTTAAATTATAAAAAATGGTTTTAATTTATTTTCATCAAATTATAAGTTAGTTATTCTTAAGTAATATTTTACATAGATATTTAGAATCTTTTTACAAGTATTTTTAAATTTTGTGCGTATATATATGTATGTATATAAGTTTTGGAAAAGGTAATTACCTATGATTAACACTATTAGCCGACGAAATAGACTTATCTATTTGTAAGGGTTAAGATTGACGTTTGAGTAGGAATAACAGCAATTGTGCTCTAACCTACCGGCTTTCCTCTTGACTAATAAATAGTTAAGTCGGTAATTTTGAAAACTTGTTAATTGTGTTGATTTCTTACTTGTTTATGAAAGTCATTAATACTACACTTAACACTAAAAGCCGACGCGGTAGACTTATCTATCTGTGAGGTTCAAGAATGAAGTGTCTACACATGGTTTTGATATGCAACTAGTGCTCTACTTGGCGTCACTCTTGAATGAGGGATGGCATAGGAAACATATATGAATCTTAATTTATATAAGTGATTGTTTTTAACTGGATAGTCGATTAGTCAACTATCAAAATTAAACTAATATTAACTTAGATCTTTTAAAAAATGATTTTGAAGATAATATAAGTATGGAAATGGTATTGGGTATGTTGTGATAATGTGTAGATAACACTCATCTTTAACCATTTTTAATTATACTTATGAATGTAAATAGATCTTTAAAATAATGTCTAAAAGATAAGCATAAGTGAAATGTTTTGGGTTTATAGCGACAATGTTTAAGTAACATTAGTCTTAAAACTTTTGTGAACGGATTTGTGAAAGTACTTAGATCCTTGAAATGGATATTTTAAAGGAATTTATAAGTATGAAATCTTTAAGAAAAATATAGAAAAAGTAAAGGTTCGAAACAAGAAATCTTGTTGATGATTTGTGAAAATACTTGTGCCAAGTGAGATTAGTATAAGAATACTTTTGAAGTATAGAAAAGAGTACAGATTAATAAAAGAGATTAATAAATGAAGTATTATTAGATAAACAAAATTACTAATAAAAGAGGTTTCAATTAATAAAAAATATTAATTAAATAAAAAGGGGATTAGTAGTCGATAATTTCACTTAATTTTGCTTTATGTGACTTGATCATGCTTTGTATGTTTACTCGTTTGTGTAAAGTATTTAGTCGTGTACTTAGCACTAAAAGTTCGAAAATGTGATAAGTGTATGAGACTTAGTTTGCATATAGGATCGTTCTCGTTATTGTTGAATATGACCAAATTCGTCGATTTAGTCATGAAGAAACTAAGATCAATAAATGTTTTACTTATCGAAAACCACTTCAAGACTGTGATACGTAATCTATCCTTGGAAGTGTATCTATTCGAGATGTTGGATTCCATGTATGGTTTCGACATCTATTCGAGATGTGGGAATCCAACTGGGGATTCGTGTTCTTTCAAGTGATGAAGACCCATGTGAGAGATACCGAACATGACATCGACATTAGAAATGTCTAAAGATATAGCAAAATGCATAATCTAGGATTTTACAGTCCCGCGGTGGGGTATATCAACTCCATACCTGGAGTATGATCATCGATATGTTGCATGCAGGAGTTGATGGTACTTGGTTCCTCGTGGTGCAGGTT